>OZ023170.1:12135150-13397650 GCA_963678695.2 Diplodus puntazzo | reverse complement strand
AAATGATCCAAAATGTAAACAACGATAAATGAAAAAAAAAAATGTCTCAACCGTAGCCCAAACCTACAGTACATTTGACTGACTCCACAGAGACAACACATGCTAATCACCCAAAGAATGATGCGAGCCCTGGTTGCAAAGGCACAAACTAAAGCTAATGGTCCATCAACATTCTTGGCTCTGCTCTATCCATCCAAACTACACAAAATTATGTATACTACCAACTATGTGCACTGCAATAACATCAAAAAGGTTAAAAGAGAAACAAATACACTAAGTCAGTGTGATAACAGGACAGATTCAAGAAATAATCTATATTTATCAAGTGCTCCTTCCCTTATTTCATACAAACAAGATTCAGAACTGAAATAAATAACCTGTTCAGATATATTATTTTCATAATATAATTAAAGGACATAATTTTTTACAGTAAAGCTACAGAACATCTTCTAATCCACATCTAAAAATGGATCAGCAGCTGGCATGTCATCTGTAGTGCACGCCGTGACAGATAAAAACTCACTGTAAATGTGTTTGGGGAACTGAAATAGGCTACATAAGATTGCCGGTTACTTATACTTTTTCCACGTCTAAGCTGTAGCACCTGGTGTGCTTCTCTGTTTCAGATGATAAATGCTTCCCCCAGGTGTAACAAACTGCTGACGTAGCTAACAGATGCATGAGAAGCCCTGACCACTTAATGAGCCAACCACCCAATCATCTTCCGTGAGCACTTTTCTGTGGTTCTTGAAAACTTAATTGCATTGTGGGTTGAGTGTTACAGTAAGATGGTGGTTTTTGTTAATTGATGTTGGTTTATGGTCTGGGGTTGTCATGGTTACCATCTCAAGTGAGACAGCTACACAGAGCAGACATATAGTTACATACACCTACACACACACACACACACACACAAAGGTTTATCAGTGAAAAAACATTCTAAGATTCCCACACTTACCAATGTGACAGCTCTGTACAACATAGCAGTGACTTTTAAACTATTCCACTTGAACTATTCCAGCAAAGATCAAATCTATTCCCTTCAACATTTAGTGGATTAACTGACACGTCAATCCACGGATAATTAATCAGCAACGATTGTTGTAATAAATGCATTGTTTAAGTTGTTTACAGGACCAAAAATCTAAAACACTAATTAGTTCCAGCCTCTCAAATGTCAGGATTTATTGGTAAGTTTTTTCTGCACCAATATACTGAATATCTCTCAAAATTAATGCAAATTTGAACATGAAGATTCAAAAAATTCTGTTGATGAAGATGCTGAGATGTGATTGAGAGCAGTTTTCTCAGCTCAGTAACTTCGGGTTTGGGGATGGCTCACCAATAGCCAGGAAATGCACTACTATAACAGCACCTTAAGGGTCAAAATGCAAACAAAAATTAATCAACAGCTGTAGAGAGAATTAGGGTGAAGTGGAACTGGTAAAGTAAACATTGTGCAGCATCTGCCAGGGGCAACCCACTTATTTGACGAGTAAGGGATGTTAGCTAGCTCATGTTAGCAGCCGTATAATTTACAAGATTACAGTAACTATAGCTAAGCACCAATTTAGAGAATTGTGAGCTGCTCTCACAGAATTAATCGCATTGACCCGAGAATACAATTTCTTTTAGATCACTGAAACTACAAACATAGCTGAAGAGTTGGAGAGTTCTTTCTAGGCAAGTTTCACATGACCAAAACGCAAGGCATTTGCCAATGGTGTAGAAAATTGCCTGGTTCTCCAAATGTTCGTCGTATGAGCAAGCCTTGGTCCAAATACATAATACTGTGTGTAGATTCTTGACTGAAACTATTGAACAAAGAAAGACATTGTGTTTCTTTTTGTTATTCTATTGCCGTAGTGGAAAAAAAATGTATATATTGATATATTAAGGCTGCACTGAAAACTTGTTCATCATTGCCAGTCATAAATGTCTCATAAAGGGTTGGTGAAGCCTTGCTGTGGAGAACCAACAGAGAGGGAGAGTTATGAACAGATCAGAGGACAAGTGATACTGCATTAGGTTATGATGAAAGACAAGCTGTCTCGCTCTCTCCCCATTTCTCAGGTCTGTAATTATGAGGTTTGTGTGTTTTTCTTCATTCCATTGGACATGCCAAGCGAACATCACAGAGCGAGGCTGATTGCTATCGAACTGTACAGGTGGTTTACCGTACAAGCAGATGTTTCCCTGACCACAAATATACATCTGCTAAACCCTGATCTGAAGGCACGGGGAGAAGAAAGGGTTAGAGATGGGAGGATAGGGCAGTGCTGACGGAGGTTTACTGAAGATATGAGAAAGGAGGAAGATATAGGGTGGGGAATTGGAGGGAAGGTTCAATAGCAAGCTAAAGACAGACAGCATTTGAGGAGAGCAATGATGCTCCTTGGTATCTCTTTTGAAATGATAATTAGAGGCTACTCGGCAAAAATAAAAAAATAAAAAACAGGCCAAGGAAAGGGAGATGGGGATAAGCGGGAGGAAATGTTCAAGCTTTGGGATCTATCTTTCAGTGGGAACAGAGGACATGTGGTTTTCCTGATTGGACTGACAATGGTAGCAGCATGAGTGTGAGAAAGGCGTGTCATACTGTGCAACTTTTTCACTGGTGAAATTATGGAGGCTGCAAAGTCATCGTGGGATAATTCACCCCAGAAATAAGCACAGCACTGTAGTTACTGTAACTATGGGTGCATTGATCTGATCCCCTACAAACAAAATGCGCAGGCTCAGGAGATGTAGCGGGTTATCCACTAATTGGAGGGTTGGTGGTTTACTCCCCAGAGTATCTGTGGGAAAGGTACTGTACCCTTAATCTGGGACTGCAGATGTAAATTAGCTAACTCTGGTACAATGCATCAAATGGCAACATTTATGTTTATTCATTGTACATGGTCCCATACAGTGATCTTTCACTTCTTTTTTATGAGTCTTTTAACCCTTCTGTGAAGGACTGCTAATCAATTAAAACGTAGTCAATCAAAAGTTTTGATTAGCATCTTTACTGCTTTTGCGGTCTTTTTGTCATTTTGAATTTGATTTGAAGAAATCTTAAAAGTATAAACACACAAAAAAAATCAAATTCTCTATCTAAATACAATGATTAAAAATGTTGTAATCCGTATTTGAGTGATTTTGTCCTCCACCACATCATCATCTTAATCCAACTCATGCAATTCTGTTGCAGAGTAATATATCTAACCCCTGCCTTTGCAATCAGACTGTATTGCACTCATGAAAAACCTGAGATGTGCAGGGACAAGTCAGTCTTATCAGAGACCATAGAACTGGCTTAACACTTTTTCTTCTGTTCTTCTGCCAGTAGCATCTTATCTTTAGATGCTCAAAGAGTCCTGACAGTGACTGACAGCTCCAAGCCTTTTAATCTATCCACCTCCATTATATCCCTCTCATAGTACCAGATCACAGCACACTGCATCACTGTACTGACTTTTTGCCTGACGAACAAGGCTGAAATACAACTCACGGTATTTCTTGTGTTTGATCAATGTGGACGGAGTTTATGAGCTGCAACTTGAAAGAGATAACCGTATCACGTGTGAACATGTGTTGATATGAGCGTGCACAAGATAAAAAGGCGTGCTTTCCAGTGGCAAACTCAACCAGACAGACCAGACAATGTAGTTAAGATGGTTCTCCTCAGGGCCTGACAATTTTTAAGACCAGACAATGATTATCTGGTCTCTCAGTTAAAGTTTAGTACAACTCTGGACTAATAGAAGATGGAAAGCAATGGATTGATATTGACTATAGCTTATAGTCTTGTGTTAACATTGTATAGCCAAAGCTGTCAAGTATACTGAACTTCCACTGACCAATGCTCATTATTATTTTTATCATTTTCATATATTATTATTTTATTATTATATTACTTACTCTCAATTTGCGCCACATTGATACATTTAAGTTTACAATGTGCTAAAATTGTCTTCTGAGGGAGCATGCCCAGGGACCTTAAACGTCCGAGGTCCATGCAGCTTTGGTCTTGTAATCCTAAAACCAAGACGGACAGCCTAACAAGCCAACAGGCTCATCCTATAACAACAATAAAACTATTAAAGATGCCTGGTGAGGGTCTTCAAGAAGAGCTTATCTTAATGGACCCAAATTACCGAAGTAACCATCCATGCCAAGACTAAATTGGACCATTTCAACTGCTGGTTTTACATTCTGAGGCAAGAGACCAAATTGTAAATGCTTGGTTGACGATGTTAAATCAGTAGGCAGGTTGCCAGTTGCGTCTGAACTGTATGAAGCTGTCCTACTTGGCATGCATCTCGAGCTTGGGCTGAGTTCTCCATCGTTCTCCTTGTGTTTTTCCAGATGGATATTGACACAGGGGGAAGGCTGAGACGGCTATGATTAGTCGGCCCGAAATTAAAGTCCCTGTTCCCGCATGCCAGCTTACTGACAGGCTGGCTTTGGAAGGAAGGAGGGAGAGATTACAAATTCATTTCTCCTCATCTCTCCTCTCCACTTCTGGGATCCTTCATCCCCCACTACCACCACCACCACCAAAAAGGAGGGGTGCACGTCAGACACATGAAAGCTTTTAAAGTTTAATCATCATTGGGGCAAATGGGCTTTCTGAAAGAGGCGGAGAGGGAAAGCGACCCCCGACTCTAAAGCAGAACCAAATGGGCCAAGTGGGCCAGAACAGTGACACCATGTACCCCTTCTGCCCACATCACACATACCCCAATTAATTGCTCGTCAACTCAGGGTTTCCGTGGGGAAAGCTGTAATAATAACTGGTAATAAACGCTTAAACACTTGTGCATTTTTGCCCCCAAAACATGGCACCCCATAAGGGGGAGAGCTCTTGAGCAAGGACTTGCTGAAAGGGATCTTTGACTCGCCAAAGTAGCTTGCTGTGTTTCCACCACCAGATTGAGTCCACAGGGAGAGAGAAGCAAGTCAGGTTCTGATAGACCGGTCCATAAATTGAGCTCAAACTTTTCGACTGCAACTAGTTCAATTCAACGGAACCACCAAGATCGTCGCAGAAGAGTAAAATAAAGCATATGATTTCTGTGCTACTGAATACCCCTGTCCGCTTTTTTTTATGACTGTTCATGCTGACTGATCATATATGATGGACAATGTACTGATATTCTGATTGGCTCAGGACAAACCAATGTCAGTCGTACCTTGGGTTCAGATGTGTCACATATGTAATTCTGTTAGGGCCCCGATATCAGTCTTATATGGATATCACACCATTGGCACTGGTGGTGCTTGTGGCTTTCCAGCCTATTAAGTATGTAGAATCAGCCTTGGAGCTCCTTGGTGAGAAAAATCACTCTGATTGTGAGTATAGTATGTACAATTTCACCCTTATCTCTTCACAAGTTCCATTTGCAACTCCATTTGCTACATATTCTTGATTAAAGCTATGTTAGCAAGAGTGGTGTCAAAAAAGGCTGTGTTTTCATAATAAGGGTTTGTAGATCTGCACTCCTGAGCCGTCTGGTTTCCCTTTTCAAATGACAATTATGGATACTACCACCTAGGGCACTAGAGTGTTATTTCCTCTCACACAGGCGCAGAGCATATGAGCTAGCTGGCCATCAGCTTTAGTCTTTATGATGTGTTCAAGTGCAGCTTTTTGGCCAAGACGCGGACAATCCAAGGCACGTATCATTTGAGCTTTTTTGCTGTTAGTTCTCTGGTGACGATTTAGTGTGTCTGGGCCCTTAGAGCTTTTTCTAGCTAGAAATGAAGGCATTAATGGACACAAAGGGGATATTTTTGGGCATGGAAATGGTTAAAGGTAAAACTATGTTGTAATTAGCTGTTAGAAAGTTAAAAACATATGCAAGGGGAATTATATTCCCATTCGTATTCAGAGTATAAGGCTGAAACTATAGCTTACTTTAATGCCTCGATTGTAACTCATTATAACTTATCATTATTAGGCAAACTATGACCAATACAAATAAAATAGAAGATAAATATTTTGCTTCCCAACTCTTTTGGTGAACACATTTTCTTGCATTTATCAAAGAATCAGAAGAAAAGATTAGCCGGTTGTCTTAAACTGATATGGGTTTAACCCCTCGTCCAAATCCGAAACCAAAACATGATCTACATTCACTGCTACAAGTAGGGAGACATTAGTGATATGGTGCATTGGTGTTGCCATTCCAGGATCATGTTAGGAAACCTCTGGCTGCAGTGTGGAGTTACCCCGATGTTGACCTGAACTGTGCAGAACACTGCAGACAGGGCACTAGCAGGTTTAGTTGCCCAAAACCAAAAAGGGGGTCAGACTGAGCTAGACTGACTGAGATAGATCGACCCTTCCCCTGTTTGAGGGCACTACAAAGCCTCGCAAATTATAGTTTGTATCATTTCCAACCAAGGCCATGTGAGGCCAAGGACAGAACCCCTATGTTTATACCCTACAGGTCTTGGACTGTTGCTCCAGCTAACAGCGGACTTTCTTAGCATTACTGACAGTAGCTACAAGAACTGCACGGATCCCTTCGTCTTTGTTCCACTGAAACCTACAAAATAATATGTGTTGTTGATGTATTCAGGCCCGTTGTCTAGCAACAATGTGGTAATGAAACACAGACTTGATTTAAGGTCGGAATGTTAGAAAACAAGGAGCGAACAGTAACCTAACAGTACCTAACAGTAAAACCCAAAATGATGAAACAATACACACGGGAAGAGAGAAAACATTACTTCTGACACCGGGAATCGGTGAACATATAGGGGGAATTTTGCTCTGTTGTAAGTGCCATCAACACATAAGATGCTGCTATTTGCTGTTGTTTTCATTGCAGTGAAATTCAAAGCCGAGGTCTGTCTTGGTAACTATCCAACAAAGCATCTACTTTATGGAGCCCTCCTGTTAATCCTGTGACCATTCCACCAAATTCCACTATAGTAGGCAGCAGCAACAGCAACAGCAACAGCAGCAATGAGCCGCTTTAACTAAGCCAAATTTTTTTCGATTGAAATTTAGTGTTGCATGGAATGTATAGTTTACGGTCTTAACCCAGTTTCACATATATATATTTTTTGTTGTTGCCTAAGCTGGAGCCACATTAAATTGCTAGATGATTGAGTGGAGTTTGGCATGAAGTTCATACTGCATCAGTTGACAACCGACCACAACCCTGATGACACTGTCAGGAGCCAAATATCTCTCCACTTCTCCTCCCTCTGTTAGAGAAGCCAGCCTTCCTTTTATAAACACTATGCGTTCACGTTTTTTGTTCATTTATTCACTTATTTATTTAATTACCACCGGCTCTTCACATTTCTGAGCAAAAAAAAAAAAGAAAAAAAAAAAAGCTGTGTTCAGTGAACGCAGCGTTGACAAAATATCATCTGGGAGTCGTGCGGGTGTCTCGCCTAGCAATTTTGTAATGCAGTTTTGTATTGAATTCATTACTTTCGGGAGCTTTTGAATGAGACAGCCTAAAGGAAAAATATATATATTCTACAGCATAGCACATAAACATTATAATTGACTCCATGAATGCCAAACCGAAGCCTAGCAAAACGAGTTGGGAATAAGAAATTAGCCTTAAAAACTGGTCTCTAGGATGAGATGCTAGCAGCTCAAGACAAACAGCCTTTTGTATGTGTGTCGTGGGTATTAGGGAGGTGCTGTGTGGGTAACAGTCACGGTAAAAGCCCTTGACACGGTGCAGTAAGTCAGAGAAAAAAGGAGAGAGAAAAAAAAGCTCCAGGTTGAGCCACTCACCCCTGCTGGAAGTGAACAGAACAGGGTCGCTCCTCATCGTGAAGTCAAACTCATCTAATCCGCCCAACGACACTCAGGAGCAGGCGCGGGCCCCGGCGGCTCCCCGGCAGCGGTAAAATCCACACGAAGTGACACTCAAACGCAACCCTTCAACCTCCGCTTCTTTCCCCCTTTTTTCCGAGCGGGTTCGTTGTGCCACTGAGACGCCTCTCTACTTCTTTCAAACTTTTTTCCTCCGGTTCTTTCCACCCCTCCTCCTCCTCCTCCTTTTCTCCACCCCTCTTCTTCAGTTGCCTCTCAGTCCCACAGGCTGCCGGCATGGATACTTCTGCTGCGTTTAAATACCATCGGAAATAAAGCAATCCCCTTTCTCCAGGTTACAGATTTAGCACTTTGGGCCGACTATTAAATTCAAACAGTATCTTCTTTGAAAGTTGATTTTTTTCATCGTCTATAAGTACATCAAGCATAAGTCCAAAAGACAGCGTAGTGAGTGTTTAACGCATCGCTGTTTCGCACTGACTAGTATGTTATAAATTAATATTAAATTAATTACAGCAAGCCTAATAGTTTAGAATTAATAAAATGATAATGAATCTGCAATGGCCTGAAGTGCATTTGTTCTTCCTCATCATTTCAACGTTGCAGGAGCCTGTGTCCATCTAAGGCGCACGTGAACGCATAAATCCCAGTCTGACTCTCATCTTCTGGAGAAAAGCATGTCAATTCAAAGTTTTCTGTAAACCCCTCCTGCTAAAAGTTGGCCCATGAGATGAATTTAAAACTCTGCAACCTCTAAACTCCTTCATATCGGTCTCAACCTGACTTTAGTCACAGTTTGCCACATACAGAGGGACGGAAACGACAAAAGAGAGAAAGAGACCATTTTTTCAATAATTGCACTTCCATTACCATAAACTGCTGATCCCCCCTCACCCCACATCCCCAGGGGCAACAGCCAGTCCGAGTTCAATATCCCATCTGCCACCAGGGGAAGAGGAGGAGGAAGACTGGGGAGTCAGATTGAGGCTACCCAATGCTGTGTTTTTCCCTTTTTTTTTTCTTTCCTTGAGGGCTGCACTTTTTTTCAGTGAGGAACATGAGACTGAGGGAGGGAACGGTGCGGAGAGGAAGAATAATGTCCCGGCTCACCTTTCAGTTCCACCAGTTCAGGGAGAACCGCCGAAATAGCTGTGGTTGTTAAAGAGTATCTCCCTAAAGGATAATCACCATAATGCTCCTGTAATAGACCTAGGCCCTTTAGGGAATGTGTGTGTGTCGTATTCAGTGGTGAATAATATGCAGCGACTTTATTTGAGTTGATGACATTTTGCTCCCCGCGTAATGTATTTCAATGTTCAAGCTGACTTCGGGTCAGTGAACTCAGCGATCGCCAGAGACTCAGGTTCTCTCTCCTTTTGCCCCTCTACTCTCTATAATATAAGGTTCATGAAGTACCTTTCCCCTCTAGCTGCAGTCGTCAGTTAACATCGCAGCCCATAAACCGCCAACAATGGAGGTCCCTTCTGTGGACCGCTGCTGCAGTCGGGCTGACAAAGAGTGATGATGGATCCACTTTCGAATCAATTAAAAAGCGATCCCTGATCTTCCTCCTGTCAGTAAATAGCTCCGGATCAGAGCAGAATCCGATGTCACTCCGGGTGTTTATTCCTCCAAAAGGTCTGGCTCTATGCTCTCCGTTAGCACGTTAGCATCGAGTGAATAGATGGAGTGCTTGTTAGATAAAAGTGATTCAGGAACCCCCCCCCCCCCCCCCAAAAAAAAGGAATAGCTTATTGAACCAAATTATGTCCAAATGTTATGTCATTTTTTGTGTGTTAGCACTGCGACAGACTACTGACCCCCCACCAACAAGGCCCCTTGAGATTAGCTCAACAGGCACTAAAGGGCCACACAGACACATAAAAAGATTGTGGTCAGAGACAATAGCTTCAGAAAGGCCTGTCAAAATAAACAGCCAGCTAATCTGTAACCCAAAAGCCCCCCCCAGATTGGATCTCATTTAAACCTCACTTTGCTTATCTGACAGCAAGGAGGCCAGAGAAACAAAGCTGAGCTTAAAAAACAAGAAGCCAGTCTGGATTGAGGTGTTGTTATGGGCAGAAAAGGTGGCATTCCTCACGGCACTGTTCATTGTGCTGCAGCACGAGGCAGCACGCAGGCCAGATGACCCTGAAGCCAGTTAATTGCAGTGGAGAACTCCGGCGGGAGGATTTCTTCTTGAGCTGCGGGACTCTTATCGGGGTGAGATATGATGATGGAGAGGGAGTGTGTGGCGAGCATGTGTGTGTTGAAACGATGAGCGATGAAAGGATGGATAGATTGCAGGGGAAAAGTGTGTGTTGTAACTCTCAGCATATTGTTCATTCAAGTCCTGCTCTCAAGTGATGAGTAAATGTAACACACACACGCACATTGCAGCATGCTGTAGAAAAGTATGTGTGTGTGTATGTGATCTCAGTGAAATCTCATACGGGATGGATGTTGGCTTGGCTCGGTTGTATTAAAGTCAACAGTGACATCAGTGTTTGGCCCCCTGAACGAGATTAAATCTAATAGAGATTGAGATACTGTAATAACTTGGACCCTTCCCTGCCCCAGTCAGCCATCAAACTGTCCTATTATTCAGTCACCCCGCTGAGCACACACTCACATGTTCGGTCATACATACGGACGAGGTCCGACGAAAGCTGGCCGTGAAACATCCATGGATTTAATTTAAATTGATGACACCTTCCCCCTTGTGAGATTATCCTGTTTCTGAGTAATCCATGCTAACACATAGTGTTTTATACTTCCAAAAGATCCACCAAGCTTTGATACATTTTATATCCTGTCCGTGACAAAGGGACATTGTCGTCTTGGCCTTAGCTGCCACTGGGGACATCCAGTTCTTGTCCTTGTTAAGATTTCATATATGACGTCGTGAAAAATGTGTTTTCCTTCGAACAAATCTGAATACATAATGTGCAAAATTCTGCATTCAAATTAGAGCCGTCGAAATAACTCGATAATTTCGATTGATTCATTACAGAAAGAAAGTCACCATTACAGTACATAAACACCCAAAAATGGAGGTCGCCTCTGCGAAACGTGATTGCAGTCAGGTTGACAAACAGAAGTCAAGATTAATCCACTCTTTAATCCCAAAAATTAAAAACACACTGAGCTCTCCTTCCATTAGTAAACAGCTCTGGATCAGAGCAGGGACCGATGTCACCGGGGTGTTTATTCCTCCAAAAAGTCTGGCTCTATGCTCTAAGGCCATTTTGCTGTGAAGCGCCAGACATGTTTTGTGGACAACAACACATAACTGGACTTTGCCATCTGCATGTGGGTGAGTAGACAAAGACTGGATTGTCTTTTTTGGGTGAACATTTCCCTGTTTGTCACTAACAACGGGCCAGATAACAGGCAATATAGACATCTTATATCCTAAAGGCAATACTGCCTAAACCTCAGCGGTGTCTGTGGGCTAACAGGGTTTCGGCAAAGTGTGCTAACTTTCCTGCAGCGGGCCATCAGTGCGTGTCTGTGCAGCGGCAGAGAGAGGGGATGAAAAGTCACGACTGTGTGCTCTAGCCAGCCTGTTTTGATTCCGTGTGTTTCCCTCTTCCCAGAAAAAGGCTGGTATTCAAGGCACGCCTGTCAAAACAGCAGCCAACCTGCACACCTCTCAGCACGCATGAAGACAGATTCCCCACTCAAACACACACACACACATACACACACAGACACAGACACACACTTCTCTGTCAAGCAAACAGGGTGGAGAGACTCATGAGGGAAGGCTGTTCTGGATTTGATTGTGTACTTTGTTGTGAATATGGCAGCACAGATGTGTGTGTGTGTGTTTGTGTGTGTGTGTGTGTGTGTGTGTGTGTGTGTGTGTGACCTCTTTTTCTAGTGTGTTTAGGAGGTTCTGAAGTGAGAGCTTTCTTGCAAAGTGTGTCTGTCTGAAAAGGTAAGCCACCGCGCTGCAAGGTCAAACTTCGACACTAGTCCCAAACCTGGCAACCCTACCGATTCCCCTTGCTATCATTTCATGGGTATAACTCATTTCCCTTACATGTGCATGCAAACTCCCTGCTCCCCCGCCCTTGATGGGTTGGAGGTTAACCCAACCTGGCAAACATTACTACTTTCAACCCCCCAAAAATTACGAAGGAGAGACCGACCGGCTGTCTCAAAGGTTGCTTCCAAAAGGTACAAAGGGTGTCATTTTCACCCAGCTTGGCAACCGTCTGGTTCGCATTCAGGGGCTTTCTTTTCTTTAAACTTTAACATCGCCGGGTGCAAAGGTCATTAGAGGAAAGCCCAAAGAGAAAAGCCTTCAATTGATGTGTGCTTTTTAAACTGACTGGAATGAAGAATGTGTTCCCTCAGCAACTCCTGTTGACAGCTCAGTTTCCTCAGGAGGTCCAACAACACACCTATGGGGTAGATGCAATATAATGTGGCAGGTTGTTATTATTGAACTCAACTTTACTTTACTCTATGGATGTGTTTTACCTGAAGTGCACTTTATAAAAACGATAGGACTACATGATGCTCAAAACAGATACATCTTGAAAGAAAAGTTGAGGTGTAAAACGCACTCATGAGCAGCTCTGGCGTCCAGTGGTGTTCATCAAAGACGGCTAGCTGTTTCCTTTATTGTGCAGACTGCAGAGGCAAGAAAACATATGCGCACATCATCCAGAGGAAAAGAAACAAACTGGAACTGGATTAAAGCGCCAGAAACTTTTCATCTGCAGCCACATTAACTCCACATGTCAATGACTTGTTCAGCCACTTTGTTAATCTTTGAGTGACTGAGCCACAGCTGTGACAGACCATTTTAGCCTCAAAAATGAAATGTTTTATTGAAAGCAAAACCCGAACCAACAAAGGAAACATGGTCACTGAAATATTTGTAGTTATCATCAATATCTCATTTTTTGGGAATTCTTTTATTCAGGCATGGTGATTTTGCCTGAAACCTTTTTTTCACACAGAGTTCCTTTTCATTTGACATCATTCTCGTCTGGCTGCTCTGCTGGAACAAAGATCTGACGTTAGCTCAACGTCACTTCTCACCACTAACGTTAGTCCTTGTCAGCCAAGATAGCTTACGTCAGGGTCTATGTAATAAACAATGGCAGAAAGAAACCGACTTAATACTGTATTATTATTATTATTATTAGTAATATTGGTTGCTGACTTTAACTCACATCTTCAGGATATTAAAGTCATTGCAGTGAGTCTGAACTAAACAACAAACACACTGACCGGACACCGGTGGCTTTCATGTGTCCACCCGAAACTCCCTAGCACCCAACATTTTTTTTAAACCTCGACCCTAACATTACACTCAAACTGTTAACCAACACAGTAGCTCTGGTAATGTCTGTTTTTGGTGGTTTTCAAGCTGTTATTTCGCAGGTGAACAAACAGCCTCTTTGGCCTCCGTCCCAGTCTTCTGCTGCTGTCGGGGTCATTCAGCGTCAGTGTCTCAGTGCCCTTTAGTAGGGCGGACAGGCTGCCCTGCCGCTGCTCTGCTTCTCGGCCTGTCCGCTCCACTGAGACCAAGTCCAGAGACACTGCAGCTGCAACAGCTGGGGCAACTACAGCTCATAGTCTGCCTCATCAGCTCCGACGGAGACTGTATTTTTTAAACAATGAGAAAAAAACAGCACAGCCCATTAATACCAGACAGCCACTGAACATACAATTAGGAAATAGCGTGCTTGATAGCCAATTCTTGTCTCTTTTGTAGTCTGATTAGTCAGTAATTTAATTGTGGTCTGCTGAGCTCACTCCCTCTCTGTGGTTGGTCCAGGTCACCCAGAAGGGATCCAGTTGACTACCAGGACCCCAAAAATCTCTGCTTGTTGTAACTGACACCTTGTAATTTCCAAACTGCATGTTAAGTAGCTGTCTGGTGTTAATGAGTTGCGCTTGTGTTTTACTCACAGTTGTTTAAAAACAAACCGTAGCTGTCTGTGAGCCGTAAACAAATCACCACAACTGGACACACAGCTTCAGTGTCTCCGGGCTCTTTGGGTGGAGCAGACAGGCAGAGTCGCAGAGCAATGGCAGGTCAGCCCAGCGGCAGCCCACCTGTGCGCTCCACCTGACGAGCGGAAAGAGACTTCAAGGAGTGGATGAGTGACCCCAACAGGGGCAGGGAGGACCAGGAGGCCAAGAGAACATGACCGTGAGCCATGATAAAACTGACGTTAGCTATTATAGTTGACGTTAGCTAACATTAGCTGTGGTAGCTCATAGATAGCTGACATTAGCTAACATCAGACTTAACAGACATAACATACTTGCATAACTTGCTTTTGTAAGTTAAGGTTTTGTTTGCTATGACAAATTCTGTTTTTGATGTCAACGTTCAGGACAAGAAGGCTTTACAGCAAGTTATTGGAACCACCCAGCACATCATTCTAAACCGTCTCCTGAGCATCTGTGACAGTGGTGAAGTGAGAAGTCTGCACAGAGCCCGAAGGAAACTAACCCCAAGATGCTGCCAAGATGTTGCAAATGTATGTTTTTTTAACATCATGATGAAGTCAAAAAGAAGTTAAAGCATTTGAACACGCTGAACACTTCACTTTCTCCCATTTCAAAACTATCAGGCTGGATATATGGGTGAGGAGTGGAGGAATTCTTCTGGAACCCAGACCTCCAGCTGGCTGCGTTACAACACGCTGCAGTGTATTAACACCACCATAAGACATGCTGTGTCGCTTCCCTAACACATCCAGTAGCAAGAACAATCACTTGGTAATGTGTGTGTGTGTTTTTCAATCTGGCTCGTGCCTGTTTTCCATATGGTACACAACTGGCAAACACAATGCAGTAATACCAGTTGGCAGGATAAGGGCATACCGGATTACCCCTCTCCATTAGGCTGTATAGCATTGTACTCTGCATCCATGTGGCATGCTGTAAATATGTGGGCTTGGCTGTTTGATCCTCATTCCTGAAGGATAAATATTGAAAGTGAAATTGAAATGGAGGCATTCTGCAGCTGGTTTGTTTGCAGAATGTGCATTTCCATTTGACCGTGCGTATGTGTCGTTTATTAGGATGTATGTATAAGATGTATAAGAGTGCCAATACAATGTCCAGATGTTTCACATTGAATTTATGCCATACAACGCATATGTTGAGGAGAGAAAAACCTTTGCAAGGCTCGGAACTGCTTGGAAACAAAACAAAGCATAGGGAGATGCAGAGAAATCAGTTTCAACTGAGACTTCAAATTGCTGGGAAAGCAGTGTAAACCATATTATTTCATAGACACACACACACACACACACACACACACACACGCGCTGATACTGCAGGCTCACCTTTCTTAACGGGAAGCCTATGAGAGATGCTGACGTCAAGCTATTATAAATCTCAAGTCACAGTGCGTCACAGTTGAGAAGCGAGCCAGCTCTTATGTCCAGGTCTGGAAGTCCCATCATCATTATCATCATCATCCTCACCAGAGTCAGTGAGCTCTGTATTTGTGCGTGTGTGGAACAGAAAAGCCTGTGCCTGCAGTTATTGCTGTCTGTCCATATGGCCTTGTATGCGTGTGTCCCCTGGTCCTGTGCGCTGCAGTATAACTTCTGTCAGAGATGTAGCAAGTTCAAACTATTCTGGGAGAGCTTTTATTTGGAAACGCCAGTAATGTTGTGATGATTCATTGCAGAAAAAAACACTAAAAAAGGATATCACCACTGTGACTTAAAAAAAAAGGACAGAAAAGGCTCTTCTTCTTTTTATAGAAGAGACTTAAGAGGGCTAAATTCCACGGCAAATTTCTTTCACAGAGGAGCAATAAAAAGCATCCTGACTGAGCATTACAAACTGTCCAGAAGAACCAGATTGCTCTACAGTGGGTGATTACAACTGCCAAAAGAACATCCTCGGTACCCATCTACAGAATGATATCAGTGCACAGAGCCCAAAGAGACAGCACCTACTTCTGCCATAGTCTGTTCACCCTGCTGCCATCTGGTACAGATGTATCCACTGATGTACCACCAAACTACAGAGCAGCTTATTTCCTCAGGCTGGGAGAGTCCCGAATTCCTGACTTTTAGCATGGTTCAGGCTCCAAAATCATTTGATCCTGCATTTCTCGTAATGCAACTCAACAGCAATCTATTATCAGGCTTTCCCAGTCTGGTAAACAGCCACATCTTCCTGCTCTGAAATATAAACAGACAGAGGATCAATGA
Source organism: Diplodus puntazzo (assembly GCA_963678695.2). NCBI lineage: Eukaryota > Metazoa > Chordata > Actinopteri > Spariformes > Sparidae > Diplodus > Diplodus puntazzo. The sequence continues at coordinate 13,381,648 of OZ023170.1, read as the reverse complement.
TTTTAGAGAGGGATAAGTTTTTCTCCTGTGAAAAGGAGGGTTTTTTGCATCATTTGATTCCTCTTCTCTGTCAGAGTACAGCAACATATGGAGCCATGGCCTCCTTCCAAACTGAATAAGATGCTGGCAGGCCGCTGACGGAAAATTAGGTCAAGAATGAAACCAGGTCATTATGCAGGGCAAAAGAAAAAAAAATCTAGCAGTTTGGGCGACTGTGTGCCACTCATAGTGTTTACTTTGAGAATCCTTCTTACTCCCATTTTGTGACCTGTTGATCTCTGATATGTGTTTTCGCATGCTTGTGATGTATCTGCAAGAAAAATAGTTTGCCTGTTATTGTCAGGCTGGAACAATTAATTGATGAGAAGATTTCAATAATATAGCAATCATTTGAGGCACTTATCCTATAAGGTATAATTCCCTCATTAATTGATGAATAGCAAATATATAGAGAGTGTTTTCTGAATTAATTTGTCCTAACTGCTTGTAAATGTAGTTGGGTTTTTATTGCCACAGACCCCAAACCCATGTTGTCTCTGAATCATGGGCTGGGTGTAAAAATCATCCCAGAACAGATGGAATCAATGTCCACAAAGTTGTTTTGTCCATGAGGTCCAGCTCCAGCTGGAAATGTTGACTTATACCAGTAAATTGAGAAACCTGAAATGAAGCCATCAATGCGGTGGGCCAAAACAAAGAGTTTTACACCCCCATTTGTTTGTTTTTTTTTTGTTCAGACAGTTCCTGGCCTTTGTAGCTGTCATCTTCTCCATTTATTCAAATACTTGGAAGTTGGAACTCTCTGTTTGGTCTGGTTCTAAGGAGGTAAGTTAAGGGTATCATGTCCCTCTTGCAATCACCCATTTATTTCCTTGATACAATCTATCAATCATCCCTTCTCTTGACTGAATCCTGAGAGTTGGACTTAACAATGGGCTCTACTGGTAGTGTTCTCCCTATCGATGATGTGATTTGTTGAAGCTAGCCTTTCGATAGAATCCAAGTATTTTTTGAAAGTACTTGCTCTTTTCTCGATGGTTCTGTTTCGCAAACCATACGCCGTGTCAGGCTACAGGATTAAAGTTCTGGAAAAGGACAGTAAGTAGACTACAAGTTCAGGTTCGTTATGCTAATGTTGCCACTAGCCTGGAGTCTCTAGCCTGTAGCAGCTATGGGAAACGAAACACAGAGGTCTGGTAAGCCATTTCTGTCCAACTCCACACCGACAGGATTTCTTTTAAACCTGTAGTTTTCAGATTATCCCTGGGGAATGCAGCGCACATACGTTGCGCAGATGCTGGCACAGTGAAATGGAAGTTACACTGGAAAGATGTAGTGTAGGGAGCATTTGCTAATTGGGAAGACATCGCCAAGACATCAGCATTTGATCAAAGCTTATGAGTTATGTTGTTCCCTCTATGTTGTTCCCTCTACCTGAGTATTAACTTTAACTGTAGACCGAGCGACATGGTTTGCAGACAGGAGTCAATGGTATACTCATTGTCCCATTAGAGACCAAGCAAGCTAACTCAGAGAACCTTTTTCCCCTTCTGAAATAAGTTGTGACTGAATTGAATGATTTACAAACCTGAAATCAAAACTCCAAGGTGAGTAGAACAGGCAGAATAAGCTCAGCTAACTATTGACTAGTGCATGCTTTTCCTGACATGCTAGCTTACTAGCGGTTAGCTCTCTAGCTATAGTGGTTCACAGACAAGCCCTGCAATGTAGTCCCTACTTCACCAAACCTTTAGTACCACCAATTTCACCAAGACGTACTCATGTAATCAACTTTGCCACTTTTCTGGTGTAATCACACAACCCAGATTGATGATTGAATAAGGCTTAGCATGAAGTTCTGTCCTCATACCAGAGACAGATGCTAACAAGCTCACACAAATCCAGCGACACTGTCAGGAGCCAACTATCTCTCTACAGTCTGTCTGTCTGTCAAGTAGAGAGGGTTAAATTACATTGAAAACAATGATCTGATCAAGCGGGGGAATAGAGATGTGAGGAAAAGTGAATGTAAGCCTGCTGAAATGAAGGGAATGGAATCTATTCATCCTCTTCAGTCTGCCTTTCACTATCGTCTTCCTTGATATCAACTGACGACTTTGCAAAAATGATTCTATTTTGCTGTTGTTCAGTTTCTGTTTGAAATGGGTTACTTCCAGAGCTACAGCCGTACACTCAGCCAGAGCTCGGTGTTACGAATTACAAAGTAATGAATTACAGTAATCACATTACATTTGTCTGCAACCAAGTGTAACAAATTACTGTCCCAAATTCAGTCATCCCAAAGTTACTATTCTAACAAGGTCGTTACATAAGTTCTTCTTCAATTGTCTGCACAATGGGCCGATAGAAAAAAGCATGTAACATGCCATGTCCCTTTAATGTAAACTGAACGTTGCACAGCAAGCCCCTGACTTCTCATTGTGACTTTCGAAAAGTTTGGAGACAAGAGGACAAAAATGGCAGAGCAGGCAAAATCTTTTGAGGGGTGGAGTTATGCCCGTTGTTTTGAATTTGTTGCGGTAAATGACAAGAATACGATGGTAAAGTGCAAACTGTGCCCAGGCCAGAAACACCTAGCCAACGCTATGAACACAACATCAAATCTCTCCAAGCACCCGCAAAGGCATCATGCCAAGACAAAACCAGTTGCTAAGGAACCTCGGACCCAGGGCCACAGTGGTGAGTGTTTTTCGACCTCACCCAAGCAGCCAAAGCTTGATTTTGAACAGCAGGTAACAAAAGCAGAGATGGACAGGCTTGTAGCATCGTTCATACTAGAGGAAACGCTGCTGGTAATGCAAAAGTAACGCATTACTGGAGTATTATCACTGTAGTAATAAAGTAAAGGATTACTTTTTTTAAAGTAATGAGTAATGTGTAACACATTTCTGGAGTAATGGCCCCGACATTGCTCTCAGCACAGCTGGAAGTGGTGTGAGGAGAGAGTGTGTAGAGGTGTGTGAAGTGTGGATGTCAAGTGTGTGCTTGAGGTGAAAGTGTGCAGCATGGTCAAAGGTCAGTGACTTTATCCCTTCACCTCCCAACAGCTCTGAGATTCGCTTTAAAAGCATGAAGAACGAGCATTTACCCCATAACCCCCCCTGCTTTGGAGTAGCACCACATCTCGGACTTTCCCACTAAAAACTTTCCCTAAAATAACCTTAACCTCATTTACACTTATTTACATGTCTAATTAGCTCTATACCTACATCCAAACAGTAAAAAAAAACAAAAAAAACCTTTAACCCTGCCATGAGCCTCAATATATCCCCTAAAACTTTCAACCCCCACCTAAAAAAATAATTGTAACTCTAAACCCCACCACGCAAACACCCCAAACCTCTAACTAGCCCGTCAAGGTAGCCTTAGCCCCGTCTTCAATCGGCTCTTTGCACCCTCGGAACAACCTTAAACTGCTTCCTACACACTTCGAGTGACCTCTAACCCTTAACTTCCCGCTCACCTGACTGAAAAGAACTCTAGAGACACCTCAGAGTAAATCCTGCCACTGTAACAAATCATTTTATAGCTTGTTATATCTGACCAGAGCTAATGGTGAAAACAGACGGCATGAGCAGAGGATGGAGGTGTCTCAGGTTCATGCAGCAGAGGGCCGAAAGTGTTTGTGTTTCAGAGTGTGTGCGTGTGTGTGTGTGTGTCTGATCCTGGGTATTTAAAGCTGTTATCAATCAGTACACAGGAAATTCAAACAAGCCGTCTTCACTGCCGCGCTGATTGACCCCTCATTTCACAACACGCAGTGACCTGTGTTTGTGTATGTGCAATCAGACCATTCTTACTTCATTTCCGAGCGCACACAACACGCAGATTACTAACTGATGATTGGCTGACCAGGCTATAGTATGGCTGGTTGTCTCAGTAGCTTGCTACTCACAGTGTTTGTGGATCTTTGCTCACTTTTCTATTTGTCCTGGAAACTCATTCTTCTTCTATCTTCCCTTTATCCACAAATAGTCTTCATGTCATTTTGTATTTGTGTTCTTCCAGTGGCTCGGATGGAAAAAGGTGATGTCACGCACAAGTCAAGATGGAGTCCTGGGTCAGAGACGTACCTATTTCCACCATACTCAGGCGATGCCAGGTAATGGTATGAAGCTTGATGCTTCTCCTTAGCTCAGCCAATAAAAGTGTAATGAGCAGCACATTTACATATAAGCACTCGAGAATGTACATCATTTCATTGTTTAGGTTGCTTTACAACTGTATGTACATTATATTATTAGTGGTACCAATTCTGAAATTCTAGGCAGACAACAAATATCAATCTTTAAAATAAAATGTTTACTCATAACTGATGATGATAACGTTTTGTACCAGGTAAACAAAGAAACTTCACTATGAAAAAGTAACTGGACTGTTTTGAAGTGCAGTGTTTCCCACACATACAGTATATATATATAACTTGGGCAGGCCGCACGGGTACGTATAAATGGACGCCAAAGTATACTACTTTACTATATATACTCATACTGTTAAGCATAAGAGATTACTCTGGGGAGATAAGAACAAATTGTGGGGTAATATATATGTTGTCAGTAAGCAATGTTTGGATGTCGTCTGCGGCTACAAAGTTGAGCTGCAGATGCAGCTTCAACCTGCAGAGATTTCCTACCGAGCTTCACTTCTGATTCACAAAACTGCCAAGTATTCTTTGTTTGACATCCTTGATGTGAGTGTGGTCAGCATGAGTCAGCATCCTTTTTGCCCCACGTTTGTCCACATGCTCATACACTTTTAATGGAACAAAGCCAAACGCATGCAAACAGACGCAATAAAAAATCGGATGGCCGTTACAAACAGGAGCAGATGTGTTATTATGTCTTGTAACCGCTCACACACACAACCACCCACACACACACACACAAAGACACGCACACAAATTCACCATGACTTCTGAAAGGCCAGATGGTTCAGTGAAGGATGACTGGAAAGAAGGGTGGGTGAAGGAGGATGGGATCATTGGTAGGTGGGGCCTATGAAAACAACCTCCTATTCAGACCTAACCACAAAGCATCCTCATTTTTGCGAACAGAGAACATCCTTTGTATCATCAGGTATCTTCTTTTCTTCTTGCCGTGTCACCTATCCGGCAGCTCCTGTATATAATGTGAGGCTCAGTTAATGGAATCTGGACTAAAGAGACTTGAAACATTAAAGGAAGACTACTGAGTCTGCACCTCCTTCGTTTCCTATTAGATCGGTGCTTGCGAGGGATAAACAAAAACGTGTCCAACAATGCTAACCCAGTTTAGAGTAAATCGTCAAGTCTGAAGTTTGGAAGACGTTTTTTTTTTTTTTTAATAAGTAGAAGAGAAACTGGACAAGAGTCTGGCTGTTTGGAAGACCAGCGATTAAGTCCACCGGTAGCACAATGGTAACACTCATCTAGGGGGGCGGTATGCTGAAATGTATGCCAGCAAGGAGGAGTAATTATGTGGATGCTATTCCCGCTCGCACGAGCAAGAAAACGCAAGACAAAGATACCGATATCGGACAGTTTCTCCCACTACAGCTTGGCGAGACCTACGGTACATGACGTAATAATTCAATATTTCTCCCCCTAAACTGCAAATGAGGCACCTGGACCTGGCATGTGAGTCAGTTTACATTCATTGGCTATGTCCGAAATCCTACATGGCTAGTGCGCCATTTAGTGCTGTCCCAATGTCTAGTGGGAATTATTATACGCAATACAGTGGACTCAAAGTATCCCACAATGCATCGCTAAAAAGTAGTGTACAACCGATGGTCAAGCAATATTTACCATCATGCATTGCGCTGAGAGAGAAATGGCGGACGAACGCATAGTCCACAACCGGCCACAAGTATGACGTTTCAACTGCGCGACAGCAGTAACGTAACGTTAACGGCACCTGGGTAGTGTCCGAAAGTGTGTTTTCTTTCTGCCGATGAGCTCCCTATATAGTCCACTATGTTGGACTCCCTATGCAGTGACTAGGGAGTAGGGAATGAGTGAGTGATTTCGGACACGGATAATGTCAAAATATTTGTTCATACAGGAATTACTCCCCATGCCATCAGGTAACAAAAATACTTGAGGTTCCCTGGTCTGTTATGAGGTATACCAGACACACTTATTAAAATGATATGGAAGAACAGTAATAAATTGACAAAGACCGAAAAGCAGAATCAGGTCAACTGAACTTACAGGGAATTTTAACCAGTGACCCTGATGAAACAGCAGAATCTGACACACACCCTTGGCACGAGAGAGAAAAAAAACATTGACTCCAAACCCCACCAAAACGATTTTTAATGTAACTGAAACACTTTAAAGACCTCAAAGGTGAAAGATGTATCTCGTGGGGATCGAACTGGATACAAACATCATTCAGCACTTCCATTGCACACTTGGTCAACATGTCGATTAATCAATCACTATTCCCAAATGCATGGAAGTCTGCCGTTGTTTTCATTATCCTTAAGACTGGAAATCTGACCTATGTGGTTAACTGTGGACCCATATCTTACCAGTAGTATCCAAGATTGCTGAGGAAAGTGGTTACTGAACAATAAACTGCGTTTTTAAACTCAGGAAAACTTCACTCCATCCCATGCAATCTGGGTTTAGAGAAAAAACACTCTTCTTGGGCTTGAGAAAAGCATTTGATCTGGTAAATCACAATGTTCTTCTCTCAAACTGTCCAGTTTGAAAGCTGTGGCTGTAACATCTTTCAGAGGTATAGCTTCCTAACCTTTGAACATGTTGTGTGTCTTGCTGATGCTTGTTCAGTGTACAAAGTGATAAATGGTCTGGCTCCTCCCCCATCAAAAGAGTTCATAACATAACACTCAGATAATGACCAACAAACGTGAAAATACGATGCAATATAGCGCAGAGCTTCTGGGTTTGGCAAATTGTCCTTCTTATTTAAGTATAAACTCCTTTATTTTCTTCAAGAAGTGAATAATCTGCCAGTGGGATGAGATAACTGAAACTGCCTCCAAAGCTAATTTACTATCTCCTGAAATGGGCCGGGTGATCCCGAGGATGGAATGAAGTTAAATGACTTAATCTCTTTCCACTGAGTCCAAGAGGAAGACGAAGGGCAGAGGTGGGCCAGAGAAAGCACGGAGAGCAGAGGACGTTTCATCATCCTCTGCGAGGTAACGTCTGCTTCAGCTTACTGTCAAATGGTATTTATAGTGTAGACAGTTGCTGAATGTGGGTTTGGAGAACGACACACACACACACACATACATATAGTTTACCCACAATGCTGGCTGATGGTTCTATTTGGCCTGTAGTTAGGAAACTGAACACGGAGGGTTAATCAGCTTGTATCCAACCAAAGTGTGTGTGTGTGTGTGTGTGTGTGTGGTTTTGTGTGCGTGAGTGATTGGGCAAGGGCACCAACCATTCGCTCCTGAGCGACCAGAGCAGGCTCCACTAGTATCTCAACTTTTACTGTAATTATAACTTCAATAATTAGTTGTGAGGAGAATAATATGACAGAGGTTGTAATGTTCATGGAGGTTGAGGTTGTTTCGTTTCGTTTCACTTAGTTGTTCTCACTTGTGGGAGTCAGTAGACAGTGTAATAACCATTCTTCTGCCATTTGAACACTATGAAACGTCTTCAAACGTATTTTGAAAAATATTATCGTGTAAGGTTTACATAAAAAAACTAAAGTGATAGGCTGAATTTTCACAAACCATTGGGGTTGCATGACTATTTTCTGGAGGGATTAGGTCCCCTCCCTCAGTGTCGTCTTAAGGCAGCAATTCCGTGTTAACTCACAGCTGTAGCCACCGCTATTTCCCACTGTTGCTCTGACATGAATCTCCAACTGTCTCAGCCCGCAGAGGAAACTATCTCCGCTTACCACTCTACATCCCCTGTGTCAGGTTTAAAAGCATCCTCGTCTCCATCCCGCATGTCCGAAATTTAGCTTTGTTCAGCTTCATGTGCATAAAACATCGTTGGTCGAATAGTCAAGGAAGCTAAGTTGTAAAAACTGTGTGTAAAATCGGCATGACTGAGAGAAACAGCGGCCTGCGGTAAAAGAAACACTGCTGCCACAAATCTAACCGAGTGTCTTGGGTTTTCATAACTGAGCTGGTTCTGTAAGAAAATAATAAATGGGACATGGAGATGTAATGTTTCTGCACTTAGCAGCAACACACTTGTTCTTTTCATACCCTCTCCCCACATATCGTAAACAACAACAACTGATGGCCTACGGCAACTCTGAGGGGTCACGCCACTTCATTGTGCTCTCTGGTGGGGAGCCTCTTTGAATCATGATGTAACGATGGTGAGGGATTAGTAGGGCTGTCAGCCAATCGGAGATGGACGATGGCATTGTTCATTGGCCCAACTCTATTCTGAACACTCAGTTAACTGTCTTAAGGTGCTAGGATTACTCATAATATGATACACAGAATGCAATAAAATGTGCTGAAAACATTCAACCTCTTTAAATTAAACTGTCACCATTCCTCTAGCAGCACTTTCACAATAAACTTCTTCCAATAGGCCAACAGTGCTACTCTTCGACTGTACACCCACTAACTCTAGACGGGTTAAATACTGAGGTTGAATTTTACCCACAGAGATCAATTTAAGTACAACTTAACCTTTAAAAAATCAAGGAACAAAGCCTGTCTTCAAGAGAAACCTGAGATCCCAAATCAGGGTGACCACATTAACCTTTTCCAGAGATTTAATTTCACCTCTTTCCCTACATGCTACCACTCTCCTTTTTCTCTCTTCCGAGAAGTACTGAGAAAACAAACACCAGTTGGAGGCTGAAATCTAATTTCCAACACTTTGCTTTCCAGTGTTACATAAGGCATGTAAATAACTACACAGCTACCACGCTCCACTAAAACATCAAAGCAAACATCAAAATCAAAGACAGCTGCAAAAAAAAAAAAAAACCTGACATAAGAGGTGGGATCATGTGAGGACAAACCAGAAGTCAACAATGATTCACCATAGGAAAATTAGCCATGTTAAGCTATGAAATACTATCTGATCAACAGACTTGTCTTTCTCTCAAATAAGGCTTGGGTGGTACTTAAGAACATACATTCTTTTGGTTGAACCATTTCAGATGGTTGAAATAATTTTAAAAAGTTTCCGGTCTTAACGCCCAATAATGTAGACAAGGTAGCAGAAGAAAGAACTGAGGCCAAAAGCAAAGCTCTTCATCTGCGTTCAAGCCCATCCGATGGTCATTTCAGGGGCCATCCACATGGAGACGCTTTTTTTGTGTAAACGCACATGTTTTGCATCGCTTTGGCCGATCGTCCGAATGGATCCTGTAAACGCACTTTTTTGAAACCTGGTCTCAGGGTGAAAAAATTCGAAAACGCCGCCCTTGCGTTCTCGTTTGGACAGCGTATCCGTATACCATCGCCCCACCCCTCGACCTCTAGCCTTCGACCTCTTAACCCCGCGACGTCTCCTAACAACAACAACAACAATGGTGGACTACATGCTTGTGTTCGTGCTGCAGAAGATATTGAGCCTATTATTGTTACTCGTGCAAAATATCATGCTCCTCTGCCACTACGCTGAGCAAAAAAGGATTATGGACAACCGCATGCGGTTGTCCATAATCCTTTTTTGGTCCAATGCGGAGGGCTTTCTACTTCTACTATCTGTTAACCCTAACCCACCTATAGGCCTGGAATATGAACTAAAACAAGTTGAGTCATTTACAATGGATCCATTTGGACGCAAATATTCTTGAAACGATGCCAAGGAAGACGGGGGAAAAAAAGATTGTTTTGGTACGTGTGGACATGGCCTCAGTAAAAACCCGAAGCAGAAGACAATGGCTAGGAGTCATTGAAATATCTGTCACATTTCTGTCACGTTTAGCCTCAGTCCTGATGTCAGCTGTTAAATGATTTTTTAAAAATTGTTTTCCTGGAAGGTTTAAAGGGGCACTATGCAACAATATTAGCAAAAATTACCCTAACTATGCAGGCTGAAAGTCATTCTGAATGTTCTTTGACACTTTCTGGGTCGTTTGGTCATTGCTATGACTCCCCCTAGCGCTTCTGGGTGGAGAAACGGAACATGCAACTTGCTGCCACTGGTCCGAAGTCAATCCAGAAGTGAGCCGGCGGAAGTATCCCGCCGCCCCTCGAAAATGTAGTCAGATTGTAGTTTCGAAACTGCTTTACGGCAAACACACCCCCAAACATGGAACCGGGTAGATATAAACTGCCAGTTGCAAGGCATCAGTCGACTATAAAGAGACCCAAGAAGCCACAGTCGGAGGAACAGAAGAAGAAGAAAAAGGAGCTTGACAAAAAAAAAGAGACCAGACACGAGTAAACATAGGACGAGCTTTTGAGGAGTCCAAAACAGGCGCCGACTTGGCCGTGTTGCTGTTGAAATTGTGAGTGGATGAACTTTGTCTTTGCAACGTGACTTGATAGTCTTTTGAACAACGTTATTGCTTGACTGTTTTACTGTGAGCCCTGCATGTGTTTAGCTTGGTTTCTTGATGGCTCGCTCGATAGTTAGCGGGTGTTTAGCGTAGCAGTCACTTGCTACCAAACACGTTTGTTTGCGTTCTGATTCCAGGTTCTTATTGGTTTTTAGATATCTAGTTCGGTCTTTGAATGTCGCATGGTTTGTCGCCTGTATCTTGCGATATGTCCGGCTGAACACAGAGCACGAAGTGCATTAAGTGCCAGACGTGACTCGCTGTTTAGCCTGCCGGCTTCTTAGAAAACAGATGCACATGGTAACGTAGTAGCAGCTAGGTGGGCGGGGGAGGCTCGTCAACAAGTCTTTTCGACAGTGTATCTGCGCCGAAGCTGTAGGGGGAGCCCTGCAGCGAAAAGCGTATGCACAAAACTGGCGCAAAGCTAGAAAACGGCGAAGGAATCTGGTCTGGAAACTGCTGCTGCATAGTCCGGCTTTAAGGAGTGTGGTTGATACCTAACGTCCATTCCAAAGTCAAATGGCCCAGTTTATCATTCCAGACAGATAATAGGTAACGGAATAACATTTTGACCCCTTGAAGTCTCCCAGGGAACACAACGTGACCAAACGTACAGAGTGACATACACTTCTACAGTTCTTCACCTGTTTGTGACCCAAGAGTTCTAAGAACACGAACAGGGCTACTTCAGATCAGGTGGATATGACTTTCGGATTGTTACTTTAGGAAGGTTACAGATCTAGCCCTACAAATCCCACATCTGAAAGGTGTCGGGGGGCATAGTTTCCAAACCTATTCAAACTGTTCTGATGGATTGTACCGGCAGCATTCAAAAAAGAGTAGGCAAATCAGACACCAGACTACAGCAAAGTATAGACTAGAAGCACTGTTTCTTTGCAGTAAGGGGAGGCAGCTGAGCTAGACAACTCTTTGTGGAGGTAATCAGGCATGTTCAACTGAAAAAAAAAATCCCAGGACAGGTTCACAACACACTAGAGGCATTACATATCTCGTCTTGCCTGGGATTACATGAAAAGTCAATTAAGAGGAAGGGTTTTAAATAATCGGATGACAAATGAGATCTCTGGCAGCTTATTTCCAGTAGGTGACTTCCATTTGTGGTAACACCATTTGAAAAGTGAGCGCCAAGAAAACAAACCACAAAATTGAAATGATTTTGTTATTTTCCCTCCCTGGCGAGAATTCAAGGTGAAGACACACCGCCAAGGGAAACACATATTTTTGAAGGCACAAATCGTGCCGTAAATCCTGAGAGCTAGGCCCAGATTTATAGCCTAATGGGGGCAAAAAGGGGAGTATTAAAGGAAAAATGATGAGGTAATGAGAAAATGGTGATGAGTTTCATATGTCTGCTGAACTAATACCACGCGGTACATTTGAGACAGAAGGAGAAGGGCTCAGTGCATGACAAAGACCATGCAGCACCTTTTAAAAACCACATAATCACAAGGATGCAACATGTTAGTCTAAACGCCATGAGAGGTGGTTACCTAACTAACGGTTAGATGAGATCATTTCACTTTTCAAAGAATGAAAATGGCTGCTTTATCTCCACTGTTGCACGGAGTGTAATATGAAAAATATGGCCAGAATTCGAAGGTAGCGCCGTAAATATAGGAGTCAGCTTCCAGAGAAACAGACAATGGCTGCTCTTTGCTGGCTACCCTTGACTGTAGCAATTAGCTAATTAGTTCCATTGGCTGTGGAGCTGGTGGAGCTATCAGCTGACTGGAGTCTGCTGAGACCACAACCTCAGATCATGGGGTGTTCAAGAGCAGAGAGAACACATCCGGACACCAGACTGTGACTGAACGCACCGGGGGTAGGTAAAAAAATCGATTCACGGAAGAATCGTGATTCTTATCTCCCACAATTCATTGATCTGTCTATCCGCACATGTCAGAGTTATCTTGAAGTTCATCTTGCAGTGTTTTGCAAGCGTTTATTTTATGAATGATTAATTACCCTTGAGAGATGAGCGCGAAGCAGGCCAAATGCTTGTGAACGCCTTTTATGCTGTCACAAGATGTCACAACGTAACGTTAATGGAGCGGAGCAGCGGTCAGCAGTAACAGACAAGACCAGCTAACAAGCTAATAAACACACACCGCAGCACTCAACACCAGAAAAGCTGCTCTTAATAACACCGCAGAGAACACCCCCTTATTTTGTGATCGACATACAAGCATGCACGCTTTCAAATGAATGAATGAATGAATTGATGCTGTTACCTTTTTTCAATAAAATGGCTGCAGATCGTTTGTCTTAATTTTGACCCGTGTCTCACATTGTATTATAGCAGATTGGGAACCCCGGTTAAAGGTTGCTTGACTCAAAATAATGCCCCCTTTTGTATTCATTCAGTTGATAAGTCATTTTGAATCGAAAATCGATTCCAAATCAGACCAGGCCGCCAAAAAAATCTATATCGAATCGAATCACGAGATTGCCAAAGATTCACATCCCTACTGAACACAGCATAGCTTAGTTCAGTTAAAGATAGACACTTGGATTCAGAAGGTGACAGTGGTTATTAATGTCATAGTGTACATATCACTCAGTCAGTTGGTTCATTCAAAACTAAAATTCTGGCAACATCTTACAAATTACCCCTTAAAAATATTTTTACTGAAACCACGGTCATATATAAGGAGGCAAATGTTATGCACACATGACATTGATACTGATATTCTCATCACACTTTCAGTAATATTCAAAGAGTGTACTACATCCATTAATGTTCAACTATTCCATAAAAAATCTTGACACATTTATGTGTGTGTGTGTGTGTGTGTGTGCGCGTGTGTGTGTCACACACTGTGAGAGAGAGAGTGAACTACACATTACTTGTGTGACGGAGAAGAGTGAAGCCTTGTTCGGGGCTCAGCTCTGCTTTCCATTCACCTGCTTGTTATAGATGTGGGAGCTGCTATTCACTCAGTATGGATGCCTCAGTGTTGGAGACACATACACGGTGGAAGGTGGAAATACCGTAGTTTCACACAGATTTCTGTCCGCTTCATCTTTCTCCCTATATATTTATTTATTTATCTGTTTAAGGGCGTGGTGCTCTCATTATCAGCGTAAATATGGCGCTCGGAGCCCAGAATAGCTGACATTTGCAATCGAGAGAGAGGACGGATAAAGTGGGTTAGAATAATAACAGAATGGAAACTTTGCGTGAAATTGACTTTCAGCCTTGTAGTTAGCACACAGGCCTTGTATAAATAATGACGGGAGTGGGCTTGCCAACTAAAAACACACATGCACATTCAGCTGCAGAAACCTAAAAGACACAAACAGAAACACACACACACAAACACACATACACACTGTCCACTAAGAAAGAAATGCCAGGCCTTGCTTTTTAATATGAAGTTAACTTGCCAAAGGCCCACACATGGCTAATATGCAGCACTGGAGGCTGGAGGGAGAAAGAAAGAAAGAAATCATTCGTTGTATCATCTGTTACCAATACTGTAACTTGAGTTGTCATGGCGACCGACATGTTTCTGGGTCTCTCTCTGAGCTTTTGAAAGTGTGACACAGCTGCCTCCTGTCGAAGGTCAAAACAAGACCATTGACAATCACATTCACAAGATTCTTTAATGCACTGTGGCTAAGAGAGTTAAAGCTGCAACACTTGCAGTCCTTTTCACTAAAATAGGAAAACAGGAAACAATTTTTAATTTGCTATCAGTTTACACACACTGCATATTCTTAGCCCAGGGTTGACCTAAGCCCAGTGCTAAACAATCCACACTGCACCCCTTTTAGCCCTGGCTTTAGCACACAAGTGCTATGAAGTTAAGCTGAACATTTCGGAATGTTGTCTTACGACTTGGTCTATAATTAGCCCCATTTAACACTGGCACCTCTCGGCCTCTGGTTTAGTTGGTTTTCTGGGTATGATTCCACATAGTCAGGGCTCTGGAGCAAGGCAAGCAAGCCCTAGCCTTGGCTAAAGTCAGGGTTAGCCCACTTTGGAATGAGCCTGTGTGAACAGGGCTCACAGCTCCCTTAGCCCAGGACTAACAGCTCCCTTAGCCCAGGGCTAACAGCTCCCTTAGCTCTGGGCTAAGCGCAGTCTGACAAGGACTATTGAAGATCTTGGTGGTAAATAACACTAACCAATTTCCCTGCCTGCTGAAACCTGCAATTACACATTGTCACGGCCCTTGGCTGTTATGCCCTGCCCCAGAGTGTCTGTCATCCTGTTCTCGTATGCAGATGGAGTGTGCCAGCCCTTGCTCCTGATTGGTGTCTCTGGTTCCTGCCTGGTCTAACCCAACCTACTCATCTGCCTCGGTCTACCTGCCCTCCTGCGCTGTGATTGGGTCGTGCTGCTCCAGTTTAACTGCCCAATCTCGCCTCAGCTCGTTCCCAGTACCACCTGTTAAAAGTCAGCAGCAGAGAGTCACTCGAGGGCACTGTGATTTCATGTGAGCAGTTGGCCCCTTTGTACTCCTGTAGGTTGCTGCCTTGAGTCTTTGTTCGAAGGTTGACTGTCTTGTGTATTATTTGGTAGCCACTTTGGTTCAGCCTGAGCGCCGAACTTTTGCCTTCTCCTGTTGTTTTGGGTGTGTGACCCTCGTTGACGGCCTTGAGCCAATTTTTAGTTCTATTGCTTTAAAAGCCTGTTTTTGCATACTTAGGGGTGCTATTCCAGTTCTGTATTTTGGTTTGTCTTTTGTGTTTTATTTGGGAATAGCCCCCTCCTCCCTTAGTTTGTCCTGTTTGATTTGTGTTAAATTTACCTTCCTTATTAATAAACCCATTTAATTTTTGCTTAACCAATTTCCACCTGGTTCTTTATGTTATTTCCCCTTTCCCCAACGAGCTGGGGTCGTAACATAAGTGGGGGCTCGTCCGGGATATACAAAAGTAATCCTGAAAGCAAAAATTCAATTAATTAATGGGTAGGTAAATTTACCGTGGATTAAATAGTGTGGGGGTAACAATGGCGACTGAGACCAGATACACTTTTAGTTTAGAGAGTTTTGTGGTAGATCCCTCCCTGGAGCAAATTGATAAATGTCGTAAGTGTGATTTGGTGCAAATTGCGAATCATTATAACCTCAACCTCCCGAAGCAAATTGTTAAAAAGGAGCTTAAAGCTCAGGTAGTGGATCAACTGGTGAAGCTGGAGGTGATCAGTTTACCCGACAGCTCTGGTGCGTTGCCTGTGTCAGCTGAGCTTGGTGATGGCGCCCAATCAGTCGATGTGGGTAGCCTTAAGGTGGGAAAAGTACCACCTACTCCTGAGGCTGGAGGAAGTGATGATGAAGGTGCACGGGTGAAAACTCCTTTCACGATTCCCCGTTTCGAGGCTCTTACCCTCAGTGGTAGTGCTAGCTCTCGCGATGAAGCGCGGCTAAAGGTACGCCTCGCCCGCCTAAAGATCGAAGCCCAGGAAAGAAAGGAAGCTCAAGACAGACAGCTGGAAATTCGAAAGCTAGAGATTGAAGCCGACAAAGCCATACGGTTGCGTCAGCTAGAGTTACAATCTCAGGCTCAGGTCGCACCTGCTGGTCGTGTAGCAGCGCCTCCATCTTCTTCCCGGTCATCCACTGATAGTTTTGACATCACTAAGCATGTTTCCTTAGTGCCAACATTTCGGGAAAGTGAGGTTGATTCATACTTTGCAGCTTTCGAACGTATTGCTAAAGCGCTACGGTGGCCGCCTGAAGTTTGGACTCTGTTAATTCAATGTAGACTGCAGGGAAAAGCTCAAGAGATTGTGGCTGCACTTCCCCTTGAACAGAGTCTAAATTATGAAAGAGTAAAAGTTGCCATTTTGCAAGCCTATGAACTGGTCCCCGAGGCATATCGCCAAAGGTTTAGACAAAAAAGGAAAATGGTCTCCCAGACTTATGTTGAGTTTGCTCGAGAGAAATCTACTCTGTTAGACAAGTGGTGTACGGCCTGTAAAGCAGATACCTTTGATTCTTTACGTGAGCTCCTTCTGTTGGAAGAGTTTAAAACATGTCTACCTGAGCGCATTGTGGTGTACCTAAACGAACAAAAAGTCACATCACTCACCTCAGCAGCGGTTCTAGCTGATGAATATGTGTTAATCCACAAAACATCTTCCACAGCAGCCAGTGAAAGACCCAAAGCTGTATCAGCTGAGCCTAAGTTGACTGTTAAAAACCCCAGTCCCAAGAAGGAAAGCAGAGAGTGTTTTTATTGTCACCGCCCTGGACATGTCATTGCAGACTGTTTGACCCTAAAGCGTAAAAACCAGGAAAGTTCTGCCCCACCTAAAGGGAGTGGTTTAATCCAGGCAGAGACCCATCGTCCTGTCCTCACTCCCCGTGCCGTCGAAAAACCCGATCTGTGCTTCAAACCTTTCATTTTTAAAGGATATGTGTCCCTGACAGGAGAGCCAACTGACAAGAGCCAAATATCCATCTTGCGTGACACTGGTGCTTCACAGTCGGTGATTTTGGCCAGTGCGTTGCCGTTCTCAGAGCAATCCTCGTGTGGATACAGCATTGCATTGCGTGGCATAGAAATGGGTTATATCCCTAGGCCCATGCATCGTATATATATCGAGTCACCTTTGATAACAGGTACCTTTCCTGTTGCTGTTTGTCCTGCTTTGCCCATAACAGGCATTGTCATGTTAATGGGGAATGATGTGGCTGGTGGTAAAGTGACACCTGCCTTGGAGGTGCTGGATATCCCTGACCTAGTCGAGCAGCCAACTTCATCCTCTGGTCTGTATCCCGCCTGTGTAGTCACTCGTGCACAATCGCAAAAATGTCCTGAAATTTCTCTGAATGACACTGTGATGATGTCAGCTCTTTCAGATGGTGCCCAGATGACTCAGCGGGTGGATGTTGACGCACCTCGCGCTCTGCAGGAGGAAGCGTTAAAGCCCCCTGCTCCTCAACCTCCAACCGCTGACAGTACTGTTTTTCCTGTCACCCGTGATCGGTTGTGTGCTGCGCAGAAGACTGACCCAACATTGCAGAAGTGTTTTGCTAGTGTGGTAAGTACAGAGCAGGTTAACAGGGATAAAGTAGCTTATTTTGTGGATCAAGGCATACTAATGCGTAAGTGGTCACCTTCCAGTGATGATACCTCAGACTGGAACGCCGTAAACCAAATCGTAATTCCAGTTTGTTACCGACAGCAAGTCTTGTCATTAGCACATGAGAGCCAATGGTCCGGACACCTTGGCGTTACAAAAACCTATCGGCTCCTGTTACAACATTTCTTCTGGCCAGGATTAAAACAGGATGTCTCTCGCTTCTGTCGTAGTTGTCACATCTGTCAAGTCGCCGGAAAACCTAATCAGACCATACCACCTGCCCCATTGCATCCCATTCCTGTAACCGAACCCTTTGACCGTGTCATCGTTGACTGTGTTGGCCCTCTCCCCAAGTCAAAGTCTGGTAATCAATATTTGTTAACCATCATGTGTGCTGCCACCAGATTTCCCGAAGCTGTTCCATTGCGCCAAATAACCACTAACCATGTTATCAAGGCGCTTACTAAGTTTTTTTCTACTTTCGGACTCCCGAAAGTCATTCAGACTGATCAGGGCACAAATTTTCAGTCGCGACTCTTTAAAGAGGTGGTTAAAACATTAAATGTCCAACACGTCGTGTCAAGCGCTTATCACCCAGAGTCTCAGGGTGCATTGGAGCGGTGGCATCAGACATTAAAGTCCATGCTGCGTAAGTATTGTTTGGAGACAGGGAAGAGCTGGGATGAGGGCGTCCCATTTATGTTGTTCGCTGCCAGAGAGGCTGTGCAGGAATCACTCGGTTTTAGTCCTGCTGAGCTCGTTTTTGGTCACACTCCGCGTGGACCGCTCAGAGCGTTAAAGGAGCGGTTCCTGTTGCCGCCTGCAGAGTCAGCTGATAAAACGGTGGCGCAGTATGTCAGTCATTTCCGTGAACGTTTGATTCGAGCTAATGCTGTTGCTAAACAATGTCTGACTCGTTCTCAAGTGGGCATGAAAAAACACTATGATCAGACCGCCGTGAAGCGAGAGTTTCAAACCGGGGATAAAGTCCTTGTTTTACTCCCTGTATTAGGTTCAGCTCTCTCTGCAAAGTTTTCAGGTCCCTATGATGTCCTCAAGCGTCTTAGCGAATATGACTATGTCATCGGCACCCCTGACAGACGGCGTAAATCCCGGGTCTGTCACGTTAATATGCTAAAACTGTACCATTCCCGAGAGACTGCACCGCTTGAGTCTGTTAAACCTTCACCTCCAGTTGTTTTCCGTGCATCAGCGGTAGTGGGAAACCCACCAGAGTCTGAGGACGCACCCGTCAATGCGGACGGGTTACGTCCACCTCACCCCGCTGCGCAAAGTGCTCGCCTGCCCAACACAGAAATGTTAGAAGCCTTGCCGACAAAACTCAACCACTTGTCTCTCAACCAGCAGGATGATGTGGTTAATTTAGTGACAGAGTTCAGATGTCTGCTTAGTAATGTTCCCACGCAGACCACTCTCATAAGGCATGACATAGATGTGAAGGATGCGAAACCCATCAAGCAGCACCCATACCGCATCAACCCCGTAAAACGTGTGCTAATGAAAAAAGAAACTGATTACCTTTTACAACACGGTTTAGCGAAACCCAGTTCCAGCGCGTGGAGCTCGCCCTGCCTGTTAGAGGCTAAATCTGATGGTTCATCTCGCTTTGTGACGGATTTTCGCAAAGTTAATTCTGTGACAGTCCCAGACTCATATCCTTTACCTAGGATGGAGGACTGTGTGGATAATGTGGGGAACGCAAATTACGTTAGTAAGTTGGATTTATTGAAAGGGTATTGGCAAGTCCCTCTCACCGAACGCGCTTCTGAGATATCTGCTTTTGTGACACCCGATCAGTTCTTGCAGTACAATGTCATGGCATTCGGCCTGTGTAATGCTCCAGCCACCTTCCAGCGCCTAGTAAACCAGGTCCTGGGTGACATCCCTAACTGTAGTGCGTATTTGGATGATCTTGTTGTGTACACTTCCACTTGGGATGAACATCTGAAAGTGTTAAGACAAGTATTCACACGTCTGGCCCAAGCTTCTCTCACCCTCAATCTAGCAAAGTGTGAGTTTGGGAAAGCTACAGTGATCTATTTAGGACATCAAGTGGGTCAGGGTCAGGTACGACCTGTGGATGCCAAAGTAGAAGCCATCACTCAGTACCCGGTTCCAACCACCAGACGAGAGCTGCGCAGATTTTTAGGAATGGTGGGTTATTACAGAAATTTCTGTCGCAATTTCTCCACAGTCGTTTACCCTCTTACATCTCTGCTCAGCCCAAAGGTCGAATTTGAATGGACTCCCGAGTGTCAAAATGCGTTTGACAGTGTTATGTCGCTCCTCTGCCATGCTCCTGTCCTCGCCGCTCCTGATCTCTCTCGACCTTTTAAACTAGAAGTTGACGCCAGCGCTGTCGGGGCCGGTGCTGTGCTGCTGCAGGAAGATGCGCAAGGAATAGACCACCCTGTCAGCTATTATTCGCGCAAATTTAACAAATATCAAGCTAACTACTCCACCATCGAAAAAGAAACCCTCGCTCTGCTACTCGCACTGCAACACTTCGAGGTATATGTTGGGTCCAGTCCTTTGCCAGTTCTCGTCTACACTGATCATAACCCACTTGTGTTTTTGTCGCGCATGTATAATCATAATCAGCGCCTAATGCGGTGGGCTCTCCTGGTGCAAGATTTCCCGTTAGATATACAACATAAGAAAGGGTCTGAAAACATGTTTGCAGATGCCCTGTCCAGAGCGTAAGTATTTTGTGTGCATATCATATTTTGATTAGTGTCAACAAACTTGTTAGTTTGTGTTTTAAGGGGGGGGGTGTCACGGCCCTTGGCTGTTATGCCCTGCCCCAGAGTGTCTGTCATCCTGTTCTCGTATGCAGATGGAGTGTGCCAGCCCTTGCTCCTGATTGGTGTCTCTGGTTCCTGCCTGGTCTAACCCAACCTACTCATCTGCCTCGGTCTACCTGCCCTCCTGCGCTGTGATTGGGTCGTGCTGCTCCAGTTTAACTGCCCAATCTCGCCTCAGCTCGTTCCCAGTACCACCTGTTAAAAGTCAGCAGCAGAGAGTCACTCGAGGGCACTGTGATTTCATGTGAGCAGTTGGCCCCTTTGTACTCCTGTAGGTTGCTGCCTTGAGTCTTTGTTCGAAGGTTGACTGTCTTGTGTATTATTTGGTAGCCACTTTGGTTCAGTCTGAGCGCCGAACTTTTGCCTTCTCCTGTTGTTTTGGGTGTGTGACCCTCGTTGACGGCCTTGAGCCAATTTTTAGTTCTATTGCTTTAAAAGCCTGTTTTTGCATACTTAGGGGTGCTATTCCAGTTCTGTATTTTGGTTTGTCTTTTGTGTTTTATTTGGGAATAGCCCCCTCCTCCCTTAGTTTGTCCTGTTTGATTTGTGTTAAATTTACCTTCCTTATTAATAAACCCATTTAATTTTTGCTTAACCAATTTCCACCTGGTTCTTTATGTTATTTCCCCTTTCCCCAACGAGCTGGGGTCGTAACACACATTGTAACCTTAAAATGCCGTTTCACCAACCACTTCACCTTCCTGACATTTTCAGGCACAGTACTCCCTCCATCCCATTGTTGATGAAAGTGAGATGTGTGTCTTCGTGTTGGCACAGAGCTCCACAACAGTCCCTAAAAATGTTGGCTTTGTGAAGCCACTTGGGCCATCAGCTCCAACAGAGTGATACACCTTCCCCTCTGCAGATTGCGTCACATCAATTTCAGGAGTCATACTCATAGAGTACAAACTTTAATCCAGATCATGTCAATAATTTGACTATTGAACGTAGTCATTAGTGCAGCAGCAAAGGTGGATGTCAGCTGACGTGGTATAAAGAATGACAGAGTCGGCATATAGAGGTGGACGGGGGGAATGTAAAACTAAAAGAGACGCCTCTGGCAGTTTGTAACTGTAGTGCCTGTTATCGGACTGTTGTTTTTTTTAAAAAAAGTAAAATGACGGTTGGCTGGTAGGCAAGTAATAAAATTGTTGTTGAACACAGACTTACGTGGCTTACGTGGCTTCATAACGTGAGTTATGAAGTAAAGCATTGTGAGAGGGATAGACAGTTGAAGGAATAGACTCATTCATTCAGACAGCTGCTCTCGGAGGTGACATTGTAAATCTGGCAAGAGACATTTCCTCTCACGGGTCATCTATGGCTCGGCGGATTCAAACGCTTAGCGACTTTCCCTTTCCTCCTCTCCCTCATCTTTCTGTTACCTCTGTCATTGAGAAACCATTTGAGGAGGGAGACATTCTGTTTCTGTTTTAAAAGTGATATTCAATACCTTTAAATTTCACATTTCTTATGCAGGAAGAGGAAAAGATATAAAGAGAAAAGAGACGCCGAGACGCCATGGAAGGCTGGTAGCTACAAAGGAGACATTACAGTGTGAGCTGGATCTGACACACTGTGGTGGACAGCTGGACAACACATTAAATGTAAATGAGTGTGTGTGTGTGTGTGTGTGTGTGTGTGTGTGTGTGTGTGCACAAGATGTCAAAAATAAAGGAAAGGATGAGGAGAGAAGGATAAAAGGAGTGAAATCACAACTGGAGCTGCACACCTGCTTCATACATACACATTTACACACACACGCACACACACACACACATGCACACACACGAAAGAAACCCAGACAAGCTGCTTGTAGATTCCTGCTGCCTGCAGGCACTCCTGCTAAATGAAGTCTGTGTCCATATGAGAATCTCTGGCATCTCATTCCTATAAAGAAATGAGCTGGAAGACTCTGTGGCCACAGCATGAATCTGCCTCATCACATTCCATCCAATCAGTGCAGCCTCAGCCCGAAGAAAGACTTAGTTTGTCTTGTTCGACTTGCGTTCCGGTGTGAAGGAATGCGGAGGCGATAGGTATGGGCTGGGGATTTTTTTCTGCATCCACGCTGCACAGTGTGTGTGTGTCTGAGCGCATATCTTCTTTTTATACCTGGGGCGAGTGTGTGTTGCCATCTCTCTCTGGATGCTATTGGGGTTATTCTGCTCTCTCTATGGGGTATCGGTGTGTTTTCTTTTTCTGGCGTCTTCACCCTGCAGGGTTTTTAATAAACAGCCTTTATCTGTGATCAGACCGTAAGAACAAGGCAGACCATGGTCTTTCATACAGGAAATGGGATCCCACTGGCAGTGAAGCAGTGTTTGAGGGGGGTTAGGTGTCATATGTCATATGAATGAATGAATGAATGAATGAATGAACAGTCAGAATTTAAAAAATTCAGATCTGTAGTCCATATGTTTGCGTGAAGGAAAATGTAACGGAACTCTATTGAGGACAAAAAACAAAACAACCTTTAAGAATACATTATGTTGTAAAATGTAGAATTTGTGTGCTTTAGCCAAAGTTACAGAGATTAAGATAAGGTGAACGTAGTAGAGCATCTAGCAGCTACAGCAAAGACATTTTTTTGTGCCGTGGAGAGAACATTGGATAAGGCAACTGTTTACTTACACGTCAGCCATAGCAACCTTGTCACTAGCGGTAGAACGATCTGAGAAACACAACATCTGACATACTGCGGCCTAATTTGGTCAAGAAAAACAATGAATGTCCATTTAACATGATACTATTGGGGCTACTGTAGGTGTCAACCAAAGATACTACCTCTGTTTAACCCAACAGGAGCTCCAGAAGTCAACATTATTTCTTAAGCATTCTCTCCAGGTTTTCTGGAGCTTACAGACTTTGAGTGGTGTTAGGTGAAGAGAAACATGTGTTGTTTAGGGGCATCGTGAGGCATTCGTGGGACCTTAAGGTGTGGCTATTCGCATGTCCAGGCAAGTGGACTTACCTACACGCATTCATGGACCATATAAGCCAGCGTGAGGAGAGAGGAGATAGAAGAGGTGATAAGAGGTCCAGATGATGCCTCTTTCTTCTGACTGATCATTCTTTGTTGCACAGTTTGGGAAGCAACATCTGTTTGTGCGTCGGGAGTGTGTCTCCATGTGCGTGTGTACATATGAGAAGCACTCCATGAGAGCAGGGAGACAAATGATGTCAGTGAAATAATGGTGGAACCCAACAGTCTGAAACAATGATTAACAGTCTGTGCACATTGTTATGTATAGTGTGTGGGGGTTTGTGTGTGTGTGTGTGTGTGTGTGTGTGTGTGTGTGTGTGTGTGTGTGTGTGTGTGTGTGTGTCATACCCACAGTGAACACCAAAGCGGAAGAACAGCTGTGCATGAGGCACAGCAGGAAAAATGTGATGACACAATGTAAATCTAACACCTTCCACATCTATTTGCCTCGAAGTTATTGAATTTGGCCTGATATGTAACAGAGCAACACATCACAGATTAGCAGATTCTAAACTTTGTCCTCCATGTGAACTCAACAGACACAATCTATATACTGTCTTACTATTGTATTGCATGGGGAAGTTTTGCTTGAGTGTAAGAGGAGGCAGTGGCTGTTACTGGGCCTCCTTTCAATAACTTTTATTTGTAACACTTCACAATAAGGGGTATACATTTACTAACATTGGTTATAGCCTGGGTTGGTAAGAGAGTATCCAACTGAAAAAAATCACATTTACTCGTTGGGAGCCACTCCTCTAAAGCACGCGAACCCAAACTGCTCGACTACAACGACTCCAACTGCCCCGTGCCTCTCGTTGGTAAACTGGAAGACGTGTGTTAGTAGCTAGTTCGCCAGGTTCCAAAAGGTATCTAATAATAAAAACTTCTTACTCTTTCAAATGACACTATCATATAAATACATGCAAAATAGCCACACTGATGGACCTCAATCAAAGGGCTCTCTGGAGTGGCAGCTACTGCTCACCGATATAGGTATGTGCTTTCCAAATTGGGTTAAATGACTCTATTCATACGTACCTCAATGACGGCAGCCGTCCAAATGCACACATATTTGCAGCAAACACTTCATCAATGTTAAGCTCAAGTAAACAAAAGTACATACTTTTTATGAATTATCATATTAGTCACATCTGTTTGTAATCGTTTTGACGTGGTTTGTTGTCACGTATTGAGGTGACCAATAGTCTTAGTGGTCTTAATGAATGAAAGTTAGCTTGTTAGCTGAGGGGTTGGGATGATGTATTGGCAGCAAATAAACTCAAAATGCAATGATTTGGAAATCCCTTTACACCTTTAAGCTTGTGTTTAGACTGATAAAATTTGTTGGTGACTTTGTTGGTGATGTCCAGTATCTAGTGTTAGTTAATTAGTACTTGCCTTTGCTTTTACAA
Organism: Diplodus puntazzo; assembly: GCA_963678695.2. Lineage (NCBI taxonomy): Eukaryota > Metazoa > Chordata > Actinopteri > Spariformes > Sparidae > Diplodus > Diplodus puntazzo. The sequence goes on along the minus strand of OZ023170.1, from coordinate 13,356,893 downwards.
TGAGGAACTTCTTGCTCTTTTGCCCTTTACCTCCCAAACGGCAGCATTATTCACCCATCCAGACGCGGGTCACGTGACTGAAAACTATGAATTGCTGCAAGAGCGACCCTGTTCTTTGACTCAGGGACTCCGGGCGTTGTGTTACTGAGTTCTGAATGACAGCCTCAGTGGCTGTGCATTCTGAGTGCCTTGCATCATGTGCAGCATCATGTGCACATGCTGTCATCCCTTAGGGCATCCTAGGGATAAGTACCTCATACAACCCTGCATCAAAAGACGTACTATCCCTTTAACCATAATTTGCCATTAATGACATGTAAGGAACCGCAGCAATGTTGGGCAAATTAATGGACACTGGACCCCAGATGGAATTGTGTAAACATATGTACTGTCTGATTGCGGTATATGGTGGTCTGCCATGGAAGGAAGGGAAATTCTGCAGCACTTGAAGAGGAGTGACTGTGGATTGAGATCCAAGTCATTTGGTGACTCAGTGGGTCAGCTGGGGTAACAGGGTGGGCTTGTGGTCACAGATGCTGGCTGATTCAATATGATTATTATGAAAGAAAATGACCTAATAGTTGCTGCTGTCTGGGTTCATGGCATCACCATATGCAGTGGACACAAGACAAGCTCAATTTGTGCTAACGACATTATAAATGGACCTCATCTGAGTCAAAGTCACAGAAGAGAGGAACTAAAAAAATAGAAAAATAAAAAAAATAGGCTAAAATCTTGTTCGATTTCCATGATGGCACAAGGCTCTCTCATGCAACTCCAAAGCTTCTAGTGAGTAAAACATCCTCCCAATAAACTTGACTCAGCCTAGCATCTGTGAACCATTGAGCAAACTGCAGCTAGCCTTTAACAGGAGCTGTGTGCCTCGCTCAGCTGACTGTCGCCCTTACGACTGCTCCCTTAAGGTAGGTGAGGTTGAAACTCCATCCGCTTCTCCTTTAACGCATCTACATTGGAGCAAACCCAAGCCACACAACTTCTCTCTGTTTACTTTTTCTTGGATGTGGCGATAGCGATATATCGCCCCTTCTCTCTCATCTCTCTATATCCATCTCATCATCCCTCATTTGCAATCGCTACCACGTGTGGGATGCTGATGGTCAGGTTTTTTGGTGTCTGTGCATGTGCGAGACCAGATTTGGTAGATTTCCATCTCTTATCATCACTTACCACCCTTGTATTCACTTCTAAGGGAACTCAGAGAGCAGATGAGATGCAGAGACGAGAAACAAAGCTGAAGAGGGCTAAAATAATTCATGGACACCGCAAAGTCATTGAATTCATTATTTATACCAAAATATTGATGCAGCTTTAAATGTTATTAGTCAGAGTTATGACCAAGGTACAGCATGAGCATGACAAAAATCTTTTATAATATTTTATAGGAATATAAACTTGTTAGGGTTCTCTGCTGGGCAAACTATGTAACTGCGACACTGTAATTTTTGCACTTCGGTACATTAAATCCAGATATGTATTATTATACCATAAAAGGCTTAACAGACAAGGCTGCAGAGGTAAAGAGAAGGCAAATGGAGTGAGAGGGTTAGTAAGGAAGTAATGGGAGTCTGTTGGGATTTTTGATGGACACGTTTTATAGAGTGGATGAGAAAGACAGGAAAGGCGAGACAAAGGCCTCTCCTGTGTACCAACCTCGCTGAACTGAGTGTGAAGATCTGACTACACACTCACGCAGACATCAACTTAACTCCTCACATATTCTTTTCTTTTAAAGTACTTACCCTGCATCAAAGTCTGGGAGGTATAGGACACTTCAATGGAGAACACACTGCTGTGGGAGGGCGTCCCATCCTTCAACCAGCATTTGTTACAAGTCGGCCAACGTGGTTGTGTTGGTCACTCTGGTGCGAACAGCACTCCCAAGCTGATCCCCCGAGTGTTCAATGGGGTTGAGGTTAGGACTGCTGGCAGGCCATTCCATCCTCTCCACTCCTTAATTCTGGAGGTAGTCTTTGAGAAATCCTGATCTGAGTGTGACTAGGCTGGTGACAAGAATGAGGAGGAGGTGCTAGGCTGTTCCAAATGCATGTTCCTTACAAATGTGGCACCATTTTCTACTTTATTGGGCTTATTGAACGGGTCAAAACAAGGGACTTCCACCAGTTTGAGTCAACCAAAATTCAAAGTTGACTTATTTTTAATATAAATGTTATGTACCCAGACTGACGTACACATTTAAACCCAAATTCGATTTTTTTCCTAAACCTAACCAAGCTGTTTTGGTACCTAAACTTAACCACACTGAGACAATGTTAACAGTTCAAAGCTCATGAGAAATGTTTGTCAGCAAGCTTTATTTTGAAAGTCTAACCAGACATCGCATATTTATTATTGCTAGCTTGACTGCATAGCCAAGCATGTGGAAAACTGACGGTAGAGATCACTGACCAAGCTGCTGTATTTGACGAGTTGGTAGTCAGAACATGCTGACTAATTACCTTTCTGTTCTGTTCTTAAAAAATTCACAGAATTACTGTTAATGAACTGAAGTGGAGTAAATCAAACAAAAAAACAACTCTTAATACATTCTCATCAGCCCTAGCTGCACTTGGTAGCTGTGTTTAGTGCCCATCCAACCTCTAAGATGGGTAATATGGTTAACATTATGCCTGCAAAAGTTCAAATGTGAAAACTCAATGAAAACATCATTTTAAAAGATAATTATACAACATAACACACTAACATGCAAAGAGAGAACTGAGAAAACTGCCACGCTCTGAAGGACTTTCTTCAAACTTCTGTACTGTACTTGTCACTCACAACACCTTGTAACCTTATATTCCTGACCTCTGTAACCGCTTCTGTCTTGTTGTAGCGGTGCGGGATCACAGCGAGTGCCAAGTGCCACAACTAACTCCAATCTCACGAAAAAGCCACACAAAAAAAAAAAAAAAAACGCCAGATAATTGAATTACAAAGGTTTAATCTGTGTTTTTTCCCTCCTTCATCGCTGGCTTTTAGGATCCAGTTCTATCATGTCATTGTTGTCTGAGGGGTAAATGAGGGCTGGAATTATCTGTAGGGTCTGCGTGTAAATACTTAGACTGCATAACCCATTAAAACCAGACACTGAAACTACAGATGGGACATAATAACGTGTCAGATATGCTGCCAGAGACTGCACGCTGCTAGATTCATATAGGAGAAACACTGATCTTGTCATCACACTTCTTGCATAAAAAGAACATAGTTGTAGTGCTTTGATTGGCCAATAATAAAGTGGCATGTGCCATGGCCTTGAAGTTACTTATTTCCTTTCATTTTCTATCCTTTCAAAATGACTGTAGCATATTCCAGTGTTATCAGTCATTTAACAGTCTGTATCACTGCGTGTGCCCCTGAGAGCAGGACAGAGTGTGAGGTTATGAAAGGGGATGATGGTTTGCTGAACTTGTATTGACAGAGGCTGAACTATCCAAACACATTAGCTGTAAGCTGCAGACGCAGGCCATGTCCTGACTTGAAGTTCAGCAGCTTGGCTTCGTCGCTCAGGCATTGCAATCATGGATTTCGTCTCTGTCTTCTCACAAGCACTGGCAGGCAGAAAGAGAGAGATCAGGACAGACCTGGGCAGGCAGACAGATGTGTTCTCCAGATTTACTTCGGAGCAAAATACCTTGTTTAGCTTATTATGGAGCCTTAACCTGTTATTTTCAACCACCGTGGGCTGACAGTCCTACAAAGACATCTATCCATTCAACTTTGTAACCTAATTTCGAGAGCAGACCCTGACAATTCTCAGAGTCTATTCCATTCAACATACACAGATTTTTTGGGGGGGTATATTTCAGTTACGGTTGGACGATCATCAGTATTTACAGTTTTTACAGTCATCACTGTGTTTGATTGTCATTTTCTTACCACAATAACTTCACCACAAGGAAAGATGCAGCACACATTCACACCTGAAAGCACGCAGGTTGTTCTGTTTTGGGATATTGTCTGGTTGTAATTTTGTTTAATTCTCAGATACAATTTTAACATTTATGAATCTAAGATAACATCAAACACGAGTTGTCAGAAATCACACATTTTGTTAGAGACCAATTGAGACTCACCACATGGAAACCATGGAAATGATCAAGCTCACTGTGTGTGGCAGTCTGTGCAATAGTTAATAGTCAATAGGCAATATGATCATAAATGGGCACAAAGCTGAATGTCAAAAGTTTGTTTAAAATTTTTGACAGGCATTCTGAGACACCCACACACACACACACACACACACACACACACACACACACACACACACACACACACACACACACACACTATGCCACAAGCAGTGTGAACACGTACATGTATCCACACACACTCCAGACCAAATATTTCATCTTTTTTTTTCTTTACCTGCAGGCAAACACCTGGACTTGACGGGGTAAAGGGAGGTTTGCACACACACACACATGCAGAGAGAGAGAAAGAGAGAGAGAGAGAGAGAGAGAGAGAGAGAGAGAGAGAGAGAGAGAGAGAGAGAGAGAGAGAGAGACACACACAGTATGGCTGGGAATGTTGGCCTAAAGCGTGGCACAGTGGGATACAGATACTGTATGAGGAAGAGCAAGGAGACAAAAGGAAAGCTGAAGAGTAAAGAATGGCCAGCGGAGGAGGAAAGACAAAGAAAGAGCAGGAAGTAAGGTGGAGCAGACAAAGGGAGGAGATGAACAGAAGGGAGGACAAAGGAAAAGAGTGAAGACATGGTGAGGGGAGGAAAAAACAAAGAAGCATCCTATATAAATGTTTGAGTGAAAACAGAAATGCCAATTATTCAAAAATTACACCAGGGATAAAACTTGGGTATGACAGAAATATGATGAATAAATGACGATTATGATATTTCCAGCAGAACCTGAAGGCAGCAGTTCCACACTAGTAACTGGGGGGCTATAACTGAGCACATCACGGGCTATCCTGAGAAGGGGTCTGTGTATCAAATCTCAGCTCACACTGTTACCATGGCTTCTCAACACACACATACTGGACCCAGATGTCCAATAGTGATGAGGTCATCAGCAGGACCAACAGTATTGACAAGGCTGGAAAAATGGAGCCAGCTGCTCAGAAAAGTTGGAGCTTGTGTTATGTAGCCAAGGTCTGAGTGTATAAATGGCATGAAATAGTTCTGAAGTACTGAGAATTGCATCATGATAGAGATGGTATCAGTCCAATTCGGATTTGTACGTACCTATTTAAAAAATGTCTGACTGTCTCGGCTCACCCACCCCTTTTCTGTTATGATTCAACAATAAAAATAAAGGTTTTCACCATGTTAAGTAATGTTCAAGTTGGGGAGAATTTGAAGTCCATGAGGGAAATAATGCAGTGTTAGTGATTTGTGGAAAAACAGAGTACATCACTAATCCCATTTTATTCCAGTTACTGTAAGGACTGGAAAAATGTATCATGGGATACAAACTCTCCATTGAAGCTTCAGTCCAGCCGTTTCTGTTAACTGTATGACTGTAAGCGCCGCTCTCCTCTCTGTCTACAGGTTACATTGTTGGCTCAGACCTCCGTCCTTTCTACAAAACAGCAGGATGTATATAATTTGTCTGCCAGCTATTGTCCATTGTCATGTAGTGACGGGCGGTGGTAAACACTGGCCTTAACTTCCAAGCAACCGAGGAAATACCGAGCCTCAGGCACATACGCACATACATTTACAAGGGGTAAAAATAAAAGACAAAAGCTGTGTAAGTAGGTATAAAGAGTTCCTGGAATTCAAATTCTGGACAGACCCAGGTCAGCCGCGGCATTAAAAGTCGAGACAATGGCACATAAAGACACTGAAAAGTGTTCCACGAAACAAATCAGTTGCATACTCAGTAATTTGTGTAGGCTTATGTAAGGTCTGCAATCTTTTGAGCTGGGTACTCAACTGTAATGCCATGTTTGTAATTACTGAAATGTGTTTGTAACTGAGTGTGGTTGTTTTAAATGGAGATGTTGGTCAAATCTAGTTGGTATTATTCACTGGTTGGCTCACTTACTGGCCGCAGTAGTCAGTGTTACTGGATGTACACAGTGTTCGGTTATTCACTGATTACTTGCACATTACTTACCACCTCCCCAACCGATGTTTTACTTTTACTAGCGATGGATTTATGTGCAGACATTTGTTGTCAATACGAAAAACAAAAGCACCTTTTTGGCTGTACCCACAGTACTAATATAGAACCAGATAACGTTAATGACGTCAAAGGAGTCGGTTACCTCGCTGAGAAGTTGGCGGTGCGTAGCCTTTTCACGGCTCCTCTTTGTTTCATTGCTCCAACAAACTGAATAAAACTACTCCCTGTTATATTTCAAATTAATCTGGTATCAATAAACGCCAAAATGACCGCTGTTTTACTATGTAGACACATTGAGAATGATGGTGATTGCTTAACTAACTGGACAAATATAATTTCTTGTAACTACTTTATAAACGTTATGCATAATGCAGATAGTGAGCGTATTTTCTTGTGAAATGTACAGTGCAATCAGTAACAATTCACAAGTTTATTAAGTGGTGGGAAATATGTGTCATTGTGGTATCTTTAGTCGGTATGACGTGTTTGTCAATCGTATGTTCGTCCTACCATGTAAAGGTAAATGTATTTACAGATTTTCTGAATGCCCATAATGGAAGGTGGTGCCACAAGCCTGCTGTCAGAGTCTGGCTTCTGGCTGAATCCCAATGCCTCCCCAAACTCTCTCCAAGAATTTTGTGTCATCCTTCTGTCTTGTAATCTTGACGCCATGAACGGTACAAAAGGCGATAATGTAGCACACTTTCTGGCAGTCCCTTGTCAGAGGTGTACGTGGCATACCATAGATAGCATTACACACAAAAAGTGACAACAGAAGTTGTGTGAAGGATAAAAAGGACAGCTTAAGAGAGAATTAAAAATCCGGACCACATTCACATTTCCACAAACCAGGCCAAATGCTGCATAAAGTGCACATGAGTGCCGGATTGTAAGTTTAGAAATGTGACAAAAATTGTCAGACACAGCCCTGTTTCAAACATACTGATGTCTTTCCTCTTTGGTGAGATAGATACGTCCAGATTCCACAATGATTCAATCACTCACATCAAAATAAGTGAGTTGAAAGTCATAAAAGAGACTACATGCTGCAGGCTAGCTTCATCAGAAGTCATTTCCAGCCCCTTAATGTTCTGATCCTATCAACAGCTCCAGCCTAATTACTGTGAAGCTCATCCTTCGTCTGTCCTGTTGCTCTGTTTTGTTTGATTAATTGGATTTGTCCCAGACCACTGAGCTGCTGGAACACCCCCGCTCCATCCACAGTCTGTTGCATTAAATTAGGGCGGGGTGGGGGGACTGCCAGATCAGCTGATGCCTGTGGCTCAAAGATTTGGCAACATTTAAAAAAGTCCTATCGTGTCCTCTCAAAATGAAGATGTCTGTAGTATTAAATTGATAAAAAAAAAATGTATGTATCTGAAAATAGAGTGTCAGAGTGAGATAATTCACTTTTGACAACATCTTAATTTTTTTTTATTGCCGCGTTATTTTACATGTATTTTCAAGTGTTAAAACCTGACGGATATGAATCGTCCCGTACGTTAAACTGCTTCCTCTCAATAAAGACCTTGGGAGCTCTTGTCTGGAGGTCATTTCATGGAGAGCTGACAGGGATACAGGCTCCCAGCTGGTCTACCGACTCCTCCTCCTCCTCCTCCTCCTCCTCCTGCAGGCTGCTGATGCTGGGAGCAAACACCAGCCCGAGGCATCACACACCCTCAGTCTGCCAATTAATCACACTCCTCCCACCCATCCTCCCATCCTCCCTCCTGCTCCTCCTGTTCTCTCTCCTCTCCTACCACATGGTCCGCTCCTTTGTACCTCTTAACCATTCAAAACACTGAAGCGCTTGTAGTGTTGTAGTAATGTCGTAACCAAAAGGATGTTATCAGAAATATTGCAGAAATACGCTGAAGATACTACAACAACAACAACAGCAAACACCAATAAACATGACACGTTCGCTATAAAAGTCACAATAAATGCCATGAAGACCCTATAATGACCTTAAACAATATCGTAGGGCTGTTAAGGAGAGTGATATAAACGCCAAAGTAGCCAACTCAAAGTTAACAATAAACCCCTGTGCATCTTTTACATCTTTCGCTATTCTATATTATATCAGTTTAACTTGTATAACATATTTTGTATATGTGTGTGATCACTGATCTGTGTTACTGTGTTATTTGCTATTTTTAGGTTTGTTTGTTTTGTTTTGGGTTTTTGTCAGTGATGTGTAGTGTGATGATTTAATTAGGACCTGGCGAGGCATGGCAGGTGTTAGTTAGCTCTAAGCTAACTCTGGTACAATGCATCACATGGCAACAATCCGCTTTAATATTGTACATGCGCCCTCTACATATAAAAATTAAATAAATCAAATCAAACCTAAAAAAAAAAAAAAAAGGTCGCTACGGGTGTTTTGTGTAATTGTTTAGCAAGATAGTTGTTTTTGTTTTTGTTGTTGTTGTATTTGTTTGTTTTTTTAAAAAAATTTCATTTCGACATGAAATTGAAGCCCCCATCCTCCTTCTCCCATCAGTCACACACTCACACCACGCTAGCAGCCCCGTGACAACAAACCAAGCTAACAGCGAGAAGCCAAGCGAACAACTCGTGAATGAAAGTCGACCGGGTGAAAGTGTCTGAAAGCAGCCAGAGACTTACCTTTGTCGTTTTCCTCCATTTTTCCGGTGTTCAAAACAAGTCTTATTCTCAGGCCGGTGACAATGGAAGCAGCGAGGGCGCGTCCGGCAAACCCCCCAGCCGACTGACTGACGGCAGCCTCGACCAATCGCAGGCTGCGTCAGAAGAGGCGGGACCTGCGCGCCTCACACTCACAGCCATGTGGGACCATAGAAAGACCTGAGTGTGTGTAGTAAGTCTGCAGACGTTTCACCAGCAAAATGAAACAAGCTACACTCCAAGGATCAAAAGTAGGCTAAAGTCCATCCTCCTAACTAAAGAAGTTAGTACACATTAATTATTAGCCAAAATCCAATATACTGCCAGACAGATGTTCGAGGGGTGGAAGTAACAGAAATTGAATACCAAAAATGGAGCTGAAATGCATGTGAATTTGAAAATACAGTAGAGGGTATGTATATAAAGTATACATACATGAAATGAAAAACAGAGTGATAAATTAGCAAGTAATTTCATTAATGGACAATATTATGAACTGAATGGCAGTTCAGTTCACCATAAGTATAAACGTGCACATAAATGGAAATACCTATTAATATACTGCTACTGTTCTTGGTAGCGGCAGCTGTAGCTCAGCGGGTAGAGCACGTCGGCTGGTGATCAGAAGGGCGCTGGTTCAAATCCCAGCTCCGGGCTGAGCTGTATGTCGAAGTGTCCTTGAGCAAGATACTGAACCCCCAAAGTGCTCCTGATGTGTGTTTGGCACCTTGCTTGGTGGCCTCTGCCATCAGTGAGGGCCATGCAATGAGCTGGCGTCTTGTCCAGGGTGTGCCCTGCCCTCGCCCACAGACAGCTGGGATTGGCTCCAGCAATCACATGGCAACAATCAGGTTTAATATTGTAAAAAAGTAAAAAAAAAAAAAAGGGATAAAGCAGTCACAGACAATGGATGGATGTTCTTGGTAGCTTTCCACCATGAAATCCATGTCATGTTTACACAGTTTTTGCGTGGAAAGTGCTTGGAAATCACGTGTTCTAAGTAATTCCTAATAACCTAACAGAAATAATATGTTTTCCTTAACCTAAAAGGTCCTGCTATATAATGCTAATTATCTGAATTACCACCCTGTTTTTGGGTTCTGAAAAAAGATAAAAACACACTAGTATGAGTGAGATTTAATGGGCTACTCCAGAAATGTTTGTATTGCCATGTATGCCTTTATAATGTCAGCTGAATGACAAGCAATGGTGGAAAGAGTACTAAAAATCTGTGCTCAATTACATATTACAATTAAATATTACTCAATACAAGTGAAATACGAGTAATAATAATATGCTTTATAACGCATTAAAGGAATTTCTTCAAATTTGGTACAAATGTACACTTTGACTCAAGTGTGCACTGATTAGAATCTGGTGGCAAAAGGTCAGAGGTCACTGTGTCTTCACAAAACACATTTTTGGCTATTATTCAAATAATTAATACAATAAGTATAATAAAATTTGACATACAAATGTCTAATAGGAGAAAATTAGGATGTTATGACATATGATATCCAAGAGGTCAAAGGTTAAATGCACTGTGACATCACAATATTCAGCAAATAATGGAGCTGGTCCCAGCCAACATTGGGCGAGCCGATCTCATCACTATTAATATATAATTTTGAATTAATATGACTATCCTTCTCTGAGTTAACCTCAACTTAATCAAAGCGGACTATATTAAATGAATTAAGCTTGCATTGAATTTTAGTATACAAAACATGCAGATAAAAGGTTTAGATATTAATTCAAATTGTACTCTTTACTCAGTTTTAAGACTATACAGACTTGCATTGGTCAACGTTGAAGCAGCAGAGACATCCTGACTTTTACTGCCTACATCTTCATACTAATTTGCAACACAAGCACGAGGCAGGATGTGTAATCTTTCCCTAACCTCAACCACCGTGTTTTAGTACAGCCTGAAACGAGAGTACATGACGCTCATTGTCTAATAAATATGATAAAGTGATATTATGAATTCATTCTCATTATGGTGTAGACCCCTGGAGCTCCCCTTAGGACACAGAGCATCTAGCTCTGATTTAATTGGATACGAAAAAATTCAATATTAATGGAAATGTGCTTGTTAAAGGGATTAGAGGGGAAGATATGACAGACGTGAAACAAATTAAGTTTTACCAATGGCGAGAATACATAATTAAAGTTAAATAGTCTTCTCCTGGCAGGTTCGCATGTGTTTGTCATTTGTTTTCTACTCATTATTTTAATAACATTCCAGTAAGGTACTTCATTTCAGCCATTTGGAATACAAATATAGTGATTAAGAGTCAACACATAAAAGTTTACATTTATTACAAGGTGGACTTCAGGTATTTCTTGGAAACGTTCCCAAAAAGCGAGCTGGGAAACAAATGAGCCTATTAGATTCAGCCGTAACATATCATCACTCATTACATCTTCGATCAGAGGCCGTTTGTTTTTATGTAGAATGAATAATTGCATACACAAATAAACATGTTGAACTGTTTATGAGACACAGGACGTACATTCCCTTTACAATAAAATATGTTTTCAACTTCAGCATGCACTCTGTATCTATGAAAGCCTTTATTCAGAGCGCAGAGACGTCACTCTGGCCCTCGGAGGTGGCGGATAAAACACAAAAACACAAAACTGAAACTATGAGAATAAACATTGTTTCTCGGCATGAACCTTACACCACAGGCTCGGAACAATGTGTGAAAGTGTTCAGTGTTGTTTTCTCTGGGTTGGAGGCCTGTTTGCCTAAAAAGATGAAAGGTCTCTCTGCTTGTGTAATCCAGTCTGGGTGGGTTCTTTCCTCCTCTCCCTACTTGGATGATTCACACTGTAGGCCTCACGCTCAATTTGACATTTCTGCTCATATTAGCATTTTTTGGATGACTATTCATGTTTCTTGAACGTAGCTGATACCTTGCGCCCCCACATATGATGAATCGAACCAGAAAGATGTTACAGCTTCGGGAGTTGTTTCACAATTGGAGCCTTGTACCACCCTGCCCATCAGATCCATGATCAATCTACACTGCTGCTAGTAGATGGCCTGACAGTTTTGACTGTGAGTAGTGGCAAACATGTAATAGAAGGGCTAGAAGGAACTAGCACCAGCAGATTACAATTTCACATTTACTTTTAATCACTGACTATTGATTGTCACCACTAGTCTGTACATAGACAACAAATGTAAACATGTTCGAAACAGCTCGGATTATGGTTGCAATCTACAGACTCTAAACTTGAAGGACAACCGCATTGCAGCTCTGGTTGTTCGGATCGGTTTTTATATAACGTTGGGCCAACAAGCTGCTTTCACTCACCAATGGTATTCTACAGAGCGGCTTGCCAAATGGCTTGTGAACATTCACAAGCCATTTGGTCGGTGGACAACAAAGCTAACCCTGCGCCCTGGTGATCAACAAAGTGAATGAAACATGGCAATATCGCTAAATATTTGACCCAAAGGTCTCAAGGGTGCACTATTAATGTTAGCCAAGAGATCCTCATACTGTGACTGCGCACAATTATGGCAAGTACTCCATTTATTTCCCCAGGATGGTGAAGGCAAAACGCGACAAAGGTCCGATACGACACAATGTATTAAGAAAAATGATACATGTCGTTTGGAGATTCGTTGGCAATGGACCTTTACAGTTGTTTTGATATGAGGATGTGTTGACAAGTAAGCAATAATAAATATGCAATGCCCGGTTACCCTTTTAAATTAAAGGCACAGAAACTATTTGGTTAGGTTTAGGAAAAGATCGGTGACAGGCTTCTGGTGGGAGTCGAGTAGCTAACTGAACCCCAATCTCTTCCCTGGATGAGTTTTTGCATTACATTAATCTTTTGCTTCTGTCATTTCATAGATTAACCAGAAAATAAGCACTTGATAATGCAAACAGTGACACGCTATCCTCTGGTGGCTTAGCGGGTTCGATTACAGAGCCTTTGTCGAACGGGGAACGTTGACAACTTCCCTTTCAGCTTTGAGTGAATCCAGGAATCTCTCCAGAAGATTTTTCAAGTGAATTACAAAAAAAAAAAAAAGATTTAAAATGTGTTCTAGAAATCAGAAATTTTGAGCCTTTCTGCCACAGTGTGAATCAGTCGTCGGTCATAGTTTTTGTTTTGGGAGTTTTTGGAAAACTCAGGCTGATTTTGGCCTTTTTCTACGGCCAGAACCTGACCTCTATAACACTGGCTTATGCTAATGTTTCTTCAGCTGTATAAATTCGACACTGACCCCTCCTCGCCAACGGTTTTCAACACCATCCACAGTGTTTATATTCAACCTCTTTTCGTCAGTGTTTAGATAGCCTTTCCCGGGTATCAGAACAACATAAGTGAAAACTTCTTTCCCCCCTTGTATCTTAAAAAAAACACACACCTATATGTTACACATTTCACTCAAGTACCTTTTCATTTAACAAACTCAAGCACTCTAATCCAAAGGGGACTCTGTAGTTTGGATAAAGCACTTTAATAGCAGATGAATATTAGAAAGGGGACATGACACTTTATGACAACAGTTAGTGTGTTACTTACAGGAGCAAAAAAAAAAAAAAAATCATTTGACACTCAGATTCAACTCAAAATTGTATGTTTCACTTCAAAAAGCTCTTCTTGGTGATGCTACTCATTCAACACTACACCTCCCTGACGTTTCAAAATAAAATCCCTTCCTCAATTTTTGCAATTAAATAAATACCTAACACAAGCTAATGTAAGCAGCTGACCAGGCAATTCATTTGAGAAAAAGAATCAATCACTCAAACCACATTAATGATAATGTTTTCATACATTTTTAAACTGAGGTCCGTGGACAAACCCCATTTTCCCACCCTCATGCATGCCTGAAGAGTTATACACCATGGCTTGTATACAGACAAATATATCTGGCATATATCCAGTAAATGTTCACATACATCTTACGGTATGTTAGTTGGCGAGTTGATCAGTTTGACGGTCCAGAAAATCATCAAGCAAAGCTGACGGACTTTCAGCTTAAATGTGGAGCTTCTTTTTTTTTTTTTTTACTGTATGCAACAATGCTTCCAAACAACAAACATATAAAGAGTTAAATCTCTATCTGAGAAGATATAATATTGTATTGAGCTGTAGTATTGAGTTTTTTTTTTAAATCAAGCACGACCCCCACTTGTTACGCTTAAGTGCTGCTGCAGGTTTTGTGAAGCTTAACAAAGCATGGGCTTTCTTTTTTGTTCTGGTAACAAAATCATGATTTCTCTCAGCTGCGTCTCATGATTGGAGTCAAAAATAGCTTATAAAAATAATTTCTTTTGTTGTTCTTTTATTCGATGTGAGGGATGTCGCTCTGGCGTTGCTGCACGCTTGACACCTTTGCATACCCTGGAACCCTCTATACTGTATGCTTTCTGCAGGGTTACTCCTATTCCTCAATGCTTCAACAGTGAGCGTGTACAAAGTCAGCAGTCTCTTCTCTGTCCTAAAGTAATGGCGAAGGTGTTAAAAAAATGAACTGGCTTTGACAATGTAACAGTCACTTAGTGCAGGGAAGAAATGACGGAGAGACAGCGAGAGAGAAAAGGCAGAGCAGCAAACAGATGATATGTAGAGACAGATAAGATGATAAACAATCTATGATCAAAATGGCAACAGAGAGATAAGCCAAGGTTGACAAAGTAGAGGAAGGCGCACATAAAACAGTCTGAACCACAGAAGCCTGTATGAAGGCCTGCAAAGCTGTTATTTCTGGGGTGTACGGAGGCATCGAGATGGCCAGGGAGGGGAGAGGATGCAGAAACCACAGGGAGGCGAGGAGCGTCAACACAGGCCATGCAAAACGCAGCCCCTCATCCTCTTTTGTAAGGTCGTCAGTCAGACATTCGGGCCACATCGCATACAAAAAGCTGGAGACGCTGCCTCGACGTCATGAAAATGTTTCCCGCACAGAGTGCCTCTCCGTAGCGTCACAGGCAGATGGCATGGCGTTTTACAGGTGGAAAGTAAGGGTATCATGGCGGTGCATATATAGATATTTCTGATGGGTTGGGTTTTCTTTTCTGCCTCCCTCCTGGGCAGGACGGACGCTTGTTGAGATGGTACTTTTTTCCGGACTAAAACAGGCGCGCCGCCTTTTTCATGTCGTTCTTCTTCCAGAGGGCCAGGCGGTCGAACTGCTCCAGGGTCATGCCGAAAACCTGCTTGAAGTCCTCAGGAGATAGATGTCTCTGCAGAAGCGAAAACACAAATTTTTGTTGAAGACACTGTCCCCAATAGACAATTTCTATAAACGACACACACCAAACTAACTTTTTTCACCACCAACCTAACAATTTCAGCCATCCTGATGTGAATGCAAACCGTACCAAAATAAGTGTTGTTTCTTTGCTTTGTATTCTCATGAATTATTGTGGAGTAAAACTGGTATAAGCAGTTTAAGTACTTCCAAACTACCTCCAAACTTTTCTTAATTGAAAAACCCTGGTGCAGTTATTTGCTATAAACTTGTAATTAAATCAAACACTCCGTAAAATAGGCCACCATCTGAATGGATACTGCGGACACTGTAAAGAAACGAAAACAGCGATGTGTTCAACTTTGCTAGCTGTTAGCTCCGTTAGCTCCCTTAGCCGAACTCAGGACTACGCTGCCCACTTGCCATTTCTTTACCATGAAGGTAATAAATTATTTTTAGCTCCATTAATCAAAACTTTTACCTGAACCAATGAGATTCCCTCTGCCTCCTTTAGGGCACACTTGACATTTCCCTCCTACTCCCACTTCCATACTACCACACACAGGCCGTATGTAAACCAGTAGCAGCTTCATACTCTCAGATTGGACCCATGCAGTCGACATCCATCCAAACCTAACATTGCATTTGTGTGGACCACATGAGCAGGCATTACATTGCCTTTTGTGTTAAGGTTTAACACACCAAGTTTGACCCTCAGAAGTTCATCCAAACAAAACTGTTATCCAAAACCCAGCCTGGCTCGCGTTGCGAACACTCACTAACTCCTCTGTAAATGTCAAAAATATACCATGGAACCAAAACATGCATGGTATTGATTTAGACCCAGAACAAAAGCAGACGCACTTTATTGTAATACTTTGGCTGCGCTGTGCACAGCAGTTGTGTGTGATCGTGATAGTAAATTAGAGGCAGGCTGTTTGAGTTTGATAGCAAATCACCTGGTTTCCATACCAACCAACAGAGGACGGAATGTGATATTCTCTCTGAAGCAAAAACAGATCCCCTTCGGTTCTTCAGCTGCCAAGCTGACAGAATAACACCACACGAGGATCAAGAAATATTATGCAATATTTAATAAAGTAAAGTTATTGCAAGTGATTGTAAAAAACACCATTCATATGGCTGTCAGCCCAATATGTTCAATTGATACATCAGAATCCCAACGTGGTCAAGTGCATGCAGTTTGACAAGTCTCTAAATGGTTTTGATGTTCATTTGGCCATTGAAACAATAGATGGGCTTCAAAACACATGCATCAGACACTTTTCAGTGCGTCTGGCCCTTTTAGAAATGTTAACTAAGTGAGCTAAGCAACAATAATATTGTTGATGAAGCTGGTAACGTAGATCTTCATGAATGAATGATAACCATAACAGCTAACATACTTATTATGTCATTGTTAAACCTTTACTAAGCTTTTTGTTGCTTATAGGATTGAGACAAACATCATTATGCATGTATTAGCTATTACATGTTTAAATATATATATATATATATATATATATATATATACACATATGTATGTATGTATATGTATGTATACACACACACACACACACACACACATACACACACACACATATAGCAGCTACTGCCTTTAAAGCTAAAACAGTTCTTTATTAGGGTTAATAAATCCTTTATTATCCACGTATTAAAGAATGGACAAAAATGTCTCTACTGCTGAAAGCATAACTTGTCTCAGAATAGATTTAACCATCTATACTGTCTACACTAAATTAAATGTATATCTAAATGTTCTTTTAGTAATGTGTTTATGTGCGACACCTACAGCTGGCTGTTCGGTCATTTCAGCGTACTGGATTAACAAGACTCCACCACCGCTGGAGATTTGGCTACACTGTTGTGTGGAGGAATAAGCAGACA
The DNA here is from genome assembly GCA_963678695.2 of Diplodus puntazzo. Classification (NCBI taxonomy): domain Eukaryota; kingdom Metazoa; phylum Chordata; class Actinopteri; order Spariformes; family Sparidae; genus Diplodus; species Diplodus puntazzo. The sequence continues at coordinate 13,340,003 of OZ023170.1, read as the reverse complement.
CAATCATAGTTGAAAGACGACATACACACTGACACTGAACACGTATAGACAGAGTAGGATACATGTCAGCACACTGTAACTTAGACGCTGCCCTCCATTCTCTATGCAAAGTCTCTATGCAAAGGACAAAGGAAAAACATCTTGACTGCAGCTCTGTACTTAACACACAAATGTTGACAGAAATTAATCCAATCTAATCTATTATATTTCCAAAAATCTTTAACTATTCCATTATGCACTGTGCACAACAGTTTCCTGGCTGACATCGAGCTCCTTGCAGCAGCCATCAGTTATGGGTCAGAAACATCCCATTTGGTAGTCTCGCCTAGTGGTGAAGTGCCCCCTGGCTCTGAGTTGAAGTTTTGATACGGGTTTAGCTTGCTGATTAGTTTGGTAAACCAACTCCACGTTGGGGTCAAGGATCAGGAAGAGTGGCGGGTAAAATAGAGGTTGGAATATTTCTCTCTGACACACACACACACACACACACACACACACACACACACACACACACACACACACACACACACACACACACACACACACACACACACACACACACACATACATCCACACTAATGACAATATCACTCCAGTCTAGTGCTCCCAACCACAAAGGGGATCTCTTGCGTCAGTAACACTTCGAAATCACGACAGTCTGACTCCTCTTGGGACAATATTCCCATAATCTGAACGCGCACAGGCGGGTCTTATAGCAGGGTTACTGACGGTTTAAATATTTTAAAGGGGGTTTCTTTTTTAAATAGCTCTGTGAAACTCCAAGACCATCAGTACTGCACCACAAGACAAACCACAATCTGAAGGTTTGAAATGGGCTTTTTTTTCTTCTTATGTGGAACATTATCTGAGACTACTTAAGATATTTCCTGTTTTTAATGAAAAGTTCTGAATCTGTAAATCGGTAGTGTAAGAAAAACAACTGGAGGGAATTAGCTATTATGGGACATTAAGTTTAATTGTGCTTATTTCTTTTTTTATAATAGGATGTGAATGTAGGGTTAAACTTTCAATGACCCAGTGCGAGAGCAGGTAATTTGACACAACTTCAGAAGGTAAAACCAACACTACTGCCAATAATGTTCATTCTAAATCAAGTCCAACTATATATTGACTTTATTTAGCTTACATTTAAAGAGTTTTCTTGCAACAAATAAAACCCTTACAACCAAAACCAATCTACTAACACGTCATTGTTAAATGTGTCATTCTAAAACCATGAGAATTAATCTGCTGCTTTAATACCCTCCTCTCTTCTGGTTGCAGGCATTCCCACCACATTTTGTAACCTGGGTGCAAAGATTTGATTCCATTCGACCGCAAGAACATTAGTGAGGCTGGGCACTGAGCCCAGTTGTATCACCCAAAGGTGTTGGATGGAGGTTTAGGTCAGTGCTCTGCGTAGGCCAGTCAAGGAATGCTTAAAGGCGTCAGTATGCTTCAGTATGGTTTCAACTGTTTGGAGAGCATAACTGTATACATGCCACCACACACATTGTGATGATTAGGTAAGCAACATGGGCCTTGAAGATACAACAATCGACCCAAGTCAGAGACATTTTAAGAGAGGAGACGAACCACTTAAAGCGTTTTGAATTGAAAGTCCTTAGCACGAAACACCTATCTCGCCCCGTCCTCCCAACTGCCAATGATCTGCCTTACCACAGCTGAGCTGGGAAACATATCCGCTAATTGCCTAGTTGCGCTGAACCAACAGTAGAAGATCACGACAGTTTCAACCATTTGGTGCGGCGGCAGACGGGCTTCTAACATGCATGTGAGAGGATAATATCACACTAATGCACAAGATAACCAAGCAAGGTGAGATTATTCAAAGATTAGACATTAAATTCACATTTGTACTCCAATTGAGCCGTAAAAGAATATTCTGGGGCAAAGTCACCATGCTTTTGAAGTGCTTTTTAAATCAGATTTTATTGATATGTTTCTATATTTAGTGTTTTTTTTTGTTCATGTGATCATTGAAACTAAAGTTCTGGTTCTCTCCATATTAATTAAGGAAGGGGCCTGGTCTGGTTAACCCAAAATATCTGGCTGCCGAGTGGACAGACTCGCCTAAAAGGTCTTTGCCTTAGGCAGGGGTAGCCGACACGTTGCCCAAGAGTGTCTGGTAGCCCGCAGTGAAGTATACGAGTTGCTTGCAAGGCATTTTAAACTTAGACTGTCTCCTTATACATATAACCTATTAAATGTACAATATTCACAGTGTTTCCCACACATAGACTTTACTTGGTTGATCCAACCAGGTAAGTTAAGGTTTAAGTATATTTGGTAACCCATCTTCGCATTTTATGCTTTTATTTTTTGGGAATGTGGACACCATCTGCAATCGATTAACTAGTGGACAGTCTGCCCTGGCTCAGCCTTCCTGCCTACTGTCAATCACACAATTGCATGTTCTGCAAATCTTAATTTCCCCAGGTTCACAATCAGAGGCTCTTACGAGTGCTTTAGCTTCAAACGGTAAACCTTTTACTGTATTTCATGTTGATAACTTGTCTGTGCTCCAACCCAATTGAGAAAACATACCTTTTAACCTTCTATATGTACACTGTCCTTGGTTTCTATCATCTTCTTTCTTGCTGACTGGTCTGATACTAGATTTTTAAAAACAGCACACAAGTACACAAAAGACATAACTGTCCACATGCGTTGACAGTATGTTTGTTTTTTAAGAAACCAAAAAAGATACAAAAAAAAACAAAACAGCAAATTGTCTCTATATTTACATAATTTGGAGGTGGCACTTCTGGAAAAGCTCTAAGCTTTGTCTGGTAATTTTTATTCCGCCTGGCTTAAGTGCCTGGCTGCTTTACCCAGAACTGCAGTGTTCTGATTTCTCAACTCATTCTTTAAACGACAGCTAACCATTTTCTCAGGCTTTTTTAATGACCTGTGGATAGAAGTGGGGGGAACATCAGAATGGGGAGGAAGAAGATTAGAGCTCACCTCCAGTCTGGTGCGATCTACGTCTCTGGGAAGCTTCACTTTCACTCTATGCGTCACTGCCAGAACTTCATAAGGGTAAATCTGGCACGCAGAAAGAAGTAAGTATTGTGGGAGATTTATTAAGGAAAACAATCATAATCCGGTGTCCAAACACAGTGGCCAAGAATATTATTTGTCAAGCATTAACAAATAAGCGAAATCTTACCTTGTATTCTGAGAGCGAGAAAAAAGAGAGAGAAAAGGGGGATTAATCTGGTGGAATGAGTTTTTATTTGAATAGCAGAGCCATTATGAAAACTACCATAATAGAGCCTGAAAATAAATTACAGCTCGTGGAATCGAGTCTCTTCAGAAATATTGTTTTTCAAAGGCGTCAAAAGCATTATAAACGGGTCGCTCCGCAAACTCGAGCGTGCGGTAATGAGGTTGGCGTCCTGTCAAGTCAAGTCTCTGCCTCAGATACAGCCAGGACTGTACACACACTTGTAAACACATGCCAATAACTCCACAGCTGGGAAAAAAAAATGACATCACCTCTCTCCGTTGTTACCTTCAGTAACTGATCCGGAGCTGGAGGGGTTCTGCTTGCTTGGTCACAATGTAATCAGGGATTGTAAACTGACCTCAGATCTGTACTTAACGGAAACATGATACTAAGTTGTGAAGTCACTTTCGGAGTCCCAGGTTCCGGAGATAAAAGTCCTGTTAGTTTTCTGCACAGGGTGATAACACTGGGGCGCTCCTGAGACTTCTCTCGGTTAACTCATGAGTAATTCCGTGCCAACTCACCTAGGGCCTGCCAGTTCATGTCCTGGATTTTTATTTTTTTTGGTGGGAAAATTCATGTTGAAACTTCTATTAAATTCATGTGAAAAGAAAATGACTTGTTTGAATTCGATTACTGTAACCACTCTGCAGCAACCATTTAAATGAACTCACGTCATGAATTATTCTTAGGGTTTCGCCGATGTTCAGGAACATTTTTTAACTCAATTTAACCCAATTGCAGTGACTAAGACTTTCTGTCTATTGTCCGGAGAGCGAACCCAGAGTGGGGAGTGGGGACATGGTGTTGGTCAATGATGGCGACGACATAAAGTATAGCCTCAGATAGTCCTCCCTAATCTGTCAAGAGCTATTCTATGGTCAGAGGTATAAAAGGCAGTGCTACAGAAATTGTGTTTTTACCTCAATTTTTGTACAGACAGATGCCATTCAATGCCTTAATTGGTGCGGCCTAGTGCAGTGGCCAGAAGCAACGCTATAAATTAGTTCAAGAGGCTATTTACAGTCAAGACATTGTTGAGTTGAATGAAAACATCCAATAACCAATGAAAGGCATATTAGTGAATATAATCTTGATAGACCTCAATAGTAGCATTAAAGAGGAAAGTTTCAGTGGGAACAATTCTGCCAGAACCAACCAACTGCTAACTTCCGGCTTTCTTTTTAAGGATCAACAATTACAATGGTTCAACATTGCGGCTCTCCAGCATTTTTTTCATTACTGATTAATCTGCAGCTTATTTTCATGATTATGGGTGAACCTTTTGGTCAGAATGTAGTGAAATGAAGTTTACTTCAGTTTGGCCTTCAGCAGTAAAACAAATGGCCCGATATAACACCCTCAGACACTGTTCAAGCTTAATGTCAGAACCTTGACATCGGACACTGTTTCACTCTCACCTCTCATGCCTCCCCAGCTCTGGGAGTCTGGGTCCACTTCATCCTCCACCATCTCAGCGGCCTGTAGCAACACACACACACACACACACACACAAATATAAACAAAGACCCGTTAGACCATAATTCAGACGTCTTGCTCCATCGCTGGTCTTTATCAGGGCCAGGGTTCATCTGAAAGCCTTTTTAGTCACTGCTTTTCTCACATTCTTTCGGGGTGACCAATAGGAAGTGAGCATGACACATTGTTCTGATAAAGAGCCTACATCACTTAGTTTGGCGAAACTAAAAAGTGACTATAAAGAGAGGGAGAAAGTGATGTGACACATGGTTTGTTGTTTGTCCACTGCTATCATATTCAAGTGTGAGGTTTTTCTTTAAATTTTCTGTTGAGGTTGGAGCTGCTGTCCATGAGTCAATGATTAGTTACTTTACTGCCTTGGAAGTACACATTTGAGTGAAAAAGATTAAATTGGTAATGTGGCCGGGGTACGATGGTTCATGACAAAATACCAGCAAACACTGTGGGGTTCCCGTCACCCTCAGCAGAGCTTTGTGTTTTGTGCTAACTAGCTTTAGCATTATAAAATGCTATCAGATGATGGCGAACACGATAAATGCTGCTTGAAAAATGTCAGCATGATAGCATGATCAGCGTGTAAGCAAACCGGTGTTAGCATTTCTTTCGAGGCACCGCTGTGCCTGAGTACAGCGGCGCCAGCCACTGTGTTTCTGTAGACGCAAGGCTCATAATTGATTACTGTCTGTTTGACTTTTAATTGAAATTGAGCACTTTTAGTTATTCTGCATATAAACAATGTGCCTGCACAGAACAATACTGTAGTCTACAGGCATAATGCTACATATATCCACATTTTGGAGAGAATAAAGCATCCCCTTCTTTCTGGAGAACACACTTAATCCACCATGTCAAACACACTAACCGGCAATGTCAGCAAGTGAATAATAGTTCAATATATTTTTCCGCCGTGAAATGGTCCCAGCTCCTGAGCTTTCATTTCCTTCTCTGTACTGTTTTGTCTGCCTGTCCTCTATCCGTCAACAAACACAGAGCGGGAGCAGCAATATTTCATGTCGCTGGATGATAGACTAAATAACCCCCAACGTCCTCATAATAAACCAGATCCCTTCCTAAGTGAGGACTGAATGGCTGACTGATCCCCCTGTGTAATCTGAAACCAAACCTGTTAGAGAAAAGTTTGCATTTTGAAAAGAAGGCACACTGTCAAATGGTCTTGAATGCTACTCTGAGGCCTCATGTGTTGATAAGCAGAGTGTGTGTGTGTGCGTGAGTTTCATGAAACTATGGTGTAAACTCATGAAGACTGTGGCCTGTCTGATGACTGTACCAGAGCGGAGCTAGGATGAGAACCACTACTACCTAGCGGCCTAAAATGCAATTACCGTCAGATCTCCCAAACACCTCAGTCAGCTCTCACCACACCATGGTGACAGTCACACCCCATTTCCCTTGACGAGTCACACTGCAATGAGTTCAATGCTCAAAGTTCTCAGAACGAGAGCCAACGCAAATCGAGCGCACCCCCTGGCATGGCTCGAGCCCTAACCAGGCTTTGGGCCCAGGTTTTATTGTGCCAGACGTGAACTGGACGGGACCCAAAGACTCTGAGGACTGGTTATTATTTCATTTGGGTTATAGTGTCATGTTGGCTTGGTGGAAATATACAAACCCTGGTGCGAGATGAGACAGGCAAGGGTTTAAGTTATGAGGTAGGTAGTTGGATTATAGGAATGCCATCATTTCGTACTACTTGGGTTTATTCTTGTAGTTTTAAGTCATTTGTTCTGCCGGTTATGCTCACCAAGTTAATATCTAAGTGCATGGAATGTTGGTTGGTAAAGAGATCCAACAGGGAAATCAGAGGAAGTTAGGAAACAAACCCTCAGTTCAATCCAACGTAAATGGAAGAGAACAGAGACAAAAGCTTAAATGCTGAGTTCTTGTGTCAACTTTTGCCCACCATGGTCATTTTTTGCATTCAAGGATTTCTTTCCCCAACAAAGGATGACTATTAGTGTCAGTATGGGTGCACTCACTTGGCCTGACTTTAATTAGAGTGCTTTATTTTCCTTTGGAAACCAGTGGGTTAGGGTTAGTCCTACACATTAATTTATTTGTGGCAGTTCGCCACAAAATTAACACTGGCTGCCACCTATTGATTTTTTATTTTTGGAGCCGCGTTATCACTCACTCAAGACATGGCACCTGTCAGTGAATAGCATGATGTTATATACTCCGATACAGTGGATGGCGGTGTTTTTAGTGATATAGCCGCTTCTTACTGAGAACAAGTCCAACAAAAACTTAACAAAAACAACGGGGAGGGGAATAATAAGGAGAAGCTGCACTAAATGGTGCACTCAGATGGTTTTCCCTATCTTATTTCTGTTTCTTTTCTCGTGCACTGATTCCCTTGGCTCAGGGGTCTGAAACCTCCCGCTCTGGTTTTGTACATTTTCACAACACAGGGAGGACTTAGGCACTTCATAAATGCACCAAAACATGGCACCATTCAAATGGAAATGCAAAGTTCAAGTACCTTTTACTGTAAGCATAAATAGCCCACTGCAGCGTTGCCACACGATGTGAAAATATAAATGAATGCTCATTTAGGCCTATTAATGATCCTGATAGGCTGATTTAGACTTTCTAATCTGCGTTACCTTCATGATAAGACACACATTTTTCTGGGTAGGGACGGGGCCAACAATAGCTCTTCTGATAGTAAAGGTTGCTGACCCCTGATTTAGCTGAACAGCCAATCAGAGTTTGTTAGAGGTGTTAATCGCTCATCACTCAGCATTTTTATGTCACGATCACTGCAGCTTACCTTGTAGATGCCGTTCCGTCCATATCCGGGTAAGGAAGCAGACTTATTGTAGGGGAAATCTGCAGAGAGAAATAAATACATATATTCATTTATTCTTATTTTTCCACTTTGGATACCGTTAAGATCCACGTTGTTGTATTCATGTCATTCACACCAGGTTGATCGTACAAACTGGTTACTCACTAGGCTGGGAGGTGTCAGTGGGCAGACTGCAGGTGGATTTGCGAGGATCCAGGTCTTCTGGACCCATGTGTCCGTCTATTTCACTCTTTAAGATCATCCAGCTTGTCCTCTATACAGGCAGAGAGACGGAGAGAGACAGAGAGACAAGACAGAAGGAGAGAAGATGCCAAGAAGTGATGGATGATGGAGAAGTATGAGTTAGTGAATTAGTAAATGGATGTACAGTAATTTGCAAAGTTTGAGAAAAATGACTTGAAGAGAGGCAGATATGGACAGACAAGACACAGACACATACACACAGACCCACCTTGCCATCCTCCCCATCCTGCCAGGATGTTCTAGAAGCTGTAAAACAGTCAGATGTTACAGGATGTCACGGTTAACGTGTTGGATCATCTGCCCCTCGGCGCCACTGTGCTGCACTATTAACTCTACAGTAACTCAGGTGTGGACCATGACATCATCAGCTGCAGATGGCATCTACAGGGAGCTCTACATGCACTGTGTGACTGCACAGTAAGACAGGACAGATAGCAACCACTAACATTTATATCCACATCACACTTACAGGTCTGCGCTGACATTTTGGGAGTCTGACCCATTATAGCCATTACTTCAATGCAATTTGCTCAGGATTTGGTCCCATGAGGATTGCAAATTACCTGGGTGAAAACTTTCCCTTAATGAATAATATTTTATATATCCATGACACTTGGTTTTGAAAATGGCTGGATTTCCATGGGTTTTCCTCTGAATAAAGAATCACAGTGCACATAATCCTATGGGGCCATAGGATCATTTATTTATATAAAATCTCTAACTGTACTCAGAAAATCTCTAGTTCAAATGAGTAGATTACTGCTATTACTTATAGAAACTGAATGCATGTATTCATGCTCCCCAGATGATGAATCCTTTTAATTTTGGACACTTCTTTGCCTATTCTTTAACATAACCCTCAGGCAATTTATTCTATTATTTTATTCAGTATCCTGTTTGTTCCTGCGTTGCAATAACCATGGGGCCTCTGGTGACTATAATAGACCTTTTAGTCTGGTTATTATGGAACACAGTAGGTGTAATGCCATTCATAAATTGTCCTATAGAATTAATAAATCCCCAAATTACTTATTCAAGCTCCCAAATCCCTCAGTTTGTTCTCTGCTAGGGATATCACCGATACATCCATACGAAGACAAAACACTATAATTTATAGTCTCATTCTGATTTGTCCATGTACAATTTGAAATATCTGCAACTAACAATCAATGGCAACTTGCTGTAACAGAAGAGAGTTAGCGACAGGTTCTAAGCTCAGTTTTTGTATTCATATTTTCATATAATTATCGTACATTCTCACTTATTTGTTCTTGTCCCCTTAACATTCACTTTTGCACAGTTGTGATGCTAGGCTACGACGGATGTTGTTTCAGCAATTCTGTAGCCTGTTACAGTGCAAATCAAATTGAGTTTTCTGACTGTCAGATCAAGGCAACCATTTGAAATCAGACTGAAATGTAGTATTACAGATGTAGTTTTATCCAGAAAATTGGAAAGAGAGACACTTTGTCTTTAGCCTGTTTGTATGTTGAGCTAAGGTGTGTCACCTTAGCCACTCCTCCCACATACTGCAATGTCAACTGTTGTTTAATAATATATGTGAATTTGCGTGCATGACTTAATACAAGTGAAGTTATTTGAAATTTTGTGTACAAACTACCTTACCATTCTTTATGGGAAATGTTATGACCACCTAGCATATTTCATGCCAAAGCATTAGCACATACAATGGACAGGGAGATTTAGATGACTTTAATGGCAACTCTCTTATCACGTATCGGATCATTTAACCAATGGGCTAATACTCACAAAAGTATGTGCAGTCCATTCAAATGTAATGTCACTTTCACTGAGCTCCAAGTTAAGTAGATAAAAATCCACCTTACTGGCAAATAGCACACACCTTATTAGTGTCCTCGTGTCTGCTTGGATGCACACAATCAAGATGCTGACAGTCATGTAATAAATCTGTATGCCATATGCAGCTGATGTACTGGTCACATCTAATAAAGAAAGGTATTTCCTTGGGTGATAGAGGAGATAAAAGCTCCTTGGACTCCTGTGTCATCGTGTTGTCAGTGACATACTGTATAGCTCGAGGGCAACTACTGAGAAAAAGTTTAAACCATCAATAAGACACACAAACAGTGGTGAGGGGAGAGATACAGTGATTGGCACAACAACAATGTCACCATACAAAGTGAATCATGTATGCAACCACGCACAAGTGGACACACAGTCACAACATCACCACTGAAACCAACAAATGAGCCGGTGAGATGAGTGCAGACATGCATGAACGGAGTGAGCAAATAAACACCCAAGTGCCCCCAAATTACAACGATCGGTCCCACAAGGAGATGAATAAACAATTTGTTGGATCAGATATGGAAATTTAGGGCAATGTTTTTGTAGACTTTGTTTCCAAGATAAAAAACAAGAGCAGTATGATGTTACCTCTAGAGTTTTCTCCTCCTTCTAGTTAATCTAAATGTGAAATCTACCATTTAATTAGGCATTGCATCCACCACGCTGCCCTCTATAAGTTGGAGCTGTCAATCATGTTAAAGTGTTTAAGATCAACCCAATCGCCAGAATAAATTAGGGCAATGTCCCTTTCTACAAATCACAGGTATGTTGAAACTGTACATTTCTTTACATTGTAACTGGGCGTGTCCGTAGGTTACATCTCTAATTTTTTTTATCACAACGCTGTGGTGCTTGTGAACCGGTTAGGTTCACGCACAAAAACAAATTGGTAAGGGTTATAATATATTATGTGGTGACTAAAAATTAAAAAAAAGTCACAACAGAAACAGCTGAAAAATGTCCTGATGGTAAACGTGACATGACAGGCTTTGTAGAAATGTTAAAATGATACGTACGACATGAACAACTTTGAACGTATATGTGGTTGTCAGAAATGTAAAATGCCAACATTCTATTCTGGAAATGGTTTTGTTCAACAACCAGCTTCAGCACAACAAAATAATACACATAATATATTATTATTATAATTATAATTATAGCAATGCTTTTATGCAACTAAAACACTTGATTAAGGTCAGGGAAGGATTGTTGTTGTGGTTTTAATGAAGGTAATATTGCGGCTAAACAGTTAAAGTGGCTCTATTTCACAATCTTCCAGCACAACACTGAAGTTCCACAGAGCCCCTTGAAGGTTAGTACTACAAAACTGCATTGTCCACAGTTTGATTCTGTTTCGGGGACCTGTATCGGAAGTCCTACCCATCTCGTGACCCTTGTTGCTTGTCTGCCACTAAACTGTCCTGTTCAATAAAATAAAACATTCCTGAAAATAATCATTATTAACCAACAGTGTTGGATTATGTTACAAGATTACTGCCATCAAAAAGTAACTTCAACATTACTGCGCTATCTACTGAGAAAAGCAACTCGTTGGAATACTTTGGAGACACCAAAAAATTACGGTAAAACCTCTTTGTGACTTGTTGCGCAAGTCGTTTATATCGTCCAGACGGTGTGTAGCCAACTGTACATGTATCTATGAATGTATTGACCCTTCTGTCATTTTGCTGCCTTCTTTATGGCCCAAAATTGCTAACTAATAATAGGAATAACAGAAGCAAGATAATATTTACAGCTGTTTATTTTGCTGACAATCTGACAGCGTACTGGGCAGAGGCACACAGCTTTAACATAGGCTCTTATAGCTCGTATATGATATGCATTTTATTTTATTTTTGTGGTGACAAAAGGAAAGGATCAGACAGCAATGGATTATTTGAAATGCAGCACCCCAGCGTCACGTTACTCATTACAACAAAATGTAATCTGATTGCTCTAACAGATTACTTCGTTACAAGTTACCACCAACACTGTTGGAACTTGACTTAGGCCATGTTGCCTTAGCTGTACTGCACAATGAAGTACTTCTTCCTGTATTGGTCCTGACAGTGGAAGTAAATGATGCACTGCAGAATTGTTCAACATGGATGAAATTCCAAAAGGTATTGGATTATGTGTTACTGTATTACTGATGTATTACTCAAACTGGAGTGTATTACTGTATCACTGTTACTGTGAACAACTACCTACACCATTGCCTGTCTTTAGTCAGTGGCATGTTTGATCATGCAACGTCCACTTTGGCTTATAAACATAGCCCAGTGCAGACTAAAGCATTTAAATTGCACTCAGCGCAGACTCAACAGTCTGCTGTCTTTCACCATTACCTTTGGATTGCAAAATTTAATGCTTGGTTTCTTTCAGTCAGTCTCATCATAACATTGCCCCCTGTCAAAATGTTCAACTTTGACAGATTCTGCACTTTTGATTTGATTTGATAACATAAAATAACATAGATGCAGTCGTTTTTTTTTATACTAGCGCTATGCATGTAGATCCATGGAGTCTCCTCGAAAGAAAAGGGAAGGAGATTAGGAGATGACTGACAGGTGACATGCAACACATCGTGCAGAGACCAGACCAGAGAAAGAAGTGTTAACAAGGAAGAAGACTGTACCATGCTGTCTGTAGATGGGGGGTTTTCTATAAAGATTATCTTTGACCATAGTCTCTGAAGATGGGGACAGACGCAGAGGAAAGAAAATGGAAGAAGCCAATATGGGAGGGAGAGAAAGAAAGAGAGAGAATGGAGAAAAGAAGCATGAGTTAGCAGTTATTGAAAGATGAGATATTTTGAAGAAGCCAAAGGAGGGGAGGAGGGCAGTAGAGCTCGATTCAACATATTTTTCTTCTTCTTTTTGTTTTAATGGCACATCAGAAACATCAGCACTTTTAATATAATTCATGCAACATATTCAAATTAAGTCAGTGTCTTGGTCTTTGTTGAATGGGAGGTTATTTGATGCAGAACAATTCAGTGATAATATCAGAAACCACACATGGCATCAAACAGCACCCTCGTATTAGCACCCTTTAGAGATTTTCAAATTGCTCCAGTGTTTCCCACAGAATCAGACTTTAATTGTGGCAGAGGCTGTCCAGCTGGGGTGCCATAGAGCATGCGCACTCAAGACTTCTGCCGGCCGAGTCAGCTAACTTCCCGTTTAGCGCCGAGCTAACATGGATGGGGATAAAATTAGATTCTCCAAATTTTAATGGACCAAATTGCCCAAATTCTGACAGTAAAACAAGTAATTTTGTGGGGTTGTGAGGCTTTTACTATCGTTTTACAGGTCTTTCACAGTGTTATCTTTAGGGGAAAAGCCCCCAGTGCATCACATGGTGATGTAATTACACGGCTTGGCCACGACAAAAACTGGCTTCGAGGCCTGGCGCTCTTTGTGGGGGCTTGATCTCGACGATGAGGCCAGCCATCTTCTTTGCAGAGGAAGTTATGGTCAAGCCAACTGCGGCGGACTAAAAACCACAACGCCACCCACTGTATCAAAGTATAAAACATCATGCTATTCTCTGACAGCACGCTGTCTTGAGTGGGTGAGAACGGGATGCGCAGCTCCAAAATAGAAAATCAATATGTGGTAGACCGCCACAAATAAATTAATGTGTGGGAAACACTGGAATCAATAAATTAATGATACAAACATCACAAAAATAGTGACAAAGTTGAAAGGTAACTGATGTCTTGTTGTACTGAGAGAGGAAGTGCCTCTGGAGGATAATAGGGACAGTATGTTTTTACCCCGAGGCTTCTCTAATCCATCTTAGTGTCAGTGGACCCAGACAGGCCTCCGAAATGAGATGCTTAGCAACAACTGTCACACATTAAGCCACAGCAGAAACATGACTCACAATAAAACAACACATCTGGGCTTTTTTTTGTTCGGGGCCTTGTTTCAGTGCCTGCCAGCATCTGAAACAATATCCATATAAAAGCAATAAGGACAATGACTATGAAAGCCATTAAGTGGATAATCACTGGCTGTTTTTTCCACTTAACTTGCTTCCAACATGGGAGGTTTTTTTTTTCTTCCCCTGCTTGACTGACAGTGTAATCGTCAATAGGAACAATATGTTGGATCAAACGTATTTTTCTTTGTGAGGGGACTGAAAGTACTGAAGGAAATGCTGTTTAATGTCAACTCCTGTCCAAGTATAGTGTAAATGTAATTCTAAGTGATGCAGGTTCATGTAAGGTCATTGCTGCGTCAGAGAGAGAAATCGCTTTGAAATTAGCAAATAGTGGGGACGCTGGGAATAAAAGAGTCCTGGAGGTACACAGAGCACAAACCATAAGACAAAGGCATGGAAGAGTGAAGACATTGGGCCTCATGCAAGAACCACTCGTTTGAGCAGAGCCAATCTTAACTGTTATGTTTGGGTAGCGAGAACTGTCTTTTAAAATTACAGTCGTCCATATCTGTCATACAAGTCATGTTCAGAAAGTCTGCCTTTCGCAAAAGTTTAAAAAATGACTAGGCCAGTGACTCCCAAAACAACCTGGCTGTTGCAACGCCCCAGCCACAGCTGGACCAAACCTGATGGTAAAGGTTTAAGGAAAACAGTGTGGTTATGTCAAAATAAGAAATCTTCTTGCATAACTTAACTTTTATATGTATAAGTACATACAACTGTACGTTATCTACATAACTTAGGTTACGTTACGTTATGTGATGTAACTTGACTACGCTGGTAAGTTTAAATAACTCAACATTGACTTTTGGGTGAAAATCCTGTGTTTGTTTTACCAAGCTACCCATCTTGTCCCTATGCAGACCTTATCCCTCTTTATACTACTTTGTTTGACTTCCTCCATTGCTGCTGTAATACTTACTATGACCACAAGAGAGCTTTGCCAAAGAAGAAATGCATATATGGGTTGTGATCAGCTCCATGCAATCAACCTATTATGTTGTTTTTCTGATGCGGTTGGGATGTAAATTTGTTATGTCCATCTGCTAATTTCCAACGGCAGGATTTGCAGCTCTACAATATGAAGTTCTACATTTGACTCTTTACAACCAGCTAGCCATAGATTCGCATTTGGGGGAAAATCCCAGAAACACACATCCATGTATTCATGTACAAGTGTAATTCTTCAAGTTGAAGCACGTGTCTTGACAAGTTTATTTTCAGTTGACATGGCTTGCTAAATCAAACGTGGAACACAAAGCAAACCTCACAAAAAATACATGGCCCAGGATCAGATTACAAAATATTCTTGCGTAAGGGTCCATATCTAACACATGACAGATTCATGGGACTTCATGGGATCTGCATGTACCTGAGAAGAAAGCAGTCTAATGAACACCAAACACCAAATAAATATCTTGCATTTCCTAACCTCCATCAGTTGAAGTTTAAACCTGGACAAAGCAATCATGTTAGGTAGGTTAGAGTCTCAACAGACTTAAAACTTTTAACTAGAGGAGCTTTTCAGCCTAAACCTTCGTATCATATCTAATAACACATAAAAAGAGATGAAGGTTCTAATAGTAAATGTTACAGCAGGCCCAAATTCTTTCTGGAAATCCCATAACCCATCTTACCTTTTGATACCCTTTCATGTCAACTAATGATATCCTACTCTGCTGGATGTGTAAAAATGTAGGAAATATGAAACTTTGAGTTGCAACTCAAGGCCTACCTGGTATGTGGAAATGCCGGGGAGCAGCCACGTATGTAGAAGCAGAGGAGGGGGATTTGCCATCAGAATAAGTGGATAAGCTGGGGGTACTCCGACCGCTTTCACTACCTCCAGTTTGGGAGTTGGGTGGGCAGTGGGCATGAAAGGCAAAAGGGGAAAGGGTT
Organism: Diplodus puntazzo; assembly: GCA_963678695.2. NCBI lineage: Eukaryota > Metazoa > Chordata > Actinopteri > Spariformes > Sparidae > Diplodus > Diplodus puntazzo. The sequence continues at coordinate 13,324,497 of OZ023170.1, read as the reverse complement.
GGGAGAAAAATGCAAAAATGCAGCGTTATGGTAACCATATTGATAAATCTCAAATATTAAGTTGTTATTATTACAATGATGCAGGTGACTTGATAACCCAGCCATTTACTGTATTTTTTTCCTATACTGAAACAAAGTCTTTAAACAAATTCAATGACTTTTTGGTAGAGAACCCCACCGCTCTAGTGACGTGTCGAGTGATGGGACAAAAAATTCATCCTGTAGGGTTTTGAAAGCTACCGTTTTCGCATAGATAATGTCATGCTATGTTGTCCCTTTGATCAAATGTCCCAGTAACATCCTCCAGATCACCCTGGGAACTCCAAACACTAAGGTGAGCTAGGTGATGTTATCTCGCAAGGGTATCAGAAGCATTCTGCCAACCTGTCACATCTGCCCTTAGGGAAGCATGCCTGGCTCTCTCTACCAACTCATGTGGCTCCTCTCTTTGACAAGCAGCACCACCTTTAAAAGCAAAGTGCTATTGCGTGGATTCTTCACTGAAACCCCTCTTTGGCTACATACATCTCATCTACATATAACTTTAGGTGAGGGCTTTAAGGGTGTCTGGCCAGTAAAATGATAGCTCTCCTTATAGCAGAGCTCTTGTTTACAACCACTGCTCAATGTAAAGCCTGAATTATTTCAGCCAATCTTTGTAACGCGTAGTCAATGCCACACTCCCTTTTACACTAACTGGTGAATGAGACCCAATGATACACCCTAAATCTTCCACATGGGGTGACTGCTACCTTTCACCTGGATAGAATTGCCCTCCTTTGATAGTGCCAATGAAGCCTGAAGATGCTGATCTTGGCTGTGCGACACATATAGTACGCAACTGATGTTAATGGATGGCATCTGTTCAGTGGGAGATACAATGCCTCAATGAGTGCTTGCCATCAGGTCCCAATTTTTACCTGTGGTAAGTTTTCTGACACCTTCTGCTTAAAACCTTAGGGGAAACATGTAATTTCCTGATTGTTCCGCTTCACAATAATCAAAGTGAAGAATTTATATATATGTGTGTGTGTATAGATAGATAGATAGATAGATAGATAGATAGATAGATAGATAGATAGATAGATAGATAGATAGATAGATAGATAGATAGATAGATAAAGAGAGAGAGAGAGAGAGAAAAAAAATGTTGATCACCGAATAAGCAGCTTTGATAGCGGCGGCTTTTCCTCAATTATACTGCAGGAATAAAGCGTGTTTGCAGCTGCTCCTTTTGCTTTTGAATATCAGCAACTTAAGACAAGCTCCTCATAAGTTAAAGACGTAGTAGCCCTGTTCTGCTTGAGATGCAAATCCCTGCCGGGATGGACCAACATGCCAAGTCAAACCAGACCATTGACACACCTATGGCAGACCAAAGCCCTGCTGATTTTTGGTCCCCACAAATGTTCAGAAACAGCTGTCAGGGAAGAGCAGCTATTGTTTAGCTCTTACTCTACACTGTATTCAACAATTTACTTCCACTTAGCTTTCAAGCTTAATGCTAAGTTCTTGCAAACATGTTGGCAGTGGTCTGCTCTCGTCGTTTATCCATTCACCATTATCATCATTCTTTGTTGCCCAATGGGTGTTATTGCATGTATCTATTTCTTCTGAGTGAGAGTGTAGTAAACATTTGAATTTTGCTGACTGCATCCATGTGTGTTTAATCTCTATGATCACAACCAGGGTACAACCCCATTGTGTCACGTCACAGGCAGGCTGGGTGATGGAGTCACTGACACCCCTCAGGCCAAAAGTAATAAACACTCTACATCCAGAAATTTGAGGAAGAAACAGAGAGAGATAGAGAGAGAGAGACAAGATTGGGGGTGTACATGAGCGAGTGTTAGCTGATTGAACACACACTTGTCTCCCTCAGACAACCATCGGCAGCAATCTGGATGCAAGTGGATGAGATCACCAACACACACGCAGCAGTGTTTTAATGTGTAGTGTTCTGCACGCACACGCAATCTTGCACAAATGCCCATGAACACATACACACGAACATACCAGAGTAGTGTTAGTGCAGGCCTGAATGTAGGGCAGATCCTCCACACAAACCTCTGGAACTAAAGTAGGATGTGTCGGAGGATTGGAAAGTTTAGGGAGGGGATGTTAACGGATTACACATTCATCAAAAGGTGGAGGCCATCCATTAATTAAAAACCAATAACACAGTAACAAGATATAAAAGATGGTTTGAGGGTCACGAAAAAGGAATGGGGAAAAAAAAAATGCATGCCTCATTCATCCCTGCATGGTTCTTACCTCAACTCGCTTTCAACTTCCACCATTAGACAACACATCCTAGCACCCTGGGCTTTTCTTAAGTCCAACTACAACAGAAACTCATCTGAGGAGACCTGATAGATCATGAAAGCATGAGCCTGTTGCATGAAAACAAATAGCCATCTTTCACGGCATGTTAGGAACAGCTTGGGCTTGAACGGGGCTAGCAGCGCTCTACTTTACATGCCACTGCAACTGGCAACCAGACCCCTAAATTACAGCTCTGGCCTGCCTGGGCTATTTCATTCCTCCGTTCCCCCTGCTCTCTTTCATCTCGCGGATCGGAGAAAGTCTCAGCCTCACCCTGTCATGGAAAAGCCACCAAAACCCTGGACCGCGTGTTCGTGATTTTCTGTGCAAATGTTCAAGTGGAAGCTCATGTCGTTGCCCTCTTTACCTCTTCCTTCTAATCAGCCATGGCTCCAGCAAGCATATGTTAGATGTGTGCCTACTTTAAGGTTTCAGGGCTCATTCCCTCCGTGCTAACATGCATATTCTAGTGAAACTTTGTAAAACAAAATTAAAGGAAAACTACAGATACTACCACTTGTGATTTGTATGTATATCTCTGATTATTGGTTTACTAGTACTCATCAACATAATGTATAAGATCTTGGAACAGCTGGGTAGATGACAGTCGCGAGCAAGCAAGAATAGCAAATCATTTATTTGAAAGTAGAAGTGGAAGGAGGTGGCAAAATAGGAATCCAACCTCAACAAGCCCTCATTGCACAATAAACCAGACATGAGCTCTGAAAAGGTAGCTCACATTTCAACCAGATAGCTGGACTGTAAATTGCAGATGTTCAAAATAGAGAATTTATTAACTTTACCGTCATTGCTGGTTTCTTGGTTTGTCACTTTTCAACAACTTACATGAATGTCTGACCACTCATTCGTAAATCTCAGCACCTTTGTGAGTGAGCACAATGTTAAAGCCAAAAGAACTGAAGGTCTTAGGTTTTTCTTTTAGTAACAATTAAAAATCCAAGGTCCTAGTTTTAGTCTAAACTGTGTCATCATCTATGTTCTTTCAACTCTCACCTGTTGCTAAAATTTGGGAATTATAACATTTGCAGAAAAAAAACACAAGCGGACTAATCCCTATATCTTAGCTCTTTTGTTTGCAGTTGAAACATTTTGGTATTTGTCAGTGCCTTGGTCAAGGGAGTTTTTTTCCCCAAGGAATACATTTGCTGATAATGTTCATAACTGTGCCTCTGTCAAAACAACAGATGTCACCAAGGACTCTCGTCACCCTTCCTGCAAACCTCAATGTCTTTGTTCATCAGTCATCGCATGCCTCCACTCTCCTAAAGATTCACATCGAGGACAAAAGCAGGTCAACACCATAGGCTATAGTCTAACACATTACAATAAACAAGGGATTCATTAGGGAAAAACAATGAGGGTAGATTTAAGGTTAAAGGTGGACATACAATAAGGTCAACAATCTGAACAGACAAGCACAAAAATTAAATCCTCCTCAACTGTCCTCTAAAAAATCACTGAGGTTCTATATCAAGGTAAACCATGCACGACAACAACCACGTCCACAGACACAAGTGAACAGGGCAAGCAGAATGAGAAACAACTGAGTGGTCCTGAGAATGTACCTTGATGCACCCCATGAAACCAGACAACACCACAGTACCGGACAACATCACACAACCTGCTAACCATTCCAGTAGGGGAGGGGAAACACAGAAGAGAAAGACTAGTTGTATTTTTTTTACCGTTAGGAGGAGGTAAACTGAGATGCAGGGATGTCCTAGGGTTAGGGTCAGGTAGGGGGTCCAGTTTGAACCCTGAGGGGTGAGGAGAACCAGGGGTTGAGGAGAAAATGAATCAAAGGGAACTGGTTGGATAAGCTTTTCTGCAGGGTTGCAGCGTGCAAGGGGAATGTTTCCAGAACTGATTTGTGATGTTGAATTCAAGGCCATGTGGTATCGTGCATAGCATTAGCAGTTCCATGGCTTTGGTTCAAGAATTAATGAAACTAAATCTCCATGAGTGATCAAACAGTGGTTACAGACTGAAACGCAGCGCACAAAAGGTCAGACATTCTGTTTCGTGTTATGACTCATGGGTCTATGGCGAACCAAAACACCCAAGGTACCAGTTTCCAATACATGGTTAATTTTGTGATGGACCACTGCCCATGCCAAGTGAAGTCAATTCAATGGTTGTATCACAGCACTCACATTCTTTAGGACCTTTGGTCCCGGTCAAACACAGAATGGACCAGCAACTTGCTACATTTTCATGTTTTCAACCCTAAATCCAAGGGTTGCAAACTTCTGTTCTGCTTGGGGAACAGGTTGGATTCCCCTTTCAAATATTAGCTTTTAGGAAAATCTTGAAAGGGCCAGCAGTTTTTGTTTCTGTTTGACAAGACTAATGCAAGTTGTCCATTGTCTGTATTAGACCAGGTCTTGGTCTCACGTGCTTTGATACCTCTGAAGTAAGGGATGTAGTTGTGCTGCTGCAGCATGGCCAGGGTGGTGGGGTTTAAGTGAAAGGACAGGCTTGCACTGCCCCCTGCTGGTGTGGGTGAGCATTTGCCACCACCACCAACACCACCACTGCCCTCAGTACCACCAGAATAGTACATGGGGAGGGAAGATGAGTCCCTTGCACAGGTGGAGGGGTACTTAATGGCACCCATGAGATTTGGAGGCAAAGGGAGGGAACTGGAGTCACGGGCCTGGCTGCTGGGTCTACTGCCAAGGTATATCTCAGGTCCTGAATGACCAATAAGATTACAGGACACATGTTGAGTCAGATGAATGATGATGTATTTTTGCAATTGCATGAAAAAACAGGAAAAGTAGGTATAAATACTTGTAAATAAATGTGTGATCCTTTTACATAAGGTTGACAGCACACAGTCAATCCAGAAATATTGATCTTAAATATCTGCAGTAAATCTTATGGATATCCCGCAATCATAATATTTTTTTATTTACAACATGAATGAATGAATTAAATTCTATTTTATGAAGCAATCCCTATATCCTCTTCAACAGGTTAAATGGAAGAACTCAAGACATGAGGCAGTTCATGGCCTAAGTTCTGAGATGTACCAACACTGAATTTATTATTCTAAATCAGGGCCTTTATTTATCAAGTGTCTCAGAGTAGGAAATCAAAAACAAGTGCCAAATAATTCTGAGATTGATGCACATTTGTACTTTCTTTAAGATCAACACTCTTAACTTGGATAATAACTACTATCTGTTTTTATTGCATATTTATAGTTCCAAAGGTGTCCAAACCAGGACAGGCACACAATTTGCAACAAGTGATGATTTGGGTCAATCAGAACCAATTATGTGATCAATGTATCTTATTTGCCAAAAAAACTATACTATAGGCAAAACTATTTTTTAAAAAAAAATTGCGATGTGTTTAAATTGTATTCATGTATTTTTCCAAGAGTTGTTAACCTCACAAAAAATAACTTGTTTTAAGTTGAAAGCGGATTTTGACAGTGGGAGAGAAGATTCTCTCCATGTTGGTGCAGCGCACATTAAATAAAAGATCCAACAGACATTATAAAAGATGTGTGTTTGGATAGAGCTGGCAAAATTAAATCAAAGTTATCTACTATTTGAAGAGATTCATCTTTCAAACATTCTTCTTTTTTTTTCAAAAACCAGATGACTATGCTACCGATGCAATCTGGCAAGCAACGGTTGGTCATAAGTATGGGTGTGAATATACAAAGGCTATTAACAACTTTTTTCTCATAGAGCAGTACTCCCTTATAACTGTAAGCAGTACGCACATAGCTGTCAGTGTTTACTTAACAGCCTGCTATGGAAATGACACATTGGGAAATATGAGATTTAAGATTGGTATTGATTTTGACATGCACATAGTGCTGTAGTGGCATTTTATGCATTTCCATTTTGTCCGGGGCCACAGCTGCCAGGAGAACATAAACAAGTCATACTTTCTGCTTTGTGTCTATCATTCTCCTTGCTAAAAGAAATCCATGTAGGATGTTTCAAAAGGTTGTGTTTTGCAGTCCTACGCCAGTACACTTCCTAGCGGGAATTCTGAGATGCTTGATAAAAAAGAGGCCCAAAACAGGAAATAACATCACTTCCAGTTGAAGCAATGCTTGAACAGGATGTATCATGCAAGAGTGAATTGCTGCTGTCGGGGGGAAAACTTTAATTCAGAAGTAAAAACTGCAGATGCTTACTTAGCTTGATGGGTTTGGACAATGTGATAATAAGGTAGTAGATTTTTTTTTATCAAACCGTAGTGGAGCATGGCATCTAATTTCTGGTCTGGGTATGGTCAGCAGCAGGAAATCTTCTCAACATGCAGCAAGTGATGAATCATGTGTGATCTTTGTAGCAGATGTTTTGCTCTAAATACAGTAAGCAAGAATTTTTCTTTCCAATCTTATTTCCTATGATTCACCATTAAGAAGTACTGTCAGGGGAAAGAGTATGCATGTGATGTTACAAGATTCATGGGTAATGTAAGCCTTCAAGAACTTAGAAATAGAAACTTGGAAGAGTTTTACATGAGAACTGCATTAATGGATAAAGGACTGTTTGTCATGTGGGTGTGAGGCTGATACCTGGTCGGCTGTAATTCTGGGGAGAACGGGACGGGGTGTAACGTCCATAGCCCCCCAGGGAGCTGTTGGAGCTGGGGCTGGAGGGTCTCCGCTGCCGGGGCGATTTCTCCCCATCACCCTGGATGGACACACATGTAAGAGTCACCATTGGATGGCTGGCATACAGTGTCAACGTTTTACTGACATCAGTTATGCATAGAAGTGGCTAATAACTTTACTTCAAAGGAAATACAAGCTGCACTCCTCAAAATTAGTAGGGGATATTGGGATATGGGTGCATATATATATCCGTGCATATCCGTGCATGTGCACGGATATGCAATAAAAGCCCAATTAAATGTGTTGCATTATTTTTGGGGATATGTCACGGAATGAACAATGCAACATAGTTTGTAACTAAACATATCCCAATATCCCTGACTCATCTGGAGTAGTATAATTTCAACTAGAATTTCCCTGACTGCTGCACAGCTAACACTGGTCCTTTATTCAAAGAGGTCAGTCCACCCAGTCTACAGAAAAACACATTCAAGGTTCCTACATGTTAATTGGTTCTGCAACTTGCAGAAACAGCTGTCACACATCTGCTGCGTCCGACCTATTTTAATCACTGACTACATTTGAGATGCGGGCAATGATTAAGGTGTCAAAAAGAAGCATGATGGAGCCAGAACCACGGCGATCAGACATTGCTGAGTTGGTTTTGTTCCTAATGTTGCTCGAGGACAATCGTTGCAACCGACCAATCTCATTTTATAATGTATAGTGGTTCATGTCTGAATCGCTGACTGCTTTGTGTTTAATGTCCATCCGACTTAATTTTAGTGACGTCACAATGTTGCCCCTATCTTCGTAGTTACTTGAGTAAATAAGTTACAATGATGATGGCTAACACTATGAACGTAAGACCCCAGTTGTAATTACATTAAAGTATATTTTGGCTGTTTTATTTGAAACAGTAACATCTGTGTGGACAATTACAACATCTAACATAAAACCTTTAAAAACCCTCTGTTCCCCCGAAATACATTTACTTCAACCATTTACACCGAAAAAGAGTCTTCTAAAGTACAGTAAGACAACTTATTGGGCCCCCACACACACCCACACACAAATATACACAGACACACAAACAGGAAAGCACTGATGAAGGGCGTGACATCCACAGTGAGACACGTATATTACCTCAGTAGGAGTGGGAGAAAGCAGCTGAGGGGACTGCAAATGAAGAGGGGGAGAGAGCCAATGATTAGGACGAACTCATATGTGTGGTTATATGAGTTAACCATCCAACCATGAGAGTGATCATTCAATGTCAGTGAATCATGCCGTCCATTGTGAGGACATTCCCGATGGATGGATATGGCCGGATGATGTGAGTCCCCGATATATACCGTTCAGTTTACACGCTCGGGGCTACGAGACGGTGACTGCACCGGAAAGGAATGGGTGTTTGTGAAAGAGAGGCAAGCGCAGCGCTGATGAATGACTGTTTATGGACTTCACCGTACGAGCGAAGGATGATGATGGGGGTGATAGCAAGGTGAAAAGTAAAAAAAAAAAGAAGAAAAAAACTGGCAAGCGAGAGACTACAAAGGACGTTTATCCAATCAATCAAACCTGAGGAATAAATCAGCTCAGATTAAATCAAGTCATCTTCTCATGAATCAAATCACTTGGATAAACATTGATATATTCAAATTAGATTACATGGATAAACACATATATTCAAATTAGCTAATATCAAGTAAGATATTGGACAATATTAGCTTATTAGCTCTGCTCAGCTGCATTGGTGTCAGAGCACCTCTTTGTTAGGATTGTATACATTAAAAGTGACTCCATCGCATAGTTTGTCCAGACATATTTATCTTTTACCTCAGCCACACAGGCAATGTTGTTATCCTTGTCTGTTTGTGATTGTCTGTGTGTTGTGGTTGTGGTTGTGGTTGTTATTTTCCAGCAGGATTACGCAAAAACATGGACCTTAATGAAAAACCTACAGCATGCAAATGAGGGGGACTGTTAGGACTTGGCCAAGTTATGTGCTCTACTGGGTGCCAATCGAGTTTCAAAAAGCCTTTAAATTCCTTTGAAAGTAAAAAAAATATACATATAAATATAAATATAATATAATATATATGATAAAATAATTAAATCATTTTAATCATTTATAATTTGGTTACAAATGTTCAATAAGAAAATCCAATGTAAAGGTTGGTTAGGTGAACTATTACTTATGATTAATTAATGGTCAATAGACTATTAATAATCACTAATGGAGCAGCTACAGGCCATTAATATGAGAAACTGTTGGGTTAGGAAAATCTCTGGCTGGTGATTCATTAATGCTCAACCAAAATAATCAAGTCATAATCAGAGTCCTAAATAAAAGGCCCTGATTTATTTTAATTATTTTCTTTCAATTCTCAGTTATTATTGTATATTGCACATAGGTTTCGAAAATCTTGAGAGTGTCTTGAGAGGAAATATATACGTATTCTGAAATTGATGGCAGTAGCACATTTCAAACAAAGTTGGAACAGGGGTTGCACCTCAGTTGAGTAAATATACCGGGTAAATATCCACCACCGGATCAGAGAGATGTAAATTTATAAAGAGGAAGTGAAACACAGTGAGGCTGCTCTACCTCTCCGTAGTGTCTCTCCTCAGATGGGTAGCTGACGTATGGAGAGTAGGACAGCATGTCAGGCCTGTCTATGTTATAGATGGCCTTGGTCTTTGGAAGGGCTGCCAGGTCCTTGTAGTCCAGCATCTCCTCACCGAGTTTGGCCTGGCAGTAGAAAGAGGTGCTTATATATAATATGCTATTCCTGAGCATATGTGAAACAGTGACCCTTATGAGAATGCTATTGAATAATAGTGGTGAGCAGAGGCAGTGCAAGTCTTACATAGATGACTCTGCTGGGAGAGCCCGAGGTGCTGGAAGCTGGGACTGAAGTGATGCTCTCAGATGAAGTCCGGGTCACCTTAAAAGCACACAACAAACACGCATACACAACTAAATTTAAATATATTTGATGCAGAAAGATTGAGCATGACGACAAAGAGGAATATTACATGGTTCGCTGTAATAACTGTTCATATATTTAAGCTAATGCTTTGAGTGATAAAGAATTGAATTTGCTTGTTTAAATTTTCTTTTGAGCAGCATACTCTCATTGCCAGTTTCGGTTAAACTTAAATTCTACACGTGGTTGTTTTAACATTCATCTCTAAAAGGTGCAATATGTAAGAACTGGCAATATGTCAAATTCAGACGAACACATAGGGGGCAGCATACTACCAGGCTGACTGCTGGTTACTGCAGCTGCCTTTAGCTTGTTAGTTTAGCTAGCCGTGCAGCTAGCACTCCTATTAGCCGACTCTGCCGGGACTGGGACCTTGGTGCACCAGGGGAGCGTTGATGTCAGATACCATCACAATATCATCTCTTGCCGTAAAAAGTGGCTAAGGACTAGCTTGTTAGCATGCTAACTTCAATACATAGCTCTGTGCCACAAAAAATGGATGTCTTTAACACATCAGAAATTAAATCTGCTATTTCTTCACATTCTGTTGATAATCTAAATTATTTTTTTAATGGTTTAAACTCAAAATCTTACATAGTGCATCTTTAAATAATCCAAAAATAATCTTTCTATTGAGATTAACTTAACCTTAGCCTTATTTGACTCTAAATGGATCCTGAAACTAACATAAAAGAAAATTAGTAAAGAAACAATAAAAAACAACAACAAACAAATCGACACTTTGAAACATACAATTATTTGCTTTCTTTTGGAGAGTGCTGTGTGTACAGAGCTAGCCAGGCTAGCAACCTTGGCCTATTCTTCATGCTAAGCTAAGCTAACCATATCCTGACTCCAGCTCTGTACTTCACACAGACACAGTATTTAACTTATCTTCTCATCTCACCATGAGAAAGAAAGTGATTGAATATATATCCTTGCAATAGGCATGAGTGTTTATGAACTTACCATTAGATGCTTATAAACATGAATAAATCTATATAATTGTTAATCATAACTTACAAACACATTTGTTGAGTTAACCTCACTTACCAATTGTGTTGTTATTAAACTTTTACTTTTACTTATTTTTTTTAAAGCTTTACAAAGAGTGATTCCTTTTTTGTATGCATTTTTTAGCAGTTAACTATGTTCTTATCAATAGTTAACCACGCTTTTTGCAGCTACTAGTTCTAAAGGGACAACAATGCCTTATCAGTGTTAATAAATCCATCATTATGCACTTATTAACCTTTTCTTTCCCTTGAGATTACATAACATGCAGCAAGGTCTCCATGCTGGAATTTAACCCTGGTTATCACAGCATATAAGCTATTGACCTTTTTGATTATTGTTGGTACATTATGTTCACAGTATGTACGTAACACACAATGGTACAGTGGTGCTATTAGTGAAGCTGTACCAGGTAATCCCTGCTAATCACAGGTTTTGTTAAAGCACAGATGTCGAGACAGAGAGTGGACGATAAAATAGTGACATTAACACTAATTATTATAGTTTGGTCTTTCTCAACTTTTCCTGATTATCAGTTATGTCCTGTCTGTCTTTCAAGCTGTGTGAGTGTAACTATATAGATCCTACAGATGCAGGTACTCACACACATCAGTCATCTGCACTTGCTGATTAAAGCATCCCTGCACATGCACCGACAGATAATCAGCGTCATCAGTCATCGACCAATCAAAAGGTCCAGCTAGGTGGCCTGTGGGTGCGGCTGTTGCTCAACCTGAAGCAACTATAGCAGTGAGGTGTCTAGAGTTATGATCAAACCATGCAGCAGATTGTTATGGGTGGGTGCAGAGCGCATACAGGAGCACCAACCTGTTGCTCAGGGGCATCATTGAGCTGTATCCGGACCTGCTTCTGGGAGGGAAACGGTTACAATGAGGCATGAGGATGGGAGATGGTGGAACGGCACGTGCTGAATGTAAAGCTACAAGGCTGCTGCTATCGATTAACAGTTGCTCTCAAGTGGCTAAATGACACTAAACTGAAGACGCGTCTACTCACAAGTTCGTCTTTACTGTCAGACTTTAGTTACAAACTATGTTAAGTCGAACTCTACAATTTATAAATTGATCAATTTGTAGTGAAGTATGTAAAGCAACAAGTAGAAGGATGCTTTGCGACAGGGAATTCATGTTTAGAACCTGACGTTAGCTTTTAACATCCGGCAATTTCATTAACGTTTCAAAAAACATAAAACTGGTGTTCATCTGTGAAAAATCATATTATTGAAAGATCCCATTAGCTTTTTGTAGACAGATACGAGGAGTATGCTAACTGCCAGATTAGCCTACAAAAGCACACTATCGATCATCCCTACATACCCAGCTCTATTGCGATGTGGTGTGGCATTGGGAGACAGCACAGGGGTTCATAATGACTTTATACTTTCTAATCACATTTTGCACCTTCATAACATCCAGTTTTCATTTGGTCTCCCACACCATGACTGCGGACAGACATGCATCAGATCTGTTTTCACTGAGACAACAGCACCGATGCAAGTTAGAACACAAGAAACCCAAAGAAATCTGGACGGTTGGCGAGAAACTTGAAATGGTTTCGGTGCTTATCAGGGAGGTCAGAGACTAAAATGGTAAAGTCACTTTCTAATCTTTACTCTTGTTTCCAACTTTCTGTTCGATTCAGAAACCACAGTTATCTCTAATCTTCCCATATTGCATCCAGGTACCGAGGTTTTACGAAATGAGTCCCTTGGTCTTTGTTTGGGGTTTTGTGACACAATAGTCTCAAGCACCCTGTCTTTTTTTTTGACAAGTATAATTGTGGCCTCACTTTATTTTTCCACCCACCTTGCTCTTTTCCTCCTGCTTGGCTGCTTGTCTGCATGGAGGATGCCAGATTGCAGATCCTGAAGACACATAGACAGAAAACAACTATCAGAGTGATTTTTCCAACATGTCACCAGTCTAGTTTGCATTTGCACTGTCGCTGGCAGCGTGGCTCTCAGTCAGTTAGCACAGCCAATTTCCTCCAGAATGAAATGACTCGAATTTTGTTAATGCATTCACGATCCTAGCACAATAGAAAGGATTCGTAGTGTGTTAGGAACAGTGCGTACATGTGTGCTCTATTGTAAATGTGTTTGGAATGTGTGGAATTGTGTCTAATACCCTTTGTCCACGGCAGTTTTTTGTGTTTAGTGCTAGTTAGCAAAAGCTACCATGCTAATTCACAAAAAATCAGTTGGTGCTGAATACGGTGAACATTACAGGTTAAACATCATTAGTGGTGACGTTAACGTTGTTAGCATGCTAACATTAGTGTTTAGCTCGAGGCAGCATTGTGCCCAAGAATAGCTAAAACAGTAACCGATATTGGCGCCACATTTGACTTAAAAATCTTATTTTTGTAGTTACTGCTAATGTTTGTTTCATACTCTATCCTGCTTAATATTATCCTGCTTCTGTTTTTTCTTAACTTTATACATTTAGCTCTGAAAATAAATCCCAAATCCTGTCATAAGCAAAGAAAATAAAAGAGCACAATACCGACAACTATTCAAAGTGAAGCTATGAAATAATTATAATTATTCTACTGCCTTCTAAAGGAGACAAATACCACCCTGCAAATTCACGCACGACTCACTTCCTCCTTTGCTGCGGTGACATTTACGTAGTCGTGGCTCTAGAAATCTGTTTCTGACAAATCCATTCAATTTTGCAGTTCAATACGAGCCGAGGCACATCGAGGAGCTGAAGCAAAGCGCTGGCAGTGAATACCATCTCTGTGAGCGTGGCAGTGTGCATGATTCATTAACCGACCAAGCTGCCAACCCCAGTCCATTGGAGGCAAAGCATATCTAAAATGCATCATGTTTTTGGTGACATGTCGGTGAGCGAGAGATACTGATGACAGGTGTTGAGAGTTTAGAGACACGGGAGGAGGAGAAAGGGAACAGAATGACAAGAAGAAGTATGTCACAACTAGATTTTTTTTTTTGTTTCTTCTAACAATAGATAGTCATGTGCTTTAGGATTACACCCTTTGTTGTCTGGTACCTACCCTGATATTTGTAACTACACTAAAAGGTTGGAAGGAATTTGTCTTTTACCTTGCAGGTACATTTCCTCTCCCTCTGCAAACATCTGCTCGCAGCGGGCACAGCGGGCACATGAGGGGTGGTAGTGCTTTTCTCCAGCCTGTATAGCATAAAATAAGAACGCATTATGATAATGTGGCACTCATTGTTGGGGTTGGTTTATGTGGGGGGATGTTGCAGTTGAGCGACTTGCAAGAGACAATCTAAGGTCAAAATAAAGCAGCAGAGCCCCCAATATCCACACTTTTACTCTCCAGCGCGAGTCAAGATACAAAACTCGGCACACCTTCTTTGCCAGGGAATGTCTACACCACCTGTTTTTAAATGAGATTTCTGCTACAGATATCAATATAATTATTTTATTATATTATAAATAGTCTCAGCGTCAAAAACCGAGGTAACCCTGATAACATCATCTGGGGATACTTTTGTCAGACTCGACAAAGCTCCTCCAAAGTAACAGACGGTGGACCCCTGTGGAAAGCCATTTTACATAAGAACAATAAGAAAAATGTGAGGAAGTACAAAAATTAAAGCACTCTTGCTAAAGCTAAAGCATGAGAGATTTTTGATTTCGTATGCCATGATTTGTCATAGGTTTGACTTGAAACATACATTGCAAATTTGACTTATACGTTCCAACTTATGAATTATTACTTTATAGCAAAGACTAATCAACTATAAATAGTGATACAGCTAGCCTAAAAACAAGCAAATTCAAGGTGGTGTGTGACTAAATTTGAATCACCTCGAGTAATTTCATTTTAGCGTTCACTACTTTTGCTACATACTTTTTTTTTCGGGGGGGGGGGGCAGAAATGGGCTTCCATACGAGAGATCCATGCATGCACCACAATCACTCATTAGCCTACCAGCCTGATCAGCAATCCATAGGAGACATGGCAATGTAATGTACAGGCATGATCTGGACAAATGTACATGTGTGACAATAAAGTGCGGAAACATGAAAACACTCAAAGGGATTTTCACAGATGGAATTTCCAACACATTCATGGAATAAAATGTCTCATCACTCTAAAAGCGCATGATGTCATTACTTTGCCATCACACCAAAAACCTCAATCACAAACTAAAATGCTCTCTGCATATATAAAGGCATAGTTCATATGAAAATTCAGAATTTGCTTATTAGAAATTCTGATGCCGCATGAATAAGGAGTGGTGTTGAGCTAAATGTGATTCAGACCCCAATTAGCATTTTAATCAAAGTGCAACCAGCTACAAATGACATCCAAGAAGAGGGTTGTGTTTTATTATTTAACCACAAGGTGGGGCACTCGTGTTGGGTAAGGAGCGGTGTAGGCGCACTCTAATGGTCAGCAGATGGGAGAAAAGCAGGCAACCCCAGCCGTGAGGATCTGACTACAAATCAGTCAGGAGACTCCAGGTCCAGGTATTACTGGTAGAAAAAAGCAAAGGCCAGGTGTTTGAACCTGGCAGCAAGTTGTGGACACCATCGCCAAAATCTCATATTTGAGCTGAACCGAAACAGAAAAATAGAGACAGAGATGGAGGATAGAGGAAGTTGACTTAGAAAACATTCAGGCCCAGAGATAAAAAGGCTGGAACCGGATTGAAATTCAAACATGGAAAGGAGGCAGGAAAGGAGATAGCGCTGCTAATCCTTCCTATGTCAGAATCCAAGGTTTGCAAGAGGCAACGATTATTATTCAAAGTCCGGCAGGACCGATAAGTCAAGGAAGAGGAGGGAGTTGAGGATGGTTCGTCGGGGGGGGCATGAACTTCTGGGAGAATGATTGAATGTTTTTGGTTGGGAATGAAGCTGTAGCTGGTCGGTCAGGGTTGAGGTTTGTCATTGAGCCTCCACTGAGCCGTAGTAAAGATCATTATTTACCAAATTACATATAGACCATTGCGTTGACCAGCCACAGATCGGCACCAGTGATAAACGATCACCTCAGCGATGAGCTGCTGGGCGCTAAAGATGGAGATGAAAAACAACAAAGTTTCAACCTCCCTCCCTCCACTCCAGTTGTTGACTGGCCCCCCGTCCCCGTTGAGTGGACTCTCTGATCTCCCACAAATGCCGTGACATTTCGGATGCTCAGTCTCTCGGTCACTGTTTTTAAAGTGCAGCACGTTACAGGTGGAAAGACTGGAAACGGTTTCTATGCTTACACTGTGTCTCCTCGCAGCTAATTTGAAACTAATAAATGACACCAAACGTGCCGGAGCAGTTATATCATACAGTATCAACTCAACGCTGGTTGAAACCTCCCTTTTGTATTTCTAGGGGATGAGGTCATTGAAGGCCTTGACTTGTCTTGAGAAACGTGAGAACACCCCACCTTACTCGGTACATAAGCAACAAAGACACAGTTCCGCACTTTACGGAGACAGGTGCTTTTGAAGCCACATTTGCCCAACACGACACAGCGGGAAACAGAAGTGGGTGACGTCATTTCACATGCAACCATTCGGATGCAGGCTCTCGTCTCGTCTCTCATGTTTGCCCCCCTCTGCTCTCCAGACATTGGAACCCGAGAGGTGTTTATGGAGGGTGGGAGAGAAAGGGGGAGAGGACCGCCGTGCGATGAAAGAAAAGGAGGGAAAGTGAGAGCGAGGGATTGTTGTTTGTCCGCATAATGCCACTCCGTTGTTTTCCGAGGTCACGGCGGGAGCTTCCAGGACCCCCCCCCCCCCCACAAGCTTTCTTTCTCTCCTCCTCTCATCCCTCTCTTCCGCCCAAGGAGAGTATCCTGTGTCCTATCCCTTCATCGCCGCAGAACAACAGGCCGCTTCTCTAAAAAAAAAAAAAAAAAAAAAAAAAGAAGCTACATTCCTCTGCACTCATTTCTACCTGCCTCGCTAATGGACCCTTTCTCCTTCGAGCCTGTCAAATCTGCCTCGTCCTTTATCTGCTAGTCTTTTTTCACGTCCGTTCGGCCCGCGGGGTAGGTTGCACCGATGGCGGAAACGCACACGTGACTGGTTTTGTTTGTAATTTGACAATCTCATCGCCGCCTACGCCAGGATGACGATGTCAGAGATGCAACTGAGTGAATGTCGAAGTTTAAAACAGCGGGAAGATACTTGACCATATGAAACACCATGAACAGGGGTTGTCGTCGCATATTACTGCGATCACGCCCGCCGTCTCTCCATTTCAGCAGGGTTAAACCTTCAGTTTTTTGTTAATATTGGCTGCCCCCTGTGGACAAAAAGTGGTATGACACCTTGATTTGTCTTGTGCCAAAGAAACCAAAAGAAATGACAAACCATATTTTAAATATTATTTTCCATCTTTTTCTTTTTACCGGTTTCTTTTTAACACTGTTGTTTTCACGGTGCACGGCTAACAAGGTAATGTATCTTCTTGAGGCTATGTACGATTAATATTTGCAATATGACCATGTTGAAACAAGGCACACTTTGCTTTAGAGATGTGACCGTTAGCAGATTTGGATGTTCATTAGCCGAATAGCGCATTTGTTCAGCCGAAGCTAAAAGTTAACAACAATCCCTAGCATTGTTGCGCCTTCATAATAATAAGCCAATAGCGAAATGTTATATTGTGTATAAGTAGTTAAATGTTCCTTTAAGTATATTTAAATTAACATTAGTGTAGCTTCAATGTATTCCTTTGATTCAAGACTTTTTTGTGCAGTTTTTGTAATACCTTGTTCACAAAGAAACAAAAGAGCCAGTTATCTGCATAATATGTTGAATGTATTAACCAACTCTAACCTTATTTATGGAGTTTATTTCATTCTTACTAACCCTAACCCTTAATATTACTTTCCGCACTTTCTTGTCATTGCTGCTATCTTGGCCAAGAAACTTCCACTCAGCACTGTAACCAACATGGAGCAGTGGTGACATAATAACCATCACGTACTCAGTCATTTGCTGTTACTGTTTGGCAAAAAACGCATCCAGTAAACCATGAGTCACAGTATATTTTTTTTCTTAGAATCCGTGGTATAGGCCGGTGCTGTGTCCTTGTGGAAAGACCACCAACAGAGCGTGCGAAGCCAGGGGTAACACCACTGCAAACGTCGGGTTAGTTAAACATGAACTCTGCCCGCCACTAATATAATGACCCTCACCACAGTCAGTGTTGTAGCAAGTCATAAATATTACTTTGGTTTTAAGATATTTGATAATAAAACTTTGGCTCTGATTCAACATGCAGACTGCAGAGCTACTTGTAACTGAAGTGATCACGTTGATGAGAAGTACAATGTTTGCCTCCAAAATGAAGATATAAGTAGCATAAGTACTTTGTGTGGCTGTTCAACTGTGATCAGTACATTCCATCACTGACGGCAGCTGAACATGAACTCGTGCCAAATAGATGCGTTATATTATTCCGCATGACTGCATTAAAAAAATGAAAGCAAGTATTTAATCAGAAAAACACATTCAAAATGTTCACTCGGTCATTTCAGGATCTTTGTGAAATCCTTGTGGCGGCATTAAATACATCATTGAAATTTGGCTCTAAAATGACGAGGTCATTCGGTGAAAATACATTGGCAAGAACGCCAAATGTCAGATTTTTGGCCGCGTTTCACGGTCTGGTGCTTCAAACTATTTTGGTCTGGTCGGGTGAGAGACGCAGCCTACTCTAGTTTTTTGTTGCTTTCCATTTTGACTTTCTCTTCATCTGTTCACACAAACCAAATCAGGTCACACACACACACATACAGCAGAATGACTCAGGTGTGACTCAATGACAAGCTACAAACCGTGGATGACGACCCCAACACATCATATCTTGTTACACTTTCTAAAGCATCAGATAGCGATGACGTTCGAAAAAGGACGAGAGCTGAGTGTCCTGTAGCTTTTGCGCATTTTCTAGAACCAGAGGCCGCGTGGCTTTTGTTTTATGGCACATCTGTACCTGAGAGTGAGTGACAATGAATGACTGACCTGCCTGAGGGGAGGGGGGCGAGGTAGGACAAGGTGAGGTAGTATGTGTGTGCAGTCAAGAGCCATTATCCCTTAGACCGAAAAAAAAAAAAAAAAGAGTGATTGTGCTGAATCGCCGAGCAGGCCCAAACAAGAGAGCGGTCCCCTCGGTTGGCTGGATATTCCCTGTGGACCGTGACACAGCAGGCTATAGAGGGACTAATGCATCATCTCAGCAGAGCTCACCCTGCTCGCCTCTCAAACCTACAACGTGCACTGGTCGTTTTCATATTCTAAAAATCACATGGAAAGGTTGCTGGTCCCAGGTCTGCACATCACACAGGTAGCCTATTTCAGAAGCATTCCTTACATCCTCGCATTAGGAGTGTATAAAACTTTATCATGAAATTTTAATGATCACTTTGGGGAAATGGTGTCGGCACTGGAGTCTGTTAAGTGGAAATATGAGAATAAGATGTATGAGGGGTATGAAAGAACAGGATGCATTATGTTAAAAAGATTACAGTATATCGCATTAAGAGTGACATGATGAGATTGCCATTTAAAAGGGCATGCCGATGATTTAACCACGTGAAAGCAGAACTCCCATGGCCGGCCCCCAGCTGGCTAGATGATAGTGCTATGGGGTTCAAACACATTTTATTTTATGTTCTTAAACTTAGACATATTTCGAATTAATATGTTTTGTATTTTATTTTGGTAAAATTTGATAAAACATGTGAGATTTTTTATATATAAATATGTAAAAATATATTATATATATATATATATATATATATATATATACATACAACATGCAGACTGCAGGGCTACTGGTTTGAAATAATAACTCTATAATTAGGATCATATCCAGGGGCCTAAAAATACTTGTTCCCATTAACTTCTATTGTGAAAGAAACAGCATTTTTAGAGAGAAATTACTTATTATTATAATCATTTGGTCCAAAAATCTTTGGATAGTTTAAAAAAGCGGCAAAATTTAATATTTTTTTCCATATTTACATTAGCAGAGGGCTAATGCGGAAGTTAGCCGGCTCAATCAGCGGAAGGGTCTAGTGTGCACTCTCTGGGTCTCACAATGCAGAATATTTGGGTTGTTTTATATCCGGGAAGATGAACGTGTTTGATTTCACATGTAACTGAGCAACTTTCGATGGGAATTAGTGTGACTTAGTCGGGTACATGTGTACAACTCTAAAACTGCTGGATCTTACACTTTTAATCACGTCCCTCTCTAGACCCTTCCATATTTTATCATTTATAAGTCAGAAGTCTCCAGCCTCTCTGCTGACATTGTTGTACACACAGGCGTGTACCTTTCAGTGTTTATCCAAGGTAATATGTGTTTGCAACTTATTCAAAAGCAGTCTGTACTTCCATCTAAGCCTCAGAAACGTGTCTCCACTGTCTGTGCAGATAATAAATCTGACTGTTACTTCCACAGCTTGAGTAAATATGTTATGTCAGACATGACAAAGCTCCCCCAGAGCCACATAAGGCCTTTTACAACTGCTTATAAAGAATGAGTAGTACTTCTTGAGAATAAGACTCTGCAGGTTTTGTTCAAGGTCAGTTGAATAAATGATATGCCTCGCTCTCATCCATTAAAAGTCAATTTCGTGAAAGAGAGACGGCTTCACGTCTGTGAGTCTCTCCCATTATTTAGCGTCAGCAGATAGCAAGCTAGAAGGCTATTTGCTGTCTTTATTCAGTCACTTACTCATCTGCACTCACCTGTAGGTGAACACTACAGTCATAATGCCAACAAAAGTAAATAAATTCTATTGAATCCATCCATTCATCTCTAAATAAATCCGTCGCTATTCACCTATTTCCCACATTTCTCTTTCCGTACCTCACCCAGATTTTCTTTCCTTCAACTGTAACCAATCAGTGCTGCAACATTACCTCCAGGACTTTTCCGGTGATGTACTTCTTGCAGCTCTCGCACTGGATACCAAACATGGCGTGGTAGTCCATCTCACAGTAGGGGATTCCATCCCTGATAGGACAACACACAGGACAAGTCCAGCGGATTAGAGACGGCACAAAGTGTCAGATATACCTCACATCACACAGGAGACAGCTCGGAGCCTCCGGCACCCCGTCCGAGCCGACAGCGCTCAGCAGCTGCTAACTGAAGACATACGGTTGAGCTCCTGCTGCAACTATGACAACAAAATGATGTTTCCATCATCATTTTTAAACATATCACACCAATTTTAAAATGCTGGTTAGCGCTATAATGTTTAATCATAGCAGCACATCGTTGCAATAGAAGTCCGAAGATGGTATTGCAATGCTTTAAGCAACAAATGACAAATGATTCTTCTTGTTTTTAGTGTAACTGATAAGATAAAATAGTGCCAATGAACACAAAATATTGGTCAGATTGACTAGAGGACAAAGTGTACATTGTTTCTTAGACCGTCCAAGCAGCATCTACTCTCTTATCTATTTAGGTTTCCTACGGTATGATAACCGTTTCGGGAAAATGTGTTGGCTACACGGCATCACGGTAAATGGTATTGAACAATGGGTAACCCTTAAAAGAATGAAAACAGATTGAGGTTTTTGGTTGAACAAATGCTTTATATAAATATACACAAAATATTATCTCCCAGCAGACATGGAACTTGATATGAACTTTAAACACATAGACACAGGAGCACTAATATTGTAGAATTCAATACCACAGATAATGTACATGGGAAGATAACTGCAAATTGTCATTCCACAACATACCTTGAGACCGGTATACTGCTGCAAACCCTGCTTTCTATTTGTACTCCACATCAACAGTGCTGCATTGAGTGCTGGATACATTTTTATATTACATATACACTTCCTATGACTTCACTTGTGTATTTTACAGGTACAGGCGATAAAATGCCAAATAAACGGTTAAATCCAAGGAAGGTGTTATAATAAGAACAGTAAAAACACTAGAAATATAGTAAAGCATAAAGTAAAAACAATTATCACCATAATTTAAGCTTTTAGATATTGTTGCTTGAGGCTGCAGGGACTGTGCAATAGCTTGTGCTGTACTTTTTGCTGGTTGCGTAACATTTCTAAACCTAACAGGTTTGCCAAAGAATGACGCATTCCTTAATAAATTGCAATATCTAAGTGGGGAAAGACTAGCTAAAATTATGTTGGCTATTATATTCATAATGCCTTCATAATACAGGGAGTTAAATCAGTTTAACTCGAGAGTGAAGTGTTGGCACTCCATGTGAAGCCACACAGAGACTTACTTGCTGATGTACTCGGCATTGAGCACCTTGTTGCAGACTTTACACTTGAAGCAGCCCAGGTGCCAGTGCTTGTCCAGCGCTACGAGAGACTGTTCATTCTTAAACTCCTTCCCACAGCCGCAGCAGTCTGCGCAGAACACAACCAAGACAAAGGGAGGTTAGTTAATATCTGATGGATAACGGTATTACAGTAGAATAATACTAAATTTAACTTTCTGAAGTGGGGTCGTTTGTTCTTCACTACCATTAAGCAAAAAGGCTGAAAGGAACATTGGACATTTTGGTGTCTCGAGAGAGGCATGACTTAACACAATTTAAGAAAGTACCAATTTGAGAAAATTACAATAATGAGCAGGTCAACTAAATATAGTTTGCAGGTTGCAGTGTGTATGATTTATTCTTTTAGACAGACAAGTCGCTGAAAGACATAAACAAAGTACTGACTGTGGACAGCCTGTATGGGTGCAGGGCTGTTGGCAGGCAGAGGCTGGGTACACTTTTGGCAGATACACTCCTTCCCGTTAAATGTCACTCGGTCGCCGGCCGGGAATGGCTGTCTGCAAACAAAGAGTAAAACAGACAGAACATCAGTTTATGGTGTCGTCTGATATGGTTTGTGCCTCCCTAAGCTTCCAAATCCGTTTCTAAGCCTCTGAAAACAAGCTTGTGATTGGACAGAACTGTTTGAGGGGGGCTCAGCAGCTTCTTCTTAATGCAGGGGGAGGAAGGTTTTTATTGCAAACACATGAATACAATCCTCCAAAACCCTTAAGAAGTTCTCTCCGATCTGAAACATGGAGAAAAAACAATAATCACCGTGGTGCTGTCTGGCAAAAGATACACAAGTATCAGCTGACTACAGGGCAGCTTCTTCTTCCGCAGGCTGTGAGACTCCTGAACTCGTCCTCATCTGTAAATCTTTTTTTTTTCTTGTGTAGCATAAATGGATTACGGTACAACTTACATTTTGTTGTATAACCCCATGTTGTAAAATGACAATTAAATTAACCCTGAATAATATTCTGATGACCAGATGTGGTCATGTCGGGGTGTGGCGTCGTTTAATCACAACAGGAACATTTAGTGGAGATTTTTGATAAAAGAAACAGTCTGTTGCAAGATGTTGAGCAGAGCCACAGCCAGGATTATTTAGAAATGCTGACATCATGAGGAAGGACCCAACCCAATGCAGAAGGCTTTACAGCAACAGCTAGAGATTTCTAAAGGGTTTTTTGTTGGTTTTATTTCAATATGTTGCACTACATAAATTCTAAATAGTTTTTTTGAGTCTATTTCATTTCAATGCATTATTTCATTGTCATCTCATTTATCAGTGTGAACTCCTCACTCCAAAATTCTATTAAACCTACTTCAAAATTCCACCATTCCTCTAGGACTTTTCTCTTGAGGCAGAGTAGAATGAGGCTTGAAACAAAGACAGCTTTAGATTAAAAACACGACGATGTTTAACCACAGATACTGAGACAATCTCGGGACAATCAGTAATTATACAACAACATAATTATGAACAATAATGAAAAAAATAACTATGGGGAACCACCCTAGATAAAAGGGACCAATCACCAAACAGGAAAACAGTCTCAGAAACGGGTGTTCAATTTAAAATGTAATGGAACAGTGAAGGAGATGATTCCAAGCAAGCAACCAGCTGTTACCACGATATACATTTAATCAATAACAAGACAAACCAATAGTCTATAATACCTAAAAAAAAATTACATTTATAGGATTATCCAACAACAGCAACTTCACACTACAGTACAAAACCAGTGTGTGAGAGGGAGAGAGGGTGGATGTGAGTTTGTGGAGATCATGTCACTCGAGAGCTCACGATGGAGCATGCAGGCTCGTCAGAGTGTACGGTTAGAAGTTGGATGGGAGACTTAAATGAGACACCGGTCGAGCTGAGCCTGTGTCTTTAAAAATCGAAGCGCCATTGGACGGAGCTGAACACTATTGTTACAGTTCAGGTGTACGTGCTGCCATGACACACGCGTCTGGGTGAACAATGGCTCGGTGGCATAGTTAACTCAAACAATCTGTTCACCAGAGCGTGTGAGTTGACGCATGCAGGTATGTGTGTGTGCACTTGTAGGTTAGTAGGGAGAGAGAGAATGAAGAGCTAATGCTCGGAGCGCAGCGAGGAACCGATGGCCATGGAGAGACGCGATAGCTCAGCTTCTATGACTCGGTGGCTGCTGAATCAACTCAGGCTCAGTCACCTTCCTCCTGTCCTTATTCCGGATAGAGATTCTTCTTATTGTGTGCTCACACGGTGGCGAAGCTAACACTGTTGATCCACACACAAAAAAAAGCTCAAGTCAGTGTGGGATTAGCGCAAAGGCAAACAGCAATCACAAAACTACAGTATTAGAAGCAAAATAAATAGGACTCTGCGGTCCACAGCCCCTACAATTAATGCAGCGTTAAGCTTGCAATACATGCTATCAATAACTTGTATTTGCTGGTGGCTGTTCTCTGTGTTTGAGTGGTGAAGCAGTGGAGTGGGCCTGGGTAAAGGGAGCAGGGCGTTGCAGTGGGAAAGTGACGAAAAAATGGGAAGGAGCGGCTCTTAAACTCGGAACTCCGGTGTGTTCAGGTGTGCTTTCAGTCAGTGGGAGATAACTGGCTAAGGGTTAGAGCCAGTGTCTTGCTATCGGAAGGTCGCTGGTTCGATTCCCCTGGTTCGCATGTCCTTGCAGTGTCCTTGGGCAAAATACTGAATCCCAAACTGCTCCTGATGTGCTGGTTGTTAACTTGCATGGGAGCCACCGCCATCAGTGTATGAATGTGTGTATGAATTACTGTAAGTAACATTGGACAAAAGCATCTGCTTGATGCTCTAAATGTGAGTGGAAGGTGCATGTTAGGCTTTTGGTTGTAAATGCAGGCTTCTCTATTGTTGGGACCATATGGTGAGTCCCAACTGAGGACATGTGGAGTCCATGCTTCGATAGGTAAAAGCTGTTTTGTCAGCAAAAGGACCTACACAATATTAGGTAGGTGCTTCCAACTCTCTCAACAGTTTGCGTTTGGGCCTTTCCTTTTCCCCAACATGACAATGGCCCTATTAACCACCAGCGTCATGAAGAAATAGTTATCCCAGCCTTCAAAGAGTGCTGGCTATCCTACACATAAGTGCTGGAACTCTCTAATGCTTTTGTGGTCGAATGGAGGCAGCTCCCTGCAGCCACAATCGAACATCTGATGGTCCAAAAGAGCGGCGGCTGTTATAAGA
Source organism: Diplodus puntazzo (assembly GCA_963678695.2). NCBI lineage: Eukaryota > Metazoa > Chordata > Actinopteri > Spariformes > Sparidae > Diplodus > Diplodus puntazzo. Next base: position 13,299,041 of record OZ023170.1, on the reverse strand, counting down.
GCTGATTAATGCCCATGGTTTTGGATTGAGGTGTGCAGCCATCACATATGACTGTGATGTTCAGGTGTGACGAAAGTCACCATCAAGACACACATAAAAAGTTATAGAGCATTAAGCTTGTATCTTTGTATGCGACAAATGCATCCACTCTTGTTTACAGTTTTTCAGTTTTTTAGGAGGTAGTAGGCAATTAAAGAAGCAACTTACGGCATGTTGACAGTGATTTCAACATTCAGGCACGGAAGCGGCTGCTGCTAGTTAATTATCCAATTAATTTGCTGATTTATTGTGTTTTCATTCCCCCAGACAAAATCCCTTCAGAAACAAATGTCATTATACTGTTGAGAGGGCCATTACAAACACGATGACACAACGCTAATGTCTCCTGGCTGTCTGACTTGCAGCTCCAGCTCAGCCGCTGTCACTGAGTCAGGCACAGAAGGAATGATGATTCCCTCGCCAGAGCAGGGGCTCTGACTGGCTGCCACGTGCTGCTTCCGACAGCATGGAAATGTGATATTAGAGGTGCTGTCACACTGTCACAGCAAAGCTACTGAGAGATAAATACATCATGGCAGACCGGGAGAGGCTGAAATTATAGGTTCAGTGTATAAACAGTCACAACATTTACTTTTTAGGCATTTATATAGTCAGCATTTAGACTTACTTTCAAGTCGCACATTACAGCACATAGTTTGGCCATGAGTTTAATATGTGTGGTTCAGACTGAAAAGTCATGACAACTATTGGATGGATTCAACAAAATTCAATGGAGACATTTTTGCCGCATCAAGATTAATTACAATCGCCACGGTGATCCATGAACTTTCAATCCAGCACCGTAATCAATTCAAAGCTGTCATTCCCACAGACGCACTTTGTGTGTAGTAACTAGCTATCAAATGTGAGCATGCTAACTTGCTACACTAAGATTATGAATATGGTAATCATGACCTGCTTCAGCCGGTTAGCAGTGTCTTTGTGACCATGTAAGCATGTTGAATATAGCATTTAGCTCAAAGATCTGATGTCCCTAAGAAGGCCTTGGAGCCTCACAGAGCTGCTAGCATGGCTTAGTCTTGTTATGTAACTTCCTCCATCGAGCTTTAACATTAGACAGCTATGGTGGCTAGCCTCTCGTCCACAAATAGCCCTGATTCACGCTTCCTTCTGAAGCGAGGGGATATGGAAAGAAATTAGCTCCTACGAAACTGCTAACAATGAGGTCTGTGGATTATCTTGAGTAACTGCGTCATGATATCTAGAAAAAGACATTGCTGTTGAGTTTTAAAAAATTGTATTTCTATTTTGCTATCAAATTCCATTGAACTGGAGAGAAGACATCTGTTTGGCCATCTCAAAAGTTAAGCAGCTCAGGGCCAAAACAATCTGGATGGATCAATCAGGGGTGCCGCCAGGGATTTTGGGCCCCATGAAAAAGTTGGGCCCTTGTATAGGTTGCCCATGTCTCAAAGGGCCCCCTGTCAGTGCCGGGCCCTTGGAATCGTCCTAACCTTTCCCCCCCTGGCGGCGCCCCTGGGATCAATAGCAGGTAAAGGTAAAAGGAAAAATATGTCATTTTGATTTTGGAGTGAACTGTCCCTTTAAGTTTATTTCACTCGTCATGGTTTGTTGATTCTCCACTGAACAAATGACGGAGCTCATTTGAATGGAATTTGCTCTGTTTACAACTGTCTATGAGGGTTATTGAACATGTGATCTGAGCCCTTCTCGTTTTTAAAATGCTGCTGTATGTAGGGAGGTAGGGGCAGATTAATACACAGATTTACAGTTGCAAGGGAAATATGAAATAGCACCTTGACAGTGAGGATGAAAAAAACAGATTACTCTTGATGAATTATTGATGACTAACACAGCACTGGTACGATGGGACACACACACACACACACACACACACACACACACACACACACACACACACACACACATACACACACACAAAACACACACACACACACAAAACACACACACACACACACACACACACACAGCTGAGTCTGAAGTCTCATTCACCCTCTTTATCTCAGCTCTATTTTTATATTCGGCACAATAAGCCTGTCTGTTTTGCCACCACAAAAGCGATATTTGTTGAAAGAGGAGCGCAGAAGTTCGATGATCACATTACAAACCTCAAATACCGCACTGGAACATTCTGATCTCAGGTTCAGCATAGGGATCGCCGAGGTATGATAGCACAAACACGAGCACACAAATACACAGAGAAAAACCCACCCCCAGTTCAAAAGACACTTAACACTAGCTGTGGGAATGGGCTAAGTGGCCGCACTGAGTGACCACGCACTTAGAATTCCTGCCTGAGAGAGGCTCCCGTTACCTTTCTTGGCCTGAGAAACAACACACGCACACACACACATTACAGCGTCACACGTGAATGGGAACAGGTGAAGATGCCTATGACTTGCAGTTACATGTGCGTTCCCATACTTAAACACGCACGTGTATTATGGTTTTATGTGTATGTACTGTATATGACACCTAAAGCAGAGGAGTCTTGCTGTTGAAGATGTGTGTGATATCTCACTGAAACAATCTTTTTGTGTTTAGCTTTTTTTTTGTCATGGGTAAGTACAAGGGGGGGCCAGGCAACCAACTGATGAAACATCACAGTAATCCTATTCATATCTGGCTGTCTCTATGGTAATCGTATATAGAATAGCAAATAAGTTAGGGCTGGATAAAAAGTGTTTGGATCAAGAGTTAGGATTAGAAGTCCCAGGTTTCAAGTTAGAGTTGGAGACAAACAGTGTCATCTCAAGGCAAACACAGCAAGTATTCTGGAGTTTTGATGATGGGACACAGCACAATTATAGTGCATTACACATTATATTTATCTGAATTTTTGTTTTTTGAGCACTTCAAAGACTGTCTTGGGCCATGTGCACTGTAACTGTAACTGCTTTATGAATATGCTACTTTTCCTACCATGTTTCCTTCAATTGAGGAGGGTAAGGCTTTTTGGGTGACATGTCTCAAGGCTAAGAGATGTCTGACTGACTGCCCTTAAAAGTCCCTTATTGTAGAATAACAGATTTCCACGTCTTTGCTGATTACAAAGCAGGTCTAGGTCAAATACTGTGAAACGGAGCAATCCTGGACAGGCCATATTCAGACACTGCTCCTTTAAATGAGCTGTCAGGACTTTCATAAGGTTGTGATGTCACAATGATACAGTCATGCTCCCAGCACATACGTGGATACAACAACACAGGCAGAACTGATACAGAAACACGGTGGGCGTTGTCTTCTCAGGCCTGAAAGAGCTGACCAATCACAGCAAACTGCTTTTCAGCCTTGAAGAGATAGACCCTAAATTGAGCTTTCAGACAAAGGGTAAATAGAGGTACTGTGGCAGGTCAGATCACGCGTGTGTTGATTGTAGTTTTTGCGAGCCTACTTCTGACATCCTGTTTCTTACTTGCAAGAGGCACAGACGAAGCAGCGAGGGTGGTAGGTCTTGCCGAGGGCGGACACCACCTCCCCTTCAATGAAGTCCTGGCAGCTGAAGCAGCGAGTTCCGTACATTCGTTGGTAGTCCAGAGTACAGATGTATTCACCCTGCCGCACAAAGAAGCCTCCCTGGGCCAGTTCACAACCACATACTGCGATAAGAGAGGGAGGAAGAGGTGGGGGGAGGAAGGGCAAAAGGGTATATGACAGGGAGAAGGGAAAGAGAATGGGAAAGGAAGGACAGAGGAAGGGGAAAAAAGAATAGAGAGAGAGATTACAGAAGGCACATTTAAAAGCAAAATACAAATACAAAACCAAAGCCATTGTACAAAATGGAACGAAGATCATTAGGCTTGGTTGTATATCATCATCAGAGCCTTAGATGTTGTAGAACTTGTGAGCAAGAGTTGACACAATAATTGAGATGCGAGAAGATCTTAGAGTTCGTGAAAGTATTTGCTACATAAAAATGCAGACAGTCTCTGCTAAGTCTAAATGTATGTATGTTTGTTTTTACAACCCTGCTCACCATTTTAACATGCTTCTCAAACTTAGATGGGAATCTAATATCAGGCTGAGATATTTTACCTCTGAAACTTGTTCAATATGTTGCCCATGAATCTTTAGCACGTCTGAAACAAGACCAGTTGCCTAGTGGACTACAGCACTTAGCATCAATCTTTAGGTTTATCTCATTAGCAACCATTAAGGACCGAGCCCTGGAGGAAAAATAAATCGACAAAAAAATTTCAAACCATGCTGCTATGCACTGTAAATAAAGACAGCTGTGGAGAAACTGACAGAGTAGTTTGAACAGATACAACTGTGTCATCTGCATACATCTGCAAGACATGATTGTGATAAGTTATTTATATATAAACTGAAAAGGAGTGGACCAAGAACAGAGCCTTGCGGGACTCCAGTTCTGGTCTTTTAAAAGGAGGATTTCTCATTATTAATCATACCACACTGTTCACAATTGGAGAGATATGATTTAAACCACTGTAAAGCTGTATCAGAGAAATGGCGTTTGGAAAGTTTTTGAATAAGAATATTGCATCGTAACATCGTAATATCGTAATATCGTAATATATTGATGATTTAATGTATCAAATGCCTTCTGAGATCCAGAAGGACTGCACATACAGTACTACTTCACCTTTATTTGTTGATGACTTAAGCTATTTTATCAAAAAAAAAAAAATTCTCATTTGTTTCCACATTTTCCAGAACTTTAGGTAACAGGTAACAGGTAAGATACTAATTGGCCTAAATTTACATGTCTGATCAAAAGCTTCTGGTTTAAAAATAGGTATCACTCTTGCTGGCTTCCATTTCCTGGGGAAGCTCCCTCTGGCAATGGATAGGCTGACAAGATAAGTAAGAAGGTTTACGTAAATGTTTTTATGTTTTTTAAAAAGGCAGTATCCAAGTAGTATTTTAGCATTTCTAATAGCATCCAAAGTATTTGAAGTAGTATACTATACTATATGATACTATATTATACTATACTATATTATACAATAGTAGATACTACTTAACAGTAACCTACTGTATACTATACTATATTGTACTATACTAATTTTGCAAGAATATATAAATGCACAAACATTTTACTTACTTTCCATTACTTTTGGGAACATTACATAGATGTAGATTCACTTCTTGGACCCTAACCCTAACTCTGACCCAGGCCTAGCCTAACCGAACCCTAACCCTTAAACCTAGTCTTCAACCTTCAATGCATTATGGGGTGGAGTCTTGCATTTTGTCCCCATAAGGAAGTCCCAACAATGTGACTGTGTAAACAGTCTTATGTCCCCACAACGTCAGTAATACACACCCACATTGACTCATACAGACATGAACACACACGTGCACACACACACACAAACACACAGACTTATTTATGGAAATTACTTTTAAGGTTGTAAAAAGAAGAGGAGGTATTGAGGTGAACTGAGCTAGTTTGCCATGTCTGATGTGTTCCTCCACCTGCTCTAACAGCCAATAACATCCAACTGTCAAAATGGGTGTGTTATTAATATGCTTGTGTAAAGCCTGCACTTTGTCTGTTTGTCTGACTATTAACAATGCATAACAGGAACTTCAAATCACCGTCTCCTCCCCATGCATACACCATGATTACACACAGTAACCATGGCAACCACATGACATCACAGGCCTGCCGCACCCTCGGGGGAAACCTTGTTCTATTTTTCCACTCTTTTAGCAAAAACAATACCCCTCCTCTATTTCCCCTCTATTCTTTCTTTCTGGAAAAAGTGACAGGAAAGATAAATGAGAGATGTTTGCGCGGGTTGGTGTTGCGCCCGGGACCGCTCAGTGAACTTGAACACACAAACACACACACACACACACACACACACACACACACACACACACACACACACACACACGCTCGCTCCCTCTCAAACTTGCATGGATGTGCGAAAGTATGTGGTAAGACGCACTGGTGGCATGTGGGTGAGATCACACTGACATAACATATGTGTTTTAGGACACGTGTTCTTGCATGAACGTGAGGAAGTATACGATGACATATGTCCAACTGTGGATCACACACAGCCATAACATATAAGAGCTTACACACATCTACAGAACAGGCTGAGACACACCCCGGCAGAGTTGCAGCAGTGCTGGTGGGTTATCCAGCTCTCATTAGCGCCTTGGTGTAAACTGATGTCCAGGATGCTGTACATGACAGCTCGAACAATTAGACACAAAGTTCCAACCAACAGTCTAACTCAAGCCAAATTCCTGCCCACTGCGACCACTTATATACCAAGAGAGCCTTCCCAACTTTGCTCTATATTTCAAAGCGGATGAAGGAAGTCACTTCGGTGTACACAACAGAAGAATTGGTTTTCTCAAACATAAAGGGAAAAAAAGTCTTGCTTAAATGTAGTGATAAATAGCCATGCACGTAGCAATCCAAAAACTTCATATACCACATGTACCATGCCACATCTAAGCCAGCAGCTTTACTACTGTATAGCAGTGCTTTGACTGAATGCTAACGCTAGCATTCTAACACAATGCCTCATCACCCTCTGAGAAAAACATTACACCGTTGCTTACATTTATGTCTATGTGAATGTCTCCACACTTGTATGGGTTTGTCCTGTTATGCGTGGTGCAACTTGTTATGAGACCTGAGCTGCCTTCAGGTTCACCTGGCTCAGTCATTAGCAAGCACAACACATTATGACAATGAGGTCGTAGTTCCTGTAGTGCTAGTCTGCAGTGCTCTTGGTACTAAAGGTTACTTCATTTTGCAAACTCAAATACCTTATAGACCTCCATGAGCTTAGAGTCATAGCTTTTGGTGCTGCAGCAATGCTGTTTACTGTTTGAGTTCTATTTAAAGAACATAAAACAGTACCAAATCCGTTAGGAAGCACAAATCCTTAGGTCGGTGCTGAGTTGTGGTTTTTGGAGCATTTCATTTTCTCATCTGGTAGAGGCAATTTCTTGCTGTGATTTTGCAAGACTGCTAAATGCATGTGTGAGATCAAACTTGTGCCTTCAGGGATTAGAGTAATTTCCAAGTGACTGAGAACGTCCACTCAAATAAAGTACACTGAACGTTTACAGTGCATATCTAAATTCCGATACACTAAATAGAAACCTCATCAGTTTCCTACTAGTGGCGTAACAATGCAACTTTCCCACCATTTTTTCCCCTTGTAAAAACTTTGATCATCATGTTTCCTTCAGTATTTGTACCGTTACACTTTTTTTTTCAAGCCGCTCACAGGGGTTACAGCATGCTAATAAAACAACCACAACAATACGAGCAGGAATGTTTTCTCAGGAAGTGGACGGCATACTTTCCAGCGGCTGCTACTGGCTCCCTTACATCCGGTTCAGATGTCTGGCAACCTGTCTAGAATGAGATAATGCTCTGGGCTGATGATGTGAACAACAGCAGATTGGAAAGATGGATGGATGGATGGAGGATGGATGGATGGATGGAAAACATACAGATGGATATCATGAGAAAGAGGATTCCTAAGTTTTGTTAAGCCAAATAGCCATAAAGAAGCCAGTTCTGACTAAGCATGGAGCCCATTTGGTAATGCTGGCTGGACTAGAATAACTCTTGAGGAAGTTTAAACAATCAGCCTATGTATCACAGCCACAGTCTTGAGACCTGGCCTCAATAAAAATATACAAAAAGAAGCACTTCCCCACTAGAAACTGTTTGGCAAATAGCACAAACTGTTAAAAAAATATTTTGCAGGTGATTGGACTACCAATCTTTCTATTGTACGAATGACAAACTTGATACCTAATATCTGGACTTGTTTTGAAAGAGTTGACATAATTTGTTTTTACTTCACGCTCAATTGACTTGGGAATTGACTTGAGACTCTACTTGTCTCAAGTAAATTGAGACTTAAGAATTGCCCTGAGAAACTTGAGAATAGACTTGTACTTGTTTAGAATGAGTTGAGACTCAAGACTGGTTATCAAAGATTAGAGAATTGCCTTGAGATGGGCCTGAAACATACTTGATTTTGACTTAACTGTGAGGACTTGAAATTTCACATGGGACCCTTAAATACCTTGATACTCAACCAATTTGGGAACTGACTTGTACTTGCACTTGAGACATGACTTCAGACTTCCTCTGATAGACCTGAAACTGGAATTGAGACTTGCTCTGACAAACATTGGAGCAGACTTGTAGTTGTCTTGAATCACTTGAAAATGTGCCTTGTATAGAGTGACTAAAGACTTGGACTTGCTTTATATGACTTGAGACTGGCTCTGACAGATTGGAAACATGACTTTAGATTTGCACTGACAGACTTCGGAACAGACTTGTAACTGTCTTGAGTGACTTGAGACTTATTTTGACAACTTAAACTCGACTTGTCTTCAATGACTCAAGTCTTGACTTGATTCTTGATCTGACAGGCTTGAAACTTGACTTGAACTTGTCTCAAAAAACCTGAAACCTAACTTGAGGGTTGCCCACAGAGACACAATACTTCACTTGAACCTGTCTTGACTGACTTGATGTTTTCTGACTGAGCTGATACCTGACTGAGACTGATGTTGAACAAGACTTGACTTTCAAATGACCTGAGACTTGGCTTGGAATAAAAACAGCTATGCTTCACAGTAAGAGATATAGAGATGTGGAAGAGATGGAAACAGAAATCCTCACTCAGACATCTTCGATCCCTGTATATTTATACCTGCACTGCCAGTTGGCACATTGACTCCTCTTCTTGTTTTATCGTACAGTAACTGCTTAAGCAGCTCAGCCGCAGAGCCCATATGAGCTCAAGTGGGAGCTCATTAATCATTTATCATGCTAACACTACCAAAAGACATTACATCCTTTAAAAGGTGACAGCAAACCCAACTACTTTCTATCATTCTTTCCATTTGCGCTGCAAAACATGGTACTGCAGAGGCAAAAAAATCCTCTAATGCAGATCAAACAGTTTGTGTCTGAGTACATTACATAAATGGGAGGGAGTTAGAAGATGCTCTTTCCTTTTTTTATCCATCATCACTAATGGAAACAATCAACGCTGTCTTCCACTCATCCCTTTCTTGTTGCTTTCATCTCTCCTATCAGTCTTTCCTTAATCCTTCATTTCCTTTGGACCTGTTAAAAGGCAGGCAGAGGTTGAAGAAATGAAGCAGACCTGGATGTGGGAGTCGGTAAATCGGGTTTAAAGGGGGGACTTTGCTTTTGCTCTCACAGAAATAGTTCAACAACAGACTGCAACCAAAAGGAAATGATACATGACATTCTCCAGTCCATGGCAGGAAAGATAATTAAACAATTCCGTCTTCTTCAGATTTAGGGGAAAGTTTTGGTGTCGTAAAGGCTCTCCACCCTTACCGTGATGCAATACTGGATGTGAAAGCAAATACCTCAACAATTCAGCAAAGACATGGAAAAAGTACAGACACACTATCCATGTTCGCCGCACGATACAAATACAAAAGTATCAGAATCAGCCTTGAACCCTGTTCAAAATTCAACTAAATGTTATGTTCAGGCAGCAATTTCATCATTTTAAAACCATTCCATCCCCATGACTACCGAGGGTGTGTGTGTGTGTTCAGCCCAGCACTTGGGCCGTCGGTGGATGAGATCATAATGCAGTTAATTAGTCGTTCTGTCCTGAGACTCAGCTAAGGAGAACAGAATGTGTCGAGCTGCTCGCCCTGCAGCAAGATGAAACTTCTGGGGCTTGAACCTTTTGAACTACAGGTGTGTGGTGACAGAGTATGTGCATCAATACATCAGTATGAGTTCGGGTGATTCTTTGGGATCATTATACTTCACGACTTTCTGTAATATCTGTAAGTCTGTGAGACTTAAAAACTGAAAAAAAATAAACTCCATTTCAAACAATAACAGTGCTGACAAGACTAGTGCTTCTCACGTTGCCAATGAGAGTGTAAAGGTGCAGGGTGCACTGCAAGGTTAAAGGTCAAATTACTTCCATCTCTCAGGCTTATCTCATGCACTGTGAAGCCACTTACATAATGTACGCAGAGGCTCTCGGAGGATTTCAATGTTCTATTGAATCTGCTCCTTCCGCCCCTGAGGATCTCAGAGTCAAGTCTGTCCTCCTTTCCCGTCAGTTCAGCATGTCGAGTAAGCGAGGAAGTTACACGCTCGGGTGGAATGATGTGCAACAAATGTGCCCTGTTGTGATTAGTAAATAAAATATAGCACATCTGTTTTACTCGTGTACGAGCAACGTCTAGGGAGGAGAGAGGAATGGATACGGTGGCTTGGACATGCTGCAACTAATCAAGATGAAACTGGAGCGAGAGTATCAAAAACTAAATGTTTTCAGTGGCAACTAAAACAAATTAGTTTATGAAAATAATCAAATGAGTCATTTGCGAAAACGGTAGCTACAGAGTTGTAACTCGCCTCTGTAGTTCCCCTCAACTCTAGCATTTTAGCATCTTTGACCAGTTTTGGTTTTGCTGCTGCAGTTTTTTATTGCTTTGGTTCAGTCTTATCGAGCTAATTCAATTGTTTCTAGACGCTGCAGGTAGCCAGTTAAGCATTAGGCACAGTACACTATTTGCAGACAAACAGACAAAAGTAGCGTTTCTCAGGAGTAGGTGGTGACCCAAGCAGATCCAGGGTGTCGCTAGAAACAAGATTCATAAACCAATGCTAATTCTCCGTTTGTCAGCGATGAGTCGCTTGAGACCTTGACAGCGCCTTAATCTATGATTTGAGTGAGGTGCTCTGTGATTGAAGCGTCTCAAACTCCTCACGGTGCGATCTGAGTTCTGCCAAGATGGCGTTCATATTGCCGTACTCTGCTTCTTTCTTGTCTTGTCGCCTCATAGAAGGGTCTCCTTTATCAGTCGTACTGTAAACTGTAAGTCGGACTGGTTTTAGCACAGAACTATTTAGCATTAACTGATATATTTACTCTTTTTCCTCAGAGCTTGTTAGCTGTTAACTTTCTTTCACGTGGTAGCATGCACAGATATGCTTATTTATGCATTCTCTCTGTGTATGTACGTGCATGCATGTGTGTGTGTGTGTGCGTGCGAGTGCGTGTTTGTTTGTGTGTGTAGGCAACTCAGTCACGCCCTCCACTGAGGAGGACAATACAGGATACGGCACACTACAAATGAATTGAATTTGCATGTCATTTAAGATAGATGTAATGCGGCCTAATCCAATTCAGCAGGTCTGAGCTTGCTTCGGAGAATTACAATAAAAAAAAAGGCACATCCGAGAGAGCACGTCCAGTGTGTGAGTGTGTGTATGTGCAAAAGACAGATACGGAAGATGCGTCTTTCTTACACAATACGCCTCGAGAAATTACAGACACGGTATGATATGGTGTCATATTATATCTATGTGTGCTATGTCCTCAGACGAGTGTGACCTTGACTCCTACCTCGTGTTTCACAATGACTCCCACTGTGCATGTGTGTGAGCGTGAACAGGGTTAAATATACATGGGCTATGTGCTCCCTGCTATGAATATGGGACCTTGACTGCACCTCATGTTTTACAATGACTCATCATAAATGTGTGAGCGTGTGGCTGTATGTGGGTGGTTGGAAGGGGGGGGGACAGGGACTTGTTATTAACTTGTCTATTCCACGACCTTGACTATATTACTGTATGCATTATTGACCAGCCTGCTGGTATTGATCTGACCAGTTACGGGACTGTAAATGCGAGAGGCAAAAAAAAATTCAAGGCTCCTACTCCTGACAGGTTGATTGGGGTCCAGACTCGCTTTAAATTGCAAGCAGACAGCTAATGAGGAAACAAGCAGGGGAGGTCTGTCCATTGTCTGGACCACTGGAGTACACTATATCTCATGACACACTCGTTGTTGACCTTCAACAACAAGTAAATGTTGTTGAGGATTCTTGTTGTTCATGTATATGTGTGCATTTTCATTACTGGATACATTGAGACAGGCTGCAAACAGGCTGAAAGAGGACATAGCTCACCACTCTCCTGCAGCAGCTAGCTCGTTGCGGGGAAGCCCTGACGAGTTGATTACCGAATGCAGTAGAGTTCTGCAGCTCAAGAATGAAAATGAAAATGCAATCAAAGTTCATGCTGTTTCTTGGTGGAGGCATAGACTGCACTGAGGTTGCTAAAACTATGTAAGCTAGCAGTCGGAAAACTTGATCTCTCGAGGGGGGGTCTTACTCGGTGTCACAGTGCGTTAGACCATGGATTAAACTTACGCCAGAATATCCCTTTAAGTAGCATCACCTTTATAATGAAACCACAGCTACATAGGTAAGTTCACTGCTAAAGTTATGTAAGCAATGTAGTTATTTTAACTCAGGCCATGATGTTTTTCTAAACCTAACCAACTAGTTTTATGGGGCTTTTTCCATACACATGTGTAGGTTTGGCTGGACTTGGTTTGACACGTTTGAGATGGAGACAGGGGTCATCACTGGCTGGCTGCAGTCACAAGTCATCGCAGCCCACCTGAGAGCAAGGCGGGCGCACCTTGGCCCTACTCCGATGAAAGTCCATCCGGGGTATCTCTTAGTGAGCATCCTGACAGTCCTTTGCTGTCCACCTCCCCATCACCGCTCAGTCTTTGCAGATCAATGAGCTTCATCAGCTTCACCATTTCATCAGCCCAACTGTCTCAAAATAGTTAACCACCACCCTCACTGCCAGTGTTTGGACTCTATGGGGCATTTAAAAATCTGTTAATTCCATAAACATTTTAAAATCAAATAATCTGTAATTATCCAAGTGTATCATTTGCAGAGTATACCATGCATGTAAAGACTGTCATTCAACTCCGTTTTTAGTTTACGCGCATGCTTTCCTTTCACCTCACACACGTGTGTGAGGTCAGTACTCCCGGCCCGATGACGAATACACACACACACATACACACATACACTCCCCATGGCTCTGTTCTAGTCATTCGGCTTCCAAGAAGGAGACACATCCAAAAGCCAACACCCTACTGAGAACATCACAACCATCTGCTATTATAACACCATCAGGACTTCAACATGTGGCCAGCAGCGGCTGTTTACCAAGCTGACTTCCAGGAAGAAATGCACTCAGGCCTGGTCATTGTACGAAAACAAAGCAATCCATAAATCAGTCAAACCTCAAAGGAAGACCGACTGCATGAAATAGAGTAATAGCTGTAAGTTTTACAATTATAATCTTCGCGGGTTAATTGTCTACATCCCTCTAATAGAAAGCAGCAATATTCTGGAGAGTTTGAATTAGCTCAGTTGTCATGGAACAGTACATCCTTTGACCAACATTTGATCATTCTGAGCACTCGTGACTTTCGGCCTAAAAAAAAAGTGTTGGCATAAAAGTGAGGTTCTGTCATTTCTGAGTCTGAGCTAACTCTATCTTATAAAGACAATCCCCACTATCCCAAGTAACTACTACGATTATAGTGGCAATGCAAGAACGAAGCAGTTAAAGGGCACACCCTTTATGTGGAGAGGTAGACAGTGAGGATATGAAGGTTGGGGTGGTGGACAAGGGTTTGAAGTATGACTTTCGATTAGGAGGTCGCAGTTTGTGTTCCGTCATAGACATGCTTGTCACTGTCGCTGCCATGTACTGTTAAAGTGAAATGCATTCTTCAAATATCGAAGTTGGTATTTGGCAATAGGGTCGTGCAGCTCGAAACTAGAGATAAAGTGGACCTTGGGTTGACTTTGCGACTGTTAAAAGATCGAGCTCAGGTGATCAAAGTTGGTACTCTTGGAATTAATTGGCCCTGATGTTATTTTGGAGCCTAAAGTGTCACATGGTATTGTGTATGTTGTAAAATGGAGCATTGAAACATTTAACAAGGACAATGACGGGTACAAACCGACATGTTTGATTAAATATGTTAAATGGCTATAAATCAATTACCATTTCTCCAAGAGGTTGATTGAGTTCGATGGATGAGTGCTTTTAATGCTTTGTTTTAAAAGAATGCATGTTTTACCAAAAACTATGCACTAGAGAATCTAAGTTTGAAGATCTATTTTCCAGTTTTTTAGAACTTTTACCCACATCTCTGGGTCTTCATCCATCAAATACCCAAATCTTACCTTGCGAGGTAGCTTGATAAGCATCTCACAGATCCATCTTGCCAGGTTTCGGAGCTATGTGCTTGTGGGACGAACACACAAGAGCACATCTAAACCAGCTCTGTTTGTTGAATTCCCCAACACTGGAATTTCCTTTTTATGTGATATCAGAAATCCAGAATTTGGCCGAGTCACATTCTGGCATCCTAAGATCTTGAGTAACATCCACCAACTCAAGGCAAGAGATTAATTGTGTCTTTGAGCTTGTATCTTATAAGCTTTTATATCAATCTATTTTAGTTTTTTTTCCTGAAAATGACGTGTATGTGGCAATGAGAAGCAGCCCATTTTGGCAGACTATGCTGACTTCATGAATAAAACTGTTTTCAACTTTATGGAGAGGCAAGTGGAGGGCAATAAAAGAAACCACTCCTGTGTTTAGAGATTGCATCTAACAGAAATCACTATTCCATCTCTTAAACTCTACATACGTCTGTTTTCAAGCGGTCTTTTCGACATCAGGGTGTGACCACATATTTTCACATCTGAGTATTCCCCGCTGGATTCGCTATTTGGATGATGTGATGGCCCCGATACGTAAGCAAAAACAGATTAGGGTTCTGAGCTGTTTTGCCAGGTTGCTGTGCTGCTGTGTGCAGCAGTCTGCTATTGATGGTGTCTTAGTGTTGGCTTAAAGGCATCCGAAGAGCAGACACAACAGGATATACAGAGACAGCCACAGTTGGTATCTAAATAAAACACGCTTTCTTAAGCTCACAGCTTGCTGTTGACCACAGCTACTATGAAAACAGCAATTACTGCTCATCAAATGCTCCAAAGTTTATAGTCGCATTTTTTTTTTTAAGTAAATCACACGTTGGCAGCAGTTTAACAGTAAGTTAAACATGAAGCAATAACACTGTTCCAAAAAATTTCGAAACAAATGATAAATGAAGCATCTGGAATTCCATGACAGCAGGGTAAATTCCTTGAAGACCATGGGATTTGAGCGAAAGTTCCACAACAACTACTAAATGGTGGTGAGACATCACCAAAATATTCAACAAAACTTCTGAGTTTGATGCACGGTGCTACAATGTGTGCTTAAACACAGGTGTACCACTTTATAATAAGCTTATAATGAGGGGTTTATTAGTTATCAGAAATGTCTGTATTAATGGCTAATAAATAATTTACTTAGACTTTAAAGATCCTGCATATTGGTTTATTTTTCACTACAGCTCTGTATTGAGATACAAAGCTGCTCTGCTAGCTGAGATCCACAGGCAAACATATATGTGATGGCCAGATAGTCACCTTTTCCTTGCTGAAGTCGCGTTTTGACAGGAGGCAAAGTGCTGCAAAGAAGACCTATTTCGACTTTTTAAAATGATTATTTAATGAGACTTAAACAGAGGGAGAGAAAGAAAGGAATGAAGTGAAGAGGTAAAGAAGAAACAATTTAACTAAACAAAAAGGGATGGAGGGTATAAAGGCGGGAAGAAGCAGTAAAACTGTGTTTGCAGTGCTGCCAGTACATTGATGAGCAAAACTGGGCAAAAGTCATTGTTGATGATTAATTGTTTCACATAATCAGTGTAATTCTATTCATATTTAATTTGATTAATAAGTTATTTTCTATTTCAAATGTTAGCAAATGTGTATTTTTAGCCAAAACGTCACAGTAGATCATGAGCGTGTGCCACAAAGCTATCATAAAATAGTCATTGAATAAATTTACACACATTAAGCTTCCAAATATCTTCAACTATGTGATCTGGGGCACTTCCTCTGGAAATGGCAAAATGTAGACCTACTGAATACTTTTTCTCATGCTACTACAGCCAGATAAAGTATCAAACCACCTGTTAAAAGGTACCAGAATACATGAAATAACACTAACTCTAACAAAGAAATGCTGAGGGGAGAACCCCCAAACCTCCATCAAAATTGTCCAACCCTAATTTTAAATGCTTCCATGCCCATGATATAATAATCTTTACTTCTTTTATACTGAATTACCTTTTTGTTTTCTTGTTATCCAGTCATGATGCTGAAATGACCATTGTGTTTTTATTGTGTCTTTCATTGTGTTTTTAAGATCGGTCTTGCATTGTTACCTTTTACATATACCTAGATACATTAACCAAATTACTACAATTAGTGAGTCAATGAGGGCCCTCACTTGGATCCAGGGCCCTATTGTAGGTTAATCAAGCCATGTGGCCATGGAGGCTATGTTTACTACTAGAAGCCCAGAGCTATCTTGATACCTGGCCAATGCTAAAGAGGCTAACATTAGCACACATTAATGCAGCTTGGTGTTAATTACACATGCCTAGCTGAGTGTTGACGGTTCCTCACTTCAGGTCTGGCTCCATTAATCTGCTGGCTAACACCAAGGCTGGTTATAATTGGCACCAATAAAATAATACGGTCGGGGTCGTGGGCTCAATTGTCTACCAGGTTAACCTTGACATCGTTGAGAGAATGCAGTGAGTCAGACCTCGACAGAGTTTTTATGGTCTGTAAATCAAACAGTAAAGGGGGAGATATTTCATCTGATTTTACTATTGACTGACATCCATAAAGATTTGCAAAAAGAAAACATTAACTTAAAAGTGAGCACCATACTGTGTTGATCTTGGCTGGTGACTTGGAGAGATGTCTGCAGATGCAGATGTTTTCTCTTAGATGTTCAGGTTTGAATTGCAGAGCGAGTGATCTGAATCCTATTCAGTTTTATTTTATTTCCATCCCTTGGACTTTTGGAACCCCTTCAGTCCACACCTGGATGTAAACCAAAACATGATGTTTTCCTAGCCCTAACCAAGAGATTTCCTGACAAACCTGACAAGACCATAATCACGTTTTGTCACAACCAATCTGTTCTCAATCCAAATGCATCAAATACAGTGGCCTGATCAGTGACATCTAAGTTTGCACCACTTTTTAAAGCCCCCCTTTTTGTCCAGTAGTATAAGGAGTCAGAAAGGTTTATGTTTGTGGGGTGGCTGGATGGGTTAAACACTGCACCTTGTTATGTAAGTTAATGTATGTTAATGACCTAAGTGACATAGTTGTGTTATTTATCTTACTTGCCGTGATTTACATCACTTAAGTGACTTATGTGACTGTAAGTTTATGAGTCTGAAGGTAGTTACTGTAACCCAGAGTATGATCTTTTCCTAACCCTCAGAATTTTTGGGGCATAAATATAACCAAACCACGATCTTTTGACGTCAATAACATTCCAAAGATCATAATATGTCATAACATGTGAATGGTTCGTAAGGAAGCTTCCACCAGACATAGCATACAATGCTAAAGGAGTACGTAGCGTGTCATATTTTGAAACTTAATGCCAGTATTTATTATAGTATTTATTCATAATTTAGAGAATTTATTTAGATTCCACAACTGGGGATGACTGACTATATATGAGCACTCACCAAGTTCTCTCAAGAATTGAAAGTAGCTGCTCATCTACGATCTAGAACAGTTAAAGGAATCATTCCAGTTTATTACAACTTTGGCCGTTAACTTGATCTGGTTTTACCCCATTGGACTTTACAGTGATGTTATCCACATTCTCAAATCTTCACTGTTACATTTGTGAAACTGCAATGTTGTTATTACAGATAGGCATGATGGCCAAAACTATGAAAATAAGGTTGGAGTTGCAACAAAATGGAAAGATACTTTAAGATAATGCTCAAACAAGCTGATCATTGATTTCAGTTAATGTATCATGCTTTCAAACCCTGTTCCTTCTGCTCCCTTATTCACAGGGTTAAAGATGTAGGAGGAGGAGGAGGAGGAGGAGGAGCAGGAGGTGGGGGGAGTAGGTTGACAGGGAGTGTTCAGAAAAGGAGTCTGCTGGTCAGCGTAAGTAAAAAAGGCGATAAACTCCAGGAAGCTGCCGACATTGTAGCGACCCCGCTGGTAGCCTAGCAACTGGAGTGTGTGTTGACAACAACAGCGGCCTGACACAAGGATTGCGCCGAGGGTCCGGGCTGGGAGGGGCGCAAACACACACTCCAAATAAACACAGGTCACATGGGAAAGAAAAGAAGAAGAAAAAAATCCAGCACTCGCACCCACCGGCAAGCACACACGCACATAGAACGTGCTCATCTTTCAAGTATCTAACACTTGCAGTCACCCACCCAGTAACACAAACACACACACACACACACACACACACACACAAACACACACACACACACACACACACGTGGATTCAATGGTCATTAAATTGGTCACAATGTCATTGCCTGCATAATGTTTATGCGTGGTTGAATCCGTGCAACATTCACTTAAAATAGCAAAATATTATTCATCTCATTATTCATATCATCATCACACCAAAAAGTGGCAGTGAGAAGATGATTCATGTATCCACACAACATATTTGATGTTTGGCAAAAAAGTGACTTCTTGCATTACCTGCCGGTGAGCTATAGATAATAAACATGCCAGCCAACAGGATGGCAGTATAGAGGTGAGAGTTGATAGTTTGCTGTTACATACCTTTACAGACAAAGCACTTGATGTGGAAGTGTTTGTTCTGGACCCTGAGAGCCTCCCCTTTGCATGGCTTCCCACAGTTCTGACAGGGGATTGGTCCACCTCCCTGCTTTTGCTTTTGCCTCTGCTGCTCCAGAGGGCTGTGGACAGCCTGCTGCTGAAACACTGGTGGCAGAAAGAGACATGGAAAAGACATATGACATAAGACATAAGAAATGTGTACAAATATATAATACTACTTCACTATGTATTTTTACATAGTATGTTTGTCCCAATTTTGGTATTCAAACTTAAGTACCATCTTTTTACTCTAATAAACACACACATCTTGCTTTCTTGCAGTGTCATCTTTTGTTATTGCAATAAAACATGGCTTTAATCCAAAAATATCCAAGTCATCATGGAGGATGTCACATCAGACAAGGATATGAAAAAACAATGTTTTTTCTTTGGCTCGCACACGCAGACAAAGGCAAAAAATGTATTTCCATCATTTGATGGGACATCACAGTGTTTTAAAATCATTTACATGATTTACATGACATTTCCTCAGGGGAAAACACACACACACACACACACACACACACACACACACACACACAAAATATTTACCCTGATTACCGTGATGCTGAAATTAAACTCTTAACTCTAAAATTGAATGATTTATATTGTGGGGACCAGCTTTATGTCCTCATAAGGTAAGTGAGTCCCCACAATGAACATCAACAGGTTTATGTCCCCAAAATGTGATAAGTCATATAAAGTAGAAAGCCTAGAAACATTGATGTGGGAACATAATGTTCAATCAGTTACTCTCCTTTGTGCCACATAGGAAAGAAGGTTTGTGCCAATAAAAATGTATGTCAGCACCAGCAATGAAAAACATAAGCGCACCCTGAAGTGTTTGCAACAAACTGTTAGAGCCTAACATCTCCCACCTAACAGTACATCCATAAGAATATCTGGCCCTTTCCCCTTTCATCACAGCCCTGGCAGAATATGTTCCCAAACTGATCAGCCTTTACAATACTGACTGGGGCATCAGCAGAATAAAAGGTCCTTTGTGTTCACAGGAAACATTTGTGTCGTCAGACCGGTTTCATCAGGCCTCCATGGTTACTGATAATTGGGCTTGGAAAGAGGAGTTCATCAAATGAAATGATTTAGAGAAAGAGACAGAGATGGAAGTAAATGTTGGGATAATAGATTTAAGTCAAACAGAGCTGCTTTCTCTGGTGGACATTATCCTTCTTTAAGCTTTGCTTAGTTCGTTGGGTGTTTATTGGGTGTTTTATTGGCAAAATATTTTGATTTAGACTAGGGTTAAAGCTACATTATTTTTCTCTACTCCACTATGTAGGGTAAGGAAAAGAACATTTAACCAACCTGACACTTTTCACCCTATAAAGTTAAAGAGATATTTCAGTTTGAATGGAGAGACTGTTGAACTTGCGGTTCAATCCAACCCTTTAACTTGAATTGGAAGCACTCTCGCTTCAAAAACAAATAAACTTCAGAATATTAGTTGAACATTTTGGGAAATACATGAGTGAGATAAGAAAATTGATTACAGTCTCATATCTGTGCATTACATGCAGAAAAAAACAGTTTGTCTGATTCTTGACAAGTGAAAGAATGAGCAAACCATTTACACTATATATCTAGTTATAACTGTTAAACTATGTCTTGTCACACCAATGTATCTATCTGCCCAATTGGTTGTCAGATACTGTATAGTCAGTGAGCGCAGGCTTTATTAAATATCTCTGTACAGGTATGAAGGTATGAAACCTAGTGTTGTCATTTTGACGTCAAGACTGTGGACCACGGAAGCTGTGCAGAAAAGCCTTGGCTGTCTGTTTTGGAAGAAGTAGTTCTGCCATTTAAGTCCTCCTGAGCTGTGATGCTGGTCTAGTCTTTGGTCTTTCTGACATTGTAATGTACAGAGCTATAAAAAAAGCATTCTTCATTCAACACAGTTCTCTTCCTCATGGACTAATACGTATTTGTTTCAGGCTCAAGAAAGATGGATTTGAAAAACTGTAGTACGAGTCAAAGCTACAAAATACATTTTGTGTAAGTGAAACACCACAGTATCCAAAATGACATACAAGTTAAGACTTTGTCCATTTGTGATCTACTTGCCTGGGGGCTACATGACAGGAGAGTTAAAACAGCCATAAGTCTTTCCAGTCTCTACAGAAGCAACAAATTCTTTAACAAGTTTTACAAGGACCTCTAACCCACCAGAAACCACAAAGCCATTTTTTTCAGCTTTGAAGAGTGTGCGTCTGTTTGCCCAAGACAAATACAGCCACATAGCCATAGATCTCTTAAGGATAATAACCAGAAAATGTTCAAAAGTCTGTGATAGCAAATATTCTTGGGGTGAGCAAATATAATCATAACATAGAGAAAGGAAATTCTTCAAAAAGCTTGATGATGCTAACATTCACAGAGATGCTTTCATTTAGTCCTTATGTCCAGATTAAAATAAGGAAATTCCAAAACGAATCAAGACTAGAGGAAGGATTTTGGACACTGTTGACTAGATTCTATGGTGGTAAGAGGTGCGGCTGTTTTGAAGCTACCAGTGTTGAGTGTACATGCGGGCATGCTAATAAAGACAAGAATTTAGGAGGGGAAAGTCTTGAGTCCTTGTAAAACTGGTCTGAGGCCTAGTTGATTGCAACCATCTGGAAAAGACGACAGCCCAAAAGCGGTAGGGGTTGGGAGGAGGGTTGGCAGAAGGGATTGGTAGTCACAGGGGAGCTGGGAGGGGTTCTGCCTCCTAATCCGACCCGGAGTGCATTGCTGCACCCTTGCACCTGTTGGGGGGGATCCAGTGTCTGTACTTCCTCTTCAAACAGCAAATAGAAAAGGAGGGCGGGGATGAAGAGGACACAGGAGATGATCTTTAGGGCCAGATGTAGAATCTAGCAAGTTGTTCCAGACATCCAGGCTACCAGTTATCAAGACACTAGCAGTGATCTGTGACAAGGGTCCAATCATATGTCAGTGTGAGAGTGATGAGAAGTTCGCTGCTTGCATTTGATAGAGTTTGCTAACAAAATGAATCACGAGTGGTCTTAGCAGTTGGCGGGGCAGTGATTTGCATCTTTTTTGGATACAAAAACGCACACTTAAATAGGCATATTTTGCGCCAACTAATTTCTGTCCCTGCAACCAACTCAAAATAAAGGGGGTCAAAGATTCAGACCTGAATTCCCTAACATTTTTGTGCTCATAAGAACTGAAGAAAGTTTTGGGGGAAAGGTGGAGTTGGGTAAATGAGAGAAAAATAAGTCTTTTAGGAGATTTAGTAGAGGAAGAAGGGGGTGGAAAGAACTCATTTGGATGTAAGTGACATAGGGACTATAGTGACTACCTTTAATGGAGGGCACAGAGTGACTGCATCGCGCACTAGGAACGGGCGTGTGTATGTATAGCCTGACCGATACTGGATTTTTGGGGCTGATGGCGATATCAAAAGTGGGGTTTAAACAAATGATGATATTGATATATATCGGCTCAAAAATATACAGAACATATATATATTTGAAATTATCCCTGTAATGTGGTTACCCAATCCAAGTTATCTGCCAACCAATATACTGGTTCAGCCCAAGGTATGAGTACTCAGGTACTCATGTTGGATGTCAGTACTTGTTCAATGTAAAGAGTAATCAAATTATTTTAATTTGACAAATTTAAAAATTTACCCTGTTCTGTATTAAAAGTTCAAATCCTTTGGACAGGATGCAGTTTATCTTTATCTCCAAAGTAAGCACAGTAAATCATTCATTTCATCACCTTATTAAGACAAGCCGTTGCAATGCCACCAAGGCAGAGTAGATTAGCCATCTCATAATGAAATGGTCACTGGAGATTAAGCTTGGAACCTATTCTCAGATTAGTGTTTCTGTCGTGTTGTTTGGTTGTTATTTTGCAAGCGTGGGATTACTTAATAATGGGAAGTACTTGAAAAGCCTTTTCCTACTGTGCACCCCCCACCCCCCCTACCTCTTTAGCCCTAGAGCACTGTCTTCTCCAGGCCCAGTTGTCCATATCATCAATCAGCCGCTCTGTTGTCTGTTCACTGGCTGATGGCCACTACTGATGCCGTCTTCTCAAAGGTCGCAGCCAGGCAGGCAACCATCTGAGCAATGCTACACTATGTCTCCGCTCTACATACGCTCACACCACTGGAAGCCTCTGGGAACATACACTGACCGTTGACGGAGGTTCGCAGCTTATCACCTGCACATGTGGTACATACAACTGCATAGGCATGTGGCTATACATTATAGATATATAACATCTCTCTCTGATGTTCAGGAGGAAGAACCCATACATTTATGTATTATTTACTTAATTCAAGATACACATTCAGTTTGTTGTTCACAGCCCACTGAAAAACGTAGAGAAACAGAATTCTACAGTCTCTCTTAGGCTTGGGCCGATGAACGATACCATCATCTATCGCTAATGGCTGACAGCCATCAACCCCTAATCCCTGATCATCGTTACATCGTGATTTAAAAGGCTGCCCACCAGTGAGCAAAATTAAGAGGCGTGTCCCCTCAGAGTTGTTGTAGTTTGTGATATGTGGGGAGAGGGCATATAAAGTTACTGCTCAGTGCACTACGTCTCCACGTCCCATTAATTATTTTCTCATTAACCAGCCTAGCTAAGCTTTATATTACGGACATGTGGTGAGGAGACAAGGGCGCTTTTAAACCTGATACAGGGATGTATGACGGTGGTAATGGTGAGACAGTTGGAGATTCATGTCAGAGCAACGGTGGGAAACAGCAGCGGCTACAGGGGTGAGCTAATACACAAGTGCTGCCTTAAGACAACACTGAGGCGACATGCTGCCTCTAAAGCATAAACAATGATGTCATCGCCCATCACAATGTTTCACTGTCATATGCCAATTCGGCAGTCATCGCCCAACGCTAGTCTCTCTTGCAATAACTTAGTTAATGCTTCAACACAAAAAGGCTTTTAAGTTACATATACAATACTTGTAGCAAGGAACCGCAGGCCACTTCACAGTGGAACACACAAGCGGTTATATCTAAAATGCCTTTTCAAGAAGCCATGCTCATGCACCTCCTAAAAATAGAGTGTTCCCTAAACTCACGGGGATCCCATGGTGCTCTGCAGCATTCCTGGTGTGAACCATCTGCAAAGGCGGCAGGGGTGGGCAGGGGATCAAATGCTCACATTACCACAGCAGGACCATTTTGTGGTTGCCGAGCTGCTGACCTTGGGGACTTTCACTTTCTTAAGAGTAAATAGATAAACATATTGCAAAAAATGACCATGAATGTTATTTCTATTTACATAGAAAATACTGGTAATACACACTGCTATTAAATATAATACCCATTTTAAAGCAGTCTCTGCACATAAATTATAGCACAGCTATACAAGAACTAACATAGCCTTCCTTTTTACATTGTGTCTGCAAGTTTACTCAATTTTTAAGGCTCCTTTCAATTCAACTTACTATAGTACAACATTTGTGACTGAAATGAATGTGAACCTCTTCAGCCAAAATGCATGGAGGGCAGCCCAGTAACTCAACATACAGAGAATATGCAACATTTTAAAGGCCTATTAAACTACATAGAAGATATAAAAGTATCTTATTTGCTATATTCACATTCTCCCAAGGCCTTGCTAATATGATTAACAACATGTGAAGACTTTTTAAGACCCTGCTGACACCTGGCAATACCTTTCTATCGCCATTACTTCACTGCTTAAGAATTTCCTGTCCGTAACTCCAACAGAAAACTCACTCTATTATCTCACTCGCTTGTGAAGCCAAGAAAAAGACATGAACAGAGCCTATAGGCCGAGCACACTTAATACACTTAAGTCCTGTAGTGGAAACAGAGAAATGACTGAGAAATTGCTAGTAGCTATGATGAGTTACATATCTTTTATAATAATACATAATACACACAGACTTTATATTATGTGTAAGGATATTTCCTGCCTCCACGAAGCTCTGACATCCACCTGTGCACTCAACCTTGCAACCTAACCTGAACAGCATTTGACCTCCGACCATGTGATCAAGCAGTACAGAAAGCTGACCTGACTTCATTGGCAGATGACACCAGTGCACCCTTGTTGGCTCAGCCCTTACAAAGGCAAAGGCACGTCATTTAAGCAGAGAGGAGTAGGAAATTAAAAAATGTCAACGTATTTACCGAGTGATGTATTGGATACACTAATGCATGACTGTGGGACTTTTTATGAAAATATATTATTTCTGCCATTCCTGTGACAGATGACTCAGTGATTATTTCTTCTTCCATGTGGATGACAACACACAGCCTATAGATATGATCCCATGCGTCACTGCAGCTGGCTGTATAAGAACATTTCTGTGTAGTTGCCTCAAGTGAAAACACTTTGAGGGTCCAATCAGCATGAATACAGTTTTATTTCTGTCTTGATTTCAGCTAGTTAGGGAAATGAATTTGCATCTCTTCTATGTCAGAACTCCAATAGGATGTTACACTGTACCATGTTCACATACTTGTATACTTCAAGCCTGGGGCTGTTTTTCATGGTTTGGTGGGAAGTTTGGAGCAGGCCCTTTTCTTGTTCCAAAACGAAAAAGCCCCAATGTGCAAAGCCAGATCCACAAGGAAATGGTTTTCGCAGTTGCGTGTCCTGACCGGATTGAACATATCCCTGACCTCAAATCCAACACATATGAGATTGAACTGGACGCCGTTGGTGCAAATCCCTGGCCCAATTAACCATACTTGTATTGTACCTTGGAGAGTTTGATGATACCTATGGGAGTTTGATTAAGTGAATAACACTGATCATTTTTTAAAACTTTAGGTCCTGGCATTCAGGTGGATGCCACATAACACGAATCAGCCATCCCCTGATGGTAGTGGTCCCCCAGAAAGACAATGCACCCCGCCACATCAGGAATGGCCTGAGGAACATGACACGGTGCCCAAACCATCGACCTGGTCCCCAAATTCCATAGATCTTTATCCAATTGAACATCCCCGGGACATACCAGAACAAGTCTGATCCACGGATTGCCGACCTTGCAACCCACAGAACTCAAAGGATCAGCCACCAAAGCCTCAATACCAGCCAGAACACCCTCAGAGGTCATGTTTATATGCTTCAACAGGTCAGAGTGAAGTCCAGTTCATGCTAGCTTGCCATCCATTGGATGCCCCGGCACGTCCAATGGATGCTCAATTGGTTTTGGATCTGGGGAATTTGGAGAACATGTCAATGCCTTGAGTTTGTCACGAGTAATGAGATGATGAATGTCTTCACCTCACCTGTCAGTGATGTGGCTTATTGGTTTATTAGTATTGCACTGATATGAAAAGAAAACCTCCTCATATTCTAGGGGCTGGGACCAGCAAATGTTTTTATTTCTTACGCTCATTGAGGATATCTCCATATGTCATGATTCACATCTAGCGCCTGTATTCAGTGCAAATGTGGGACATTATGACCTTTATTTAGTGAGGGAGAACGTAATGCTGTGTGAGTCAAGTCTTTCATTCAGGATTCTAAAATAATTTTAATTTGTTGGCACTGGAGGTTAAAAAGAAAGTTCTCCTTGAACATAGTTTTTGCAGAAGCATCCAGTATCTTGTCTGGTAATAGCGTAGGATTTTGCCTGATAAATGACAGAAATAATAAATCAATTATTAAAATGGTTACCGATTTATGCGACTTACTTCTTAGCAGAACTGAAGACTTTTTTGATGGAAAAGACGCTTTTCTCCCGACCAGCTTCAGTAAGGGTTTGATTTAGCAACTGGTACAGCTGGCAGAGCTACTCAACTGTTGATCTGTTTGGTTGAAGTAAGCCTGTGAATGATGGTGACAGATGGTTCCTCCAATCACCTTCCAAGTATTTTTCGGAACCCATGCCCTTTTCCAAACAGTTTCTAGCGGCTCCTTCCCTTATGGATTTTTGAAACAACCCCTTCTGCGAATAAAATCTAGTGTGTCAGGTTAATATAAATGTACTGTGTGTGTAAAGCTAATAACGGTTCATGAGCAGGAAGCTGACTGTGAATGAGGGACTGAAAGAGTTCTAGTAAAACGACAGTGAGGGATTGGAACTGCGTGTGTTGCAGGCCATTCATTTTAGCCCAGAGAGCAGCACCATGACTCATGAATTCAGCCAAACTGTGGAAAGCATTGTGTCAGCTGTTTGAGCAGAGCTGGTACAGAAACGCTGGCATATGCCACACAGGTTCAGCATGAAGGGAGCAACATGGTTGGTTTTAAACACAGAGGCCATTATCAACATTTATAGGACATTTCATTCCCTGTAGTGCACCAAGTGAGAGCTGAGTGGCCTCAATTAACTCTAACTGCTGGAAAATTCACCTGCTACTTTAAAAAGAGTAAATTAATGTAATATAAATGCAATAATTGGCATTGTGACTGAAAACGTGTGTTTTAAGGCTGCACTATTCAATATTGATATATTACAAATGGGTAAAATGACTATAAGTGGGGGTTCTTGTATGGAGGAAAGGAGGTACTAATATTGATAAATTATCATCAGACGCTGCTGTACACTACTTGCCCAACACCAAACATCAGACTGACTGGTCTACTTTTTGAGTACTTTTATACTCTTACTCAAGTAGTTATTTCTTAAAAACTAATTTTACTTCTACTCGAGTAACTGTTTATGAAAGGTAACAGTACTTTTACTTGAGTACAGTTAATCTACTCCACCCACCTCGGCCTGATACATCTGCTTCCTCTGTGCCATAGAGCTCGATTGTTTGTCCAAAAATGATGAAAAAAAACACATTGATGAGACACACTGTTGCACAGGACGCCATGTTCCCTCATTACCATTAACACACACACTGGAGTTTATTTTGACTCAATGCCAATACACCGTCCTGCTGCCCCAAATACTCAGTAGAGCACCGACTGAAAATAATCCTGAACATGAGCAGTATTTCCTCTAGTTTCAGTACCATTTTCTGAAAACCACAATGACCACATTTTTAAAGAAATGACTGAGGCTTTTTAAATAACACGTCTGTGACTTGTTATGAAAAAGGCACGGGTCGCATGCCACATATGCTGTAGGAAAGTCAGAGAGCATTATGAGATGAATGACACTTTATAGGTTTTGCTGCAACAAGTTAATCAGAGCTAAGGGTTACCTAAGGATACTTCTTGCAGAACGTAGCTACTTAAATGAATATTTCAACCTGCTGTTCTAAATAGAATAAAAATACTCATGTATTTCAAATCTTTAAAACATGTCAACAGGGGCAATCCTAGTAAACTGACGCACACCCAGATGGTTTGTTTACTGGCAGGTCCAGAATAGTGACGGGCGTCGCTGTGACTGCTGACAACCAGCCAGCCATTACATCACACGCCCAGGATACACTGTCCTTGGCTGGGACTGAGACGCAGCCTAAAGTGGTTCGTGTGTGTGTGTGTGTCCAACAGATACATCCTACTGACTCAATGTCTACAATTTGACTTTTTGTGTTGTTTTTTTTCTTTATAGTTTTCATATTTTTTTATTTAAGCTGTTGGTCTTTAAATCGTAGCATAGGTTTCTGTCATTTAAGTCAGCATGCAGTATGCGTGTTTGTGCATAGAAGCACGTGGCCTGAACGTGTGTGTGTTTGTGTGTGTGGCCGTGTCGCTGGAATGCCCTCGCCGCCAAAATTTACAAGCTTTGTCACATTGTGATGGCAGCGAACACACCTCCCAGCTTGATACAAAACTCAGCTATGGCCTCACATGTAGACACTAACAGTGGGCCGGCTTTAACAAGACTGTTAAGGACAAGATGCTGTAGAGGAGAGGAAATATTTGTGGTGGATTTATGAGGACCGGGCTACTTTTAACAAGCAACTGTGTAGGGGGTCAACAGTGTAAAGTACATTTACTCAAGTACTTGAAGCTAGTTTTGAGGTAGCCACATGCATTGAACTTTTATGCTCCAATGAAAGACAATGCATTGTAAAGGTCCCTCATAATAAAAAGTTTAAAAAGTTTAAAAAGTTAAAGTAAAGTTTGCTTCACCTCGGCCAGTAATGGAAACCCTACATCCTGATACTACTTGGCTAACTGTTGGCCCCCTTGGCCTTTTAAGAAAAGCAAAACATGGGATTTTGTATCCTAACATAAGTGAGTAGCTTACCTACTGACAACTGACAAAGCCTGACAACAGTTAACCTGCTGGCATACAACACTACAGCTGTTTTCTGAACTTTTTTAGCTGTTATATTTGACATTTAAAACTGTCTCACTGTTGAGCCTTCACTGCCTTGCTAGCCATAGCAATTGGAAGCCCGAGTCGACTTGGTCAGTAATGAAAAACTTGTAAAAAAGAGACCATCTAGACAAAATGAATGAACTCTTGAGGAAGATCATATTTCAAGGCTGGATTTAGCAGCGTCACAATTGTGATTGTGCTTTAGATTTTCTACATCCAAAAGTGACTTGAGGTAATGTAGTTGTTCACATTCTGTTTAGCAACTAACTGGGAAATACTGTTCGCTTGACAAAACAGATGTGGCTTTGAATGTTGTTGGAAACAATTTGCATAATGAACACAGACAACTTAACAAAGTATATAACAAATGTCTTGTCATTTTCAGACATTCTAATGCAGAAATGTTGCATTTTTTCCCCTTTAAATAAACGTTGCTGTTCTCTGTAACAGTATATACAGTCTTGTCCAGTGTATGTGTATGTATCTATATCCTGTAGGAGTAGATTGATCATGTATCAGGCTGATTATCAGCATCTCTCTAATTATCAGTACACTACATTATGTCAGAGTTATGGCCGATCAGCACTGAAAAATAAATACAGAAGCACAACCTCAAAATTACACATAAGTGTACTTGAGTAAATTTAAGCGGTTAAATTACATCACTGGTGATTCTCAACTTTGAGATGAACATTTTTTATTTCTCTTCAAAAACATATCGGTTCCAATTATCAGTCTGCTGGATTACTATATATGGACCCATATATCCTGTACTTGAAAGCTTATTTTTCGCACATTTATGGAAACATTAGATTTCCTATAGGCATAAGAAAGTTAGAAACAGAAGAAAATCTAATGGTCACTGCGACCTTATTATGCAATATCCAAGACACACTGTAAATCAGACTAGGATTATCGTAGTGATTTCTTCCAGTAACTGGCCCTCACCCCTTTGTGAGCAGCCCAGATGGCTGAGATCCCAGTGTAAGAGATGCAGGCAGGGGACCAAGACAACACAGTTGTTGCCAGGGATGTTGCAGGCAGGCAGAATATCAACCTGCAGCCTAAGCATTCAGCCTGCTACCAGAGGCTTGTTGTTGTCATTTACATTCGCACACCATATTCCAGCAGAACATTCTGACTGATCTTACATAATAGGAGGCCTGTTAAGCTGTATGTAAAGCACCACTCACCTAGACACACATGCTACACACCGTGAACCCATACAAACACACCTAGAGGTTTTGTATGACAGGATTAATATTATAGTTCAGCATCTGTTATTGTGGTAAACGAGTAATGAATATCTACTCAAGACAGAGGTGAATAATAACAGGGAAGTCGTGGTTGACACAAGCAAGTCATTATTGGCTACAACCTTTTTTTCTCCCTGGCAGGTGAACATACACACACACACACACACACACACACACACACACACACACACATAGCTTAATAAAGGTTATTAAAGGTCATTATTACCTTTCTCCTCTGGCATTGTCACTCAGCTGTTTAGACAAATGTAATATATTATTATGTCCTTTAATTATCATAGGCAATATCCCAAAAAATCTCTTCAGAGTCCTCTGATGGTGTTGCGACACATCCTCTGCACGCTCTGGTGTAATAATAGGTGGGAGCACAGAGTGAGTGCTCTGTCTGTCACTATCTCTGGAATGAGCTGCAGGTCATATGACTCCCTATGTCTCTCTCTCTCTCTCTCTCTCTCTCTCTCTCTCTCTCTCCCGTTCTCTCTCTCTACCACCTCACTGAGTTATTGCTGCTATCTGTTATAAATAGAAGCATGTGCAGCTCAAAGAGAATGACACCTCCTCCTGGTAATCTGTCACTGGGCGTGTCCCAGTCTCGCCAGTCTGCGACAAATTCAGCTCAGTGATAACCAAATTAAGGTTCAGTATGTTCAAAGGATGTGTGCTGTAATGTTTTTTTATTATACTGAAATTCATTGTAATCTTTTCCCAGAAAACATAGGAATGTCAAAGCATTTTATCAGTTTTTAGAGTCCATGTAAAAACACAAGCCCATTCAAATCAATTCTGACCCTGAACACCAGTCTAGGCAGATGGCTGCCCACCAATGAGCCGGGTTCCCGCTCAAGGTTTCTGCCTGTTAAAAGGCAGTTATTTCTAGCCACTGTCACAAAGTGCTTGCTCATGGGGCAAATGAGATGATTTTTGATTTGAATTGGTGCTATACAAATAAGGATTGATTGATTGACTGATTGATTTATTGATTTGTTGCGAGTATATCCTGATCATAGCCATAACATTACAACCACCTGAGAGTTGAAGTGAATAAAAATGATCATCTCGTTAGATGCAATGTTTTTCCGGAGAAACTTTGGGTCGTGGCATACATGTGGACGCTCCTTGCCACACTGAAAAAACTACTCAGGAATCCCCGTAGAACAGGACAATGAGCTTGAAGTGTCAACCTAGCTTCCAAACTTCCCAGATCACAATCTGATCGAACATTCGTGAGACAACCCTGAACAAGTCCAAACCATGGATACCAAACCGTGGATCAGAGTTGGCTCTGACCTATCACGGCATCTCCTGTGGTTTCTGGCAGCAGGACATTGGCAGCAGATCGTCCCATTGACGAAAAAGTGCTCTGCCGCACTGCAAAAGTTTTTGCAGTGCGGCAGAGCACATTGTCCTGCTGGGGGGACATGGCCATCAGGGAGCGCTGGTGCCATCAAGGGGTGTGCTTGGTCTGCAACAGTGTTTGAGTGGGTGGTTTGTGTCAGGTGGCATCCTCATGAATGCCAGGACCCACTATTCATTTCAGCTGTCAATGGTTTCAATAGCCCTTTTTAGATAGAAAAGGTGGCACATTTGCTCCAAGGTAAGGGCGGCAATGTGCCGGCCTGTCTTTCTAAAACCGAGGCGTAATATTCCTCCTTTTCCAAAAGCCGCCTCTGAGGTAGGCGTAAACATGTGACGTGACGTGAAGCTCGAAGTTGGGCTGCGAACAGTGACATAGAATTTATCTTCAAAATAAGAGCTTTACATTGCATCCCACTGGAGTTTAGAACTGGGTTCTTAGCGGGGGGGCTTTTAATTTGAAAGTAGCGACCGTTCTTGCTTGCCGACATAACAAGCTAACACAACTAAACAGCTGCAGAGACCGAGGAGATGCTAGCATCTCCTGGATCTCAGCGGCTGTCCAGTTGTTCATCTTAATGTCCGCGGATGAAATGATGGACTGACTGATGTGATCAGCTGTTACCTGGTTTTAAAACTCCTCGGTTGTGGGTCGCACAGCAGTGCAGGTCATTGACACCTCCGCCCACCTCACCCTCAGGCCGGCACATTTCCGCCTCGGTTTTAGATAGCAGTCGAGGCGGAAATAAGTGTACCCTCCAAGGCGGAAAATCGGCGGACCAGAACAGACCCCCAATTTGCCGGCCTCTGTCTAAAACCACGGACCGAGCTGCCAAAAGGACGGGCAAA
Source organism: Diplodus puntazzo (assembly GCA_963678695.2). Classification (NCBI taxonomy): domain Eukaryota; kingdom Metazoa; phylum Chordata; class Actinopteri; order Spariformes; family Sparidae; genus Diplodus; species Diplodus puntazzo. The sequence goes on along the minus strand of OZ023170.1, from coordinate 13,266,686 downwards.
TTGGCGGCTTGGTGCTCTGTCTAAAAACGGCTATTGTTCTGTTTTATTGTACTGTATGTGACGTTGCTGTTATGAGCCTGCTCCTATTATTAGCTTTTTATTCACCTGACAAGGTACTGTATGATTACACGATACTGTTAGTATCTACGTGGTTAGCGAGCTAGCTAATGTGGCAAACAAGTATGAAAAGCATGTTGTCACAGGAGAGTCTGACATTGTGTATTCACTTCACAGTTTGCATCATTTATTTGAGCTTGTCTGTTTGTTTGAGATTGTCACTCATAAAAACAATTACCCTATTAACGTATTCTAGCCTTCTTTGGTCAGTATTTTGGTTTTCCTGGACAACAAACTCCGCTTAACAACAACAACTTAATTCCTGGGAGCAACAGCTACTTACACCCACTGTAAGCTACCTGCCACCACACTGCAGAAAGCTAGGTGAAGCTTGTGAAGAAAAATTAGACATTTTTCTGGAGTTGGTGAAGGCCAAAACAGAGCTAAAAGCAGAGCATATAGGACCTTATTCATCAGGTGTGCACAAACAAGACACAAAATAAACGCCTACGTTGCTGCATGTCACGTATATGTGTGAATAGGCAATTTTTTGCTATCAATCTTTCCATCTACTTTGCTTACAAGTCGCATTTTACACTTTAAGCCAGGAATATCCAGCCATCAACTAGGAATATTCACAACAAATGTAATCCAAGTTTAAATGCAGTGAACAGTAAGTTGTCCTGTTGACAAACAATATTCATGGTATGTTGGTATAGAAAATCAAACTCTGCTTTCTGTGTCAGGAAAATGCTTGGTTCGACTGTAGCTCATCCAGATATCTGATTTGTGTTCAGGGTGACTTCCCAATGTGCCGCTGTGCGTTCGCGGGTATTTAGAGACTGGCTTTAACTCTCACTATTGATCCCAGTCGGTATCTAATCAATATCCAGGGGACAACAACACTCAGGCTTAGGGATTCACCGCCATATGTAATCGAACTCTCAGAGGTAAGAACAGAGTTGACATACTGACTAATGTAAACATACTGTATCATGAAGAATTATGAAGCTGTTTGATATTGCAATTTTAAGCTTGGATGGATGGTGATAGATCTCTAAAAGTGATTTCTGTAAAGAATGTTGAAATGAGGCAACATAATGACTTAGATGTGTCTATACATGATCTATAATATAGTGTGCCTTGACTCACTAATCAACAGTTGGGCATGCTACATGAGAAACTTGCTACTCTCAAACAATTTCTATAACCAAAGCAAATACAGCGAATGGTTGCATGACGTGACCGAACACGGAATGTACAGTACGGTCGAAACAATGAGATCTCCATTCTCCATTCAGCTGGTGGAGGGTCACCTTAGGTTAATGGTAACGATGTTGGACCGTCTCCATCTTCTGGGTCCCAGTAAAACAATGGCCACTTCCACAATGATGAAGTAAGCAGGCACATTCATTAGGCTTTGCGCCAAGTGTTCAGAATAGAACTGAACCAGAGGGCCGAAGAAGAACGTTTTCTTTTCGTAATGATAATTACGACCAATAATAAACAATAAGTGACCACTCCCGGCGACGGTGGATCAATGTATTATTACTTTTTTTATTAGCCGTAATAGCTGTAAGCTTCAGGGATTCACCATGTCGGTTGGTCAGTCTCAAAAACTAACAACTAGATTACCATGCCATTTTTTTGCAGACATTCATGGTCACTGTGAGGATGAATCTGATTGACTTTGATTTTGCTTTGACCTTTTATGTAGCACCTCCTAATGACACTTTCTTAGCGTGTTCACGCGTTGAGGTCACACGGTGGACATGCTTGACAGCGTCCCAACGGCAGAATGGTAACACTGTCAGTGTGAGCATGTTAGCACGGTGACATTAGCCTTCAATTCAAAGCACCACTGTGGCTAAATACAGCTTTGCAGAGTTGACAGAATGGCTTCAGTGTTGTTGTTGTTGTTGTTGACCACAAAATATCAGCTTTCTGAGGTTTTAGAACTGGCCGAGAAATAAAAGATGTCACTTGAACCCTGCTAGATGGAGGACAGGGAGAGCATGAGCCGCATTCAAAGCCACGACCTGACAGGCGATTGGTTCTCCCCTGTCAGGCCAGACCAGCAGGGGCCATTACAGGAGGTTATTAAAAATTTACCAAAAATAACACACAGGATGTGCCAGAGAGGTGTATTCAAGCTGAGCTGATTGTCAGCGAGCAGAGAGACACATGCCAGAGGGACAGAGCAGGAAGCGTGGCCTCATTTCATTCCTTGACACCACCTTTCACATACTTCCTCAAGTCCTTTTCTTTCTTTCTTTCTTTCTCTTCTGAAGCTGTGACGGATCATCACCGGGACATGAACCAAAAGGAAGTGCAAAACCTTCAGGGGAACAGCGTGCATGGTGGACTTCTCCATGTGACTCACCAGCAGGCACCACTGCTGTGTGTGTTTGGGTGTGTGTTTGGGTGTGTGTGTGTGTGTGTGTGTGTGTGTGTGTGTGTGTGTGTGTGTGTGTGTGTGTGTGTGTGTGAGGGATAGAAAGAAAGACACAGGATCTGCATTGCAAATCATCTAGCACCAGAGCTGCCAAGTGGCATTCACAACAAATCCAAACGTGGGACCAAAACAGAGCGCTCCTGCTTCCAGCCGAGCAAAAAATACTGAAGCAACAACCCAATTTACAACTGATGATGGCATTAATAATTATCAAAATACCAAATATCATGATAAAACTGCCATTTTTGCAGACTTTAGCGGCATTTTAATATATTAATATATGCCATTCGTCTTTTAAAAAAAATTCTGACTGAAAAACAATGACTCGGCTGCTTTTCCCCTCCGACTGCGATCAGCGACAATCTGGGTTTAGCTTTGCATTAAGCTTTCCGCAATGTTCTCCAGACGAGCTAGTCTTGCATGGCACTTAAATGAAAACAACATCGCTTGCCAGAGAACTGACACGGTAACAAAGCAGAAAAAAGAAACAGCCCGTCTTTTTTAGCTTTGGAGGGATGAGGCAGGGGAGACAGATATCTGCATGAGCTTAAAACTCAGCATAAAACATCTTCACAGTCACAGAATGAATACGACTCCCTCACTTTCCCTATTCCTTCTGAAGCCGCCTCTTTTTTGTCAGCAAAGGGTATTTTGTGAAGAATTGCAGCATTTCGTAGTCTGCACAATCTGTCATCCCGCACATGCTTTATTCACATGCTCGAGCGGGACAGGGAAGAAGAGAAAGAGACACGGAGACGGATGCTTTGGGTGCTTTATCATCTCGATGCAGCATCCTGACCTTTCTCCCATATTTCCATGTGGCGCAGTGTTTCAGAACCAGCATCCGGCATGATTTTAGAACTTGGGAGACTCGTCTACGATCTGGAGTTGTAGAGATGGAAATATCAACTCATAACATTGCCTTTACCTTTGCACTCAAGCCAACTCAGTGTGCTTCTTGTCCCTGAGCTGTGCACATGTGGAGGCTAACAACAGACTGCCCGAATCATGTAGGTAGAAGTGAATGAGACAACTGTTTGAAACAGAACCTCAGCGGTTCTGATGTTCACAGAAGCCCGTATTCTTCATTCACTTCAGACTCCAAACGCTCGGCGATTTGCTTTGAATTATTTTACTCAGTTTACTCTTCCGTTTTTTAGCTTTGTCATTTTTTTTAGTTAAGTTATTTGATTTTACTTGTTTTAGTCTGTTTACTACTTTATTAAGTCACTTTTTCAAAGTTCATCATTTGATTGAAAATGTTTTGCACAGTTTTCTCTAGGTTATTTAAGCCTGGTCATTTGATTTGAATTGCTTTAGTCGGTTGAGTGCTTGCTCATTGTTTTTGCTTGGTCATTTCTTAGGTTCGCCGTTGATTTAAGTTGTTTTAAATTGCTAATTGAACTTGATTTGAATGATTTTGCGGACTTTTTATCGTACTTTTTCTAAGCTAAGCAATCAGATCACCAGTCATACTGCTATGAAGTTCAGTACAGCTTTTGACTGTCCAGTAAGAAGTATTTAAAGTTTGTGGCTGTCTCAAACAGCTCAGTCAGTTCAATACAAATAACAGTACTGTACTGATTACAACAGTGCTTCTCAGTCCCCTGTGAGGGGAGTTGCACTGATCAAAGCTACTGATTGACTATGTTGATCCAGTCAGTTGGGCCTGACACTAACTAACACTTGTTCATATGCGCACTGAACACATAGACTTGAGAGATGCTAACAGAAACTCATATCCGTGGCTACAAGCAAACAAAAGTGCATTCTATTGTATTTAATCCAGGTTCCACTTGAAATGACACCAGTAAAACAAGTATAAACCTATGAGAACAGAAGAAAGAGGAACAAAGACTGATTCAAGCATTACTGCATTTCATCAGAATTTTGCTTTTGACAATACTGTACAATTACTGATTACTAATTACTAACATTGCTGCAACAACATCTGACAAGGCAGGAAACTGGAGCGGTCAGATGATCAGACAGGTTAGAAACAAGACAACAATTTATGCAGATGAAGTAACCAATTTACTTGCAACTAAAACTTTCAAAGCACCTGACGTGTCAATAATAACCTGTTGTTGCACAGGACCATTGTGTGCACACAACATAAAAAGCATAGACAAGGCTCGATTTCCTGAGAAAGCTCAAGAAGGCCAAATTCCTTTGCCAGTTTCTTGTCACCTTTTACAGGGGCGATAGAAAGCATCCTAACTGGAAACATCACAAACTAGCATGGTATGTGCAGAGTCCAGGACAGGGAGACTCTGAGCGGGTGACCCAGAACATCATTGGTATCCATAAACCGAGCATCAGTATCATCTGTGTAGTGAGTAACTGCACAGGGACCAAAAGGATGCTCAGAGACAAAGCCCACCCCAGCCACAGTCTGTTCACCCTGCTGCCATATGGAAAAAGATTGAGTGTCCACTATGAATTGGATATTTTTATTTATTATCCTGTATAATTTATGGATAGTGTCTTTTATCTAAGAGTTTCTCCCAGCGAGAAGCAGTTATAACCGTGGTAAAACTGCAGATGTTTAACACGGTTATGCTGCTGAACAACAGCTGTTGAGTCTAGAGCAGCTAGAAAATGTTGCACAGACGTTACACATCGGCCTGCATGTTATGTATTGTTACACATGTACGAAATTAAGCTTGTGTACATGCAACATTTTGCAACAGGAACATTTTCCTGGACAAATAAAGCTTGTTGGTGCCTACAAAACCAGGCTTCACTAACTTTGCATAAAACCAGAGTCTGGTGTGTAATATCGAAGCCTAGATCTGAGAAGGTAACCAGGAAGAGGGTCAGTACACTGTGCTGTTTTTTGAAATAGATAGTTTGGGCTATGATTTTACTGTTCACCTTCCGCCTTCCACACAAGTTTAGCTTAATTGGGGGTTTGTTTAAAACCTGTCTGATCGTCTGACTGCTCATGTATCTTCCAACATCAGACTTCTTTTTGACCGACAGCTAAAACCCTGAGATGTTGTAACCTTGCTTTTTTAGCGGCACGCATACAAGTACGAAAAGAAGATATAGGAGGAGGGACAGGGCTGTCATATTTTTACTTCCTCAGGACCTTCTGACCTTGACCTTATCTATATCACCCACCACTCCCAGCTTTTCCAACAGTCATTGCGAGTCGTGTCACATACGCAATGGCATCCTGGGCTTCATCAATTACACTCTGCAGTGTTCCAAGTCTAATAGGAACCCACTGGGTCATTATATAGCAGCTTAATGCATGACATGCACGCAGCACTAAAGTGAACCAGACTATCGTAAAGAGCTTCACTTCAAAGGCTCGAATGACCATATCACTACTGGGAATACTGCTGGAGTGGAGAATGGAATGCCCCAAAAGCCCACTGAGGCCGTGATATAGGTGTCTCTCTATCTTTGTTAACGTGTTTGAGCGTACATGTGTGTATGTGCCTCTGCAATGCACCACCGACCCCAATCCAAAGTCCAACTGCCGGTCATAAAGCTGAGTTAAAAGGCAGATATTAGGTTATAGGTGGGAGGCTGTGTGCTAATGCAAAACATGGAGTAAAAAAAGTAGCTTAGTTTTAGATATCCAAAATGCCTCTTAACCTAAATAGGTTTATCTTTTCTTTCCCTTTCACTGCTGTACCTCTAAGTACAGCAAGAAATATGGGTCATATTCACATTATGGTAACAAGCTGCAATACAGGTTTGCTTTTTTTTTTTTATCATACAGGGATGACACTACTTCAAACTCTGGAAGTAGTGTCCAACAGCCATTCATCTTAACTGTTCACATTCCAACATTTATAATCAAAATAAATAATCAAATAGATGTCAAAAACAACATTATTTTTGTTCTTCGCAATCTTTGACGGACAACATTTCCCATAAGCCCTAGACATTTGCTGGTTGAACATAGTGCCTTGACAGAATGAGCCATCTATAGATGAGTGGACAGGACAGAGTTACATAAGATATTTGTAATAATTAGGACTAAACTCTGTTAATGTGTTTCTAGAGAATAGATTACAGCTAAAAGGCTGGGGAAAGAATGTTTACAATATTGATAATAAATCCTTGGAACACATTTTCATTTCTCAGAAAAAGGAAAGATGAGAGTACTCTCCTTAGTGCTGATCTCCTATAACATTGCAGGCCTTAATATGAACAGTAGAACCAGAAATACTATCCCTTATCTCTAGGGCAGGGCATCGAACGTCAATACTTTTATGGCACCGACCAAACTGCCTCGCCCCCTATCAAGCATCAGCATGCCGGATGTATGGTAATGTTCTATTTTGTTCAAATGGATTTCCCAAAATTTGTATTAAAATAGTATTGTTCAGGAACTATCGTTGAAATCATGGTATCGATACAATATCAAAACATTTTTTTTTTAAACCCGCCTATATTACCCATAATGCAATTATGCCACCAACTGTTCGGGTTGGACACGTGTGTTATGTCCATGCCTCGGGGACGGGTTAGAATGTCAGGCTTTGAATTTTGGAGTGGGAACTGACATTGACTTAAGTGACATCACTTGAAGACATTTATCAGACTTCATACAACTCCTTCTGGAGGCACTAAAAGGCTTTACAGTGTTTTCCACACATTAATTTAACATTGGCTGCAACACATCTTAGTTTCTATTTTTGGAGCTGTGCATCCCGTTGCCTCTCACTACAGACAGCACATCCATCAGTAGATAGCATGATGTTATTTGATTGTTATTTGGTGAGTCTCGAAGAGCCAACCGATTACAATTTATCCCCATCCATGTTAGCTTGACGCTAAACCGGAAGTTAGCCGACTCTGTCAGCGGAAGTGTCCAGTGCGCATGTTCTACGGCACCCCAGCTGGACAGCTACCACGACAATTAAAGTCTGATTCTGTGGGAAACACTGGGTTTTATATAAGTTTTTCACTTGTGTAGTAATACTCCTCTAAGAGAGCAGAACACACTGCTTCTCAGTCTGGTCTAAAGTTATTCTTTGAGGATTCCAGTGCAGAGTTTCAGGTTCCTGTGGTGCTGTAGAGCTGTTCCAGAAATTGGTCCATATGGGCTCCAAGGGAACAATGTATTAAGGGGGATTTTTGTTCTCATTAAGTAGAAAACTAAATAACCAGTTGAAATTATTTGCTTTGAAATGGAATTTCTTTGCTTAAACTCCCTCAGTGTTGCAATCTGTGCATCTGAGCTCCAGATCTGTTAAGTGAATGGATGGAAGATATGGAGCAAAACCAAATGGAGATCATGAAGTTGAGCTCAGGACATTTGCTTTCTCCATTTCCAAGATTACAATCGCTGTACCCTGGGTGGTTCACTCCTCCCTACGTGGGTGTGTGATAGATGTGGGTGTTCAAGTGAGACAGAGATGAAGTGGGTGCGACCATACATCAGCATTATTTAGTTCTGCTCCTGCAAATGCACCTCCATCCTGAAATGAAATATACACTGCAGTAGATAACACACATAGCAAAACTGCAGTGGCTTCAAACTGGTGTTTTGTGGTATCAGAATGTGTGTATGTGTGCTTTTACACATGTAAACGTTAGGGAACACCCTCACAATTATATGTCTAACATAACAGGAGTCATGCTGGAGAGAGATCCCACACACACACTGACAGCTCATGCTTCTTATTGGAGAAAGGAGGAGGGTATACAAGGCCTCCATCCATTTTCCCTTTTCTCTCCTTTCATTTTTTGCCCTGATCTGGTTGAAAATATGGCCTTGGGGAGGCATTCTGTGTGAATATGTATGTGTGTGTTTGTGCACGCATGCTGATTGTGTGACTTGATTGTGATTACATTCACCTTTAAAGTGGGGGAACACCCTGTCGTTGCAGCATATAATCAAGCAAGCAAAGTATTATAGTGTGGCATCTAAAACAAAATATACACAAAAGAAAAAGAAAAACACTCTCACAAAACCCATTTTCATTTAAACTCTTAAATTTCAACCGAATTCTGATCCCACAGCGAGATCTTTGCATGTTGGTGTGGTCGAGTACAGACACACACTGACGGCGGAGCTTCAGCCTGAGAAGCACTAATCTATACGAAAAGCTGATGTTGAGGATTACTTGATCGCCAGGGAAGCACAACATGAAGCAAATCTCTGTCTTCACAACATTTTGCCTCCAGTCTTGGGCAGAGAATTAACGCACACAAAAAATACTTGGGTGACCTACTTTTAGGCTCCCACTTTAAAACTCCTTATTAAGACCACAACATGCAATGTGATTAGGGCATGTTAATCCGGTTAATTGGTTAATTCACCAGGGAACTGTAGTATCCTGGACTATTCAGGAAGTCAACAAAGGGAAAAGAAATAGGAGATCGAAGGAAAAGGGACAAGATAGGAAAGGAAAGGTAGTAGGAGAGGAGACATGCAGAAAGGAAAGGAAGGGAAAGGAAAGGTTATGAGTTAGAAGAAGAGGATGCATGAAAGTAGGAAGGACAGGAAAGGAAAGGAAAGGAAAGGAAAGGAAAGGTTATGAGGTAGAAGGAGAGGATGCATGAAATTTGGAAGGAAATTAAAGGAAAGGAAGGGAAAGGTTATGAGATAGAAGGAGTGGAGACATGCAACAAGGAAAGGAAAGGAAAGGAAAGGAAAGGAAAGGAAAGGAAAGGAAAGGAAAGGAAATATGATAGCAGGAGGGAAGACAAGGAAGATGGGGAGGAAAGGAAATAGGATAGCAGGAGAGAAGACAAGGAAGATGGAGAGGAAAGAAAAGGTAACAAGAGGTAGAAGGAGTGGACAAGAAAGCAGAGGAGGTAGTGGGAGATAGAAAGAAAGATGAAAGGAAAGGAAAGGAATCAGAATTCCTTTACTCATCCCGCAAACTGGAAAATGTGTGTCACAGCAGCCAAAGGACAGTAATATTACAATAAACAATAATAATAGTAAAAAAAATCAACAATATTATAAAAAGGTAAGAAACAGAAATAGACTCGTATATATATAATATACACAGAAAGGAAATGAAAGGAAGTAGAAATAAGGAGATATAAAGCACAGGAAAAGAGGAGGGATATGGTAAAGACAGGTGAGCTAGCTTGTATACGAAGAGAGGAGGGGAGGAGGTTGTTGCCTTCCTCTAATGCTAGTGAAGAAACAAAAGATTAAAGTAAGGAGGTTGTTATAACAGATATACTATAGCTTGAATCAGTACACAGCACTGTGTGAATAATCAGACAGCCACAGACAACGATTCAGTCTCCTGGAGCGATCAATCACAGTAGAACACACACACACACACACACACACACACACACACACACACACACACACACACTGAGAAGAAAGTGAATTGATGAATAATTCACTGTAGCCCATTGATCTTTAGGTCTCTCTCTCCTTCTCTCCACATAGCAGTAATCTGATGCAGGTTCTAAGTGCAGCGTTAGCTCTCAAAAACACAAAGGACGAAATTTCCTGTTTCCTCTTATAGGGTCCCCACAAATAGCTTCAGTGGACACATGTCCGTCACATCGTAATTGTTGCTGAGTTATTACTGGGACACCACATCATGAACTGCAATCCATGTAAGACATCAATACAGCAAGTTTCCAATTAGAGAGAGACAGCTATTGCGAAACACATTTTGAGATAATTAGTATATGTAAACTATATACCTAACACAGCTTTAACAATACACTCAAATGATGTGTTCAGGTTTTGGTTCTGACTACAATGTTGTATGTTTTCCTTTTATCTTGGTTTTCTTTGCCTTGAGAGAGAGCTTTCAAATAGGTCCATAATTTAATTTTATGCAGTTGCACACACACAAACATCTACTGCATGTGCTGGAGCAGGGATTCCTCTTGGTAGGACACAGCTACTAGGCTATAAGAGCTTTCTCTATTCAGGAGCTCTGTGGTTCCTCAAAGACCAGTACTGCGAGACAGGTTTACTATTGATCAAACTTTAATTTGAGACAAAGGATTAGTGCTGATTTACATCTCCCATTACAGCGAATCAGGAACAAAGACTACAGAGCGAACTAAGTATAATATGATATGTAAAAATGTATATGGGCTGGTGTTGATACTGAACAGTGTTGCTCAGGATCTAGTTAGGGTCAGCTTCAAAAAACTGCAAATCAGCTTTAAAAGGAGTGCCTTGCTCTTGCATAGGTGCATGAGACCTAAGATCCTAACCTTTTCAAGCTTTCCTACCATTAAACTTGTTGACAAAAAAACAGATTAACAATGTACAGTGATTCCTAAATGACATACTGTATCTAGTGTCTTGAATCTACATAAGAAACCATGGATACACACCATCAACTATAATCAACAACATCTTGGCTCTAAATATCCAGTGAAAGCGTGCAAGCATTGATATTGTGAGGAACATAAAAGTTCAAGCCCCAGCAAGTTTAATGCTCTCCTGAGATGAGCTACAATCCATCACAATGTTTGCATTTCCAGAGTGGCCAAGAGGTTTTTCCAGTTTGTAAATTGGCAGCAGTTCACGGAGTTCAGCTTAAAGAATATCAGGTGCCTCAAGGTCGAGTCAGGGTTAAATAATGTGTGATATTGACATTTTGGAGTGGCGTAGCATTTGCAGTGATACAGTCAATATGGGCTGCCTTGATAAAAACTGAACTGGATCATGGGTAGATGATCGCAGTTGACCAGCTGAGAACTTGGGGAGTGGATGACAGATTCAGATCATGGATACCAAGACAAAAATGAAATCCATCCAAATGAAAAGAAGAGCTTTCCCCTCACTCATTTGGACTGAAAGGGGTCACCTGAGCTGGTGAAGTATTGGATTGGCCAAAGGATCCACCAGAACTAATGTGGCGTTATTCTGAGTATGTCCAACAGAACACCATTGATGGATTAAGTATTCAATTTTGCATGGGGATTTCCCAAGGATTGCACAAGAATAACAACGGCATGTGACCAGAGTAAAGGACATCACCCCAACATGGATAAACAGCTTAACCGAGGCGGGTAGATGGATATTCAAATGGTATAGTGGAAATGAACACTGCTGAAGCTGCAGACTTCCACATATACATGAAGAAAGACTGTTGGGAACAGCAGTATCTGTTTGATCAAACACTAACTTTGAGTCCCCAGAACGCTGTCAGCCAGGTTCATAGAGCTCTGCATGCAGTGAGATTGGATTTCATTTGATCTATTGGTAAAGCGACATTTTTAGTTATTTATAATAATATCAAATAAAGAACTCAGTGAACTGAATAAGATTTCTGGATCATTTCTTGAGAAAATTGCAACGGTCACACTAGCTCCATCGAAACAGTATTTTGGCATATCATTAGACACTCAAACGTGAATCAAATGTTGTGGCCCATACAGTCGACAGATCTTAACTCATCTAAACACCTGCAGGAGATTTGGGAGCAATGTCTTAGACAGGCGGTTCATCAAAACCTCCAAATGAGAGAATATCTTTTGAAAGAAAGTCATTCATCCAGGGATGGCACCAGCCTTTCAGTTGGTCATTCTACCTCCTTGGTGCAAAATGAAATATCTCAACATTTAGATGGATTGCCATGAAGCTATGTCAAGACGGCCATGGTTCCCGGAGCATGACTCCCATTGATATTGGTGATGCCACGATTTTTCTCTAGTTCCACAGTCAGATCAAAGTTCCTTTGCTCTGAAATATCTCAACATCTAATAGATGGATTGTACAAATATTCATGTTTCCTGATGATGTGTCCACGACCACAACGGTGATTCTTTAGTTTATGACCAAATACCTCAAAGACCCATCAGCCTCAGCTGTGCTTTATGTTCAGTGTGAATCAGCAAACATTTGCATGCTAACATGCTAATGGCACCACTGTACTTCAAAGAGCAATTTGTAAGATCTAGACATAATTTTAATTTAACACATTCCAAAAATGAACTAACCCTATCGACGTAACAGTTCCGGCCTTGTGTTAAAGATGTCTATGTATTGTATTTCGGAGATAAGTGGCTGAAGATCTCACTTATTTGTACACTGTAAACTGTGTGTCCTTTGGAAACCATGTCATGGTCAAGGTCAACTTTATTATCCCACAGGTGGGAAATTCATGTTGTCACCATTGCATGTGGTTGTGTGATGAACAATTTTTTATACAGAAGGCTTTACATAGAACATGACAAACACTGTAGTGTTCACATTGTGTATATCTTTGCCTGATCCTATCACTGTTCACACTGTGACATAAACACAATAGGACTGTGTTCTAATATAAAACTATGTGTCTGAACTAATTGCTCTGCCACAACTTTGTCCTTTTAGGACCAGAATTCCAGTCCTGCCACTTACGGTGATGGATTTACAACCCTGCCCTATATTCTCATCTGCAGCTGGTCTCATCAACAAGGTCACCCCCAGTGGATATCTGTCTCTAAACATTAGTTGACATCTTTGACCATCATCCCATGACACATACTCTCTATATGGTGAACTTTTGCACATCCCACAGTGAAGAGCTTTGTACAAACTGTATAGCTCTGTTTTATTGTTTTCTTTGTGTTCTATATTCATGTTCTTGATTGCTGCAGTAATAAGCCTGCATTTTCTATGCACCAAACAGAATGAAGTCTAAAAAAGAATGGCATTTTAGTGTCCACTATCATCCTGACATTTAGTTTTTACACTACAGCGTTTGTATTTATTGTTGGCTTCTTCTTCTTCTCTCTTCCATTTGTAATTAAAAAACATTGAAGGCTTTTTGTGGAGACAATACCGTAACTGAAATGAAACATTCCAACCTGCTGGAAAGCATTTTGTGCCAACTTTACCAAATGTGGGTGACAATGGATGTTTAGTGTGCCTGCTTACGCAGGCATGTGTTTGTTACGCCAACAGAATGAGCTGTTCTCAGAATTTAGCATCAATGTACACCTCCGAAAGTTTTATTTAGCACCTATTGTGTAGCAAAAGAATGAAACAATGCAGCTGAGGGATGGTGAATATATGGGTGACTATCACTATTTATGCAGTAGTGCAAAAAGTTTGACCTGGATTGTGCAAGGTCACGGCAGAGATGGATATTGCAAAGTGCAAAATAAAAGTGCCTGGTTACTAAAAATTACATTGTGAATCTAATTGAAGGGGGAGGGAGGGGGTCAGTGTTTGTTGGGTGACAGGCCTTGTTAATGAGACTGGTTGCAGATGGGAAGAAACTGTTCGGGGTCCCTGAGATGATTTGTTGCACATGGTGTAGTGCATGGCACAAATGCATTCAGGGTGTGTCCAAGTCAATTTTGCTAGTTTAACTTCATAAGTTAAAACAATCAGGGTGCTAACCCCCGCTGACTTTAAGAGCCAGGTGTACTGGACTTGGAGTACCGGACCCATTATCCACAGACTGAGATCCGTGAGACACTAACACTGAACCCCCTCCCTCCCCCTTCAATTAGATTACATTAATGTAATTTTTAGTCACCAGTCACTTTTATTTTGCCTGTTTTACATCGATCCCATAAAGAATCCCATGAACAGTTCCCTTATAATGTCAGCTAATTCAACTACGCGGCTGCACTTATCTAATCAACATGCTATGGCTCCTTGAACGCAGTCTGTGAAATAACTCTGTGTGCTGTATTGTGGAGCGCCCGTTGAAAATGCACGGTTGACCTCGATGCTGCTGTCACACCTAAATGTCAAACACTCAGCAAGTTCAACAAAGAAGACTCAATTAACAGGAGGCTCCAGGCTGCGTGATGGAGGTATGTAGGAAGGAATAAATAAAGTATGACTCGTTAGATGTGAAAGCCATATGCTATAGGAAAGCAAAAGGGTGCACATTTCAATCCTGTTGCATTTTTGCATTGTAATTTACCTGCAATACATATATCAAGGGTCGTTTTAAATAAAAGAAATACACAACGTTTTGGTGAAATGCCTGAGGCTGAATGTATGGATGGCTGGATGTATGTCAGTGGTAACAGCAGATCTTTCATAATAAAAACAATGACGAAATGTATGTTTTGTTTTCAATGATGAGAAAGGACAGGACTAAAATGTTAGCGATGGGCTGTCAGACATTTAAAGGGGCACTATGCAAGAATATTAGCAAAAATTACCCTAACTATGCAGGCTGAAAGTCATTCTGAATGTTCTTTGACACTTTCTGGGTCGTTTGGTCATTGCTACGACTCCCCCTAGCGCTTCTGGGCGGAGAAACGGAACATGCAACTTGCTGCCACCGGTCTGAAGTCAATCCGGAAGTGAGCCGGCGGAAGTATCCCGCCGCCCCTCGAAAATGTAGTCAGATTGTAGTTTCGAAACTGCTTTACGGCAAACACACCCCCAAACATGGAACCGGGTAGATATAAACTGCCAGTTGCAAGGCAATTGTTGTATTCCTCATGTATCAGTCGACTATAAAGAGACCCAAGAAGCCACAGTCGGAGGAACAGAAGAAGAAGAAAAAGGAGCTTGACAAAAAAAAAAAGAGACCAGACACGAGTAAACATAGGACGAGCTTTTGAGGAGTCCAAAACAGGCGCCGACTTGGCCGTGTTGCTGTTGAAATTGTGAGTGGATGAACTTTGTCTTTGCAACGTGACTTGATAGTCTTTTGAACAACGTTATTGCTTGACTGTTTTACTGTGAGCCCTGCATGTGTTTAGCTTGGTTTCTTGATGGCTCGCTCGATAGTTAGCGGGTGTTTAGCATAGCAGTCACTTGCTACCAAACACGTTTGTTTGCGTTCTGATTCCAGGTTCTTGTTGGTTTTTAGATATCTAGTTCAGTCTTTGAATGTCGCATGGTTTGTCGCCTGTATCTTGCGATATGTCCGGCTGAACACAGAGCACGAAGTGCATTAAGTGCCAGACGTGACTCGCTGTTTAGCCGGCCGGCTTCTTAGAAAACAGATGCACATGGTAACGTAGTAGCAGCTAGGTGGGCGGGGGAGGCTCGTCAACAAGTCTTTTCAACAGTGTATCTGCGCCGAAGCTGTAGGGGGAGCCCTGCAGCGAAAAGCGTATGCACAAAACTGGTGCAAAGCTAGAAAACGGCGAAGGAATCTGGTCTGGAAACTGCTGCTGCATAGTCCGGCTTTAAAATGCATGATATGTTCCCCCACCAGTGCATCTAGTTTGTCTGTTAAAATGTAATGTATCCCTATTCCCAATCCTGACCACAGATCTGTGTGGGAGCCTCCTGTCCTATCATAAATAATTAAAGCAATCGTTCATTAAATTGTTAAACTTTACTCCTTAACTCTCTTGGGTCCAGGGTATTCAGGGTTTTCGACAATTTTTGATTTTACCTTTATATTTCAATATTAAAAGCAGCTTACCTTGCCTTGTTTGGTGTCGTTTTTTTTCAGCACAACCTCATGTGTGACTGTACAGTTATCTTTTTTTTAATTTTGACACACTGTATTAACACATTGGACCTATAATCACACACAAAACACAACATCAGAGTAGGAAAAAGTTCGAATTTCGATATAAATTGTTGTTTGCTAAATTTATACATATGTTTTTGAAATGTACAAAGTTATCTACAGCTATTTACATTAAAAAAGTAACAAAAAGAACGTAATGTATTCTTAAAGTTGACTAACATAGGGTTAACATAGGGACTCAAATGTGTTGAGTTGTCGTCGACTTAAATGTGACAAAAACTAATAAGCATTTTCATTTACAGACTAAGACTGTGACTAAATCTAAAATAGCTGCCAAAATCAACACTGCACTGTGGGGACACGCTGCCTCAAGTTCGTAATTCGTGCATCACGATGTTTCGCTGTCGACGTCGTCATCTGCCAATTGGGCAGACAATCGCCCAACCCTAGAGGACAAACAACATGCCATTCCTGCCATCATCAAAAGGCCCATCTAAAACAGCAGGCTGCAGGGAAATGTCACAAGCCTACACCACATTGTAGACTTAATTGCTACTGTGTGTGTGTGTGTGTGTGTGTGTGTGTGCGTGCGTGCGTGTGTGTGTGTGTGCTTGTGTGTGTTTGCCTGTGTGTGTAGCCCCTGTGTTGAGGCTGAGCACCAGTGAGCTCAGCCAGTATTTATCCCAGTAAGAAGAGCTGTGCTGTCAGCCCGACTGCTGCCTGGGTTTGCCCATCAGTCATTTCATTCAGCAGTGCTGGACCACCTATGCTGCATTAGAAGGATGACTAAGCAACATCCAAAAATAAAAATAAACAATTTACTCAGTCTTAACAGTAGTTTTTTCCGCACAGAAGGCATTTGAACGTGACAGCACAGTTACAAATTTATCCCACATGGCATAGCGGGATACTTAAACAGAAGAGTCTTCATTAATGTTATTAGTAACACCTGTAATGAGTTCCTACATGTCAAAATGTTTGCTGTGAATGTCTACCTATAAACATTTTTAATTTTTAATATGCTGAATGCTCATAATTAAAGGTTTTATTTTAACCCTTACACTGCCTGGAGCACTTTACATGGGTTATTAAAAATGCTTATTAGTGCACAGATGTTGCACAGTAGATGTTGGCAAAATCAGGTCAAGCAAGGTTGCATAAACTGACCATTCCAATTAATGTAATTTTTTTAATTGCCTACCTACAAGAGGGTATTTTCTACAGACATCACAAAGGTATTGTATATTCAGAGTTGTCTTCAGAGTTTTCTTCTTCTTAATGTGTGCCAGCACTCGACACAAAACTAATTTTAGCCTTCTGTCACTGGGACAAATTAAATGGAACAGGGGGAAGTAAATGCCTGCTACCTTTGACAGATAAAGCGCGTTCACTGTATTGAAAACTTATCTTCTAAACGAAAACGTAACTTTATGTTATTCTTATGTATGTATTTTTTGTCTCTGTACATTGGCTTCACTCAAGTTGTGAAAGGGAGATTAATGGGGAACCAATCGAAATACCTCTGCTGACATTATTCTATTATATATATATATATATATTATTTTCATGGGACGAAGGAGATACACAGCATCAAACTGCCAACCCATGTATCTTCTTCTTTCTACAAACACTTAGTTAAACTGCTCATATGTAAACAAATATATAAATCCTGAAAGAGAACACCGGCGAGGCACACACACACACACACACCCTAAAGGCACATTCCTTTCAGTGCAAACCTCCTGCGCGCACTGCCACTACACATGACTTTTGACACGTGTTATTTGGAGGCAGATCAAAGAGGCAGCCTTTCTCAACCGGTGTCACCAACTACCAAAAAAGATCATCATATATGTGCGTGTTTATGGGTGGATTTAATTGCTCACTGGCTAGTATTTAGCCAGGAGTTCCTGATTCATAGCTGGTACCGATGCCAGTTATTCTCTCAGTCAAGGATTTTGAGATGTTCTACAGTGACTTCAAAAGGCCGAGCTTGGGGTTTGGGTTTGGGTTCAATTATCTTCAAATGTAAAAATCAAGAAATAGAAAGCCCTCACAACTCTGCTGCTGCGCGGCCCAATGCCACGTTTATCCTTGCTACACATCACCAATTTTACTTTCTCCACTGTGTTACAAGTGAAAACGGACTAATTACACATTACATTTAGAAATGACAAGCTTAGACCACATCATGAATTTCCTGTAATTGAAAATATTGATTGTCTGACAAAGCTTACTTCCAGCAGATGGCGCAGTGACTATATCTCCTAACTGACATGTAGAAGTCTTGTGGGTGGGACTTCGATCAAATGCAAAATTATTCGAAAGATTGGAACATTTACGCAGAACTTCTAACAACTTCCTGGTTACTGGCAAATGATTCCTAGCTACTACATCAGCGTTGAGAGCTCAGAATCTTCACCATATCCATAGCCTTGATGATCTTCTGATCAAATTTGAGGTGGATTTGTTTAATCTCCTAGCAGGAGTACATAGGTAAAGTAGTAAAAGAAAAACTAGAAGTTCAGGTCAAGTTTGTTGCAAATTCGACAATATATAATGGAATTACATGAACTTCCTGTTTCGAGGTGAATTATTGACCACTGCTATTAAATATAGCACCAGGCCCATCTTGGGTTGGAATTTGGGTCTTGAATGTGGTAGTACCAGTCCAGTTGGTGAAGACCAGGGTGTGGGCTGGGTTCAGAGCTCAACTCTAGGTCAAGATCAACTCACCAACATGTTCTATTTCTGATCGTGCTGATCATAAAGAGGTTTGGTGTGTGTAGCTGCAAATCTCACAATGCCACCGGGCTGCACAACAAATACATTTAATGTATGTTATACTGATCCCTGCTGTCTTTCTCTTTGGAACCAGTCGTGAGGATATCACCAGAGAGACTGCAGGTCCACACAGTTGGGTTCAGCTGCACACAAGCAGGCAGATAACAGCCTGAGAAACAGCATTGATCAGACGTCTCCATATGTGACCTGTGACAGTAATCTGAGCTATCAGGCTATTCCACGATCACCCATCCCTATTAGTCCCTGAGAATTAATGCCTGTGCTGAAGGGGGTTCTCACGGGAAGTAGGATGCGGGTATAAAGGCTCATTAATGCTCAAAGTTAGATAAGAATACAGATATGGATGAAGCCATCAATCTGATACTCTGCGTTCTGCGTTGGACAATGGCGGCATTCAAAAGTACTGGAAATGCATTTCATATAGTTCTAACATTGTGATCGGAAGAAATACAAACAAGCCAAAGCAATTTTTTTCCTGTACTAGGATGATAATTGGTTCAGCAAGACTTTTCTAAAAATTTAAAAAATAAAAAAAAAAAGTGTGGAGAAGACTAACCCTAACCCAGGGAGCTGAACACAAACCCAATTACTTACCTCATCTAATGTAACTCCATAACTTTTTGATAATGAACAAGTCTCAGATAGTGATAATTACAAGATAAAATGTCATTCTATCTTTCTAGAATTGAAGGAAGGCAAACTGGCTTGTAATATGATTATCCTACTGTAATTATCTCTCAGGGTGTGTTCATGCCAAGCCTTTTCTGAGGGGTTTATTTAAACCTGAGCGCACCACTCCTGCGGTTTGATTAGGTAAACAATGGTGGCACCAAACAACCACACAAAGACACCTGTAAATACAGATCTTAAATTTGTCCTTCTCAAAGGAAGAAGCAGATCTACTAAAACACTATCCTAACTGAGGGCTGAGGTCACAGGGTAATGAAGGTTTCTGGAAGATTGTCTGGAAAAAATGATATTGTGTTGATAGGATCGGGCTAGATCAGGAAAAACAGACAGAGGAAAGTAATGGTAAGGAATCTAAAGTGTGGAAAGTTCTTTCCCATGCCCCCCTTCAAACTGAAACCAATACAAAGTGACGATTTGAAAACACAATCCTTGACCTAACAGGATGACCAATCACCAAAGCAAACTGTTTACTTTTGTTCACAGGGCGTGGACCACGTGGAATGAACATCCAATTGAAGTACTACTGCCCTTGAGGTGACACACTCTATATAAGTGGTCATTCAGAGATTCCCTCTATTTGGGCTGATGCCCACGTCTTCAAAATCGAGTTCTAGCCTCACAGCTTTATCGAAATCCCATTGAATCTCTCTCTATACACATACCTGGTACTGTTTTCAGAGACAATGTGTCCCTACATGTCGAGGCTAGCTGTCAATCACAAAGAAGAATTTTCTGCTCATGTCCTCTAGTACATCCAACGAACATTTTCAAAAGTTAAAAGGTCAAACTTTTAGTAGGCATCACCAAGCAGAGAGACACCAAGTCCCAGACAAACGATGTTTGCCTCTGTTGCTTGCAGTTTACAGCACTGTGCTAATTAATTTATCCGGTCTCGACTCCCTGACAAACTGCAGCACTCTCATTAACAGCTCGGGCAGTGCTGCAGAGCATTGATGGGCCTTCTCATTAAAACCAAGGGCCATCTATGCTTTTCTGCTCTCAGGGCTAGAATCGAGTGCTAGAATTTCTCAATTTCTAATTTAGATAGGAGATTTCCTTTCCCATAGCCTAACCTGTGTGCTCTATGCAGGAGTGAATATTACGCTGCTATCAGATAGCGTTGGGACAACAGTAAGAACTGAAAGGCCTCATTCACACACTAGTTCAAGGTAGTTACCCCCACTGATACAAACATCCTTGTGGTCACACTAGATAATAATGCTAAATTGGCTAAAATGTTTTCATATCATGCATTTGTGCCGGCTAGCAAACAACTGCAACCAGATATAAAGAAATGGGATATATAGCTAATGTTTAATTAGCTAAACAGACTGAATTACAGTTCATATCCATATCAATCATCATGGTGGCTATGGAGCCATTTCTGCCATTGGTATGTTGACATTTCTATTGTCTGTCTGCTTTTTTTCACAAAGTGGGAAACACAATTACGCTAGTTAGTATACGGCCTAATAAATTGTAAGGTGCTAACTCAGATTTAAAAGTTCATGTTTATCCATCTATCGCACGAGCGCTCTAATAAATACAATGTTACGCAGATGTGAATGCCAAATTTTAGTATTTACGTAAGTGGAGGAGGCAACGAATACTGTAGTATAGAACCTTTACGTGATGAGGGCTCAACAATTCAAAATTCTGGTTGAGTTTATACTTCAGATTCATTCTCTAAGGTCAGAACTGGAAATATGACCTTAAAATAATATTGTTATTTTCAGGCTAATGACTGGCGGTTGATTAGTATTACAAAACCATGCAATATGTGCAAACTTGTTATCGGTAACTCTACCTATCTGATGTTTCTACTGTGCTTATTTAATGAACTGCATTGCTTTGCTGGGGTCTTTGAAACCTTACCAGAGGTTGGAAAAACTATTTTGGGTAAATTTAAGAATTCTTTTTTTTTCTTTGTCTGTGACCCAAGAGGTAAATTATGTTTCCAACCTAGCGTTAGTGAAAGCGTTGTTATTAATAAACAATAAATCATCAAGCATGTATTTCAGATCTATGAGATATTTACATTTTCAAATGACACCACGAAAAAGAACAAGTAAATTGTATGTCAGCTAGTACGTGAGACAGGGGTTCTATCCGCAAGTTAATGTAAACAAACATTTAGATTGGCTCTATATGGTGATAAACAATATATACATAGATATATATATTTTGAAGTCTCTCTAAAAGCACTTTGTGAATGCTAGGACTGAGCCACAAAATCAAATATCACATTATTTTTGAACGAATACCTCAATATAAATATTGTAACAATATTGTAGGGGTTGGTATTTTTGGATATAATGACTAACTGGGTGAAGGCAAATGTAAGTAGAACGGTCCGGTAAGTCCAAAAAATGACCTCACCTTCCTGTAAAGCAGCCTTTAAAACCTGGAAATGACAACACTTCTGCCGTATAACGGCATCCAAAATCAAATATGTTTTATAGTCTCACACCGGGATAACTTTATAATACCGACATATCGCTCCGCCTTATTTGAGGCAATGGAATTTCCTTATTATAAACCTGAATATCTGTCAACTTGGTAAGCAGCACTTGTACGATCACTAGTTCACGGCGTGGATGCTCTTTAGGGTGAAACTTGCGTTGGCTCGAGCATTACATGTGTTTATTTGCATTATGTAAAAACAAACAGTGCAGCGCTGTTGCTGCAGGACAGCACATTGTTTTCAAATGAACAGCGGCCTCGTGTCATGTTTGTTGAATCCTCCTAGGTGGGGACAAAGCCAGGTGTGACAGCAGCCCGCCAGGAGTCAGGCCCTGTTGTAGACAGCAGCCGGAGCGACTGCAGAGAAACATAATGAACAGGGGCCACCAAACCCCACTGTGGGCATGTCTACATCCTTTCCGATTAGCCTGCATGACATTCATTTATACAGGGGCAAATCTGAAACTGTGTCTTAACATCAGACAGCATCACATGTTGTGATGAGAGTGTACCCTGATGCTGCAGCCTGCAGTAACAGATACAGGGTGACAGGATAGTAGTCTTACAATTTGTAAATGCACAGTAAACACATCATTTTTCAAAGGGGAATTCTATTTTGATGCCAAAGCAGTGAGAAAAATAGGACCAGAGCAAAACACAGACTCAGTGCTGATCAACACACACATCCGCAGGAAGATGAAACGTATGTAACTCTGATTTTGCTCCTTGGCCTAATAAAATAAAGAAATGACCCAGTTCAACAGGGGGGGGGGGAAACACAGCACAGTCTACGATGAAATGGCTCTTACCCGTGCTGCTCATGGTACCACTCGGACGTCCTCTCCAGTCAGATGATGCACAGTAAACAAGCCCACTATCCACATTGACAATACATGGATGATGCGAGCAGCCGCAGAGAGAGCACGAGCCTCAGTGTGTCAGCAAACAGAATGAATGCAGGGAAATGTTAACGAAGGGTGGTGGTGGTGATGGGGGTGGGAGGGTGCCGCACAGAGCCCGGTTGTCCCTGGCTGCTGAGGACGCGCAGATCGCCACACACAGCCGCACTGAGGAAGACAATGTCCCGCATACACTGCAGGGGCTGCGCCGCCTCACCGTACGGGCACTACAGTGCAGGTTGGGTGTGGGCGCACGGTGGAGGAACGCGACCGGAGTCAAGCGAGATGGGAGGTTAAATGGCGTTTCCGGTGTGGTGTTTCAAAATAAACGTATTTGTGAACATTCCACTTCAAAATTCAAATACAGTTCAACGTATCTATTGTTTAACTAATCAAAACACCAGATATTGACTATTTAGTGAAGCATGTTTGGTTTGAGAATTATCAAGTCAATTACATTTATCCACCAAATTAAATAGCTACTATACATGCCATATATGGCACAATTACTGTGTTAAAGCTGCCACCTCTAGTATATTGTTTATTTATAATATAAATAATTTAATATTTTTCAAAGTTTTTTTTTTCTTTTTTGTGTGTGTATATATATGCATATATATTTTTTACTATATATCATATTTGGTATACTTTCCCTTTCTTACTTTGCACTATTTTTTTCTACTGACCTCAGGATAAAACCATTGTGTACAGTGACATATTGAAATAAAGTGATATATTCTATTCTATTTTATTCTATTCTATTCCATTTAAGGACTGTAAAGTAAAAGAAATAAATACTTTTGGTCGTATAATTAAAATTGTGGGTGTGTTTACAGGTCTCAGAGAGTACCCCTGCATATGCGATGAATTGCCTCCAGTTATGTCACTGATGCGTGGAATGTAACAGGTGATATCTTTAGTTTTGATGACCCAACTTTGGTCATTTGTTTTCAAACTGTCCAACAGCGTTATAGGAGGGAAACGTCTTTGGGGTCAGTCGCTGGCTCTGCTTGGTTGGTCGTATGGCCTTGATCACATAATTTCATTTCCCACCAAAAAAGTATTATGTGCCAAAGGTGTACACTATACGTATAACTATGCACAATCCTGTGTGTCCTTGCTTTTGATTTACATAGCTGCAAAATAGTGAATGCACAATTGAAATGAATATGCTGCTTTGGGAGAAAAGTGATCTGAATCCACTGTATCCATAGGCAACAGTTAGGCTCAGGGGCGCCGCCAGGGATTTTGGGCCCCATGAAAAAAAATCTAGTTGGGCCCTTGTATAGGTTGCCCATGTCTCTAAGGGCCCCCTGTCAGTGCCGGGCCCTTGGAATCGTCCTAACCTTTCCCCCCGGCGGCGCCCCTGGTTAGGCTATTTAAGGCAAGTTATGGCAGAATTGAAGAAATCATAAATCTGATTCGAGGCCAGGTGTTTCTCAGAATCAGAATCAGAATCAGAATTCCTTTATTTGTCCCACAAACGGGGACATTTCTGAGTCACAGCAGCCAAAGAACAGTAATGTAACAATAAACAATAATAACAGTAAACAATATATTAAAAAGGTGAGAAATAGAGATAGACTCATATACATTATACATAATATGTAAAATATGAAAGAAAATAGAGCGAGAGAATAAAAGATATTAGTGGGCTATTATTAGTTAACAGTAGCCCATATTCTTATCACCCAATTCCCCAACCTTTATGCTTTAACTTTGAAAGAAACAATCCAACGCTTTCTGTCTTACGCTAAGTAACAGCAGGCATCTTGTCTCCGCTTTGCTTCAGCATCCAGCAGGCTGCTCCTGAAAGCAGCATCCTCAGGCTGACAGCGCCACTGCCACGACAGGGCGGCATACGTGGGAACTGTAGTATCTAAGAAGGAAAACACCCATTCTGATAAGCATCGTGCTGCTAATGTTGGACTACAAGCCAGCTGTGTAAACAAAATGCATTGTGACAGACACTGGCAGTGACAGAGCTGCATTTCATTTTCTGAAATGCCTCACGTTACGTAGTGCGTTCATTGATCTTGTATTTTTAATCGATTGTGAGAAACGATGAAGGTGTTTAATATCATATCGCTCAATTCGTGTCGGTTGTAATACAAACGAACTGGGTCAGTGATTTGTACATAAAAAGCCTTTGAGGAGGAGGAACTGGAGGAAGATGACAAAGCTTTCAATCAAAAATAATGCACGCAAATGTTTTTTGGTTTTCAGATATGACAAAGCTGCACTCAGAAATAAGGTGGTATTTCATCAAAGGTAGCATTTTCTTCTCTTTTCTTTCGTTCCTTTAATTCTTTTTTTCTTTACTGAAATGTATCGCCAAACCTACAGACATGACTCAGTGGTTAAATACTGCTTTGTCGTGAACATGTACGTCATATAATATGATTTAAAGTTAACACTTAACAACCATCATTAATAAATGGCTAATTTGTAGTTGATATAGTTGTTATGTCACTGTTAACAAGCACTGAAAAGAATAATAAATTATTGCTTATTGCGAGCTTAAGTTGCAGCTGATGTTTATGGACCTTTACAGATGCTTAATAAATGTTTTACAAATGGTGAAAAACTATAAATTCAAGTTTAATTATGCCCGGGCTATAAATGTACCTTATATCAACGTAGTGTTAAGTGTTAAGTGTTAATATATATGTTGTTTTTTTCAAGAAATATTATTAAGTATTTATAAACATTTATAGGCAGATACGTGTATGAAGTTCATCCATTGAAATCACGAAAGCGTCGATAAAACAATCACTTCCAAATGTAGTTCTTATTTTCATCAAAAACAAAATAAAAAACAGCGCCCAGTCCCAGTTTGGTTGAATCACCAAATCAATGTTTTGATTCATGGCCAATGAGATTTGGCTGCGACAATATCATCGTGACGTCAAATTTACGCGACTCGAAACGGCATGTCCAAAAATCCATGCGTGGCTTCTACTTGTCCGGTGCGCCTCTCGTGTGAAACAAGTTAAAGTAAAGTTCGTAATTTGTGTAACCCCCAGTGACATGGATGCGACCGAGGCTAACGACGATACTTTTGGGATAGATGTTATATTTCCAGGCGGCGATAAAACAGCGCCATGTTGCCCGCATGGTAAGTCTACATCTACAGCAGAACTCCATTAGGAAATACTCTATATTTCAACGTTGCTTTGCCTTTTAAGAAGAAATTGCACACACTTTGCACGTTTTTGGTACCGTACGAAGGAATAATGTATTTTGATAAATTCGGCGTATGGAAATAACCAAACAAATTTGCATACCAATAAAAATATAAACTAAAATTGGCTTTACCCTCCGTGCTGCCATGGTGTATTTTGACAGAGAGATGTAGCTAACGTTAATGATTAGCCGCTAAACACACCCAGCCTCTGCACTAGCGAGTGTTTGTGTTTAGCATTTAGTATTAGAAATGTGGCTTTAGGGTCACACCTTACGGAATAATAATACATGTGTCGTGTGTGGTTTTTTTAAAAAAATTTTTTATCAGGGCCAACTTTGCTGTTTGAGAAAGTTGGCAAAGGGGGCGAGAAAGGAAGGAGGTTTTACGCCTGCTCAGCCTGCAGAGACAGAAAAGACTGCAAGTTTTTTCAGTGGGAGGAGGAAAAGGTAGGTTCAATGGAGTTCTGATGGTCACTTGTATAACAACAGGCCTGATACCTTACTGATCCAATGAACTAATTTAATTTGAATTAATATGCTTTGAAGGTGTCTGAAGCCAGGCGTTTGGTCAGAGAAGCAGAGAACCAGTCAAAAAGACCTCTGTTCACCCAGAGGCAGTACTGTAGCAGGTAAGAAATATACTGCAGCTCGTCATGGCCTCCACCGAACAAGAGGCTTGCTTATGATAGCCCTGATCCAGGGTGTAAACTACATGGCATGGCCCTACATGGCTGTCTTCTGACTGTTTTGTAGGATTTACAGGGTTGTCACGTCAAAATGACATGAGCAAATCATCTGAATCCACCCTCTCTCAAAGATCTGTAACTTGTCCCTCAGGTTCAGAAAGTTTGCCTCACTCCCCCTTGATGAGAAGAAGTTCTGTCAGGATTGTCAGCTTCTCCTCCTACCGGGAGAACATGAGGCCCACTCCAGCCACAGATCCACGGCTGTCACGGCGGCTCAGCTGAGGAGACCCAGTGTGCTGCTGCGTCCTCTGGACAACAAGAAGAGCAACGCCCAGTACCTGTTCACCGACCACAGCTCCCACTTCCTGCTGGACGCCCTGGCTGCTCTCGGATACAGGAAGGTGCTGTGTGTGGGCACACCCAGGTGAGAGACGTACTGTATATAAGTTTGAGGATTACAGATAGGTTGACATGCTGTCTTAAGGGGCCAGTACACTATTCTCTCTATACCACATTGATAATTCCCCGAACGTGGATGCAGAGTTGCAGTGAAAAGGTAAAACAGAAATGTTTTACTCTGTAGAGCAACACTGTGGCGCAATGTCTTGAGAGAGAAAAATAAAAAGACAGAGCAGCTGATTTAAAAAAAAAAACAAAAAAAAAAACGTTGCGATGTGCTTTATTGAGCAAAATCCCTTAGGTAATGACTATCTTCAGTGGTGTAACTGTTAAACCGGACAAACTTTCCCTTCACAGATCATGGATCGTGACATTTTGGTGTTTATTGTAAGTGCAGCGATGCTCAAAACTTACCGGCGCAGCTTGCCAGCCTTCAGTGTTGAGTGGCTATTACTTGTGAAGCGTAACCAATCAGTGCTGTGGATGTGCCACTAAACGACACTAGAGAGTGTAACCGCATATAATCATTGATTTTATGTATTGTAGTATACAGAAATAAAGAATAGCATCAGTAGTATGCTGTATGGTATTTCTAAAATGAACTAAAAACTGGTTTTCTTTCAAGAATCAACATTTTTATGAGGCTTGACTTTATTTCCACTTTTGTATATTTAACTATTGGTCTTTTTATAAAGTAAACGTATTTTTTATTGGACAGCAATGGAAAATATAGTTCCATGAGAGATAGAGAGTGAGGTTATAAATGAATGAATTAAGGGATATATTAGTGTGTGGACACAATCCCTGTCTGTCATACTGGCTGGATCGTTACTGAAAATGTCCTGATGATCGCTAGAAAAGAGTGTGAACACAGTTATTGTAATCGAATTCTGTGACACTGCTACCACAATGCACTGAATAATAAATTCCTGCGCTCTGCCTCTTTAGGAGTATTTTGTATACTGCATTAAAACTCATGATCTATAATCAGATGATAGTCTAGGATCATTTGTTTTATGTCCAGATGACTCATTTGATTTTTTAATTATTTTAAAAGATGGTGGCTACATGGTGTCATGAGTGATATATCGCAATTATTTGTTTGCACTGTACCACACTAAGGCCTTATAATCAAATTTAAACAATTTATTAACAATATAAATGCAACAATAACTTGTTTCACCAGGTAATTGGAAACTAACTGTAAAGAAAAGAAGAGATGTCATAGAGGGTGCCTGCCATCTAGTGACTCTGTTGCAGTGTGCACTCTGCTACTACTTCCCCCCCTTCTCTTCTGTGAGCCTCTTAGATGGGGCGAGTTTGAAAAGGAGTGGATTTTCTATTTCCCAATCATCATTAATGTAGTGTGCTGTGATGGTCATGTAGCTGTGTGTTGCCCTGGAGGTCCTGCAGTCTGTCGTTAAGGCCGCTAAATCTGCACTGCTCAGACCTCCAGTAACTTTTTCCTTCACATTGTCCCACACGGAGAGCAACACCTTTAAGATGCGACCTGCTTGGCATTTCGCTACGTGGTTCCGGTTTCCTGTTTAAATTATTTAATCCACTGCCAAGTAAGGTCACATGTCTGATGCTACAAATACACCTATAGCGCTAGTTATTGCTTTAGTGCGAGTTGAATTTGGTGAAAGTTCAGCTCTAAATGAGGACAGAAGAGTTGCCTGTGTTAACTCTGTTTTCTCAGGCAAGTCATAAAGTTTATGATGCCTGTGGAAATCTCCACCATATTTGTAATGTTGCCTGTGGATGCATACACTAGCATTGCTAGTACCACGAACTGTGGTTTTCTTGTTGACAAACGCAAGCGCTGTTGACACAACTCACCGGGAACGATAAATATTTCCACACCTCTCCTGTATCAGCAGTCACATGGTGTCTTTTCATTGGCTGCAGCTTCGGGTTAGAGGAGGTAAAGTTAACTTGCCGCGCTACAACATGGACGTGATGGTGGGAACATGGCTAAATCCTCCATCCCACCTTTGATTTCAAAGGTCGAGATCTTGATGCCATTTTGATCAGTATCCAACTTACAATCGAGGTCAAGACACCCCTACTTCAAGTATTTATACATCACATAGACCTGCTTTATAATAACAAAGACAGAAAATCTCACTTTCTACAGCATTGGGCCTTAAATTAGTCAAGCTAGACTGGTTTTATTTCTTATTCTTATTAAATGTTGAATCATTAACATTGTTGCTGTTTGTGCCAGACTCCAGGAGCTGATCAAGTTGCGAAATCTGGAGCAAAAACACGAGCCAATCAAGAGCCTGCTGCTGGACATCGACTTCAGGTTAGTTTATGTAATTTGTTGTTTTGTACCATTATGTATTCTTGTTTACATCTGCTTTGATTTAATGTTGAATATACACAGACATAAAAGATGACAGACATCATTATTAGTAGAGTCCACATCACTGTCTGTGGATTATGGCCGCTGTATCATGGAGTGTTGACATGGCAGAGCTCCAGGTGGTTTGGCCACATCTGGTTCTCCGGCGGTTTCAGGAAGCATATGGCGGGGTACAGGGGCTCAGTGAACTGGTGGTGAGCCCTATCAAACATCTGCGTCACAGCTGCAGAGAACCTCTGCAGGACGACCATCGTGTCCGCATTGTAAAACATCAGCTGGCCCTTGTCATAATTCACCCACACGCCGACCTTTCCCAGTGGCGTTTGCCCGACGCCCTGGCATCCCACGTGCCGGTCGTTGTGCCAGGCGGAAAGGCGACCGTTGCGAAGCTCCACGCACCACGAGTTCCTGTTTCGGCCCAGCTTGGAGCCCTTGTCCCGGCCCTTCCTCTCCAGGCTGCCGTACGTGACACCCACGGCCCAGGCCGAGCAGCAGCGGACGTCGACCTCCCAGTAGCTCTGCGCAGTCGGGACGGGAGAGCGGCCCAGGGCGCAACACACCTTATCAAACTGAAGAGGGTGCTCCGGAGCCGAGCGAGCCGAGTCTGAGAAGAACATGCCCCGCCCCTCCGAGGTCACTGCGATCTGGCTATGGCAGGTCTGCTTGTCAATCACCATGGGGCATGAATCTGAAATTGAACAGAGAATCAATGACTTACTGATGACATTTGACCTGTAGCCACGCAGCCGTGTTAACATAAACAAAACCTAAATCCTGCAGTCACACCTGTCGCATGTCACAAATTCGTATTCGGCTCATTTAAGTTCACAGCAGGTCTGAATAACAATAGTTCATGAATCTACAGTTCTGTTTTTGTGATTTGTGTTGGTAACCTCAACTGTGAAGTGATGTCACAGCGTTTATTTTTAGTTCATATAGTTGTGTTTCTGATTTTTAGCAAAGAAGAACAACACCAAAATAGAAACTTCTACTTTATTCTCATCCGCCCAAATGAACTAGACAACTTACTACTAACCGCCCTAAATGGGTCAGCTGGTAGAAGGGGATTTCTATAATTCAGAAATAATAGCATCAGTACCTAAGAGGAGAGTCTTCCTCTGCAGCTGAGCTCTAAGGTTCTTGGAGATGGAGGATAATGTCTTCAGGAGCCTTTCAAATCGCTCCTCGTTCAGTCGGATTTCCTGCTCAGAGGCGTCTGGCTTCTTAGGACTGGAAGAGCGATCACAGAGATTATAAGAAAACCGAGAGGTGTGAAGACATTTCAAGAACATTTCATGTGCCGGTGCAGTGTTTTACCTCACACTCTCAGATGGGCCCTTGAGATAAAGATAAACAGAAATCCTGAGTAAAACAGCAGGAAAGCTCTTCAGTTATATATTTTTTGAACAGTGTAAGGGCACAACTCTCGAATCAAACCTTTCGGTCTTCCTCTGCCACCGGGGTCTTGCTCAGAGCTCTCTGGGTGCTGCTGATGTTCTTACTGACTTGGTCCTGATGCTGTGTCCAGTTCTTGAGAACCTGGTCCAGTCTGGTCCTAGTCCGTCTCAGGTCCAGCTCCAGAGAGTCCAGGACAGTTTGCTCATCCTGTTTCAGAGCGCATCGCATGCTCTCAAAGCGCTCTCGGACCTGCTGCTTCATCACCTCTGTGCTCCTCTTCAGGGAGGAACATGGACA
Source organism: Diplodus puntazzo (assembly GCA_963678695.2). Taxonomy (NCBI): domain Eukaryota; kingdom Metazoa; phylum Chordata; class Actinopteri; order Spariformes; family Sparidae; genus Diplodus; species Diplodus puntazzo. The sequence continues at coordinate 13,235,631 of OZ023170.1, read as the reverse complement.
AAAATGAGGGGCCAGATGTTGTGAGTGTGTGTTATACACACCAAGGAGTTGTAATTCGGTTTGTCATCAAGTTATTTGCAGTCATCTCTGTCGCCGTCTCATACTTACAGAGAGGTCTGCCTTGCGCTTCTTCAGAGACTCAATGTGAGCATCAGTCTTGGATCTTTCTGCCTGTAGCTCCTCCATACGTCTGGACAGCTGTTCCTGCAGAGTGCAGTGGTACAACCAGTTGCATTAAAGTAAATCAGTGTAAACGTTGTTAATCTCACTGGTGCGCACAGTGTAGACTAGGAAATATTTTGTGTCTCCTATCAGTCCAATGACAAGGCCATCCTTCAATCACCTGGATACCCTGCTTCTATCATTTTGCATTGCTCTCCGGAAATCTTCCTGTCGTGCTGTACTGTGTTGCTCACTCAGCTGTGAAACGTTCCTTCTTCATGTGCTCCGCCGACACTTGTGTTTACCTGAGAGGGCCGTCCGGCGTTCGCCACCTTCCTCTGTAGTTTTGGAGAACGTGGGAAAGGCTGAACCACTGCATCACTGTTGCCGTCCAGCGGCGCGAAGCTCAGTCCGTCCTGCAGTGCACCACGAGCGCCTGCAGAGGACACTCCGAGGCCACTCTGTGCTGACTGAGCCGCTGTTGGCTTCCCATTACCGACAGAAAATGTCTTTTTTTCTGCCATTTCTGAGAGCAAAAAAAAAAACCCACACATGTTAAACTTCTACCTGAGATATCTCCTCTTTTTGCACTGTCCAAAGCATTTCTGTATGTTTGCCTTTGCTGTAGAGAAACCAGTTCTTCAGGTTGTTGGAAAGTCTGTCAAAACCTGCCTGTTCTGAGTTCATGCCAAGCTTTTTGGAAAAACCCTGTAATACCCAGGAAATGGTCTCTTTTTTTTTTCTTCTGCATTTTTACTAAAAACAAAACAAATGTAAACCGTCACTTTCACAGCTTTTTCTTTATGTCTGGCAATCACATTTGGCATATATACAGCTGTAAATTGCCATTGTTTTAAAAATGCAGTTTTATGTTAACTGTGGGTGGCTGTGGCCCAGGGGCAGACCCAGCGTCTTGTTATCGGGAGGCTGCTGGTTCGATTCCCCTGTTCTGCCAAAGTCATGTCAAAGTGTCCTTGGGCAAGATACTGAACCCCAAAATTGCTCCTGATGTGCTGGTCGGCGCCACCGCCATCAGTGTGTGAATGTATGTATGAATTACTGGACAAAAGCATCTGCCAAATGCCGTAAATGTAGATATCTATGGAATCAACTTTTAAACCTCTACATGCTGTCACAGCAGTAGATGCACAACAAATATTTAAATACAGACTAAATATTGTAGCTTTGCTAAATCAGGTTTTCAAGCGGTTCTTACCTGAGGTGTCTCTTTGCGCTGTGTCTGCCGTTCAGGTCTGTAAAGAATGTGCAGGGCAGCAGTTGCAGATTGGGTGTGTCCCTGTATTACAAGCTTTAACCCGCACTACACGCTCTCATACTTAAATCGTGACCTGGATACACACCTCATGATCCGCTGTGTTTGCTCACGTTGTGTGTACGTACAGTAGATACGTCCAAACCTGCTCCTGTTTCCCCGCCCACGGCTTAAACAGAGGAAACAGTCAATCAGTTAAAAGTTACCCGAATGTTTAATCTTTAACGCTGAATAACGTGATTTTTTTTTTCATGTTTCAGATATGCTCAGTTCTACAACCAGGATGAGTTCTGTCACTACAACATGTTCAACCATTACTTTTTTGATGGAGAGGTAAGGGTTAAACACATATGTTTGGTTTCCAGGTCAGTACATTAAAGTTTAATTTGTTGCCACGAATCTCGATTATAATATTGAACCTTACGATACGAAATTTTTGTATGCATTTCTGTCCAAATTGGCTCTGAGTGTGTCTGTGTCCTGCAATGAGAGAGGGCTGGTGTGTAACCGGAGAATTACCCCTCAAACATGTGAACGTGTGTGCACTGCCGCCACAATTCAGTTTGGCTGTGTGGAATCTGGACAGCTGAGCAGATAACGCCCCATCAGTGAATCTTCAGCCTCTCTCCCAATTTTCTTCAAACACACCAGTTCGTAAAAAAACCCCACAAAAACATCACCAGGACAGCTGCAAGTCCTTGCCTGCCGTTTTCGGTGGTTATTCCCAACTCTGTGAAAAGACATGCAAAGCGATAGAAGATGAATTGGCTCACAGATCCTTTGTGCTCACCACGGATAGCCAAGAGGCACTGTTGGCACTTTTCACATTTGAAAGTATTTATTTGTTGTAGTCTTATATAAATGTTTTTTTGTATTTTTACTTTATACAATACACTGGTAATATGACACATAGTTTGTTGTGGCTACCAAAATAAAGATAACATTTTAGATTGTACTATTGTAGCTTGTTTTGTCTATGAAATTACAAAGGTATGTGTAAAACTGTGGGCTTAACTGTATCTCTAATTTCTTGTCAGGCTTCCAGTGCAGTCCTGCAGGCCTTCCTCACAGAGTCCCACGGGGATAAGGTGGTGATGGTGGCCGACCCTCCGTTCGGCGGCCTGGTGAAGCCTCTGGCCAACAGTTTCTCTCTGATCTCACAGACGTGGAGGAAGCTGCAGAGTTCAGGTCAGTGTCGCTGTTATGTGGAGTTTGAGGGGTTTATCATTTGACATTTGTCATACATTTCTTGAATAGTGGTTCAATTCCCTGGTAGGTTTGTTTAGTCCATCTTTGGTCCATGTATGCACAAAATACAATTAGAGAACATTAGAAACAAGTCATTTTAAATGGTCTTTCAACTTTATTTAAGTCACAGTTGGTTTTTAAGAGTAGAATTGACTTATTGTATGGCCAGCAGGTCGGTAGCTAAAGCTATACATGAAAGAAAATCATTGTAAAAAGTTTGCTTATGCAAAACTATTTTTGAAAACAGATACGTTTACACATCCAGCAGAGAAACATTAACATCTATTTGTTATATATGTCATATTCACTCTTCTACCAGCTGTGTTTTGGGCTCCACCAGCTCCAGAGAAAAACATCCAGGTCTTTAGCTGCTAAATGTGTGACTGTGTTCACCAGCTAGTCTCTAACTTCATCAGTTTTGGTGCTGGACAGGTGGTGTAAGAAGGGAAGGGAAAGTCATTTAATTGTCATGACACATGTTTGCATAGTGAATTGAGAGTTTTGTAATTTGATGTACAAGAAACATATGCAACATATAGGCTACAGATATTGATATATACATATGCACATATCAGCCACAATATTAAACGGACTGGCGGGTGATATGAGTTACACTGATCATCTCGTTAGAATGCGATAATCTGCTGAGAATCCTCCATTACAGACCATACATTGTATATAGTCATTCGATCCATTGTTCACACTGTATGCAGATATTGATTAGTGCAGCTTTTACCTGTCATACCAACAAACGTCATAGAATAAAAGCTGTATTAATGATTCTGAAGTGTTTGAAGCTAACAGCCGTGTGTCCTTTATGTGCAGACGGCGGTGGCGCTGACATGCCCATGATTTGGATTTTCCCGTATTTCTTTGAGCCACGAATCCTGGAGTGTCTCCCCTCATTCGCCATGCTGGACTACCAGGTATGCTGGCAGTAAATCCCTTTTAGCCAATGATTAATACAGATATAATTAGTCGACCAATATTGATTAAAAAACACATTAGAGACTCAGGAATCAACTGAAAACAAAACTGCTCTGGAGCTGCAGCACAGTGGCAGTGATCTCCTGTTATTAGACTATAAAGTAACTACAGTATATGCTTCTTCTAGATGCTACATTTTGTCCCTGTGGACTTTTCAACACTAAATTGAATACTCTGTTCCCAACCAGGTGGACTATGACAATCACCCTCTGTATAAACACGGGAAGACGGGCAGGAAGCAGTCACCTGTCAGACTCTTTACTAACATTTCACCCGGAGACATCGTCTTGCCCAAGGAGGAGGGCTACAGGTATCGACGCGCTTACTCTTTCAGATCTAATCTAGAGCTTGACTGCCACATCAAGTTATAGAATCTTACCAAGAACATATCGGTATACGTCCAACCTAGCCCCAGTCAGTTCACCCTGCTGCCATCTGGCAAGTGATACAGCAGTATCCCCTGTTATACCACCAGACTACAGAACTGAATCTTAAATCGACTGATGAACACTGTCAGATCATGCTGGGATAACATGAGTCCAATGCTGCCAATTTTAAAGATTCGCCATTTCACTCTTATTATTAAGCTGATATTATGAATGGAAAAATACTCATCCAAACAAATGCAAAATAGAATTTACATTGACTAGTGGTCTCAGACCCTACTGTATGTGATCAAAGAATATATAAATAATCTCATGGTTCAGTCTTAACCCATATCAGGGACACATTTCAAGTGCAACTCAAAGTATTGTAGTTTGATGGAGCAGCTGTAAGAGCCGCAGTTAATACAAATGATTTAGAAGTTTTGCTAAAATTTTGCGTATCTTCCTTTCCTTCTGTTAGATTCTGCTCCCTGTGTCAGAGATTCGTCTCGTCCCTCAACAGACACTGTGCTAAGTGCAATGTCTGCCCATCCAAGGTATAACACCACAGCTACACATATTCTATTCTGCGAACCCCAATTAAGGGAAATGCTACAACTTCCCTTTTCTCTCCTGTGTGCCTCTAGGATGGCCGAGAATGGAAGCACTGCTCAGCATGTGAGAAATGCGTGAAACCATGTACGTAAACGTCGACGCAATAACATCAGATTCAATCGTAAGATGTGCATTCATGCAGACAAAAAGCGGCTTCACATTTTCTCTTGTATTAATGCGTGTCATTTAATTGTTTTCCCCTCCTCTAAGCCTGGAGACACTGTCAGTCCTGTGGCCGCTGTGCCCTTCTAGACCACCCATGTGGGAAAGCTCAGGGGAAGGAGGGTTGCTTCAACTGCGGCCGCCTGACGCACAAATGCAAACAATGCCCTCTCAAAGACGCACACAGGGCCAACAGGTGAGCTCAGAACGTTCCCTGTGATGGAAAAATAAATCTGTTCACTCCATCAGAACAGCAATAATAGTCGACAGTTATATGTCCTAACATGTTCTTCTGCGTCTGTGTGTCTGTCTGTGCTGTGCCCCCTGCAGGCATCGGCCCAATGCCAAGAGTGGATTCAAAAATGTATCCCGGCCTCCTTTCTTCAAGGCTAAAGCTAAGAGGAAGTCTGGAGCAGCTCGCAGAGCAAAGAAGATGGCTGCTCTGTCTGTCTGACCCCAGCGTATACGCAGTGTTGTCAGTTGTGCAATCTACAGCAAAGAGTTTTTTTTTATTATTTAACCTGAAACGACTGACTGTTCTTGACAGTGTTGGCAGTTGTAGTAGAATAAAGTAATATCAATAGAGAATTTGCCTCGTATTGTGTTTTATTCTCTGTCTTTTCAAATACAACAGATTTTCTCTTAATCACGGCAGATTTGCTTTATGATTATACAGAGTTATGCTTCGGCCACCTGATGGCAGTATTGTTCAGGTGTACCGTGTTGCTCCTTGAAGAGTTTGCCCTGCAACTAACTGTCAGCCCTGTGTACATGTAGTGAAAGTTGTGTTGATAATACAACAAATGTCTGTGTGCTGTGTATTGTATTGTAGATCCATTTCCACACAGTAACACCTGACTCCACAGTGCTTCCACTACAATCCCCCCCGCCTATAAAAAAAAAAGAAGCTCTGCTTCATCTGATGGAATAAAACTACAGAAGCGTATTGGTTATAAATTAGCAATATTTGTCTAATTTTAATCAGTATTAACTGGCCTGTGAGTTGAATGTAACTAACTACATTTACCGTGGCTTGCAAAAGTATTCACCCTCCCTTGAAATTTTCCACATTTTGTCACGTTTTAACCACAAATGTAAATGTATTTTATTGGGATTTTATTTGATTGACCAACACAAAGTGGTGCATAATTGTGAAGTTGAAAGAAAATGATACATGGTTTTAATTTTTTTTTACAAATAAAAACCAGAAAAGTGTGGTGTGCAAAAGTATTCACCCCCATTTACTCTGATACGCTTAAATAAAATCCAGTGCAACCAGTTGCCTTCAGAAGTCACCTAATTAGTAAATGGAGTCTACCTGTGTGTAATCTAATCTCAGTGTAAATACAGCTGAGATTAGATGGTCAGATGCTCAGAGGTTTGTTAGAGAACATTAGTGAACAAACAGCATCATGAAGCCCAAGGAACACACCAGACAGGTCAGGGATAAAGTTGTGGTGAAGTTTCAAGCATGGTTAGGATATGAAAAAATATCCCAAGCTTTGAACATCCCATGGAGCACTGTTCAATCCATCACCTGAAAATGGAAAGAGTATGGCACAACTGACAAACCTAACAAGACATGGCCACCTAAACTGACAGGCTGGGCAGGGAGAGCATTGATCAGAGAATCAGCCAAGAGGCCCATGGTAACTCTGGTGGAGCTGCAGAGATCCACAGCTCAGGTGGGAGAATCTCTCCACAGGACAACTATTAGTCATGCACTCCACAAATCAGGCCTTTATGGAAGAGTGGCAAGAAGAGAGCCATTGTTGAAACAAAGCCATGCAGTTTGCCACAAGCCATGTGGGGGGCACAACAAACATGTGGAGGAAGGTGCTCTGGTCAGATGATACCAAAATTGACGTTTTTGGCCTAAATGCAAAGCATTATGTGTGGCAGAAAACTAACACTGCACATCACCCTGAACACACCATCCCCACCGTGAAACATGGTGGAGGCAGCATCATGCTGTGGAGATGCTTTTCTTCAGCAGGGACGGGAAGCCGGTCTGAGTTGATGGGAAGATGGATGGAGCCAAATACAGGACAATCTTGGAAGAAAACCAGTTAGAGTCTGCAAACGACTTGAGACTGGGGCGGAGGTTCACCTTCCAGCAGGACAACGAGCCTAAACATACAGCCAGAGCTACAATGGAATGGTTTAGATCAAAGCATATTCATGTGTTAGAATGCCCCAGTCAAAGTCCAGACCTAAATCAACTTGAGAATCTCTGGCAAGACTTGAAAACTGCTGTTCACAGACACTCTCCATCCAATCAGACTAAGCTTGAGCTATTTTGCATGGAAGAATGGGCAAATATTTCAGTCTCCATATGTGCATCGCTGGTAGAGACTTACCCCGAAAGACTTGCAGCTGTTATTGCAGTGAAAGGTGGTTCTACCTAGTATTGACTCAGGGGGTGAATACTTTTGCACACCAAACTTTTCTTTTTTATTATTTGTAAAAAAAAAAAACATGTATCATTTTCCTTCCACTTCACAATTATGCCCCACTTTGTGTTCATCTATCCCAATAAAATACATTTACATTTGTGGTTAAAACGTGACAAAATGTGGAAAAGTTCAAGGGGGGGTGAATAGTTTTGCAAGCTACTGTACATCAAGTGTTGCACTTAAATACACATTTATGGAACTTGTTTTTTACTTCAGTGTTTCCATTGTAATCCAACTTTATACTTCCACTCCCCTGCATCTCAGAGGCAAATATTGCACCGGTTACTCAATTCCATCTGTCTGACGACTTATTAGTTATTAGTTGCCAAGACCTTCAGCATCTAGAGCAGTAAAATGACACATACACTACAATACAGCAGTAATACACATTGCATCAGATACAAAAACCATGACGGGTAACATGCAACTGCACAGTGATTACTTTTACATTTTGCTCATAATAAATACTTTTACTTAAGTAAAATTGTATATGCAGGACGTTAACTTGTAGTGGGCTATTTTCACAGTGTGATATTAGCACTGATATACAGTATGTGAATATGTTTTTTCCTTGACTGAGAGACAAAACAATCATTGTCTGTTATGTGCACCAAAGAGTGCCATTGTGCCTGTATATTGTCTGGACTGGAGTCCACAGAGGTTTCTGCTGGAAAGCAAGAGTTTCATTTCGTGGCACGGTTATCTTTCTGCGGTTTAGGAACACCGTCAGCCATTGGGGTTTTATCAAACTGTCATAAATTGTTGTATTTCAGTCTCGCTTCTGTCAGGCATGAAGTCACAGGACACAGAGAGCAGGGCTGCAGGGTGCATTGGCAGTGCAAGCTCGCACTCATGAACTAGATATTACTGTTAAGTGCTGATATCACACTGGGAGGGGGGAGACGCACAAGCTTACCTGACTTCTGTACAGCACAAGTTATTTCTCACAGTTTCAAATCTGTTATCTTAAAGGAACAGTTTGTCCCAAAAAAAAAGAAAATTCAGTCTTTCTGTATCACTACTTGTCGATGGAAAGTCAGATGAAGTCTGCAAAACATATCTGGAGATTCACAGCAAAACAGCTTTGCAGCATTCTCCTAAACAGCTGAAGTACATGGGGACTACTTGGAGGTAAATCAGGTTTTTGGAAGCCTGAGATCCCAAATTGATTTAACAAAATGTTATTCATGAGCTTGTGCATCCACTTCAGATGGGGTACACTTTTATAGATTATCAGCTTTAGTCAAGTTTTTTTTTGGCAAAAAAACGGAGTGCAAACAATTCCTTATGTTCCTCTTTTTTTGTTTGTCATTTATTTTATTTTTAAACAAGACAGCATTTTACTTGTTGGCACGACTGTTCCTTTAAGACGAGAAAAGCATGCCATTTTCAGTATCTTCATCTGTTTAAAACTGTAAGCAGACACTTTTTTTGTTTTGCTGTACAGTATTTTGAGGCATTATCGTACATCTGTATTTCTGCCCTTCACTCCCGAAAATACTTCTTTCTCTAGTCGTTATTTAAGCTATTCAAACTACAATTGAATAATTGTTTCATCAACAAAAACAATTGTGAGGTTATTCAAACTATTGTCTATATAACTTCTTTATCCTCGTTAATTTAGACTTCCAACTATTACTAAAATGAATTTCAAAAGCTTTGACAAGCTTTCTGTTACTTCACGCGGCCTTTATCAGCAAGTGGAGATAGAGTTCAATGCTTCTTTGTCAAATGCAGTGACAACAGTTACAATGAAGCAGTCTTTGGTAATTCAATTCAAAATTGTCAGGCTCCCTCCAACGATGCTTAAATACATATAAAAAGAAAATCATACCCGTAAAAATGCTGAGAGTCTTAAGACAGTGCAGAAATTGAAATACAGGAATAAAAATGATACATAATAATATATATCAAATAAAATGTAATATTTTAAAATATCCTATGTTTTTTAGTAGGCAGGTGTACAGGCATGACAATGAATGAACTGTAATGTGAAGAGGTTGCAGTCTCCTGGAGGAACAGGAGTTTAGACAGGCAGGTTAGAACATTAGTAACAAGTTTCTATGAAGGGATATGTAAATAGGTAGTAACCAATAAGTAACAGTAGTATAGGTGCGAGTTTAGAGTCATAGTATTCAGCCGGAGAGCTCTGTTCTGGTTCTGGAAGAAACCCAGTAAGTAGACCTTGTGTTAAAGTGAAACTCTCGCCAAAAAGCAACCTCGGCTTTATTTGTGAATGTATATGAGTCAAACCTTCGTGTAAAAGCATAATTACGATAAAAGAGGCACTTTTAAGATTGACCGTAGTTTCGTTTTGCCCCATGCACTCCACTGAAAATTAGCTTGCCCGAAAACGAAACTACGGTAACTACGGCACTCTTACGCTAGCATCAAAATCGCTATTTTTAAAACACTAAGAAGGCTCGACACAACATGAAACTTTGGTCGTAGTATCACCAGGGTCTCTAGACATGAACACGAGCAGCACTGAGAACATTGTTTGTGTACAAAGACTTTACTAAAAAGAGAGTTTTTGGACGACTCACATTAGCAGTAGCATCTCCGGCGCGCAGCCGTCATGGCAGACAAAAAGTGTCAATCCCTGAGTGCGATCTAACAGGTAGGAGTTCCACCATTACTCTCCTTCCTGTTTGGTCGCACCTAGGTTGCTTTTTGGCGAGAGTTTCACTGTAAGAACTGTTTAATAGTTGAAAAAAAAAGCCTTTAAGTTGATCATCTAAAGGGGTTTAGTAGATTGGTATGGAAATGAAAGTATTACAATATTACAGTGCAAAAGGAAAGTCTGTGGACAATCTTTCAGTGTTTTAGTTCTAATTTAACTCTCTTGTATTGCAATAATGGACTACAACTTAGGAGGTAAGTAACAGAATTACTAATAAACGAAACCTGAACCTTGAATCCATTTCAGATGAGGAGATCTGTTAGCAGAGAAGATTTTAAAGCAAGTACACATGGGAACTGTTGTGCAAAAACCTTGAAGTAACATTGGATTTGTTCAGCTTTATATGTTTTTTTAATATATATATGTCTTGCATCGTTCAGATTACAGACCAAAACAACAGACGTTAATCGTGCAGTGTGTCACATTTGAGTTGTGAGCTTTGGTCCACTGCCCCCATGTGTCCAAAAAATGAAGGTGATGGTAGAAGTTGGCTAAGGAGTGAAGTTACCAATATCATCAAATTGCAACACCTACTTGGAACAGCTTAAACATTTGGCGAATTTAAGCAAATCAAAAACTCACTAAAGTAATCAAGAGAAATAAAATTAATCAGCAAAGAGATGACTACAGCTTTGGCCAAAAGGGGCCCACTTGATCAGGGTTTGAGTCCTACCTGTGGCCCTTTGCTGCATGTCACCCCCCTCTCTCTCATCCCGTTTCCTGTCACCTCTCATTGCTATCCTATCAATAGAGCTATGAAAAGAGCTAAAAAAAACGAAGAAGAAATACATTAATTTAGGCCGAGAGGGGCGAGAGGCCAGCAGAGCATCTAAAGAAGCTCGTCACTGATGCACGATTCAAATGCTAAACAGGCAGAGATCTGTATCTGTCAGCCTTCCCTCTTGATTAAATGGAAATGAGCCCAGAGAGATGGAAAACAGGGAGAAAAAAAAATCTAATTAGACATGAGATAAACTGTGGAAGAATGGAGCTGTTTCCTCTACTTCAATGAATTTTATATTTACACATCAAAACAGCGAATCAAAGTAGAAATAGGTGGGGTATAATGCAGGTATATGGCATCTAACAAGTAAGAGCAGGGGATGGGGAGACAAACAGAACCAAAGTGTGGACTGCATACACACTAAAGAATGTATCCTTTCTTTTGCTGCTTCCATTATCAAACCATTCATTACATAATCAATAATTTATTGAAACAAAACAATGGTCAATGATTCATCTTCGTGTCATTCGAGACATTGATAATGGACAAAGAATTAAACTTGAGATTTTTAAAACGGTCATCTTTGGCCATGCTAGTGGCCCTAGAGACTGTAGCTAACTTTAATTCTTTAGCTTTAGTGTCCTTGATATTAGCTGTTTTGTCTATCTCTGTGTAAATATATTGAGAGCATCACAAAATGGTTCAATTCCTTGTATGTGTAAACATAACCGGGCTAATAATTCTGATGGTACACCACTGTTCTGGTGATTCTGAACATTATTCATTTGGAAAGAGGTGTATGTGGTCATAGACTAAACGCTGTAAGCAAAGTGAAAAGTTAAAAGGTCAGGGGAAAGTCTTTATTATTCATCATCTGGGAAACATCAAATGTCTCTACCGATCCATCAAGGACATTCGCAAACATACAAGACTGATCTCATGGTGAAGCAGCAGGAAAGGTATGGGGGTCACCAGGATTCATCCTCTGGGGACCATACATGTATGCATGATATACTGCATCTTCACAATCCGTCCAGTAGTAGATGAAATATTTTTAACTGGACCAAATTGGTGGACCAACAGACCAACCGACATTAGACCCTGGCGCCCCGCCACTAAGAACAAGGAGGTCATTGATGTGTGCACTCCAACGATATGGTAACAGCAAAACAATTTTTCTATCCTTTTGAAGGGTTCTGGTTCTGGTTTGTCAGATTTCGGAAATTTGTTTTATCTTATTGTTGGATTTTTCTTTTCCCCTGATGACATTTACAATATCCAACCAGCTAGTATACAGTCCAGGTAAGTGTCTGATAGCTGATCATTACCTGTCACACTCCATATTCTGTGGCTTCATACAATCTAATCCCATGTGGTCAGCATTAACCACAGCCTTCTTGGCAGAGTATGCCTCATCACACTCGACTGATGGCACCGTGTCCAACTGTGCTTTGTATCTCGTAGTAATCTCTGGTGTTTGGACGGGCTGAGCTTCTCCCAAATGCGGCAAAATCTTCAAAAGGAAATAACATTTGTGATGGTGTGGTGATCAGCATCCTGGGAGCACACACTGCAGATGGGATGTTCTGTTAGGTGTGACAGATCGGACATTAACACTGTTCTAGACTGGACAGTATAGCCAACCAAGACCCAAATGACACTTGACATGTATTACAATCGGGAAAATGGGATTTGATTCCCAAAACTTTACTTAAATTCTGACCATCAATAGAATTCAATTGCAATGCTAATGTGATCATATAACTGTAGATTTATCAAATCAGATAGATTCTATGACCATTTTAAGGCTATAGCTTGTCAAGGTCTGAGGTGTACAAAATGTTGGAATCATCTTTTTTGATCAAACAAAAGAAAATACTTTGATTTGCATATTAGAATTCTTTACAATTTAAAGCAAGCATAAGAGCAAAAGATATCTAAAGTACTCAACTTTTGTATAACTTTGGTATACACATTTACAAACACTTTGTATGCTCATTAATCGCCATCAAAATGAGCCGATGGGAGGATTTTTATGCCCTCAAAAGATCGTGGTAAAGGTGATGACAGGAAACAAGGAGAACCAGGGGTGTTGAGGGGAGGCTTGCACCAAAACTGTTTTGGCTACCACCTCAGCCAAATGAATCTAAAATCAATGTGGAGAGCATCAGAACTAACTAAATGACTTTTCTCTGAACTAACTGTTGTACTTAGTCCCGAGTGCATTTTACCGATAATGTAAACGTTTCTGAAGGGATTATACTCAAACCATCTGCCAAATAGACTTACCTTAGTCTTCCACTGACCTAAGGAAAACGTTGGGTTTATGGTCCATGCTTACTCCATACTTTTAAGCCATGTTGGCAAGCGTGACTCTTTATGTCAATGTCAGTCTGTTGGTTGGTTTGTTGGTCAGTAAGTCCACCATTTTGATTCAGATTCAAACTACAGGACTGACTGTCATGAAATTTGGTACAAACCTTTGCGCACCCCTCAGGGTAAATTGTGTTTCTGACCAAATACCTGCAAAACTAATGACATTCCCGTTAGCCTCTTAGTCTAGTTCGTAAGAGACAATGTAGTCTGCAGAGGAGCCTTTTGTGTTTCTCTGTGCGGGTGGTTCAGAGTTGAGTCCTCAGCAATGCTGTCCTTATTACTGGTATTCTGCTTTCAACATCCATGGCAGTTTTAGAGGACTGTTAGGCTGCTTTCCAAATTGACATGTCTATCTCAAAGGAGAATATATAGATACATAGATTTAACCCCAGTCAGTCATCTTTAGGACGTCTAACTATAACCTAAACAGGGCTAAACTTACAGCCATGGAGGACAACATTGTTGGAAACACTATTTTAAGGGGTGAAATAGACTTATAAACTTGCTTGCTACTTACCAAAGCATAGATGCCAACTTTATTGGCTTATTATTGGCTTTTTGCGTATATGAGAAGTGCAGGTTAAATTGTTTCCCTCCAGTTTCTTACAGCATGGAAGGTCATGTTTAGCTACCTGTATGGAGAGTATGAATGGTTACAGCATCCCATCACTCCCTCAACATTCAAACTATATAGTATGTGAGTATTGTCCCAATTATTTACATCCGGGACTGAACCGTTGCAATGTATCCAGACCTCCCTCCTCCATGACCTCCACTGGCTTCCTGTTGCAGCCCGTATCCGATTCAAGACGATGGTGCTGGCCTTCAAAGCCGTCAATGGAACTGCACCCATCTACCTCCAAACACTGGTCAGACCACATGCCCCAGGCGCGATCACATCGCTCCACTACATCAGCTGGCCAGCTGGCACCGCCATTGCTGAGAGCAAACAAAGGTCGCTCAACGAAGTCGCGACTCTTCTCTATTCTGGCGCCTCAGTGGTGGAACGAACTTCCAACCAGTGTCAGGACAGCAGAGTCACTCGAACCGTCACATTTTCCGCAAAAGACTTAAGACTCATTTCTTCAGACTTCACCTCGACCCCCACATAGCATGACTAGCATCTGCTTAATGCCCTAAATGTAAATGTATTGTGTTAGGACAAATGAGTACAAATGTGATCATCTTTGAAATATAACATGAATAAGAATGTCATGTAATATACTGTATAAACTCTTTAAATTTTTTGTGAGATTGAAGGTGATAAAGGATAAAGGAAGGGTTTTCAATAACATAAATAAATGCAATAATTTCTATCTTTGGATAGAAATGATTGCAGGAAGGAAGTTTGTAGAGGAAGTACTTATGTTAATCAGAAAAATATGTTGACGTATGAGAGGATCTGAAAATCTGATACGTTCGAAGAGAAGAGATGTGACAGGAACACTTCTAATGGCTTCAGTACAACACAGTTTAGCAGGGGCGGGGCTTGCCGACAGGCAAACCAGGCAATTGCCTGGGGCCCCGGCTTCCAGGGGGCCCCCACTTGGGCATCCTCCCGAGTGACCGGGTGCCCCAAGTGCTAATAAATGTACTGCACGGCAACGACAACAACGGGCATTTACTATGAAAAAGCGACGTAGCAAACCCCCTTGGGAGCCCCCAAGCCACTTCTGCCTTCAGCGCTGTCTGTGTCAATCAGCGCGAACCGCGAGGTTTGTTTGTTTGTTTAGCGGCCACCGAGCTCCGCACTTGCGAAAAGATGAAGAGGAGTTATCCCAGCGGGGCAGAAAAGAAAAAACAGAGGAAGGAAAGGGAGGAAAAAAGAAAGAAAGACAGTGGTAAGTGCATTGTTGTGTTTTTCTGACTGACTGTGTTGTGTTGTCACGGATTCCATAGCGGCTAATAAGCTAAAAACTAAGCTATGACGAAAGCGTAACAGGACACAGCTACATGAAGCTAGCTAGCAGGAGGAGATGTGCGTCACTCTCCAGTCTCAACCAGCAGAAAACAACAGAAAGTTTAGTGAGGCAGATAGTCTAACTACAACAACAACAACAACAACAACAGCCTAATAGTATGTGATACTAAAGTACACCTTCTATGATAAGCTTTGCATAATGATGAGATGATAATAGTGCCAGAAAGGGAGAAATATGTGTTGGGCAGTACATATGATATGTGCACCCACCACAAGAGTACATCAAGTGCTTAATACATGTTGAACTTAAAGGTCCCATATTATGGTCATTTCTGCTTCTTGACATGGTTCCTTGATGTCTAAATGGAATGTTAGTAACATGCTTTGGTCGAAAAAAGCTGAAGCATTGAGCACAGCAGGGTTCTTGAAACACCAGTTTCACAGCCCTGCTCCAGGTGGCCGGTTTCAGTGCCTTTCCCTTTAAATGCTAATGAGCTACTGCGCGCCGCCCACGGTACCGCCCACCTCCTCCTGCCTGCGGAAGACGTGAGGATGGCATCATGTGACCATGGCAACGGCGGAGTTTCTGGGAATAATGGCTGCCGGACAACAGACTGCGGTCCGACCCAGAACAAGAGGCTCCAAAAGAAAGTAAGCAGCCAAGAATGAACATTGGTGTTTCTCAGTGGTTAGTAGTTAAGTTTGTTACCTCGACATTACTTTTATGTTATTATTATGTTATCATATTATTTACCTTTATGTAGCCAGGTAAGTTGATTGAGAACCTGCTCTTATTTGCAGTGACGACCTGTAATTAGCTACTGCCAGCAATTTTCCACTGTAGTTTTCAGTAAGCCACAGTTGCTTCCAATCACCTTTCTACCAGCAGAATTGTTTTTTAACCATTTAAAACGGTTTATAAGCTTTATATATATTATCAAAGAAACAATGTGACATGATTAGTGATCAGTTTCCCATGAATAATAAAAAAAAAGGCATAAAAACAGGTGTTCCTGTGGCTATTGTAAACAAATGCCTACAGAACCTGAGAATATCTGCTGTATGGAAATACCACAATGAAGTGTGAACACTGGGCAAACAATGTTGTCATTCTGCTCTCTCTTTTCTCTAATCTATTGTCACTCACTTACCTTTCATTATTTCTAGGTTATACGAAGACTACAGCAGTTTCCTGAGCCACCATCATGCATGGTGGACCACCCTGGCCTGTAACCTGTCTGCCTGAATGTATCTGCACTGCAGAATGCACTGAACATTTATCGGGCAGACTATGAATCTTTACGTCTGAGGGGAATAGTGCAGTAAGCTTTTAGTCACATAAATACTATTCATTTATTGTAAAAGTGTTATGATTAAAAGTACATAACTGCTTCTTCTATCTTACATTGTTTATAGTTTATTATCTTTTACTTATTACCATGAAAATTACATATCAAACAATGAAAACACAGAACAGTTAGGAAAGATGTTTTAATTGTAAGAAACATTTGTAAACATGTGTTGACATGAATGAAATAAGAAAATACATATCTGAAGTGAAACAGTTTGACTTTATATATTAACTTCAATATCAATATGAAAATGATAACAAAGAAAGTATCTCGTTGCCATGGGTGTAAACATTCAGTGCTGACTTTATATTGAATTGTGTTTAGCCAATATAGCCTACAGAAGCTTTGTAAGGTGGTGCTGGTGCTCTCTGGGGTGGAGAGTGAGAGTTGTGCTGCCCATCTGTGTGGTCCGAGAGGTCTTCAGGGATTATGAGTTTCAGCACCTCGTTCACATATGGGGCAGGGTCCTGGAAAACCTTCTGGAAGATCAGGTCCAACAGTGCATCACCGCAGTCTGCAGTGCAATAAACAAATGCATGTTTACAGGAAAACTGCAGTAGAACCAAAACACCTTGTGCTGCAGTGTTGTAAAGTGTCTCTTATTTCTCCTAATTACTTCTCATTTATACATTCTCATTATTTATTTTGAAAACCATCTTAAAAGAATTCAGATTTTAAGTGTTTGTGTTCAACCTTTTGTGTGATGTCTGTGTGTCCATGTTTATTTTAATTTGAGAGGTTCAAATAAAAGATTGTAAAACTTACAGAATGTCGTGTCTGTCTTCACTGGTTTGGCTCTGCACTCTCCCTTCCAGGACTTTGGAAAGCTCAGTTTGAAAAGACGATCTCCTGATGATGTGGTGGCTTGTCCTCTATCAGCATTCTTATTGTGATGCAGTGCAGCCAGTCAGAGTCTTGAACAGTAAAAAGACAAACATGAAAACAATTGCAAGAAATGGGCAAATGTTGTCAACAAGTAATCATAGTTTAATTTACCTGCACAGCATTCCCAGATATGGATAACACATGACAGCACTGTTACAGTATAATTGAAGCACTAAAGGCTGCAACGCCTTACATTACTCTAATCCGACCACTTTATTTCAGTAACGAGTAATCTAGCGTTAATATTTCCAAACCAGTAATCACATTGAAGTTATTTATTGAAGTCACTGTGCGTTACAATTGTCATTTTCATTCGTAAAAATATATATTTTTGCTTTCTTCTTGTCACGTACGTCTCAAGTCACGTTTTAGCCATGAGGATAACTCACGTGTACACCACGCAGCAACACAAAAATGGAGGGAGGAGAGAGATGCGTGTTTCCTAGCTGGAAATATACTCATTATGCTGAGTTATTTAAAACAAAAAAGCACAAATGCTTGGTCAAGGGCCCAGCCCGACCCGGCTCGGGCAGAGAATCTAAGCTCTATGTAGCAGTCAACAGTACACTCGTATTGCCCCGGCCTATGCCAACATATTCCAGCTTAAAAAACATTTTCAAATGCATTATTTCACAAAATCCTGAAAGCTTAGACCCGGTGGAGGGTGTGTGTATGTACTGCTTGACCGACCGTGTCTCTGGGTTTGCATGTGGAGACCGTGTTGATGCGAACTAGGGGCTCGCGGTTAGCATTAGCTTGAAAGCTCACGGTTAGCGTTAGCTGGTACTATGTGACACTGCTTGGTTAGTTCGTGTAAAATTGCTAAATAAACACAGCTAAATACTTGTACATGCAGACATTTCCCTAGAACATGCATTACATAATGTGCAGGATCAGAAACGTACTACACACAATGATTCTGCTTTAGCACTAGCGTTAACTTGTGTGGTCAGGGAAGCTAACGTTAGCGGTTAGCCGCTAACCTTAGCTTGTTCTCAATGGCAAAACACACAGTACATCTGGCATGAGTTCAGCCTAATCTACAGAAACACACAGCACATTATTTGTATACTTACATGTCCTTGGTCTGCATGTATTCCTTTGAGTAAAAGTCTGCCGACGACTCCTGCCTTGTACTGGCCCAAGTTGGTGAAACAGTCAGTGTCAAAGTGGCTCGCACACACCAACAGTTTTTTGCCAACTTCAAAAATAAATCATAAAAATAAATTCAATCCATGCCACTCTTTTGTCCTCTGCAGCTGTGAGTCTCACAGTGTGAGACGATGGAGTGTGTTGTGCTGGTCCTTGCAGCCAACAACAGAGCACTTTTCCTTGAGTTTGGCCATGGTGATTTCAGTTGAATAATGGCGGATCTCCGAGACCGAAGCTGTACCTGGTGGGTGGAGACACCGTGCGGTGAAGGGAGGGGCAGTGGGGTAGCCATATGCAAATGTGCGGCCGTCGACGTCGACAGCCGCAGCAAATTTGACTCGTGTATCTGGAAACTGCAGGCAAGACCCCTTTAGAAACCTGTATCTCACTCAAAAAAGCACGGATAGACTTTTTTCAAAGTTTCTCGGCGTGTGGCAGCACCATAGACCCACAATAACACCCCAAATCCCAGAAAAAGTCAGTTTTTCATAATATGGGACCTTTAACAATATGTTTCCCTCTCATCTCTCCTCAGGATCATTACTGTCTTTTTTAAAACCAACACATCCAGGGAAGGATGATGTTCCCCCTCCCATCCCCGATGATGACAACTGTAAGTTCATTATTCCACATTAATTGATAATGTTATGCCTTAATATTCTTCATGGCAGTAGTATTACGTTGTAGTAGTAGAAAATGCTGTGCACATACATAATCATATGCCTGCCCTTAGAGATTCTCATATGCCCTGTTGTTGTTTTTTGAGTTTAGTTCCATCAACATCCACCTCCAGCAGCACAGTGGTTTCCCAACCTCCTGCGCAGGAACATCCAACCGATGATCAGAGATCAAGTCCAACTTATTCATCATTCGCTTGCACGTCAACTGGTGTCTACATTGTTGCAATTTTATTTTTCTATTTATTTTATTGTTAACAACATTCAGATTTGTATTTTTTGTAATAAAAAAAGTTCATATTTTATATTGTGTTGGTGTCAGTTAATTTACAGCAACAATTATTGATAGGCGTAGGGTTTTAAGAATTTCTGTTCCTGCCTGAAATTCACTTTGAGAACCCCTAATCTCTTCTAAAGCAGAGACGTTCTATTATTGTAGAGACAGGCCACTCTGATCATTTTGAATGGGGAAATCTGCGACGCCAAAGATGGCGCATATCCCGCCCCTTTCACCAACAGCCAATCACCTGCGTTGTCACAGCCGAACCGGGAAACTTATAGCCCAATCATGTTGTTTCACCAGCGCATGCGCACAAGTACTTTTTTACGACAGAAACCATCAGAGACTTTCAACTGTTGTAAAACATTTACTGCGTTCAGATCTTTATCTAATTTATAGAGTGAATGATAAGAAATGATGTATTAGACATTATCTGGTCCATACATGAGTGGTCAGGCAGAGTAGAGCCAGAGCACAGCAGCCGGCACAGATTCAGCCGTACGATGGACGTCGGTGTCGTAAATCCCTGCGCATGCGCAGTGGAGTTCTCCCGGTAGGAAAAGAGCGTTTTAAACATCATTTCTACAGTAAAGTCGTTATTTTTTTTGGTTTTTATTTGTATCTTATTTCACTGGCGAGCATGTCTGTATGTTTTTTCCGTCCTGCTATCACGTTAAAGGGTGGTTTTGACCATGCCTCCATTCATTTAGATAGGGGTCTGGTCTCTTTGGGCTTTTCGAGGCGTCGCCAAGATGGCCGCCGAGTGACCTGACTTGTCTAGAAGGACTTTGTCTAAAGTATTATTTTCAGTATACATATCAAATGTCCCAGAAATTGTGTGCAAAAAACGAATTTTTTCAGTGTGCAGGGATGGGGTGGGGGCCCCACAAATTTCTTGCTTGGAGCCCCAAAGGACCCTTGCCCCGCCTCTGCAGTTTAGTACACAGGATAGGTAAAAGAAACCAGCAGTTTTATCCCTGATGAACTGTAGCGGCGTTTTGTATAACAGCTGACAAGAGCCGCGCTGAAAGAGGTGGTTGTTGGTTCTATTCCCGTCCCGTCTGAAACAGTTTCCTGTCTGAACCTTCGCTGACCTTTGAAACTGCTTTTTGCGGGCCGCTTTAATCCAACTGAGAACAAAGACATAATGCATCCACCCATTACAGCAGGTGGCCACACACACACACACACACACACACACACACACACACACACACACACACACACACACACACACACACACACACACACACACACACACCTGCGGGCAGACACGCACACAGACTTGAAAGCAGGAGTGGATGTTTGCTGAGCACATCAATGACATGTTAATGAACATGAGTATGTCCCTGCCAGTCCATTACACACAGAGAGAAATGCAGATCCGGACAGACACACACACATGTACACTCACACTCTCACACACACGATTGCTCTACAGAGAACTGAGCATACTTTGTAATGTATTATGGCTCTCAAAGGATCTATTCAGTAGAAAGGACACAGTCTGTTCTGCATCAAAACACAGAAAAACAAGTGATGATTCACACAGAACTACAACCGGGCATCTGAACTCTTGCAACTTAATTTCCGCTCACTCTACTCAAAGTGTTATTTGTATTTGCTAACCTCGTCTTCATGCTGTTTGTTGCTGAGCAGACAGTGTTTCGGTGGGTTTATAACACCTAAATTGAACCAGAGAGGGAAGCTGTGGGCCCGCAAAAACCAAAACAATGAAACGAAAGATGCTGAAAAACCTCCTTAGATCTGAGAGGAACAGTGGGGTTGGGTGATAATTCTCTGAGGGGTTTATCACTTCTTAGCAGCCACTTTCACATTACGCGTGGTGATTTGAATCTTTGTTAAAGGACAAGCTCACCCAAAAATGAAAATTCAGTTATTCCCTACTCACCGTCATTCTGATGGAAAGTCGAGTGAAGTTTCGCAGTCACACAAAACAGTTAATAGTGTTGCAGCTAAGACACTAGGAGCACAATATATAGTAAGTATTGCTCTGAAAGCTGCTCTGATCACAATTCTTGTATTAAAGAATAGTTTCACCAAAAAAAGTATAATACAGTCATTATCTACAAAAAAGGAAAAAAAGAAAAACACAAGCTCAAAACTCATAAAAGGGCTCCTTAGAACTCATCATGAGGCCCGGAGAGCTCAAGCTAATTTAAAAAGTTGTTATTTACACCTCAACATATGGTCGAGCTAGTGTACCCACCTCAGAATGGCTAACACTCTTAGTGGTGTAAATATATATATTTTTTCAATTCAGTATTGGTATCGCAGGGCGCCTGGTAACTTTTATTACGCTGGATGAGCTGTATGTAGCATTTTTATGCTTTTTACATTTTAAAACAAGACCCCATCTACTGACTTCAGGCATGCCCAGAGGAAAATTTTACTGCTCAAAGCTTGCTCCTTTATGGCTATGGAGCCATAAAGGAGCTTAATGAAAGTTCTCATTTCAGTCTTGTTGTCGTCTTTTTTGGTCTCAAACATTTCTCATTTGTTTCTCCTATAATTCCTTAGGAGCATTAGGTGAGACTTGAGACTTTACCGCTTAAACCTTGCTCCTTTCCAGCACTGGGGAGACATTCTGAAACTTCATTGAAAGCTTGATGAGATCTCCTTTGAAACTTACAGGGAGCCCAAGTTGAGATTTTCTGCACCTGTTTCTCAGGAGAAACTATTGAGAAACAGGAGAAATCAGCCACAGCCTCACTTTGGTCTCACATAGATCTCATAGTTGTCTAGGAGAAATGAATGAGACACTACTGAGATCTCTTTTCCAATTTTCGTTTCCTTTCCATCCTTTGGGTGGTGATGCTAATGCGTTTAGCTTAGCAGCTACAGTGAAGATTGCAGCTTAAAAAAGGTGTAAATTACATCTTTGTCATCTCGGGACTTCCAGAGACTTGGACTATGCAGGACTATGCAATTTTTAAAACAAGTCCCCATCTGCTTCTGTTACTTATGAGAATGCTGCAACCCTGTTATGCTGTGAAATGTTTAGCAGACTACATGACTTCACCCGACTTACCATTGGCATGGGGGGGGTGAGTAGTTAATGACCGTATTTACCTTTTTTTTATGAACTTTTTCTTTAATATAAGTATTGATCAGAGCAGCTTTAAAATGGCAAAAGACTGAGCTGTAATTGTTAAAAATACTAGGCATTAATAAACATTTCTTCTACCAGATACATTGCATATATTACATTATGATGTAGCAGTTACGTAGCTCTTGACATTTTCTCCTTTTACATAAATTTCAACTGACAAACTTGAACTTTCACATGCAAATTTCCTTTTGTTAACCAAGAGCAAGCCATCTCGATGTTTGAGAGGGATAGAACTGTTTTCTTTTTCATTCTGGCCCTGAGGGTTTGTCACCAAAGTCCCTCTTGTTTACAGTCATTGGATGCAACCCAGGACGCAAAGATAAGTGCAGTCGAGTTGTTGACAGAGGCTGAGCCTTGAGTTTTGACCTTTACTGTTTATCACTGTCCCGCCATTCTAGTAGAAAGTCAAGCAAAAGGTCAAGTATCCAAAATCTTGACATGCGAAATGAGGGGGAATGAGTGACAGTGGGGAAAAAGGAGTGTCCTGGTCTGCATAGCCTTCTTGCTGGCTTGTACGGTCTCCAAGCAGGAGAGGAGGAGGGGTAGGAGGGAGGAGAACAGAGGGATGATTGGAGGGAGATTGGTGTATCGCTGGAGGCTGGTAAGGTCCCTGGTTTGGGGACATGGGGAGCAATTATTATGATCCCACCTCTGCTTCCCCTTCTCACTTTCTGACACCCTTTTTTTTTTTTCTTTTTGATTTTCTCTTTCTCCTCCAGTTCCAAAAAAGGATACAGCTAAAGCCAAAGGGAGAGGAGGGTGGGGGTAAAACAGAAGGAACAAACCAGAGGAGGAAACCCCCTTCATAGACTCCATCACTGCATGTCCACAAGTGTGTACGTTGAAGCTGCAAGAGGCTGCCCAGCAGAGCCGGAGGGACTTCTTCTTTCCACAGCCATGGGGTAAGTACGATACTCAGGCGAGGATGGGGGCTGCAGAATAGACAGACCACAACCGCATGGTAGAATTCCCTCTGTGTGTGTGTATTTTCAAGTTTCCTGTGTGTGAAGGACAGAGATGAAGCGAGCAGAGTTTTGCGAGGGGTTTTTTTCCCCCAAGGAGGAGGAAGAGTTTGTGTGCGTGATACCAGACTATAATGAAGCTAAGCACGTGTATGTGAGTTTTCTGAGCAAAGCTGTTACTATAATAGATTACATAACGGAACAATTGCTTTACATCACACTGAAAAGCAAAGTGTTGCCGGCGTTTAAAAATAACACAACTTAAGAGGACTGCTGCCTCAGTGGGAATTTAAAGTCGTGGCAACAAAAAAAAACATCTTCTAAGTCATTCTTGTTTTCCTCCCTTTCAATTTGCGTCCATAGTCTTTATCCTCCAGCAGTGGCGCAGCTTCATCAGGCGAGTGTCAAGACCGAGCATTGTCAACTTTCACACCCCTCACCGATGATATTTCGTGTGTCACCATCGCCGGCCCACAGAGGCTAATATAAATAAACACATGCCGTCACTTTGAAAAAAAAAAAAAAAAGAAGTCGGCGTGGATCTCACAGTCCAGCGTTGCAGAGCGCCAGTCCCAACGAGGTCATGGGACTTGTGGGCTGAATCTGAACCGATTCCAGGATTTTCAGAGACTGAGCTTTAAAGCCAAAGCCAGGAAATCCTCACCTCTGACCCTCCCCACCCCCCCGGTTTGTGAGAGCGGACCAGTGTGATTGGCGGAGACGTTTTGGCTTGGCGACCGGTCAGTTTTGTTTTTGTGTTTTTTGGGATAATGTGCATTTTTTCGTATTGTCATCTGTCCTCTCTGTGCCTTGGTCTTCTTTTTCACCTTTTTTCGAGATCAAATTCTTTCTGTCTTACACAACTCTGCACAAATACACACCAGGGCTCTCAAATTCTTCCCTGTGTTTTTCCCAAACTCAGCTCAGGATTCTTGACATTTTTGCTCCTATCTTCTAAAAACGCTCATCAGCCCTGGTGGCTTATCACCGAGCTCTATTAAGGTCAGCATCCTGACTTGTTGGCTATCTGAGCCCATGGATACGTTTGTTCTGACTATATAAGGCCTCTGTCTCCTCTCCTCTGGCCTTGCTCCTCGTTCAGCAATCTGGCCGGCTTAACTGTGGAAATATCTCTAAGGGCCTTTTCGCTTTGTTTTTCAGCACGTAGGATCAGAGATGTTTATTGTCAAAGTTCTTTTTGAACGATGTAGGAAGTGGATGTGATGTAGCACGCAGGGCTGGTTTAGCTCTGAGTGTTGATGTGTATATGGTAGAGGAATTATAGATTCGGTGGGAAATGAAGCAAAGTAGAGACTGTCTTTGCTGCTAAATGTCTATAATGTATCGTTAGTACATCTCCGTTGGGACATCAGACAGTGGACAGCTTAGTTGGAATTTTGCTTAATTTCAAATCTAAACTTAAATCTCTGCAATTACCAGCTCCCTGCACATTGCTTCAAACCATATACATATATGTGTTTATACAACCAAAACAATGAGCCACAATAGGCTAAAAGCTGTTTAGAACTGAGGGAAGCTGTAGATTTAGGTGATAATTCACTGTGCTGAGTGACACTTAAAGTGAACCCTTCAGCCAAAAATGAAAATTCACTCATTATCTCCTCGCCTACATGCTGACAGAGAGTCGGGCAAAGTTTCATAGTCCACCAAACTTTTCTGGAGCTTCACAGCAAAACAGGGTTGCAGCTTTCTCGCAAATAACAGAAGGAGATGAGGATTTATTTTAAAGCATAAAAAAACTACCATGAAGAAAAAACACAACATGGCTGCAGTCTCTGGAAGTCCCGAGGACCCAAATTGATCTGAAAAGAAGTTATTTACACCTTTTTTTTAAAGCTGAAATCTTCACTGTAGCTGCTAAGCTAAAAGCATTAGCATCACCATGCCTGTTTTTGCGGGCTATGAAACACCCCTCGACTTTTCATTGGAGTGGGGGTGAGTAGATGATGACTAATTTTTTTCATTTCTGGCTGAACTGTTCTTATAACATCATACATAATCTTTTTGTCCAGCATTAATAATAAAAACCATTGATAAGAGCAGCCTCAACTCTTCTGGTACTACTTTCTGCTGCCAGAATAACAGTCTGGTACTGAAATAATAAGTATGTATTGATTTATTTTTATTGACTCAGATATTTGAATCTGCCCCTAAAATACCCACCATGTGTATGTTTTAATTGTAGAATGTAAGCTCGTTGATTTGCTAGGTGATAGATAGATAGATAGATAGATAGATAGATAGATAGATAGATAGATAGATAGATAGATAGATAGATAGATAGATAGATAGATAGGTAGATAAAATGCTGAGGTATTGTGGAGATATCACGGTAGCTTCATGGTAGGTTCATGTTTTCTGAACATGTACATAGTTAACTGTGCACCAGTTTTCAAGTCAAGTTATTGTTGCATTTATTGTTTCGATGACTGATGACTGTTTTTGGTCTCTGAAGATAAGTTACCTTTGGTTTACTAAAACATTTGTTCGTTTCAGCTACACTGCTCTTTTTTTCTGCAGCGACTGAGACCGTGCCACATTTCTAAACCCTGACTGGATATAAACACTGTGAACAGTCATGTCTGTTTATAGAGAGATATATTTGCTCTTTCTCTAGCGGGAAAAACTCTTTGGGGTGTAACGGTTTGATTAATGGCCCTGCTCTTCTGCTAGATTTGGATTAGGCCTACAAGCCCTGCTTGGAAGTTATTACTTTATAATGGGAACATGTAAGCAAAGGCCATATGCTTTTCATCACCGCAGGAACGACAATTGCATAATGAAAAGTGTGTGTGTGTGTGTGTGTGTGTGTGTGTGGGGGGGGGGGGGTTGGGGGCAGGATCAAAGATGTACATATAGTGTGTGATGTTTAGAAATGGGCAAGTGTCGCCATAAATCCAGGTTTTTGTTGTTTGTTTCTCTTTCCCTCGACCCCCTCGCTCGCTCTTCTTTTGCCTTGGCTGCAGCCATGTCTGTTGGGGTTACGTGAGTCACTTATTCCCTCTGGGGTTGACAGTGATGGAGCCAAGTTCCCATTGTGTTCATCCCAAAATTTCCATTTCAGGATGCAAGCTATTCCGAGCCGTACTTGGTTAAAAATAAACCTGAAAAAAAAACAAAAAACGAGATGAGATGTAGAAGAAAAGTGGTTATCCAGGGGGAGAGGGGAGGGAGCAGAATGAAGTGAACAGATGTGGAAAAGCTGTTCTACGTTTCATTTAGCTCATCTAGATATCTGCCAAATGTGGCAGACTGTACTCTGAACTACTCAGACGGTGCTGATTTTCATCTGCGTCTTGAGATCAATGCTCAGGAGGACAGAGATTGAGTTTTTCACGCCTTTGCTTCACACCTTAACACCTCTGGCAAGTTTTCTACATCGGCTCAAGATAAAGCTTGTGTCTAAAATGTGATTTACACTAAACAGACTGTGTGTTCTCCATCGTACATATCGGGGGCTGCAATTGCAGGACGGAGCCCGACCAGCTGGCTGATGTGTCGAATCTAGGACACGCTTCCGCTGCCGAGGTGAAGTGTCAGGCAGTCGGCGCCTCAGCGTTTATGTGAGCTGGGAAATTGACTCAATAAATCTGTGAATGGGTGAGAATGAACAGAATCAGGTCTGCGGGAGGAAGGTGACTGCTTATTATGGCCATGACCAGAGCTGTCCCTCGAGTTCCGAAGACAAATATTCACAGTCGCACCTGCTGTATGTCACTGATGTAGACGCAAGACATGTGCTCAGGAGTTCAGAAAGATAACATGTCCATTGTATGTTCTTACAGTGCCATGCCATATCTGCCTAGTAGTATTCTGTGCACGGTTTGATTTGTAGATTGAAACAAGTTAACAAGTCTTAAGGTCCTTGGTTGAGATAATTAATAGTATACTGTAAATCCGGCCTAAAAAAACACCCAAACCATTCAGTTTCATTAAATCCAAAACAATATGCTAAAAGGCACGAAAAGACTTTGTAGACCTGAGGGAGGTTGCAGTCAGGTGCATCTATCTGTGGGCTCTGAACTACAAACAACACTGTTCACATTACTTGCAGTCATTTTGGATGCAGTCATTAGTAATTCATTTAAAAGTAGCGTTACTCCCATGCTTATTGTGCTAGGACAAATCAACTAACCCTCGCTATAAAGATAGCTACTACCGTTGTGTATTTTTTTGGAGGGGGGGGAAATAAGAAGAACATTTATAAAACTATGTGTATTGAGCTATGGAATTTAAATGGATATTTTGTCCAGAAACACAAGTTGACATCATCACGTGGCTTAATCAAGCCAGCTGTAACTTGTAAATTTCCAGAACTCAATGAAAAATAGGTATGTATGAAAACTACGAAAGTAAGGAAAAATCAGCTGATTTAAAAAATATATAAGTGACGGAGGAGTAATTTGACATCTTTAAATTATTTACATGTATGCAATGGATGTCAACACTTTTGAATATAAAAGTTTCAAAGAAATTCAAATCTACAGTCAATATAACCCAAATAGTTGGCTTTTAACTTGGAGGACACATTTAGCAAGTTCTGTGGCACTCAGTTTTTTTTTCTGCAGGACCAAATAATTGTAAATGTGATAAAACTACATTAATACTGCAGAATTTATGAGACTAGTTGTTGGTGACCTGGGCTCTAGCCAACATGTCATGTGATCTGCTGGGTGCACTGTGCATGACGAGTACAGGATACAAGGTCCAGCAACCCTTAAAATTACGTACATATCGGTCATTTCTGCGTGTCATTATTTACATCCGGTGATATCATTCAGTGGTAATGCAGGAAGTGATGTGACCTTCATGGGCATGGGA
Source organism: Diplodus puntazzo (assembly GCA_963678695.2). NCBI lineage: Eukaryota > Metazoa > Chordata > Actinopteri > Spariformes > Sparidae > Diplodus > Diplodus puntazzo. The sequence continues at coordinate 13,207,376 of OZ023170.1, read as the reverse complement.
ATCGTCATCATCAGCTGAGCGCGATATCCGCAACAGTTATGTATACATACACGTGAGTCAACAAGAACGCCAGTCTTAAAATCAACACATTCAGGGGAAGCCATGTGGGATATATAACTTTTATCAACTAAAACTTTTGCACACCTGTGGATTGACAGGTGCATACGAGAAGACCAAGGGCTGACAGACCTTCATCATGTTGTCTTGGATGGGGTCGTATGGCTGGACGTTCCGGTATACAGCCTGCATTGTTTTCTTTACTTGCCTTCTCGTTTTTCTTGTCTTTACAATTTCATTGGAAACCTGGCTGTCAGTGTGTTTTTAAAGGCAGCGAAGGAAGTGATTGGCTAGGTAGTATCACAGAACAAGCCAATAATAAACGCGGAAGCACAAGCAGTCAGCACAACAACGGACCATGGGTCCCTACACAATGCAAGGCCAGAATGGAGGCATTGGGGATCAGGGGGGGCCCAGTGCTTGCTGTACTCCATGGACCTCCATATTGGTTAATTTGGCCATGCACACTGCTGTAATAGTGTTTTGGTCCAGCACATTTGGAAATCTATCTAATCTATAAATTAACGTTTTGGAAACAGAATATCCAATGAAATCTGCACGTGACTTTGGAGAGGCAGTCCAGTCGCTGCCAATTTTTCTTTGCACCACAGCAGGCAAAGGTCAGTTAATTCTAATAATACAGAAACTGCCTCCCGTTTGATTTTTCCAAAGACATGTGAGTAAAAGAATATGTGGTCCTCTTTGACTTTCACACCTCCATGAGAGCAGTGTCTGCCAGCCCGCCCCCCCTCGGCTGAGTGCCACCTGAGTGCTGAGCATCAGCATCCAGAGCAGACCTCCCTGGTCGCTGATGATTATGATGGATGCCCGGGACCCATTCTCCCCATACATGTTACCTAACACCTACTGCTGGCTATTCATCAGCAGGCTGCTGCACCAGGGCTAATCCAGTTAGCAGAGCAGACATAGAGCACCCACTGAGGCAATGGAGCACATAGGTGCATGTTTTCATCTGATAAAATGCCACAGGAATGTGGATAAAGGGATTTATTCTCTTTATGATTAGTGTTGCGTTTTCCCGACAAAGCACAAACACCTTTCACATTTCTAAAACAGTTACTAATATTCAGCTGATAAATGTATCAATTAGTGAGGCCTAATTGATGGATGGTTGGATGAATGGATGGATGGATTGGTGGGTGGGTGGGTGGATTGGTTGGTTGGTTGGTTGAATTATTGATAAGCTGTTGATTAACAAAAATCTGTTATCACAAAGACGACCTGACTTTGGCTTAACATGGATGTTGCTGATATGGCCAGGGTGTTGGCAAGCTATTGCCTGTATGCACATTTAATCAACATATTTCTTTCAAATGTAATATTCACTTTTACACATGATTGTAGCGTCAAAGCAAAGTCAAACAACTCCAGTTAAATTGGGATATTTAATTTCAACAGCGGTTATACATCCAGCAGTTTTTAGCATCCATTTAGCAAAGTCCAATTTTCCCCATTCTGTGCTGCAAATTTGTCTCCGTCAACTAATAAGAGCAAATAATTGGCTCTTTAGCTGCTACATCCACCATTGTGCGCACCACCTAGTTGTTAACTTAGTTATGTTTTGCTAAGCAGGTACTGAACAGTGGGTTTCGGTTGTTCTCCGAAAACAGCATCTAAGACAACGCTGTCTGGTGTTCTTGGGCTACCGGTGACAATGAACATCAGACTACAAGTCATTTTCAATGGAAGCTGACTACAAACTGACACTGTCACAGACGTTCTACAAGTCAAAATTGCTAGCTAGCCCAGACTCTCAACGACGACTTGGTGACAATCTAGGTCGCCAGGCAGGGCCGTCTCATAACTTTGTTGCTCGTCCTGTGAACGTTACATTAGAAATACAAGACAGTGCACTGAATAGAAAACAATATCTAATATCAATTTAGGGAAGTAACTGCATGAAATCTTCTCATGAGGACACCAGATGTAGTGCTATAACTCTGACAAATATTCTGTCTGGCCACCGAAGAAAAACTGCATCGGTACTGCAAACACTGGGAGTTGTGTTTACAGATATATATATATATTATGTAAACTGACCTACATCTGAAGCGTCCATAGCACAAAATAATATAATAAAAAGCATCAAAGATAAACACAACCCTCTCCACTCCCCCCTTTCTTCTCCTCTCTTCTCCTCTCCTCTTTGTGTATCTTGCGACCTAGAGATATTCACCACTTGTATGATTTGGAGACAGAGTTAAGTCTTTATTTTTCAGTATTATTCCACCTTGGTTTATTGGTTGGACAGAGAGTGTGATGATGATAGTGGAGTGACAATACGTCATCAGTCCGAGCTATGCTTTAGTGTTTTTTTCGTTAAAGTTCATGTGTGGTCAACCATGTGAGATCCAGCTGCTTCAGCATCATTTAAAACGATAAATAAAAAAAACATGCAGTACCCAGGAGAATAGATTTGCCAGACAGAAGACTGAGATCTGTCAGTTTGAAGGTGCGACATGTACTTTTTTTTAGCGTACATATTGACTGCTTCTTCGTATACCGTTGGATTATCTAGCTGTTTGGGCAGACTGCACTAGGGTTAGCATTCTGTGCATTCTCATGCAGGTCCACAGTCACAAGAGGAGTCTGTTTTCTATCGTTGCCGCGTGGATCTGAGGCCATCGTAAGTGTGCAAGTAAGTTCAAAGGTGTCGTCTGTGAAGATGTAGGCATGTTTGACTGCAAGAAGCATATGCTAAATACTTGCATAGGAGGATCATTTGCAAAGAATGTCTGTGGAAACATACGGCTGATGACAGCCACATACAATTGAAAAGCTTTTGCAAAAAGTACTTTACAGTGTTTATCAAGTAAAGACATAATGAAATCCAACAGCCTCAAGATGGGCAAATATATAAGAAGAAAAAAAAAGCGTCCTTCAATCTGCGTAACAATTCTAAGAGGGTAACAATTTCTCAGAAGCCTTTGCAGCCGTACCTTCGATTAAAGACGCGCAAGTCACGGCACTTGCAATACAGCACCTTTTACAAGAGAAGGTGGATCCTGCGATAATCAATAAAATGCACTTTGCATTGCACCCATTTCAATGCCCTCAGAGGTTTTGCTCACAGCCTTACTTAGCCTCGTATGGCTGGTAGGATTTGGTTGCCATTCTCAGCAAACTTTAGCTAGACCATCAGCAATTTGACCGCAGTGACATCACAATTATCATTTGTGCAGCTATAATATAATACGTGAATAAATCTAGCAGCTGTTCATTAGGGAGGTACGGTGGCCCACAGTGTCACCTTGCAGTGAGAGATGGTTGGGTTCCTGCAGGTCAGGTGAACTCAGGTCTCTAAACGGTGCATTTATTCCCTTAAAGCCAATTTGTGATTACAATAGCATGTTTCAAATTCTTCTGAAAAGCAAATATAAATAAAGCTATTAAAAAAGTACCCTTCTGCAATCACAGTGCTTCTATTGTGACTTCAAACCACATAACCAGTACGTGCACAGTGCCTTTTCACTATGACTCGTACTGTAATTACTGACCGGGGAGCGTGTGGATGAGCAGTTTGTACTAAGCAGGCCTGTGTGGACACAAGTGTATCATGGGACAGACACAGTGTGTGTGCAATTTGCCTGTGTAATGTAGGTTAGTAACCAAACACCATCTGAGCACAACCCTGGGGCATCACACACACACACACACACACACACACACACGCACACACACACACACACACACACACACACACACACACACCTATGCAAACAGCTTTAATGAGTGTGTTTCCACTTAACAACAATTTTTTCCCCCACTGTGTTTCCACAGAGTGATTTTTCCATGTCCATGCGCACACACACGCAGGAAAACAAACACACCTGAAATACGCAGGTAAAAAAAAAAGAGAACGTATACCAAACTAAATATTTGAAGTTTTTCCACTAATTATCTTGAACATTCAAAATACAATTTACTTTTACTTTAACCCTCAGTTTTTAAAACTATTAAACGCCTACATAGTGAATTGATTCTTCAGAAACACTCAGACGGGTATTTTAGATAAATAGCCTTTTCCTGCAAATGATTCTGATGTGCCACAGCCAGCTTTTCTATCTAAATGCACTTTGAGTTATGATTACTTTGTCAGCAACCAAGCCTTATGTAGTCGTAACGGCATGTCTCTGGCGATGGCAATGTCTGTTTGTTAGGTGGTCCACAACTTAAGTCCAGCCTGAAATATTCCAACCAAGGCCAACCATGTTACAATTTCATGTTACTGTTGGGGTGACAATAAAAAAAGCAATTACTAAAGAGGACACCAATAAAATGTATTTAGAAAAAGATGCTGATTGCTACTTTTAAACTAAACTTGATAACCAAAAGGTAAATAATTGAATGGTTGTCCTAGCATGTTAAAAAGTGTGCCTGCTAATTGCCAATATCATAAATGCACTGATGCACAAGATTCAGATGACAGGCTAAACAAAAAGCAATCTGGTTATTCCTGCAAACAGGTTTTGTTCTGAGCGGCAGAAGTAAATAAAAATGTGACACATCTTTGTTTTACTCACTGGAGGTCAGCCACCAACACCACCACACACTCCCAGAGTCACTTCCGAGCACTAATGTGTGTGGAGGTGTGAGTCGGTATATTGGACCAAACCACTACGAGGCATATTGGGAGGGGACCCAATTTTTTAAAAACTTGTTTTTTTGTTTGGCACATTGTTTTATGTCTATAATTAGCAGAAGTGTTTTCAAAACATATTATATACATGTTATGTGTTTACAGTGATGTGGACTATTGAGGAGGGGGACACTCTGTTCACCCAGATAGGTATGGTATGGACCCCCCCGTCGCCAAATGATCTCAACAACTTTTGGATAAATTACTAGGATGTTTAGAGCTTTTATGGTCCCTGGAGGAAGAATACTGATGACTCTGATAATCCCCTGACCTTTCCTCTGGTCCCACCGGCTGGTTGAATCTTTTGCTTTTTTTAAAAAATGTCTCTGGATGGACTTTTTTCTTTTATAAGAACTGTAATGACTTTTCTCTGACTTTTTTTTTTAATCTATCGCCATCATCAGATAGATAAATTCGTCAGAAGTTTAGATCTACGTCAGTATGATTTATGACTGAAGTTCCTTCAAAATGAATGACATTTCCACCATTTTCTGTTTGAGTTGGTTTTCTGTTTAGTCCTAATTAGCAAATTTAACCATGCTTTGCTAAAGGAAGATGGTCAACCTGATACAAGTTACTCCTATGTAGCAGGTTTCCAGATTCAAAAGGCAAGAAGCATGTACATGTAACATGTTCGGTTCACAGGAGATCAGTCAGCGGAGCGACATAAACAAAGTGAAAAATGAAACAGGAAACAGAACTAAATTATAAGAGAAAACAAAAACATGACCTGAAGGCAGATGAGAAACGACAGCTTTATTATTGGTAACTAGACTGCATTTATATGGCACACTTCTAGTCTGTTTGACCACTTAAAGCCCTTTACAACTCAAGTCAGCGATAACCATTCATACACACATTAACATACCAATGGAGCCACCGGGAGCAATCTGGGGTTTAGTATCTTTCTCAAGGACACTTCAACATGTAGACTGCAAGGTCAAAGGATTTAACCGCTGACCCTCAGTGGACAGTCACTCTACCTCCTGAGCCACAGCCTTCCCAAAAAAGTAAAAGTCTGCCATTGTGTGTCTACGTCTCTAAGAACCAGAGCCATAACATGCCTCAACCTCTTAGAGGTACACTGTCCAGCGTATGCTCAGTCTAATTACCACAGCTGCCATGATGAATCATAGGTGTATTTCCCTTCCTTCATTTTCCTCCAGGATGTTACACCACTGCACTGCAACATGACCCGCAGAACACAAACCATCAAGCAAGAATCCTCCTGCCAAATTAGGGCAGCAATCATTGACAACTCCTCCAGACAATGCAAAAGCAAAGTTCAGAATGACGTCACAGATGAACGATGCAGTAAAAACACTCAGGGTATGTTTATTTTAATTGCAAACTGATAGATGCCTTCCAAATGGGAACGTCTACTGTAATGCTTCTTTATGAGAGTTATTGGGGCCATTATGACTATGGAAACTATCATAAATCTGGACAGTAATTGAGATCAGGTTAAGCATCTTTAATGGAGTAGAGATGAAAGAGAAACGAAGAGCCAGAGGCTTCTGGGTGTCATATGGTCATGGTGAGGGCATTGTTGTTCTACATATTTGTGGTAAAACATATTATTTGTGGTCCAAACTGTTTAGTATTCTTAAAGCCCAGAAATTCAAAAAGAAAATGTCATATTTTTGGCAAACAATGCATTTCATGAACTCACAATAGAATGTCTCAGGCCAAAAGAAACAGAAAGTATAACTGGTAAGGACAAAAGGTTAAGATTAAGTAGAGTAGGGAGAGTAAGTTCACAGCAAAAAAACATCTGTCTGAATGTTTGCTCTCTCTTTCACTCCAGGAACACACTGACCCTTTTACCTCAATCGATCAATCAATCAATCAATCAATCAATCAATCAATCAATCAATCAATCAATCAATCAATCAATCAATTGTTATTTGTATAGCAACAATTCAAAGTAAAAGTCATCTCACACACTTCCCAAATTTGGAAACTTGGCCTTTTAACAGGCAGAAACCTCGAGCAGAACCGCACTCAATGGTAGGCAGTCATCTGCCTTGACCGGTTGGGTTTGCCAGTTTTTCCTCACACGGTCTTTTCTGTTTGGTCACTGAAGGTTTGAAGTGAGTCTGAAGGTGATATGATGCTTGCTGTGATTTGGTTGACTTCAGACTTCTTCAACTCTGCAAAAACTGTACTGGTGCAGATTTAGTTTTGTGACAGATTTCATTGCTGAGACATATCTCGAAATTACACACACACAATAAAAAAAAAAAAAACCCGAAGGAGATGCAGCAGAGATTGCAAATATTTTCTCATCAAAACAACTCCAACTCTGAGCTCATCTGCATAATGCTCATCAAGAAGCGAAGAGGCCATGCAAATTTTATGATAATGTTTCGGCCGGGTGCCTGTCATCATGCGCCACTTATCTTCTATGGGGGTGGAGAGGCAATCAGTTATGGCATCACCCAAAAATGGAAAAAGGAGAATTTCACAGCTAAAGCCTCTGCATATACAGTATGCCTGTAGTGAACCAATATATTTTGACTGATGAGGGGTTTTATTGGGAGATGACATTTTCTCTGTTCACATTAAAAATGGGTGTCACTGAGGGAAACATAGGTCTCAGATGGAGTTTGCTGAGCTGTAGTGTAACAGCTTATAATAGCCACTAATGCTGCACATTTATATTAGAGATTAACCTTGCTTGTGGATTTAACTCTGACTTTGCAGAAATGTTTTAAATGTTAAATGTTTTCGTTACAATTTAGTTAGTTACTTAGTTTTCACCTTCTTCCCCATTAAGTAACTTTATAGGGGCATTTTGAAATAATTGGCCAGGATTTCAGTTTGAAACACTCAAAAAATGAGCTAACATTATCAACAGAAAGTGAAAAACAGTGTCACATCTTTAAACTGTGTTTCCCAGAGATGTCTTCTAAAGTTAGCATGCTAACAAGCTGGCCCTTAGCTGAAAATCACCTCCACATTGTATCCTCTGTCTTCAAACCTGCATTTGTCAGTCTCTGAGGCTGTGTTCAGTCCCAGTCTGGTGTCCAGTCATGTTTGCTTGGAGGCTGCTGAGTCCAGGTGAGCTGAGCTGTGTTGCACATCTGAACATTAATATAGCAGAAAACAACTTTTGGATTTATAAAGATATTGTGGAGTAATATATTGGAGTAATCTTGCAGAGAATAAAATCACCCTTGCTATATGTGTGTTGTTGTCCAAGCTACTCCGTTCTTTTTATTTTTGTAGCTAGTCTGGCTGCATGTGTACGTTAGTGCCGCTGTTGGCTTGGCTCAGTTTGTCACCTACACTCCTTCCAGCGGTGGCAGCAATGGCCCAGGCTCTGGCTACAATACTGGCCCTACCTTGACCTGAACATTTCTCTGGAGATGAAGCCAACTGCAGAGCCTTCCTGATCCTATGTGGTGTCCACTTCAAGCCGCATCCAGCAGCTTTACACTCTGACCACTCCAAGGTGGCTTACATCATCTCCCTTCTGTCTGGACACGAAGGCTAGGGCTACCACTAATTGGGCTCGTAATTCCTTCATTTGCCAGTCTTTCGTTCTCCTCATGACCAATCAACTCCAGGCCAAGACGCTGCTCATGCCCTGGTGAGATTGGGAAAGGGAGGGCATTCCTTAGCAGAGTAAGACATTGTCCAAGTTGTGGCCCTTTGCTTCACTGACCAGCTTAGCTTCCACCTGTTCTGTTCACCTCTGCATCCTCTGGTATTGGACTACACCTTGCTTGTGCAACACAACTCTCAGATCGACTGGGCTTAGCAAGTCATTGCTGGTTGGGGAGAGAGTTGTGTCTCCAGTCACACAGAGGTTCTTCTTCTAGGTTCCCAAAAGCTTATGGACGATTCAGGATGCTGGACAATCCCAACCTCACCGAGATCCAGACCCCACCTAACGATCCAGTTTAACCTGACTTCTCCTGCTACCTTGAACTTAAGGAGGTATTCAACAAGGCCCGGGCTACATCGCTGCCTTCTCACCAAGACCACAACTGCACCATCAACCTAACACTAACCCTGGCCATCCTCCTCTCCAGCAGGGAGTCTCTGTTACCATGTTCATCATCAAACAGCGGTTCTGGTGGCCTGCCATGGAGAAGGAGGTGGAGGAGTATTTGGCCGCCTGCCCCATTTGTTCCAGGAATAAGTCACTCACTCACCAGCAGGTTTACTTCAACCCCTGCCGGTTCCTCAATGCCCCTGGTCAGACATCACCTTGTCATTCATCACTGGACTTCCCCTTTCTGAAGGTAACACCATAGCATTCACTGTGGTGGATATGTTTTCTAAGATGATGCATTTCATTCCCATGCCTAAGTTACCCACAGCCAAGGAGACAGCTGAGGCCCTGTTGCAACATGTTTTCCGTCTGCATGGTTTCCCTAGGGATGTAGTGTCTGACCGGGAGCCACAACTCAGCCAGCCTCACCTCTGGATACTTTCCCCAGTCCAACGGTCAAATAGAGAGGTAAACCAGGAGAGCTAGAGAAGGGCCTCTGCTGTCTCATCTTGCCCCTCCTCTTGGTTTAAGAACCTTGTCTGGGTTGAATATGCTCATAACTCTCTGCCTTGCTCTGCCTCTGGTCTCTCTGTCTTTTGATCTCTCATGTTTTTGGACCACTCTGCCTCTGCCTAGCCCTTGAGTACTGTTTGTCTGTTCTGTTTGGATTTCCTGTGTACCGACCTTTTCGCAAGTAAACACTTTAGTAAAACCCTGAACTGTTTTTTTCAGTCAAGCTTTTGGGCTCAGACCTGTGCAAGGGTTGTGTCAGTAACTCCAAAGTTGACTAATGTTATCAGTAATGTGACAGGTAATTAGTATTGACATTTTTCAAGTGGCCCAATGTCTGCACACAACTTGATCACTCACATTCGTCATATGATGGAAACATTTGATCCAGCCAAACAGAACCAATCTTTTTCTTCAAACTAGTTTGTCAATCAAATTGTAACTGTGATTGAAGTTTCAAAGTGAATTTGCACTGGAAATCACCTCCGCTTTTTTTGCTCAGCACTGTCTAAATCTGAGTTTCCAAAGCAGAGCCATAGTGGGAGAAGGATTTATATTTCTGTACAAATAGAAATATTGTCTCTTTTCAGTTGTTCAGGAAATTGCGTTCTTGTTAAGGATTAGGAGCATTAACGTTTACTCCTACTTTCATCTGATTCATTCAAACCCTCCTAGGCTGCTGTATGTATGCGTGCGTGTGTGTGTTGTTTGCTGGGACAGTAATTCACTGTAGTTCAGGCCAAGATACTTTTATAATCATACTTCCACCCAAGAATGAAAGCTTGAGGCCAGATTATGTCAGTTATTTTAACTGCTGTCACTTTGCTAGTATGCTATTGTAGGCATTCCCCACAATTTCTCCAAAAACACATTTCATTCGAGCTGGAAGGGAATGGCTCTGTGTCGCTCTCCCATTGTGAGATTTATTCCTGTCGTCCCCGCTCTGTACTGACATTGTGCAGACACGCGTCTGTGTTTTCTCAAACATTTGCTGGAGGGAGTAGCCATTAAACATAGCTCTACTCGCAAACAGCCCTGTTTTCAGGTTCTGAGGTGATGCTGAAACGAAAGCTTTTATCTCTATTTTCGAGTCATAATACAGTGCAGTGCCCCCTATGCTGTATTGTTTTGCAAAAAAGTCAGACTTTTAGCTCTTTGGCTGCAGCTCGAATCCAAATAGTGTAATAATGACATGTGTAGACTTAGAGTGTTCGTTTTTTAAGTGTTTTTGTCAACCCTGAAATGAAGATGGAAGCACAGTGAGCTGATGTGTGAGTCTTGTTCAGGTATGAATGACAGTCTGGTCAGCTTTTTATTTCCTCCCTTCATCTTTCAGATTTGTTTACTGACCATCTTCAGACGGAAAAGCAGCGGATGATGAGTAAAAATATCCCCACCCTTATTTCTTCTGACTATGTATGTGTGTATGTGTGTGTGTGTGTGTGTGTACTGATGACTCTTCCTGATTCATGTGTGCATGCCTATTTGCATTCCATATAGTGCCTAAGGCATATTATTGTTACGTAATGCATGACTGTGTGTGATATGTGTGTATCTGCATTTGATACAGTATTATGTGATTTGAATAATGTGCGAGCACCTTCTATTTACCGTATGCACGTGTGCGTGCGCATATTTGTGACTTTTTTCCCCTCTGATTGGTGTGTGATTTGGTTCATTTGATACAGTAAGTGTGAGTCTGTGTGGCCTGTGCACTGTGTACGGAAATGTTTAGTACTGGTTGATTATCTGAGAGCAGTTCAGAGAGACTGGTTTACAATAGTGACCTGCTTATGTCATCCGATGTGTAGTTTGATGAGATAGTGACAGCTTCAACGTCTGGCTCTTACTGTTTAAAGGAAAATGTTATCTTGGTTTATTACATGGGTTTTTACCCCATGCAAACATCCACCACAGTTCACAGGCCCATTTTCTGCTTCAAATTCTACAATATCTAGTGTGTTTTTGTAGTTGTTTGTTCAGTTTTGGATTGTAGTGGTGGATCAGTGCAATCGATTTGTGTCCCTCAGTTTCAGATTTGCCTCCAAATAAAGTGGTTTAGATAGTCTCCCTAATGTATAGGTGTGACGTCACAATGTAAGTCCAGATGGCTAATTTAAAGGCACAGTTTATGAATACAGGCTGTGTGCATTTTGCCATGGATTTAGCGTTTTTATACTTTTACAGTATCTGCATAGCATCTAGACTACCTCTCTAATAAAAAAAAAAATGGGATCGATGTTTCTACTAAATGGGACCTTTAAAGAGCACTTTATCCACAGATATAATTGCTGCCTTGCAGACTCCCCCAAACTTTACTGCATCATCACTCCAACACACCTTAAATTGACTTGCTGTCTTTCTCTATATATTATCCCTGGCCACTCAGTCCAACCAGTGTGTTAGAGAAAGCCTTTCAATTATGTGGGCTCCAATCTTACCACAGGGGATGGACAAAGAGGATGGGAGAGTGGGTTATCAGAGTCTTTTTATAGGAGTTTCCTTTTAGATGCTGCATTCTGCTTTCTTTTTTTTAAGTGCTGTATCGTAGGCAACTGGACGTGTTTCAATTTCTTGAAGACATTTGACCTCTCATCCAAAAAGCTTCTTCAGTTTTAACCAGCTGGAGGGGGAGTTGCAGGTTTTTAAACCCTGTATGGGAGGGACTTTTAAACTCTGTGTTGGAGTGACAAAACAACCTCTCCAAAAACGTATGGCACAACACAGGAGGGTCAACTCCTCCGGTCAAGACTCTGCTGTCCACTTACATCTGAAGGAGAAAACAACACTGTAAACATCGTGGCCAGAGAAGACAGACAGTTTGAAAGAGGACTAACAGAATCCATCTATGTCAAACTGGAACAACCTTCTTTGAACAGAGGAGGTGGCCTACGACATTGCTTATCACCCACCCACAATGCAGTACTGGGTTTCCTCCCCAGACAGCTTAACAACCATTCACACCTGGACTCACCTAGCCCTAGGAACCCACATGAAGGTCGGTTGGGTCAACGACCCACAACTGGGACTTACGACTCTGAAACTCAGAGCTCACACAACGACTTGATAAGGACACTCTCGCACTGAGTTTAAAAGCCTGCAACTCCCCTCCAGTTAGTACTGAAGAAGCCTCTTTGATATGAGGTGAAACGTCTTCAAGAAACCAAAATAAGTCCAGTTGCCTACGATACAGCACTTACCATACCATGACCTGAATGACCGAGAACCTTCATCAACATGCAGACAAGTTGGGACCAGCTTGGTTCAGAAACACATTAAAAGTTACTTCAGGACGCGAAGAGCCTGAGGGACTTTCCTTTATGTGTGTCATACAGGTGTGCAGAGTAGGGTAAAGATAACTGAAGTGATCTTTGTGCACCTGTTTAGTAGTGCAAGGTTGTTGCTCCTCATTCTAAAGCTGGTGAAAATCCTAATGTGAATTCAGGATTCACTGGGGGTCAGTCTAATTGAGTATAAACTGAAATATGATGCATTTAAAGACAGACACATTTTTTTTTGTTATTGGTGTTTTTTTAAATTTAGTTGTGATGGTCATAGCTCAGTGATTGTATACAAAGTATAAATGTGTGTGCCTGTATGCCTCAGACTTGTGTGTCTGTGACGTTATTTGATACTAGCAAATACACAAATTTAATCATTTGAATGTTGTGACCAAAAACAGAGACCAGTGCTGGCCAGTCTGCCAGTCCAGCCATTTTTTAAATATGGAAATATCTGGAAACTAGAACAACACTTGTGGTGGCCCTGTATAACTCTAAAACAACCCACAACTGCTTAACCATAATTAAGCCTCACCAGACAGGTTTTCTAGGATCCACATCAAGTTGTTCTCACTCATAGATGCCATCAAGATCCATGCGTTAATCCCTGAGAAACTAAATTTCAAGTAGTTCTTGCTGCTCTTGCCGAAATCATTGACAGTGGTGTCAAGACTGATTTTTAATTTGTGCGCTACATATGTATATTAGTAGGCCTGTTTCAAACTGTTGGCTTATATTTTGACATGAAAAGTGGTCTTTGCTAGAAAAAAGTTGTTGATCACTGTACTGGATGGTTTTGCAAAAGATATTGCATGACTAAGGTGAATCCTAATGGCCTTGGCAGTCCTGACTTTCCACACAGTGCCATTAAGATTCCACTTTCTTGGATGCATCGGAAAGCCTCAACTGTACTCTATATTTGGTGAAGCTGGTCCTCATCAGATTAACGACCACATAGGTGGACTCATGGAAGCTGCCTATTACGACCCCATTATTTACGTTTCTTGTCAGGCGACAACTTCTTTTGGCTGTAGTAATGACAAGAGCATCATCCTTATTTAAACCCAAACTACTATGTTTTCCAAGAACCTAACCAAGTAGTTTTCCTTGCTTACACCTGACCGAACTCTGACAGCATGACTAAAGCTGCTGTTCACCTGTTTCTGGTACACTGCAATGTGCTGGTTGTTTACCTATGTCATTTTGGGAGTCACTGGCAATTGACCTACTCAGTCATTTCGATATGAATATGTGTTGGCTTAGTGCCCCTTAACAATGCAAGCATGCATGGATAACTAGCATATTCATAATACTTATGTCAGCAGTTTGCAGAAAGGGCCACTTTGCAGAAGTAAATGCCCATAGAGCTGCTAGCATGGCTGTAGAAACTTTGTCCTGTTGTGTTGTTTGGTCATTTCAAACAAGTGGAGTTTGCTTAGTTTAGCGAGTGGCTTTTCTACTTCCTTCTGTTCAATTAAATGTTGGAGGCTATTTCAGAGTGGACAGCATAGATACTAGAATAGCACAACAGAAGACGATTAATCTCAAGACACAGATTTCTTCAGTCATTTTTATAAAGTCTGCATGGTGCAATTAATTAAAAAGCTGCACAGTCAATAAACTCACCAGAAAAATGTGTTATCCCTGATCTGTGTTGAACAGGAGTTATATCGGGCTCAGGTCATAAGCAACATACACAGGACAGAAAATGGCAGGGGGATACAGAAGGAAAGAATGTATAGATGAAATGTACTGTGAAGATGGGCTCCGTTGTCTCTGATTGGCTGTGCCGTAGGGTTGGTGGGAGGCTTGAAGGGGGTTGGGATGCTGCTTATGGGTTCCTCTCGGGAGGACCAGCCACCATCTGCTGGTAAGGTAACACCATCAGCGGGGGCCGAGTGTCCAGCCGAGGGGACACTGGAGACCAGCACAGCAAGGACAGACACAGAAGCCGTAAGCCATTAGACTCCCATCAATACAATCCTGACGCTAAGTGATTCACCGGATAATTGTTAATTATTTAAGTCAATTATTGCTAGGGTTGATTGTGAATTGTTTATTTGGAATTAGCAGCTTGATTACAGTGTACAGGCTAGATAAGGTCAAAAAAGGTGAATCAATGAATGATTTGGGGTTAACATGTAAAGACTTTGCAAAGGAATTTCTTAAATTTACTGAATTAAATCCACCTCTGAATTTCAATTTTGTATTTATTTATATATATTCAGATTTAAAACCGCTTTGACACATTTTTCACAGTTAATATTTGATTTGTTTGTGTCTACTCCTTATCAGAGTTTGTGAAAATTGACCCACGTGCCTCTTTCTGGAGAATTCATGAGTGCAGATGGGGCTAAAAGGTCTACACAAAACAGCATTGTATGAACCAAATATCTTCACAGAAATTACAAAAAATCTCTGTGTAGATGAAGAATGTGCATTATGATGTAAAAGCTAAGATAAATTGACGTGCACAAACTCCGTCTGTGAGTGCTCAGCAGTGAGTTACGCGAGTACGCCTTGTCCGACTATTGCGTGCCATGTTACACATACAGTAACAGAAGACAGCAGCTCCAAGCGCACCATAAGGTCAAACAACAGGACAGACAATTCCTTTCTGACCACTTTGTACTATATCAGATCAGGGCTTCCATAGGATGGACAGGCCATCTGTCTCTCACACATGAGTGGCCACAACTGAAGCACACTCGCAACCATAATGTTTAAGTATGTAAAAAGCGAAATATCAGTTTATTTTGGACTATTATGTATTGTTCAGCTTTAATTTTCATGTACCATTTTAAATCCTAGTGTAAGCATACAAATGAACAAATTCCGTGTTGAATTGAAAACTCAATCATATCGACTTTATAGCGTCGCCTGTTGTTACAGTGGGCTTGTAAAATAGGCGATGTGTCTTATAGAGCTAGTGTCTCACCCAGTATAGGTGCACAAGGGAGGGATCTTGCAAGCTCTGTCACATGCCAGTTCAAGAAAATGAATTTTATCAAAAAAAAAACAAGCAGAATAAAATTCAGCTTCAATTCTTACAATCGCTTTATATTTTATTGGATTACTTTAAGTAGTTATTTATTTATGTGTAGGCAACAAAACATATTTTTATTGGACCTATTTTAGACTAGATTTTTTTTTTCCTTTGGAAGAACTAGGCTTGTTTTTTCCCCATGCTTCCACTCTAATATGCTGAGCCCAGTTAACCATGACCTGATTTCTTACACTTCATCTAGGGATTTTAGAATTTCATTTTGTTGGAATTATTATATGCAAACTTCAACTACTAAAGCACCGTAGCTACATCAGAGGGTTGCTTTAGAGAATAATTCTACATATAAAATGAGATGAAATAAATGATGTTGCCCACAGATTGAACAGTAAATTCCCACTGAGGCCCACTGAGCTCCCTCCATCTCTGATTGTACATCAGACTACGAGGTCACCCAGGTGGTGTGGACTCACTGATCTCGCTCCCTCTTGTCCAGTGGAATACCAGGGACACGAAAATCTCTGTCAACATAACTGACATGTTATCATGTCCTTACTGTATGTTAAGTGGCTGTGTGAATTAAATGGGATGTGCTTTTTCATTTTTTTTTTTCGCCTAGTTTTTTAACACAAGCAGTCAGCGGTGGAGCTGACGCAGCGGACTGTGAACTGTAGTTCCCCCAGTAAACTCACCGCCATGACCGGCTGTCGTAGCTGCAGTGTCTCTGGCAGTGTTGGGGCTCGTTACTCAAAAAAGTAATATATTACACATTACACATTACTCTCAAAAATAGTAATGCCTTACATTACATGATTACTGCCTGGAGAAAGTAATTAGTTACATTACTCGTTACATTACTCGTTACATTCTGTCTTGGTGTCTCATTCATGTTATATAGTCCAGGTTCCTTAGCAACAAGATTTGTGTGTGCGTGCTGTCTCTGTAGGTGCTTCGTTAAGTTTGAGGTAGTGTTAGCAGCGGTGAGGAGAGGTTTCCAACACGGGCGAAGTGCACCTTACAGTCAAGTTATTTTCCCTATGTTCAACAAATTCAAAGTAATGTTTGTATCTGTAACCCTCCTGCTGCCCCAGCCAGCGCCCCCACACACCGGCCTGTCGCCTGCGCAGCCGCGCGGGGGGAGAGAGTCCAGCACTGCTGCAGAGGAGCCGTGGTCTGCGATTACTATGAGCAGCATGTAAATTACAATATAAGATATTTCTTGCCTTTCCCCCGATGATCTGAATAAGTCGCCAAATTTGTAGCTTTTTAGAAATGAAGTCGCTAAGAGGGTCTGAAAAGTCGCCAAATCTAGCGAGAAAGTCGTCAAATTGGCGGCCGCCCCCCCCCCCCAGCCCGCCGTGTGTGATACGTGCGACCATGCTGTTAAAATTGATTAACCTAGCAATGTAACGTAAGTAACGAGCTTGGCGAATTGTAATGTGATTACTACATTCAGAACAGTAATGCCCTACACTACTCGTTTGTAACGCGTTACACCCAACACTGGTCTCTGGGCTTATTAGGCAGGGCAGACAGACTGGGTGGTGAAGCAGCGCCAAGGCAGCCTGCCTGTCTGCGGAGTAGCTTCAGAGGATATGTGACCCCAAGAGTAACAACAGAGGACTAGAAACTAGTAATTAAAATGGGTTGGACCTGATATGATGGCATGTGGCATTGTTGTTCACCATATGGGAACGCCTGCCTAACCTTCCCACGATGTTTCTCTTGACATTGTCAGTGGTGAAGACCTTTTTTAAAGGGGTGGTATAAGAGAGATTTAAGATGATGCCATACACATCTGCACAAGTGTTATATGAGGAATGAATAAAACTGAATGGAGCCTCAGACTGGACGCTTTTGAACCAGGCAATGTGCACCCTCGCAAAGATGTTTTCATTAAAGGCACACTCCACCAGTTTTATTTTACATACGACCAGCACAACTCAGCCAGAAAGGAACTGCTGTATGCTTTTTTTTTTTTTCTTTTCTCATGTCTGGTGACATCGCAGCAATGTTATCAATGTTTATCTCGGGATTAGGTTAACACAAACACAAAGCCTGTGTTACTAAGACAGGTAGAGGAGTTATGAAAGAGGCAGAAAAAGAAAATCAGTGACATCAGTGCCTCTGTTAGTAGCGCCCTACATCATACAGAAATGAGAGAGAGGGGGTCGTCTATGGCTTCTCTCTCTCTCTCTCTCTCTCTCTCTCTCTCTCTCTCTCTCTCTCTCTCTCCCTCTCTCTCCCCCTCTCCCACTCTCTCCAATAGTCTCTTCACCAACTAGGAAGCGCACAGTCACCGCTCCATGATTCGCGCACCGACCGACCGAGCGACCGGCCTGCCCCCGCGCACCTCTCTCCTTGAGCCGCTCTCTGTCCGTCTCTCTGCCGGTTTGTCCGTCCGTCCGCCCGTCCTCGCACACACCATTCGGTACCGGATTTTCCGTGTGTAGATGTAGACGGTAACCGGAGCTCTCACAGCGGGAGACTGCTGTCGCCTTTTGCGCCATGGATGACTGCTGTTCCCCGGAAAGAGAAAGGATGGAAGCGTGGCTGGACGACCACTTGGAGTTCACTCACTCCTACTTTATCAGGAAGGCGTCAAGGTAAAAGAAGAAGGGAGGTGTGTGTATGTGTGTGTGTGTGTGTGTGTGTGCTCCCTCAGTGTGACACTGAAGCTGATATTGAATGTGAGTGTAGTTTCCAGAATTTCCTCTGTTAGTTCAGATTGTTTTTGTTCAGAGCATCACTTTTGCCTCTCTTGGCTGTGTAACCGTACACATCTAACACGATCTAACAGTCAACAATCCTTTCCAGCAGAACATGGGGGTCTTTAAGTTCCATCCTGTTCCTGGAAGACCCCCTCTGTGTCCCCTGGCCCAGGTAGCGTAACTGCAGAGCTGGTGGTTCCTCCTCTCACAGCTCGGCTTCTGTTACATCCACCTCACAATCAGCCTGCTTTAGCACAGAGGGCCCCTTTAATCATTAACTTTTACGGCTGCCAATGATTCTGTTTAATTCTCAGCCCATACTGTTGGTCCAGGGCGATAATTATACAACCTTCCTGCAGAGGTGCCGGGGCCATAAATGAAATTACTTTTTTCTACTGTGGTAGCCTCTTTCGCTCTAGACCTCAGAGAGCGTGGCTAGGTGCAAATTAGCCATTTAATTTCCTAAGCAAACACAGATCCCTAAATCAGTCTCGGGCAGTTAGAGCTATATAAGGCAATTTTTGTTTTTCTGCACAAGGCAGCTCATCAGGACACTCCGGGTCTGCGTTTGTTTTCATGACAAACCCCTTCAGATCCATTTATCCACTTTAAGGCACCATGGCAACTTCACTTAAGCCTTCCTTTCATCCACCAACTGCAACACACATTATCTCAATCCCATTCCCCATCTCCAAATATTTTCCACCATCAGAGGACACAGTCCCCCTCCTGCTGCTTTTGACGGCGTTACGAGAGCAAAAAAAAAGTTGATTGACCCAGACGCAAGACGACTGCACACATCAGCCGTTCTGCTGTTTTGGTTGAGAGGCATTTCTAAGAGAGGTATTGATTCAGCCGCACCTCCACTGGATACATTAGGGTCGTCTCTGTGGGGAAGCCGGCGGCTCGATGGGGGAGATGGAGTTAAGGAGAAGTCAACCTGACTGGCAGATAACGGGCCATTCTCTGTGGCGCCGGAAGTTTTCTTTTTGCCGTGGTTCAGATCCCAAGATATCGTGGTTAATCTCGTGACTTCTTTTTCGAGATTATGGTCCTTCCGTTCAGGTGAACAGAGCCTTTGACTGGCGTGAAAACACCAGTATGATTCATGTGACCTACTGCTGAAAACACAGAGGAGCATGCTTGAAATTGTGTGTGTGTGTGTGTGTGTGTGTGTGTGTGTGTGTGTGTGTGTGTGTGTGTGTGTGTGTGTGTGTGTTCGTGTTGTAGGAGTTGATTAGACAATGTGTTGGCTGATTAGAGAGCTGCTCCATAATCACATCCAATTTAGTTTCCACACACAAACCTACACTGTCTCATACACACACACACACACACACACACACACACACACACACACACATAGGCGCACACACACACACGCACGTGCACACACATTAGATTTGTTCTAGCAAATATTCAGAGGGCTTTCAGTCAACAGTGAAATTAGTTAATCACATATTATTAACTGTGCCTGCGTTCACTTTCATCACGCGTCATTCGTTTTATCTGAGAATTTTTGTATTTCCTCGGATCAATTTCCTCGCGACGACACTGTCACTGTTGTGTCAGTTTCATCATTTGCTGTATTCTTGCTGTCATCACTGCAAGACGGTGTTCTTTTCTATCCAATTTCCGAGCTATTTAACCCGAAAGCCATTACAAATAAGTTCTTCTAACCTCAAATAAGTGTTTACTTCCTTAATCTCAAGGTTCATCCTTGGTCCAAAACTAAACTTTTTGCTGTTTGGTGATGAGCAGGTAGTGTACGATGGATTCATGAGACCATTTTAGCTGCCTGTTGGTGCTGGAAGTGAGGATGGGGAGAG
Organism: Diplodus puntazzo; assembly: GCA_963678695.2. Taxonomy (NCBI): domain Eukaryota; kingdom Metazoa; phylum Chordata; class Actinopteri; order Spariformes; family Sparidae; genus Diplodus; species Diplodus puntazzo. Next base: position 13,187,321 of record OZ023170.1, on the reverse strand, counting down.
CAGTGAGAGCCAAAAACCAAAAAAGTTCAACCAAAATAAGTCTTAAACCCCCGATAAGGAACGTTCATCTTTCAAGTTCAAGTTTATTTAATCGACCAGATGGTTAGGCTGGTGAAATTCATTTCAAGTACAGAAGGACAATACACCACACACAGCAAAAACCTATCGCAAACACATCAGATCACATACTTACAGAGTTAAAAACAAAACGATCGGCCCTAGGGTAGAAACAAACTCAGATTAAGGCGTTCAGTGCTGCCTCCCAGAGATCTGTACCTCCTGTCATGGGGGAGATGTGATGGGCAGAAAGGATCATCATCTTGCTCGTGAGATGGTGCGTTGTATGCATATGGAGTCCAGTGTTGGGAGTTTACTGCCTACGATCCCAGATGCTCTAGTGATTATTCTGTCCACTTTCTTTAGCGCATGTTTTGATGTGTTTCCGTACCATGAAGTGATTGACAGTGACAGGATGCTTTGAATTACTGATGTGTAAAATTGAAGCAGTAGTCTTTGTCTGGCTGTATTTTTTGAGCTGTCTTATAAAGTCTCTGTTGGGCTTTCTTTGTTTGATAATTGACCTCGAGGCCCCCTTTCAGGAAGGGTGGTCACCTTCAAGGTCGGAGATGTGTCGCGCTGGCTCATTAAAGGCCTGGTCGCTAATCTCCGTTACCTATGTGGGTGGAATATACACTGCTGCTAAGATCACTGATTCAAACTCTTCGGGAGGTAGTATGGTCTGTGCAGAAAAGTGGAGTTGTTACACCAGCGGTCATTGATCATGAAGCAAATACCGCCTCCTCTGGATTTTTGGCTGAGAGCCTCCAACCCGTCAGCTTGGTATAATGTGAAGCTAAGGGGGGACACTGCTGAGTCCGTAAATCACCCAGCCATCTCTCTGTCAGGCAAATTGCGGAGCATTTCTTAAAGACCAGATTGGCTTGGATCAGCAGCAGGAGTTCATCAAACTTATTCCTGAGTGATTGGATGTTTGCGTGCCACAGAGCTGGTAACGGTGGTTTGAAGTGACTCCTGTGTTCGGATAGGCTTACTGACTGCCGGCTGCTGCATTATTTGTGCTGCGGGGTGTGGTGGGCCTCAGTAGGATTCGATTGTCTCTGTCCAGGTGAGGTAGAGAGCGGATATATGGGTATAATCCATAACTAACTATTATGATATCCAGTAGTGTGTTTCGCTCATATGCATACGGCAAAATGGCAAAAGTAGAAATTTGTTTTAGTGCCACACTAAAGTCCGACTACAGAGCAGCTTCTTCCCTCTGACTGCGAGATTCCTGATTTTGTCCCCAGCAATTAAAATTTTTATGACTTATTCAATTTGGATTCTTTGGGATCTGATCCAGTGACGGGATTTAAGAATAATAACTTTGAAACTACTGAAATATCCAGCATTCTTGCTTGTTTGTTTACGTAGGTCATAGCAGAGGTGCTCACAAGTCTTTTGTTGCAAGTCCAAGTCAAGTCTCAGGCATTTGGTCACAACTCCTTTCCTTTAGAGTTAACTGTATTTTGCCCCGTAACATTAACATGCAGCTACAATACAGAGCAGGTATTGATGTTCTACTTACCTACAGCAGATGGTGGCAGCAGAACATGGACTATTAAATAACCTGATCATTTTTACAGTCATGGCAAAGCCATTACTACGTAACCAAGTGTCGCAAGCAAACACCCATCTTTTCAAAATATTCAGCTAAGGCTGTTAAAGAGTTTCCGGCAGAGATTTCGGCATGAAGGATTGAAGGAACTGTATCTGACTGCACTTGCGCTATTACATATTCTCTAGTCTTGCTCTTGATACAGCAGATCGCCAGCTGCACTTGCCTCAGAAAACACGCCATCCTCTTCGGCTAGCCAAGTGAACTCGCAGATGTGTCTGTGGGCTAGGCAAAGAAGAAAGACCAAGTATGCCCGTTTCAGACTGCCCATCCACACACATCGAACTTGGGCGCAGAAACTTTTGGCAGCCTGCCCTTCAGACATCCAGCCAGCCGGTCTGCTCTCTTGAGCCCAGAGACAGTCGGGCAGCAAAGGAAGAGGAAGAGTGTAACCCAAGAAGAGAAGTAGCAGGTTGTTCAAGCTGGACTGTGACAGCCAAAAAAATGGCGTGTTTACGGGGGGAAACTTTGGATCACAATCCACTCTAATAGTACCACTGCTGCTTGCTGTTTGTGATACAAACCAACCGCAATCGAAACTTCACATAAGTTACATGTTACACAGTCTCTATATCTGACTCAAGCTGTTAACTCATAAGCAACCACAGCAAACAAATTTGACCAATGGCGACCAAACAACCAAATTAAATAAACTGTAGCCTAAGGCTAATTAAAACATAATTTTTTATTTGTAATAAAACAGTTTTTGGACATTTCCAAAATATAAATAGACCAAAAATAGGTTGTAACTAAAAACCAACTGTGATGAGTGAAGTGCAAAAAGGTGATACATACAGCTGCTAGCTTGGAAAGATACTCCAGCAGTTGTTAAATGTGAAACTTTTGACCTGGCTATATGACAATAGATAGATAGATAGATACAAATGTATAAATAAGCAGAGAATGCAATAATGCTTGATAAAGCGCTAGTGGATTTAAAAAGGGGAGATGGGCCGATGTCAGCGAAACTGCCAGACCAGCTCAACAATGCGGCTCCAGATGGCCAGTCCACCACTGCACTGGGTCAAATATCAAGACGGCGCCTGATGCTGAAAGCTCTTCGAACTGGAGGAAACTTCTTCGAGGAAAATTTAAGTTTGTTTTCTTCTTTTGCTTCCATTCTGGGATGCAGACATAGTCTGGCAACGCGACAGTGCTGCGATGGACAAATGTGGTCATTGCATGTTAAAAAAAACTGTGAAGAAGATATGAGATGATTGTATTATGTTAGGCTGATCATAGCAAATTGTCGTTTCCATGACTGATTGGGCCAAGTGTGTCATTTCAGGGATTGTTATTGTTCACTGTTTGAACCAATCGCCAATTTTAAGAATGTGCTTTTTTTTTTTATCTCTGTCTGTTGGTTTTGGTACATGGACAGATAAGACTAGAGAGTTCTTGTGCACTTTCGTGTTTTGTGTTCAACCACTGTGTTGTCTTGAGTGTTTACTCAATATATACTCTTTTCACTAACTGTCAGGAATCAAATGGTTGAATGTTGGCAGAAATAGTGATAGTAAGGGGTGTCTAGTCTTCATTAATAGTCATGAACTACATCAATCTGTGTTGTATCTGTGATACTGTGCTTCCCGACACTTATTTGCAACCTATGCTACATCTGTAACAGCTGTACAGATGCCATATCTTCTGTTACAGCAAGCCCAAGTGTCTCATACAGTTTGCTCTCTATTTCCACAGGGAGATGGTAAATGCCTGGTTCGCTGAGCGCGTCCACTCCATCCAGCCATCTGCCTCCAAAGAAAATCCTCCACAGCAGCGGGCCCACCAATCCTCCACAGACTCCACCGCCTCCTCTGCCTCCACCATAATCCCACCCACCGTCAGCCTCCTGGACAGCCGCTGTCCATCTCCGGCCACGGTCTCCAGCCCGGCCCCCGGGACCCCGACTCGCAAAATCTCAGCATCAGAGTTCGACCGCCCACTCAGACCCATTGTGGTCAAAGACTCTGAGGGCTCTCTGACGTTTCTGAGCGACGCCGATCGCGATACTGTTCCTCTCAGGGGCTCAGTGATGGGTGAGGGTGGTGTCAGTGGGGGAGGTAACGGTGGTGGATGCGGCGGGACGGGTAGTGGCAGCGAGGGCGACCGCTGCGCCAGGCTGCTGGAGCTGGTGAAGGATGTGTCGAGTCACCTGGACGTGACAGCACTCTGCCACAAGATCTTCCTCCACATCAACGAGTTGATTGCTGCAGACCGTTACTCACTGTTCCTGGTAGGAATGAAATGGGCTGTGGGTCACACTTTTTAAGATTCTCACTGGTTCAGCTGAACGACCAGGGAAAGAGGAAGTGAGACATAAGACTGAAGAGTAAATATGGGTGCTGGTGAAATATCTTTTAAAAGCTCATTACAACCCTTATAGTGTATTACTGTAGTTTAACATTTTCAGCTGTCCTGTTAATGCCAGTTTGTATTGGCTATTCGTTTGCCTTAGCATGGCTCATTTAATGTGCCTGACGTGCACATGGCCTGCTCAATATTAGTCGCCATACTTCATAATTGGTTGGCAATGCTGAAAGCAACCTATGTTCTTCGACAGACAGAAAACATCATTCGAACATCAAAATCAACTCAGTAAGGACCGTTATGCTACTGCTTTTCTTATTCATATCATTCATACTTTAGGAAACATTCAGCGTTGTCTGCAAATGTTTCCCCATTTAAAATGAATTGTTTAATTTTTACATTCCAGGTCAGTCATCTTAGTTATAATGGACAACACTTAGAAAACCCTTCACCCCTACTCATTTTCAAACAGAGAGTGGGGGCCATGGCCAATGGTCAATAGTCATACTTCCAGCATCAACAAGCTAGCATGCAGTATCGATAGCATAGATATTAGCATGGGCAAGCAATAGCATGAATATGTCATTAAACAAAAGTATTTCTAGTGTATTGAGGAGCTGCTGAGTTTATTCATGGTCAAAACTGTAACTTATGCTTTAAATTTACTGCGACTAGACCACTTCTCTGCTAAACTTTCCTCTCTGCACCGAAAACAAACGCCAGACTGCTTGGAACACAATCACTATTGTTATCTCTCCTTCTCTTGCTCGACCACTCACACACTACACACTGCCCTGTTTCATAAAGGAGCCCGGCACAAAATTATGTTATAATTTCAAAAGTATTCTGCAAACAGTATGGCTCATTAACATTGCCAGGAAAGGACTCTGAAAAATATGAAATATCAAAAAAATATCAAAATACACTGGAGGGGAACTTTAACTGAGAGGATATTTAACTGGAGGCATGTGAATACAGCCACTTTTCTTAAGTGCTCCACAAGTCGTATTTTTGACGGTAGGCATTCATGGTCGCTGCCATAATGCTATTTCAATTATAGCAGTTACTGTCAGTCAGGAAGAAGCATGATTATCTGAGGTGAACCTCAGCCGAAATATTTTACAAAATCAACTTTTTTTCAGTCAAAGCTACCAGTACCAATTTACGTTACTATCACCATAGAAACCTTTGATTCCAAGCGAGAGCTGAGACACTTTTGCCAGTGAGTGCAGATTAACACACATGTACAAACACAGTGAGACAGGCCCACATAAGGCTGCACGTTGACCACACAAAGACACAAACGCAGCAGCAAACAAGCAAGGAAGCATTTTATATTTCTTATTTCTTTACCACTTTTCAGATTACTTATACTAAATGTAACTATTATCTGCTCATTCATTCTTAAAACCAGAAACTCCACTAAAATATTAATGTTTTGGTACATTATGAAATGTGTTCAACTTTTTAATCCAAATCATAGTAATTAGCTAGACTTGAGTCTATATTATATGTTTAATCCTTCAGTCTCACAACACTATTGACTCTCCATACTCTTCAGATGCAACTTCGAATAAATGAAAGCCACCAACTGAGATCGGCTTTAGCCTTTAGCAAAAATTGCAAAACAGTGTGAATAGTTACCCCTTTCTTGGGCCTCGCTGCCTCGCCATACCTTAACATAGAAAAGTGATTCGAAGTTTTTTTTGAAAAAAATGTGTATCATGAGCCTGTGTTTGTCACAGAGCTTATTCTCTACAATAATCCAAAATCCGAAGGACAAATCCCACAGGCTTTTTTTGTCGAGGGAACAATGGTGATGGTAACCTCTGGGTTCGCCTTCAAAAATATGTCATCCCTGCAGCACAAACTTAAGATACAACTTGGCATCATGCAATAATTCTAGTATGCTCAGCTCAAAGCTATTAGCCAAAAAGCTAACATGGTAATGTCTCTTTTCGGCGGTTTATAAACTACAGTTTTTTGCCGGTAAGCCATAGATTTATGTATAGGATAAATACACTGGCCTCTTCAGTGAGAGGTGAGAGGCCGAAGACATTGGTGTGTATTCCCGCAAAACTACAGCTCAGACACCACCGAAAACAGACATTATCCGTCATTACTAGCTTTCCTGTTTTAAATCTGTTGTGTGACAACATCCTGTTGTGTGTCTGTGTGTGTGTGTGTGTGTGTGTGTCCCTGCATGTGCGTGTGTGTGGTGGTCACAGGTGGGTGAGGACAGCTGCAACAGGAAGTTCTTGGTGAGCCGCCTCTTCGATGTAGCCGAGGGTTCCACACTGGAGGAGTCCTCCAGTAACTGCATCCGGCTTGAGTGGAACAAGGGCATTGTGGGACATGTTGCCGCCACGGGACAGCCACTCAATATCAGGAATGCTTATGAGGTGAGGATGCCATACGGTTTTTCTACTTTTATTACATTACAGGGGTCAGAGTGAATGCTGGTGGAGCCTGTAAAGATGCGTGTTTTCTTTGGATACATTTGGTGGTTCTTGCTGACAAAAAACGAGGGGGCGGGGAGGGGAGACCACGGAAGGGCAAGTAGGTCAAAGTGCTCCTGGGGAGGGTTCATCTTCACAAGCCACACACACACACACACACACACACACACACACACACACGCACGCACACACACACACACACACACACACACACACACACACTCAAACACACCCGTCTTATTCTTCTCCTTCACTTAGTAGCTGCGGTGTCTGGTGACATTTTGAACCCTGAGAGTTTCAGTGTGGTGACCTTCTGAGTGATCAGGTTTCAACACACTCTCCAGCTTAAATCAATGATCAAACCAACCTGACTTGAAATGTATCAACAATGATTTGGTTTATACTCTTCTTTTACCAAGAGTTCCTAGCAAGCAACAGCGGGGTGGATGGTGAGTCTAAACTGATTAGTTGTTTGGTCTATAAAATGTATGAAATCGTTGAAAAATATCAGTCAGTGTTTCCCAAATCCAAGACGACGTCCTCAAACGTCTTATTTTGTCCACGACCCAAAGATATTCAGTTAACTCTCATAAATGAGTAAAGCAGCAGGAAAATATTCACATTTAATCTTTTTCTTAAAGAATTACTCAATTTGATCATTAAAATTGTTAGTGGTTAATTCAATAGTTGACAACTAATCATGAATCATCACATTGCACATGCAGTGTGGATAAACCATTGTCCAAGAATAGTTTCCTAAAAATAGTTTACATCTTTCCATTTCTGTTGGGAATATTTATATCTATTTAAGATATATATTCTAGATATAAAATGTCGGTGAGTTATGCATGATAGCGAGCTTTAGAAGTGAGGATAGGTACCTGTGAATCTTTTGACATTGTCAGGCTAGCTGTTTTGCCCTTCTTCCAGTCTTTGTGCTAAGCTAAGCTAACCACTCCCGGACTTCAGCTCCAGATATGGAAATATTCGTATTTCACTCAAAGAAAGAAAGCTAAAGTTTGTTTAACAAAATGTTACATTACTCTTTGAAATACCCAAATATAGTAATTGAATTGTTTTCTCTATGTAAATAAAACTAAAAAAGAACAAAACCTTAGTGGAATGTTGTATGGTGAAAGAGCTTTCTCAGTAGCAGCAAGATTGGTAGAGGTTTATTAACATAAACAATGTATCCTCGAGCAAGATGCTGAACTCCAAGTGTTCATGATGGCTAGGCCAGTCATTTGAGTTGTACGGTAGCTTGCTATTGTTACCACAGTTGTGTGGAAATGGCTGGATGAGAGTCAAATTGCGGTAATGATTCACTTATATACTAACTATAAAAGCTCCCACTGTGTGTGCGTAAAATGTGCACCTGCCAGGTTTTCCATGTGTGCGGGTTCTGAGACTAAACGGTGCAGTGTCCCCTTCCTCCTAAAACGAGGTTAAAAACCGAAGCATACTAATACCAGTTTGGATGTCAATTAACATGGCAACAGTTGAATCTTTGAGGCATTAGGATCAGTCCTAGTGCTTTCGATTAAAGCAGAATTCAATTGTAGTTAGTGTCATAAAAACCCAATGTGTAGCTTCAGTCTGGATTTCAGCAGCGTGACTTCGGTCACTGATCGAGCCGCTGACCTTTAAACCCTCCAGCTGCTTCAGACAGCAGCTTTCTTTCATTTTCCTGCAATCCTCTGATAGTGACATTCTTTTATTCTGTAGGGATAGGGAACAGGAGTGCATGGGTTTGTCCTTGGCTGCACACCAAGTGTGACTTCCAGGAAAAGTTATGAGCGTCTTCAAAAAGAAGCAGATGTTGTTGTCATGTTTGTGTGTTCGGGTGGAGGACAGAGAGAGAGGGAGGTAGAGTCTGTCTATGCAGGGAGCAATCGAGGTAAATCATCCCAAATCACATCTGTCATATTGTCTTTATAATTCTTTGTCCAAAAACAATCAACGGGTCCACTATTGTTTTGAGTTGTTTTTTGTGAGTGCTCAGAAAAGTCTACCCCGTTAAAGAAAACGATGCTGCTGAAAACATCATCTTTCTCATGAGTATTGTTGACTTCCAAATTATTCAATGTTGATGTTGTCACTAACTCAAGCGTAGTTTCTCAGGACGTAACGATTCCAAAAACTCATGATATCATTACGATAAATAGTCCACGATACGATGTTTAACACAATGTTATAAAAAACAAAGAAAAATGTAACTTGAACAATGTCTGTTGATAATAAATCTGATTTAATCTGATATTGGTATACAATTTGTTTTTACTTTTTACTTACGCTACTTCTGCTTTCCTTCTAAAACATTAAAATTAAAATAACCATGACCTAAGCATGTGTTCAGTGGCTGTCTGGTGTTAATGTATTGACGCTTGTGTTTATAAATCAGAAAATATACAACGGGCAGCAGCAGAGCTGATACAGCGGATTGTGAGCTGTAGTTTCCCCACAGGCAAACACAGCGGCAGTGTCTCTGGGTTCATTCCCAGGTGGTGGAGCTGTGGCAGGGCAGACCGGCAGTAATTCGCCATATAGACATTTGGCCTGCCCCACCTAAAAATCCTTGAAACACTATTGTAGTCAGGAGCGGCTCCGGATGAGTGACCCTAGCAAGACCAGCAGAATATGAAGCAAGAGGCCGAAGAGGTCGTGCGAAGAGATTGGAGTGTAACTACGGCTCAAACTCTGCCGAAATAAGACATTAGCAGAGCTACTGTTGGGGCAAACAGTATGAGTCAAGCATAAGGAATGCAAGACAACCAATTAGACGCAGAGTAGGGCGGGTCTTATGAGAATAGAACCCATAATAATGGAAGTTTGTCTTCTTAAACAGTATGATATCACCCTCTGCTGTTCAACAGAACAACACAATGACAATGAGAGATCGTAGAATGCAGGTATGCTGGTTACCCTTGTTATATCCGTGAGCTTTATGAGAAAAATAACCATGTGTTATGTTGGTAGATAACGTCACAGTCCCAAGAACGGTATCAGCATTTTTTAATGCGGAAGTCGGTATAACATCACATCCCCTGTGATAACGTCAAACAAAACAACAAAACTTTTCTCACTAAATTATGATAATATGTGTTTTGTAACAAAATACTTCCATGCAGCAGGAGCAGGATGCATATTAAGTCACCACCTCAAGAGAGGACATTTTAACCTATATTTACGTTGATTTACTGGTTTACCATATTTACTGGTTGGAAGTTTCATATTGAAATAACAATATTTTAACATTATTTCTTACATTATGACATATTTTATATATATCAAATGAATAGAATGTTGTTCTATTATATTGTTTTTTCCCGATCTATCAAAAATGTTATGATTACAATATCAACGTGTCTCATTAGGAAAATAAACTTTTCCTGCTAAAAATTATACTTTGATATCTTTGTTTGAAGAAATACAGTCAAACTAATCATTAAACTCAGGGGATCTGGTGGTGTTGTAAACTAGTGGACATGTAAACCCACTCATTATGAATGTTTTTAAAAATGATTTACCAAAAAAGAATTTTAAATGGCTCACATTTTCCATTCCTAATGTTGATGTTCAGTGTTTCTAATTATCATTCATCGTCCCTTGTGCCTCCGATCCATGGCTTCCTGTGTGCCACTGGTACGAGAAATAAAGACTTTATTCAAAACAAAATGAATGTCTCACTAAAGACATCGGAAACATCTTACAAAACAATTGCAGACTGATTCTGGAGCGTCATTGCTTTCGTGCTTCAGGAAGCACAAAACAGCACGATCAGCGCCTGACATCATTTGAGAGAGGGGGAGAGAGAGATTTCCTGCTGTATACCCTCCTCTGGTTGCCTGCCAACCACAAGATGATGATGATGATGATGATGATGTGAATGTGAGAGAGAGAGAGAGAGAGAGAGAGAGGGAGAGAGAGAAGTGTGTGAGAGGAGACCAGGCGAGAAAATGACAAATAAAGAAGAAGAGTGGCTGATGGGAGTGTCCACCAGTGTCCAATTAGCATGCTGTGTGCGTGTGTTTGTGTGTGTTCGTGTGTGCGCCTTCTAAGTAAGTGCCCTTGAGGGTTCAATTGTGGTTTTGAGTGGGTGTGTCTTTGTGCACGAATGTGTATAATTAATGCTTGTAAGCACATATGAATATGCATAATATAATAAAGTGTGGGTGTGTGTGTGTATCTGCATATGTGTGTGTAATTGTGCTTGCTTCCAGGTTAGAGCAGTTTTTTGTGTGTGTGTGTGTGTGTGTGTGGAATTGTACGTGTGTATGCACATGACATAACAATGTGTGTGAATTAATGTGTGTGTGTGTGTGTGTGTGTTTTATGCTGTGGGGTAAGTGACTCAATTAATGCACAGTGTTTCTCCGGATCGTCCGAGTGTTAACAGTATGCTTGTATTCTTGTGTACACATTGTGTGTGTGTGTGTGTGTGTGTGTGTGTGTGTGTGTTTGTGTGTGCTACTGCAGAACCTGATACTGCTTCCATGAGGTCCATCTGCGTCATCTGAGGGACTCCCCAGCTCTCTGATTGGATCTTTACTTTCCCAGTAGTGTTCTCAGGATTACATTGATTTCAGCCTTGCGATGAGAAACAACTGCCTCCCTCTGCCTGTTTACATCAGCTCAGTCCTCTGTGGGCTGCGCTAACGAAGTGTCTGCCAACAGCCTGGGTCAGCCCAGTTTAAGAGAGGCAGGGGGGGGGGGGGGGGTGGTGTCCTTATCAATGCCTGCACTGTACTGCATCCAAAATGCAATCTCTGGGGAAAGGAAACATGGGGGAGTTATCTATCACTCACAGAGGTTTGTTTTTAATTCCACTTGATCCCGCCATGTATTTCTTAAGTTTTGAAAGATAATTGAGTATGTAAACTTTGCGGGCGGATAGTTTTTCTTGCTCTGGAGTGGGGTTTTAGCAGTAGTGAAAGGCTGTTGTGTGTTTTTTTTTTTTTTGTTCGAGTGCGTCACAGTGAAACAGGCAATGGTTTGTGTGGGAGCTTTGATATGACATTTTTAGCTAAAACCTCTATGGAGGAGAATTGGAATCATTGTCCGTCAATTTAAAGTGACTGTATACTGTTGAAGACAATTTTCAAATGGCAAAAGCTACTGCTGCAACTGTTTGTTTTTTTTTGCGAAACATTGCAATATTTGTTAAAGCTATTACAAGAAACTTTTTTTTCATGTTGTTGATTCTGGTGGCCCCCTTGCACAAAATGTGACACAAGTGAAACTTCAAATGATGTATTCAACATACAGTTCATTCAATTTGCTAGACCCCTCCCTTGAACAGCAATCATCTCTTCATTGCTTAGCTTATTGTAATTGGGTGCGACAGGCCAGTCGAGCTATGGATTTCTCTGCATGTTGACGCTCAAACGCTGGTAGAAGGGAGATAGCTATCAGCAACGGTCAATTTGAATGCTTTAGTGTTTCATTATCAGTGGTGAAAGACACTGACCAGAGCAGATCTTATTATTTAAAGAAGATATCTTTCTCAAAGTGTATCTCTGACCCTACTGGAAAAGGTTTCTATTCTTTTTTAGGTAGGATTAAATTCTGTATCCATGCTTTGTCTCCCCAGGACCCCCGGTTTAATGCCGAAGTGGACTTGATCACAGGTTACAAAACCCAGAGTATCCTCTGCCTTCCCATCAAGAACCACAGAGATGAGGTAAGACTGCATTCGCTGGAATGGTAGATTCTGTGCACAGTGGGCAAGCTTGTGTTTAATGAGTTACAGTGGATCTGAAACCTGATGGATAGTGGTTTATTTTGAAGGATACTTTGATTTTAGCAAGCAAGGGAAGAGCTAACGTGTAAACAGCCAGTGTCAGAACGGTTGGAATGAGTATTTAATTTTTGGAGGAAAACAAAAGTTCAAAAGTTGTCTCTGAGCCTGGTGGTAAACGGCTCCAGATAAGAGCAAACTGCAGGTCTTTATACCTACAGATGGTCTGACTCTGCACCTGTGCGTCCCCCACTTGGAAAATTCTTTTGTTATTATATAGAGGCCACACAGGGGGAGAAATAACATGTTGTGCTTTACAATCTATTATATCCAACAGAAGTTATGCTCCCAGTCCTTTCCTTTAATCGATCCATCAATTTGTGTGTTACTGTGTTTTTGCGTTCCTGTGATTCCTCCGCTTTGTCCATCACAGGTAGTTGGAGTGGCTCAGGCTATCAATAAAAAGTGTGGCGAGGACGGCGCCTTCACTGACCAGGATGAAAAGGTTTGTAAAGGTCACCGGCTCTCTCACTGCGACCCACATTTTGAACCGGGTGTTTGAGTTCAACTTGAAAAAATGTCATAGGAAACGTTGCTTTTGAATAATTTGTGGACAGATTGCCTTTCATCTGTTTGCAGAAACATAACCTCAGCTGAACTGACCCTTTGTCAAACAAGATACACTGCTTACAAAACTGTCTTCCTTCACCTCCATCCATCTTTCTCCCGTATGTGGCCTTCCATCTTATCATCTGTCATCTTCCTCTGCTCCGTCTTCACTGATGTATCTTTTTTCCATTCGAAAGCCCAGTCTTGTTTCCTGTGATTGCTTCCTTACTGTTCTTTGTACATGGTGCTCAGATATTGTTCCCTCCCTCTCGAACAGGACTTCTCAGCCTATCTGGCATTTTCGGGCATCGTCCTGCACAACGCTCAGCTCTACGAGACGTCGCAGCTTGAAAACAGACGCAATCAGGTGGGTGTGGATGTGTGTTTCCGAAGGCTCGCGTACTCCACGAGTGTGGACACAGCTCTCAACGTACTCTGAATGTATTCCCCAGGTGCTGTTGGACCTGGCAAGTCTCATCTTCGAGGAGCAGCAGTGTCTGGAGGTTTTGCTCAGGAAGTTTGCGGGAACCATCTTGTCCTTTATGCAGGCTCAGGCTTGTACCGTTTTCATCACCGACGAAGACTCCATGGTCAGCCCGCACACACACACACACACACACACACACACACACACACACACACACACACACACACACACACACACACACACACACACACACACACACACACAATACCCTAGAATTGGAATCTTGAGCAGGAACAATGTGTTAAAACTGCAGCTTTTATCAAACTTATTAAACTAAATCTGATTAAACGAAATCGTTATGTAACTGTAGTGGGTGATATCAAAAACATGTAATTTACTTTTGCACTTGGTGTCAAATACAATGCTATAATTGCTATAAATGTTATTTCTTTATTTTGAATATTGTCTTATTTTGAAGGGAACTGAAGGGGAAGTCGTTAATGATGTAACTTCCAAAAAACTCCCTAGGTGAGATTCCCGGCTCCTGTAAGAGAGCAGAGAAGATGTTATTGTTTCCAACGCAAGTTGTGTCTTCCCCTAATGTGAATTATTAACAAAACAAACGTATTGACTGTGGAACAGTCGCTGTCATTTCATCACTCAAGTTGTGTAGTTGTGTGTAACATAACCACATTTAAGCTGGTTGAAATGGGGGCAAAAAGACGTCTGAGACACTGAGATCGAATATCACCCAGCTTTCAACTAGAAATCTACATTCATCCTTGTCGATGGTCACTTGGATCACCTTAAAAGCTCTAAAATGAAATGTCCAGGATTTCTGACGTTGAAGCTTCTGTCCTGTCAGTCTGTGAGGCTAACATTAGCTCAAGCAGCTAAAGCGCAGAGTTGTCAACTATAAAAAGAGAATTTAGTTTCATTTGTTTGTTGAGTTGAGAAATCTAAAGTGGGAACGAGGCTCAAAACTCCGCTTTTCTTACAAATAGTTAAACCTTTAATGTTTACCTCGAAAGCTATCTTAGTTAGCCAGCCTCTTGTCCGTGAGATGATGGTGCCTGCTTCCTTATGTGTGTTGATCCGGAAAGAAAACTTATCTGTGACCTTTGATCCCATTACTTTTGCCTCTACCACTTCTGCCACTACATTACATTTTAATCTACAGGTCAGATGTCACGTAACATAAAATGGAGAATGTATCCGATGTATCCAGATGCATCCTATTTTCATTTGAATAAACTTTTTTGAAATACGGGGGACACAGTGTGTGGTGCATGTGTCGGATCAGCACTGAGTCACTCGAGTGGTTGCTGTCACCGGTGTTGATAATTTTGAGGAAAACCGACAGTCTGTGTCAGTCTCTAACAGTTTCTCAAGATAGTTTGCCAGTAACTGTTTATTTTCATATTTAGCAAAGTAGAGGAATTAACTAATATTTGCCAAATTTCCCAGAAGGCCTAAAAGTGTTTCACCAGTTTCTCCCTACTCAACAACTCAAAAAATTCTGTGATTTTGTAAGGGAGTCTGGGAAATGTCTCTCTCTGTAGCTGAAGTGGCTGCTTTGTCTATACTATGTTCGAGTTTGCCATCTGCTGTAGTGCAAAAGATTTTCAAATTGTCGTAAAATTGTCAACAACTATGAGATACAAGTTATCCTGGCAATTTAGATTAATCCAAAAAACATGAATGTCTCACACCATTAAGAATGATATCATTATGTAATACCCCCAACTGCGCTGGGAATCCTGATGCTGAATCTAAGGTTCCCAAACAAAGGCAGGTGCCACTTAATCACAGTAAAAGCCACCAAATAGAAACAATCTCTGCCCCCTTTTGTCCTCTCCGTTGTCATGTAGTGGAGTGAGTGTGTACTGCGGTCAAGATGATTAGAGATTAGAGTAAGTATTATTATGGCTTCTGTACATATCCATGCCGCCCCCAGATGTTCCATCCAAGGTGGGCGTTTGGTTGTGTAAACATTTTACAGATGACTCAATTATTTAATGTTTTAATGGAACAATCAAATTATATTTATTTAGCCAGATGTGTCCTCTGAGAGAAAAATGTGTCCTGCACACACCAAGAGACTCACACGACACAGCGCGTGCTTGAACAAAACAACAAGCCATTCGTCACTATAGTTTGACTAACACTTCAGAACATTTGTTACCCGCAACTCCAAGGATCTGACAGGTCTGCTGTCCTGACTTGTCTAAGCTGCTGTAAATACCGTACAGAATGGTATGTTATTGTAAGTGCCGATGCCACAAAATATCAACTTCAGCGCACATTATTGCCCATTCAGCAGCTGGTGTGTGGGCATGCCAGAAATGTAACACTGAGGGGCGAAATCTTTTGTTTAACTTCGGCCTCATCGGTCTCCTAATGAAATTTAAGTAGGATGTTTTATTTCTCTGGGGTAAGTTATATATTTTAAGTTTATTTATACTAACCTACATCACTGCACTTGGCTCCGCACACCAAGTTGTGTCCAACCTCACCACCAATCCCGACGATGAGGTTTCATAATTCATTCCACTGGGCTGATGGCTGGCTGCACTGAATTTGGAATTATTCCGAATATTGGGCTAAATGATCAACGACATAGCAGGATTCAATATTTGTGTTTAGTAGGTTTGGGGTTAACTGGATGGGGAATGCAATGCCACTGGAGTGGTTTGTGTTAGGCTACAAAAACATGGGTGTTTAACTGTGCCTGGTATTTATTATAGCCATGTGAGACTCATTGAGATGAAGGCTTTTAATAACAGATGTATTCAAAATACTGTCAAGATGGATTAACCCAAAATTATATTGCTTCTAGTGCAGCGGTCTGGAAGTCAAATTAGCTTGAGGCCACCACTGGTATTTTCATCTCATAGGGGGGGCCACTGCAGCATTTAAGTGCTGTAAGAAAGTGCAATATTTCACAGTTGCCTACGATGCAGCACTTAGAATTACCTGCATGACTGAGAACCTAAATCAACAACTTTTTGAAACCTTGCACTGAACTAACAAACAAAATACATTTTTACTTTATTTCTTGCCAGACACTTGGCAACACTGGACTTTCTTCATATTTAACAAAAGAAAACCATCCAAACAGAAGTAAATATCTGTGCGACATTACGTTTTAACTGTGCAAATCTTTTTTTCCTTATACATAATGATAATCATATTTCAATCTTGCACGAGGCTTGCTGTGGTAGTCAAGTGTTCCCGTGTCGCATGGTGGTCGGGTGTACGCACAGTACTTGCCCCTCACCCAGGCTGTCATTGCACTTTAAAAAAAAATAGTTAGGGTTAGGGTTGGTCGGATGAAGGACGCCTCAATTACAATCTGCCATGTGCAGCAGCTGGGCCGGCAGCAGGGTTGCACAGAGAAACAGCAGTCACATTTAAGTTTTGGCTTGGAGAGAGTTGGGAGAGCTGACTGACCAGATGATGGTGGCGGATTTCTTGTCACCTGTTTGGCAATATATTGGATTTAAAATCAGACAGAATAGGGAAGCTCTAGATGACAGTGCATATCTATGCACTACTTTTATGCTATTCTATTTTCCATGTTAAGGTACTTATATATGGCTATGCATACTTGTATATTATGTCTGGCACATTGGGTAAAATGGGTTTGAAAGTGTATAGGGGGCCATTTTCACCCCAGAGCTCCCTCACGGATGAGGCTCATCTGTCCCTGCTGTGTCTGATGTGGATCCTCCATAGTAATACTATATTGCTTTAGAGTTTTTTGCTTGAGCAAAAATTAATTTCACTGCTGTGAGCACCACAAATGGAATTAAAAAACCCACAATACCATTCCCAACCCCAACAAATATAAAACCAAAACCATCTGCATTAACTACATCAGAAGACAATTAGAAATGTAATCTTTGAACGATTAGGGTGAACCAACTGTTTATCATAATGAATCAAGACATTTTATCCCATGTATGCTCTGAGCTCCATTGGCTCTGTCACAACCCACTTCATTATTCTGCGTTTGTCCCTCTCATGACCTCAGGGTTGCCAGACCAGCTGTCTCCCTTTATTTTATACCCTCCCCCCATGTCTCTCTCTTCTCTCTCTGTCCTTACTAAACATTTACTCTGAGATTAGGAACTTTTACGGGCTTCGTCTGCCAGACAGCTCTCTGTATACAGGTGTCAGTGTTAACTGTCTGTAGTTTCTCCAGCAGGACCCACAGGTCGGTGGATTTGATCTTAAGCTTTTCTCAAGGAAAGGGGCTTTCCTGTAGGAAGCATAGTAAATGACAGCGCTAGTCGGTTGACCGCACCAACAATAATGCATGACTTTTAAAGACTTTGGCCCGAGTTGGCTCACTTCACTTTACTGAAATGTGGGGCATCCGTTAAGAAACAGCAATTTGCATGTGTTAGCATGTGTGTGTATGCTTGTGTGCAAATAATATTGAACAGAATGTTTGTAATTGTATTTGCACTGTGCTGTACATGCACACCTACAAGTGTGCATATCAAAGTCATTGGTTTGTGTTTTGGTAGTATCTGTTTGCATGCGTGCATAATGCAGATGCATAGTACCACGTTTGAGTGTGCTGTCATTTGTATGGTTAGCATGAATGTGTGTGTTTTGGGTTTGGGTGTGTGTCTTGTATGAGTTAGGGTTTGACATCTGGCTCGCATCAGGGATTGTTTTCTTTTCTTCTGTGTTGTTTAACTCACCTAAGTTATTATCATGATTATTCAATTAATGGTTTGGTCTATGAATTGTCCAAAAAATGTGGAAAATGGGGGCCACAATATCACAGAGCCCAAAGTGACGTCTTCAAATTACTTTCATCACAGTCCAACGGTCCAACACTCAAAGATTCTCCATTTACTGTCATAAATGACAATGAAAATAAGAAAATGTGTACATTTAAGAAGCCGGAACCAGCAAAACATTTGACATTTTCACTTGAAAAGTGACTGAAACAATAAATCGAATAGTTGGCAATTTACTTTTGATCGACTAATCAGTTGATCAAGTAATTTTTGCAGCTCTAATGTCGAGCTACCTCTTCTTTTGCTTCTTAGAGAGGGACCTGAGTTGTGTAGGTCACCTGTTAGAAAAGCATTTTGAACAACCGATATGGGTCAGTCTCAGATTGAATTCCTTTCGTTTTCTTTTCCCAATGTTCAACTCAACTATTAACACAAAAATCACATCAGATTGTTGTGTCATGTTATGGATTAAGAAAATGGCTAGAGGTCCCTAATATAACATGAGCAGAATGCATGAGGTTAATGTATATGCCCTTGACTCAGATAACTGCATAAGAAAAATCCTTACAGACATTACCAATTAACCATTCCCTTGTCCTTTCCTGATGGATCCTTCCAAAGTATATATGGCGACAAGCACGATTTATTTCAATATTCCTGCACTCGTGAAAAAAAAATTCCATTGTCTCGTGTCATCCTGTTATAAACTTTCCCCCTCGCCAAAAACCCCAATAAATGTCATAACAATGGCAGGTCCTATTTCTGTTTAAAACAGCTTTATTACCCTCACCTAGATAGATCGAGGTGAACTAATTCCACAGAGTGAAGGTGTGTGTGTGTATGTGCACGCAAGGGTAGGGGGCACATTTTTCCAAAACGAATAGCCGCGTCCATCTTTAACATCCTGTCCCAACGTCTTAAAAATGGAAAAAGGATTCTTCGCGAGGGGTTGTGAGTGCAGGTTGAGAGAAAACAAGTCCCTATAAGGTGGGGAAAAGACGAAAGGCGTGCTGGAATGTTGAAATAAACTCTCCTTCTGGCAGGGCCTAAGGGGTAATAGATCAACGTCCCTTTTCTTCATGCTTGGAGATGTGTTTGAGGTGGTGAGCATGTAGCACTAGATGTTGGGTTTAGCTGTAATGGTTAAATTTGAGGCAATGAGGAAGTTGATACAGCCAGAAAACATACAGGGTGGATCTGCAGAAAAGCGTGAAAGTCATTCTCTTTACGTTAAAATCTAGACCATACCAAGACCCTGTCTGTATGTATGTTGTCAACTGATTGTAATGGCACGATGCCAAGCAAACGTCTCCTCCCAGCAAGTCCCAGCTACATCACTCGGTATGTAATATCCCGCGCAAATACATGTACTTTTATTCTTTTTGCAGAACTCCTTCTCCAGTGTCTTTCACATGGAAAACGAGGAGCTGGGTGAAGTCCTAGATGCCCCCAAAAGGTAAGCGATCGCCCTCAGCTGAAATCCGTTATTGAATTAATAGTCCTACAGATAAGTCTTGAGGCGTACTCCAGCTGTTTCCACCAGCTATTAACACTAATGTCTCCTTGAATTTGTGAACTATACCAGAGGCCCTCAGGAGACATTTGTGTATCAGGCACCCTCATACAGATGCATTATTATCCTATCCTCCTATAGATCCTATAGTTTGAAAGGACTAGCACAAAACTAATGTTTTGGCTGTAGTGATATTGTGCCCTTATTGTTCCCATTCAGTCACTTTGAATTGCAAAAGAAAAGACAAGCCAAAGTGGCTCAGTCCAATAATAAGTCAGCAGAGCTGATTTGGAGCCCCGTGGGATCTTTTTGAGGTAATCCGCCTTCTTCCGAATCGAATTCCCAGACACTTGATTGACTCGACTTCCGGCTCAAAGCTCTTGTTCTCATTAGCTGGGCTTTGCTGGCTCAATATGTGGTCTTTGGGGTTGATTTGACAGCTCCTCAGTCAAAACTCGTATGTCATGATGAAGCAGGCGGTCTGAGACCTTTCCAAGCGGTTCCAACAATTGTCTGTCACGCACAGACAATTTTATTAGGTCAACATGCGCTCTTATTGCATAGGACAGCTATATTAGTTGCACATGGGGAAAACAATTTCTGCTACAGGGGGTGGAGGTGTGCGGTTGAGTTCTTTTCAGCCAGAAATTTGTTCATGTTGCCTGTGTAGATATTTTCAATGCATATTACAGCTTACATGTGAAGAATCATTGAAACATTATAACATACAGTTACCTTCATATCCCAACCATTGACACATGATACCATTGTCGATGTTTTTCCAATAAACTCTAAAAAAAAAACAAAAAAAAACTCTGGAACAATATTCCCTTTTTATCCCCCATGTTTCCGACAAAATATATTCATGTTTATGTCCCCTGGTAGCCAAATGGTCACATAGCATTCAACTTAATAACGACTCCAACAGCCCCAGTCCAATTCAAGCTGGGGACCTTTTATTGCAAGTCATGCCCCTCTCCACTTTTTTCCTGCATACCTCTTTACAATCAATTGTCGATTACAGGCTAAAATGTGGAGGGGAAGAAATACCAAGAATTGGAGCAAATGTGACTTCTTCTTGGATTGTATTCTCTAGTGAAGTTTTTTAACATTCAGGAAATATGATGTTCTTAAGGTCATTAGTTTACTCAGAACTAAGTGCTTTTTGGATAGTTAAACTGTGTCCGAAAACCCTTCTCTCACAGCTGCTTTCTTCCTCATAGAACCAATTGTGCAAATGTTTCATAGAAGTGAGACATCGTGTATTCATTTAAAGGAAAAAGCTGCCTGTGTCTGATATTATGTGAGGTTTTGGTCCACCAAACTTTGATTAAAGTTAGGGAACTTTTAAGTGGTTATGATGGTTGTGGTTTATATTTAATGCTGATGCCACTACATGATCGACATAAGCAAACTAAACCAGAAGATTGGCTAGGAGGTTATGTTTTTTCTTTGTGTTGGTTGGTTGGTTGGTTGGTTGGTTGGTTGGTTGGTTGGTTGGCTGGTTGGTTGGTTGGTTTGTCAGCAGGGTTAGACAAATACTTCCAAATGGACTTCCACGAAACATGGATGGAGGATGGTTCTTGGCCCAAAATAGTTCCAGGATGCAGTTAACTCACTGTCCATGAATCCAGGGGATGCACTACTTTTTATTCCTGATAATGCTTCATTGTGAACTACAAATCTGTACTGAAGTAATTATAAAAGGAAACTTGTTATCTGCAGGTCACCATTTTCAAACCAGTCATCAAGACATGATACTTTCTGCTGCAACAAGACCAATCCATGACACACAGATTTCAACAATCAAAGCTTCAAACTTGATATTGGTGAATAAACTACCTGGGCAGCTGTCAAAAATAATGGATGGCACTTCACCATTCAGGAGAGAAACCATAGAAATTAACCACTACTTAGTTGATTTCATTTTTTGTAGATGATGTGATAGGGGTGTACCCAACCCAAGATTTGGTTACATGAATCAGATTTTGCTGACAGTAATGACTGTTGGTACACATTTTGGTGCCCTAGGGTAGAATCTGATTTGGTGCCCTTAAACTTCGGCTCCCTCCTCACTCATATCCACTCCTCAAAAGCTGCTACACACTGTTGCTGCTAGAAATCTTGCCACCACCACCCCGGCCTCCACTTTTTAAATTTTTTTATAAGAGTACTATCGGGGCTCAATATTTAACTAACCAACACATTATGGTATTTTGCATACCTCAACCTGCTTTGAGTTGTCTGAACATAAGCATAAAAATGTCTGCTATGGTTAGCAGACATTTTTACCAGAGTAGAATTAGAAAAAATATCTCAATCTGACCAGCATTATAATACTCCAGTGTCCACTTACTAGCTTGTTGGAGCTTTCAACCATATCTCACAGCTTTCATTCACAGATTTATTACTGCTGTTGAAAGCAGAGAAAAACTCCTTCCACTGACAAAGAATGGTATTGAAAGCTCAGGAAAAAACCTAGTAAGTTGATTGTGAATTAAGATTTTCTATGTGGAAGTGTTTTTTTTAACTGTCCCGTTTGGCGCAAATTAGTTGAACACAATGTTTTAGAACACAAGGTTGGCTATGATTACCAAGGCCAATCCAGCATCGTAACAATTATCCCCCAGGAAATGATCATTTCTGGGAGAGATAAAGAAGAAAAATGATAGAAGCAGCAGAGGATGAAGACGCCAATAAGAGAAACTAACGATTTAAGGATGCACAGGCAGGATGAACAGAGGTTCAGAATGAGAAGAAAGGGACTGAAGGAGGCTTTAGCTGCACAAGCTCCATGACATGAACTCGTGCTCCAACCAGGAGGAGTAAATAAGCAGTAATCTGATTTAAGATGCAATGAGATAGAAAACCCTGCCTCCTCCCCTGCCCCCCCCCCTCGTCTCCAGGGTGGTCTGGCCTCCCCAGTTGCTACGCAGCGTCTAAAATTCAATCTTAATCTCAGCTGAAGCAAGAGAATTGGTGTGTGTGTATGTGTGTACAGTTGTGCTTGCCCTATACAGTATATGTGTTTATTTACCAATATGGGACATATATTGGTCTTTACTAGGTTTCCAAATATTTTATTGGAAGCTACTCCGTCCTTGTAAGTATATAATTCTGGAGGATACACTGAACAGAATGAATTCCTCAAAATGATATTTGGTTCAGCTTGCAACCGCTTCAATCAAAGGCGCCCAAGGAATGTCACAAAGATGTCACCTGGAGCTCTTTGTCATGTTTTACTGGGCCTGTCCTGAGTAGTTTTTTGCAATATGGCAGGGTGCAACGTCCTGCTGGATGGGCCACTGCCATCGCCACGAAGGGGTCAACAGAGTCTGCGAGTCTGCGATCTTGATGTTTGTCAAGAGGCAGACCTGTCGTTGGACTTGCGGTGGCCAAGTGATGTCATCGGTATAAGCCAGAGAGCGATGTTTGGGCAACGTTTCAACATTTGTAGGCGTGAAACCGCTGGATACCTTTGACGAGACGTTGGAACATTTTCGAGCCATGTTTGTTGTGTCTGAACACTGCAAGCTGAAACATAGAGTATTTGCCTAACCCTAAACCTAACCGGACCTTAAGCACAGTGTTATCACAACATAAAAATGGAAATTGTGCCTAAAGAAACCTAAAGTTGCAACATAAGGAAACGTTACGTTGAACACTGGCACTTCAAAAACGATCACAGTTAATGATATATCTTTTTTTTTTAAATATCTGTATATCTGTATCTGTACTGTGAACAGGTTCACAAGCTAAGAGGCAAAAGATCAATAAAACCTGATAGAAAACACGGATGAAGACCCTTTTTTTATTAGTGAAACAAATGGACCTGTCAGATCTTGTGAGCTTCCTGTTTTGAAACTGAGATTTAACATATTTTCCCTGGGTCTGACTGACATTTAACTAAAGCTAGTATGTCTGTGTGTGCAAGCAGAGCTCAGTATGTAAGTGAGCTCTGCAAAAGAAAGGAAAAAGAGGCCGTTGCAAAGATCCCGAGACTGTCAGCGATGACACAAACCAGATGTCTTAACTTGTCTCGTCCTCCACAATGTCTCATTTTTACAGCCGGCTCTCATGGCTGTTTCTCCCCTGTTTAGATCTAATAACTGACTTCAGATACTGATGTGTGTGTGTGCTGGATTCCTCCAGGACGGCTGCGATATGGTAAAAACCGGGCAGTTCCTCCATCAGGGCCAACATGGGAGGGGAGGGGCCCCGCAGGATGTTAGCTTTGACCGGCTGGAACTGCAGGAGGCTTTTTATAGTGACATTAACCTCGGGCTGCGGCTCCTCAACGACAAGGCGTCTGTTTCGCCAGGAAGTTCAGCTGAGCTGAACCAATCGCAGGAATGGCAGGCTGATCACTTTCAGGTTGACTAAGTTGGGCAAGTCAGTTTCTCTGGATCTAGAATGTGGGGGCCCTGAATTGAAAAGCAAGCATAGTGCTGAGATGGTTTTTCAATTATGCCTGCAGCTAATCTGTGGCCTCATTTAAGTAAATCACAGAGAGCAGAAAAGAAAAACTTGGATTTTAAGTGTGTTTGGTTAATTAAACTCGAGCACAAATACATGTACTGTGCAGCATGTCCACATGGAGTGTGTGTGTGTGTAGGTGTGTATGCGTGTGTGTGTGAGAGAACACATTTTTAGAATTAGCCTGAAGCCTTAAAATCATCCGAAATTAAACCGTTAGTGGAGGTATGTTGGAAATCGAGCAAAAAACACACACAGAAACACACACACACACTTAAGGACTCATTTGTCGGAGGAGGTACTCAGGTTAGAATACTGTCTAAAAATACTGTTTCAAGACTAAAACTCCTGCATTACAAATAATAAAATTAAAAAAGTAAAAAAATACTGCAAAATGTACATGATGCAACAAAAATACTCATCGTGCAAAAACACTGCTTTCGGATTGTGATATTATTACATGTAGTGGAGTAGAAGTACGAATCAGCACAAAATAGAAATACTCAAGTAAAATGTACAAAAAAAAGTACTTCTCCTCCACTGGTTTCCTGTCTCTCCCCTCTCTTCTCCCTAACACACACCCCCTGAAACACACCATTTGTCGTCCTTTCTCATATCCACTTGCACTCTCTCAAATTTCCTCCCTCTGGCTTACACACTCAGACCCCCCCACACAGACACACACTCACGTCCCACCACAAAATCCACTGGCTTTCGCCTTAACCTCGTGTTATGTTTGTATATCCATTTTCCATCATTCATCATGCAGTATTATAGCTGACTCTGTGGTCGGAGTTGGAGCAGCTCAAGATAACAAACAGGCGCTGAGAGACGTGACTGACGGCTTTGCGTCTCTGAACTGAGCCGGGGGCGCAGGCTGGGCTCAGGTGCAGTTTCTTAGCTGAGGTTCTCTCATTAACCAGCAGATGTTTTATTAACATCTAACTTGCTGTTTAGCCTTGAGTTTTTGGACGCAGGTTTAGATTTAAAATTGTTGCAAGATAACATCCAAGGAGCAGCTGGGTAAAGGAATAGTCACAAGTGGCTGACAGTAGATGGGAGCTGAAGCTCGAGGGCTGATTCATCGCCTAGTTCATCGATTACAGATGGCGCCATTCTCAAGGACGGATTAAAAAAAATTAAAGTGGACTCTAGAATGCTTAAGTAGTTCTTGGGTGGCTGTTAATATACCCGCTGTGGGCGGCCCGCTTGAATACATGTTGTCTGGTGGTACGGCACTAAAAACAAAGCTTGCTATGTTTTTATTTATCTTCATCGTAAAGTTGAAAATCTAACGTAGCCACAAAGAGATGCATTATATCACTGTCCTGCAAACAGCTGAGTTTAAAAAGAAAGTTACATTAAGAATCTTTCACTTGCATATAAAAACAAATGCACACACAAGCCAAATCGAGATCTCAAGACGAAAGGCGGTGGTGCTCATACTGCTTCTGTCCACAGGGGCCGCCAAAATCCACACAAAATGAAAGTTCGTTGTGGCTGCTACATTCCAGGCGAGCTCTGTCAATGTGAATGGTTACTCACTGAAGTTGTTCCTTTTGTTGTTCGTCTCCTCAGGGACTGTGACGTCAGTCAGATTAACTACATGTACGGCCAGTATGTCAAGAACACCATGCAGCCTCTCAACATCGCAGATGTCACCAAGGACCAACGCTTCCCCTGGACGGTCAGTATATGTTTTCTCTTCCTTTTCATTTTCTGTTTCCTCTGTTTTTCCTTTCTCTTGTTTTTTCAAAATTATGTTATCATCCTTCTGGCCTAATTGTCTCTGACAGAGTGAGAACCCAGATCACACCAGCAACCAGATTAAGAGTTTGCTGTGCACTCCCATCAGGAATGGCAAGAAGGACAAAGTTATAGGTAAGCCCACTCTCTTTCTCGCTCTATCTGGTGTGGCCCCCTTTTGAGTACTAAACCTGGGCTTAAACCATCTCTTTCTCATCTGTTAGTGACAGTAGCTGTAGTAAGATCTGTTGGGGAGAAATTATGCCTGGATGACACAGGCTTTCAGGATGTACAAGTTAAAAACAGCAAGACGTTAGGTGTAGTCCATCAGCAAAGACAGATCAGAGGCCAGTGTAATTAGTGGTGAAATGTTCCTCTAAAGTGTATTTTTATTACCGGCAGCCTCACCCTTTGGCCCACAGCTATATTGGAAGAGATTGCTGCAGTGATGTAACATCAGCAAAGTCGTAAGAGGCTTTAACGATCTTGAATCATAGGCCTGAGGCCACATTAAGCACAGCATAGAATTACCACTTTTATGATCCTTCCATGAATAGTCCCGCCACTCCATCCATCAAAGTGATTATCATCTGCATAATGAGCTGATAGCAGCTCCATTAGTTGACTATGAACATGACTAATGACCATGGATCACTTAGTGATCAAACAAAACAGGTCCTTATGGCCCGTCCTCCAACCTATAAGAGTCCCAATCATGAGTAATTTATCACAGTGAAATGTTCTGTATCCCTCTTATCAAACATTCTGAGTTCAAACTACCACATTTTTTGTTCTTCATGGATACATTAATAGCATTTAGAGATGCAATATTCAGTCATGAACACAGGTTTGAGTTCACTTGACTGGCAAGTGTGTTTCATTTCTGTCACGACACAAAGGTACAAGCAACGAGGTAGATTTATTGTATTTAATTCGTTTGGAATTAAGGTTTAGTCCTTGAGTCCTGCTACATTTTATTTGGAGTGTTGAGGATGAGTTCAATGCCTAAAGAAAGCTCCATAGGCTGGTGATACGGCAGCGATTACGTCTGTATCTTTTGCCAGATAGGCGTGTTCAGACAGGAAGCAAAGCAAATGTATGGCTTGCATCATCCGATCACTTGAAAATACAGTTTCTTTTGCTTAAAAACATTGTTATGATTGTCAATTAATAATTACAAACATTTTGCCAGGTCCAAAATGATTGTACTGTTATCTCTGTGTAAGAATTCTAACAGTTGATTCCAGTGTTTGTGAGCCAATAGCCTAATGCTTTTCGTATCACATGTTGAGTCTTGCTTGATGCCATCTTGTGGTCATTAATATAAGTTCTACAGTATGCACCCAGCACAGTTACTCCCCAAATGTTAGCTCGTGAGTGTTAGCAACCTTAACGTTAGCTAGCTAGCGTGAGCAATGTTAACGTAAGCTTGTGTTAGCTAGTCCTAGCAACGTTAATGTCAGCTAGCTTGCATTAAACTGGCAACCACTTGTGAGGGCAGAAGATTCGACCAGCAGTGGTGTTCTCCTGTGAACGCCATGGCACATTTACAGCTTAGCTTGATAAGTTATTACGTGGACAATATTGCACTGATTATATTCAGTTTTGTGTTGATTTGAATTTGAATGCTGTGTAATATATTAAGTCTGCTTTTAAAACTGGTAACAAGGATATGATTAAATCAGCACAAAAGGAACTTGAACGTGGTATCAGATAGGGGAAGTCAAATTATAAACATTATTTTAGCTAGTGTCCTATTTTATGCTGTTGTTTGCTGTGGGTTTGGCTTTAGCTCAGAGGAGAGCCATAAGATCAATAAACTGATCAGGAAGGCAGGACCCATTATTGCCGTGACCCCTGACGCACTCCATGTGGTCTTGGAACAAAGAATGGGTAGGAAGTACAAGATTGTCACGCAAAAGTTGGATCATCCAGTGTACAATGTATTCAGTGAGGCGAAGATCTCTGTCAGTGACAGGCTTGTCATGACGCGAGGCTCTTCGGAGAAACTGAGGAAATCTTTTGAACTGGCTGCAGCAAAGTTATTTAATGAACAGCTGCCCTCGCACGGACCTGTCAGTCACTGTCAACCCTCGACGACAGTCTGTCCTGCACCCGGCATCCTACCGCCATCGCTGAGAGCAAAGGTCGCTCAGCGAAATCACGACTCTTCTCTGTTCTGGCGCCTCAGTGGTGGAACAAACTCCCGACCGATGTCAGGAGAGCATACTTGCTCACCATATTCCACAAAAGACTCAAGACTCTTTTTCAGATTTCACCTCGACCTCGTATAGCATTACTCCCCCCACCCCTTTATTATATATATATTTGTAGAAAATTAGTTAAAACCCTTATAGCAGTCAATAAACCAAATGGCCTGACAGAGAACTCTGCTTGCCTGTAACTGTCGCAGGTCTCTAAAAAGCCCATCAAACATTTCGTTTGGCTCTAATGAAATGATTAGACGGCCTACCCACCTACCTATGTACCCGCCTGCTGCTTGATCAGTCAATTCGCATGACCAGAGTCTCCGACAAGGCGAGGGCAGGTGCATTGCTATATAGCTGTTAGCGAGCCAGTTGCGCGATAACGGCAGTGAAAGCTCCGCCACAGTTTGCCAATACTAACATACTTGCTCCACAGTGGTGATTACTAACAATGGCCACGTTCATTGTTAATTCATTATAATAATATTTCATCTTTTCGTACATGTGAACAAGTCATGAGGCAGCCGGATACAGTTAGCGATGACAACAATGTGCTGCGCTCACAGCTGAAACTGCTCTTCAGCGGCTAAACCAGTAGCTCTAAGCACGAGGCCCCTGAGCCAAAAAAAACAGAAGTTGCCGTGGCTCCGACAGACTTGTGCAGCTGCCTATCCATTTACATATGCACAAAGCACACACCTACAGCGGTGAGCATGTTGGCGCCCTCAAATTTCAATTAACTTACAACCAACAGCCTGCTGACTGCTGAGGTCTCGGAGCAGCTTCTCAGCATGAAGTGCCGAGACTGTGTCCATTTGAATTTTCCAACCATGTGGTATTCCCACATCACATAACATGTTTTTTTTTATGCTCACAGTCATGATGGCAAAACAGAATTTAAAAAAACGTATGTATTTTGTTTACTGCCTTGTCATTCTGATCAGTGAAAGAAAAGAAAAAAAAAACCTCCGCATAACTCAACCGTCATTTTTGAAAGAGAAACAAAGAGACAGTCAGCTTCAACCACTTAAACGTCAAGCATAATGTGCACAAAAATACAACTTATTTGTCTGTTCCTGTCTGTGTCTGTGCAGGTGTGTGTCAGCTTGTTAATAAGATGGATGAAGCATCGGGCAGCGTGAGGGCCTTCAACAGGAACGACGAGCAGTTTCTCGAGGCTTTTGCCATCTTCTGCGGCCTCGGCATCCAGAACACACAGATGTACGAAACAGTGGAGAGGGCCATGGCCAAGCAAGAGGTCACTTTGGAGGTCAGCCTCATGCGAACACACGCTTAATATTCTTCCTGAAAATAGAACCAAAGAGAAAGATCACCAGAGGTCCCTGTTTGAGGACACTCTTTCATCTTAACTAATAATTGTCATGCTCAGTCGAGGGAAGCTTGACGCAGACTCCCCTTATCCAACCTGTAGAACCAGACTACAAATATAAATATGTGTAAACCGTTTCTTCCCAGGATGAGCAAAACTAACACAGAAAACCCTAATGCACAACATGAAAAGATACAACATTAAATTAGAGATGATTAGTCAATATAGCTGAGTTGGGGGATCAAAAGTATGACACCACAGAGCAGTTTGGCTTCTAAGATTGATAAAACCTTTTTTCAAAAGTGTGCAGTCTGAAGCCAAATTAAGTCTTGACGCCAAAACTGATGAAAGTCTAATTGGTGATTTATAGTATAGTAAAAATATGGTCTACAAATGGTACCGGTTTAAAGTCGTTTAATGCAATGCTTATCAATACATTATATCACTGTAAATCTTGGTCTTTTATATCGTCTATCTTTGTATTATCTGTCCTTGTTTCTTGAGTTTTTGCACTCTACCATCTTCCTTTTCCTAATTCTAACTGTATCTGCTCTTCATAACCTGCCTGCTGCTCTGTCTTTGACAATCCCACACTCCAGCTGACTTGAAGTACTTCAGCGTTTTCCCACAGAATCAGACTTCAATTGTGGCGGTGGCTGTCCAGCTGGGGTGCCATAGAGCGTGCACACTCAAAACCTCTGCCGACCGAGACAGCTAACTTCGGTTTAGCGCCGAGCTAGCTTGGATGGGGATAAAAGGGGTTGTGAGGCTTTTATTACCGTTTTACAGACGTGTCTGTTAGCTTATGGGAAAAAGGCCCCAGTGCATCACATGACGATGTAATTACACAGCTAGGCCACGACAAAAATTGGCTCCAAGGCCTGGCACTCTTTGTGGGGACTTGATCTCAGCAACAAGGCCAGCCATCTACTTTGCAGAGGAAGTTGCGGTCAAGCCAACTGCGTTAAAGACTCCTCCTTCTCTTCTTCGTTGTTTTTTTTTTTTTTTTATCAACATAATAAAAACCACATAGCCATCCGCTGTATCAGAGTATACAACATCATGCTATTCACTGGCGGGTTCCATGTCTTGAGTGAGTGAGAATGGGACACGCAGCTCCTCAAATAGAAAATCAATATGAGCGGCCAGTGTTATTATTGTGTCCCACACAAATAAATTAATGTGTGGGAAACACTGCATTTTAGATTTTTATATCTAAACACAGTCACCCCTCAGAATTAGTTCAGTTGGTTTGAGGTAGACAAAAGACCTACAAGTCAATGATTATTATGAAACAAAAGATCAAATGTAATAAATCACTATATCAGATGTAGTCACCAGTAACTGGACATGAGCATGACAAATAGGTAAAGGCTGAAACCAGAAGTATATCTTTTCATAACACACTGCGTGTGCTTTTGTACTTCTATCTTTGCGAGGAATGGGATTTGGGATTACGACCAGGTTTACACTACGGTTGGGGTACAATTTGAAAGGAGGCATTTAGATGATGTGTCATCGTGATGAGGAAAAGTGAGTGGTCCTCTCAAGTATCGAAGTGTTGAAAATTACAGTGTCTAATGTAGATGTGTGTGGGTGTGTGAGTGACAGTGATGAGACGATGCAGGAGGATTTTTCAAGCTGCTTCTGACACTTTCCTGCCTCCAGCTTCTGTAAACGACGGCCAGGAGAGCACAGAATCATTATAAGTGAGCCCACACGCGCTGACAATTGACTATTTCACCTTAAATTTAGTTTCATGTTTTTCCTCTCTCCAACTTTCAGTCACACGCATGCATACGCTCATGCTGTTGTTTCGGTGGCGGAGCTGTCAGCTTCAGGGTGCCGTCTCCTCTCGGCTGCAGCTGACGGCCACATTCTCTGGCACCCAGCAGGATCCACTTTACCCAGTTAAAGCAGGCCTCACTCCAACTGGTCTGGACCATTGTACTGCCCTTATTTTCACTCTCAAATCTCTGTGCATATGTCCAGCTTTATGTGGCTGCTGTAGCCAAAAAAAGAAGCTGATTGAAGACACTAGGCAGAGGAAATGTACAGATTACACTTTTATCACGCACAAGACATCAAAACTTTGAAGAAACTTAACTTCCAAAATGAGTGAATTCGAAAAACGGAGTTCACAGCATGAACATAATCATCCATCACGTCATATTTATATTTCTATCTATCTAAATGTAAGGCATAAATGCCTGACGAGGTGCTACCACCATTATGACTTTCCAAAGACAAAAAACACAAGATCATTCACTCAAATTGAATGCATTTTGATTACCTGTCGAGTTGAGTAGTGAATGGGAAGTGAGATGATCGATTGATACCCATTGGTTTGTAAGTGCAGTACAACCTGCAGCTTGTGTGTTACGCTTGCCGTCCTGTGGGTTTCAGATGATAATGCATTGACAGACTACACGCAGTGTTATGAATAAGATTTTTGTTTTCATTTTATTTATTTATAATGTCGAGGTGCCAGTACCACTCATTTAAGATGGTGTCCATACAGTATGTTATGTTATGTATGTAATTCACAACTCTGAGGCCAATTGAAAATTCGTCCAGACAATATCTAACAAACTGTGTTTACCAATACTGGCATCACAAAGTGTTCCTTAGTCCATGTAGTAATATCCTTTGTACAATCACCTGTTGGACAAAGTGGTGAACCTCGCCCTGTCCTTGCTTGTGAACGACTAGGCATTTCGAGTACGCCCCTTTCATACCCAACCATGATAATATCACCTGTTACCAATGAACCTGTTCACCTGTGGAATGTTCCAAACAGGTGTTTCTTGAGCATTATACAACTTGGCAACTTGGCCTTTTGTTGCCCCCTGTTTGAGATTCGTTGCTGCCATCAAATTCAGAATACGCATGTATTTACAACTATCATAGAAGATGCGAAGGTCAAACATACCTTTGTAATGTTTTCATTGAGTAATGTAGGATTATCAACCACATGCAAATTTGGGTTGGACTGGAGACTCTCTCAGATAGCCTGGTGTCTTCGGGCTATCCCCTGAGGGTCAAAAAAATGATTCCAAACACAATAGGGCACTATCTCGAGGACATCATAGAACTCAAAGACCAAGTGGCACCATGGTTTATTGCAGGATAGGGCACCCACCTATCTGATAAACTGTTACCAATGCCGCCTCTTCAGACAAGGCCCAGAGTTCACAAAGAAGTCTGAACTGTTCTCGCAGGCTCACAGGACCTCAGACCTTGACATGGCCTGTGTAGATGCTAATCTGTTAATCCACGGACAGTGTGTTGATTTTAATTCCCTGTTTCATTTGATTGTGCTGCTCAAAGAAAAGCCTTTAAAGAAAGGGTGTTGCTCTCTAGGTTCCAACAGTAGTCTCTCTTGACCCTCGGAAGCCAGCTGGAACACAACTCCGTTGGCTCAACTAGGCCCCTTGCCCCAGATCTTATTTGCATGTTGGCAACTCAAGCAGACCGTTGTGCCCACAGATAACCTTCTGGAGGAAACCTCTGTGGTCAGGTGAAACAAACATTGAGTTGTTTTACCACAATGAGCAGCAATATGTTTGGAGGAGAGAAGCCTTTAACCCCAAGAACACCACACGTACTGTCAAGCGGTAGCATCATGCTGTGGGCCTGTTTTGCTGCCAGTGGATGTGCTGCTCTAAAGAAAGTAAATCAATAATGCACTCTTTCAGATCAATGAGCTCCTTAGACTTTCCCATTGTAGTGTTTGTGGCTGAGTCTAGTGGGTGAATCAGACAAGCCCTATTAAAAATGGGCCCAGAAAAGTCACCAGCCGTTATCAATCATAATCACTCGGAAGAAGTTAAGAGGCCATGCTATAAAACACGTTCTTTACAGGTGT
Source organism: Diplodus puntazzo (assembly GCA_963678695.2). Taxonomy (NCBI): domain Eukaryota; kingdom Metazoa; phylum Chordata; class Actinopteri; order Spariformes; family Sparidae; genus Diplodus; species Diplodus puntazzo. Next base: position 13,154,207 of record OZ023170.1, on the reverse strand, counting down.
GTGTGTGAATTTTTTAATGCGACTGTAATGTTTTGTGATTTGTAATTTGCAACGCCTCCTCCCTTATCATACTCACCAGACACGTCTCCTCTCTTCAGCCACCTTAAGTATAACCATACTTTCCAAGGATTGAACGATATGGTTTACATTAGCGCAGTCCTCCATTCAGGGTAGTAATTCTGTTGCTGAACACAGCTCCATTTTCATTTACCTGGTCCAAACCCAAGAAACCTCTATGTTCTTTGCTTAGGGTCTCGTCACCATACTTAAGTCTGTGTTTTGTTGTTGACACGTCTTTGTCTGTAGATAAGCGATTAAATAACAACAAAGTTGTGGTTTCTGTACATTTGATCGGTCGGTCACTGAACCTATTCCGATTTTGCCAACACTTTACTTAAATGACAATGAGTTATTACCCCTGAATTAATATGTGTGTTTAAAGGCCTGTTCTCGTAGAGTTGTACTGCCATCTCAGTGGATGAATAATACGTTTTCATAGGCTTTTTATTTATATATTTTTTATATGAAAAAAAAGATAATCAAATTATTATTTACCAAGATATCAAGACAAGGGAAATCCATAACAAAATGTGCAAAAGTGGGTGTCACTGAAACTTTCTTATTTCTCGTTGTTGTAAAAATGACATTCCCAAAATGTCTTTGTTCTGTTTTTAGACAAAAAACACACAAAGCTCTCTTGCTATACTGGCAGCAATCTCCAGAGCACGACGGCTTCTTCATATTTTTGATTTGGCTGACATGTACGAATGAAGAGCAGCGCCACTCTGTCTCTTCTTCCCTGTGTAAAAGTTTTTTCCCCTTCAGCTTTTCGAAATTGTTGTGACAGCCTCGCATCATTTGTGTTTTTACTTTCTGGAATGAGTCAGATTCATAGATGTTCCTCTATGGCTTTTGAAAGGAATATTTTGATATTTGTTCTTGGTCAAAAACATGTTCTGTGATAAAACCTATTATGGGTTATTTTAATCCCAAATTATCCTCCCGGGTCTTCTGCACACTCTGCAGATTGGGCCTGCATAACCCCATGTTCATTGTAATTTCAATTAATCTCATGATTTAAATGTATATATATCCAATGTATTACAGTTTAGTAGAATGTATTATCACAAACTGATAGTCACTGTGATGCAAGAAGCTGACCGAAAGAATTACAGATGTATGTCAGAGAGCAGCTGTGTGTGCCCTGTGCATGTGTTTTCCTCAGAAAACTTGATATGACCCACAGTCTGCACACATCACCTTTTTTTTGTATGTGTGTTTCAGGTCTTGTCCTATCATGCCAGCGCCGCAGAGGAAGAATCGCGGGAACTCCAGGTAACCGCGGTAAATTAATTTTTTTTTTATTTAACAATACACATTTTCACGCCCCACATGGAACATTAGCCTCCACCAGCGCATGGATTGTTTCATACACAGCTATAGATACAGATAGTGTCATTGTTAAGGCTTGCGGCTGGAGAGCTCATTACATGCACTATGGCGATGCCTCGTCCATGCCATGTGACCTTTATCAAAACGAACTGTTTACTACATGTAAATACCATTAAAGGACCTCCCCGCAGCCAGACTGTCCTGGGATTTTGTTAATGAACTCCCTTGTAAGTGTTTAACTGGTTTTACTGATGGCGGCTTTCACACCAGCCGCAGCCTTAACAACGACACTTCATGACCGTCTCAAAAGGTTCCGCTCCGCTCTCCTCTTCCTGCGGTGTAGTGGCTGAACTAACAGCATAACCTGATTAAGTGGCCTCAATTGGGTGCCGGAGAGAGGATTTGTCACTTGGTATCTAGGACACAGGCTTGAGTTTTGGGGTTAAAATCTACCCGAGAGACTGTGTGACACGTCATAGGTCGAAAAACTCCTCATGATGATGTCGTTAAAGCCGCTACTGTAACTGCATCAGCAGTCAGCTTTCTCAAAACAAAATAGGAGTTTTATTCAAGAATCTGGAAAATGATTGCAAGAGATTATCCCGACTAAATTACACAGACAATACACTTTTTATGTAAAGATGTTTTTTACTGAGAGATGCTAACTTCACAAAGCAATATATAGGTTATATAAACATTTCCATTTGTGTGTGGGCGTGTGTGTGTGTGTGTGTGTGTGTGTGTGTGTGTGTGTGTGTGTGTGTGTGTGTGTATGTGTGTGTGTGTGTGTGTGTATTTGAAGGTAACCACAGTGCCATCAGCTCAGTCCTTGGGTATTCTGGACTTCAGCTTCAGTGACTTCGACTTGTCAGACACTGAAACCACGCAGGCTACTATCCGCATGTTTGTCGACCTCAACCTCGTCCAAAACTTTCAGATGAAGTACACGGTAAGAGCTGTCCTGAGATGTTATTAAAGTATATTTCACTTACTTACATTTACTATACTTTTATTTTTACTTTATTCAGCCAATAATGTAGTATTGGGTGTAATTAACATATGGTTTTTAGCAGGTATTCCTGTTACTTCTGTAGAATTGTGCCATATGACATCAGCACAAATTATTCTGATGGCACATTGTTTTCTTGAAAAATGTTGTCTGTTGTCTGTCAATCAGTGTAATTTTGGATCTGACCACTGGGGGGGGCAAAGCTAAATTTTCAAACTGCACACATAGGCGCTTTAAAGATACCCTGCACATAGTAATGTGCCAGTAAAGGGAAGGGCGAAAAACACTGCTAGCTGGCAAATATTGTCATAACATTTCAGGATTTAAAGCATTTTTAAAAATTGGCTTTGCTAAAGGATGCAATTTCATCAATAAAGCTGAATTTAAACATCACTCTGTTTAAAAGAAACTCCACAGAGTGTCTTCAAGTTGTTTAACATACTAGGAGACATACTGGTGTGTTCTTTTGCCAAGACGTAGATGAGAACATTGGTGTAAGTCTCTCAGCTTTGAATTAAGGGGGCTTTATGGAGCTTCCAAACGTAAAAGTGATGTTTACATTCGCTGTTTCTCACCAACACATGTCGTGTGTATCCATCAGCTCCAATCAACATAAAACATTTGCCAAGACGATTTTTCTTTTTTAATTTCTTTATCAAATTCGTGTGTTTACACAATATTAACAATATTAACAGAGTTGCGTAGCTCATGTGCATGCACCCGTGTCCTTATATGAGCTTAAGAGGACTTGGTAGATGCATCAGTTGGGCTTCGGAGAGAACAGTTTAACTCTGCTTCCAGTTTTGATTTCCAAACCATGCTACTTGGCTGCCAGCTTTTGCTCAATAGTTGTAGTTATAGCCAGACATTATCCGCCGGCTTCTGCATCTCTTTTTTAAGATAATGATTATGTGAAGGATGCACAGTTGTTGATTACAAGCAATGTCATGAATGAAGCACTTAATATGGAATGAGATGAACCAGTGATTTGGTTTGGTTATAGCAACAACCTAAAGTGATATTTAATGAGGTGAAATTAGTATACAGACATAACCAGAGTAGAATAAAAAGCTGTACAAACATTGGAAATAATTTCCAAATATTAAAGTTAATTCCTAAATAAATATATATATACATATATCTCCTCAACTTCGAACATTAGTGCCTGAGTCACATATATATGATAAATTGAAAAGCCAAACAGCCAGATTACTTAACTGTACATTAGGCTCTTGTTCCTTTTCTTTTGTTTTCCCCCTCTCCTCTCTGTTACATTACATTCACGAGATAAAGTGCATTTCCCCTCCGACTCCAGTCTACAGTTTCCATTACAGAACATAAACACCTGACAATGGCTACTGCAATTTCCAAATATTAAAGTCAGCCCACAGCAAAACAGTAAACAAGTGCCTTAATACATATATGTCTTCAGTGGAGTGAGTTTTTGTCTGATGATGAAGAAGCGAGAGGTCTACCAAATAATAGGAGGTCTAATAAACTGTCGGCACTGGCGGATCTTGGCTGCCCCAGAAGGGCAGATGGCTCGGGCTGACCCACCACCCTCTCCCTCCCAAGACAGCCGATGTTCAGCAAGGTTAGGGTTCTGTACGTTAGGTTGAGGTGCCATCTTTGAAGAGAGGATGCTGAGCAGCTCCATCTCCTACATTTTAAAAAACATAAACACAAAACATAAAAATGTCAAAATTAAAAAAAAAGATTGTTTCTGCTGCTTAAGCAGAAAGGAGAGAGGAGAGGAAAAACAGATTGTATCCTGGCAACAACAGACATCAGTACCATATTATCCTCATCACCCGGACATGACCTTTTGTTGTTGTTGTTGTTCTCAGTAGGTGTCATGGAGAAAGACAAGCGTGACTTCCTGTTTTGTTAATTGCAGAAAACAATCTGCTTCTCATTGTCAGCAACATTAGACTATTAGAACATGGGTGAGGGCATTTAGTATTTAGTTTGATATTTGTGTATTTGCGTGCACTCACACACACACACACACACACACACACACGCACACGCACACGCACACACACACACACACACACACACAGCATCGACCTACACCTAAAACACTTCCCCTCCAAAAATCACTTTACCTCCATTACCATCGCCCGTCAGACCCACCGCACTCCTCGTCCGCCTCTCCCCTTGGTGCCTGATTGCTGGCAGTTTGGCTCCTGTCATCAGCACACTCCGTCACGTGAAGAGGTCCTTGTATGTTGGTGGCTGACCGCCAGAGTGACTGCGGACAGAGGCCTCATAAATAGAGCTTTTGATAGGAGGAGATTATGGCCCTCCAGCAGCGCGTGTGTCAGTATCACAGACTTGGGGTTAAACTGTACAACATGTTATTTAGTCACTATTCGAACATGTGGTGGGGTAATTAATTATGATCTACGAGTTATAATTGTAATGACGCCCATAGAGAAGATGAAACATAATTGGAGTTTGGTTTTAATTACTGCGTGTTTGTGATGGAAGTGTGGCAAAGACTAACAAGCACAGAGCACTGATTTGCTGGCAGGGTGTTCACTTTGAGAAAAGGCAAACATCCTGACATTTATTTCCTCCTACAAGATGTTATTTTACCCCCCACTCATAATGTTTTTGTAGCTTTGGTCATAGTCATAGCATGGAAGCTTAAAGATATAACTGGATTAGTGGGCTGCAAGGTAAAGAGTTTCCATTGTGGCCAATGTCTCCAGGTTTCGACAAATCCAGTGCAGCCAGTACTCCTCTACTGGAATAATGCCTCATTTGAGATATTTTGGGCTAATTTGAATAAACACAACTTAACTTTGGAACATACACAATGTTGGCACATGTTGAGAGCAATGATTAAAAAAAATATAGAGAGAATTATTTTTAAGGAGAACATTTAACAGAAATACTGATTTAATTCACTTACTAGATGGTGCTCTGTAGAGTGCATGCCTCCGGCAAGGCCCAACAGTCCCCTTTGATTCATTCAAGCCTAATCAGCGCTTAATTTGTAGATCCTGCAGGAGCCACGACCTCCCAGATTGGGACTGGCACCTATTTGATAGAATCTGGCATTTCGTTTGTGTTTGAAATTATTATTCTCTCTCGTGGATAAGTGAACAAATGAAAGGTGTATCTTCGAAATATTGTCTTTTGGATTATTTATTAGAATGGTAAAACAGAAAAATAGAGAATAAGAGTCCATCTATTTCTGCTGAAAGGCCAGAGACTCAGGGGAAGAAGCCAAGTCAGTAACATGTATTAATGAGACAAGAATGTGTACAGATAGAGAGAAAAAGAGGGGAGCTAAGTGCATCGTGGGAAAAAACCCCAGCAGTCTATGCCTATGGCAGCATAGGAGCCACAAGTGCCACTGCATCCTGGGAGTGCAGCATTGGGGTAGGGTAATAGGGAACAACGAGGTCATAACCGGAAGTTATGCCGGTGCCTGACCATTAAGGGCTTTGTATGTGACGAGAAGGATTTTTAAATTCTTTTCTGGATTTTACAGGAAGCCAGCGCAGAGAGGCTTATATGGGAGAAATGTGTTCTTGAGTATGAGTTCTTGTCAGTACACACGAGGCAACATTCTGGATCAACTGGAGAGTCTCTAGAGACTTTTTGGGCCAGCCAGATTAAAGGGAATAACTGTGCATTTTCGTCCGAAATAAGGTCCAATGGGGCGGAACTCTCTATATCAGCTACCATAACACGCCCAATTTTTTCATCAAGATCATTATTTCTAGTCGCTTCTCCATATTTTGCAGTTTTGTAATCTTTGTTAATCTGCTACTGTAGAAAAAGTTAACTCTTCCTGCTCAGGTGTTTCACAATTAAACGTTTTTCTTGTTCTTGGTGGGCTTTTAAATCCGTCTGCAGAAATTGCTCCATTTTAATTTACTCTCACTCAAAAATGCAATGGAATTACTGTTGAATTAATGGACATTATACTTAAAATTACTGGCCTTTATTTGACACGCTGGCCCTTATTTTAGAATGCCATTTTATGAATACTGCTTTTACCAGAGTTAATAGTGCACAAGCCCTGAGTTTTAATGAGTTTTTATATTTCATTATACTGTATTCTTTGCTCATGTGGTGCAGTTCTAGCCCTGGGAAAGTTGCTTACGAGGGTTCAGTAAACCTTTATCTGCTCGCTGTCTTCTTCGCAGAGTTTATGCCAGTGGGTTCTGAGTGTGAAGAAGAACTACAGAAAACATGTGGCTTACCACAACTGGAGACATGCCTTCAACACGGCCCAGAGCATGTTTGCCCTTCTCAAGTCAGGACGCCTACAGGTGAGTGCAGCCGATCACTGGCTCGGATGAGTCTGTACCAAATGAATTACGTACAGACGTTTTACTATTATGCCTGCTTTAATGGACCAACCCAGTTAATATGCATGGAGAATTTAACTTGATTATGATTTTTTTAAAAATGGTCCCAATCTGGTGTCCCATCGTGTTAACTGGGAGGCTGCTGAACCCCATTGTCCGTAGTGACTCCTCCCATGATTTAATGTAATGGTCCAGAAAGACTCCAGTCAGATAATGTTCAGCTCCATAGCAAACTGAGCTAACTAACAAAAACTAGCTACGGGTTTTAGGTAATCCCAAATGGCTTCCCTGAAAGCCACACAATTCCTGCTTACATCTGTGTTACCGTGCAACAATAACTTCCCTATGAACAGAAAATACGAATATATCACGCCATGTGTTGGATCTTAAGCAAGTTCTAAATTGGTGTTGGTCGCCTTTCACAGTGAAGTAAAATTATTGAAAAAGCTGTCTCCACGAAATGTTGGAAGTCAACCTAAAAGCATCTAATTTGTTTAGGAAAATGGCTGACAGAAAGGTAAATTTAAATTTGGAGCTAAGGTGATACATTAAACAAGACCTACAGTAGATGGTTTGGGTGTTTCAAAGGATGTCCTACACCACGGAGAACAGAAGTGTTTGGGAAAACGCTAAACACTTGTGGCTTCTGTGACACATAAACAGTCATTTCTGCTTGAAATGTTGGCAATTATCAGCAACTGCAGTGTGAGAACACTAGTATCAGCCGTGCTGGAGCCCTGCTTTCAGCTTTGTTTTAAAAGCTGTTGTGTCATATGCAGGAACAGTCTTGCTGTCCACACCGGGCTGCTTACTGAGCCACCCACAGTGCCAACAATGTGTGGAGTGTCACAGCAGCACAGTGTATACACAGCTCTGATGCTATTGTTTGGTTTGATTGTGGCAACAGATTTGCTAACCAGCTGCCGTTACGTGGATGCAGTTTTTGTGTGCGTTTTCACTCCCATCCTGTCTCATCTTGCTTCATCCACCCATTGTTCCCTTGACAGAATAACCTGAGTGATCTGGAGGTCTTGGCTCTGATGATTGCAACTCTCAGCCACGACCTGGACCACAGAGGAGTTAACAACTCCTACATCCAGAGGTGCAGTAGGAGAGCATTATTCATATAATTATAGATGTATGATTGCATATGCATGTGTGGGAGTGTCCACTCTGTGTGTTTCTAACTTCCTGTGTGTGTCTGTGTATGTGTGTCTGTCTAGGAGCGACCACCCACTGGCCCAGCTCTACTGCCACTCGACAATGGAGCATCACCACTTTGACCACTGCCTGATGATCCTCAACAGCCCCGTAGGTGCCCTCACTGAAGTAGAGGAAAACATTTTGTTGATGATTGTGTTGTTGCTTGTGCAGATTAGTCCGAAATGGCAATTATGCCCCCAATTTCTGCATGCACTCACATCTGTTTTGTTGGTTACCACTCAGAGCCCCTCTTAATGCAAAGACCTATCTAGATCTATCTGAGCTAGATCAATATGTTTGCCAGGCTGATAGATCAGCCCTTATCAGCTTATTGCAAATATATCAGGAGCATACTAACTAATAATGGCTGTTTCCAGGAGCTTAATGTGTTTGACATCTCAGGGTGCACTCACACTTGGCCCAGATGCTCCGTACCATGCCGGAACATGATTGTCCGCCCTCCCCATTCCCTCCTGCCGGCCTGCACCCACATTGCTCCGGCCACAACCGGGTCTGAGCGTGGTTAGCTCATGTGCATATGTCATCATGATGTTGCGCGGTCACAACACAGAGGACATTTAGAATTTTTGTGGCTTATGCTGTGTAATTTTTGGTCACAGACGGCCCTCGCACATTCCTGGATTTCTCGATAATGCAAGCCGGTGTACTACGCATGATTATAATTCAAGTCCATGTTGCGCACCCGTTGAGAAACCGTACTGTGCCGGAGCGCACCTCTTCCAACCGTGCCAAGGCCGAGGAAGTGGACCGGGCTTGAGCACGGTATGGAGCGTTCGCACTAGTCAAGCAAACTGGACTTTGGGGGTCAAACGTGCTCGGGCACGGTACAGATTGTCTAGTGTGACTGCGCCTTTACTGCAGGATCCTACATCTCTCTTACTTACTTTTCCTATTCTCCTTATTTTCTGGCTGCTCACCTACCACAAATCACTCTGATGGCCCAGTAAAAAACAGTGCCTTACAGCCCCGCTCTGATCTTTATGGCCTCTAAACAAACACTAAATGCACTCCCAACTCCACAGCACCACTTAACTCCACTGCTGCTGGACTGATTCAGACATATTCACACACACATTGTTGTAAACCTTATCATATGCAGGCTGATAAGCAGGAATGCAAATACACACTCTCAATAGCACTCGAAATGGGAAGAACATGGAATAATGTGTCAACTTATATGCTAATAAACATTCAAGACATGGGGATTGGACAAGTTGTTTGGTTTATTTGTATTGTTATGTGTACAGTGTGTGCATTGTCATGGCAACCCCTTGGCGGTCTATCACAGTACAAACTGCGTCAACTGGTCAACACTATCAATACATATTATCTCCTCCTCGTGGGGTTTGCTGTCACACTGTGCGTACACACACACTGTTAAACCTCCATGTATACTAAATCAGGGAGCTGTCCCGCACTTGGAGAAATTTCTCTCTGTCTGTTTTCTCTCTCTCAGGGAAACCAGATCCTGAGCAGTCTCTCCCTGGACGAGTACAAGGCCACTCTGAAGATGATCGAGAGGGCTATTCTGGCCACTGACCTGGCTCTGTACATGAAGTAGGTACCAAACGTCAAGCCCAGATGGAAGTCTTAGTGGAGAGGGTTGGAGAAGGGGGAAGAGGCAAGAAGAAAAATACAATTTGGGCAGAGGGAAGGGAATGGAGGCTAGCGGGTATTTTGACTGGGGCATGTTAACATTCTATTAGGACCGAAACCGTGTTTTTTTTTTCACATCGACAGTAAAGCAGAGATTGCACTCGCGTTGTCATCCCAGGATACTGGTCTTCTTTATTAGTTTCCACTTTGAGCACCACACGATAAAACTGTAGTGTTTATGTTTTCTTAAATGTTTTTCAAACCATATTTTTTTGTAAGGGATCATGCAGGATTTTTTATAAACTTTATAACAAAGTTATCATCGAGCTATTTTACTTCCGCAGTTCCTTGACAGCTTGGGATTTTAACGTATACAATGATGTGCAACACACCAAGTACCAAAATTCCAGACCATGGTTCATTAACTACTTATGAGTAAGAAATGTGCAGTGTTGGAAAAATGGGAAGAAATGTTTTAATTTGGTTGTAAGATTACTGACTGAACCGCAACTTCATGTTGTAATTCTTGGCTTTTACATAGAATACTGACAGCCCAATGCAGTACAATAGAAAAATACTCTTGGTTAAAGCTGCTATTAGTTAGTGAGCAAGCTGTGATAGAGTATTTGGTCAGTAACCTGTGTCTGTGCTAATGCAGTAAAAGAGATAATAAATGTTCTAGTATCCCGGCCTACCCAGAGCCGATCACAACCATAAAGAGGCTAAAGATCCTATCTGCTCGTGAACACACACAGTAGAACTCTTATCTTATCTAGACATTTCTTAGTAGAGCTTCTTGATGAGAGTTTCTTGATAAGCTTCAGTGAATTTGCGATCAACCTCTAAACATTGATCCAAATCGTTAATATATAGAATATCCACATCCACTGAAAGACAATTTGTGTTTCATTGCCCCCCCCCCCCCCCCCCCCAAAAAAAAAAGAAAATGTTGATGCTAATATGCTCTATCTTGGTTTTGAAAGACATAGCTATAATTTTGCCAAAACTTGAAAAACCTGAGGATAAATAAGAGTTTACTGTTATCAAACCTGTTCCACTACTTCCTTTTTTTTTCACTTTTTCTTCTCAATCCTTTACCTCAGGGACTTCGGCACTTATCACTCCTCTCTTTCAGTCTAGACAGTGGGTGGTAGAGGAGGTACTTCAGTAGTTATATATGAGGATAATTATCTGCTGTGTCATTGTATGTTTGTTTGTGTGTCGTCAGGAGGCGAGGGGAGTTCTTTGAGCTCACCAAGAACAGCCAGTTTGTTTGGGAAGATGAACATCACAGAGACTTGCTGAGGTGAGTGCCAGTCCTCCAAAAAGCACAAACAATGGAGTTCAGGGTTGATGAAGGTTCTCGGTCATCCAGGTCATGGTCATTTTAAGTGCTGTATTGTAGGCAACTGGATTTGTTTCCATTTGTTGAAGATGTTTCACCTCTCGTCCAAGAGGCTTCTTCAGTTCTAACTGGAGGGGAGTTGCAGGCTTTTAAACTCTGTGTAGGAGTGTCCTTACAGAGTCGTTAGGGACACGTGTGAGCTCTTACTTTCAGAGTCGTTTGGGCCACTTGTTGGTTGTTGGCCCAACAGGCCTTCATGTTGGTTGCTAGAGTAGCCCAGGTGTGAATGGTTGTTAGGCTGTCTGGGTAGGGAACTCAGTACTGTATTTTGGGTTGGGTGATAAGTAATGGAGCCCAGTGTTTGGTCGTTGGGTACACACATTCGCAGCTCATTCACAGCTCAGTCTGGCTGATGATTGATCAAATGAGCATGCTGCTGCTCCACATACTGGGGCAAAGTTACTCAAGTGGTCATAGAGGTTGCAAAATCTATGCTACACATAACAGACCTGGGCTAACTGTTTCAAGTGTTGATGCTAAGCTAGGCTAAGCACATCCTGACTCAAATGAGGTTGATATGTTGATATCAACCTTCTCATCCAACTCTTGGAAAGAAGGCATAACATTTCCTAAAATGTTAACTACATGCAAAATATACTCATGTTTGACCATAATTTCACTTACTGCTTCGGTGATCAATGTGTGTCACTGTATCTCCCCTTTCAGGTCAATGCTGATGACTGCATGTGACATCTCAGCCATCACAAAGCCCTGGCCAGTTCAAAAAAGGGTAAGAATTCCTACACAGGATTCTGAATTTCTAATTTGAGAGGCTGCTTTCAATTATTTTAAACATTTTCACGAACACAGTAATGTCACTGCTGTAAATATTGTGGCACTTTTAATCAGCAAAATGAAAAGCTGAAGAGGAAACTCTCCAAAGGAAACAGAATTAAACTTGTTAGCCTCTAAAATAAATCATTTTCAGAAGGATGTCAGGATTTGTCCAGACAGCTGCTTCACTCCAAACTATTTTAATGTAAGACTCTGGACTGTGTGTTTAAGAACACAGAACACAACTGTCGGCGAGTCAGGAGTTTTAAATAATCAATTAAGTTTATCAGCTGTCCCTGATGTGCAAATGCACATGTTAATGTAGAGATACACAAACAGAATGGTTTCTGATGCTGGAGGATCTCTGCGGGTAATATTTTTCTCGTTAAGGACATATTTCACCCCTGTCATCCCACCCGTTGTTGATCAGGAAAATGATTTTTTATGACAACAGATAATAAACATAAAATGGCTCCATACTGCTTGTCCGACATGCTACAAGCCTCCGGAAGCCATGAGATCCCAAATTGATTTGAAAGGACATGATTTACACCCTTTACACTGAAATCCTCACTGCTACTGCTGAGCTGAAAGCTTTAGCACGTACCCGATCTGAAGTGGGGTGCACAAACTTGACTGCGAAATCAAGGATGCACTACAAAACTTCACCCGATTTTCCACCCGCCGGCATATGAGGGTGAAAAGATGACTGAATGTTATATTTGGGTGAACTTATCCTTTAAAGTTTTCTGTCCGTAAAAAGTCAGTGCAGCTCTTTTGCTTCCATTAATTATCTCTTAACCATCTCTGACTTTGCCATTTAACATTCTAGTTACTTCTTAACGCTCTCCCCTGCCTCTATCTTTCGCTCTGTCGCTCACACACACACACACACACACGCACACACACGCACACACACGCACACACACGCACACACACACACATAATATGTGTGTGTGTGTGTGTGTATTATATATTTGTTCCAGTGTTCTCCCTACCCATCTCAGAGCTGCGTCCCTGTTGTTTCATCTCCCTGCTGACCTTTGCCAGTCTGCACCTCATTAGAAACCACAGGCACAGTGGAGTGACGTTCAGACAGGCACACACTCTATACATGTGCGTGCGGTTGTGTGTGTTGACAAGCGAATCCTCATTAATTCGAACAGCTGTGCCCCCGTCCTCAGATGACACCTCTGAAAACATTCAGGGCAGTAAACATGAATACACATGCAAATATGTTTTCTCACTTAAACACACACACACACACACACACACACACACACACACACACACACACACACACACACACACACACACTCAAACACTAGCACTTCATACAGATCTCATTAGGGAGGATTATTTCCTTTTTCCTCTTCTCCTTGGCAAGCTTTTGATAAATAACATGTGAATTATAAGATAACTTTGGTTTAGGTTTTAGTTTAAAATGTTTTTTTTGTTTAGTCCGTTGGGTTAGTCCATTACCGAAAGCGAGGAAAGGACTGCAACCAAAGTAAAGTCTCTGATACACAGTTTTAGCTAAGAGGCTAGCAGGACGACTCGAAATATGTTTCCCTTTTGCACCAAGTCTGACCTTGCTCTGAGGTACAGTGGTAACAGAGAAACGGAAAACTTTTGACCGAACCCTCTCCTTACCCTACTGTTGGCACTGCTGTTGTAAAAAGACGTGGCAACCACTAACGGCCTGTCCAAAGCGAAAAACAACTACGAATTCGACCTTGGTTGTATTTATAAGTGGCCAGGTTTTTTTTTTCTTCTGACTACTCTTGTAGAAAGAGTGGCATGAAGCGTCTCGAGCTGGTATCAGCAGACTTTAACACATATTCGGTGATCTCCATTGAGTGAGCTTCCATCCGTTCACTCTGTTTTACCTGTTTGCTAAATAGCAGACATGCTTCCTTTGTGCCGTGATTCCTCCTTCAGTTTTTTCAGGAAAAATCGAGCATTGTGGCAGACTGAAAACATAACACTGAGACATAAGGAACCAGTCTATATGTGGATGGCGTCATTTTTCTGCAGCCATTACACTATGCAGTCTGTACTCCATTGCCTGTTTAACAATCCAGGCATAACTTCCTGCTACAACCATGTGTTGATGATATCTGGAATCAGCTAGAATGGCGGATTCAGGGCCAGGGATGACAGAATGGGAGGACAGTTTCATTCCACCTCTGATCCGCCAGCAGAGTTAGTAAAGGAGCCACAAGTGAGAGCCAGACAGGGACCGCTATTTACTGTCGGGGAATATGTGATGTAGTGGACCACGATGCATGGTTGATCGGGATCTCAATCACATATTAAGGGCATCCATATGATACATTTTTAAATTTTCGGGGGTGAAAACAAACCCCACAGATCTAACCCCACAGGTTCTGCATGCTGTATGAAATGACACACTGGAGCGGCTCTCTGCCGGCGCTGCTTGGTTCATTGTGAACAAAATAAAGGTGCCGTAAAGGGCGAGCCTCTGTTGCAGCGATATTGCAGAATCTCTGTGTGAAAAGGGGGCTAATGCCATAGATAAAGGATAATTCCGGTTTATTACACCTTTTATTTTTGATAGCATTCTGGTAAACAGCGTTATTTGTGGGATCTGGGACTGTGAAAAAAAAAAAAAAAGAAGACATGACACATAATGCGAGAATCATGCAGGTTTTCAAATAAACACATACTGTCGTTTAGTCAAACTTACTAAACCAATTTGCAATAAAAAACATTATTGCAGCATTACAGTTTGACCTCCAAATAAAGTGGTTTAGATAATCTAGCTAAACTGTTGGTTTGTTTGCAACCTGTCTGATGTTCTGACCGCCAGTGTTTCTTGTCCTGCTGGACATCGGCACATTCCCAAATCTGCATACATTTTGGCGAGTACAATTATTATTGGAATACTACCAAAATTAACTTATTACCATAATTATGATGTTGTGGAGGTCTCAATATGAAGGCTCTCGATGCTGACTTGGTTCTGACGTAGGTAGCGCTAAATGACCAATGATCCCCACAGTTATACCTGATCATGAAAGTTTTGTCTGCAGTTTACACACGCGTCCCTCCAAAATAAATGGTTTGAATTGCTATCATTAATCCAGCGGTGGGTCTTTCTCGCTATTGTTTTTAAGTCCAATGAAGCAGTACCCGACCACTGCAGCTAACTTGCCGTGCTATGCAGACAAAAAAAATGTTGGTATTTTGACTGACACGAGGGTAAGTAAATAAAGACAATGTTACTTAGCCTTACCTGTTAACATTTGCCTCATGCCTGGTGTTGGTTTTTGTCAGCTATAACAAGCTTTTCTCTCTGGCTGAGTCCCCCCGCCGCTCCGTAGAACTGAGCCTTGATTACAGTCAATCAGTGAGCTGCAGATGGCGTTAACACACATACACACTGAGTGATGCTGATTGGAGCCCCAGGCTGCAGTCAGATCTCATTTACCTCTCAGTGAAACAGATGGAGTCCATTAACTTGTGACTACCACTCTTTTGCCAGACCTCTCCCTATTTCAAACTTCATTTTACTTTCCTCTCCACTCACTTAACTCATCTTTCTAGCTGTTTCTTGCATGCTTTTGTTTTACCTTGTTTCTCCAAGTGTTGTCCCTTGCCTTATTGTGTATAAGCTCAGTCCATCTATTTATTTTCCGATCGCTCCTCCTTCTCCGTGGAAGAATGTCCCAACCTTGTTAAAATGCCCACACTGATATACAGACTGGCGCTGGTATATGCCAGAGAGGTTAAGCAGAACAACAGAGCAGCATTGTGATTTTTACAGGTGAAATTTCATACATCCATCTGAGATGGACTGAGATGTCAAAATAGGGGGTCAAAAGGGAATTTGACAAATAGTCTTTCGACAAAGAAAATTGTGAAATCTTAATTTAAAAAGTAAAAAAAAACGTGTATCCCCTGCTGTGATCGTTGCAATTTTTATTGCAATAAAATGTGTTTTGAATTAAAAGTGTTATTATGTAAAAAGTATTCGATAAGCTGTCTTTATGTCATGTTGGCAGTTTTTCAAAGTTCATTGTATTTTCGAATCAACACCTCAGCTTTAGGTTACAGACTGTATGAATTCTCTCTGATGCAGATTGCGGAGCTGGTAGCAACTGAGTTCTTCGAGCAGGGGGACAAGGAAAGACGCGAGCTGAACATTGAGCCCAGTGTAAGTGTGTCACTTTGGCAGTTATCTGAATGTGTTTCTCGGCATCTTAATCTTAATCTTCATTGACACAAGTCAGTCGTTTGTGCTTGGTTACTTGGCCAGAACTTGGAATATCCCATCTCCCTAATCTCAGTTTTTTTTTCTCCTAATTTTGAATTACATAATGATTCAAGACTCTGTCATTTTGTTTGTGCCTCTGATCCTTACAGAGCAACTAATCAATTATCATGGTTTTATCTGGCTTCATTTCTTCAATGGACCCTCGTGTGGGGTGTCCTCAAAAAAGAATAAATCAGCAAAACATAAACCATAAGTCTTCTGCCCCACTTTCTAGTAAGATCTTTTTTTAATTGCTGCATTGATTGCAGCTTTATGTTTCTAAAATGTATTTCTTAGTTATTAAATAATCTTTTGGGCCCTCTCCAAGATATGTCTCTTTTTAGAGGGGAAAACATGTCACTAATTTATCACTATTTGATTGAAAGAAAATTAGATATACCTATTTTAATAATTGACTAGTTGTTTTAGTAATTTTTCGACCTACAACGCCAGCAGTACCAGATGACATTTGCTAGTTCAGCCTTCTCATATTTGCTGCTTTGTCATAAATGTCAGTAACTGAAAAATCTTTGGAGTTTGGCCTTTTGACTACATGATGTGACATTTCACGGACTAAACGAAGGATTGAGAAAATAATCAGCGAATTAACTGATGATGAAAACAACTGTCAGTTGGACCCCTATCTCCAGTCTTGTTTTAAGTAATGAATCATGGGGTAGTTCCCTTTTTTATCATTTAGATGCTTTGAAAGGCTGCTGTCAATAGCTGTGGCTCCCTGCAAGGAACTTCATATTCTGTAAAAGAGACTGACGACAATGGGAACATGTGTAATTTGGCAGCATTTGAATACACGTTTGCACTTTGTTCATTTCACTTACGTGTCATTTTTTTTTTCTCTATCCTTTGACTTCAGGACCTGATGAATCGTGAGAAAAGAGATAAGATTCCCAGCATGCAGGTGTCCTTCATTGATGCCATCTGCACACAGTTATACGAGGTAATGCAACCAACTTAACATTGTGGCGACAGCTGTTTCTGTCCCTAGAAACCACTAAGCCAAATGAAAAGCTGTAAGAAAGCATTTTGCCAGCGGCAGTGGTGGACATGTATCCAGTTATTTCGCACATCCTGGAAAGATGCTACCAGCCTGTCTCACATTGTGAATAAATGTGTGGAATTATAAAACAATATGTTAAATGCAGGAGCATCGTGTTTAAGAACAGTGCGCACTGAATTTTCCTTGTTAAATAAATCTTTTTTTTTGTCACTGTCACAGACCTTGGCTGGCATGTCAGAGTACTGCTCTCCATTGTTGGAAGGATGTCAGACAAACCGGCAGCATTGGAAGCGTTTGGCCGAGGAGTGTGAGAAGGGACTGGTCAACGGCTTGGTGTGAACCCAACACCAGTTAATTTTTTTTTCCACCGACACCATTATCCAGGGATAACCCTGTGCAACCTGGTGTCACAAATTTAATGAAAATGGCATGATACCGATAAGGACAATTAATGTTTTTGTCTGCACAGAAAGTGTGTATAAAATTCCTTTCCCAACCAGAAAAGAGTATGTGGTAAAGAGGAAAAAGAAAAGAAGAAAAAACTCTGTTTTCTAACACTTAAAGAGTGATAACAACTGACAAATTCAGTCTTCTTGCTACTCCCTCCTATCTGTAATAAGAAAGTTGTACTCACCAAGCTCAGATCCTGGAACGTGGCAGCATCACTTAAAAGGACTAACCCTTTGGCTACTTTGAACATGTAACGTAGGTGGACAGTTTGCCAACAGGTGCTTCCTGTCACCTGCCTTTTTTAAAATTATAGCTGAAAAGACAGATTTAAATAGCAGACAGAATACGGGGAAATTATAATAGTAAAAAATAAAGAAAAATGTTGAGCAATAACCAATGACCTAACGTGCATATTGGCTTCAACCACGGCTCCCAACTTGGGGTCTTGATCCACTTGTTCAAAGTTATTTTTCCCATGTCAGCTGGCAGTTGGTCATTAACTTAATTCTTTACAAAATTCTGCGAATAGGTTGAAGTTTTACAGCACGGCCTAAATCTGAAGGCACGAATGCTCAATGTCTTGTTTTGGTTGTAACTCACACCAACACTTTATGCACGTTTTGTAGCCGGTGAAAAGATACGTTCCGTAGCACACTGGCTCCGTCAACGGTCCAAACATGTTAGGCTATCTGTTCAATGTACGAAGCTTAAGAACCATGCTAGCAGTCAGGCTTCAGACTACCTAGGCACAGCTGGTTAGAACTAAATGCTAACATATGTACGCTAACAGGTTCACAATTACAATGCTAGCATGCTGATGTTTAGGGGACAGTGGTGAGGCACTATATGTTTCCGGTATTCACCATCTAATTTTGTGTTGTGCTCTTAACACAAAGTTATACATATTTAAATAGTGCGCTGAAATGTGTTTCTAAAAACAAACAGCCAGTGTAGTAACTAAATTTTGGTTTATAGATAAACGCCTTGTTTCATATTTTTTATTGTCCTTAGTTGCCGTGTTCCCAGATCTCAGCAACACCTATAGTGAGTACAGAACAGATAGAAATGATAGCCAAATTGTTACATTATCTGAATTTAGCTGATATCTAGCTCCCATGACAAACAAATGAGAATGTGCGCAGTTTCATGCTCATAACACCTCCACCGTCCTTGTTTCAGAGGTCGTGCCCAATTTTGGCCACGCCTTCTCAAACTTGTCTTCCTGTCGCCACCATTCTTCCATGGCTTTCACTCAACAGTCACCACTAAGCTATATTTATTACCATAGCCATTTTTATTTTTGCACAGAGTGACTTTAATCTTGAAGTCTCATCTACACTATATCTCTCTCACGCACACTGAATGGTAAGACATAGATCTCTGAGGATCAGCACCATTACGGTGGGATACAGATGTTGTACTTGCGCTGTCTTTACAGTGTCACAATAATCTGATAATCTTAAATATGTGTTTGTTCACAGCACACATGCTACAAGGGTTTGAGTCTTTTGCGAGTCATTTTTTTCACTCGTTGTCTTAACTATTGCATATTTATTTTTGTTTTGTATATTTATTAGAGTTTCTATATTGTAAGGTCATCATTTTCATCAAGAGCACACAATTCTTTATATTGGAAATGTAGTTTTAATACTTAACAAATAATCCCATCTCTGCTTTTTCAAGGACCTCTCTTAGTTACAACTCTTCAGATGACATTTGGAAATGTACTGTATTGTGTTTGATTTTTTTTTTTTTTTATGTATAAGAGCCAAAGACTAGGCCGGCAATTTCAAATGGAAAGGGGTCTAGATTTTTCCACTGCCTTGTTGTCATAAATAGGACCAATTCACTCCTAAAGAAAAATCTGTATTTGTCCATATGCTTTTCCCCTATGAGAGGTTGTTTTTTACATCCCATTTTTATAACTGAATGGAGTAAAGTTTGTGTTGAATTGAACAGACCGTGTTCTGGTTTACTTTTTTGATGTCTCTTGTATTTCAGCCAACAAAAAAACCATGACTGTTATAAGTTATTATGAATCCAACACCAGGCTGCCGCTGCTCCACCACTAGGCCTGTCTGCACTACCTAGCGAGCCCAGAGACACTGCAGCTGTGACAGCCAGTCATGGTGGTGTGTTTAGTGGGGCAACTACAGCTACAGTCCGCTGCTTGTGTCCATTTTGAGCAATGACAAGAAAAACACAACATCGACCCATTAACACCAGACAGCCGCTGAACATGCATTAAGGAAATAATAACGCATCAGTTTTCCTGACATAGATTTTTGCAGCCCTGGTAGTCCAATGGACAAGAAGGAAGCAGATCAGCTGAGGGCCTGTTGTCGGCTGTCCTCCTGTGTCCACATCTTCCTTGATGAACTGGTAATTTGCTGTACAATCAGAGAAAGGGAGGCTGCTCAGTGGGCCACAATGAATTTACTGTTCATCAGACTACAAAAGACTCAAGTATTAGCTACCTAGTGTGCTTTTTCATATTCAGTTGGCTGTCTGGGTTGTGCTCGTGTTTTTCTCGCGGTTGTTTAAAACAAACAGCGGACAGTGAGCCTGAGTTGTCCCTGTAAACACACCATCGTGACTGGCTGTCACAGCTGCAGTGTATCTGGGCTCATTAGATTCAGTGGACTGCAACCTTTAAAGATCAAAATCCCACTGAGCAGAAAACCACTTGCTGTCCCTCTGTGTAATGGTTCAAACTTACTAATGCATTCTACTGATGCACTGCCAAACATTTCAGGCCACAGAGCCATGGTTTCCAACCTATTGGTCAGGACCCCCCCAAGAGGGGTCACCACCACCTCCAGGTGATTAAAGAGATATGGGGGGAAAAAAAACATATCTGTAACCAATCTCAACACATGTCCACAATAGGGATTGGTAGTTGGTAAATGCTGATGCTAGTTCTCATACTATATATGAGTTTCAGGCCAGCAAACTTCAGTGGGATGAAAGAGGTAATGCTGAGAAAGTTCCAAACTTGCAAAGAAAGTAGTGAAAGATAATAGATTTTTAATAGCACATAATGAATGTGATAATGTGTTTTGTCAGTTTTCACAAATAGCTGCTAGTTGCATTAGCATTTGAAAGACTCCGCCCGAAAAATAACATACATGAACAAGATGTATTGGTTTGCAGTGGTAGAATAACACAACAAATGAGCCCACCAATAAGTCTACTGTTTGTACACACACACACACACACACACACACACACACACACACTGATAGTAGCCTCCCGTGGCTGGTTAGCTCTGACTACCAGTTCGTCTCCCACATGTCTGACAAGGGTAACTGCAACTGAAAACAGCTTCATCAGAAACATGAGCTTGAGCACGGTTCTGTCTGAAGTGCCACACCACACAAAATAAAAACTCCATTTGTGTAGAGAAACATAGTTTTCATTGAGAAATGGTGTGTCTAGCCAGGGCGAAAAAACAAAACAAAACACTTTGCCAAAATGAATGGTGGAAAACTGAGAGAAAAGTGATTTAAATCATGTTAAAGATTAGAAATACGTCCAGAAATCAATGCCAGATTTTGGTACTTGGCAGTATTTGATATTCAGATTTTTCTATGCCAGGGTTTCCCCAACTTTTTCCCGTGGAGGGCCAAAAACTGAAATTTTAGCCTTAAAATCAAGAGTTTTTTAAATTTGTTTTTGGTTAAAAGCCTGACATATGGTCTGTGGTTACCACAGATTTTTACACGCTTTGTTCTACAACATAAAATGCATCATTAAATGTCCCTAAACTGAATTAGAAAGCCCTTACTTGTCTTAAAAACAGCCGTTGCTAACAAGTGGTTAAATGTGACTTTAGAAGTTGTCGCGGACATTCAACGTCATCAAGCATCTACTCAAAGGTCGGTCTTTACAGGTGAAAATTATACTAACTCTATAACTTTACAACTTGTAGACTGATCAATTTACAGAAAGCATGTATAGTAATCTTGCAGTAAGATGCTAAGGGGTGGTGATGTTTAGGTCAAGTCAGGGGCGCCGCCAGGGATTTTGGGCCCCATGAAAAAAAATCTAGTTGGGCCCTTGTATAGGTTGCCCATGTCTCAAAGAGCCCCCTGTCAGTGCCGGGCCCTTGGAATCGTCCTAACCTTTCCCCCCCTGGCGGCGCCCCTGGGTCAAGCAACCACAATGGAGTCTGTTAATAGCCTAACATTAGATTTTTACTTCTGGTGATTTAATTTATGCTTTGAAAATCACAACAGTGGTGTTCATCTGTGAAGATTATCCTTAAAACAATTTTAAAAACCCATTAACCCATAATTTACGGGTTTGCCTATAACAATACATCATCCGCACACTGCTCTATATGGAGCCAGAGACAAACACAGCCAGTTTCTGTATTTTAGTGTGAGTTTTCTTGTCAAGCACCTCAGCCTACTGGCTAACTATTAGCTTTCTCACTTTTCACCGTCGCAATTGTTCGAAATCACACATTAACGTACTGCCTACTACATACTCAATCATTATGTAATGCACACTGCCAACTGAATGAAAAATTCAACATTTTATTACCAGCAGACTTGGCCTGCATGATATGAGAAAAATCTGCGATGTGCAATAACACTGTACAATATTGCGATGAAGATATAACTTGTGATAAATAAGCAAACATTGAAGTTTGTATATTATTAACTATACAGTTAATTATGGCCAACGTTAATTTTGAATTGTTTGTGTAGGTCTTTATGGTTGTATTGCAGGTGGTGATGGAGGTTGGTTGTATTTCCTCTAGAAGTTGCAGCAACTGCTCATCATGTTTTACACAGTACCAAAATAAATTCATATAGTAGAAGTGCTGTTTCTTTTCACCACAAGGTCTTCGTCGACCACATTTTCATCGCTTTCCTCTCCTCCCCTCAGTCATCATAACCCGGCAATCACCACCAAACTGATACCAATTAATTTTGTCAGGGGCTTCATCTGATTGGCCCCTGTATCCAGGGCTCCGTCTGATAGGCTAAATGTTGACATGCTCAAAATCAAAAATGATTTTTCTTATTCATCTCATCTCTGCATCACAGGATTGTTGTCACAAATTAAAAAAACAACATTATCTCAGCCACTAAATGTCATCTTTCCCAGTATTCTTTAAAGGCTAAAAAGGGGGAAAGGTGGGACTGTGTGAAGGCTTTTGTTTGTGGTTCGCTTTTGATGTAAAGTATAGACAACTGCGGTGACTTGGAAGCGACTCAGCGTGAGAAGAGCCGGACTGAGGTGGAGGATTTGTCCCGCTGAGGGATGGAGCCGAGTACTCGGCTGTAAGGTGTGATACGAGTAAAAAGAGTCAATATCCTTATTCATGATGAAATAAAACCATCAGCTATGTCCATATGATTGTGCTTCCCCTGGCATATCTGCAGGTGCTGTTTGCTGTCAGTTTGTCTTTTGGTTAATTTCTTTCAGTAATTGGATGTATTTGATTTTGCTAGTTTGCTTGATGGTTGATTTTAACTAATCTAGGCATCCGAAGAATGTTGTGTGTTTCTCTGTCAACCGACTGTGTGTGAATATAGAAGGGGTTTATTTGTTTGGCTTTTTGGACTTTATTTTTTTGTTTCTTTGTTTATCAGGTAAAAAGGCTGATGGGTTGCCATGTTTTTGCAGATGCTTGGTTGCCGGTTGGAGGTTTCACTTTCTTGGGCTTTTTTTGCATGCTATTTTGCTGTGCAGCACTGTGAACTCACTCTCCCTGCACTGATATTTTAAGATATATTTTGTACTAAAATGAAGTATTACTGAACTTGTGTACTGTTGGATTTTTTTTAGGATTTAATCAACCAACCAAATCAAACCACTTCCGGCTTCAGCCCCACTCATTTCAAGTATGTATATACATCATTTGGTTGGCTGAACAGATAAAGATAATGGTGTACTAGCTTATCGCTGCCACTTACATTATCTTATAAAGTTTACGTAAAACAGTGGTTAACTTTAATAATGGAAAGTAAACAGAATGAACGTGATACAGTAGACAATGCAGTGGCCTGTGAGGGGAAAGAGGGATCTGTGAACTAAGGGGTCCCAGGAGGGTCAAACCAAATGCAAAAGCCACAGCACAAATGCAAAAAGCAGAGAGGCAGTTTTCAGATTCAATGAAATTGTTAATAGAATAGAAGTCTCATTTTTCAATGTGATGTCAAATTTGCAGGTGTAGTCAACAAGGCAGCGTGAGCCTAAGGCCATGGCAAACAAACAATATTGAAGCAGAAAAAAGGTCGGACTGTTTAAATTCTGTCGAGGCTGCAGTAGCACTCAAACAAGAGATCTGGAGTCAGGCCTGTTTTTAGAGAGACACGTGCTTGATTCATAAATAGAACAGAATCAGCATCAGTGTTTACATACCAGCATGTCACTACAGTTTTACAGTACGGTGCTTAAACTAGCTGCCGTCAGACAGTCTGCAAGGCCACCATCACCCACAAGTCTCAGAAATAGAAAAATAATATATAGTAATTGAGGATCCTAAACTCTTAGACAGCTATTAATATTAGTAGCAGTTTTTTTTTTTTTTTTTTTTTTTTTTTGAAGCACAAAACATCCAGCAGGCCAAATTAAACCTGGCCCAACTTTGGGCAGTGCGGCTGTCTAGGTCTAGTCCAGTGGTCAACAGTTGAAAAAGAATTAAATCTATACATTTTTTGTCATTACCAGTTTACAGTAGGTGCATTACAAAAATGTATATGATAATGAAGATGGTCCATTTTCCCCCTCAAGCTTTCACATTCAATTGCCATCTGTCGGATCACTTTACACTGCAGACTTCAGTGCTACAGTAGCAGGTGCCACCCAGGTGCATTTTATGTACAAGTGACAAATGGGCTTGACGAGCCCATCTGAACTAGAACACTTCTGTAAATACATATGCTCAGAAGACTCATTTGGAGCAATTGTTGTTTTATACTTTGAAAGGCTGTGTCCAATATCATTCACTATCAACACATGGTGTTGTATTTGAAATACCAAGTACATAATGAGAGTAAATAGTGCACTGCAGCTACACATGAAAATATGAATAAATGCTCATAAGGGCCTATTAATAACCTTGATAGGCCAGTTTAGACTTTTTATGCAGCTCCAGGCAGATTTTTTTTTAGGGAGGGGGGCATGATGACTTTTTTGATAGCAAGAGCTGCTGACGAGTAAAGGGGACTCGGACACAATCTTTGTCTCCAAGACTGTAATACACGTCCCTGTTGCCCAACCATTGTCCTTCATAAACAAATCCATTTCCCCACTGATGGGTTGTTGAGACGATTCTGCTTCAGTTTCTTTGACCTATTATGAAGGTTTTCCATCTCGGCAACTGTCAAAACTATAGAACACTGTAAGCTAAGTACATGGTGTGTCCCATATGTTTTATGTCTTCTGCATGAAATGACCGTGTACACTGTAAACCCAAACTGAATCACCCAGCACAAACAAATGACTTGTGCTGCACTGCCACCAACTGGTCAAAGGTCATAAAAATCACCTACAGAAACATTTGTGAAAGATATTTATTCATGACATTTCATAAAAGTTTGACATATAAAGCACTAGCTAATAAAATAGAAGCTGGCAGTTTGAGAAAAAGGGACAGTAACAGAGAATAGAAAGAGAATAGAAAAGACACAGTTCCTAATAGACAAATACTGCTTATGAGAAATATTTACACCAGTTTAGCCCAAACAGGCTGCTGCCACATCCTTCTGAAAGAGACTGGAAAACCAAAGCAGGGGAACACTGAACATTCAGTGTACATAACGAAGGACAGAGATAGTGAGGTAGGACAGGGCAGTGTAAAATTTTCTCGAAGGGGCAGCTGTTGGTGCCACGTACAGCTCCTGGGGTGGTGGGTGTAGAGGTTTAAACCGAGTCGGTCCTCTTGTACGCCACCATGCTGTTCACCTTGTGGATAGAGGTGGTGAAGGAGCGTAAACGCACCTCCTCTGATTGGTCAATGATCTGCGGCCCAGACTCCTCCCACTTTTCAGGAACCGCCAGGTCTTTGTCTGTGTAGACGAGGAGGTCAAACGCACCTGCAGGGGAGGGGGAAAATAATTGGTCAACCAAAACTTTACATGTCCATAGACGGTAACCAAAGCAGAGAAAAAAAATCAGATTGCTGGTAGAAAGAGAAAACTGTGTGGTTACTCACATGGCGTCTCGAGAAGCGGCAGGAAAGTAACTGTGGCTGTTATCTGTCTGATAACAGAGCGGATCTCATCCTGAATGGTCTTAATAGACTTGTCTCTGGGAGTGCTGCAGAAACACATGAGAACCAAGTTAACATGGAACATCTAAACTACTGTGGGAGATAGTGTCCAAGGGAAATCCGTCAGGTCATAATGGCCATAAACATGAATAAAAGTCCATGAATTTTATTGGATTTTACCAAGCAGCTGCACATGAATAAAATGGCAGATGAACTGATACATGGGTTACTTCAGAGCCCCATCTGAACTAATGTGGTGCTCCCATTTTGCAGGACTCTACCCAAGGACAACATACACTGTTATAACCAGCTGAGATAATTGTTACCACAATGTGGTGGTGTTGCAAATCCTTGCTCTAACTTAAATATTGCTTAAATCACAGAAAAACAAGAATTGTTCAGCTACTGGTTTTAACATTTTATAATGAAAAACCCAAATCACCACAATATAGTGAATTTGGTTCTGTGGCAATAAGTCTAGAGCTGAAACATGAAGTCAATTAATCGATTAGTTGTCAGCATTATTTACATTTTTACATTGTACAATGTACATTTTATCCCAACAATTTCGATAACCCATAAATCGGTCCGAGTAATTTCAAGAATTAAAAGTCTAAATTATTTGAATCCAGCTTCTAAAATTTCAAAATTTTCTGTTTCTTAAATGAAATATCTATGGGGTGTATATAGATTTTATTTATTCTCCATTTCTTTCCATTCAACAAACCCAATGAAAACACCAAAATCAACAATGTGTTAGTCTGTCGCTCACTTCCTTTTTCTGTATGCATCTCTGCGCTTTGAGCCCATTGGTTTTATCTGAACATTTAAATCTTTAGGGTCACAAATGTATAGTCATATTTGAAAGAATACACTGTCATTTTCAACCAACATAACTCAAACAGGGAGAAAAGGATTTGTTGGGTATCATTTTCTTTGACAGATCAATCCACTTCCAGTGTTCCAGTGAGTATTTGGGGCAGCAGACTGGTATATGTAGGATAGGGTCTAAATAAACAAGTGTGTGTGTTCATGTAATGAAGAACAATGTCTCCCAGTGAGAGTGCAATGCACTGATCTGTTTTTAACAAGCTGTATAGCAGAGGAAGAAGATATGTCAGGCTTAAAAACCTCACACAATACTTGTGAACAGGATCAATTTGTGAGAAGTAAATGGTGAAATATCACCAGACTTAAACTGACAGTGTGTGTACGGCCCTGGCAGTTGGCTCATGGCTGCCACCTGCAGTTTAGAATTAATTATCAGTCATCAGCTGAACTTAAAAGCAAAGTAGACGGTAGAGTATCTGACCTGCTCTCCTTGGCCGACTTGTCACACTCGATGTCAAACTGCCATCTCTCCAGCACCTCGTTAGTTTCCAGACATGTGATCACCAACACCAGCTTCTGTACTGTGCACTCAAACAGCCACTCTGCACCACAGAGAACAAACACATTCGCTGACTTGTACCCTGGCACATAACAGTCTGAGTGGGTTCCAATACAGTACCAGTCTTCTTCAGACAGTATAATACAGAATTATGACAACTATACATACATATATTTATTTGTAAAGTCAAATTTGGACAATTAAGATCTAAAGACTTGACTCAGAGTTTTGCATGCCTCCAGTTCTTCCAACTACCTTTGCTCATGACAAAAAGATACAATAAATACATTAGAATGTAGTCAATATTACAGTTATACTGGTACACACCTGGTCATACATGCATTTCCACAATGTTACATGAATAAAAAAAAAGTCAAGTGTGCCTTTATCACAACTGAAGATAGTAAAAATTTCAACAGCTGTCTTATTGATTAGTAGGGGACAGAAAATTGGCAACTACTTTCATGATTGATGTGAGATTTTGTCCCTTTTCCTTGTCTTAAATCATAATGAATTGAACATACCATTGGGTTTTGGAAAACTCAAGCCGTTTGAAGTAGAGATGCACGTTATGGATTGTTTCCCCCCGATACCAATAATCACCTGTTGCTCATGGCCAATACAGTTTAGAAACTGATCATTTAACATTTTTATATTTTAAAAAGAAATTCCTAACCTGTAGTTTAGGCATACCTGAGTCCAACAAAGGATTAATCGGCAAAAGATGGATTATTTAATATTCCATTGCTCTAAAAAGATGTGTTGTTAAAACTAGTAGACTTTTTTCCTCCTCACTGAACCCTGAACCCTCCTTCTTCTGTTTATTGGGGGTTTGGATGCTTTATAATCAAAGATAATAATTGGTTTCAGGTGTGGTTATTTACAAATGTAATGTAGCAAGAGATTTCTCTCCTTTACTGTGCCAATGCTCTGTCAACTTGTGCTATGTTTTGCAGGTAGACATCCAATTTGGAATGGGAGCAGTGAGCTGAATGATATAAGGCAATGATACTGCTTTTGGTGTCACATTTGTGAGTATAAGTCAGATTCAGTTAGTTGGGTCTTGGAGACACAGGTATGGACCGGGTTCAATTAAGATTCTCTGTCGTTGTCTCTACAAAGTCGAACACCACCTGCAGTGAAAATCCCCTTGGGGGAAAAGACAAGCGCGGAAAGCCCAAATGGGAGTCATTCGAGGGATAGGGAACACAATCCACCGGAATTACCTTTGAGTTGAGACACGACATTGGTGAGGTAGTTCTTCAGTTTGGGATCGGTGGAAAGCTGAAGGCTCATGTCATAATGGGTGACTCTGCTGAATGTCTCTGGAGGATAGATGCCGCGCTGGTATAGGATGCTGTTGATGCCAAATGCTGGAGGTGGAAAGAGTGAATGGAACCGTTCAGACAAGATGAAAAATTCAGTTATCAGTATATAAAAAAGGCATACAAGTGTGTGCAAGTACATAAATAAAATATACATATGCAATTTGAAAACCAAAATTTAAACCCAAAAAGTATTGGAAGTAATGAAAATATACTTAAATACTAATATATTTCCATATTTCCATATTTTCATTTCCATATAAAAAACACACAACAAAACAGACTATTTCATTTTTTAACTGACAACTGAAAGTTTTTTCCTGTTAGTTTGTTACGCTAGACATCTGCTGCTCCCAGGGTGAGCGAGTGACGTGCGTTACACCCGACTGGGAACACGTTCTACGTGAAAACTTCAAATTTTAACAAAAATAAAATGACTTCGGTTGTTTTTTGTGCTCAAATGAAGATGCTTCGTTGTCCATCGTTATTTTTTTTTTGCTGCTTCTTGTGTCACCTTGAGTGGAGTTCTAAAGCTAACACCAAACAGGGCCTGTAGCATGTTTAGCCGTGCGTGCCAACAGCGATCAACACGACCTGCTGTAAAAACACACGTACCATAAACAAAGATACTCACAGAAGAATTCGGCCACCAGCTCCGCGCTTCCTTTCAGGGTAATTCCTTTCAGTGTGCTGGTCATTTTCAGACAGCTTTGATTAAATTCTCGACGATGAACCGCTGTGTTTTTTTTTTGTGTGTCTCGGCTTCAAGTACCCGCCTCCAGTTTGAATTCGGCTTCCGTCACCTCCGCACGATCTTGCGCATGCGTGATAGATTTCGGCGCACTGTTGATGACGTGTGAAGGTACGCTTGCACGTCTCTGACAATAGATGGCAGCAAAATGTTTTGTTTGGCTACACTGAATATGATAAAAGACTAAACTCACGGTTTTACTTGATTAATTTGTTAACTATTTTATCTAAATTTTACATACACAAGTCAAAATTTTCTGGTAAGAAGCCAAACTTCCTGGAATTGTCAGCGTATGTTGGTCAATATATCTCCTCTCTCTGTGGTTGTGAAAATAAAAAAGCTGTTAAAACGTATGATCTCTGTAAGCTTTACAAAATATTTATTTAAGGTTTCTTTTCTTTCCTATATTGCTGTCAACCCCTGGCGTGTCTATGATTCTTTGTGTATTAATGTTGTATACACTCATTCACCTTAACTGTATTCAATCGTGTTTATACTGTTGTTGTCAATAAAATGTTTAAAAAAAAAAAAAAAATTTGATGGCAGCGCAGAGTAACTAACGCTCAGTGTATGGCCCCGTTTCTTCCCCCCCTTTTTTGCCTTCTTCCCTCTCTTGTATTGTAGTTTACTGACTGTAAGCTTTCGCTGCATGATAGGAAAAAAAACATTCCCCCTGGTCTACATAGGCCAACACGTTTCAGTGCATAAATTGTGATACTATTTGTATTTTAAGACCAACTTTTTTAACATCCCATTTCATAAAAACTGAAGTCACATATTCCTAACATTCCTCTAGTATCTGGGCCCTGAGGATTTATTACAAAAAAAAAGAAAAGGGGAAAAAAAAACAGTATTTGAATAGACTGAATTTCAAGCTCATTTGGTAATTATGGTAAGTAATTCAACACATTTTCACATTTACATTTTTAGGGCAATTACCAGACACTTTTGTCCAAATCGACTTACAGTAATTCATTCATACATTCATACACTGATGGCGGTGGCTGCCTTACAAGGTGCCGACCGGCACATCAGGAGCAGTTTGAAATGCAACTGAACCAGCGACCTTCCGATTACAAGACGCTGGCCATGAGCCACATCCACAAACCTGTGAGCGAGGACTAAATTACTCTAATAGTGCTGGATCATTTGTCAAAGTATAGTTTATTTATTTTATGTTGTTTATTTCGGGCATGTCAATTCATCATCATCACATTTCATCATTGTTCAAATAATACAATACACATAGTTATTTTCTGACAAGGAAAGCTTCCAAACTTAGTATGGGTGAAAAAGTTAATTTCTACCTCTACGGACCCTGCTATGAATTCCTATTCCTCTCTACATAGCCTCTTTGAGTTATTCTCCTAAGAGTCGGTTGTCAGTTTCTGTATATTTTTTCAAACATCATATTATTTTTGTTTTCCACCTATTATCACAATGTCTGGCTTCACTTGTCAGCGTAAAGAGTTCAGCATATAGAAAGTTTTGTTTGACAGCTATCAAGCTGAATGCTTGTCACTGTCAACCAAGATAACAGTAGTGCCCTGTGTTTAGTTAAGCTGCTCAGCAGTTGGAGATGCAGTTATACTAGGCTGCCTTCGAACTTGTGCTTTACTATCCCTGTCTATATTTTCTTACATTTCTCCATATTTTGGAAAAGAGGCAGTAAATACAACCGATTGTGTCTACTGACTGATTTGCTTGGATTAGTATTAAGATGAAATTTAAATGAATGAAATGAAAACATATCAGACTCTTTACAGTTGAGGTTTTATTTTTACCTCCATCAAGGGGGTTCGCGTTTTCAACGTCTGTTTGTTACTAGGTTGGTTGGTCTCTGCTCACATAAAAACGTAATGGATTTCCATGGAACTTGGACCAACGATGGGTCTTGGCCCTGAAAAAAACCATTGGGGTCTATTCTAACCTTTAGTGTGGATCCAGATACAGGGACTGATCCAGGAATCTTTTAGCATTGTCTTTGTTTATAATCTCCGTGAATAGGAAGGCAGTCAGGTAGGGAGGTATTTGTCACGGATACTGATTGATATTTATAGTAACCAATGCAAAAGAGATTTTTGATATAAAGATAGGTAGGGAGGTATTTGTCACGGATACTGATTGACATTTATAGTAACCAATGCAAAACAGATTTTTGATATAAAGATACAACGGAATTATTTATTTTTTTGTATATATATAGTTAAATATGTGCATAATGTGATGATGGATGTGATCTAAAGTGGTTGAAAAGGTATTTTTCATTAAAGCTCCACTTTTACATTGTTTCTCTTGTTCAACCTATTACACCTCCACAACACAATGGACATGATGATCCAATCTGCGTTGTTTTGCTGTCATAGTGGTTGACTGTCACAGATTCGGGGAGCTTAAATTATGGTTAAGCAGTTATGGAGAGTTTTATATTTAGAGTGATCAAAGGCTGTAAAGTTTAATATAGGATTAGGCTTGGTTGAATCTTAAGGGGGCTGTTGGGCGTTGGTGGAGGTATGTACTCTGAGGGACGTTTGGCTCTTAGTGCTGGGGTGAATGGAGAGTTTTAGGTTCTTCTAAGGGGTAAAAGTTGGAATTTGAGTTCATGGTTCAAGAGTTGTGGGGGCTGAAGCACACAGTCTGGTAACTCCTAGAGGCAAGGGTCAACAGACGAAGCAGGTCGGGGAGATGGGCAAGAGCAGGGGCTGTTAGCTTTGCCAGGGCCCCTGATGCCAGTACTCACATCATCATATTTATCGATAACTATCAAAGGCAAACACCATGTAAACAGAGCTCTGCAGGTCAGTAACTGAGAGCCGGCTTTCATTTGTTGCATCATTTCCCTGAAATGTGCAGCTTTAAAACTTATATAAATGACAATAATAAATGTACACATTCTGTCAGTTGAAATGGTTCCTGTGCCTCTGAGCAGACACAGTACACAGTATAGATGCAGACGGCGGCTTGCTCTTTGTGTGTGGGTGTTAAAATCACAGGCACAGTTTGAACTTTAAGGTGAAGTTCAATTTGTACAACAGAAGCCTCAATTGCACGAAAGTGAATAATTAGGTGGATATCAGCAGGAGCGTCTCATCCCCGCATGTCCAATGAGAGAATCAACTGCGGGAATGAAAAAAGGAGCTGAACTCAAACAACAAAACCAGACGGCAAAAACAGCAGCGGATCCAGCTGTTTGAGTGAAACTAATATATATAGAAAATGACATTTTTGGCACAAATTTGTTGTTAAATTTGCTGTTAAAGTCGACTGACTGCTGAACCAGCTGTGATCAGCTGCAGCCCGAAACGGACGTCGCTTCACGTGACGCTGCAGAGAAAAGGACATCTCGTTTTTCTTAGAAACAGATTTCCTCAGTCCTCTCTCCTCTCCATCTCTTTCAAACCCTTGGTGGAGGGGACTTAGACGCAAGGACAAGATGCAAGTGCGTAATTTAGGTGAATTGGGAGGAACCCATGGAAAGGAAGGGGTGTCTGAGGGCCTCTGGTGGATGAGGAGGGGAAGGCCTCTCTGCTTTAAAACATGCTTGGATTGAAATATTTAGCTTCGAATACAGCCAATATACTTCAAGACTTATATATACCTGTAATAACTGTAATCTAATAAATTGAGAAAGTCATGTAAACTGTGTTTACTTAAGCGGTGCTGGCTGGTCTGTGGTCAGCCTTACAGCTTCAGAGAGACAGCTACAGAGCCGGCCGTTGCAACACTACTGACTCTAGTCCCCCGATGTGAAACCCGACTGGTGTCACTTCAACAAGCCTCTGCTGGTCTGAACTAACAGCTCTACAGTTTCATATAGAAAGACATCAACACCACAGCCATTCGTCATAACAGAGACTGTGGGTACTGGCACCAAGCCCGCTTAAAGAATAGCCTCTCTATCTGTCTGGCTTCGTGAAAGTAATATATGCCTCTCCAGCTGTGCTTATACATGATTTGTTGAGTATTTTGTTATTCAGGGACCGAAACCTCAAGAATTCAGTCCCATTGGAGAATCGAGGAATTTAGGAGACAGACATTGGCCTGTCATCAAGCTTTAGACAGACTGATAGGCCAGTCATTTTGTAAAACCTCTGATAGGCTGGTCGTTGCTCCCTAACCACAGCTCTGAAAATACATCTTGGTAAATGAGTAATTAACGATAGGGGGGATTTTTAATGGGATCTATATTTTTGCATTGACCGCGGCGCGCCACATTTAAAGTGCTCTCTAGGGGAATATGTCAATTTCTTGTCCCAACTGGCCGGTGTTGTCTGGAAGTTGATGACTCCCTGAATGACTCCCTGACTCTGCCCATCAGTTAGACCACCAGGGGCGTACTTATTATACGTATAAGAGTCATTAGCAAATGAAAGATAATCATAACTAAATTGAACCAATTGCAATTATGTGGACTTGAATATATATGACAATGCATAGATTTCCATTTATATGATTAAAGTTTACAGTTTCACATGCTAAATGTGCATATTACCAGCGTTAGAATCACACCAGGGATGGCTGACAGCGATCTGCCTTGGTGACCTCCATTGTTGGGTGTTAATGTTCTGCAATGTTGACTGCTGACTGGAGCTGTAGGGGGAAAGGCGCTTTACTTCATGAGGGTACAGAGGAGAACGGAAAAAGAAGAGAGCGCACTGAGTGAGTACTGAGTTTACTGAAAGGCTCAACTGAAGTCAAACAGAGACACACCCTCGGTGCACGCTGTTGCTCGCTTGTTTGCAGCTAATGTATGGTAAAGTAATTTAGATTGATGCGGGCGAATAAACTTTTGGACAAATTAACACAAATGGTCTCGCATTTACACTGAACCCATCACAAGAGGACACTAGATGATAATCTACAGCAGTGTTTTCTCAAATATTTACATCATGTACCAAAAATTAGACTTTCCATGTCCACCATTATCAGCACATTACGGTAAACCAAGCACATTACATGCGTCATCTACTTCAGTTTCAACAGGGCTGTTCGATATGTTCTTCTCCTGCTCCACACTTCTCTTTCTGATTTTTCTGAACAGTTTACTTCACGTCTGCTCGGTATCTCGCTATCATAGCTCTACACCTGAGCCGCGAACGTGGGCAGAGAAACTTTTCGGCTCAAATTTAAAAGAGGAAAACTGGACCTGGGTACAATAAAATTCTCATGACTAAATAAAGTTGAGTTGAATTGATTTTTCCCCTAGCTTTAACCAAAAAGATGACATGTTCTGACTGTTACACAGACAGAAAATATCTTTCCCTGACCTCAACCAAAGTGCGTCTTGCCGAAAACCTAACCCCGGAGAGGGTTCTGGTTTTTGCAGTCCTGGACTTTACCCACCTTCCTACAACTCCTGCATAGTTCTTAAATAAACTAATTAAAATCAGTATCCACGTAAATGAACCCAGTAGATAACATTTTGTGACAAATTCACAAGCTAGGTTGGAATACTCTGGTACACTACACAAAAGCAGACTCGTCAGCTGGTCCAGATATTTGCTTCATGCGCATATATGACTCGACTCTCGCGTTGTGTCACGCGAAACACTCCTTCAGTCGTCCACAGTCTAAGAAAATATGTCCGCAACATTTCTAAATGTACCGTCACCGTCAAAGTATATGATTAAAAGCTGACCTTGCACAATGTAATTTGGTGTTTTTGCGGCACATTCCTGTCCCGTAGGTGCTGCATTTTCTCCCACTGGGAGCTGAATGGGTGCAGTGATGTGCGTGTGGCGCTCAGCTGGCTGGACGCCGCGCCTCGTGTTCTCTATCTGGCGCTCTGTGTGCAACGGCTGGACCCTTTCAAATGGCGTGTCTCATTTACATGCAAGCACGCTCGCACAGACCAAATGTGAGCGTACCGTATACACACCCAGATGCATATTCAGGATGTGTGCCTCTGTATATATGACCCTGTCTTTGCTTGTAAGCGAAATTGACATATTCCACAGCCGCGTGACAGATGGTTACGCCAGGCTTGTCACCACGATGAACAAATTCTCAGTCTCTTTCAAGTGAAAACCTCTTTGGAGGAAAGAGGAAGCTGAGCAATGGCTTTCAGCGCTTGTGTTTATTGTAAGCGCCTCGAGTTCATCAGTTTGAACCAATAAAAAAGGCTTGTGTGTTTGTCTCATGAAGACACAGAGTCCCTTTCTTTTACTAGTGAGTTTATACGAGGGCCCGCAGCCCCATTAGAGACTATCCAAACACGTGGACCCAGGCCATGGACAGATAGCCCTGCAGAGTAAACAACCTTTAATTGATGGTGGGTCGGATGAGAGCATGTGCAGTGACTCATTGTCAAGCCACCTGCGCTGCATTCACATGCAATAACTCCAACCATGCACATTCACCAATCCCTCCAAGAATTGTTCGGAGTAGTCCGTCACTTGGGCTGAGATAACAGGTGTATTTTTAAAACTTGCAAACCTTGCCCGATTCAGCGAGTGTTGTTTGCAATCATAGATATTTATCCAGGAGTCATTCAAAAAGTGTGGAAAAAGAACTTTAAAAAATTCAATATAGGTGCAACTGACACTACGTTTTGCAGTAAGACTTCTCCACTTCTTCCCATCAGGGCCTTCCCACCTGTAGCTCAGCCCCTACACGTTCTCCACCCTCAGCCCGCTGCAACATGATCCCTCCACTGGCAAGTTTCTGAGTGGACTTTACGTTTTTTTTCTGTCCGCCTGCGCTGTTCTCTCCTGGTAACAGACGGCTGAGTCCACGCAGATTCATCGGACAGCTGTCATATATTCTACACATGTGTGTGTAGGTGTGTGTGTGTGTGTGTGTGTGTGTGTGTGTGTGTGTGTGTGTGTGTGTGTGTGTGTGTGCGGCGTTCTATCTGGTCAAGGTCCAAATGTGCTAGAGAGGATTGAAAGGCTCTGCCGACGATTCTGCCGGTACTTGCTTCACACATCATACATCAATCTGTTGCATTTGGATGCAATCATTGGGAAACTTAAACATGATCATTTTATGCAATACTGCACTTTCATTTTCATTTTTATTTCACCTTTATTTAAATCTCGCGTGGATCCCAAACAACAACAAAAAGCAAACATTGTTAAAAAACAGTTACATTTAAAAGCAGAGTAGCTGTAAATCTGATTTTTAAATTGGTCCATGGAAAATATCGTGTTGAGTTTGAGTGTGTGTTGTTAAAGTACCCCAGGATGATGCAGCAGAGTAAATGAAAGCAGTTTGACCAAATTCAGCGTTAATCCGGGGAATGTTGGGCATTAGGTCATCACTTGGACATGTTGAAAAGTTACTATGAGATCAATTTGATAAGGTGCTGATGTATGATGGCCTGTTGCCTTTCAAGACTTTATAGATGAAAGGGCACATAATGAGGCAGGTGCTCAGTTGGTCCCAGGTGTGCTGGTGCTTTGATACCACGCCTCACCATGGCTCTGTCCAAAGCTGGATAATGATTTCAGAACCTTGGGATGCAGTTTTTAAATGGCATTACCTGCTTATATTTACAGATGACTTAACAAGGATTCGAATTACTGACTACTTAAGTAACTTTTTCAGGGAGTACTTCTGAACTCTGAACACAATTGGTGACCAAAGTAGCTGTTTTGATGATTACTTCTACCTCTTCTCTAGTAATCAGTTTTGAAAAGTAACAGTATTTCTACTTGAGTACAGTTTTAACCCATTTCCGTTTATCATCATTTCTTTGTTTCCATCACATGGTTTGATCGACATCTTAATGAATTGTCATTTTCTGCTATAGAGAATTAGCACAAATGGCTGTTTGTCTTGATATGATTAACTACCTAATTAACATTTGCATTACAGTCGTATCAAACAAACATTCATTTCCATTCTATTTCTCCTGGAAACCTGTTGATAGCTACACTCCACTGCCCCACTCACCGGTGCTGCCGTCCCCTCCCACCGGGCACTGGGACTTTTGACACACAACATCCTGAAAGTGCCAAAATGAAAATGTTATGCCAGTCGTATCACTGGTACAGGCGAGGTAATGCAGAAACTATTTCTCAGTCCCAAATACGTCCCCCCCCCCCCTCACAACCATTTGGCAAACCCCTGGAAACTGACTAGCATCTCCATGGAGGTCCGGACCCACAGGATGAGAAACGCTGGCCACAGACAATGCATGCAGCTTAAAAGGGTTCTCACAAGTATGCAAACATCACTTTATGCGTCTGCCGCATTAACAGTCTCCTGAGCACACATTTCAAATTGTATCATCACGGGCCTTGCGAACGCCTGCTGCAGAGGGCGACTTCCCACCTACTTGTTCCCCATTAGCTCATCCCTCTTTTTCCGACTTTCTTTGTATCTTTTTCCAAGTTTGTCTTAATTTGCAGGAGAAACTGCTTCGATAAATATCGTCTTTCTGCAGGAATTATATATTTTTTCCTCCCTGCTGATCCCCTGTTTGAGTCCAGCGATCCATTTGTACATTTTGTGCTTCAAAGACTTTCTTTTTTTTCCACCAGCTCTGCAAGTCATATATCCCATCATGCATGGTCTTACTTTCCCCATGGCTAATTAAACTGATTTATACACATAGCCTTCGGTTCTGTTGACGACCCCCCGATAAATGTTTCATGACAAACACATCTGTTGGAGCCCTGAAGGTATGTGCAGGCACGCGGACAGAGGAGGGAGCAGCATTAGGTTGTTTTTTGGGCTTTTCGCAGTGAAGTTTTCTCGGCTCCTCTGGCACATCTGTCGTTCTTCCGTCCCCGCAGCGCTGACGCAATCGTGCGGGGCACACAAACACACACACACTCTCTTGAACACATTCAGCTGGCTCTGTTTAGCCATGCTGCCTGCGTGTGGATTATTGGATCTTCCATTGTGCTGCCATTATTTAATAGCAGCTTTGGTGCAACATGGGGTGATGTTTATGTGGCCGGGTTTCAGACGTCCAAATGTGCCCCCTAACAGCAACCGATGAAGTCATGCTTTGAAAAAAAACCCCAAAAAACTCTTTAATAGAATAATGTGTGCCATTTGGTTGGCGCTGTTATCCGAAGCTTGTTAAATCCAAACGATTTATCCACAATCACAAGTATGAGACTAAAGCAGAATAACAATAGAAGTTAAATTATATTGCTGTTATATTATTTCTGGCACATTATCTGAGGTTTTGACAGCATGATGATGACAACAGAGTGTCATATTTAAATCAGTATTTACCATGACACCACTGGACATAATGCACAACATCTGGTTCCAGAACGATACATATTTGTATCTTCGGCTGCACAAAGAACAGTTGAACCACTAACTCTTGTAGGCTATTAAAGGCAATCATGCTCCGGTATTAGCACAGTCACATGTATCATCCTGTCGCCAATTAACCATCTCGTGAGTTTTGAGCCATGAATGTATATACCAGAAACAACTGAGACCATCACTGACAGCCTTTGATAGCTTGAAAGCTTGGCTTATGGGATTATTGCTCATGTTATTGCTCACAAAATTATATATATAATCAAGGATAAGAAAATAGTTTCATATGATAATTCAAAGAAACATTACAACCTAATTGATTCCTCCTTCTTGCCTCACCAACAAATATATTCCATCATTAAATCTGTTGATGGCGATGAACTCCAATAGGTTTAGGAGATACAGTTGGTTAGAGGAGTTTGTAGAGTCAACACAAGTGCTGCCGCCGTACTATGGTACTGTGGATTATGTGTTACCGCATATCTCATGAATTTACTCTAAGAGGACTTTAAAGTATTGTTAGATTTAAAGAAGGGAAAAACAAAATAAAGACCCAGAGAGTAAGTAGTAGCCTAGCTGTTAGGCTGTTGTTAGTTAGCTAAGTACCCACACAATGCAAGCCTCCTAGCCTAACATTAACACTCATTCTACTATGGAAAAGTGTTATTAAGGTGTTAGCGTAGTGAACGTAGGCTAGTATTAAAGCTAACTGACTGTGGGTTCTGTAATGTTTGACTGTCGATCCACACAAATGCAAACATGCTAGCCTAGCGTAATAGCACCGGTCTTCTACTGTGTAAAATATAACTGGTGTTAAGTATACGTTTCGAGGGTAGTAATAAAGCTAAATGTGTCCCCTCTAGTCTTTCAACCAATGTGAGCAATTACAAGGGTTAAACTAGTGAGTAACTGGCTAGTAACTATGAATCACTGCACACAGAAAAAACAGAAGCATGAAGCTATTAATATAGTGCAGGATGATGATGAATCAGGGACAGAGTTTTAGGTGAGGTGTTGGCAATGTCAGTTAGCAATTTTGTTGGGAATAAAGATGGCATGAGCATTGCAGTTCTTTGTGTTAGGGTGGTTATTTTGAAAATAGATATTGGATTTGCATAATTAAAGGTGTCAAGATGTTATTCTTCAAACGTTTCCCAAATGTTCTTTGTTATAAGTTGGATATGTGTAATGGATATAAAGATGACATTTTATTCATTGATGCATTATTTTGAAATACATTCAGAAAACTCCAGTATAGATGTAGTGCAGGTTGAGGAAGCAGCAGCTGGGCCGTCAGGGCTTCAGGTGAGGTCTTAAAATGGTTCCGTGATGACATATCAGCATGAAAGAGGAGGATGTTTGTGTTGTATTTTACCTTATATTAGCATTTTTTATCATTATGAGTTGTTTTTTTCTCTCTCTTTTTGAATGACAAAGTTGGTTCCATAAAGCCCAAACCTCGGCTATTACCTTAATATACAAAAGTTCCTTCTAATAAGTTTGATAAGTGTAATGCATATACTTATTATACATTTTATTCATTTTTGTATTATTTTGAAATACATTCAGGAAACTCAGTATCCAGTAGAGATGTAGTGCAGGTTGAGGAAGCAACAGCTGGACCGTCAGGGCTTCAGGTGAGGTCTTACAATGAGTCTGTGATGAGACACTACCATGGCTTACTATCAATGTAAACATGTCTTCCTGTCTAGTGAATCTACTCACCTACCTTACATTGTCACAGTGCTTTAAATATTCATTCCCATTTAAACAATTGGTCTCTGTCAACTCCTAGGAAAAAATGCCAGGCTTTTTAGGTGAATATTGTTGCACTATGTTTAAGCCAGTAGCTAACTTTATGTTGTTGCCAGGCGGTATATTGATTTAGTAAGTGTTTACGTTTTTATGTATTAATGATACAAAAGATGCAATGGAGATCAGTAGAACTGAGATGAACTAAAGATTTAGGTTTTGAGGTCTGAAGGTTTCGGTTTGTGCCCACGGGTCACAAAATCAATCGATGCCCTTTATTACTTTTTCTTTGAATTGTATGCCGACTTTTTAAACCCAGAAAAACTTGAATATTTTTCTTGCAAGTATAAAATGAGACTTATGAAAAGGAGTTTTAAGGGGCAGTTTTAATGTAGATTGGATACCTACATTTTGACTGACATATGAGTGTATTATCTGTAAACAATCAAACGATATGGTAGATATTTAGTATTTTTCCTTCTTTTTTGTGTCAGTTTACTAATCCTAACTCTGCTCAATTTTGTTCTCTAGATTTTCCTGCATTTACTTATTATCAGTGATATCGATGGTGGGAGATATCTGAACAGAGAGCAAAGAATACGATACAGACACACAGCCAGCCATGATCTGTTCATCCTGCTGCTTTCTGGCTAAAGAAACAGAAGTAATCGCTGTCATACCATCAGTCTACAGAGAATGTTCTGTGTTTGGAGGGTCGGCAGTTCGATCCCCTTCCCTGCCAATTGGGTCATGGTCATTGTGTCCTTGGGCAAGACATTTCACCCACCTTGCCTCTTGTGAATGTGTATGACTGCTGTATGTTTGCAGTGGGAGTTGGGGCCGTTGGCGCTGAATGTGCAGCCACACTCCTGTCAGTCTGCCCCAGGATGGGGATGTGGATAGCCACCAGTATGACTGTGTGTGAATGAATGGAACCTGGAACCCTGTGAGGCGCTTTGAGTACTTAGAAAAGCGCCATACAAATCTAATCCATTATTATTAAGTAACTGAAAATGCCTTCATCAGAAATGTATCCTTGGCTAATAAACCACCAGAAACAACATTTAAGGGACACAAACTGTTCACAGAAACACAGGATTATGTAGTGTTATTATCAATACAAAGCAAACTGCTGGTCTAATTCTGTTACAGGATAGAGCATGCCTCGATGATGACCAACCAAAAAAGGTGTGTGTGTGTGTGTGTGTGTGTGTGTCTGTGTGTCTGTGTGTTTTTGTTTACATCCAGTGTTTGTGTTTTCAGTTATATGTCAACCTAATGTCTGACTAATGTCTTAACCACATATCCACAGATCCATCATAACCTGAGTTACACACACGGATGCAGCATGTTATCATTGCGGTGCTGTGCATCCAATGAGAGCGAGCACGCGGCGGGTGAAAAAGCTCTTTTCAACACGGCTCATGTATGGTGAAAGAAAGTCAGTGTGCTGTGCACAAACACTGCTCATTTATGTGTGTCCGAGCAACCTGGCTGACACACACCATCATACACACACCGACTGCAGCGCCGAGCCCACCTCATACACCTCCAACCTGGACCAGCATGCACTGGGGTGGCTAAAAATAGCTCAGCGGTCGCACTGTGGGCTTCCTTTGTGTGAGGTCGGTTGGGACGTTATTAAAACTCTGGGAGTAATTAGTCCCCCCCGTACCCCCCCACTCAATGACTGCCGGTCAGCCACGCGACTTCACCACCAGGCACCACTGACCCACTTCTTCTCATCATATCGCGCAGAAATATTACATTACACATGCACAAAAGATGTGTTCAAGATTTTTTTAATTTCATATTCAGCTGTGTGACTTTATTCACATGTCTGAAAATGTCACGGTAAGTTTAGATGGGAATTAAACACAACAATAACCTCAAAATGTAGGTTTAATTACTCCAACGTGATTTAACACTAATGTTCTGCTAGTCAGTTATTTGCTAATGTATTGTCTCAAAATAGAAAAAGACTGACATTTAACCTGAGTGGTGTGAAGACATTGTTATATGGCCTCAATAGGCAGTTGAGGAATTAAACTTTTAAATTAGTCTCTTGATTGTGAAAAATGTCAACATTTAGGAAAACTGTAAGTTGGACTGACCTGCTAAAGGGATAGAAATTGGCAAAGATTAATGGTTGCAAAATGTATCTCCGTTTACTGACCTGCAGAGGTTGAACAGAAAGTAGCATCTGTTCAGTTTAGTTGCCAGCCAAGTGGAAGTTAGACAGAAACCAGGTGGAAGTTTCCAGGAAATGTGTTAAAGAAATGATCAGCTATTTATTAACAGCTTGTGGAAAAAAAAATAGCAGAATATTTTTATTAAATCATGTTGGGGTTCATTTTGAAT
Organism: Diplodus puntazzo; assembly: GCA_963678695.2. Lineage (NCBI taxonomy): Eukaryota > Metazoa > Chordata > Actinopteri > Spariformes > Sparidae > Diplodus > Diplodus puntazzo. Next base: position 13,111,692 of record OZ023170.1, on the reverse strand, counting down.
ACATTTTCAAAACAACACGGGGTTATTGGGGGTGATTTTGAAGAAATTTCAAATGTGTTACTTGGTTATTACCACCTTCTTCCCATGAGTTTGCAGACCAGTAAAATTAGGTGTTACTGTAATTTTTGCAAAACAGCAGCCGTTGTGGCCAAACTGTGGTCAAAGTGGCATAAGGTAGTGATATTAATTAGATATTTCACACTCTATTTATGTTATTTACAGAGACCTATTACTACCATTAAATTAGGTACTTAAGACAGTTTTTCCCGCATTAAGTAAATGGGTAAATCAAAAGTCTGGATGTAAATTATGTTAACAGGCTAATCTTTACTCAGTGCTCCAGGGCCAAATTCAGTTTTCTATGTATTTCCTCCTGTCTCTCTTCACCTTTGCAGCTGGAGCTGCAGGCCGTGTTTTTGGTGCAACACAACAAAGTCTCTGTGCAGCTCCACCAGGAGTGGAGGAGGTGAAAATGGATGCTTCCCAGGGGAACAAGCCACTGCTCTTGACAACATGATCTCCAAGATCCAATGCTGAGATTCAACCAGCCGATCAGACGCTGTTAAGAATGTGCCGTTTTAATAGAATTGAGCCCTTAAAACCTTTCCAATTGCTTTTCAGAGCAGCACATAGTGCAGTGATTGCTGAATTGCATGGTTGCAAAACTTTACCTGCAACACAAAGGTGTTGTTATTTAAGGTATTTCAGGTGGGCTTTGCCAAGAAATATATAGAGTCAACTGAAAGTTCAAGAAAAAGAACCCTTTCGGCATTTAAAGAAAATTCAGTCTCACAGGTACAGTCTTTAGAGGTAGAAACTCAGAAAAAAAGGCTTGCTTCATGCTTTGGCATGAAATATCAAGCTGCGAGTCATGTGGTGCAGTTTTTCAGAGCCATTGCACTTCACTGAGCTTTATTTGATGTAGCCCTCCAATACAGGAGTGAAAAAGGAGTAACACAACTGGATATGACCTCTTTTAAACACACGGTAAACCACTGCTGCAGTCATTTCTGTATGAATAGCTTACATTTGTAATTTACCATTTACCAAACTTCAGGGTGGCCAGCAGGATTGAGGGCTCAGCTCTGAATGTCTGATAACATGTATTAGCATACAGTATGTATATTATTGTTATCATATAAGTATATCATATTTTTGAGTTGGTAAATTACATGTACAGTCAGTCCATTGCTTTATCTGTTGATCACAGTCACATGTTGTAATGTTTGTTTTCCTGTTTCCAGAGAAAATTCAGTAAATCTAGACTCCAAAAATCTATGACACACCCTGAGACATTACAAGGCTGCGTCTCCCACTCTCCGACATATAAATATAGACATCAACTGTTAGCAGTGTGGACATAGTGGTAGATTAGATTGCAAGTTAGAGAAGCAGCAGAGGAGATACTGCAAATGTAATACAGTAAATACTACCTCTACTTCTTGGAGACGACAAGCAAAATGTCAGCATTGCGGCGTTTGTGCCAAATTTATAACTTGCCTACAGCTAATTGACATCCCCATGCTCTGTCCCTCCATCCAACTACTGCCTCTGTTATCGCCTAGCAGTTTAAATAGCTCTGAACTAACATTAGGGGCCACCTGAAGTCACTTCGTCTGGTAAAAAAAAAAAAAAAAAAAAAATCCGCTTCAGGTCACACCGGGGAAATGTGTCACTGTTATCGGCTCACAAACGTGAGACAGTGGTAGGAAAAGAGGAACAGGCCCACTGGAGAAATCATCTGACAGAGCTGTGACAGGGATCTCCTTGCTAGCGTTGTAACTGTATTCACACCAATTGCTATGATCACCTTTAATCAGCCACACACCCAAAGTTCAAGCTGTGATTAGTGGTAGGGTGAGATGCTTGTATGGATATACGCGTACAGACTGAAGAAGAGACGACACGCGAGAGTGGGAAAAAATCAGATAAAAAAACCAAGCTTAGTTAATTTAGGGTGGACCGTTCAATTTAATAATGGGCCGTTTAATAGTCAGTCCCTTCTGTTGTATCCTAACAAATTGCACACTGACTATATCTATATTAGATTGACAGGTTGATGGACTGCACCCGTTGACTGTTGACTGTCACTACATTTGACATGTTTGGTCCCAAGTATATCTGACATGAAAACTTCATGTCAAGATGTTGTAGCTGTGCTCTATAATCTTCTCAGAGCTCCATTTGGGGGTGTGCGGATCCCTTCAGTTACAAAGGGTACGACCTCGTGGAATGATGACACGAGCAATGTTCGCCCACTCAGTCAGTGGCTCTTCCTCATCACCCGGTCCCTCACTCGCCCTGTGGGTTGCATTGTTTTGCGCTCGTGTAAGCCAATCATCCAGAAGTTTACACACGACAGAATGCGCCCCCACAATATTTATGCTGCAATTTGTGGTCTCGACTGCGGTCGACAAAATAGATTTTCATGTATAAATATTTGAGTTACAACTAGATTTAGCAAGCAAAGAGGGGTTTTTTTCACATAACACATAATGTGATACTTAAAAAGGCAGGTAGGCTAGTTTTTATGGTAGAGTTGCTCATGCAGTCCTAATAATCTTATAGGGTCTCCATCTTAACTTCAGTATATGGATATTTTGTTTTCTTCCGCCCCAGCTTTCCATCTGCCGCATGATCTAGTCTCCTGCTGCGAGGCCGAGAGAAGGTTTATGTTTGGGCTCACTGCCAGCTGGAGGACAGGATGAACTGCACGAGGAAGTGCGGAATGAACATGTGGGTGTACAAAAGGCTAACTGATCAACATCTGTCCAGAGGGGTGACCTTTAACCCCACAGGAGGCACTGTGGGTCACTGAGAGGAAGTGTGGAGATCAATGGTGTGAATGGCGAAAACTGCAAAACATATGTGCCTTAGCTACCTGTGTTACTGATACTGAGAAAAACACATTTTTTTCAGCTAAATAACTAAAATAATAACTAAAATCCACCAACCACAGAAAAGACAGGTGAGAAATTGCAAGCATGAAGGGAAATTTCAGAGGTAAAGGAAGAAAACGAAAGAAAACTCTCACATCTCAATGCCATCAACATGAGTCAATCAATCAATCTTTATTTGTGTAACGCCAATTGAGTGACACCAAAGTACCGGTTGTAGCCATGCATCACAGTAAAGCTGCAAAACTTAGCGACTGCTAGGCCACAGGAATGATAAAAGTTTACAATGTGGTGACGGCGCTTACACTCGTCAACACCAACAGGGCTTCTATTTTTGCAAGGTCGGGGACAAGGGCCCCGCTGGCAGATCCAAGTTTTTTGGAGCAGAAATAATCTTAGTGGTTGAGGAAACGCTCGGCAAGCAGAGCCAGAGGAATCCAGAGGCTCTCCGTCCCCTTTAAGAGACACCAATATCATTTTGTCTTGCGCTGGTATAATCAGACCGATGATGAGTGATTTGATCAATGGGGTTAGATTCTCAAAATGACCGATTTGAGAAGTTACTTGCCCAACATTTTAAAGTTGCTTTTAAAGGCCGCTGTATGTGTGGCTCAAACAAGTCAGGTCCGGATTAATATAAACAGTTATTTAATGGATGTACTGTAAGTTTAGAGGTGTTTACAGTGTTAATCATCGCCAGTGTTATTGTCAGTCAGCAGCACCTGTAGATCGTCAGTAGGTATCAGCATTGCTACACGAGCAAATCTAGAGGACGCGTCGCAGGGAAGTCTCGTGAGAGCAGGTCCGATAATTAGAGTCTCTGTGTAAATGATTGAGGCAGATGACGTTGTGCAGCAACTGTGAATCTGTATTTATTTTATTTTATTGTGTTGCTGTTTTTATGTTAACTGTGTTTTTAACTTGTGTTTATTTTTTCTATGCACATCAATGAACACGTCAAAGACGAATTTCCACTGCTTTTTGCAGGGGACAATAAAGTTTTTCTGATTCTGATTCTGAAGTGATATTTCTGTACATTACAGGTAAGCTGGTGATGTTATAATGTACCCTAGGGCTAGGATAATATTCATACTGTACTTTTGTGCCACTGTTTTCCGTTCTGTAATCTTAATGACTAACTCTTTTGGACAGTCGATTTCTCCTCCAGCATGTCAATATCTCCCAAAATGACTTATATGACTACCATGTGACAAGAGTAATTGTCAAACGGTTAACCTAGTGAAGTGGACGTAGTTTGGTTATAGGTTTAGGGACTAAAAGTACTTGGTTTGGAATTGGAAAAGATCATAGTTGGGTTGGGTTTGGGTTAAAGGTTACCTCAAGTTATGATAGGTAGCTGATGCAAGGTAAGTTTGTTACGTGATTTAAAAATGAGTCAACTTTTGATGTCACAGAGGGACATGGCAGCTGCCAGAGGCTCCTTCAAATTCAGCTGTACATTTGTCTTTAAACTGTTATTCTTTTGGCATTATTGATGGAAAAAAAGGTTCATCAGCATTGGAAAGACATTGCAGATTTGGGATTAAAAGCAGCGGACTTTACAATGACAATGACAATGCTCACAGAATCTGTCAGCCATCCGACCTGATCAGCCAGACCGCGCAAGGGAGTAAAGGAAGAGAGTCGGGATAAGAGCCATGCTAAATCAGCGTGGATGAAAGACCGCTCCTGGATAATGTCCGGTTGCAGAACCATTTGGGAAGAATGGGAGTCAGGTTAGTCGAGCAACAGAAAATCAGAGATTGTTGTGCCCACATATTTACAGAGACCCGTCTCCACCACTACGTCCCAGAACCACAGGATGAGATGATGTGTTTACATCGTTGATGCTTGGTGCTCATTGTAGTCAAGGTTGATGTAAAGTGTTTACCTGATGTTTTTTTTTAGACATACTACACCAAGAGTTTGATTTACCAACTGGCTCTGCTGGATGTAGTACTCTCCTGCTGTTGATCTGATTGGTTGAAGTTGACCTGTGATCAACAGTCACAGGCGAACAGTTCATCCAATCACCTGCCAAGTATTTTTCATAAAGGGCCTCCCTCTTTCCAAACAGATGTGTCTGTACAACATAGCATCTTAACACATGAACGTATTAGAACACAGAAGAGCCTCTTGCTGAAACACAATGGAACATGCTTAAAATACAATCTGAAATTAGAAGTAAAAACCTGATTTAGGTAAATAATAGGTACTTTGGGTAGTTCATTTTTAATATATTGTCCTAAAAGCCTGTTGATCTCAGCTAAGAACATGCTTTAAACACTAACCATAGGTCCTTGTTTGACGTTTGATGAAATTGGCATTTAGAGCTAGTTTAGGGTTTCAGAGAATGACAGGGATTAGCAATAAGGACAGTCGATGTATTGTGTCTCAGTGGGGGAGGTTACAGGATGACGAAAAGCAGATGTCACAGAGGGTTTTCTGATCGTCCCCGTTGACTCATAGCTCTCTGTGTTGTCATCTCTCCTCCCCCTCCTGCAGTTATTAATACACTTTCAGATGGGTGGCATCGATCACTCCAATAGAACTCTATGCCCTCAGTAACCACACACACTTCTTTCTTCAGTTCCATTAGCTCTCCTCAGGTAGATTACCTCTTTATGTTCCCAGTCGGTTGGCTGTGGACATATTTCAAAAGTAAATCCATGTAATCTGGGGTTTTGCAAATGTTGTCCAACACTGATGTTCTTATCAGGCAATAATAGTGTCTGCTTTGCACGCTTTAAATTAGTCTGCACACCACATTCATACAGCAGCCATTTTCCTCTGATATCCCAGTTAGGATGGAAGGAAGGTGGCAGGGGAAGTATCATACTGCTGTTTTATGTTCATAAGAAATATGACAACAGCAGTGGCATGCGCAGACTTTTTGAAGGCCAGGGGCTAAAAGAAGGGCACTTTAGCGCGCGTTTTGGCTCCCAAGAGGGCACTTTAGCGCGTGTTTTGGCTCCCAAGAGGGCAGTTTATCATGTTTTAACCAGCCAAGGGGGCAGTTTAGTGTGTTTTGCCAACGAAGAGGGCACTTTGGCATGCTTTTTTGGCTCCCAAGAGGGCACTTTAGCGCACGTTTTAGCTCTCAGGAGGGCACTTTAGCGTGCGTTTTTCAACAATTGGGCCACGAGGGGGAGACTGCCCTCCCCTTGTGCACATCACTGGACAACAGCCAACATTAGAGTTCAGCTACTTCCAAGCTGACATTACTATTTAACAGTGGTAGTAGTATAAAGTATATTTTGAAATTTCAACAGAAATCTTGGACACATTTGTTTAAGCCTGGAAGTTAAACTTACTGGATGTGATCAAACCAAAATGTTGAATGCTAATATTAGGTATTGGATAGTCAGATATGTTGTTTTACGTTGAAGTATGGACCAGACTTTCACTATCCATTGTCTTTACAGTTGCTAATCAATCAGGAAGTGGTGAAATGACAATGGAAAATGGCTGCCGGGTGAATGTGTTGTATTGTGCAATCAGATTTGAGACACAAATGCAAGGGCCTTAACACACCAGTCTGAGGGTTGGCCCTTGGCCAATGTGTGGGATGTGGGTGAAGGTCTGTGGCCCTAGTTTTTGCAGTGGGTTCTGTACCACTTGTCAGCAGGTTTCTGGCTGACTGAGGATGTTGAATCGACGGCCGGGCGCGTTGGAGAGAGAAATCCGACAGGCAGCTACCTGTCAGGCGAAGCAGCACTATCTCAATATTTTGTCTTACACATGAAGAATAACATAAACATGAAATCGACATGGCGGTTTGCATCATTTCAAGACTTATTAGAATACAAAGCAGACAGTCTGACACCACAGGCAGCGACGCACTCTGGTGCCGAGACGCGGTGAACACGGAGTTAAATAAAACATAGATTAATCACACAAAGTAACTGATTTCTTCCTAACCCAAATTGAAGTTAAATGACTAATTATGGATGTTTCCCTCACCAATTGTTGCCCCTGTTCAAACTGTTTGGTGTTGTCCTTGAATGTAATCCACTGTACTTCACAGAACAAAATAATCCAGTATCATGAGATTGATTATCCATCGTTCCACCATTGTTGGAATGCCATCATTGTTGAGAGGACCAGCCAGGAGAGAGAAAAGTTGTAAGAAGACAGGAAACAGACAAACTTTTCCTGTTTCTTCGCCCTTTGCACTTTACTGCACCTGGTTTGTACTTTCTGTCAATTTTCCCGCTGAACAAGATTAAAAAGAACACATCGGGGTGTCTGTTAAGTTAGCTGTTTTACATTCCAAAACACAAATGTGACTGTTGGTTAGTCTTTGATACAGTTGAGAACTTGGCAGTTTACATAAGTTATTGTCATTTTATCTTACGGTATTTGCGCTTTCAATATGTTCCATTTGCGAGCTCAGGACTGTGACACAATTAGATTTCCATAGTCGTCCGCCATGCAGGAGTTCAATTGGGACCTCAAGACCCACCTGGAGCTGCAGCAGGTGTCCAAACCCCAGAATGAACTCAGCGTTCTGCTTCTGTTTTATCCTTCAGCACTCACTTTGTTATAAGTTGAGGGTTTTTTTTGCCCTGTTGTATGTTAAGTTATTCTATAATGTCAGGATCAACAGAAAGACAGAACGTTTTTAGATCATGCTGAAGAAACCGCCGGGATGCGGCATCAAACCAAAGGAAAACACTGACCTAATGCCTGTATCATCACTCAAGTTTTACAGCTCAAGCCGTGCTTTTTATTCGGCTGCTTGGACGTTTACATTTTATAAAGCCATGCGGACATCAACTATCCACTGAGGTACACTTTTGGGCCTCTAGCTCAGGGACTCTCAGATGGCTTTCCCGTGTGCTGGAGGGACACGTTTCGGTGGAAAGGAGGGGGGGGTCACGCTAGCTGGAAGTGCGCCTGGCAAAAACAGGTCGTGTTGATACAGTCACCTGAGCCAACTGGATAACACATCAAGCAAAGGCTACACTAGCTGGGGCTGCCACCGGGGGACCAGCTGTGCACGTGGCCAGCAGGCACCACGGTGGAGTAACACCAGAAGCTAACACTAATAGATATCAAATTGCCTCAGTGGAAGTGATTTACCTGACCGAGGCACTGACTTATTCATTATCCAGCTGTAGTTTAAAATGATTAGCACTGTTCTTCTGAGTTACTGGTTCTGGTCTTGGGTTGCAGCTGCTTGGTTATGACATAATGTAGCTGTGAAAAGGTGCTTGGCACGAATGTTAGCTCACCTGTGTTTTTCTTTGACACAAGAGGACTATTCTCTGTGAGCGTCTGGCCAGATATATAGGGGTCAAAGGTTGGATTTGGGTGGATTCCTCCAATCAGACCCCTGTTGACTTCTCACTCGCAAGGCTCTGGATGTCTCACTATCTATCTTCCTTGGATGCTTCTTGACTTCTTCTGCCCATTTGTCCATCGCACATTTTATAAATGTGCAGTCAGAAGTGTGTCTTATTAATAATGAAACAAATGAAAACGTGTAAAGTGAAAGGCATTGCTTGAAGTGAAGCCAATTCAACAAGGAATTTTCCCCAACTCAACCAATTTTCACCTTTCTTCAGTTTATTTGCACTGCATTTTTATTGCTTTGGGTCACACTCTCATCAGCCTTGTTTCTAGCAGCAGTAGACGGCTGTATTTAGTGAAAAAGCCCTGATAAACCCACAGTACACTGCCTGCACATCACTGAAGAGCAGACGGACAGACTAGCTGCTGAACATACTATTGGAGCATTCAGCATCTTGAGACCAGATCATTTTTTCCAACTGAAACAGGAATACTAGTGTTAATCTGTCTGCTTGATGTGAACAACTGGTTTCGAATAGATTCACCGGATCTTTATGAAGTGATTCGAGCATATTGTGATCGCTGCTTTTTCCCCGTCCCGCCTATGGGGGACAATAAAAAAAGACGAATGCTTCTTCCTTAAGTATACTCCCTATGAAAACATAAATTACAGACAGTTCATTTGCAACTTCAAGGTTTTGCAACATCAGAATCCTTAACACCTGGGAGTCCAGCTGTCGTCGCACAGAGCACCTTCTCATTAGTTATTTTGGTTCAGTGTTTTTTGATGCATGAGTTTCTGGAGGCACAACTACGCCTGACACCAGAGCTATATCTTGTAAAATCTACAGTCAAACTTTGGACTCCTTCTTTTGTCCAGAACACTATTTAATTCATAAACAAATCAAGTCAAGCAAACCATTTGGAAACAACTTATTCCCCCCTTGTACCAATCTAGTGAGTCAGCCGATCCCCCCCCCCCCCCCAAACCAAGGTTATGCGATCTTTTGACCTTTCAGCAGATCCACTCCAAATGAAACATCTGGTGGGTGCTGAAAATTACCTTGAGCAGCGGGCGCTCCCCGTGTAGAACAATTAGGAAAAACAACGGCACAACAAATGAGCAGCCAGCTGCAGCTCCTGGGTTTTATAGGCCTGACTCGGCAGAAACAAGCTGTTTTGCTAACATTTCATGTCCGCCAGTCATTTTTGGTTCAGCAATAACTTGCCACATTTTTGGACAAAGGAAGGCATTGTTAAGATAAGTACTCCTTCTCAGCCCGTCTTGGATATGATATTTCCATCAACCTGATCAAGTCAGAGGCCGATGTGGATGGCTGTAACACAATCTTAAAATGATAATGTTTCATCGTCTCCATCGCTGGCCCGCAATGCTAATAAGCAGCCGGCTGCTTTGTCTGCATGTCAGACATGCCCCGACACAGAAACCTCAATGGGCCGAGAGAATAGGCCCCGTCTGTTCCTGCTCGGCGCAGTTCAAGCATGCCTTTCTTTGCAGATAGAGTAACTGTCTGTCTGGCTTAGATTCTGCCGCTGATGTGAACAAGAACAAGCATTCTCACCTGTCACCACACGGTTGATGCTTCGCAAAAAACGGTTGGTTTTGGACGGCTTCGTGGTGCACAGTTCGAATGCTTTCATGGAGCAAACTGGAGGAATAAGGGGCGATATGAAAATATGAGGGGAAGGAGAGTCGGAGTAGAGGAAAGATTATGTATTTCATGAGGAAGGAATAGGGGGCGAAAATGTTCTGGGAAGGCCCTTTAACTTTTTCTCAGCCGTCTTCATGCAGTCCCTAAGTCAAAATCAGTGCTATCAGAAAAAAAAAAAGATGAAAGATCGGTGGCCTTGACAACCTGCATCCGCATCCCTACAAAAATGGAAATTCCATGCCACAGGAGCGACTGCAGAGATGAACATTCTGATAGCTGCGACGGCAGCTCTGACACCCTGAGTGGCTGCGGACGAGGTGAAGATAAGGACAAAGTATTGATAACAGCTTTCAGACAAACTGGTTGCCCCTCCTCAGGTAGCTAAGTGTTGAAGGAAAGGTATGCGTGCAAAGTGGACACCCTTGCTTCACCCTTCGCTTCCCAATACACAACACAGCTGGGGTGAGAGAGCCTGCAACACCAGGCGAATCTCGAATGGCATCTAATATATACTCTCTGATTCCCACCTACAAACTTAGGGGGACCTTAATATCCTGAAGTTCTATTCGGATCATCTAACGTCATCCAAAAACTGTTTTTGTAATTTTTATTTATTAGATTAAAGATGGTTTAGTCTCTTTTTTATAACCCCTGACTTTAAAAATGATCAAATGGGACACTTTGACTTTTTCTTTTGACTTTAGCTCAAAGTCAATCTGAATTTAAATATTTCTACGCAAAAAAACAAACCAAACAATGATTGGCTGGGATTCTCGCAGCGCTACAAAAACGCGCCTCTTAAATATAGTAAACTTTCTTGTGGTCCCAGAATCACAAATTCATGGAGAGAGTGTTAAAGGACAGGTTTGCCTTTTTTTCTGACCATCCTCGCTGGATTTTTTTCAAATGTATACCACGACTTCAGACCTCAACAATCAAGTGTCAACATAGCTGACATTCCTTTTCTATCTGATAAAGATTTATCTACGCTGAGATATGAGGGAACTGTAATGCAGCTGTCGTCTGTCGTCTCTACCGGCCCCACCGTCAACTCCCTCAGGAATGCCTGACACAATGATAGAGCCCATGTGAGCTCTACATATCATGTGTGTTATCTATAATCTCCATGTCAAGACTCCAGCGCTGAATCTTCGCTCTCTCTCCGTCTGCTCTACTGCTACTCCCACTGAGGAAGGAGGAGAAAGCTATAGATATTAGACGGAGAGAGAGAGCAACACAACTTGCAACTTGTGGGAACAGAAAACAAGAACAGAAGTCAGAGAAAGGTGATGTTAATCAGAATAAACAGATGTGAATTCTAATACTAGGGTTAGGGTTAGGTAACACATTGAGACTGAGACCGACCTACTGAAGAAGCTAGTGATGGAGGTGAAGGACTAATTAAAGGCTAAGTAAAAGAAGTACGTTATGAGTTTAGATTTAAAGGCCTTAATAGAGCCAGATTGTCTGATGTCAGCTGGATGGTTATTCCAGAGGAAGGGGGCATGACAAGCCCCCGCAGCCAGCTGACTTCTTTTAACCCCTGGAACCTTCAGGACATGTGACATCAGATTGTGGTTCAGAGGTAGAGCCAGCATCTTGTTATCAGATGGCCGCTGGTTTGATTCCCCTGGTCTACATGTCGAAGTGTCCCTGGGCAAGATACTGAACCCCAAACTACTTGATGTGCTGGTTGGCACCTTGCATGGCAGCCACTGCCATCAGTGTATGAATGTATGTATGAAAGGACAAAAGCGTTGTATGTAATGTTAATGTAAACATCAACTGGGAGCCAGTGCAGTGAGGCTGGGATTGATCCAATGATAACCATCTTGTACGTGTTAAGACTCTAGCTGCTGCATTTCTGGACCAATACAAGACTTGTAAGTGCTCTCACGCAGGAGACTTGAAAATAGGGCATTGCAATAATCCGGCCTAGACAAAGCAAAGGCATGAATCAGGATCACTCTCAAATGCAGCCAAAAGCGTGACAGCTTTTACACTAGCAGCAAGTTCTTTGCATGGCTGCAAGTGTTTTACTGCTCTTCACACTTGGCAAAGAAAGTTGTCGCTCCTGAACACTGCTGCTGTTAATGATGATAACGAAACACAGGTAACCAGGTAAACTTTGAATTTTTTTCACTTCTTGTGTAAGGAAATGATACCTATAATTATGACTCAGCAGAATGTTCTATTTTTCTAAAGACAATAAAACTGTTTTAGGATATATTCGCGGACACAACGTCTAAGCTCCTGGGTCACACCGTAAAGCCAACAAACGCTGACGCTCAAGAGAGTAGCTACATTTCCATCGCAATGTAGTGAACGTCTAAACCGAATTCCAAAAAACTGGCAAAAGAAGACAAAGAACAGATGCTCCTTTCCATCCACTATGTGATTTTTAGGAGTTGGTTTATTGAGATAAGAAGTGGGTGGTGTCAATTCCCAGTTGGTGCGGTTATGCCATTGCAGAAGAAGATGGTGCAATTTTGCATTTATCAGTCCACCAACCGGGATGAGGATGAACTGAGGAGTAGCAGCCTGAGAAAAAGAAGCGGGTGTGAAGTCTGATGGTATGGAAGCAGATACATCTGTATGTTTTTCCAGATGGCAGCGGGGTGAAACAGACTGTGGTTTAAGGGTGGGTGTTTGTCTTTGAGTATCTTTGGGCTCCGTGCAGACATTCCGCTTCACCAATATCGCTGATGCTTGGTAGATGGGTACCAATGGTTGTTCTGGGCGGTTTTAATCCCCCGCTGTAGAGCATCCCGTGCCAGATTGTGATGTTTCCAGTCAGGATGCTTTCTAATGCTCCTGTAATGTTAATGAGAACTTTGCACCAGAATTGAACCTTCTTAAGTTTACGTAAGTTTTCCTGTGAGTAGCAACGTAGTCAAATATGGATAGGACTAAGCTAACAACATTAGCTAGTTCCACAGCTGTTTATCTGCCTGTGAAAAAGTGATATTCCAAACTCTTTTTTTGCACTTTCTGCATGATTTTGCAAAATGCCCTAAGAATCCAGCAGAACTGAAAAGGTCTTACACACTATGAGCTCGTCCTCCATTAGTAACCTGCAGTGACCTAAGACTGTGTCACAAAGCACAAAATAGCTTCCTTCCATACATCATGTCTTGAATTTCATTAAGCTATCCATAAGCAATTTTGGTATCCCGCCACCAACCATCCATCCCAAATACCTTCCAACAATTAAGCGTTTATAGCGGAGGATAACTGTCAGGTATGCACCAGGAGGCCAGAGCAATACCTTCTCCAGAGTGCCTTGCCAACATGTGTTGAGTGTGGGTGGAGGGGCGGTGGCTTGGCAGCAGCCTGTGTGGGCACTCTCCAACTGTTTTATGAAACCATCCAAAAAAACAAAAGGATTTCTTGGAACCGGCGGGCCTGGCACACATTGGGTCCGAGCGCCTCTGGGAAATTTTTTTATGCTCGATGGCACGCACTCACACGAAAATCCCCCGGCCAGGCTCTTCATATCCTGTGTTCCTGCATCGTAATAGGCGGTCGTGGCAGTGAGTGGTGACCGAGCATGAGATCATGCACCTCCTTAAGGGATGTCAAAGGAGCTTGAGGTCACGTCTTGGATTAGGTTGAGCTGAGTAGTATCTCTAACTGGATGTGTCTGTGCACGTGTGTCATGCGTGTATGCATTTTTCTAGAGTCTTGAAAGTTGCAGCATGTGAGGGTCTTTCACAGGGGCCCCCCCATACACCTCCTGCTCAATTCAGTGGCTCAAAGCCGTCCTTTTTATATAGCAGTCCAGGATCATACTAAAAATGGGCTGTTGGAACTGGAAAGTGCTACTGCATCACTTGTGAGTCAACAAACACGAGGTTAAGCCAAGTTTTACACACCTTAGGCCTGTTAATGCAGGCTTAAGGCTAAATTTACCTTTAAGGATTTTCAATATTTGTAAACAGACCAAATGCTCACACAAACTCGTCACCTGTGTAGGGCTTTTTGGGGGGCAGACTACTAATAGGTTCTGTGTTTCACCGTGCGGCAAGGTATCCGATGTCGTTTTCGTGAAACCTCATCATCAGTCCCTCATGAAGTATCCCTCCGGCGTGTTTTGCCTTGGGGTCTCCTTACTGGTGAACATGTCTAAAATATTCCACAGAGATGCACCACCTGATGCTACAGCTACTTTAAAGCACGTCTATTCTTTGTGTCTTAGTTTCTTTGTCAATACTTTATCCTGGAAGAACTTCAGTGCCTTTGTATTCTGAGAGCACTGGCTAGATTTCTTGGCTCGGGTCAGGTTATTTCTTTTAAGCGAATGTGATTACTCAAGGAAATATATACAAATCTTTCATGTTGGGTTCAGCCACTTTCTTCTATGGGTGACAGTAATAAGGGCGGGGGGGCATTCTTTGAGAATGAAGGAAAGAGAGTTGAGCATCAGCAGCGGGCAAAAAATGGCATTTGGAGCCTAAATATTTTCACATCATTGAGAATTTATTTCAAACCAGATGTAGCTGTGGAAAGACGAACCAAAACTGTTTTGGTGAGGTTTTTATTAGTTTACATCTAATTTGAATGAAGTGTGGTGGAGAAAAAAGAGAAATTTGAATTCAGGGTGTGTTTGGATAGAGGGTTGGGTTGAAGTGTTTCAGCTACATGGCCCTCCAAACTGAGATTTTTCAGATGCGCACTTCAAACCGAGGGCTACGAGAATTCTGTCGTTTCAGCGTATCGTGGTCTGCACAAAACAATTGCAGCCAGTTTGCTGATGTCTTAGGATCGCTAGCCAACTGGATATTGAATATTATGTTACATTGTTATATTGCCACACAAATATGCAAGAGAAATCACTACAGCGAAAGGCACTGTAAAAGTGGAAAGTCTGGGCGTAACATAAACGCCATCGACGTCAACGGATGACACATGAGGGTCGAAGGGTTGTCTCATTTCATAGGGTGAGATTTCAACCACTAGCCCTTGTGACTCTGTTCTATGGGGTGAGGGGTTCACCTTGAAAACAAAGGAGAATGGTAAAACTTGTAAATAGGATTGGGTCTCAGTAGCGAACAAGCCGCTGCCAGCTGAAATTGTGGGGGTTTATTGGACTCTCACCTCTTGAGGTGTAAAGCAGCTTAACAAGATGCTGCAGCCTGGGGCGAGATGGTTGGCATGCTCACTCTGTTGGCATCACCATGTCTGTAGCCACTTATGAGGTATGTGGCCCAATATATATATATATATATATATATATATATATATATATATATATATATATATACATATATATATATATATATATATACATATATATATATATATATACATATATATATATATATATATATATATATATATGCTCACTTCTGTTGACACCATCATGTAATATATACATATATTACTGAATGTATATCTTTGACCCAGCAGATCACATCATTTCAGAAAACTTCTAATAAGTCCATTATTTAACCAAACGTTGTAGTATGTGTTCCTCTCTCATTCCATCAAAAAATGAGAGCTGCAGAAATCATTCAAACTCAAGACAGCCATGATATACTGCACATGCTCTTTGTGTAAACCTGTGACCATGACTGTAGACTGGATTTGTCAATGTTTGGGACACTGTAACATGTTGACTCTCTATATTTACTTTTTGGCATAACAGACATGGTGTATTCTGCACATACACACAGTTGGCTAACTTACTTTCCAGATCATTATATACTATGTGAGACAACAAGCAAACATTCAACAATCATTTGAACCTAACAGAATAGATATATAGATATTATATATAGAGTATAGTAATATACAGCTCTACCAAAAAAAAAAAACTGGACTTGACTCATTTCTTTCACTACTGCACCACACTACATAGCCTGCTATTCATACCTTCATGTCAACATGTTTCTACACACTCTGTTGGTAAAGCTAACCCTAACCTGTTTCAAATTAAACATCTGGCCACATCTTACAAAATCGCCCCTGTCGCTGTGTTCCAACACCCACTTTAATGTAATCCATATTAAATGACTTCACAAAGAGTTGTGTTGTACAGACTTTGATGAAACAGGAGGAGGTGGTACAAATATGTTTCTTAACTCAGCATTTTTTCAGATTGAGGTTCCAGCAAAATGGGGAATAATTCATTTGTATTGTTTTGCATTTTGGTGCCCTAGGCGAGATTGGGATTTGGACAGTTATACAGTAGCTTAGCCTGACTATTACTGTACAGACACAAACATGTAGCTGCAGCAGACAGAGAAGGACAAACCACTGGTGCAGTCTACACACAACTACTTGCACCAGTGGTTCAACATAACACATTATTACCTACGTGTGATCATGCGTTAGTAAAATTAAAAAGGTCCCCCCCCAAGGCAACGTGATCTTGTGAGTCATTTGCCACAGTTGCGACCAAGATATGTCACTCAGGACCCGGCTTTAATACAGGCTGACTGTACCTACTTACCTTTGCTCTTACACGCCACGAATCCCCTTTGCACGTACATTTCAAGTGGGGAGGATGTGAAATCTATCTGCGCTGCTCTGTTTTTGCAATTTATGTGAGATTTCGCCGGGGCCAGAACATAAATCAAATGCCCGGGGTTTTTCAGGAGTGTAAATCCAGAAAAGAAAAACAAATCCCCCTTCCCACAAAGGAGCTACATTGAAAAATCCTGCGGAAGGACAGTAGTCATGAGGTTCAGCCAACAAAGCGTACTAGCGCTGACACATCCAGTCAGCGTTGAAGATTGATGATGAGCGACGAGGACGATTACTGACAGAGAAATTGGCAGGGTAGTGAAAAGTAGGTAGGTGAAAGGGACTACTTCTATGACAGGAAGTAGCAGTATTAGTGAGAAGCATCACCAACTCATGATCTGTATTTCGGAAATGGATTTAAATATAAAATTAGCAAAAGTCTGTAGTGCGCGCGCTGTATGTGAAAGACAGTCGAGTTATTTCATTTGGCTTCATGCGCCAACTCAGCAGCATTTGTAGAAATGAATTGGACTCCATGGCTGCGTCCGGGTGTAATTATAATGTCCTTGCTTCGGACAAGTGAGTGCACTAATGCTAATTAGGTTAGCTATTACATCGAAGATTTTGACTTTCTAGAGGCGGTGTAGCTAAATAAACTATTTTCAATCAATCAATCAATTTGGGATCTCATGGGCTCCACATCCAGATTTTCCATTTTTTTGGCTTGAACTGTTCCTTTAAGGATAGTTTTGAGGTTCTATACTACAATACAGTGTTTCGATTTGCATACCATTTTTTAGGTGATTTTTTTCTGCACTGATAACTAAAACTGATAGTGAGATTAATAATCATAAAAATGCTGAAAATCAGATCATGTAGATACTTGGTCAACCAAGGCTACCTACATGTAAACATGTGTTTATTTACTTTTCACCTGTGTACTGCATACTAATGTGCATGTATTGCTAGAAAAATCACTTTTGACGCTTTAGTACATTTTCACCACATCCTTGCCCGTTACACAACTATGACTGTTGAGTACTTTGCACAGCGCCGCAGCTGATCAAGAGCAACCTGAACGTTGCACGATAACCCGCGGAGGGGAAAAAAGTTTTTTTTTTTTTTTTTTTAATTTCCGAGGTGCTCGTGAACGCATCGTGTCACAGAGCACAGCGCTGGATGGGGACGTACACATCGACACAGAGCCTCCCCTCACAAACTCTCCAGAGCCGTCAGCCCTCAGCGCTCAGTCCTCAGTGAGCTCTTGGCTCGGAGGGGCCCGCCGGCCGACAGGATGGGGGACATCTGTGGACTTGCTACTTCACGGTTCGTTGGAGTTCTGAAACTTCCTCTGCGCGTCTTTTGACAAGTTGAGGGGGGAATGATAGACAGGCTGTGCGCAGAGAGCAGCCCCTCCGAGCGGTTTTATGTGCAGACAGTTTGGGACCTTGTGCAGGTTCGCAGGTGTGAAAAGAGATGAGTTTTTTCCACGTGGATTCACCGACGCTGCCGATTACTTGACCGAAAACCCGACGGAGCTGTCAGTGGACCGGGTGCGTTCAGGGGGAGAGAAAAAGAAAAAAAAAGGAGTGAACACTATGCGAACCCGATTCCCACGCGCTGCTGTCCCCCCTGAACATGTGTACCGCGTTACCCCCCGCACACACCGTCCCTAACCGCGCCTGGAGGTGCGGGTCCGGCTGAAAACATGTTCATCCTGCTGGTTCCGGTCACTTTATTCCTCAGCTTCATCATCTCTCAGACGTGGA
Source organism: Diplodus puntazzo (assembly GCA_963678695.2). NCBI lineage: Eukaryota > Metazoa > Chordata > Actinopteri > Spariformes > Sparidae > Diplodus > Diplodus puntazzo. The sequence continues at coordinate 13,093,590 of OZ023170.1, read as the reverse complement.
GCGTTCAGTTGTCGTGGGAGAACTGGAACGCGCGGCCGCGCAACCGAGGGAACGAGTTCGACAAGCCGAGCTCGCAGCCGCACATCGTCTTCATCCTGGTGGACGACCAGGGCTTCCGCGATGTCGGGTACCACGGCTCCGAGATCAAAACCCCGACCCTGGACCGGCTGGCGGCTCAGGGTGTCAAGCTGGAGAATTACTACGTGCAGCCGCTGTGCAGCCCGTCCAGGAGCCAGCTCATGACCGGCAGGTACGGTACACCGTGGTCCCCTGACTCTGATCCGTCAGCTCACGTTGAAGTTCACCGGATAAATTTTTTTTTTAGAAAAAAGTAGTTTAGGTAGTTTGTTAGGTCGTCTTTGAAATGGAAAACCTTGTCATCCAGCCGGGATCAGCTGATCACTTCCTAATATGTTATTTATTGTGGAGTCAGACCACTGCCACATGGTGTGATCAGGTCTCTCAGCTGATGGGCAGTGGGGGTGCAGGTCAGGACCCAAAAAAATCGTGTAAGTTCAGTGAGACAGGCTGGGTTTCAAAAAAAAAAAAAAATCTACATTCTTCTTTTTGAAAGGTTTTGCTTTTACAACCACCTGAAATGGACAGAGTGCAGAAGAAGCATGCCAGTGTAAGGAGGAGGAGGAGGTCATCAATTAAGTTCACCAGCAGGTTTTTATGTAGTCGAGCAAATCAGATGTTTGATCATCAGTTATGATACAGTTAAGTAACATCTTGCATGATGTGGAGGGGAAATCAGCAAGCAAGAGAGGATTAGGAGGTACAGGTATGGACTGGAGGGATGATGGATGGATGGATGGATGGATGGTGGATTGATGGATGGACAGATGATGGATGGATGGTGGATTGATGGATGAATGATGGATGGATGGATGGATGTAGTGCTGGGCGGTATGACAAAAAATGTATTTCACGGTATTTTTCAAAATTCCTACGGTTTCACGGTATATGACGGTATTTTTTTTTCATGCATAATCAGGTGTTCACAGCATTTTCTACTGGTTGAGAGAGGAATTACTAGCCCCTTATAGATAGAAAAGGTAGCACATTTGCTGCAAGGTAAAGGCAGCACTCTGTCTATCTTTAAGGGAGGTGTAATTTTCCTCTCTCAACCAGTTTCTCATTCCTTCTTTCACAAAAGGCTGCCACTGGGGTCGGCGTAAACATGTGACGTGACGTGAAGCACGAAGTTCGGTGTGAACAGTGACGTACAACATATGTATCAGTAGAAATGTGGCGACACTTGATATATTTATTTAATTATAGATCCGTGGCCCATATTCTCGCCTCCTCAGTCAAACACGCTGATGTTAAACCCCCGCTAGTAATGGAAGCGTGCGGCCTGGCGCACCACCCCCTCCGTTAGCTGCCTCAAGCAACAGACAGCTAACAGGAAGCAGGTGGAATTTGTCTTTAAAATAAGAGCTTTACATTGCACCCCATTGGAGTTTAGTACTGGGTTCTTAGCAGGGGGCTTTTAATTTGAAAGTAGTGACCGTTGTAGCGGACACAACCAAACAGTAACAGAGACGAGGAGACGCTAGCATCTCCCGGATCTCAGCGGCTTTCCAGTTGCTCATCTTGACGTCCGCAGGTGAAGTCATGATCTGCAATGTCTATCCTATCCATCTTCACCGTAACACAACACCAGAGCACTACTGTTTACCCTCACAGTTGCACCATACCTGTTTAGCAGCGCAACATTGAAAAGGGTCCGGTCAGAAACAGTGTCGCGCGGCGCAGCATAGCGTTCCGAACGTTGTGTATTCAAATACAACGGTATGGCGGTATATTAAAAATTCATATCATAACGAAAATATACACCGGTATTCGGTGTGAACCGGTATACCGCCCAGCACTAGATGGATGGATGATGAATGGATGGGAGGATGGATGATAAATGGATGACGGATGGCTGGACAGATGGATTGATGGATCCTGACATTTGTAACAATCCCATGTCATCCAGTGTGTCCGTCCTTGTCTTCCTGCAGTCAAAAGGCTCTCAGTCACACAGCAGCCCGCCTGCTCTGTTCCATTTCAGAGAAACTCTTGTACTTGTCAACATGGATTTCATGTTTATAGAGCAGACCATCAATTCTGTTGGCTATGATAACAAAGCAGTGTTCCCTCCAGGAACGTGGTTAGTGGAGGTGGTAACTGCTGCTGTCTCCACTTGTCTATATTTTCACCAACTTGCAAAATGTGAGGTTTCCTTCACCTAGACATGTCAAGGGACGAAAAAAACAAATGCATACATTTATACAAAAGTATAAATGAAAAAAACATGGTGAAGTTGGTTTACTGTGGTAATAGACAAACGGTGCAGTCAGCGAGCCATTCTGGGGACCGTGTCTCCGACCTTGACGCTAGAGACATAGAAACACTTGTGTTACCACGCACATACACACACACACACACACACACACACACACACACACACACACACACACACAGCTTATCCCATAAGTTAGTAAAACAGATGTAACTGATGTGCAGATGTGCAGTTCTATGAAAGTCTTTGTCCGTGTCTCACCTTCTCTACATACATGTCACATACGTTTTAATGAGCATGAAAAGAACACTCCTAAAATGATTTGCACAGTGCTGCTGTAAACAGAACGTACTGCCAACAGGCAACAAAAAAATGAAAAGGCGCATAATGTCTGTAAAGGCAACCATGCACATATGTTAAAGTCACAGGATATAAGACCATAATACACACATCTGCAACAGTGGTTGCTCACTCACTTCCCAGACAAGCACAATCCAAGCTGCGGTCATTAAATATGTTGCCTTTGCTCTGCGATGTAGCATCACCGCTAGTTTTCCCTAAAGCTCGATAACCCCCATGTGATGTTTTATAAAAGTAAAATAACTTCCAAAGCCTTGGAAATGAATTGCCAAAGCTATGGGAACTGAATTGTGTGTCAGAGTTCAGAAAAAGATGGTAAGTGGGCCTTAATTGATTTTTTTTTTTTTTTCAAACATTTTTTTTGGATGTCCAAATCAGGGTGCAGCCTAAAGCTGTAAAGAGATGCAGGATTAAGCAGGCTAGCACATCATGGGTGATGAATTGTGGTCTGGGTTTGCAGTTTGCTGACTGTACGTCTCCCGTCAGCAGTTTCTTCCTCTTTGTACGTGCCGCTCTGCAGGACCTCTTCTCCGCCACCTCCTGCATCGGTTCCACTCCTCAGCTAAAAAAAAGGAGGAGACCTGCTGGGTGGCGCTTTTTTCCGGCAGGCGTCTGGTTTTGTCCCGGTCTCGTCTATGTGTGGTTTTAGTTCGAGTGAATGAACACTATCTGTTGAGCTGTTAACATGAAAACATCAGCTGCAGTCGTGGTCAAAAGTTTACATACACTTATGATGAGTGATCCTGATAGATAACTGCTGATGACCATTTTAATAGGGCTTGTCTGATTCACCCATCACACTCAGCCACAAACACTACAATGGGAAAGTCTAAAGAGCTCAACATTGATGTGAAAGAGCGCATTACACATATCACCTGCTGCTGAGAAAAAAACTGGTCAAGAGTCAAGCAAAAAGCCACCAAAGAGCAAGTCTGCAATGACTTAGAAGCTGCTGGTAGACAGGTGTCAGTGTCCGCAGTCAAGTGTGTTTTACATCAACATGAGCTGAGAGGCTGCAGCGCAAGAAAGAAGCCCTCGCTCCAGATGTGGAACCTTAAATGCTCGACAGAAGTTTGCTGCCGATCACGTGGACAAAGAAAAAAGCCTTCTGGAGGAAAACTCTGTGGTCGGGTGAAACAAAAACATTGAGGTGTTTGACCACAATGAGCAGCGATGTGTTTGGAGGCGAACACATTTAGTTGAACTTCACTGATTCTGTCAAGAGGAGTAACCAGAAGCTTGTGGCTAGAACATAATTGAATTGAAAATGACCAAGAGACATTCGAATATAAAAATTACCATACTATTTTTGACCCAGCAGATTTGGTCACATTTTGCCGATAACAAATGTTTCATTCAACCAAACTTCATGAATGTTTTTTAGTGACAAAGTAGTCTCATTCCATCACAGAAACAAGAGTTGTAGAAACCATTGGAACTCAAGACTGCCATGATATAGATGTTCTTTACAAGAGTATGCCAACCTTTAACCATGACTGCATCTGTATGAGCTGGATGTTTAAAACTGATTACCATGGAAACCCCCTGTAAGTGAACCCAGCTGCATGTTCACTGAATATAATCAGATTTTATTATGACTATTCTTTTTGTTATATCCTCACTCAAATGAAATGACGGAAAATACTCAAGAGGCTGCAGGGTCAAAATAAGACAATAGCACACTATCACTCTTGAGGATAATGCCGTCCTTAACACCCGTTGTCTTTTTCCTGCACAAATTCCTTGAGAGACAGTTTTATTTATTTATTTTTTTCTTCCACTTCAGCTGTAGCAGATCACCTACAGAGCGGAGTGAAAAGTTTCCACATAGGGAAACATGGGAAAAACCCACGTTCTTTGTCAGGCTAATTTCACATTCTGGCCTGGATTCTTATAGTCGCGGAAGGTTTTTGGAAACTGATGACAAAAAAGCCCCAAATCAGCTCCCATGTGCAACGATCGCTATATCTGAATTGTTCAAGGAAAATCTGAAAATCAGCGCATAAACTACTTTGGCTCGATACCCATACTTATCAACATTAAAATACAGCAGAGTTTCCAAAGGCTAATAACAAGAAATGTTCTCGTGGAATCACCTAGGTCAAATATGAAAATAATTAGGTCTGTAACCTGTGATAGACCACATGAAGCTTAAACAGTTGCGCCTGATTACCTGATAAAGTCTTATCTTGTCTAAAAGCTTTTCATCCTAATTCCGCCTGGTACTTGTCAAGTTGTCTTGGCCTGCACATCGCAAAAGCAATGCTGAACTGGCAAGAGTGAATGCTCTAATGCAGGAACATGTTTAATATAAACAGGGCTTGTTATTTGAGATAACAGATGATATCTTTGTCATGTAGCTACATACATACAAACATACTGTATATACATTTGAGTAATAATTACGGCTGTGCTTTAAAATCGATATGGTATTATATTGCAATATATATTTTTCGCAATATACTGCATCGTTTTTTCCAGCTTCAAAAATGATTCATGTTTAAAACCGATTGTGAATAGCTGACAGCCTCTGCTCCTGAAGATGTCACATTACGGCTAGTTGCCTCGAAATACCGCGTGCCATTTCATGCAGAGTGAATGAGTCAGCAGGACGCAGGAAGCAACATGGCCAACGATGGTCTGTATGATCAGTAACACGTTTTGCAACTGTGCAAATTTGCCAATACCGTCTAAATAAATTGGAAAGGAAATTTTGGATAACATTTTTTTGACTCAATTTATCCCCTGAACTATCGATGTAATGTGATGTGGTGTATTAAGATTACCCAGATCCGCACAGCAACTTGTATTTCGCAATATGCATCATATCAGACTTGGCACATTTATAGAAGCAGTTGTGTGCAGCTGCTACTGGAACCGTAGCAAAGCACATTAACCTTCCAGTAACAGGAGCTTGAGAAAAGATTTCCATGCTGTTTTGCCCCCTGGGAAACCCACAGCATCAAAAAAATGTCAACCTGTCTGGTTTTCTCAAAGCTGCACTAATGAGATTAGAGGCTTAAAGTCACCGCTGTCCTTCATGTTGAGAGTTCTGCTCTCTGATCTTTCACTGATCATGAAATGTGGATTGCCAAAAGCAAGGGCAGAGCCTGCTCCTCTGCAAGGCCCGTAATATTGAAAAATGTTTGACGAATGTGTATAGGACGCGGTGAATATTTCTGATGATGTTCATAAATTGATGGATAGAGTGAGTCCCTAGGACCAACAGGTGGTCATCTGAGTGGGTTCGAAATAAAGTGTGTCTTTTGTCAAGTCTTTTGACAAATTTGGTGTTCAACTCGCGTTTGGCGGTTATATTCATGTATGTCGAAAAAGCATCTCAAAATTAAACAAATCAAATCCTGATTGTAAAAACAAAACACTGTGGCACATCTAGGCCTGCCCCCTGAAAGTTGATAAGCCAGTCAGTCAGAGTCTGATTTTTGTCTGTCAGAGTACACTGGCTGCTACATTAGTTGAATAAAAATCCAACAATCAACATATGATGGTAATAAGCTGATGAGAGAGGCTGAAATTTAGGGGCACCAAATCCTGACAGTGCTATCAGTTGCCTGACATGTGGTGCACTGCAATGTAATAACTAAACTACGAGCAAGACGCTCAGCTTTACTCTCTCCGACTGTGGAAATCTTAGATGACGAAATCTCATCACAGATGACAAAGGAAGGCATTAAAACGCGAGTCTGAGGCTGCAGGTAAAACGTACTAATGCTGACGTAGGCTAATAAGGAAGTTTAGTGTGGTGCTAAACTAAAAAAAAGAGACAAGGAAAAGTTTCATTTATCACCAATATCAAGTTTGTTGAAAGTTGAATTCTGTGTGTCAAGGGTTGGTCTTGTTGCAGCACATATCATGGCACGATCTTGATTGTCTGTTAGCGTCTCACTCATAACACGTTCCATTATCAAAAACTGTTTTCGAAATTGGAACATATCAGTTGTGCGCTGTATGTTGGTTGGCACGTGAAACTTTTTCTCATTACTATCGCCAGCTTTCCAATGTCTGTCGTTGTTCAGACTGTTTTCGCCATACCCGATGTCTTCTTGCTTGAAATGTTGGCTTCACCGCCCTCCACGAGATCGGTGGTGCTGCTCTGTTTCGTCTGCATAAGCTTTCGGAAAACTGTTTCGCACAATTGCAGACGAAATTGGAGTATGGATAGAGTGCTCCCTCCGTATCTGTGTCTAGCGTTAAGCGTAAATTAGTCTTAATGTTTCCATTTCACATTTCAGACAAGGGTATCTACCTCCTACAGATGGATTTGTATTCATGGTAACCCCAGGCCAAATTTCCATTGGCCACAGGGTTTTTAATCTAAAGTCAACCGTGTCAATCAAAGAAAAACTAAACTGAATTCCATCGTCATCCTCCTACATTGGTGGATGAGTTACCATCCATCAACAAACAAAAGATGACAGTGTGGGGTCAGTGAGGAGCAGACCTCAAGCAAAGATATCGGCCTTACTCCGCCCTTGAACATTGTGCTCTTACAGCAAAAGCCCACTGGATCTGAATCATGTCTAAACCTAAAGGAGTGTGGGGTTGTTGCTTTGCTCACAGCTGCTCTTTTCACTGTTCTCATAAAACTCCGTCTCCTACTTACTCACACACTCCCTGTCCGTCCACACTTATCTCAAACATGTCCTAGCCTCTCGGTCACCCTTTCTCTTGTTGTCTTAGTGATCTGTCACTCTTTCACTTCCCTTACTCACCGCACATTGGTTTGTCCCAGAGCAGTTTGGATTCGTCGAAACAGAAGTCTCGAAAAAAGAGAGAACCTTCATTAATTTAATGAGTCTGTAAAACAGAGAGCTTGAGGTCAAGGAGGGAACAGAAATAAAGGGAGACACTTAGAGATAGCGAGAAAGTAAATGAAGAGCCTGCCGAAAGGAAGAACTAAGTAAGACGAACTACTCCGGGGCTGACTTTGATTAAATGCAGAGCGCCGAGTCGATGCTGCTTATTCGAACCATATGTGTGGAGGACGTGGAGCAGAGAGAGTACGAGAGAAGGCCTCTGTCTGGGTATCAGGTCTACTTGGGAAAACCTCCACAACCTCAGTGGCTGGAGTAATGGCCAGTGCACTTGTCTTGCGGGACTTGAGCGATTGCCGGCGTATGGTGATTTGAATTTAATGACGTGTGTAATTTGTTAGCCTTGTGGCTCAGCGCTTGTGTAAATAAGTGAGAGAGATAGCGTGATTACAGCGCTGTTCAAGACCATAACTCTCTTTTTTACTCAAGGAATGCACCAACCCTTTTTGCCTGATAAGGTAGGGTATTAAACCCCTGTCTGCTGTATTTTCTTGCTTGTGCGTGGCTTGAATGCATTCTGGATAAAGGATGCAGAGAAGCCTGATACCAGAGCTTTGGCCCATGTGCTGTGGCTGCCCACTCATGCCCTCCTTGGTTTTAAAAGAAACCTGTAAATCTGTCACACTGGACATACGGAGGGGCTTCTGGGAGGGAAGGTGGGTCTCCAGAGCGTAGTAGTAACTGCAGTCATTATTTTAAGGCCTCATAAATTCTAAAGACCTAGAACTGTCCTTCAGGTTCTCCAAAAACCTGCAAAGTCAAGACCTCATTCCCCTGTGAACGCCCTCGCATGTCAAAGAGAACCAGCGCAGGGGTAATTTAAAAGTCTTTGCGCTCCACCTTGTACCGTTCTCCGTCAGGACCTGAGGCTGGTTTGACTGATTTGTGGAGGGATCACAGGCTACACTTTGCATGACATTCTCATTACACGGCTGTAACCTTATGGTATGTGAACACCACCAAACCTGCAGGAGTTCAGAAAAAAGGGGCTGGGGCTCTAAAGGGGGTTGACTCTTGAGCACACATGCATACATGTCTTAATAGATCTGCGCATGCATGCAATTTCCATCTGTATTCATTCTTTCTGGTTGCACCATGTATTATTATCACTTCAAGTTCTACAGGGCTTTTTTCTCTTTAGTTCTTTTGCTTTCCTGGCATCGATGCAGGAGTGCCTGACAAATAAAAATAGTTAATGGCAAACGTGGAAAATGATCCTTATATAAATGGAGAGAATACAAATGGAGATTGAAGATAATGGAGCGTATTACATCCAAAACCATTTATATGGACATGTTTTGGCTAGTTACAAGGCCAAATTAACCATTTTTATGGAAAGATTACGGAGAACAAGGTTTTACAAGTACTCACTTTTCATCAAGTTAATTATATGTTATGTGGATTTTTTTCAACAAAGTAGGGGAGCAAACATGTCTTTTTTTCTTAAGAAACACATTCCCATGCTAGGCTTTGTTCTTGTTGTTGATGGTGTGCTAGCCACAAACACATTTTGCCTTGACTTTCCTTCCCTCATTCCCATCCCTTTCTTAGTTCATTGCACTCAAATCTCGTCGCCTAATGACAGACCAACAAAGCCCCATCTATCCCCGGAGTGTGCATGATTGTAGTTGGGTTTCAGAGCTCCCCCTGCCTCGACCACCAAGTGAAATTCTTCTCATCGCCATATGAAACCAAGACACTCTCTTGGTTCGGGGCCAATGTGGTCTCATTTTGAATTCACTGACATGACCTCAAAGACCTGCCATGAATAGAGGTATCATATTTGGAATTTCGCAGCATTATTATCCTGAGGAGTTAAACATTTTAAAGGTCCTGGGAACCGACTTTGATATCCGTGGGAATCATTGCTGCCAAGTTGTAAACATTACCAAGAGTTATTTCCTAACTGGTTTTCCAAAGGTTTTGGAGGCATCAATCCCAGATGGCGTCTTGTCTTTGCGAAGCACGGTGCAGGACAGTATAAATCCCCCAATGCGCAAACAGCTGACCAGGTTTGTACAGGAATTTCTCTGCCATTTGCAGCTGGAATTGAAACACACTGGTGATGAGAGGGGTCAGTGGTCAGGGTTTACCCCAGGAAATTGGTTCATGGAGGCGGTAAAGGCTCAGTTGTGACAAAACCACATACACAGACGCACTCCACAAATATACAGTACATGCGTATGTAGCTACCTAGCCACCACTAACATCCGTATAGTCAATACATTGTTTATTAATTTACTTTGCTAAATGTAGAAACAGTGTGCCATGGGTACCTGCAACCATTGCATTTATAACACCCGTAGCCTCATGCACAAGCGTTGGTAATGATAAATCAACAATCCTCATCAGGTGTCTGAAAGATTCATATGGAGTTCAGTGGGTACATCACAAAAGATTATAAAAGATACAAATTATGAGACAAAATGACCATTTAAAGTTTACTGACAGATCAATGAAGAGAAACAGTATAAGGGGAACATGAGCTTCGAAGCTGTATTATTATATCTGGAAGACTAAACAGTGCTTACCAAACTAGTTTGCAAAACTGGTTATTAATCATGCCACGTTGCCAACCATTGAACCTATTACATTTACCTCTTACTTTGTCTTGAACAAGTGCTTGCTGTCTGAAAGGACCCCAGGAGTCCACAGCCATGCTAGCATTTATGTGAGGTTGCTTTGAGCTAAATGCTAACATCAGCATGGAAAATGCCTACAGTTACATTACATGCTCGTGTCTTGCATGTATAAAGCTTATTGTGTTTACAGTCTTAGTTTAGCATTTTTGCATACTAACATTTACTTATTAGTACTAAAATCAAAGTAGAGCTGGCTGAAGAGAATGGTATTTTGCAGGTGGTTTAGGTCATTAAGCAACACAATGGACATGTTTTCATCTGTTGATGGTAATCAGGGGAACATCAAAGTAATAGCAATTTATCCATTGGTAATCATAAATTCATCTATTGAATTTCAATAAAATCCACCCCTATTTAAATGAAAAGTCAATGAATCACCAAGAAGTAAGTCCTCTGTGTACCCCAAAACCATGTGCAAGCTACTCTACAGTCACATGCTGTGAACATTGCCATAATTCATGTTTTTGTGCAGGTAATTAAAAATATGCACATCTTGTTGAAAGGAACAATTGACCCAAAAATTTTAATTGAGTCATCAACTACTCACCCCCTTACCAAAACTACTCTGGTGTGGCTAAACTAGGCGCACTAAAACTGGTGATGGGAAAGCAAATCAGCAAATCAGTTTTAGTTTGACCCGGTGAGCCCAAAAGTAAAAGCATTGGTTTCCTGTCTGTTCTTGAGTGACAGATCATACCCATCTACCTCCTCTCGCTTCAGTGTTAGACATCAATTGAACATTACCCTGTCAGTCTATGAGCACTCTTCAGTCAAGTATGTTTGCCCTGGACTGGGTCTGTTGTTTTTAAGATGTATTGAATAATATATCAGTGTACAATTGTACAGTGATTATCTCTGTAAGTGAATAACCTATTGCCTTCTAATGGTCTATGAGAGGAAGGGAATTCTTGTGTAGGGAATAAACCTGATCTCCAAAGGGAAGACTGTTGAGCTTTAAGTGATAGTGAATATGGGTTGAGTTTGGCTGTCAATAATAATTAATGAATTTCAGGAATGATTATTAGTTATGATAAATACTAAGATCTAATTTAAATCAGATAGCCTAAGGCCTAACGGCTAGCAATTGCCGAAGGATTATGGAGTCCTTGACAGAGTAGAATGGCAATATTCACTCTTGTAAAATATTAAATAGATGGCATGAAGTTTCAATATTTTTTACACAATTATTGAAAGCACACAATCTAACTAACATGTACTATATACAAGTGTGTGTGTGTGTGTGTGTGTGTGTGTATGTGTGTGTGTGTGTGTGAAAGAGAGAGGCGGGGGGAGACATGTACAGAGTAAAGTGTTGCGTGTTCTGTATTTTCATATGCAATCATGCACCTAAGCATCTGTGTGTGTGTGTGAGTGTGTGTGTGTGTGTGTGTGTGTATGCTATGATTTGTGCTATGCTATGATTTAGTTCAACATTACCAGTCTTTTAAGAAAAGGTGATGACAGTCTTTTTTCATACGTCTTTCAAATAGGACCGTAACGATTCTATTTCTTTCGATTTCAAGGTCGAAATGAATTTACATTTTTCATTTAACCATAATTTTCAGCACAGATAGCTATGCCATCGTTTGACTATATAGTCTTGATTTGTAAAGATCAATACATCATTGGAGATAATGCCCCAACAACTCAAAGTGGGGGTAACTTCTGATTGATTTTGAATTTAAAATCAAAAACATGACATTCCTTGTTTCAAACGTACAATTTTCATCAATGTCTAAACGTTTTTCTGATGCATATTTCTTTAAATATGTTCTTATTTCTGACGGGATGATATCTGTTTTTATTATGTAGATATCAGATCCACACAGGCCTTCAGCACTCCATCATCCGAGCTACCCAGCCCAACTGCCTGCCCCTGGAAAACGTCACCCTGCCCCTGAAGCTTAAACAAGCAGGGTACTCCACCCACATGGTGGGCAAGTGGCACCTGGGCTTCTACAAGCGTGGCTGCATGCCCACCCAGCGTGGCTTTGACACTTTCTTCGGTTCCCTGCTAGGAAGTGGGGACTACTACAGTCACTATAAATGTGAAGGCCCTGGCATGTGTGGCTATGACTTGTATGAAGGGGAAGAAGCTGCTTGGGAACAGGACCGTGGCATGTACTCAACCGTAATGTTTACTCGAAAGGCTATCAACATCTTAGCCAATCACAACCCTCGCAGACAACCTTTGTTTCTCTACTTAGCCTACCAGGCGGTACATTCCCCGTTACAGGTTCCGGCTCGTTACCTCGAGCGCTACAAGGCCATTCCAAATGTGCATCGTCGAAAATATGCAGCCATGGTGTCCTGCCTGGATGAAGCTGTCCACAACCTCACATTAGCACTAAAACGCCATGGTTATTATGACAATACAGTTATAGTGTACTCCTCAGACAACGGTGGCCAGCCATTAGCAGGTGGAAGCAACTGGCCCTTGAGGGGAAGTAAAGCCACCTACTGGGAAGGTGGGATTAGGGCGGTGGGCTTTGTTCACAGTCCCTTGTTGGTAAACAAAGGGACAAAATGTCGATCTTTGGTCCACATCACTGACTGGTTCCCTACACTGGTGACCCTGGGTGAAGGGACTTTAGATGAAGATCTAAATCTGGATGGATACGATGTCTGGGAGGCTATCAGTGAAGGCCGCCCATCTCCTCGCCAGGACATTCTTCATAACATTGACCCAATCTACATCAAGGCCAAGAATGGTTCCTGGAAGGCTGGGTACGGCTTATGGAACACAGCCATCCAGGCTGCGCTCCGGGTGGGCCACTGGAAGCTGCTGACAGGTGTACCGGGCTACAGCGACTGGGTTCCCCCTCAGACCTTTTCCAACCAGCAGATAATCAATCGCTGGCATAATGAGCGTGTCCGTTGGGACCGGGGTAAGTCCATCTGGCTGTTCAACATCACAGCTGATCCTTATGAGAGAGTGGACTTGTCTCAGCGCTACCCTCATATAGTGAAGAAGATGCTTATGCGGTTAGCGCAGTATAATAAGACTGCAGTGCCAGTAAGATACCCGGCTAAAGACCTGCGCTCCAACCCCCAGTACAATGGGGGCGTGTGGGGACCCTGGTACAAAGACGAGAGAGAGGAGCAACAGGTCAATGAGAGATACGATAACTTGTTCACCAACCATCTTGGAAAAAGACGATGGAAAAAGAAATCAAAGAACAGAAAGCTGAAAAGGAGGGTAGATAAGTAAACAACATAATTTGTGAAAGACTTTCGTTGCCTTTTCTTGGTTCATCTGATAATACCATGTGGTGTTGTTCCTAGAAGATCGTAAATCATGCTGTTCCAGGACCACCATTACAATTGACCAGTCCAATGTTGTGATGTCATAGCTTTGCGTCTCATGTTGGTGTTGTTCCTGGAACATCATAATTGGTGTTTTTTGGAAGACATGGTTTGGGTTAAAATAGACCCTTTCGACATTGGTCAGTTGCAATGATGGTCATACAGCAACGTAAATTACGATGTTCACGGAACAACACCAAAAAGACGATATCAGATTGTTCCCTTTTCTCAGGGATTGACACTTCCAATTACAGGATTGTTGTCTACAGACATTCTAACTCTTTTAACTTGACTCCAATATATACTGTATGAAAATGTGGATGGAATATGTAGATTTTCAAATGCCTCAAGAGAATAAGACAAAAGATCCACTCGTTCAAACACTACTGTCATGCCCAGACACAACTGAGACCTCATGTCAATGTTAGGATTGTGTTGCATGCTTGAACCGTTGCTTGATCACCTTTTGATTGTTCTGTAGATTTATGTTTCACTTAGAGTAGAATATAAATCTTCTTAGACGGTTGCCATACATTATGGTGACAGAGAAATAAAGTAAGACATAGTTCTATTATGTTATTGATTGCAGCGATACCGCATTGTGGTAACACATGTAGGATTTATATGATTTGTGACTTGATTTACTTACATTTTATAAGCTGTCTGTCTGAACTTTAGAATAATAGATTTTGTTCCCCCTTTTAGATGATGTCTGGTCTGGCACCAGGCCAAGCTGAATGTCAGACGAGCGAACAAAATAAAAGCCACAGACACAAATCTCTTTGTCTCCGCCAATCTTTCAACCTCTGCCTGGCTTGAATTTTATTACAGCCACATTTAATTTGTTCTGATGACACTAAGTACTCTCATAACTGGAAAAATGTAACATCTCTTCACATTTAGTAGCTGACACGAGGCCACTTAGTACATTTATACATGGCAAATAAAGGAAAATGTGATCTGACCATTGATAAAGACCTAATTTAATAATCTGTCTTAAGTGTGTACAGTGCGAGAAGTTTTGAACAAGGAAAAAGGAGAAATGGAACTATTCACAAGGGAAGGGAAGGGAACATAACTTACAATCTATAAAACTACATTTTTCATATGCATCTGTTGCTCGGCACCAGTGTAAACAGTCCCCAAACTTCCAAGCTCAAAATGTGGATGACTGACCTGAGTGGTTCATGAGTTTGCTTGTAGATGTGTAGCTTGTACTGTACCTGATTCTTGTTAGGGTTGAGGGGTAGGGCAAAGGTTTGAGGCTACATGTCCCTCTAACTTGAGGTTTTTTCAGAGGCACACTTCAAACAAAGGGTTGTGAGACGTCTGTAGACCTTCACATCACTTTGACATGAAAAGTGGTGCGGATATAAGGCGATTTTAGGCAATGTAATGGAAGAATCAGTGTAAGGTCAGAGTAGATCATTCCAATGTGAATAAAACACACACACTGGCGCATCTATAGGGCATAGGCGCTGAAAGTCTGAAAATACTTACCATAAAATGCACAACAACGTTGAGCGCACGTGTAACATTCATCATGTTTTATTAACGTTAGAGAAACAAACAGTTCATACCAATTCATGAGTTGAGTTCAACAAACCATGAATCATTGGAATTTTCTTCTAAAACATATGTATTTGTCTTTTTAATTAGCTGACCAAGCAGCTTTTGCGAACAAAGCAGGGCTGTGGCTCTGGTACAATCTGAGAGCTCGAAATTGTTTGAAACACATGAAACAACCGGGGCTCCAGAGAGAGGGGCTTTCCTGTGGAAAGAGCGCCAGACTGCGCACTACATTCCTCCCATCCACGCAAACCAAGTTATGACCTCAGACCAGTCAGGCAATGACTCAACTTTCACAGCAACATGTGTGTTAACAGCCCCTGCTGACATGAAGATGGCTCTTTCGATCCTTAACCTCTGTAAATCCGAAACACGTAGGGTCTATTTATGTTAATGGCACTGGTTTTCGTCTGCTCCTCCATATTGATTTGTGTCTACAAGCTAGATTGTACTCATGGGAACCAGAATTAACCCAGCGAAGCTGGGCCTCACTCTTGACCATAAAACTGAAGGGATACCCTCCACTATTATGAGCTACAGCTGAAAATTATAGGAGATCAGATTCTTTGTGTCGTACTGAATTTCTTCTCCCATGGGCTATAGCAACAGTTAAACCCTGTATTCTCTGGGAATGCACATTTTCTTTCAGTTGTGGGCATTAACATCCTTCTTCGAAAAAAAACAAGGGCATTTTTTCCCTGTAACTCAGCTGTAAGAAAATACATTAAGCTCCCTCATCCTGCCATCTCACATTCAAATTTGGCCATTAGTGCTCATCTGGAGTGATATAAAAGAAAGAAACCTGATGAATGGCAGAGCAAGACCACTTTGATCAAAGTAAAGTGCAGCAGTACAGTTGTGCGGGTTCTCTTTCAGTTGTGGCACTTTGTGAACGCATGGTTTAGGTTCTCATATGATCCAGGTGCAAATTAGCCGAATTATTCGTAGCCAACTGGAAAGAGCCTCCCACCTCGCGGCCAAGAGCCACATGCGAAACCATGACTCAGCTAAGCTTGTGCTCTAGAGGATCTTTCCCAAAGCCAAGTGATGACAAACGAGACAAATACCAAGCAGCTGTCGTCCAGAAAGAATCGGAATTAATACAGAATCCATGAATTATCTTGTGAACACCACCCAAAATGCCAAAACACATTTAATGCGTGCACTTGGAACATTACACACTGCAGGGCTGTGCTTTCCAGTTACTTGGCAAAAATGTGACATTCCAATCCTAAGAGGTAGTTGAAAGTCTTTTTTTAAGTGGTTGTACTAGCATAAGAAAGGGCTGCTGTCATGTTCGACAGTGATGTCATAGGAAGTCCTGCCTTGGGAGTGGCGTACGGCGTGAAGGCTGAGAATACGGTGACTAAATGAAAGAGACGATACGTCCTTTTTCCTGTAGGAGGCCACAGAGTTCACATACGCACTTTATATTGAGTCGTACCTTCCGGAAAAAAAACAAACATTTGGTAAGTACAGATCCACTTACATGAGTTTGAGCAACTTTGACATTTGTTGAAGCCCAGGAGGAGAGTTTAAGTGTGTGAGCGAAGACAGAGCAGTGAATTAGCATGATGGACAGCCTCTCTTGGCAGGCAGTCCCTCTCCACACATGGGGATTTCCTGTAATGAGCGATTTCTGACATGGACAACTGGAACTTCTCTTGGCCTTCAACAAAGGTCCAGCACTTTATCCACTTTATAATTTATGGCCCTCGTTTGTGCTTCCCGGGGCCTGGCCCCTTTTTAAAATATTGATATTTCTTTTGTTTCCTCTCATTATTATTCCTAAGTACTTGTTTGTATTCATCCTCTTCTCATTTCCCCGTCAGCCATTCAGGCTATTTCCTTTTCTTTTCATCCTCGCCATTATTCTTGAAATGCTTTTTCATGCCCTTTCATCCTCTGTCTCTCTTCTCGCACTCCCTCCTTCCTGAGCAGGATTTGCTCAAGTTCAGACCTGCGGGGAGATTTTTGTGCACCGGCTGTGTTATAACAAAGGCCGGATCACCCACTAACACAGAGTTGTCAGTCTCTCAGAGGTAGTAGGCCGACCGGCCTGTTGCCCGATCGCCACCACCTTCACTTCTGGAATAGCCTTTTCCTCCTTCCTCCTGATTTTTCCTGCAAAGCACAACAAGACAACTCTCCAGCTCCACTGTCACTCAGAATCAAACGACTGCAGAGCATAATGCCGCCATGAGAAACATGCCGCCATGTCACTCCACTACAACTCCAAATCCAACAAGTTCAGGACTGTACCTTTAGACGAAGTTACATACTCTGAAAGTGCTGCATGTATCATTTAAAAACATGAATGAATGAAACGACTGAGTGGGCTTATTAGGGGCCTGCCAAAGTCACTTGAAAATCTAATTTATTGATTACTGTCAAGATTTTTTTGAAAAATGGCTTCTTGAATAAAAGTCAGCACAGTTGGGTGCCTGCTGTCCTAGACAGTCAAAGCATACGCAAAGATTTTGATTTTTAAAATTAAGTTTTCAATCCCCAATTCTGAAATACCTGAAGGTCCAGTGGATGGAATGTTTAGTGGCACAGTCTTCAGATTAAGTAGGTGTTGCTAACCAAAGCTGATGGGTCGCACTGGCTGTCTGTGTGCAGCCATTCAAGCTGGTGATATCATGAAACTTAAGTGCCGCTGAATAATCACATTTAGATTATTGTTAACCTTGCGTCTGTGACATCCAGCAAGTCCCCAAGTTATTTAACATACACACACAAACTGGCAGAAATGTTTTCTTGAATAGATTGGAAGGATATCCAGTGTCTGTCCTCAAACTTCAAATTAGCTCATTTATTCACACTAATAAAGGTGCTTGTGGCAGGGCATAGCATGGCAAGGAGCGGACCTCCCAAGTGCCATCATTCCGTTTTGTAGGAGAGATAAAGGTGTCTGGTAAATTTTGCTATCTGGGTATATGCACCAGCTACAGCTGACCATGGTCACCTGTAGAGCAAGTTTTTAATCATTAGCATAGCTTGGGCTAGTCTATCAAATATTTTATGCATTTCAGCCTATAATGTGAAAAAAATATCAAATTTACATGTTTATTTCACCCATTTCCAGTCAAAGTTCATGAAAGTTTTTTTTATCATTATTTCAAAAAAACAAAAAACGGCCAACTATACTAACTGCCGGGGTGTTAGATACTTTCAGTTCCAGTTGTGATGGCAGCGACTATCTGCTATTAGGAAATGCATCAGCCACATCGCTTCAGCTGTCGATGACCTGTTGAATACCTGTGTATAGGCCAGTAAGTTTGTTTTTTTTAGATCAGCCGACTGGAAAGATTTCTGAACTTCCCGATGGCCAGTCCACGCTTGTTGGAGAATGCTTGCTTCCCAAGACAGAGGTGACCAATATCATTCCCAAATTTGACCACTGTACACAGAGTTGAAGAAAAGATTGCGGCTTTATTATACAGACTGCATGCTAGGCTAACCGCTAGCAGGGGAAAAGCTACCCTTGCATCAGATCAAGTTGGAGTTGACATACCACAGCTGGTCCTTCACCTCATCTTCAACCTGGGTTGAAACAGTGGGTCATGTCCTGTGGTATGATTGATAGATGCGTAAACTTCAGCGCTCTTTCGATACACCATACAATTAGGAAAACAGAGAGCGGCGCACACATGGCTCGAGGCGGATGGCCGGGAAAGAACAATATACACTACAATCAGACATGCATCTGAACGGCAATTATAATCAAGTTTATTTAAACAGTGGTTGTCTACAACTTGAGTTTATGAAATGTTTTGCAAAAAAAGACACACAGAATGCTCTTATATAGCTTTTTTCCCCCCCATAAATAAGTTAAATACATCTATTGCTTCTACCTCATGGAGAAATCCAGATTGAGAGTAGCATTTTTATAGATAGAATTAGAAAACCACATGCCCTCTAGCATGTTCTGATAGGGAATAGGAATTATTCAATCCTTTTCTGTAATCCAGAGTTCTAAAAGTAACATCAGGGTCCTGAGTGTGGAACCTAAAGATTGTGTTTGAAAGAAATCAAAAATATTGCTCTTGTTACTGGCATTCAAAAGCCCATATGTGTGTTACGTAACTACAGTATGTGTGAGTGAGAGCTCGCTTTCCTCCAGCCTCTCGGGCCTTCGCATTGACCTCCTCTCCGTGCCTCTCCCACCACCAGATGGGGAAGGTTGGATCGTCCACACGCCCTCTGCAGCTTACACACCGGCAGTATGTGAGAGAATAATGTACCGCCGTATGTTCCAATATAAATCTCTGTCTTTGCACATCTGATTCGGTGTATTTAATGACACTGAGACCACCTGTGAGCCGGGGAGGGCTGGAGGAGGGGAAGTGTATGTTTCTAAAGTGTCATGTGCTGTGTATACTGTTGTGTCGGATGTATATGTAATGTAGTAAATATGTACTGTAACTGTTTTATTTGGAATAAACATGTGAAGGATGCATTAGAGTTATGTATGTATGACTCGAATGTACATTATGTTGCCGAGTGTTAACAGTGTTTATCTCGTTTCACCTTTTATTCGCTGCAAAAAAATCACCACCTAATGACTTAGTCATTCTGTCCTTACCCCCATTGTGTCCATCTCAAATGATGTAACAGTAACCCATACTTTGCTTTACAATGCTTCTTGGACGTCGGCATGGGTGTTGGGTGCAATACATCCGCTAGAAGGCAGCGCAGACTTGACAGCTTCTGACGACAAAAAACACATCGATGGCGAAGGAGGTTGTGATAATGTGCCAGTTAAAAAAGAGCCAAAAGGGTGTTGTAGATGGTGGTGGTCAGTGAGGCCGTAACATACATCGTGACACGTGGAAGGAGAATTGTTTCCCTTCTACCAATGATAGATATTCACGACGAATTTCATTCCTGGTACTTCCAGATGTCCACCTTTGTCTCTGCTCAGTTTTGTCCTGTGGTCATCTTACTTGAACTAATGGCTACACCACCCTAACAGTCACTTCTGTTTGTTTGTTCTCTAACCTTTTCATGGCGAGAGGGGGGGGGATGACATACAGCAAAAGGCAACAGGTCAGATTCAAACCCTGGGGCCGATGCGGCGAGGACAGAACTCTGTACATGGTCCGTATGCTCCACCAACTAAGCTACTGGGGCGCACCTAAACCTTGAGAATTGCTCACAAATGTGCACAAATATGGACAAAATGAAAGCAGAGTACAGCCAAAGGGCTCCGTCTGTATCCGTATCTAATGTTAAGCACATGTGAGCTTTTGACGAGCTATGTTTGTATAAACTGAGACTTGAAACCTTATTTTCCTAAAGAAAAAGTGGGAAACTCTACCAGTCAATGAGAATGCTTCCAGGTAAGAGTCACAAAACTAGCAAACGAAAAAAACTTCAGGCAGCTGCACTATAAAAACTTCTGTCAGACAAAAATACGATTTTTGACAGTAAATTGTGGCTACATTTCAAATTCATACTCAAAACAAATAGGGGGGCAGCATAACACTGTTAGCTAGTTAGCTCAGTTAGCTGGGCAGCTGGTGGTTTCCAAAATGGAGCTTGGGGACCGCTCTGCTGGAAAAACAAGCATAGAGCAGCATAGCTGGTGACCAGCAAGACCAGCATATGTTGTGTTTTGGTGCTGGTATGCTAGCATGGGATGCTGGTCACCAGCATGGGATGTATCAACAACTTATTTCATATTGAGTATGACGAGGAGTGAAGTTGGCTGTGAAAGTCCGATATAGGACAGAGAGTCAGTGAGGTTGTCACAGTACACCAAGTTTATTAAACACAAGCTTCAAACCTGCAAGATATTGGGGTCATTTGAGGGCACCCGAAACAAACTGTAAAGACTGCACTAAATTTTTTCACAAGTTGTAGTTAACAATTTTACAAAGTTTTTCTTTTGTATGTACACAAAATTATCATTTCTTTGAGACATTGAGCACACATTTGTTAAAATTCAATAAGATAAGCCATCCACCTGACAGGTGTGGCAAATCAAGATGCTGATTGAACAGGATTCAGGCACAGGTGGTCTTCCCATGCTGGTGATTTGATGCTGGCCATCATCATCCCATGCTTGTTTCGTTAGCAACGTCACCAACAAGACTATGCTGGTAGGCCAGCATAATTAATGGGACCTTGCTGGTATAGCTTCATCATGCTATACCAGCACCAAACCAGCACTAACCAGCACAGACCAGAATAGACCAGCATGGAAATTGTGCTGGTCTATGCTGTTTTTTTCAGCAGGGCAGGGAAGTCTGTGTTTACCTGCTAGCTTTGGCTTCATAACTTCAAAACTACTGTAAACAATATTGTAAAAAGGGTTACATTTTTGACATTTGCCCTTCAAATTTAGTTTTTTTTATTTTTATTTAGCGATCTATATTCCTGCAGGCGTTTTGCATTTCTAGCCCATTTACTACTCACTATGTAATCCAAGAACAATGGTAAACCATATTTACTGTTTTAATAAAGCCTGAATATAAATCATAACAAAAGCACTTCTACATTTAATAAAGAAAGAAAAAAGAGAACAAGGCCATAAGATTTGACTGGCAGATTTTTCAATGCTTTCATCTGTTAAATGTGAAAAGTCATTAGTTAGATCATTGTACGGTCCATTAAGAGTCAGTCGCAGCAGGTTTGCCTCCTACAAAAGAAGCCTTCCTTTTTGCTGGAGGACGCAACCTGCACATCTTTCGTTATCTTCAGTATCCGCAGATTCAGGTGACACTGTGGCCACACACGTCAGGTAAGTTCAAGAGTGTAAGTCAAGTCAATTTTATTTATACAGCCGAAAATCACAAATCACAATGTCTCAGGTTACACAACCTGTTGCACCATATGACACCGTCCTTAGACCCTTGATTCAAGGAAAAACACCCCTCCAATAAAAGGCCTTTTACTCAAGAGGACAGACATATTGGATGTGTTTTTATTGTTTTTCCACCGGGTTCGTCTGCTGGGGCCAAAAACTGCGGGGCTTTAGTTTCAGCTGAACTAGAACAACAGCGGCCTCTTCCAGTTGCGCCCCATAAAGCAGCACAATCCTGATTTCTAGACAGATCTGTCCTTTTAACATAGTAAGTGCACAGTAAAGACTTCTACTCTTCTTGGCAATAAGTCTGATGTATCAAGCATCTTCTCTCCTTTCCTAAACCTAACCAGGTCTTTAACCACCTGTTAAACTTAAAACACAATTTAATATTTATTAATCATTTACATTGTACCTCATAATTCTAACAGTTTATCAGTGGAACGACCATTTTTGATGTCAGAGCTTGATTTTGTATAACATTTGATCATCTTATATACAGTATACATACTGTGGTGTAGTGTGGTCATAGATAAATATTCCTCAGGGTGACCGTAGGAAGGCCACTAAATCATTGTTTGATGATATCTTTTCAAAGCTTTTAAATACACATCAACATGAATCCAACACATAATTAGGAAAGATAAAGTCATAAAAGAAAACATTAAGCCTACATGACATTGACATCTACCCACGATTCCTTGTGTAATCGTGTGAGGAAGCTAACCTAACTGTACACTAAATCTGTCCATTACAGGGAACAAGTCAGATAACTATGTATCATTGAAACATATTGGATAGCTGTCTGTATTCTTATCCCAAGTGAATGGAGATTCTTCTGAGCCGCAATCAATTTGCAAAACAGCCAATAATGTTAATGCTGTTTATTTTGAGGGATAAAAATGCTTGTTGGATATGAAGGATCCCTAATTATTAATCAGATATTCTGTGCAGAGAGTTTTTGCCTTTCAAAATCTGACAACTTCCAACAAAGTTCTTACTCAAAATGTCGAAAATTTTTCCATATGGGAAGACTAATCCTGATCATGTAGTGGCCTTTGAATTTGATGGGTTGTTGCTCTGTCTGTAAAAAAAAAAATAAATCAAGATTTCCATGACAATGTCTTGTCACTAGAGGGCAGCAGAGGCAGGGGAATCCATGCTGGACTCACTTCTACTTCTATAAATAGCACATCATCATGGTGATGGGGCTGATGTAGATCGATCAAGACAGTTTGAATTATTTCTTTTGTCCTCGAGCAATACACAACCGTCCAGTCTTTCCTCACTGAATGAACAAATGAACAAGCGGGACTATCTACATGACAGGCGGTCATCTCTCAGTCTCTCCCCACACGCTCAAATAGCGGTTCAGTCAGTGGCTAGTGATTTAATGACGGTGCAGGCGGTGGCCACGCGAACGCACACACAGACACACACACACACACACACACACACCTGATGAGCAGTACGACTGTGCTGGTGGATTAGATCAGATTAGGCATATAGGCTAAATGAGGATCAATGGAGATCCAGTGAACAGTAGGTGTGCAGGGTGTACCTGATCGCCTGATTAGGACATTTTGGACCTGGTTCTGTACTGGAAAGACTTTGTATTTATTAATGATTTCTTTTTTGAATTGTACTTTTCAAAAGCTATACAACTGAACTACTTCAGAGAGTTTTTTGAAGGACATCAAAAATTAAAGCAGCTCTAGAAATACTACGACCTAATTACTTTGATTAGCTATTAGTGTCCTGGTAATGTTTGGCCTAATATATTACAGTCAGTGACTACTTGTGAAGTACTGTGTTGCCCTCGAGGCCTCTACGTAAGTGTGTACAGTCCACAACTCTGGTTAAAGTAAAGGTGTCGTGAGCTTGAAAATTCCTTCTTGACCTCGGACAACAGTATTGACAGCAAAAGGCCAAAGGTCATCAACCAAGAGTCAGTGGACAGTAGCACCACTTTCTAACAAATAGAACCTTTAAAGCAGAATTGAATGAAAAAATAATAATAAAAAAATAGAACTGACACTATCAACACAATGGGAAAAAAACAACACAGGTCAAGTACATCCCCTCATGGCAATGGCGCTCCACAATGGTTGCGGCCCCTGCAGCAGAACAAAGGATCTGACAAAGAGTTCAGGGTGTCAACCTGGACTCCAACTTTCCAAAATCGCAATCAGATCGAGCATCTGTTGGACAGAGGGCTTCAAGTAGACATAGCTTTTGCATAAGGGATTTTGTGAAGCATTTTTTTTTTTATGTTTAACGTAGGCTGTCTGGCAACAAAAAAAGGTCACCCAAGGTGTTGGACCGCCTTTATCTCTGATTATGGCAGGCACTCGCTGTGGTTTTGATAAGCTTTTGCAATGTCACAACATTTGTTTCTGTTGCATTCATCCAGCTCATCCAAAGATTCTCAACAGGGTTAAGGTCTGGACTCTGTGGTGGCCATTCCATGTGTGAAAAATGATGTCTCATGCTCCCTGAATCACTCTTTTACAGTTAGAGCCCAATGAATCGTGGCATCGTCATCTTGGAATATGCCCATGCCATCAGGGCAGAAAAAATCCATTGATGGAAAAACCTGGTCATACAGTACATTCAGGTAGTCAGCTGACCTCATGTTCTGGCCACATAGCGTTGCTGAACCTAGACCTGACCAACTGAATCAACCCCAGATCGTGACATTGCTCCCATAGGCTTGTACGGTAGGCAACATCATGACGGATGCATCACCTCATCAGCCTCTCTTCTTACCCTCACTGTAAAGTAAATCTGGTAAATTTGGACTCATCAGACCACATGACCTTTTTATATTGCTCCAGAGTCAAGTCTTTGACCTCCCTAGCAAACTTTTTTCCAATTAGCCTCACTGAGAAGTGGTTTTCTTCAGGCTACACAGCAGTTTAGTCCCAATCCCATGAGTTCTCTTCACTTTGTGAATGTGGTGGTTCACCACTATCCTTCAAGGTTTTAATAATGGGTTGGACAGTTCTTAACCCAATTGTAGTAGTTTCAGCATCTCCTTTGATGTTTTCTTTGATTGATGCAGGCCAATAATTTGACCCTTCCGAAACAGAGTAGCATCTTTTCCACTACCGCAGGACATGTCTTCTGACATGGTTGTTTAAGAAATGAGAAGCTAAGATATTAATCAATTCATCAATGTTTTTATGTCAGATCTGAATTTGAAAAGTAACTGGTAGCTATAGCTGTCAGATGAATATGGTGAAATTTTACATTTACTTGTTATGGAGTAGGCTACTTTTACATTGCTGTCTTGGATCTGAGTACTTATTCCACCACTGTCAAACAGACACGGGTAATTTTGTATTGCGTTCTGGATACTAATCAGCATAGTTTTAGCAGTAAGCATTCAAAAATTATGACTCAAACTGGTGACTCAGGTTTGTGTCTGCCAATGAACTTTAAAAATGATTGCAAATAAGAACTTTCCGGAGCTCTCCTACAACGACCCGCAATTATTTGTTTTTCCGTCTCACAGCTCGCTGATTTCCTTTCTTTTCCAACTAGCTGAATGTCAATAGCAGCTCTGAAGTGCAACCATGCTCTCATAACATAGTGGATCTCAAACTGAAGGGCAGGCCCCACTTTCTGGGCATATAGCCAATATAGGGGGGAGATTGCCCAAGCAGGAACAAAAATGATACCAGAACAGCATGTGACGCATGATATGGAAAGTCTTTGTTTGCTTTTTTTTTTTTTTTTTTTTTTTTTTACACTTGTGGTAAAATCTTCAGCCAATACCAATATGAGAAAAGATATCGTGTCCCCATTTAGATAATGACCCAGATGATACTGCACTTTTTAAAGAAAAAAAAAATCTGTTAAAGCAAAATACAGTTGTTTTTTTTTCTCAGTTGTACTTCATGGTTTGGATCTCATCGACAAAACCCAAAATAGCGGTCGGTGACCAAGTGTTTATGGAAATGTGGTTCTGTGGGTTTTTATATTCTGAGCTGCAATTCCCCTGAGCAGATGTAAGGCAGTGGGTCAGCCCTGTGGCTAGATGGAGCTCTTGTGTAGCATTTTTTCAACAAGGAAAAGCTGTAAGGAGCAACTAAGCTATTTCAAGCCAGAACTGGCACACCAAGGAAAACGGACGTACAGTGTATTTACCTCCAAAATAAAATATAAAAGTGTGCCACATTGAAAGAAATGTGTTTGGTACAACATTTAGTTCCCAAATGGTGGGGGAGGAAATGTTAATCTAACATTTAACTATACGCAGTAGTAGTATTCATTCAGTCATGTACTTGATTATACCATTTATTTAGGGAAGTATTTTTCTATAACTGATATCATGTTTTTTAAATTAAAAATGAATGTTTTTTTTTATAGTTGCTCATCAACATTATTACTTCTTAAGAGGCCCAAAATAGTTATCTGTAGATACTGATAGTAGATTCTAATAGATTCTCTTACCTTCATGATCAGCCCTTGAAGACTTGGGATGATGTGACAATGATGGAACAAAATTTCAAAAAAACAAAAACAAAACAACTGTATGTTAATGACATATACAATAAATCTGTAAGTTCCAGGTCCAGGTAAAATAACCTACAAACAAACAAACAAACAAATTACGTGATTGCATAATTCAGATTACAGCAGATTGATTACACGGAAGAGGCACCAGATCTAAATTGGTTTACAATTACCTAAAACATGACTAAATACTGTGTTGCAGATATTTTCAACAATTTCTGTTTTTCCTTAGAATTATGTATATTTTACCTAAGCAAATACATTAAAAGCAATAGGATTTCAACCCGCGTGAATTTGAGTTTTATTTTGAAAGTTCCCCGCCGGATGTCTTATATAGTCTATACTCAGTGTCTTGACTGGGGCCAACTGATCCAAGTGTCAGTGTCAAACACAACAGCAGGTTGCGACGTCCCTGTCAAATCCAGGAGTAAACCGGGGCTCTGCGAACAGCAATCAAGAGGAGCGAGCTTTTTCAAAGCGCTCAGAAGACCTTAATGAATAACTAAAGTCTAGTTTGCTTTAATTTTTTGTCCCCCGTAAAGTCGACAAGTGGCACTTTGGGACGCAGAGGGGGGGAAGGATCCGTGGAGAGAGCACCAAAGCGCGGAGCTTGCAAGTCAGTCTCCTCCGCTCACCTTTAACATGGCTTCAACGACCTGCACTCGGTTCACCGATGAGTACCAGTTGTACGAGGAGCTGGGGAAGTAAGTTCGCCTCATTTTTCCGAATTGTTTTCGTCGACAGTTTTAAATGAAAGTGACGCTTAATTGCAATGTGCTTTTTGCTCCCGCTTGTACCGGGAGACCCCCGCTTACCTGTTCTCTACCTGATGCGTTCGGTTAGCGCGTGTAGGCAGGGCGTCTCGCGAACCCGAATTCGAAATTCTTTCGATTGAACTAACTTATCACGAACTGGTTATTGCCGAAGAATGCGAGCGAGTAAGGAAACGCGAAAAAACTCAGTCCCCGAGGTCGTATATTTAACAATCCGAATGCTTTCATTGTTATCTCAACTTTTTGAATCCCTGCTCGGTAACGCCCATTAGCTTGTATTTCGGCGGCGACGGTGTAGAGCGTATCTTAGCGTATTAGTTCAAAAAGTTGATTTTTTTTTAAAGCACACGCCGCTGAGTGGCTTGAAAAACATGCCGAATGTTTACTTGCTATATCATAATTAGTCAGTCATCCTTAACAATGATTCAGCGAAGCATGCTCCCCCGGCGACTTGCCACTTGAAAATAAGCAGAAATTTGAATGGAATTTGGCGATATTGGCGGAGACGCACCTGTCTGGGAGCTTTAATTAAACGTAGCCCTCAGAACAACACTACAGCTATGAGAGGAACGGCATGTAGACAAGGATCTGAGCGTGCTCTTCCTCATTCCACAGTGAAGAGCCTGAGAACCACACGTGTCCACAAAACAGAATTGCCATTCCAAACAAGTGCAGTTTTGCCTCTCTTACAATTTACCAGCCTGCAGGATTAAGACTTGTTAAAGGGCTTGATGCGAGCTTCCACATTTCACATTGTGTTTACCCAGATAAACGCTTTCTTCTGTTGGCTCTCCATGTGGTGTAGTTTTGCAGAGCAGCAGAGTATTGCTGATAGTATTGCTGTCAACATTATTCATCACATTGGCTTGACTAAAAAACAGCCATGACACCAGTTACTGCTTCACTATGTCTTCAGGAATGTCGCTAAAAACAGGTTTTCCAGTTTGTTTGGCTCTCCTGTAGGCCACCTTGCGGGTTTAATCCACATGTATCTGTTAGGAGAAATCTTGTGATGGAGCCATGCACACAGGGACTTGTTAAAAAGCCAATCCAGTGTGTTGTAGCGAGCGATGGAATCTGTTCGCTCGCTGTTCAGAGCAGCGCTTCACACGGTCTGCAACAAGACCTGTGCCTTTCCTTGGATGTCGTGTTACCACTTGTTGGTATCCTTGCATACATTCTTGATGTACATACCAGAAGTGTGTTTTGCATGGCTGCAAATGGAGAACCTTTTGCATCAAAGTGTTTTTGGAAGATCCTGCTGAGCAATGTTAATGATTTAATCCCCAACAAGTCAGACATAGCTATCAAGCGAATTCTACTAATCCACATTAGCCAAAAAGAGATGTAAGAGCCACCGTCTGCCTGCACAGGGGTTTTCACTTTTGTCCCCGATTAGACCTCTTTTTAAAGGACTGTCTGGGTTGTGCTCAGACTGTGCTTGATTGACATCTCCCTCAGTCTACTGTTAATTAAGTGCCAGGCCTGAAGAATGTGTGGATTAAAATGGTGAAATCTCTGGTTCTGCTATATCGCTTTGGATCTTCTTGTTTTCAAATATCCATAATGAATTCAACAATGTTCAAAATCTGGCACCCTCATTATCCGCATCCTAGCCAGTGAGTGACAGTACTAAAAGGAATTAGTCAGATTACATGCAGCTACCTCTGGAGCCATAAAAAAGGCTTTACATTACTTTTTCACATATGGAGTAGTACCCGAGACCTGCCAAAATTGGTGAAGTTACTTTTTCATTAGAATACTGATTATATTATATAGAATTAGATATACTGAAAGTCCAGAATAATGCAGGGTAGATTCCAGCCTGACTGAAGCTTAGAATCAACTCAGTACATCTCTCGTTTGAACATTAAGGCACTTTTGTGTACGTGCGGCAGAGAGGTCACAAAGTGCTTTACACGATTAAAGAAATATAGTTAGAAAACTGATACAGGCAGGTTTGTAGCTACCATTGAGGAGAGCGAGGTCACGTCCTTGGTATATTTTCTGGGTCTTTATAAAATTGTTTATGTGTAAGTTTGCAAAAGAGTTAAATTAAAGTTGTCAGTTGTGTTTTCAGTTAAGGTTGTCATCATTATCTCGCTAGGAGAGCTGAATAGCTCTACACATGCAATCATTACATGGTATACTGTATATTCAATGAGTTGCGCACATACAATCCCGTCATTCATTACTTTTTGAGGGCTGAGGGGTGGCACCTGCCCTTCACACTCAAAACAAGTAATTACTAGTCTATATTTATTTAAAGGTGGGAGCAAAACAAGTCCAGACTGTTAGGAGTTTCTGCTCTAAAATTTCAGTTACAAAAACAAAAAAAACTAACTAAATAAATATAAATATAAATATAAATATAAATATATATATATATATATATATATATATATATATATATATATATATATATATATATATATATATATATATGTATATGTATGTATGTGTATATATATATATATATATATATATATGTATATGTATGTGTGTATGTATGTATGTATATATATTTGAAAAATCTTGCCATACCATGACATTTCTAACTCTCCTGTAGGGGTGCTTTCTCTGTGGTGAGACGGTGCATGAAGATCTCCACAGGGCAGGAATACGCCGCCAAAATAATCAATACCAAGAAGCTGTCTGCCAGGGGTGAGTACATGTTCTGTAATGTGGCTTTAACCAAGTCCAGGCCAATATGAACCAAATGTCTGTCATGATAGCGAAATGACATATTGGCTGATATCGATAATTATTTATCCTAAGACCTGTCCTATTTTTATCACTGTTAAAGACCAGGCGAAAAGGGGTTGAATTTAACCTCATTATTTTGAATATAAGCACTTAATCAAGGCACACAGGATATAATCACATTAACATGATAAAAAAAACACAAATAAGATCAAACGAATAAATAAAAACTGCAGACCTGGTTGCTGAATTGGTTGTTCTTGTGTTTTTGTCATGGATGGTTTTGTAAAACAGTCAAACAGCAACAGAGCTGGTGCTGCAGATTGTGGGCTGTAGTTGCCCTGGTGGTTGCGGCGAACACGTCGCCTGTCACAGCTGCAGTGTCTCTGCAGGCCCGGTGGCAGAACAGTGGCTATGTAGCGAGCCCAGAGACACTTCAGCAGTGAAGGGTGGCTCCAGAGGATGCGTGACACCAAGACGAGCAGCGGCAGACGGGACAGTGGCCAGAATGGTTGGGGTGCTTGCTGGCATTTATACTGTTTTACAGGCTGGTCTTGTGAGAACTGTGACCCAAAGTAATGCCTCTGACACACTGTTCTGTTGTTGTCAGTCTCATGGCGATGGTGAACAGAACTACATACCTGCTAAATTGGCTGTTCTGGTGTAGCTTGTAGCGCACCATTATTAAGGGATATTATTGGCTGTTTATAAGTCGGCTATGTGCTGTCAAGTTCATCTGCATTGAATGCACACTTGTGAAACAATGTGGCTATCCCATATAACTATTGCCCTTGTTTCATCGCTCAGGCCTACTTTAACCCCAGAAGAAGCTATTGGCATACTAGATGTTGTTTAGTACATCTAGTACTAACCCTAACCCTAGATTCTGTTAACTGTGTTGTGTAGAGACACACAGATGGCACAGATCATTCTGGGACAGTGTCTTTGTGTCAAACTGTTCCTTTTTTAGCCATGTCACCTCTCAAACCAACTTCTTTCGTTTTGACTGTACATGTTTTCTCACCCCTTCCCACAGTCATTTCTATAAGCGGAAGGTTGTCAGATTTCAAGAGCGTAAAATTCCCTTTCACTTTCATGATTTCCATTTAATGTAAGACCACTCATCAAAATGGCACCAACATGAAGGAGCTCCTTTTGTGACTCATTCTCTGATATCAACCACAGCCTCTGTCTGATGAGCTGTATGTGACTCACTGCACTGTCTTCTTTCACAGTAAAACACAAGCCAGTGAAGGCAGCACACTGGCAGAATCAAGAAAAACTCCTCCTGGTGACCTTTTTGTGTGCTTGCATCTGTAACTGAATGTTTGTTCAGGAAGTGGCGGCATGGATTCTTTATTTTCCACTCCTCACCTTCTCTATTCTGTCCATCATTTTCTGTGCCGCGTGGGCAGAAGCTCCCGCTGTCCAGATTATGCGCGACTGATTGATCCCTGGGCTGATGAGAAAGCGTACAACACACAAATACACAAACAAAAGGAGATATGCTTGAAAAGGCACACAGTGATGTTGAGCGACAGCATAGAAGCAACAGATGTAGCGTCTCATGAGGGAAGCAGGGGGTTTCCTAACAGCATCAACAGCTTCATGTAGAGAACAGACTGTATTTTCATAGTTTTGGCTGAAAGGTTTTGGATCGAAAAACTAACATTGGTCATCTATTGCTCCTATTCCTTGCCTCTAGATTAAGTCCTATGAGTCCAAAGTTGCTTGAGACTGTTGTAAATGGGATATGTGTGTGCGTTGTACTGTTGATTGGACTAAGCAAGAAGACATCATCATGGGCTCCAAGAAAGTGTGATGAGCACACCAGAATTCTTCAAATCAAGATTCATCCATTATTCCTCGAGAAATGTACGTAAATGTTGGAAAACGCCTTATCTGGCAATTATGAAGAGAGTGAGATAAAATTCCTGGATGAGTGTCTTTATCCAGATCTTCAAAAAAGTTGATGGGGTCTATTCTGGGTTGAGATCCATTCTCTATCCAAATTTTGGTGGAAATCGGTTCTGTAGTTCTTGTGTAATCCTTCTGACGAACCAATTTACAAACAGACAGGAGTGAAAACATTACTGTCTTGGCAGAGGTAAATATTTTGCACATGATTACAAAATAAGTTTCAAAGTATGACATCATTGTACATGTTGCTGCATCAAACTGCATGTTTTAAATGTTGAATGCTTGGTTATTTAAGGGCAAATACACACAGCTTTACTTTTTACCTTTGACTAAACACTTACATGTGCCTGTGGCTGAGACTGAGACAAGTCCAAAATTGTGGCTATAAATCTTGAGACAGAATGTGAGGTAGTATTTTGTTAACTGAGTACAACACTTTGAAGATAAAACACAAGTTGTAATATTCAAAATGATATTGTAACTGAGATGATTTACTTAACCTGAAATTAATCACATCAATAATGAATGTAAAAATCTTTTTTCATCTGACAGATATCCACACCAATTGCCATTTTGATAAGTTGTCTGACCTGAAAATGGCCAGATCAGTACTTGTATATTCTCACTGCATTATTGTTGTTATTATGACCCTCAATATGGTTTCCAGCATCCCAAAATCCCTGCCACTGAAAGACACTTCAGGTTAACAGCTGGGTTACTGATGATAAGATTTATAACTATACGTCTGATTTATTTAGTGCTGAAACAAATTGCAGCCTCAAATGGTGAAATTCCCCATAATCCACCTTACAGGGGTTTCACATGACAGCAGTGGTGTTCAGAAGAGATGGAGAGAGAAAACCTTACTGAAGGCTCACTGTCCCTTCAGGCAGACGGACAGCAGAGTGTTGTCAGACCGTCTGATAGATACTGAAGCAGGCAGGCTGAAGTGAAGATCACGTTCAATGAGGGGAAACCCCAGGGTCACTGCCAGCGCTGCTGACACTGCTGCTGCGTGAGGAGAAATCTTAAACAGGAAGCTCCATCCCAGTGGAGAGGCTTTATGTGGCTGTAAACCTTGGCTTCACACCAAAGGCAGTGCTTTTGGGTGGAGTGCACTTCCAAGGATTATTGACGTGATTGTACTGCAGTTGAATTATTGAAGTGTGATGTCAGAAGGATGTTTTTTGTCAAGAAGATACAGTTATGATCACGTTCTCATCTGTTCTGTTTTGCAAGTTTGTCTGCATTGACAAGGACATTATACATATTTGCTATACGTCATAGTGTATTTTCCCAAATCAGCATTGCATTTTTAAAATTCTTATCGAACCTTAAGCTTTGAATTGTTGTGAGAACATATTCGTGCCATCAATTGAAGTATACTGTCAAGAATATTTTATAGGAAAAGCACGGTGCGAGGTCACTCCTCCACTCAGGGGTATCAGGAAGTGGGTCGTTGATATGAAGGTAGGACACAGCTTGGTTTGAGAGCAGCATGAGTGTTACTCCTTAGGGTGTAGCCTCCACTGTGATTGGATCCTGAGTGTAAAACATGCTAGATCATATAAAGACATTGAAAGATGCAGTATGCAGTAATAGTTGTTGTGGCTTTGTGTCATTTTGTTGATGTTTGAGATGTCGTTGCTTCGTTTTTTAAGCTTGAGTGGTCAAGTGGGGCAGCCTGTACATATGAGCCCCTTTTTACACAGCCTGTTCAGGTGGGTCTGTTGCATATGAGACCACGGTTGAGGTCATGAATAGCTACAGTCAAGCCTCCAGGACATTGATAGTTCTGTAGATCGAATTGCTTTTATGACATGTTTTTTTGTCCCTTGTTGTTACAAGTACATTAAATGAAAGACAATGCCAACATATGTATACTCTTCAAGTAAGTCTTTCTTCCTCTTCTGAATGTTCTTTTACAAGATTGCATCTACCTTTTTTGTTTATTTATTTATTTTAAATTATCTAC
Source organism: Diplodus puntazzo (assembly GCA_963678695.2). NCBI lineage: Eukaryota > Metazoa > Chordata > Actinopteri > Spariformes > Sparidae > Diplodus > Diplodus puntazzo. The sequence goes on along the minus strand of OZ023170.1, from coordinate 13,059,882 downwards.
CTTATTTTTATGAATTAATTTGATCATGGTGGAAGTTCACAAATTTGTTTGTGTATTTCTTTGCCCAAACTACTCCCTTCCAAATAAAGCCCTTATAGCCCTAATACTGGGACAAGCACAGAACATGTAACTAAAACATTATCCAGATGTACTGAAGTGAAAGCCTGTCTTCTCTGACAGCACTGGCTCGTATGGAGGAAAAACTAGGGCAGTGGTTGAACACAGCCCTAGTGATGCTTGGACTCAGCGGAGTGAAAATGATCACTTGACAAACCCACCAGGCTGTGGAAAAGCTAGCTATGGTTCAGGAGCCAGCCATTCTGACGTTTTGCTTCTGGAAAATACCCTAGGCCCCAGCCGCTCATGGTGAACTCTTCATTCCCATGGAAACAAAAGAGATGGAGAGCTAAATATAGTCTGTGGGGTAATATAGGCGTTGGAGTATATGACAGTCTTGGTGCTGTTAATTATCCAAGTGCATGATGGTGTTTGTGTTGTATGAATTGCAAAGCTCAGACTCATTCAGTTAAACAAAGAACAATAATCTAATTTACTGAATTTCTTTCATCTAGCTTCATTTAACAGCAATGAGCCTGTAAGTTCTATCTCTGTCATGTTTACACAGGCACAAATACTACACAAAAATTGTAGATTAACATGCCTGAGCCAACTACTTTTTATGTTCCAATCTGATGACCTGACCCCTCAACCCTAAGATTTATATGTACAACCGGTCTGAGGTACTTGACTCCTTCCTGCAACGCTCCCCTGTGTAGACTAGACACACGCACGCACACACACACACACACACACACACACACACACACACACACACACACACACACACACACACACACACACACACACACACACACACACACACACACACACACACACACACACACACACACACTAAATAAAGTGCTCTATCAGAGCACACACCGCTGGTTGGTGTGTGTGCAGGGCCAGGAGTTGGCTTAGCAGCTAATGTCAGAGGCTCACACGCAATTTACACAGTTCCCTGCAAAGACTTTTGAGTGTGTCTTGGCATTGTATCCACAGCTCATCCCTCAGGTCCTGGCTGACCCATATGGCCTGTGACTTGGATGGCCAACGAGCTGTTGACACAAGCTTAAGTGATGACTCACAACGCCCAGAGAGAATGTCCTTGTGTCTCTTTTAAATGGTATGTAATTTTGAATAATTGACTAAGAGTACTTGTAGACTGGTTAATGTTTTCTAAGAAGGATATGAAAATTATATGTTGGCACTTGTTTCCATACCTTGATAGGCAGTGGGATGCTGTAAGAGCAATAGTGCCACATTTTGACAAATGTTATTTGCGTTCTTGCCATCTGTTAGTTCAGAGGACCAGTACTACCTCATATCTTTCCGGTAAATCTAAGGCTACAGTCAGCAGTTAGTTGGCATAGCTTGGCACAAAGTCTGGAAACTTCCTGGAGCCCTGAAGTTGCCAGGCAGGACCGGGCCTAAAAAGGTCAAATTTAACCATTTTGAATATAACCACTTAATCAAGGCACACAAATCATAATTACATTAACATAATACAAAAAAGCACACAAATAAAATTACACTAATGAATAAAAATACTCACTGGTTCTTTTTTCATTCACAATTTCCACACACAGGCTCACAGGTTGTAATGAATCATTAGTCAGTTATTATATGTGCAGCTGCACTGTGTCTTGGCTCATAGGTAGAGCAGTTGCGGCCAGAACTGGCCTGTCTGCTCTACCTAATGAGCCTAGAGACACTCTGGCAGTGAAAAGTGGCTCTGGAGAATGTGTGACACCTAGGGGAACAACAGAAGAATGGTGCAGAGGCCGAAATGGCTAGTGCGTTTGCTAGCACATCTGCGGATCATAGGCCGCCGTATCAGACTGCAACAAAGCAGACATTAGTACTTGTGAGTTAATAATTTAACTGGTCTTGTGAGAACCCAAACTAATAAGTGGCCCATAAATGCCTCTGAAACGTTCCTCTGTTGTTGTCAGTCACATAGCTGTGGTGCAGCGGAACTACATATGATGATAAATGATTGGCTGTTTTGCGTGTCACTCGTAGCATGCTCCATCATCAAGGCTAATCATAGGCTGTTTATATGTCAGGGCTTATTGGCTTATCTGCTGTCAAGTTTGTTTACATTTAATGAATACAAATGAAACTACTGAGTACTTTGTAGAACCAATTCCTTTTATTATACAGCCCAGAGGAAATACTCCAGTTTATCAGTTTCAAAGAAATGGGAAGAGGCGGCACCTGAGTGAATAACGCCAATTAAAGAAAAGTCAAGAGGGACCTTGGGTTAACCTACTGTAGTCTTCACAAATAATACAAAACATCAAATACACCAAACAACCCAAAATGCAAAGATTTTTGTAATTGAATACTAAAAATACCAGCAAAAGTTCCATTTTTATTTTTTTGGCACAGTGTCAGAATCCCCTGTGTCCCCTTTTGACTTGTCTTGATTGTAAACAAGTTTGTTGAACATTTCCCCACAACAATGCAGAGTACAAAAATTTGAATCTCAGCAATTCTATTTTTGATGACATCACTGTGTTTAACCAAGTGAATAGCTGTCAACATTCATGTGACTGAAAATCCTTGTTTTCTTTGTCTGCGCTGTATGTGTTTCACCAGGAGAAAATGGATGGGGTTTTGTGTTGTCTTTGCGTTTCTTTTCTTTTTCCACATAAATCATCAGTGTGTTGAACTCCCTGTGACTGATTAAGCTGAGACAAAAGGCTCTGGAGCTCTTAAACTGTCTGATTTGAACTGGATTTTGATTCACATATTCAGTGATGTAAAGAAGGAAAGTCTTTCTGGTGCTTTTTACAGTTGAAATGCACTGGGAATCCTAACAGTAGTGCAATGACAGAATTGTGTTTGTACATCTGTAATAATTCACCCCAGACTCCCTCTTCTTGTAACTGATGCACAGTTGCTCACGGCAGGCTAAAAATATCTCTTTAGAACAACGCAAGGGAGCGTGAAAAACAGAAATCAGACTGCCATGTTATAGGACAACTGTCAGCGGGAGTGGAGGCCTCACCAGTCATTGGCATCTGGTATTTTTTTTATCTCTGCCTGCCTAATTTACTCATCAATCAACTGGCAAGGGAAAGAATTATCGTCCCAGCCTTTCTGTTTTTAAATGGTAATTAATGTTATTTCCTCCGCAGCTCCAGCTCACTGTGTTCAAGCTAAAGAAGGGATGAATAAGTGAGAGAATAATGAGCAGTGGAAATGAAAGAATGGAAGACACTAAGTCATGGAAAAAGATCAGCATAATGTACGTTTAAGATAAACACATGTCATCTGTCAAATGGCAAGCTAAAAGAATTACCTAACTATTCAGCAATTCAAAATGCCAGTTCATGACATTCAGCCACACTAACCGTCTTGTTAAGTTTTTTTTTTTTTGGGATACAATTGTTCGAAGTTCCTTTGTAGTGCAGGCAGCAGATTGCAGGTATTGACTAATGGGTGATGAAATACACTGGCAGATGCAAGGCTGATTTGTCTGCTATCAGCCACTCAATCAAAGCCTACAGGAGGTGCCTCATCAATACTGATAAGCTGCATTGTCTATCTCTTGATGAATAAAAACACTGGGTGGATTTCCATGGATTAGTGTCTCAGTCACTGAAGTCAAGCCTTTGTTTGATGAATCAAACGGGAGATAAAAAAGGGCCACTTTTCTGTCTGTTGGCTTTCTTTCAGCTCATATCCGACTCAGAGCAAAAAGGTGTTTGAAGACTAATACTCAATCAGAGAAACATTGGAAGGATCAGTTTGTCAGAAAATCAATGTCAATAACTTAAGTGATTTTATTTATTTAAGTTATTATAAGACACCAAATATTATCTGGTTCCAGCTTTTCAAATGTGAGAGTTTATTGCCCCTCTCTGTTTAATTTGAATATGTTAAAGTTTTATACTTTTGGTTGAACCAAACAACCAATTGTTTTCCTCTGTTTTGAGCCATTTTATGGCAGAACAATGTAGCTGCCCCAATGCCATGATTTATAAGCACTTGGATGTCTTTAAAATGGTGAACACTAGGGTTGTTCTAATACATGTACCAGAATCACCAATGGTTGAGGAAGTTTTTTATAGGCACCGTGTCTAATATGAAACTACTAAAACAATCTAAACACGATACAGAGAAGTGTAGAACATGCACTGCTTAATATGACAAATTTTAGTCTCAAAATCCATCAGACAGATTGTGTTCCTCCTCCTAAAATTCTATTTTTCTCTTTTCTCTTCATTGTCACATTGTCTAACTTGGTGGTGTTGCTTTCCATTTTTAATTTGTTGGTTCACAAAGCAATCTTTGTAGATTGCTAGTTTACATGATGCTCGCTATTTAGATTACTCCCATATTGCATTGTTAGCCTGCTTGTTCTTTAACTATCATATCAATCGTGAAATTGACAAAGGGAGAGTTAAACTCTAAGAAATACATGTCCCAAATTTGACATTTGTCTTTGACCTCTATCTTATCTCACACCAAGTATTTATGAATGTGTGTTGTGTTTTTAATGCTGGAGCATTGGTATTACCCTTCAAAAATGTGATTGAGTTGCCAATCCATCCATATTTCACTGGATCGAGTTGTGTTTACGACAGGTTACGCAGGCAGTCCAGAACTCATTTTACCTAGCCTGGTCCGAGGACTTCCCTTTCTAGATGCTGTGTGTAATTCCTCCGGCATGTTCCGAGTCTGACCAGAACACATCCCAGTTGAACATGACTAGAACACATGCACAGGGACATGTCCAGGAGGCATGCTATTCATATACCCCAACCACCTCAGCTGGATCGTTTTGATATGGAGTAGGGATCGACCAATTACTGGCCGGGCCGATTACACGAGTAATGGCAAATCAGCACTGAAGGCTTGGTGTCACTGACAATGCAGAGAAAGGTGAGAAGGTCTGGTGAGCTGACGGAGCTGCATGAGGAGGGTAAAGCAGCTGACTGAAGTTATAAACATCACAATCCTCTACACTGTAGTTCCAAAAATACCACAGTCCTATGATTTGTTTCCATTAAGACCAGCATACGGAGCTTCCGAGTTACACCGCTGAAATTGCCCAAATAATGCAATTTTGTTATGTTTAACTGATAATGGTAGCATGTCTATAGCCTTTCTAAAAGTGATGGCTGGCCCTTATAAATAGGTGTTGTGTTAGTGTAGCAGATAATGACGATGCTAATGTCGCATTTCTTAGAGCTAATTTGAATGCCGCTTTTGCCAGGGTTGGACCTTGACCTTCATGACCAACATCTGAAGGTGCAGCCAGAATGAGCACAGTGTCTTGCGTGGTAGTCACAGGATTAGATCTTTGCTCTTTTTGGATTCTGTGGTTCTGTTGACTTCCTCAGGGACCATTTTGTTAGGGATGAGAGTCAACACCTAATTTTTTTTTGGCCAGGGCACTAGATGGAAAATTGTTGCTTCATCTGTTTATGCTTGGGAAGAGTCAATATCACAAGTGAAGGCATTTAAAGTATCATACGAACTTTTACACAGGAAAGAGTAATATAATTCTGTTTATGTGCATTAGAAATTCTATTTAATGTTTTGTATTATTTGTCAAGGCTACTGTAGGTAATCCCGAGGCCCCTCCTGACTTGTCTTTCATTGGTGTCATCCACTCAGGTGCCGCCTCTTCCCATCTCTTTGAAACTGATAAACTGGAGTATTTCCTCTGGGCTTTATACTAAATCCTCATTTAGCCAAGTAGGGCAGCCACTTGAGGGACAGGCTGCCTGCTTTAATTAGGGCTTCTTTGTCTGTCAGACAGAGACTGGCTGCTTCAATCTAGAGACAGAATCTTCCAGCGGTGCTCTCCTCCGCCTTAATAAACCACTCTGCTGTCTCTGAGAGCACAAGGTCAGTCGCTCTCTGTTCCTCTGAAGCTTTGTGGCTCTCTGGTACAGCAACCCTTTCCCTTATTCTGTCCTGTTGTCTGCCTTTCTTATTCTTGTGGCATTAGCATTTGAACTTTTGATATTTGTGTTCATCACAACAGTAGCAGCATGGTGGCACAGTGGTTAGCACTGTTTCCTCACAGCAAGAAGGTCCTGGGTTCAGTACCACTGAGTCAGGGCTTTGCTGCGCAGAGTTTGCTTGTCTTCTCCCCGTGATGCATAGGTTTCCTCGGGGTACTCCGGTTTGCATTTTTGCATCATGTATTCATGTAATGCTGCTGCAGTTATCAAGGGGGTAGACAATGGGACTTTTCTCTTGCTGCATGATTAGCCCTTGAAATAAAAACAGGGTGTAACTTTTACTAATGTCAATCCTTGTCATTTCCACAAAGGTGAAAAGAAAAGAACATGACGGAAAGTAAACATGCAATACATACAAGGTGAACACTTTAGTAGTCAAGCTGTGAAACAAAAATATAACTTTGACCGAAAATATCTTGGCTCCTGACGCTTGGAATATGTAATGCCCTTTTTGTCTTGGCACAGTGAAAGGTACTTATAGAATATTTTAAATGCACTGTGCCACACTTACATGATTTATGTAGCCCATTAGGACTCTTAAGACTCTTGAGGCAGTAAATAATGTCCACAGAGCATTTTTCTTATGATGACCCTGTGTTGTTAAAACAGCACCATGGGGCTTCTCCTGAAATAATTAATGGTTTGTGCACTAATGGAGTTTCCTCATGTCTCAGATAAACACTATCTGGACTGTGTCAGTAATACGGCTTTCCTAATGTTTGGACAGCCCACACATATTTTGCACCAACAGCAGAGGGGAAAAGCTGCCAGAACCATGTGAAAGGCGATCCCCCATAGACACTCTTGGCCGAAATCTTGTTTTGTCTCTCTCCTCCCCTCCCTTCACTATGTTATCTCTCATCCTCAGTGGGTGGTATCAGGGATTACATCATACTCTGGAGATGATTTAAGTTGGTTCTCGGGTCAGCCACAGCAAGAGCCTTTGTTTCTGGCTCATAAAGAGGCTTAGGTGGTACATCAGGGCATTTGTCATTTCAGAAAAAGTGTAACCTTAACTCCTCTATAGTTCTGTTGCAATCTACAGTATGTATCAAGTTTGTCCCTTAATCTACAGTATGTATCAAGTTTGTGTCTAGTTTATAGTTTACTATGATCTTATTTGGATATCAAAGATGATTGCAGTTAACATTTCCACTTCAGGTGATCCATTTGATAGGATTAACACAAACTGTAAATGTTTTGATCATACATTTACATCTTCAGCCATCGCAAGTGATTTTCTTTGTCAACCTTGCTATTTTCACTGCCCGGCCAAAAAAACACACATGTTTTGTTGGACTGCCTTGAGCTTTGATTACTGCACACATTTGCCGCGACATCGTTTTGATCAGCTTATGCAAGATCACAACATTTATTTCCATCCGGAGTTGCTTTCATTTTTTGCCAAGATTTTGTATTGATGATGGGAGAGTTTGACCACTGTGTAAAGTCTTATCCAGCACATCCCAACGATTCTCAATAGGGTTAAGGTCAGAACTCTGTGGGGGCTAATCCATGTGTGAAAAAGATGTCTTGTGCTCCCTGAACCACTCTTTCACAATTTGAGCCCGCTAAATCATTGTCATCTTGTAAAATGCCAGTTGCATCAGGAAAGGAAAAAGTCCATTGATGGAGAAACCTTGTCGTCGAGTACATTTTTTTGGGCACATAACATTGCTGAACCTAGACCTGACCGACTGAAGCAACCCCAGATCATAACACTGCTCACATAGGCTAGTATGGTAGGCACTAAGCATGATGGCTGCATCACTTCATCAGCCTCTCCTCTTACCCTGATGGCCCCATCACTCAATCTGGACTCATCAGACCACATGACCTTTTTCCATTGCTCCAGAGTCCAGTCTTTATGCTCCCTAGCAAACTTTTTTTTTCCCAATTTGCCTTACTGAGAAGTGGTTCTCTTAAGGCTACACCGCTGTTTAGTCCCAATCCCTTGAGTTCTAGCTGCATTGTGCATGTGTAAACGCTCTTACTTTCACTATGTAACATAGCCGTGATTTCTCCTGTTGATTTTTGACGATTTGATTAAACCAAATGTTTAAGTGTTCTCCGATCACAATGATTCAAGATTTTTTTTTTTTGTTCACATTTCTTGATGCGGGGCAAAGTTTTGACACAAGAAAATGAAATGAAGAAATGCAAAGCTACTCAATGCAGCAGTTGGGGTTAAAAATGTGCCAGCTGAAACATAATATTCACTGTAGTAATCATCCAGTGGGAATCTCTTACCTATTTGCATTGTTAAATCCAGGCTGGGAATTTTTGTTTTTGCCCAGGCAGTGTATTTAGAATATTAATTCAGTGGTTTAGTGTTGTATTCAAAGTTGAGCCAATTAGTTAATTTAATTAGTCCACAGAGCAATGTTTATAGTGCTAAACAGTTGCCATTTTTTTTAGGCAAAAATACAAAGAACTTGTTCCAGCTTCTAGAATTTTAATATTTGATGGTTCCCTTAGTCTTGGATCAAAATAAAATCTATTTTAGGGTTATTAACTGTTAGTTTGATAAATGAAGCAGTTTGAATACATTAACTTGGACCCTGGAAAATTGATGATGAAAAAATCTGTAGTTTTAACTAAGGCTGCACAATAAATGAAGCATGATGGAAATTACAATATGGCTAAGTTGAATATACAAATGGTAAGAAGCTGCAGTTATTTGATGAAGGTAAAATGTTGACCATAACAGCATTATAATGAAGAACTGTACAAACTGAAAAGTTACCCACACTCATCTAGCCGCTGTAGGGCTGTTGGATCAACGACAGATGTTTTTGTTTCACATTTTGTCAGCGTGCGTCCACAGACAAAGAGCTCAGACAGACCTCGAAAGCAAGAGCCGCCATGTTCGCTCTCTAAACTCCAACCAAACTGTATAAACTTGGCTGTGCTGGTAACACAAAGCAAGAATCTGTTACTACGCTGTCTAGATCTGGGGTTCTGCCAGTTTGAATGTGGAGCAAAACATTTCTTATCATGATTAGGTTTTGCTGCATGAGCTGATCAAGAACTCTTAGCTATTGCCTGACCCGATCTATATTTGAGAGCAGTACAGCTATTCACTTGATGTCAGTTACATTCCAGCCACTGTTGTTTTGAATCTCATTCACACAACACTCACAAACTCATTAAATTTCACTTTGTGTATCATCATGCTGATTGTGGCATGGTTTAAAACAAAATAATCCCTCTTTCATCCCACCTCATGTCTCTCTCCCTCTTTTATTGTTTTGGCTGCATCACCAAACGTCTGCTTCCAGCTTCCACAGTTTTTGTCAACTGTTGGCTCCAGAACGGTCTTGGCAATTTTTTTTTTCTTTCAGTCATGACTACTGCGGCTAGACTGTGCTTGGAGACCAGGGGAAATTTCCCCAAACAGATGGTCACTTTGCTCGCCAGTGCTGAACTGGGCACACAAACAGCAGGCTGATGCTGTAGTTCCACTGAAATGCAGGGATTTCGCAGGCACTTTGACTGTGGTGGCTCATGAAAACACAAGGAAAAATGGAACATTGACAGAGAACACAAATTTAAGTATATCAGTATTTCTCAAAGTAAATCGTTTAGCAGTGGTGTTCAGGGCCCCTGATCACTTTGTCTTAAAGCAGTTCAGCTCATTGACTATGGCTTAAAGAACACATTTAATATAGGTATTCTACTTTGGGATATGATTGTCCGAGATGTGATATTTATCACAATATTTATTGTTCTGCTGCCTGGTGATTTCACTTGGCACATTTTGGCATTAAACAAACTTAAATAATATCTTCAGTTGTATTTCAGTCTCATAACTTTCAGGCATAGAAAAGGGCTTGAAGTGGCTGGTAAATAGCATGCTAGTCCATCAGGATTTTGAGATGTGGTGCTGGGTGTCGTCTGCTATGAAAACTAGATGGGATAAAATAATAGATACTCGTGCCTAATGGTGTTCATGACCCAAGCCTATGGGCTATAATTACACAGCCCCAAAATAAACACCCCATGAAATTATGTCTTTGCTATATATGCAATGTCAGTCTAACAGTACTGAGTCTTGGCAATAGTGATGTTGTGATGCTAGGCTTCAATACACAGCTGTTGGTTTTCATGTAGCCTTTTTAGGATCACCTGAAACTGTGCCTGTTGAGTTACTCCAAAGGTTAAAGGTTACTATTCAAATATACCAGTGTCAGTGGTCATGTGTCCATATGAAACACAGAAAAAATATTTTCTTTCCATTACATTTAAGTCCAGGAATGATCACAGCAGGTGCAGTGAAAGATAATTGAGGTTGTCACACCACTGTCGAGATTAAACGCCTCCACTTGTAGGTGACTCACTTCTATAAATTGACTCAATGAGGTAGAGAAGAGAATAAAATATGTATGTCTATGTTCTGTAGTCTGTCTGTGTGCATGAGTTTAACAGTTTTGTGTTTCAGAAAATTTGATTCACTAGTCTAATTTTTTGAAGTTCAAGTTGCTGTTCATGAAATCCAAATTGGTGCCACAGGTGACACCATGTTAAATAAATGAAACAAAGAAGAGCTATTACAGAGGCACTTGCAGGCTTTAGTGACTTGGAAATTCTATTAGAATACACTTGTCACTCTGACAATAATAAAGGAATAAAGCGATTTGTTCTGCAATGAAAGTTCCACCATTTTAAAAGCTGCTTTCAAATAGTCTGGAAGAACTAAATCGAAGCAAAAAAAGCCCCATTAACTGAATTTGCATGTGCATTATTTGAATGCATCTCTTGCCAGTAATGTGTGATGCACATTATCTGAAGTCTAATTTATTGTACCACCATTAAGTAGCAGACTGTCACCACCATTAACCATTTCCTCCTACATGCCTCAGTAACTGCTCACACACCTAACAATGAATGCCATTGAAGTTGTATTTAAATTAGGCCTGTCTATCATTTAAAATATTTAATTGCGATTAATCCCAAATTAATCACACATTTTGTTATTTGTTCTAAATGTACCTTAAAAATGTTCCCAAGCCCAACAAGCAACAACAGATGGGCATACTGACCTGAATGTAACATTCCTCATTAATACTAACACAATGTAGTGTCGAACTTTACACTTGTGAATGATAACTGTACAGTTTTAATCGGCCTGCAAGCTGAAGCCACCAGTTATCGAGGGAGAGAAGGGCTCTCTGCATCAGTTGTGTGCTTGACCAGCAAGTGGTATTTGAGACTCGACGCACTCAGTGGTGACTCAGTTCACATTGACAGTAAATGGAAATAACTTCGTTCTTGTGGAGAGAACCAGCTGGTAGCACTTTAAAGCTGTACTTGCCACTCAAATGACCCTTTTCTTTATCCATTTCTGCTCAACGAGTTTTGTCTCTGCTGCCATCTGCTACGTTACTGCTGAATTGTTTCCTGATTTCCCAAATTTCGTGAGGGTCAAAACATGCATGCGCTAATAACGCGTCAAAGAAATTAAGAGTCAAAGGCCTTAAGAGGAATTTGCATTATCGCGTTAACTTTGACAGTTGTTCAACAATGTTACTTTGTCAATTATTTTCTTGATTAATTATTTAGTTGTTTGGCCTAATGAAATGTTGAAAAATGGTGAAAAATGTCAATGAATGAAACATTTCCTAAAGCCATGTTGCTTGTCTTTTTTCCACAATACAAAGATATCTTTTCTTTAAAAAAATTGCTCAAACTAAACTGAATTGATGATTAAAATATGAATATAAAATATTAACCTCATCCCTTTTTTTTTTTTTTTAATCTATCATAGTTTGAAGACCTAATTCCTAGTTCAGCTTTAACCTACTGAACCTGCCGTAGGTGTATGCACTTTATGAGTTTTTTTGTGAAATTAGAGATTACCATACTGAATAGTTTGTTTTCCTTTTGGACTTTGCTCAACATTTCTTACCGCATTTGAAACACTTATTTTGAATAGAGTCCTTCTACCAGTCAAACAAAGGCAGCACAATGGTTTGGTTGTACTTGATGGCCAACGAATTTCTATTTTGAAATGGGAAAATAGAATTTGGAAATAAGGAATCTGTGTATCATTTGTTCTTTTAATATTCAATTTGGAAACCAAAATCTGAAAATCAAAAATCAATTTGTTATTGTTTCTTGTTTATGAATCTGATACCAAAAAGCAAATAACAGTTTGTTCCTATTCATATTAAGAAGTGATCTTGCCAGATTTCTGTGATCTAGCCATCATCTCTTGTTGAGGCGCCTGGCGCTAGTAGCATAAAACACCCAAATCTATAGCCCAAACAATCGGCCATTGAAGTGCTAAAATGGTCAAAAATAAGCCCTGGACTTAGATTACGAGATGTGGAATTTCATTTTATCAGTCCTAGCTGTCATCATGCTTGACATGTTAATGATATGAAAGAACGACATGTAAAGCCTCTGTACACAGGACGTTTCAGGAGATGAGTGATGGCATTTCCTGGGCCAAATGCAACAGTGGTTTTGTGTGTCTGTGTGTCTGTGTGTGTGTGTGTAATCCAGGGTTTATAATCTTTGTCTTGTGTTCTGTCACTGCATCACAGCCAGTGAATCACACACCTCCTCCACACACTAAACCACTTTGGATTATGTCCTCTCGTGCTTTTGTTTTGTCTTGGTCATACATCTGTCAAAAAGCCTTGCAGGGCAAGAGTTGGGAAAAATGAAAGCTGGGAGTTCGGAGGAAGAAGTGGTAGTCCCTTACTGAGTGTTTTCATCACAATTTAAACTGCTATCACTAAAGGTCCTCTACAGGGTATTCAGATGTTTTCTTGTCATTAATTGAGGACAAGATGGATGGGTGTCATCACTACATTGTCAAAGCTGTAAGTATTTTTCTCACAAGTGGCAGAATGTCAGCTGAATTTTAATTCAAAACTAAATAGAAGTGAGGAAATTCTGAGCTCAACAGACTGAGGAACCTGAGTAAACAAAACAGCCAGGCTCAGATAGGATGACCTCCCTGGCCAAATGTCCACGTGTTATCACTTACTCATGTCCACAGTTACAGATAATAAAATAAATGTCCAGGATTTTTCTTCACACATATTTGTCATGTTTGACACACATACACACTGGTAATGTGATCTCTTTCCACTTTAATCCCATAGACTCAATCAGATTAGAGAGCTTCTCTAATGAAAGTTTGGCATCAACCTGTGTGTGTGTGTGTGTGTGTGTGTGTGTGTGTGTGTGGTGTGTGTGTGTGTGTGTGTGTGGTGTGGGTGGGTGGGTGGGTGTGGGTGGTGTGTGTGTGTGTGTGTGTGTGTGTGTGGGGGGGGGGGGGGGGGGTGTGTGTGTGTGTGTGTGTGTGTGGGGGGGGGGGGGGGGGGGTGTGTGTGTTCAACCTCTGTTGAACATTAACACAGACTTGAGGGACATTGCTATAAATTAAGCTCTTGGCACCATGCATCTTTGAAAACTTGTTCTATCTAACTGGAGGGGCACTGCAGTCTTTGGATTATGTCTAACCCTTACTGATACATTCCATGAAAAGACACAGGGCTCTAAACTAGCTACTCAATTAAAGAGTGCAACAGATTCATTTGACCATCAATGCTGTCAATACTAACACTAACCATATATTTGAAGATCTAAGATCACTGTTACCAAGCAAAGTCGTCCTGGAAAATGTCTCCAAGTTTTTTGAGAAGGCACAAGCATCACACGCGTAAGGAACAGCAGACACGTCAAAGCTACTCCCATAGAACAGAAGCTCTCACCTGGAGAAATAAGGACATCAACAGCACAGCACACCCTGGTATACAAGAGAAGTGGGTGAAAAGCTTGTCCACCAGAGAGCTGACCCAACCAGAGAAGGATGTCCTTGCCAAAGGTCTGAGAAGAATTGGAAGTAATTCCAGAGCAGATACTGGTAGTAGATCTCATCACAGCAGAGTTGGCTATCAGAAACAAAAAGTTGTCAGACACAGAGGCAGAAAAGCTACGGTTGAAGGTATCAGCCACTCTTGGTAATGCAAAAGCACTCCCCTCCAACGTCACTAGCGAGGATAGGAAGGCCCTGGCATCACTCAAAAGAGGCCAAAACATCACCATCTTGCCGGCAGACAAAGGGAGATGTACTGTAGTGTAAAACACAGTGGACTCCTACACCAAAGTCACTGATCTGTTTCGTGATACTAACACCTATGAGTAGGGATGCACCGATACTGGTATCTGGAATCGGGCCGATACTGTTCTAATATACTCGTACTCGTTAAAGTTTGCCGATACCAAGAACCGATACCAATCAGTGTTCTCCCCAGACAGTGGAATAGCGGCGCTGCGCCGCTATACTGCTAGCTCAGAGCCACTACACTCATTTTCAAATTAAGGGTGTTTATTTCCTATATCTTTAACGATATGCAACGTGACTGCATCCGTAACAGCTGTCCACCGGGACCCTTTCGTCTCATACGGGACACAATGATTAAATGATTTTGCTAATGTTAGCTGCTTTATAGCCCTGGTGGGCTGCCGCGGTCTTCTCGTAGTGAGCAACAAGTGTCCCACTATGATAGGTGCGTCTGTTTGAGAGGCTCAGATAAATGTGTCGGTCCGCTGTCTTTAATCACAACAGCCTTTGAACAAACTGTGCAGTGGACCGTGGTTTGTTCGAGGTCCGACGCCACAAAACCAAGCTACTAACGAGACGGTGCTGTTTTAGGAACGAGCTCTTGGCTCGCTGCATGTTGTTGTGTTTGTTTCTCTGTGGAAAGTCAATGCGGGGGCGGAGCCACTATGAACTACGGGAGCCCATGTGGAGCGGCGGAGGAGCAAGAAACAGGCTTACAGCTGATCATGCAGAGATGATTCTTTTCATCAAAAAGAACCTGCCACTCACTTTCCCAAAAAAAAAACTTAGTTCAGAGACCACACCATTGCATGCTGACTGAAGTTTGAGATTTTGTTTGATTCAAATATGGACACTCTGCAATAGGTTCATCAATGTTGTGTCAATCTGAAAGCTGGAGACAGTGCAAAATAGTTAATTGATATTTTGTTTGAATAAAATGTGGAAACTCTGCAATAATTCTCAGAAGATTTCACAGAAAATGTTTATTTTTCATTTATCATCATTTGTTGTAACAAGCAGAGAAGAAAATAAAACCTGTCTTCCAATTAATTGCATTTTGCCTAATAGTTTTTTTGGGGTTGTTTTGGTGGTAGTAGTATCGCATCGGTACTCGGTATCTGCAAGTACTCAGATCTAAGTATCGGTATCGTATCGGGTTGAAAAAAAAGTGGTATTGGTGCATCCCTACCTATGAGACACTGAGGTGGGATCCTACCAGTAGCTACAAAAATAAGGTCATAGAATATCCGCAAAAACTGGACAAGGACACCATTGGCAGGCCATTGTATTACTGAATGTACCTTGGGAAAGCCTATGTATCTACGAACTCCCCGAGATACACAAGGAAGGAGCATTGCTCAGACCCAATCATCATCAGCAGCATCAACTCCATTACCAATAACATACAAGCACTTAGCCAGTATCCTAGCTCCTTTGGCTTGTAACATTCAACACCACATCAAAAACTCACAGGATTTTTGCCAACAAGGTGGGAGAAATAACACTGGACCCAGAAGAAACAATAGTTTCTTATGATGTCACCACACTTACATGGGTGAGGTAAAATGTCTTCGAAAAACGGAAACACTTCCAGTTGCCTACGATACAGCACTTAGAATAAAGAGCAATAATTTATTTATTTAGTTTTCATAGACTTATTACTCACTTTTTTAAGACTTGTTTTAAGATCTTGAATATCTTATGTGATTTCTTTACAGACATGTATTATACACATAATTTGTGCCTTTTTTAAAATAGTTATGACTTGTAAGCCTTGGACAATTACTTCAAGTTAGACAGGCGTTGTACCTACTGAAAGTTTGTAACAGAGTCCCCTTTGTGTGCAGCAGAGAGTTCAGGCAACAGGTTGACTCATTAAACAAACTGTTTTCCTGGGCAGCAGTGACTCACTGTTAAAGCAAAACCTCAGATGTTGGTAAAATGTGGCAGTTCATACCCTGTTGAGGACAACCATTTTGGGGTGAGATATTGAATCTGATCCACTGAACCTGCTGCCATCAAATATCAGTTTGTTTGAAAAGTTCTGCATGAATCCTACCAGGTGATTATTGCATTGATCATGCAATAAAAGGTGCATTAAAACAACCCCGTTGCTACATGCAGGTTGGTAAACGTCCCTTTAAAGTTGAGGACAATGTGTTTTGGTGAGTCAAACATCATCGGCTGTGAGGTAGAGTTTCTGCTAAACAGAAATGTTTCATTTGGCAATTTAACAACAGGCTTGTCTAAAGATAAAGTGTGAAGAAGGTGACAAATGCTTTGATTAGGATAAAAACATGGGAACTTCAGCCATTTGTTCTGGGAAAATGGAAAGTGTTCACAAAAGATGAAGGGAGGAAGGCAGGCTACCACTCCAGTGTCATCCAGACATGATGAAATGGCTGCAGATGGTTGTGAAACATCTGTAAAAAGTGCCATTGCTTATGGTGACTAAGGGCCACCAATCACTAGGCAAAGCATTTGGGTATTTACTTGTAATTTTAGCATTATATAATTTTAACACTTGCAGCGTTGGAATATTTTTCCAGAGAGGGTTTAGTTTCCAATCGTGGTTCCATAAAGTGGAACAATTCACCAGAAAAATTCTAATTAAATGTAAATTTCCAGACTGTGGTATTCTGTTATGCAGGATTGCTGCTGCTGCTGCTGCTGCTGCTGATGATGATGATGATGATGATGATGATGATGATGATGATGATGATGATGATACAATATTAGCTGTGTAAAAGAACTAAATGCCACCTAAAATAGATTTGTTCTTTTAGCTGCACTGATCAATATTTTATATTAACTATATATTTAATGACAATATTACCAACAATATAACCAAATTCATGAGTAAAACTAGATTTTGGTGCGTCTGATGCTGCCAAATATTGACAGATTGTCCAGGAGCTCACTGTTGCCCTGATCCAGGTCTGGGAGGAGATCCCCCTGGACACCATCCACCGACTCATCAGGAGCATGCACAGACTTTGTCGGGGAGTGCAAACAGGGGGCTATACACACTACTGAGTCATATTTATGAGTTACCGTGATAAATGTTGGATCAGCCTGTGATTTTCAAATGTTCCTCATTCCCTGATGAATTAGAAAACTAAGGAAGGGTTCATTTGATGAAATGGAGCATATAATTGCTACCTCAGAGTGCTGCCCTTATGTGTTGCCGGCTCTGTGAGAAATTATTTATAAATTTAAGTGTATCTGTCTTTTTTTTTTTTTCTTTTTTATTCCAGGCTTACATAGGTTCTGTTGCACATTTTCCTAAACACTTAGATGTAAATGAACCCACTAAACCTGTCTTCTTAAAAGCTTTTAAGAAGACATGATTGGTGAGTGATGATACAAAATACTCTACACTTCAGACGATTAAAAAATGCTCCTGTAAAACGTTGCATTCTGTTAGACGTTAGATGATATAAGATGTAATTTGTGAGACATAAATGCGGGGAGAGAAGGAGATGAAATGGAAAAAGATCACAAAAGCTTGAAATGATGAGAGCAATAAAAGGGAAAAGGATGGAGACGAAGTGAAAAGATGAAAGTGAGAGATGTGGAAGTGTGTGGGTGGCGATAAATAAAGGTCGCCGGCAGGGGATGTTCTCTGAGCCATATGTGCCTGGGGTTTGACAGACAGGGCAATGTGCTTGTGTTTGCCCTCTATAAACAGAAGACCCAACACAGATCAGGCAGGATTTGTGCAAATCCTAAGACAACATAGGTAGTGTATGCCACCATAAGGCTGAATAAGGTGCATTTATCGTAGCTCAAGCAAATGTAAAAAGCTTTAAGAGCTCTTTTAGAGGGCGGATCCTTGTTCTCTCCAGGCTTTTGGTGGCAACCTTAATCTCTTAAACCCTAGATGATTGCAGTAGTAACTACTTGCCTGCAAGCATTATCCCCCTATATGTTTTGTGTGCACACATGCATTAATAGAAGAGGAAAAACATTACTGTGGTGTCCACACCCAGTTGTTTACAAGTTTGTACCTGCATTATCCACAGCAGTCAGACTGATTGCCCTAAAAAATGCAGACACGGCTTGAGTTCAGGAAAGATGGTATAGATTGCTGCCATGGTAGTAAAAACATCTTCCTTATACTGTACTCCAATGGGAAAAATAAACATCTCTCTGTAATAACAAATAAAAAAATGTCAGTTCTTACCAGTTAAATTGTTCATACTAGAGTATATATATCATGAGTCATATTTCCAGTAACAGTGCACATCACGTGTCAGCCAGTCTTTCTAAGGGCCACTTCAGCATTTCGGTACTACAAGAAAGCACAATATTTTTGAAAAATATAGCGTTATTTCTATCATTAACAGAATAATACTAACATGCAAACTGTATCTTTAGACTTTTTTTCCATATCAAAAAATAATTTAAAGTAAACCTGCACTGTACTAACAAATGCAATACCTAAATACATTTGTACTCTCATTTTCATCATACATAACAAAAAACAAAAATGCACACAACAGTCATTATCCCTTTTTTTTTTTCAGCCGTTGGTGTAAATATTTTTTCCTTTTATCGTAAATTACTTATTTAAAACTTTGACTGGACTAACAAATGAAATCCCTGAATAGATTGGTGCTTTATTTCTTGCCAGGCACTTGGTAGCACCTTTGCTCACACAGCTGAGCCACATTTGCCCTGATGGAGGTCACAGTTGAAACCCTCAGTACAGCTTCAGGGTGGTGATCAGTAAGCCTCCACCTGTATTTGGATTTATTAACGTTCATAATCGAGAACAGCTTCTCACCCAGATTTGTGCTTCCAGTTAAAGGCACATTACCTGACTCAATACTTTGGACAGCTCTGGGAAGGATAGAGGGAGTTCTCTCAGAGGTTGTCCAGTCATGTCTGCTTTTCCTTGTGCCTCGCTGAATTTAGTTTTTAGCTCACAAAGTCAGCAACTCTTCTGTCACCTCAAATTTACCCCGGAAAAACATGGCTAGTGCAATGTCAGTCCGGTCTGTAATTTCATAAAGCAACACGGATTATGCAGCGAAACTTTGGGCTTTGTTCCTAAACGTCACTTGATAACTCATTAATCCGCTTTGCCGATGTGGACTTTTCTGGACATATGTATCAGTAACTTGCAACATGCGATCCTTCAGAAGCGGCCCTTTGGTGAAAGGATTTCCCACCTATGCAGTTGATTCACTGACCACATATTTTGCTTCAACTGCAGCATTAGCGTCCTTCTTTGCTTTATGGAAAAGACGTTGTTGAGATGATAGTCCTCTTTGTTCATCATCGACTTTTCTTTTTGGTATGCAAAGAGACATCTTTGGTTGTCACAGCCAAACAAGTACAACGCTGAGCCGGCTTTCTTATCCAAAACTGCACCGACATGTGCATCGCCCTTGCCCTTTGCCATTACGTATATTGCGTCACATGAAATATGTTTTTGTAAAAAACAATTGGTTTTCATTTCAATTTCATATGAAGGGGTAGTTTAGATTGGTATGTAACAACTAAAACAGTAATAACATTTTAAAAGTAATTTTGCCTGCTGGATTACATTATATACTGTGGCCGGGAGTTTGAGACCCGTGCTCTACCATCTCGCTGTACCACATATAAATCTGGCAAATAAAATACTTTTTGAAGTAATTTGAAGTTATCAACCTAGTGCTATAAGAGTTGATCAATATAATAGAAAAACATGAAGATGTATATGTGCTGCCCTCTCCTGACATGCAACGTCTCTCACTAGTGGGGGATGTAATCTAAACCGATGGGGATTTTGAGTTTGCATTTTGACCCCTTGAGCTTGCTGTAGCGGCTTACTATTAGTGGAACAGCAGCATATTGGGCTAATAATGTGAACTCAGGAGTTATAATTTCATTTCCAAAGCATATTAAATACTGTTCATATTAATATGAGCACACAAATTGTTTTATGTTAAGTATGTGAATTAAAATATATTGTTTGTAAATATATTTTTATCTCAGTAGTGATGCTAACTACAGGTAATTTCAGTTTTGTGTTAGCACCAACCTGGTCTTTTTGCTACTTAAGTTCCAATATCAATGATTTTCAAACTGGGAAGTAAAGAATAAAACCAAGGCGACACGGAGAGTGAAAAGTCCTGGGATTTTAAAATCTACCCTTGGGTTACTATTGTTGTTGTTGTTGTGGCTATTATTAGCATTATTATATTATACTATCACATTAGTTTTTAATATGTGATAATATTGGAGTTAATTTTACATAAATCTCTAATGACATCGAATATTTATGGTGTTGATGATGGCAAGGTGAATTGTTTGTTGTTGTTGTTATCATTATTCTCTTGGTAGTTTTCTTTTAATTTACTGAGGGATGCCCAGTAGGAGTCTGTATGATGCGTTGTGCCACATTATGATATTGATATTTTAAAGGAGCTATTTGAAAATCCCAGTCACCTGCTTCAAACAATAATTTTAATAATTATTTTAATTTTAATAATTTTGTCATTTGTCTTATATATTATGCCAATTTATATTGCAAGTTGTTAAAATTGTAAATACTGCAGGTATATTTCCGTCTTCAGCCCTAACTAATGCTGACTCAAGCGGCATCACTTGAGGACATTTGTTTGACTACACACGGGTATTAAAAGTTCAAAATGTGAATCAATTTCCGTTTAAAATGAAAAACAAAATGCTCAAAAGATCAGAAGAATACTGATATACTGATATCATATTGATGTGCTGCCCCCTTTTTGTGACAGATTTAAATTCAACACATTTTAAGCAGAGAATGATTAACTCTTCAGATCAGCTTCAACATTTTACATTTGCTCAGAATTAAGCTCTGTAAAAAGTAGACTTCAAACTGGAAAAGACTGCATAGCAGTGTAATTTCTTGCTTAATAGCACATTTAAAGACATGTTGAAAGCCTGTGAGGAAACTTACAAATGAACAAGAACCCAGCTGGTCTGTCCGTCCTCCCCCTCCTCCTCTCTCTGTTGAACAGCTGGGTCTGTCTTGTTCCTGTTTACACTACATCAGCATCTCATGAACAGTCTAAGCCATCAGCACCCATTTTGTTACTGCAATCTGGCTATTAGTATTGCAGCTGTTTGAAAGCAAAAATAGGCACACTTCAGAAACCACTGGCTTTTTGTACTTTATTTTAGTCTATAAGAATGCCTTTAAGAAATCCCAATATAAGTGTGTGCTGTTATCACCAGTGCTCTGAATATCAATGTAAAGATATTGCCCATAAAAGCTAATCTTGGAGGAATCCTGCCACCGGTGTTGATATCTGCAACTGAGCATTCACTCAGTCATTACTTAACCTCTTGAGTGCCTTTTTCATCCGAAGTATATCCTGCCACACTTCAGCTCATCAGAACTGACAGATGATAGTGAGAACGGACCAAGTGTGTAGCACATGTCAGGAGGCTGGCCTGTCAGATGTGGCATTGTGATGGATGTCACACTGAGTGGTTATGACAGTGTCAGAATTTCTGTAGCAGTTTCCCCTGGTGGGGCCACCTGCCTGCCCACACACTCACTTATCATGTCAAACCCCCACCACAGCTTGAATGGCCAGTAGGAAAGTGTGCCTGGGGTGCCTACAGTAAAAGCCGCTTGGACAGAAAACATAAAGCTTAGCATACCGTAGTCGACTTTTCCTCTGGTATGACAGGGTATTTCTTTAGCAAGTCCCCTAAAAAGGCATCTTTCTGCTTGATATTTCTTTCATCAAAACTAGGGATGTCCCGAGCCGACCTGCAGGATCGGGATAGGGGCCAATATAGGCATTTTTCCACTGATTGGGATTGCCAATTTTTTACATGGACCCAAGCCCGATTTTTAATTTTTTTTGTTATGTCAGTGCACAATTTGTGGCAGAACGCAGACGCGCGCGTAACTCTGGCAAACCTGTGGATAAAATGTCTGCAGTGTGGAAATACTTTAAATTGGAAAATGGGTCCAGCGACAACATGTAACATCTGCAATACGACCGTTTCGTGAGTAACCCTAACCCTCAACGAATACAACGAGTTCACTTAAGCAACACAGGCAAAGGCAACGAAGCAACAAACAATCGTTGATACTTGAGACAGCGACACGGCCCAAAATATTATAGAGAAGTTAATTGAATTCATTGCTCTGGATAACCAGCTCATCTCTGTGGTAGAGGATCAGGGTTTTCCTTGTCACCTGAAGTCCTTGAATCCCCGGTATGCCCTACCATCTCTGCATTACATTACATTGATTCCAGTTTTGAGTGACAACGTGCCGGTATATGCGCACTGGTTTCGTGGGTCTCATACAGCAGAGTATGTAAAACAGGCAATCGAGGAGATGCTGAATGCATGTGTAATAGACAAGCAACGGGTCGACGTCATTTTACATGACAACATAAGGAATATGAAAAAAGCCATTGATGATATGGAGGTACCAAGTGTGGGCTGCGTCTCGCACACACTTCCACACTTCAGCTGGCTGTACATGAGGGTCTGCTGTCACAGTGCAGCGTCACAGACTCACCTGCTAACGCAAGGAAGGTGGTAGACCAATGTTGCAGTGGCATATGCAGAATAATAAAGGGCCATGTGAAAGTATATACTTTGTTTCAACAAAACCTTATTAAGGAACAGCTTGGACGCAGTTTCTTTATTCCTGTATTATCCAGGAAAATATTAGTTTAGGCTAAGTCTCGGGTCGAAACTCGGTATCGGCATTTACTAAAGATTTAAGGACTCGGATCGGGATTAAAAAAACCTGATTGACAGACATGACAATCGAGGTTTTGATTAGGGATGTCCCAAAGTGAGAGTAACCATTGAAGGGGTTTATTGCTGGGAATTTTTTTGTGACAGGCTGTGGGCCTTTTAACTTGCAGACTTTGATTTACAGACTCAGCATTTTGATCCTAGCGATTGTCATATTAAAACGCCAGTATGTTTAAAAAATTTAAAAAATGCAGTATAAAGTTTATATATTTTATGTATATATGTATGTGTGTATGTGTTTTTTTTTCTTCTTTTTCAATTAAAAACCGGTTTAGTCCTGTATTTCATGTACTAATCATGCAGATGTGAGTACAGAGGTTATACATAACAGAAGAGAAAAAACTTTTTTTTTTTTTCAAAAGTGACCCTTTTTTCAGAGAAATATATTATCCATTGAAAATTAACGACAGGTGTACCATGGCTACAACCATTTCCTGTTGGCTCAGAGGAAGAAACTATGTGGGTTTCCTTGATAAATGCTGCAGAGCATAATAGTGTAATCATGTTCACTACAGAGTCACAGAAAGCCCCAACAAGACATCTATGATGCCACTGAAAAACTGAATTGTAAAGCATTTGGATAGGATTAGTGGTTCAAAGGTTATTAAACATTCTACTGCAGTGGCTAATTTTAGCTACTAGTGGCTGTTTAGGTCTTTGAGGGTTAACCATATTTTTTCTCCCTGATTCAAACCTCCGAACAGAAAGTTGGATCGAGCACTAGTTTGATCAGTGCGCATGAGGCATTGCTCAGATTTGGGAAGTGTTCGTGTTGTTATTATGATCTTTATTTTTTGTGTTGTACATTTCCAAAAAGGAGGAATTGAAAGGTTAGAGCAGGAAATGAGAAGGACAGTAAGAAAAGATGGTGTGGTCCACCAGGGGGGTTTGCTGCCCTCCTGTTTTTCTTTCTTTTATATCGCATTCACACTCTCAGCCTCTTGGCACAAAACTCCATTACTCACCTCTTACTTTCACAGCAGGTACAAATTGTGAGAAATTACAGACTTTTTTCATTTTACAAACAGGAGGTTCTTTAGTCTTTCTCTAGGTTTAAATGAGGGGGGCACATTGAGGGATTATTTATGAAGTGACTTAACCTGCAGACACTGCATGTGGAACCAGATGTGCTGCTTTACAGTACTGTGGAGGCAGCTGATCTGATCAGTCGGCAACATTGAAAATAGCTGCTGTCCTCGTTTTCATCGGCCTGATCACAAACTCATCTGGGTTTTCTAAATGGGCCAGCTCCAGAGTGAATCACACTCAAGTCTTGGAGTTCTGATTGAGAGACATCTTTGCTTTTTGGGCTCTGGTGCAGAGTGGGCTGTGGGTGGTAAAGCCTAGAATCGTCAAATTTGAGGACTTCATCAAATGTGCAAATGTAAATTTACGGCTTAAACCCTCCCCCTTCAACCACTGAAGGAAAAAGGATTTTGACCTATTGGTGCGTTCAGTTGAGTACCTTTCATCTAATACACAGCTGTTGTAGCTTTAGTTATTTGTAGTACTGAAGGGATTACAGTAAGTGAAGATGGGGAACAAGTCGTAGTCAAATAAGTACTAAAAAAACTGAAGCAAACCTACTGTTTCAGTTTCAGACCTATTTTAAGTCAACTTCTACTTTCTTAAAGTAGGAAATAGTCTTTATACCATTTTGCATCAACAAAGCATCCATGCTGAAGACCATCAGTGACAAAAACATGTACCAAATGCTTGTCAAGCTTGTTCATGACTGCTGGCATATCATCTTAATTACTTCTAAATCTAGTCATCCTTCCTGCCCTTTTTCTTGAAGAAATTTTTGGAAAACAAGTAAGCTTAACCGTCATTCTTCCCTATTTTGCTCCTAAGGCACAGCTGATGGGTCTGATGCCTGGATTGACCTCCCGAATAAAAATGGAAGAATCTTTCATTCATGCTGCTTGAATGAAACTTCTAGGAGGCAAAAAAGTATATTCAATTTATTTCCATATAAAAGAGATTTATTTTTTTTTGATTAAATTATAGCACTGGATATACTAACCGATAGATCACCAGTGTTATTATATATTATTAAGATATTTCATATTATTTTATTTCAAATATGTCATACAGTTGATGAGTAACAAGAAATTAGATACTAGAAATACAGGTAAAGACATTGTCTTTTTTATTAGTGTCGAAATTATGTTTGAGTACAAGCAGTCAAACCAGAACAGTGAAATATAAACAAATAGTCAGGCAAAACTTTCATTTAAATTAAAAACTTTCTGAGCAACAAAAATGCAAATACCATTTGTATTTGTACATTTTTAATCCTAAATAGTAAAGTATTGAGGTTCATTACCCAGCTCTATGCACATCTGTTCATTTTGGCTCTGAAGTAGTTATCACTAAAATGATACAAAATTAAAGTATAAGAGTATACATCTAATTCTTAGTCAAGAAGCTCCACATCTAGCATGAATATACAGCAGACTGACAGTGAAGACAAACTGAAAAGATCAGCTGGCTGTGGTTGCACTGCGGCTGGAGATGGTAAGTGAGCACCACTCAGGCTGTAAATCCTGTTATGTCACAGATTAGCAGCGTGCTATCCAGCGCATGGAAAGGATGATGTGGAGAAAGGAAGACAAGTTCACATTGACCTGGTGACCATAAGGATTACAGCTCCTGTAAAAGCACATCCCATTGGTCTGATTAGGATTAGAGACTTGTAAAGTGAGGTGTGATTGGAGATGGTGTGATCATATCTGGTTGGAACCAAAAGGGGATTACAAGAGCAGAAGCCTGTCCCATTGAAGCTGGTTGAGATTACACACAGTTTATTGGAGAACCAAAAGTTTAATCTACACAGCAAAATCTTTGATTGGTCTTTCACTAAAGGTTCATGATTTGTAAAGTCAGTTGATATTTAATTTCTTCGCTGTTATGCATTAATATGATCATAAGAATATTCAGTTCAGTAAGAATGATAATGTGTTGTAGAAGTTGCCTACTTTTTATAGTGGAGACTTTGCATAGGGAACAGGAGAGCAGCCAAATTCACAAACAGGGAAACGGAGGAAACAGAAGTGATGTTTAGCCACTGTTGCACCCCATGTTCCACCCCACCCCTCCAACTTCACATGTGTACATAGACACAGCTCATACTGCCCCATTTCTTCCTTCCCCTCTTTTCTTTTCAGTCTGCCCTACACCCATCATTTGCACAGCTCCCCCTGGTTGATACACGACAGCATTACAGACCTATATTGATTGAAATGGTCTCTGAAATACTGTAATGAAAACCTGTTGAAGTGCTTTTGTAGGGGAACAAACATACAGTTGAGAGCAACCCATAATAAATGTAAAAGGCAAAAAGAAAGAACAGAATTATAAAATAAATGGAGAAGAAAGCATCAAATATCAAGGAAAAATCCAACAATTACTTGAAAGTACTGTTGTGCTGCAGTGATATTCTGGCCTACAAATCTTGTTCTCTAGAGGTAAAAAAAAAAACAAAACAGCAATTATATCAGAACTGGAGAGTATATTTCACTCAAAGAACAGCAAAGAGTGGCACTAAAGGCTTTTCTTGTTCTTCTCCACTGGGTTTGGGGAGAGTTTGATTTATCAACTGGCTCCACTGGTGACAGCGCTCTTGTACTGTTTGTCTGACTGGTTGAAGTTTCTAATGCAGTTGATAATCACTGATGGCATTGCTACGCATTTGTCATGACAGTATTATTTGTATCATGAGATGCTGATTTATTTTCATTACTCTGTTCATTTTTTTTTAATGGACTGGGAGTAGATGTAGGTAGTGCGGAAGTGGCTTGATTATTTTTAGATACCCTGAAACACTAAAATGTGTATTATAGATTGTATGAAATCTTTATGAATATCATTACTGAAAAATTGATGCAGGATCATAATATTATTTTAAAACAGAATAGCCCACCCCAGCGGCGCCGCCAGGGATTTTGGGCCCCATGAAAAAAAATCTAGTTGGGCCCTTGTATAGGTTGCCCATGTCTCAAAGGGCCCCCTGTCAGTGCCGGGCCCTTGGAATCGTCCTAACCTTTCCCCCCCTGGCGGCGCCCCTGGCCCACCCTGTTGTTACCCACACATGAGCTTCAACTTACATCTCATCTGTATCTACATCGGAGTGTTTTGTGATAAAGCTGACCTGTGTTCATTTGTGAATAATACTTACTTCTGTCAAACTTGGGGCCACTTAAACCTGGAAGATTTTGGAGGTGATTTCAAATGTGGTAACGCACTGAAAGGTTTTCACGCTAAATGCTTTTATCAGATTTTATCTGGGGAACAGATTAACATGTTGTAGTCTTTTTTTACATTTCCAATATGTTGTCCTCAGCTGTGGTGATTTTCTCATGTTACCATGGCAATCTTGGTATTCTCACACTACCATTTACCTGTCTTCGTACCCTGCAAGTCTGAACTGATATCAGAGGAGCGGTACCGAGTACTGGACTGAAGTTAAATTTTGGGGGTCATCAAAGGGGAGGAAGGCATCATTAAGATATGTCAACGTATGGGACCGTCATGCACAAATAACAAGAACAGTTTAACTAGCCAGCTATGAGACATCAGAAAACTAGTAAAGATTGTTTTATGCTTGTTATAGAAGGACCAGCTGATAAGTTGGGTGAAGTTTCATAGTCCTCAAAACACAGCAAAACAGCATTGCAGCATTCTCTTTAACAATTAAAGTAGATGGGGACTTGTTTTAAGCCAGCAAAAAAAAAGAAAAAGATAATTCTTGCATTTTTGGTGAACTTATCCTTTTAATTGTGAGCTTTGTTTTGCTATTCCCTTCGTCAGTCCTTAGTTTTTTTCCCTCCTTCTGAATACCTTTAAGCTGGGAAAGGAACTGCAACTCTATCACGCATCATACCATTCTTTTTCTTCTTCAGTTGTAAAGTGACTTTATATAAAAGCATACATCTTTAATAGAACAGGGAATTTGAATATTGCCACATTGCAACCCCACCGCACCGGTTTGACCACCTAACACAGAAACTGAATAGGCAGTAATACTGGACATGTGCCAGGGCTTTCTTTCTGTATAAATGCAGTAATGTGTTATGGCTGTTAGTTTAACAGCTCATCTGGTACGGCAGGAGAGAAAGTTGAATGGTGTTTAATATGTGAAATCTCTGTAGAGATGTCTGAAGAATTTCATGAGGCCTCAAAAGACACATTTGACAGATGTGTTGTTTTTGTCTCTACAGATCACCAGAAGCTGGAGCGAGAGGCCAGGATCTGCCGCCTGCTTAAGCATCCCAACATTGGTAACTAGTGCTCCTATTATAGGCGCTGTGTGTCTGTCTATCCTCATCTGATAATGTCCCAATGAGAGTTATATTTAATAAATAACTGTGTTTCAAAACATACAAAGGTTAGCCTGAAGATAGTTTTGTGGAATATCTATTCAAAATCTATGCTGTTCACTGGATTCACATTTCCCTCGTGAGTGCTTCAGCTTGCTTGCAGATAATGTATGATATGTTTTCCCTGTATTTTTCATAGCCATTTCTTTTTACATACAGTGGTTATTTGATTATCAACCATACACAGACATACATTTTCGATCTTATTTTACTTACACATAAAAATACACTGACATTTTTGCCTCAAAAAGTAATACATGCAAGTTTCTTTGCTCGTTCGCTCCATCACATAGGGGGAAAAAACCTGTATCAAGGGAAAAGGGGGGAACCTCATTATATTTATGAATTCCACTGAAATGTGCCCTATTCTCTTGGGTTTGCTATGGCAACGGTGGCATATTAAAGTGCTGCAGCAGGTAGCTCCTCCAAATTATACTTTCTTTTGGCTTTGTTGCTGGAAATGTACTGCCTATGGCAGAAATATTGTCATTGTCCCTGGAGAAGAAAGCAGGGGTTTTGTGCTAAGAGCAGCAGACTTTGAGACCATCACGTCCCACGGAGTCTTTCAACCATCCGATCTGACCGCTGGATCACCCCAGGTAGGAAGAGAGTTGGAATAAGAGCCATGCCAATTTAGTTGGTTTAAGGTTGCTCCTGGCTAATGTCCTATCACAAGAAAAGGAAATGGACAAAATTTGACTCAGGCTGGCAAAACAATGTGAAATCAGAGACTTGTTGTGCCCAAAGAGACTTGCCTCTACCACAACATCTCAGATCAAGATGTTGCACTCAACAAGTTGATGATGTTTTGAGCCAATGGTGTGCAAGACTACAGTGAGACAAGGCGAGGTGGACTAACATTGATGTTTGGTAGTCACACACAGTATGACAAAGCTACACAAACAAAGAAACTGAAGTATGAGGATGTGCCGGGGAAAGAGTTGTAGGCTGTATTGAACAGGTGGTGTTTGAGGAGTTTTTTTAAACATGTCCAGAGATGAAGTGTTATGGATCTCAGCAGGGAGACAATTCTCTGTGTCTCCCTGCTCCCTGGGTGAGGGCTGCTACCCTGAAGACTCTGAGGACCAGTGGTTCGGGGATGGTGTGTAAGGGTGAAGGATGTCGGAGAGGTTTTGAGTGGCAAGGACATGTGATTTGTAGATGAGAAGGAGGATTTTTTTTTAGAGCGGGAGGTTGTGGAGACATGGATCAGGGTTTCTGCCACAGAGTTGGAGAGCAACGGTTGGAATCTGGTAATTTCTTTTCAAGAAGAAAGAAGGGGGATTTGGTGGTCGATTTGATGTGAGACTGGAAAAAGAGAGTGGAATCCTGGATGACACCGAAGTTGTGGACTTCAGAGGGTGGGTAGACCTAGCACCCATCTGCATCAAGATGGAGATCTCCAGCCTTCCAGAGCAGCACCTTGGTGGCCACAACTAGAGCTCTGTTTTTTTTGCTGTTAAGTGTAAGTAGGCTTGTGGACATCCAGGCTTTGATGTCATGCAGGCAGTTGACCAAGTATTGGGGGGGAGCTGAGTGGATGGTCTGGTGCTGAGATAGAGCTGTGTATCATTGGTGTGGGAGTGGAAACTGAGACTGTGTTGGTGGATGATCTGACCAAAGTGGAGCATGTAGATGATTAAGATGAGGGGTCAAAGCATTCTGGGTGGTTTTGCTGTTTTTTCAGAGAGTTAAGTATAATTGTGTCTTGGTTTTAGAGAGAGGTTTTAGAGAGATCTCACATGATCGTTTTAGGTCTCCAGGTGGATGACTAGAGGTCTGCGTGGAGCAGCACAGGTTAAGGAGACAGCGGTTTTCCAGTGGGTCGAGAAAATCCAGGCTGAGGGAAAGAGCAGTGTTGCAGCGGGCTATCAGGACGTCAACTGCAGTCTTGAGGGGATTAGAGGCCAGGTGGTTGGTTACCAAATTCGTGAGGCAAAGTTACAGAAATGGTCGGACACAGCCCCCTCTATCAGTTCCTAATCCCAATCTGTATTTCTGAAAATGTTCAACCATTCAACAAGCAATACCGATAAAGCATACTTGCAGCTTTCGACCCCCAGCATACATACCCTAACCTGAACTCTAATAACTTTTTTTTGTGGATATATGCCCTACCCTAACCCTCACCCTAGCCTAACCCTCACCCTAGCACTTGGCCAGCTCCAGTTTTTTGTCTCCAAATGGGAAGTACATCCCACAGTATGAGTGCACAAAAGATAAATGTCTCATAACCTGAATAATACATGTAAAAGCTTGCCAGAGAGTGTAGATATCCTTAACATAAAGGTAAACCCACAGGTTCTGCCTATAGCCATTTTGTTTTGCTTAGTATAGTTCGTTCTCCTGGGGGACTTCAACGCCCACGTGGGCAACGACAGTGTTACCTGGAGGGGTGTGATTGGGAGGAACAGCCTCCCCGATCTGAACCCAAGTGGTGTTTTGTTACTGGACTTCTGTGCTAGTCACAGTTTGTCCATAACAAACATCATGTTCAAGCATAAGGGTGTCCATATGTGCACGTGGCACCAGGACACCCCAGGCCGGAGATCAATGATCGACTTTGTGGTCGTGTCATCTGACCTCCGGCCGTATGTCTTGGACACTCGGGTGAAGAGAGGGGCTGAGCTGTCAACTGATCACCACCTGGTGGTGAGTTGGATCTGCTGGCGGGGGAGGAAGCTGGACAGACCTGGCAGACCCAAACCTATCATGAGGGTCTGCTGGGAACGTCTGGCAGAACCCTCTGCCAGGGAGATCTTTAACTCCCACCTCCGGGAGAGCTTTGACCAGATCCCGAGGGAGGCTGGGGACATTGAGTCCGAATGGACCATGTTCTCCACTTCCATTGTTGACGCGGCTGTCTGGAGCTGTGGCCGTAAGGTCTCAAGTGCCTGTCGCGGCGGCAATCCCCGAACCCGGTGGTGGACCCCGGAAATAAGGGTTGCTGTCAAGCTGAAGAAGGAGTCCTACCGAGCCTGGCTGGCCCGGGGGACTCCTGAGGCAGCTGACGGGTACCGGCAGGCCAAGCGTGCGGCAGCACGGGCAGTCTCGGAAGCAAAAACTCGGGTCTGGGAAGAGTTCGGGGAGGCCATGGAGGAGGACTACCGGTCGGCCTCGAAGAAATTCTGGCAAACCATCCGACGCCTCAGGAGGGGGAAGCAGTCCTCCACCAACACTGTTTACAGTGGAGGTGGGGAGCTGTTGACCTCGACTGGGGATATTGTCGGGCGGTGGAAGGAATACTTCGAGGATCTCCTCAATCCCACTGACACGCCTTCCATAGAGGAAGCAGAGACTGGGGTCTCAGAGGTGGATTCATTCATTACCCAAGCTGAAGTCACTGAGGTAGTTTGGAAACTCCTCAGTGGCAAAGCACCAGGGGTGGATGAGATTCGCCCTGAGTACCTCAAGTCTCTGGATGTTGTGGGGCTGTCTTGGCTGACACGTCTCTGCAGCATCGCGTGGCAGTCGGGGGCAGTGCCCTGGACTGGCAGACTGGGGTGGTGGTCCCCCTATTTAAAAAGGGGGACAGGAGGGTGTGTTCCAACTATTGGGGGATCACACTCCTCAGCCTCCCTGGGAAAGTCTACTCCAGGGTACTGGAGAGGAGAATTCGACCGATAGTCGAACCTCGGATTCAGGAGGAACAATGCGGTTTTCGTCCTGGCCGTGGAACACTGGACCAGCTTAATCCCCTTCGCAGGGTGCTCGAGGGTTCATGGGAGTTTGCCCAACCAGTCCACATGTGTTTTGTGGACTTGGAGAAGGCATTCGACAGTGTCCCTCGTGGCATTCTGTGGGGAGTGCTCCGGGAGTACGGGGTCGGAGGCCCTCTATTAAGGGCTGTACGGTCCCTGTACGACCGGAGCAGGAGCTTGGTTCGCATTGCCGGCAGTAAGTCAGACCTGTTCCCGGTGCATGTTGGACTCCGGCAGGGCTGCCCTTTGTCACCGGTTCTGTTCATTATTTTTATGGACAGAATTTCTAGGCGCAGCCTCGGGCTGGAGGGGATCTGGTTCGGGAGCCACTGGATCTCATCTCTGCTTTTCGCGGATGATGTGGTCTTGTTGGCTCCTTCGAGCCAGGACCTCCAGCATGTCCTGGGGCGGTTTGCAGCCGAGTGTGAAGCGGCTGGGATGAGAATCAGCACCTCCAAATCCGAGGCCATGGTTCTCGACCGGAAAAAGGTGGCTTGCTCCCTCCAGGTGGGAGGAGAGTTCCTGCCTCAAGTGGAGGAGTTTAAGTATCTTGGGGTCTTATTCACGAGTGAGGGAAGGATAGAACGTGAGATTGACAGGCGGATCGGTGCAGCGGCCGCAGTAATGCGGTCGTTGTATCGGTCTGTCGTGGTGAAGAGAGAGCTGAGCCGAAAGGCGAAGCTCTCGATTTACCAGTCAATCTACGTTCCGACCCTCACCTATGGTCATGAACTTTGGGTCATGACCGAAAGAATAAGATCCCGGATACAAGCGGCCGAAATGAGTTTCCTCCGCAGGGTGGCAGGGCGCTCCCTTAGAGATAGGGTGAGGAGCTCTGTCACCCGGGAGGAGCTCAGAGTAGAGCCGCTGCTCCTCCACATCGAGAGGAGCCAGCTGAGGTGGCTCGGGCATCTGTTTCGGATTCCCCCGGGATGCCTCCCTCGGGAGGTGTTCCTGACATGTCCCGCCGGGAGGAGACCCAGAGGAAGACCCAGGACACGCTGGTGTGACTATGTCACCCAGCTGGCCTGGGAACGCCTTGGAATCCTCCCGGAAGAGCTGGAGGCAGTGTCCGGGGAGAGGGAAGTCTGGGTGTCCCTGCTCAGGCAGCTACCCCCGCGACCCGTCCCCGGATAAGCGGACGAAAATGGATGGATGGATGGATGGATAGTTTGTGTAATGGCTATGTCTACAAATAGAGCACATCTTCATACATGGCCCCCCTCCCTCCTACCCAACACATACACACATGCACACACACTCACATACACTCCACCCCCTCTCCCCTCCCTCCTTGCTTTAGGGGCCACAAAGGCTAAGAAACTGTAATTACCACCTCAACAATGACTTTGACACACAGTGAAAACTAGCATTTATTTGTTGTCTGGTCCCTTTTTCTTTTGTGAAAATGAGGACTGGAGGGTGGGAGCAACACACGATTGCAGGATAGGGGGTTATTTGGTTTGCTGCTTCTCCTGGAATCAGAAATGGACTAACCTACATGCCACTGAGTAGGGTTTTTGTATTTTTTAATTTTTTACAGATTTTACAACCAAACCAATGGCTTTACTTAAGTGCATCATGATCGTTTTTGACAGTTGCAGCTTTAGTAGGAGGTTAGTTTAAAGCCACCACAAAGGCTGTTTAAATAAAATATACTCGGATTCACATGGTTGCTTGATGTCACTAATAAATAAGGAAAGACCCATTCAAAGCCCCACTTGACTTTGATATTTGAGAGTAATTAATCAATAATGATATTGACACTGATACATCAGCTACTACCAAAAACATTTTATAGTAATGCTCCTTTACAGTTGAAGAATTAACTTTTGTTGGAGTAATGTGTAATGTGACCCATATGTGTCGGTCAGGCTGTCAGACCAAAATATATTTCCAGATGTCTTTTTATCTGTAAGGGTTTGCACATTTTGATGGCTTAAGAAACCTTCAAAGACTTCTTAATCTTTTTAGGAAAACTATGATTTATATGTTACCACCGATTGCTGGTCTTTATTGCCCTGTTGGGTCTATTCTTTTAAAGAATTCTGCTTTTCTTAATTGTCCTGTTGGGTCTATTCTTTGAAGCCATTCTGCCACTTTCTAACAGTAAATCTCTACCGCTGATAGTTTGCTGATCCGAGTAACCCTTAGTCAGTATTCCCATGCCTGTCAAGCCTATTCTGACATGGCATGCACTTAATGTGAAAATTCAGATTTAGCTGCAGTGCTCCCCCACTGCAGTTACATTTCAGTGTATTTTACTCATATGCAGTCAGATTTGTTGATGGAACAGAGGATTGGGAAGCAGCGGAGGTGGCGTGTCCCTCAGCAAAGGACCACATACATGTCCCTTAGAGAAGACCACTGTCGCTTATCAAATAGTAATATGATACTGGTGCACCAGTTTCTGAAAGGGAATGTGTGATGTCACGGACATTGGCTTAATTTATATTAAACTAGTAAATTTATAGATACAACCCCACTGCACGTTGTGCCTACCTTTGCACCCAGGTAATCCACCATCTAACTAGCAAATGGTGTTGGACATGCGCACCATGGACCATGCACCCTAGATGGTTTAAATGAGGTTCTAAAGAAAACTCACCATTGTCAAACTCCAAACGTCCATTTTTTTGGCTAGTGCAATGTCATAAGAACAGATGGAATCATTTAAAGTAAAAAAAAATCGAGCTTTTCTTTAAAATATAACTTAATGATGACACAAGGACCAACGATATGCACAAATCGCGATGTGAGTCAGATTTTTTTTTTCCTAGCTTATGATTTGTAAACCATCATCACAATGCTTCATTTATAATGGTAGCCCATGATGTGATGCATTTCACATTTATCAAAAAATTTAAATTCAAATATTGCACTTTGCAATATTGCGATTTCAATAATAGTCTTGATTAAGTCCTCCGCTGTAAATGAAACAGAAGACCTTTAAACCAATACACTTTTCTGAAATCCTCCGAGAATGTCTTATAACACACAGAGTTAACAGTTATTGATACCGGCATTGAATCCATCACTGGAGATTTTCATTTCTCACCTGCTCACACACCAGTCTTTTGGGACTTATCTGTCTCCCCTTATGGCAGGTAGCAGATGGCTCTGGTCTCATTACTATTCTATTCACACACCATCCAGCTGTAGGAAAGCCCTCATTCCTTAGAGGTCGCTGTGTTGATAGAGCTCTCAGATGTCAATCAGGAGACAAGCCAACAGAAATGTTGGAGAGCCCTCCAGGGAATCTTTGCAGATTTTAATTTTTCCATCAATCAGCTCACACTCTGGCCTGTTATTCTTTCTTAAGCACTAAAATTGAGTGATCTTTTTCCAGAAGCCTGTTTCACAATCATACAGTCAATACCCAATCATAGCACACTCAGCATTTCATTTAATTACCAACTGAGTCATTATTTGGCCAATATAGGGAAATTAGAGGCTGTTGTGTTCCCTGCTAACCTAAAGGCAAGCTAAACACAAACCAATCATTGTCTGTTATTTAAACATTGAGAAAAAAATCAATTGTAGCTGAGCGCTCAATTCATTCTTATCTGTTAAAGCTACAGCCTGATGGCTCTATTCAGTAATTGGGTTTATTAACCTGGATGGTCTATGGCTGGGTTCCATATGAAATTAATATCGAAGATGCTTTGCTACAATCAGACCAACAGCAGGAGCTACTTAAGAATACTGTGCAGCCAGTTCTTCACAGTGCTCTTTAGTGGCAGGTGGTCTTAGCACTTGCAATGTTGGGAACCCACCAACAAAAGGTGCCTCTGGATCATTAGCATTTCGCCCCGTAACCTGGACGTCTCACCTGAGTGGCGCAGCAATGGCAATATTAGCCCACACCTGCAGAGAGGTTCCATTTGCAGGCTCTTGTCAGCCACAACCATCTCAAACTGGTCATGGCTGCCATGGCTATCTCCCCAGCAAGATTCAAGATTCTCAACCTAGGATCATGTGCCATCCTTTGACATGAGCCTCGTACATCAGATACTGATATATATATATATATATATATATATATATATATATATATATATATATATATATATATATATATATATATATATATATATATATATATATATATATATATATATATTAGTGGTCTTAGGGTCCTGTAAAATGACCCAGCCAAAACAACCTTGTCTGGTCGGAGTGGGGTCACTGCCACCTCCTCTGGAAAGACAAGCCTCCTCCCCAGATCCACCTGAATTTCCTAGTCCAAGCCTCATGCAGATAGCGTATGTTTTTGTGCTTAGGGGTTTGTCTCCTTGCTTTCCGAAATGGACAGCTTCAGGTGATGGTGCCTGTTCTTAGTTGACTTTGAGTCTCTGAAGATCCGTCCTTGGTAGACGACCTCTCCAGTCTCCCAAAGCTTCCACTATGTATCAGTTTCCTTCACTGCTTCCTCGGACTTCCACTTCCTGCCACAGTTAATGGCCTTGTTAGGGTGTCAGACTTTCTCATCCTCTGACAGTGTGAGTGTGCTGTCCAGAGTACCCTGGGATGCCTCCTTTCTGAACACTTGTGTCAGTTAACTCATTGGCAACTGATCAATTCCTCATGAATTTAGTTCTTTAAGAACAAAGCAGCCCTTACTTAGTGTCCATAGGTTGGGTTCCTGCCTCTTTTTTAGAGTCTCTGTAAAAGCTTTGACAACCTCTGATGTCACTGCTGGGGTCACCATATGCTGCTGCCACATTGTCCTTAACTGACCAGTCAAGTGAATAACATTGATAACTTCGTTCCCACAATGCAATGTTCTGTTGGGAAACCTTGGCCCCTGGCATTCATGTGGATCCCATTTTACAGAAATTACCAGAGATGGACTGGACTTGTTCCAGCACATCCCACGGATGCTCGAACAGATTGGGATCTGGGGAATTTGGAGCATGGCCAAATGCCTTGAACTCTTGTCAGGTTTCTCTGGCCATTTCTGAGCAGTTTTTGTGGTGTGTTCTTGTGTATTTTCCATATTGTCCTGCTGAGGGGACCACTGCAATCAGGCAGGTTACCAAGGAAGTTACCTTAACGGGATGTACTTTGTCTGCAGTGATGTTGTGGTATGTGTCAAGTGGCATCCATGTGAATGCAAGGACAGTTTCCCAGAGGAACATTTAATGGTAGCGAAATGATCACTGTTCAACTGCCATTAACTGTTTAAATGTCAGTTCAGCTGATAAAAGCACAGATCACTGCTGGCCAGAAATTGAAGGACATATTGTTTGCTTGTACATTTTGGTTTATCAATAACGATTACTTAAATGTTAAATATACATTTCCATAAGAATGTTGCCTTGTTAGTCAAAGCTGCCTCTGTCAGAATAATATGGTAATTATTATAAGATGTCTCTAGATTGGAACAGAATAAACCCCTGAGCTAAGGCGACAGTAAGCACTCGAGTGCTTGTCAAATCCATCTTTTTAGTCTCACTCTTGCACTCTTTGTCCCTTCACACCATGTCATTTCATGGTCATTGGTCAGTGTAGCTAATTAGCTCAGTGAAACCTCAGCGTTGATAGACTTCTTACCTCTGTGCTGCCTTTATCCTATTCTTGTTCAACAAAGTAACAGAGTCAGCCTTGCCCCCTAACATTCATGCTCATTCAGAGCCTCTGAAGGCTAAAAATTGAGCAGCAAGAGTGGTGTGCAGACTTCAATACCTGCCAATCAATTCAAATATAGAGGCTTGTTAGTGAGTTTTTTGAAGAGCAGCTTGAAATAATGCTCTCTTACATTAGTAGGTCTCTCATGGTGAGTTCACTGGATGTGGATCTTTAAGACATTGTGAAGGTCAAATAATGTGTGCTAAACATACCTCATGCTACATGTAAAGGCAATTGTCTGTACATTATCAGAAATTAATAAAGTCCATTAATCACCCCATTAATTCCTGATCAAGGGCACGTCGTTCAGCATTATCACGCTTGGTATACCATGAGACCAAAGAGACTATTGATCAATATTTTTAAAAAGAAATGTTGTTCAGTACCCAGTAAATAGGATGAACCTTGGATATGACTTAGCTACTAAGTTGCATGGTGGGCAATGTACTATGACATGCAGTTGTATTCCCACAGACCTGTAAACACAGTTTAATGCGTAAAAATGGTGAAGGTACCCGTCTCGACATTGGAGAAGAAAGCATGCATTTTGGATTAAGAGTGTGCCTGTGTGTGTGTGTGTGTGTCCTGTTTTTGTTACGTATTGTTTTTTCACTGTAAGTGCTCAGCTTGTGGTTAAATGGAAGTGCTCATAATTCACTCTACTGCCAATGTGGCAGGTTGCCTGGTGCTGTGGAGTACATGATTAGATAACTTTTATTTCTCTCCTTCCCAGTGCGGCTTCATGACAGCATATCAGAGGAGGGATTCCACTATCTGGTCTTCGACTTGTAAGTGCAAGGCTTTTATTTTCACTTTTTTGGCACCTTATGAGACACTCCACATGGTTAAGCAAGTGCTAAATACTCCACACATGCACCACACATTTATGTCATGCTCTGCCGACAGCTGTCAATCACATGTCCTGTCACCAAGGCATCATGGGAATTCAGATGTGGCATGTTTGCCTCCTCTTTGCGCCATCTGTCTCAGCAGTGCCGTGTGCTCAGCCATCACACAGCCTCACCGTGTTCGTATTCTGCACAAAACCATCGCTAACATACTCGCATATAACACAGAGACGAAATACAAATGAGCTTGATTGCATTAAATAGGATCATAATCACATCTTTCAGATGACGGGTAAATACATTTATTCATATTTAGTCATATCTTTGTATTGTATTATTTACACCTGTGCTTTTGCTACCGAATAATATCAAAATCTCTGCAGGCACAAAACCTTATTTGAAGAGCTCTCAATATCAAATCAGAAGAAATCAAAGTCTAACTGAAATTAATTTGCATGTTATTTACTGTTGCAGATCTGCTCTGTAAGTCAAATACTCTCTGCTCTGTTTTGAGCAAAAAGAAAATAATTAATCTTTTGATTAATGATGACCAGATTGCCAGATCACTTCTACAGGAATGTATTAGTCACATTTCTCAGCACTTAAATTAGATGGAAATTTGAAACATTACATTTGTTGAGATTTATGTGAATTTTGCATCGGTAATTACTGTGCACATTCTTTAAGTATAAAATATCGGTCATCAGCCTCATTACATTCACCACGAAGCAGATTTATTTGGTTGCCTTTTGCTATAGTTTCCAGGAGATAGTTGGAGTGAAGAAGGAAGATGGCATACCTGACTAAACACAACAGGAATGAAACATTATGACATTGCCTCGTCTACCTGAGCTAAGTAGATAGGTCAATAGGTTATTTTAACAGTGAAGAAAATAACTCCCATATGTCTTCTGTCTTGTATTTCATTGTGAGGCCACTATCAGCAGAAATGACATACTATGTGTTTAAAGCATCAAGCTCTTTGTCTGTAGTTTGTTGTCATCCTGTGTACCTAATTTGTGGGGGGGGGCAATCACCATCGTTTCATCATCATAACCTATTATCCTGGGCTTTTACTGTCACTTCATGTAATCATCACTCCTTCAGATCTCCCTCCTCCCCTCCATCATCCTTAACTCACCATCTCCTTCATTCTGTCTCTGTTGTGTACTGTCAGCTGGTCCCCCAGGAATTATTTTAAACGCTGCAATTAATTTGAGTCTGGGCAATAATTTAAGGGGTTATAGAGATACAGACTGTATTCTAGTCTTGGTTTAAAAAAACAACAACACAGGAGTTAGTGAAGAACCTGCCTGGAAGAATGATCAGACACAACAATACTGCAGTTGGCTACTGCTGATTAACATCTACTATTTACTGTATTCTTAAACTTTTTCTATTGAGCAGAATGAAGTCAATGTGAGAGATTTTGAGAGATGGATTCAGAAAAAAAAATCACGATACTACACTTACAACATATTTCACAATGGGTCACTTCCTGACCTCTGAATGAAGGACAACAGTCTACACTCTACAGAGCAAACACAAAGTTGCATGAATCCAGAGCGGAAGCATTTGCTAGAGGCCATGGAAAAGATCTTGCTTTGTAATATCCTTAAAGTAATTTTCCATATTCGTTATAAGTTTTAATTTGGCCAATTATAAGTTAATTGGCCAAAGAAGAGGAAATTCACAGCAGGATAATGGTACACGTCAATGTGAGAAAAGTTAGAGACGCCCCAGCCATGTATAATAGGACAAAGAAAATCGACAAAGACTACGCCATATGCAATAACCTTTGGGTAAAAGTACAGGGTAAACATCACGAACATGTAAAGCCACTTGCAACGCCCCCACCCTGAGCTCCTTGTTGAGAAAGTGGCTAATGCTAATGCTAATGCTGTAAGTGAATGTGCAGTGTTGAATGCAACGTTAAAAGCAAAGCATCCTTTCTCGTTCCCGATTGCTGCCAGTATTAGAAAGTCCATCGCTGGGTTTAGTTGCAAGGACCTCACCCGTACAGTGTGGACGAAATTGAAGGAAAGTAAAAATAAATGAAACACCGGAACCAAGGTATAAAATGCAGAGCAAAAAATATTTCACCGAAATGCTATTCCTGCTGTTTATGATGAGATGAGAGGAAAGTTGGAGGATGCACTCCAGTCTGCACAGTGAACTGCACTTACCTGCAATGGATTGACTTGACGGGCCACAGAGTCCGTGAGTATGTGACAATCACTGCCCATTTTAGTTGGGTCAGTTGCAAACAAGGGGGAGGGGAAGTTCACTCACCTCTGAGCATGCTGATCAGTTGCTGTTCCTGAAGAAGAACATGCATAATTGAGGATACATTGAAATGTGCTTAGGTATACATAATACAAGTTGCTTCAAAAGCACTGACATGTTCTCAAGTTAATATAAAACAAGTTGATAAGCAGTTAAATGTGTCCAGATATACATAAAACAAGTGTGTCATGCTTTAAAATGTTTAGCCATTAAAATATGTTAAGGTTCACATAAAGACAAGTTTGTTAAGCTTTTAAATCGTATAAACATATAATGTGTACATGTTTACATACACAAGTTGGTTATGCATGCAAAGCACTAAAATTTGTATTTTTATATCTGCCTTTTATAAAGAAATGTGTATTTTTTTTACACTAATTTGTTTTCAGTTCTATACTTCTGTAAATTAAATTTACAGACTTGTTCTGCTGCAGAACTGTGCTGTCTGCTAACAGTCTGGACTTTTGCCAGTTTATGTGATGGCACATATTGGCAATGACAAGTTAGAGTCACTGTGTTTGTAAAAGAGGCACTATGCTAAGATTTGGTACACTTTTTGTTCAGTGTGTCATCTCAGTTTGTGTCAAATTCTTACAATTTGACAGAATTGGTGTATTGTGATAGTATCGGTATTGTGGGCCATGTATTGCATATCATATCGTATGGTAGCCTGTGCTTCCCACCCCTACTTGTGAAAAGACCCCATTTACTTTGTTGAGTGGAGTTTAAAGCGTTTCAAAAGATGAAAACCTTACCAGCATCATTAGAATTGTAAAATATAAAAAAACAAATTAGTAAGAGAAAAACCTGTGTGCTCCAGTTTCCTTCTGGATACAACTACTTGACTTGTGGATTGATATCTACTGTACATAAACATATCACTCCCTGAGGTCCAAAGGCTGACTCATAGCATAATTTACCGTGCTCTATTATAACTGCACCTCCATTATATTATAGATTTGCTCATGTTGGAAAAGCGCTTTGGCTTTTAGCTATAACCTCGTGGAGAGACATGGAAAACTCTCCTAGCTGGATAAACAGTGTCAATATACTGTTTGACCACACATGCTGGAGTATGTTATTGTAGTGATTTCACCATTTTTGGCACAGCATCATTCTTTTCGCCCAGCTGGTCCTAAAAAGAATGTCTTGCAGATTAACCCTCTGGACTCTATGCTGGCCATTTGTGTCCACCTCACTTCCTTTTTGTTGATCATTTTAGCTGTGTTAATGCAAATGGAATGATATTTCCCAAGGGTGTGCGTTTTTGCCTGATCTTTTAATTTTCAAAACCTGCTCTTTAAATATGTCAGTTTTATACTGTTTATCTACAATTGTTCCTTATAGCTCTATCGTGGACACTTTTGGCCAATTGAAACC
This sequence comes from Diplodus puntazzo, assembly GCA_963678695.2. Lineage (NCBI taxonomy): Eukaryota > Metazoa > Chordata > Actinopteri > Spariformes > Sparidae > Diplodus > Diplodus puntazzo. The sequence goes on along the minus strand of OZ023170.1, from coordinate 13,017,762 downwards.
CATGAAAACTACATTATTTAATTCCTTGTGATTTACAGTATAAAATCATATAATTTAGGTAAAATGGCTTTCATTCTAGACTCAACACTTGAAAATTTTAGTTTTTAATGTTTTCTACCAGATTATGTCATTTGTCCATTTTTGGGCATGGGAGCAATTTCAGGTAACATTCTTAGTTTCCACTAGTGGTGCAGGATGACTTCCTGCACTCCAATGGAGCTATGAATGACACAATTTTGACATAGGTGTGATCCTAAGGATGTCAGGTAATGATGTGTGTTTGTGCATGAAAAAAAAAATGTGCGTGCAAATATGTATTGGCAAGATAAAGTGGCAAGTGAATTATAGTGTATCATACCTCCAAGTTTCAGTGAATTTCTCTTGGTACAGGTTATTGAGCTTTGAGTTTCAAAGGCAAACCTGGCTGTGATGCACAGGTTGAAAATACCTGTAGCTTTGGTCTTTTCATAAAAAAATGCCACACACAACTACACAATAGCCCCTACACACTCAAATAGCTGCTCTCATAAAAAAAAAAGATCACAGGTCATCTTGACCCCTGGCCTCTGGGGAAACAAAAACAAAGTCTGACACTGTTTATAAATCTGTCCTGGAGTTTATGCAGGTGCAGTCAGTACTAATGCTATAAGTGAGCCTATCAGCTCCCAGGTCCTTCTTTATCTGGCGAGAAGGTCATATTGCCTGACTGAAGCACTTGAGTATTGGATGGGCTCAGAGAGTGAAGATTGGGAGAAATCCTCTGCAGTTGAGGAGGAGAAATCTTCTACCCAAGATGAGGACATGTCCTCTCCTGAAGATGATGGGACACCTTCCTCAGAGGATGACAGCAACACCACTGATGACAACTTCCAGCCAGTGCCTGATTCCTCTTCCTCAGGGGAAGAAGACGGTACAGACACTGCGATGGAGGCCGATCAGCTGATGGCAGAGACAGAGGAGCTGGCGGGTGAGCGGATGTCTCGTCATGGGAAAATGATGTGGTTTCCCACTGCTGAAGAGACCCTGCACCACAATCCAGTATCCACTGGTTTCACCCCAGGGCCCACCCTGTATACAGTTGCCCACATCATCAACATGAGGTCTGCCTTTGACCTATTCATAACAGAGGAGATCATTCAGCTGCTGTGCACCAACACAAACCTGCATGGGAGGTGAAGGTGTGAGGATTGGAGGGATGTGGATGAAGTGGGGGTAAGATTCTACATTGGAATTCTTATTCTGGCCGGCGTCTACCGTTCAAGACATGAAGCAACACGAGGCATGTGGGATGCCAAGACAGGACGGGCCATGTTTCGCGCTACAATGCTCCTCTACAGCTTCACTCAGATCAGCGCTAACATCTGCTTTGATGACAGGCTCTCCCATCCAGGAGGCTTCAGGAATGATAAACTCGCTGCATTTCGCATCCTGTGGGAAAAGTGGGTGGCTTGCCTCCCCCTCTTATTCAATCCAGGGGTTGATGTGTGTGTTGATGAGCAGCTTGTTGCATCCATAGGTCATTGTGGATTTTCAACCAGTGGCGTGCACAGACCTTTTGAAAGTCAGGGGCGAAGAGCAGAAAAAGGTCTCGCGACTGAAGAGGGCACATTAGCACACGTTTTGGCTCCCAAGAGGGCATTTCAGCGCCTGATTTTGTCACCCAAGTGGGCATTTTATCATGTTTTAACCAGCCAAGGGGGCAGTTTGTTGTGTTTTGCCAACCAAGAGGGCACTTTAACGCACTTTTTGGCCCCCAAGTGGGCGGTTCAGTGCACGTTTTGGCTCCCAAGAGTGTGCTTCAACATGCGTTTTGGCTCCCAAGAGGGCACTTTAGAACTCATTTTGGCACCCAAGAGGGCACTTTAGTGTGCATTTTTCAACAATTGGGCCACTGCCCCCCCGCCCCATGCACACCACTGACATCTACAATATATCCCCAACAAACCTGCAAAGCATGACATTAAAATCTGGTTCACCTGTAATGTGGCAACCTCCTATGCCTGGAGGATGGAGATTTACATGAGAAAACCACCCAGTTAAAATTCTGGAATTGATTAAAATTTTGGATTTCATGATCAGGACTGATGTCAAATTTTAAAAAAGAAGCAAATATTTTCAGTATATAGTGTTTGTATAGCATTTTGTAAGCAAACAGGAGGTGGCTACGTTTGGCCACGAACAAGCTAAGAGGGAGTTTTTATGTTTTTCTGTCACTGCACAAAAAACTAATGAAGCATAAAAATCATTGATACTGCTTATCATTGACACACATTAAGCTGCAATGATGATTAAAGAATAATTTAGATAGCATGTATTATTTTGTAAAAACATGGTGATTTAATGCTATTTTCCCTTATAAATAATCAGCATTATGTGATCTAATAGGCATTTAAAGGGTTAAAATTCAGAATTTTAATGAAATTTTAGTCTTCATGACCAGGACTGATGCAAATTAAAAAAAATGGAGAAAAAAAGTGGAATTTTTTATATACATATATTAGTTTTATAGCATTTTAGGAATGTAAACGAGAGGTGGACACTTTTGGCCACGAACAAGCTGAGAGGAAGTTTTTATGTTTTTCTGTCACTGCACAAAAAACTAATGAAGCATAAAAATCACTGATACTGTTTATTATTGACACACAGTAAGCTGCAATAATGGTTAAAGAATAATTCAGGTTGCATGTATTATTTTGTAAAAACATGGTGATTTAGTGCTATTCTCCCTCATAAATTTTCAGCATTATGTGATCTAATAGGCATTTAAAGGGTTAAAATTCAGAATTTGAATGAAATTTTAGTTTTCATGACCAGGACTGATGCAAATTTAAAAATTTGGAGTAAAAAAAGTGGAATTTTTTATATACATGTATTAGTTTTATAGCATTTTAGAAATGTAAACAGGAGGTGGACACTTTTGGCCACGAACAAGCTAAGAGGAAGTTTTTATGTTTTTCTGTCACTGCACAAAAAACTAATGACGCATAAAAATCATTGATACTGCTTATTATTGACACACATTAAGCTGCAATGATGGTTGAAGAAAAATCCAGGTAGCATGTATTATTTTGTAAAAACATGGTGATTTGGTGCTATTCTCCCTTATAAATCATCAGCATTTTGTGATCTAATAGGCATTTAAAGGGTTAAAATTCAGAATTTGAATGAAATTTAAATATTCATGACCAGGACTGATGCAAATGAAAAAATTTAGAAAAAAAAAATGTCATTTTTTTAATATATATCTTAGTTTTATAGCATTTTGGAAATGTAAACAGCAGGTGGACACTTTTGGCCACGAACAAGCTAAGAGGGAGTTTTTTCTACTTTGCCTTCCCTGCTCAAAAATAACAATGCATAATAATCAATGTTGTTGTTAATCAGTTACATATCTCAGACTGTGTTATTGATGATACAAGAAAAACTGGTAGCACTGAGAAGATAGGCAGTGGTCATTTTTGTGGTAGTTTCCAACAAGCGCATCGTGCAAACAAATTGGCATTTGAGGGGTTAAAAAATTTAAAATGAATTAATTTTTTGTACCTATGACAAGAACTCATATTAATTAAACATTGTATGCAGTAAAAGCAGCAAAAAACATACAAAATCCCAAAAATTACAGACTCATCTGTTGGTGGCCATTTTTGGCCACGAACAAGCTGAGAGGGTAGTGAAAACGAACAAGGCCAGAGGGTTAAATCTACGACTACAATAATTATCAAGCCTTTTTTTTCCTCAATAGATGCATGAACATCTGTGATGTTACACTTTACTTATTTTCCACATGTATTTTCTTTCCAGTGTTCTCATTCTTTTTCTGTCTGCCACTTAATTTGTTTCTCCTCCAGAGTGACCGGTGGTGAATTGTTTGAGGATATTGTTGCCAGAGAGTACTACAGTGAAGCTGATGCCAGGTATGTGTAATGTTGATATTTCTCTATTTATTGAATACATTTGATGTGAAACCCATTGAGTCTACTTTGGCAAAAAAAGGCATATTCACGCAGTACAAAGTATAGAACAGCTAACAAAATTATATCCATGCAAGTCATAAAATTGCATTACCTACCTATGAGCATCTATTTGACATATGCACATGAAAATACAATCCTTGCTCATTATGCAGTGGACAGAAGTGTTTCCTGTTGTGTTGCCTTTGATGTGCCTTTTATGCCTGCAATCACTCTTTTTTCAATTCCTGTTCTACCTTTGTCCTTTGATTATAGATCTACTTTTCCCAATTTTACCTCATGACCTGTCCATTAAAAATCCACTCCAAAACGAACTCTGTCTGCTTTTTACGTGGCAGTTCTTGTAAAAGAAAGCAGCTTTATACCAGAGCATGTCCATTAAAGTTTCATCTAAGGTTTATTTTTTTCATATTTTTAAATAATTCTGAAGATTTTTTAATTGTTTCCATCCAGCTGTATTGAAGTGTGACTTTCAGTTGATGGAGCCGCTCCAGCAGTTGTCAGCAAGAGTCAGATTAAAAAAGACAATTGGTCATTCACACATTTTTAGATGTGATGGATCTGGATTCTGTTTTGTTGTGGATTTTATTTATTTTTATAAATTGATTTATCAGAAGTGACATCTGAAAGAACGTAATGGATGAAAAGAATATGCATGTGTCCTTTTGTATTTTCCTTTACTTGTCAAATTACTTAAAGGAACAGTTCAACAAGGTGTTTTCTTTCCAAGAGTGACTTGAAGATCAATCTCATGACTGTGTGCTAATTACTGATATGGTTAGCCTAGCTTAGGCATTATGAGTGGGGAAGTATTTCCTGGCGAACAACAGCTGGGGGCAGTGACTCTATGCAGATCTTATACCTATACCAAGACTTGTGTTTACAGACTCTGGCAATCTGCATTATAGCCAGAGATAGTAGACAGAAGTGCTGGGAGGAGATATGGTCAGATAAAACACGCAAGATACATGGTAACTTTCTGCCTGCTTCCTAACCCTGCTTCATTCAGGAGAGACTAGTGAATGACGTTAAGAAAATGGTTATGACAGCAGATGATATGTGATACAATCTTTAGCTTAGACTCTATAGGGAGTTTTCATAATCGAAGGGCCCCTGCCCTGAGCAGCAACAGTGGAAAACAGATAAATACCAAAATGCATGTGAGCAATGAGACTGCAAACGCTGAAAGCAGATGATAAAACAGATTGATGCAATCATTTAATGGTGAGAGAGATGTTGACATCAGTAATCGGATGGACTTTGTGAACCCTGTTTTCGCACGATGAGGCTCATTATAATTATATATTTGTTACATGAGAAGGTTGCAGCCCTCTGCCTGCACAGAGGCCCGAGAATGATGAACGGAGTGGATATGAAGCAATGTTGCAAAGGCTGCACGCAAATGGCAACGATGAGGATCGCTGATGAATTACTATCCTCTGACTGAAGGTGTGTGGAGTTGGAGCATGGATGAAATAAGCCAGAGACAGTGTGAAGGCGATCAGGTTGTTGACCACAGCTGAGTGTCCTGGAAGAGCTGATGAAGCTGTGTATGAGCAAATACAGGTTGAGAAGAGCATTTCTCCTTTAGTTTGGATAATCGGACTTCGGCTTGCTGGAAAAAGGTCCATAAATATTATATATTTTTCTTGACGATTCAAGCTGAAATTACTGCAAAAAATGTTGCATGACTGCATGCAGAAAAGCAAAATGAATGAACTAGAAAGCAGGAGACAATCTTATTCAAAAAGACAGCCGCCAGGCTGATGTGAGCAGCTGATTTCAATTGAAAGCCCCAGATGATGACAGGCAATTATGAGTGAGCATGAGTGAGAGGACTGAATGAGAAGTTGGTATGAGAAATAAGCCAAAGGACTGAGCATGCAAAAGAGTAGTTGTCCTGTGTGAACTTTTGCTGGAGCTTCAGTTCCCAGAATGTTGAACTGTTCCTTTAAAATCCTTCTTTTGTCAATCAAAGTGCTGTTTTTCATGTGGTTGGTGTGTTCTGTCTGCCTGTTCTTGTTCCTTTGTTTCTTGACATTTACCTGTTCTCCCTCTTCCTCTTCTTTTTGCTTCTGGCGTGGTCTCTCTCTCTCCTCCACAGTCACTGCATACAGCAGATTCTAGAAAGTGTAAATCATTGCCATATTAATGGCATAGTGCACAGGGACCTAAAGGTTAGTAAGTGACGACAGTAACAGCAAAAAGACACGGGCCTGCCCACCTGTAACACCTTGCCTTGCTCCTCCACTGCCTGATCAGTCGACCAATTAACCTTTTCACTGAGTGCCGCCTCCTCCAAAACCACACCTTCTCCTCTACCAGTCACCCTCACGCAGAGCCACCTGACAGGAGATCCGATGTTTTCAGATCCGCCTGCTTCAGGGCATTGTTGGCAGGTTTACTGGAGAGGAGGTGGTAGGTCGTGAAGTAACGGGGGAGCTGGTAGTTCTCATAATGGCCTGCCCTTCCTATATGCCGGAGCACAAAGTGCATGTAGCATCTGTCCAAAACCATGCAGTGACGCGGCCACTGAGAGGCTGACAGCTGAGAGAGGAGGAGGCAGAGGAGGACAAACAGCTTTTTGTGTATCATGTGTGGAAATTTGTGACAATTTGTATTCAATGATAAATGGATCGCCCTTGTAATAAATTGTACAATACAGCACATGGCTTATTATCATAACACAACTTAAAACACATAGTTGACATCTTATTTAACACATTTAATGGTTGTCAGAGACACCACAACACTTCCTGCAACCCTTTGAGAACTGTTGGGTTGTAATTGAGAAGCAGTAACAGATTCAAAAAACCCTCCATCAGCTCCTACCTCCCTCCTCTCATCTCTCAAGGTCCAGCCTCAAGTTGGCCAGGAGCTAACACCACTTCTGTTTTGAGACTCGGGCAGAGAATTGGCCATGCTGTGTGTGTAGTAGATGATGATGATGATGATGAAATTGCAGCTCTGTTTTGCTATCCAGTGCCTGTCATAGCATATCATTTAGCGACCTTAGAAACGCAAAAAAAAACAAAAAACATTTATAACATAGAGTATATGGCTCCATATTATGGCTGCTGGTTAAGGGGGTCAATTGCCACAACTTTGTACAATCCACCGCACTAACATGGTCAGCAACTCCCCGAGTGTCAAAGCGAGCTCACAGCCACAGACAGTGAGTGGTAGCTTATCACTAACCCATGGCCCCCTGGTGTTTGCATGCAGTCATTGCATTCAGCAGATCCTAGAAGCTGTGCTCCACTGCCACCAGATGGGTGTGGTCCACCGCGACCTCAAGGTAAGTAGACTCATTATGAAGACCAAACAAATACAGATTCTTCCTTTTGATTTTTGATCTGTGGCCTCACACTCCCAACATGTCTTACCTGGCCTCTGTATTTATTTCTTAATTTTTTTCCTATTTGATTTTTCTTTTTATGTCTACACTGATGTAAATCTACTCTCTCAATTCTTCTGTAAACGTCATATTACACCTTGCTTTCACATAGAGGTGTTTGTATCTTTCAGTGTCCTGTTTTGACAAAAATATCAACTTTACACTTCCATCGAGCAGGCACTCCACTTGCCCCCCCCCATGAAAGAAAAGTGTTAACACTCCTGAAAATAAGACTAGCAGTCATCCAGCTATAAAAAGCATTGCATACTGTTCATGGGCCTTTTTGAAAAAGCGCATATGTCTGGATGAACCTCTACCATGGGCTGTTGTACCTTCATGAAGGATGCCCATCCTGTAGTAAAATGTCAGTTCTGGTGAAGAGTAGAGATGTACTGAAACACCATCTTGTTGTAAAACAGTGTGCTATTTAGGGTTAGAGGTCAGGGTCACATGTGCGTGAAATAGTCAAATTATCATTGCTCGAATGTTATTGGAGTTCAGATCTTAATAAACATTAAGACCACAGTGGTCTGTTTCCATCCGTAATGCTGTTGTTTTCTTCCTGTGGTATCCTCCAAAAGCTCTGATTTGCTAATCAAATGAACCAGGTGTGTCTGAGATTTCGTTTACCATACCCTGCCATCTCTCTGCGCTCCGATTGGCTGTTACCAGGCAACTACTGTGGCTCACTGCAGAAACACAAAGACAAAACAAATACAACCAAAACAAATAAGCGATCTACAGAGCAGAGGTAACACTGGGAAACAGTGTGTATATTCATGTGACTTACGTTCTCAAAGTAATGATTTCAGATTAGGTTAGTACAGGGAGACAAAATGCCCACACACACACGCGCCTGTTATAAAGTTCTTGTAAAGCTTTAAGTTTATGTAGTCTAGGCACATTATTATTGTTATTGTTTATTGCATGCTCTCCTCAAGTGTCTCAATCTAAGAATACATTATACACTAATATAGCATTGCTCTTATACTACATTATGGGACTCACAGTAGTTTTTGTTCAATTTTAAAGGGTCAAAATCAACTGCAGATAAACACACATTTCCTTATACATCACAAAAACGTGATGCCAATATTAGGGTGTAATGGTACACTAAAGTCATGGTTATTTACATTTACCTCATTTACCTTATGTACCTCATTTTTGGGGTCACAGTTCGGTTTAAGTTCAGTACAGCAGGAAACATGCAACACATATCTCTAATGCATAATCCTAAATTTCTTATGATTTTCTTCTTTATCTTTGACTGACAGTAGTTTAAGACAGCAGTGTCTTCTCCTGCTTTTGTTTTTTTAATGGCAGTTGTCATTAGTGTTACTTACTAGATTGGAGTGAAGATCAAAAGACTTATTCTTCTATTATTGCATGCACTGAACTATGACAACCATACTATGACAGTTTGGGACGAACACATTATCTGTGCCTAGCCTACAATTACCTTCAGTGAACCCAACTGCTGTAGAATATTGAGATTGTAGAATATCGTCATGTTGAATAAGGAACATGAGAACATGTCATGTATGCAATTCTCATTTGTTTTAGTAGAACAGCCTCGAACCATTAGCCTGAACCAGAGATGAAGATCGGGAAACCTTCAACTCATTTTAACTGTAAAGCGTTATCAGCCTCGTTGATGCTAGTTTGCTAGCTAAAGCTTAAGGCCAACAAGCCTAACATTAGCATCTTGTGTTCAAAAGAATCAAAGCGTGGGAGGTAATCACCTCTCTTCTCAAACATAATCTCCTTCCATAGCAATCACAACGAGCAGCACAAATGCATTGAAACAGTCATTTTTTTTTTTTTCAAACTTTGTTCTGTTGGAAAAAAAAAGAAGCTCAATAAACAAAGACATACGGAAACACTCAGAAAAGAGTACCCACCCCAATAAATACATACAAAAAATAATAATAATAATAATAATAATAATAATAATAATAATAATAATAATAATAAAAAGAAGAAGAATTAATTAATAAATTCATAATTTTTTTTTTAAAAAGTCAAGACAATGCATGTTAAGTTTGTTGTAGGAGAGGGCATATATACCCATGATAGAAGAGTAAGTCTTACAAAAGCAGCGACAACAAACAGGCAAATATCAAACAAAGAAACAAAAAACATTGCATACAGTACATACAGAGTAAGATCCAAGCGGGTTGTCACCCAAACAAAGTGAAGCCAGTGGTTGTCCTGATTAGATTGATTCATGCAGCTCTAATTTCTCTTCCACATATTTCAAAGAAGGCTGCCAAATCTTATAAAAATTGCCAGATGAATCTCTAAGTGTATGTTTAATTTTTTCCAATTTCATATAAAATAAAATACTCCTGATCCATTGTGTGAGGGATGGAGGGATGGCATCTTTCCATTTCAGAAGGATTAGGCGGCGGGCAAGCAATGTACAGAAAGCCATAAAGTCACACTGAAATTTGTTTAAACTGTAAACAACAGAGGGTACTCCAAAAAGGGCTATGATGGGGCATGGGGCCAAGGACCGCCCAAGGACCTCCGAGAGTGTCTTAAACACCAAAGTCCAGTAAGTCGTCAGCTTGGAGCAGCTCCAAAAAGTGTGCAAATATGAGGATGGGGTCATTTTACAACGATTGCACGCTGGATCTATGTCTGGGAATCTCTCTGATAACTTCTCTTTGGTCCAGTGAGCCCGATGCAGTATTTTACATTGTAACAGTCCGTGCCTTGCACAGATAGAGGAGGTGTGGACTCTTTTTAATATTGCATCCCAGGTTTCATCATGTATGATCTCACCCATATCCTGCTCCCATCTGTGTCTAATAGTGGCAAGGGACTGGATTTTTTGGAATGAAAGTGCACTATATAGGTTGGATATTATACCTTTAAATGACTGGACAGGTGCTAATAAAGAGTCAATGTCGGAGCTTGGGGGAATTTCTGGAAATTGAGGCAGCTGTTTACGCATGAAGTCACGCAACTGTAAGTATCTAAAGAAATGCGTATGTGGGATAAGAAATTTAGTGCGCAACTGCTGAAAAGAGGCAAAGAAACCATCTATAAAAAGGTCATGCTGAGTGCGCAGTCCCTTGTTGTGCCACTGCAGGAATACACTATCCTGTAGAGAGGGAGGGAACATATGATTTGCATGGATTGGGGATTTCAATGAGAAACTATGCCATCCATAGTGCCGGCGAACCTGCTTCCATATTCTCAGTGTTGTTTTGACCAAAATATTTTTCGAGTACGGTGCAGTGTCTGAGGCTAGAGGTGCATAGATTAATGCAGACAATGTGGACGGGGCACAGGATCTAGCTTCAAGAGTGCACCATGAGGGGGCGTCAGCACCTGGATCCTCATATAGCCAATGGAGAATGGGTCGAATATTAGCAGCCCAATAATATAACTGAAAATTGGGCAGAGCCATACCTCCTTGCACCTTTGGACGTTGTAAATAGGCTCTACTGAAACACGGACTTTTATTATTCCAAATGAAGCTGGATATAAGTGTGTCTAGACGCTTAAAGAATGACATGGGAATATACACTGGGAGACATTGGAAAAGATAGCTAAATTTGGGCAACACATTCATTTTAATAGCATTTATTCTACCAGCAAGTGACAAATGCAGAGGCATCCAACGTTTAAGTATCTGTTCTACCTTAGTTAATAGCGGGTTGAAATTTTCCTTGAAGAGACTGCCTATACTGTTTGTAATTTGCACCCCTAAATATGTAAACTGATCATAAGTAACCTTAAAGGGAAGTGTATGAAAAGGATAACTGCGAGCTAAGGAATTGATAGGAAACACCTCACTTTTCTGAAGGTTTATTTTATACCCTGATACTTTACCAAAATTCTCAAGGATGCAGAGGACCCTGGGCATAGAGATGTCCGGGTGTGAAACATACAGTATCATATCATCCGCATAGAGCGAGATTCTTTGCTCTAGCCCCTCTCTGAATAAGCCAATCATTATAGTGTCCTGCCTAATTGCGATTGCTAAAGGCTCTATGGCCAATGCAAAAAGTAACGGTGACAGAGGGCAGCCTTGCCTTGTTCCGCGAGAAACCGCAAAATGTTCAGAGTACATCCCATTGGTACAGACTGATGCTACTGGCATGGTATATAATAGTCTAATCCATTTAATGTATTGTTTCCCAAAGCCGAATTTATCTAATGCATAAAACAAATACCCCCACTCCAGCCTATCAAAGGCTTTTTCAGCGTCCATGGACATAATAAGCTCTGGGGTGGTAGGATCTGAATCATGATAAATTACATTTAAGAGTCGTCTGATATTAAAAAAAGAAAATCTATTTTTTATAAACCCAGTTTGGTCTGGGGAAATTATCTGGGGTAAAATCTTCTCTAATCTCAGAGCTAACACCTTGGCTAAAATTTTGACATCTACATTCAGTAGTGAGATTGGACGGTAAGATTCGCAATGGCTAGGATCCTTATTCTTTTTTAAGATTAAGGATATAGATGCCTCTCTTAACGACTGGGGTAGTACACCTGACTCAAGGGACTTATTATACATGTTCAGCATATGAGGAATTAGATGGGTGGAACATTTTTTAAAAAACTCAGATGGGAACCCATCCGGCCCCGGACTCTTGCCACTCTGAAGTGTTTTAATTGCCACATTTAATTCTTCAGCAGTAATAGGATTTTCTAAAATGTTTTTGGACTCTTCACAAATAGTGGGCATGTTCAAATTTTGAAAAAAACTGTCAAAAGTGGAACAGGAGTCATGCTCAGAAGAATAAATTGAACTATAGAACTCCCTGAACATATCATTTATTATTTTATTATCATATGTATAACCCTCAGCTGTTTCAATCTTTGTGATAAGTTGTGAGGCAGCTGCTTGTTTAAGTTGATGGGCAAGAATCTTACTGGCTTTGTCACCAAATTCATAATATGTATGTCGGGATCTCCAGAGCATATTCTCTGCTGCCTTGGTTGATAAGGTGTCAAATTTATTTTTTTCAAGCAGAAGCTCTTTCAATAAGTCAGGTGAGGGGGAGCTTCTGTATGCCAGTTCTAATTGCGAAATTCGGGCAGATATGTCAGACAATTTCTGATTGGCTTGCTTTTTATTATAAGATATATATGAGATTATCTGGCCTCTCAAGTACGCTTTGAGGGACTCCCAGAGAGTTGTTCAAGAGATGTCCGGAGAGGAATTAACCTCCATAAAAAATCCTATTTGGTCAGCAACGAAGTGCACAAATTCCTCCTGGGACAATGTAATGGAACTAAGTCTCCAGCGGGGTCTAGGAGTATTGTGCGCAAACCTAAAAGTGGCTGTAAGAGTGGAGTGGTCTGATATAACTATGGCATTGTATAAACAGGCCTCAGTTGAAGAAAGTAAACGGTTATCTACTAAGAAATAATCGATCCGGGAAAATGTCTGGTGTACCTGGGAGAAAAAGGAGTAAGTCTGAGCAGTGGGGTTCATGCATCGCCATAGATCTGAAACAGCATAGTCTTTAAGAAAGGAATTAATCACTTGGGCAGATTTAGATTGTTTAGAGGGGTTAGTAGAGGATCTGTCCAATACTGGATCGAGGCAACAATTGAAATCGCCACCTAAAATTAAAAAGTGGGAGTCTAAATTGGGTAGACTATATAACAGATTAGAAAAAAAAATATCATTGTCCCAATTAGGTGCATATAGATTAGCTAGTATCACAGGCGTATTGACAATACGACCTGTAACAATTATGTAGCGACCCTGAGGGTCTGCGATGATGTCTGAAGGGGTGAAATGCAGAGATTTATGGATCAAAATAGCTGTGCCTCTTGACCTACTATTGAAGAGAGAATGATATGATTGTGCTACCCAGCGTCTGCGTATCTTCATGTGATCTGACTTTTTCAGATGCGTTTCCTGCAAATAAACAACTTTTGCTCCCAAGCTATCAAGGTGAGAGAGAACCTTATTTAGCTTGGTGGGTTTCCCCAGCCCACGGACATTCCAACTGGCAAATGTTATTGATGTTCCTATCGGGCTTTGTAACCTACTAAGTAATACCATACGATAGAGCCATCATATAGTATGTCTTGGTGTCTGTACATAATTTGACACCCGCTTGGATGCTTTGCAGAATCATCTCAAGAGTTGTACTTTGCAAAATCTCAAACAAAAACAAAGGGAAACAAAACAAAGTCACCAAACAGAGAAAAAGACAAGAAACACCCACCCTTACACCTCCCAAATTTAGGTGCACACAAGATCCCATCAAATTTTCAATTAACATAACACTCAAAAGAGTCGCAAGCTAAGGTCTGTTCTACACATTATCTGCAAATCTGTCAAAATTGCCAGGAAAGGAATATATATATACACACACACAAAAAAGGACACATGTCTTGGTCTCTTATTACTGTAGTCACAGATTCAGCACCCATAAATTGTGAACAGCATAACTCTGCATGCAACAGCACTCACACCTAGAGGTGTTTATAATTCAACATTACAGTGCATGGTCAAACATCATGTACACAGGCACCAGGTGATCAGCAGTAGCAGTCCCGTCCTGGTAATTTTATCACACAGTGCCACACCGAACCATATGTGCACACTGCAATGAATAATAACAGCAGAAATAGAAAAGGTCAGGAGAAACATACCTGTCTGCTGTCATCATATCTAACGGCAGCCGTACAGTTCCATAGCATAACAGTCTTTCAGAAAGTAATGTCCAAAAGAAACGACCAGCACAGAACAGCTGTGACACGGCTGTACTTCTTGTCCCAGTGGAGAAGATGCAGGCGTTTTATTCGCTTGGAATAGCATTGTGTGTCCCACGATTGATGAAGTCCAGTGCCCGGGCGGGATCCTCGAAAGTACGTTCCTTACTCCCCGGGAGAGTGACACGGAGTGTAGCTGGAAATCGTAGCCCATACTTGGCTCCCTCTATGGATCTCAGCCTCTTTTTAACGTCTCCAAATGCTGCCCTTTTCTTCATTACCGCGCTGGTGTAGTCAGGATAAATACGGAGCATCTTCCCTTTGTACATCAGGGGGCCTTGAGAGGACTTTCGCAGGGTTCACCGGGTTTTGGTTTTGCTCGTAGTGATCGATGGGCTCTGTCCAGCAGCGGGGCTTCACTCAGGTTTAGGAGGTCTTTCAAAAGTTGAGACACGAACTGCGTGGCCTGACCATTCTCCAGCCCTTCCTCAACACCAATGAGTCGCAAGTTGTTCCGTCTGGAGCGGCCTTCCAGGTCTTCGCATTTTGCCTGTAGCTCCCTCACATCACCTTGAAGTTGGGACACAGAGGCGCGGAGCTCAGTAGTGCAGTCGCCAGTATAGTCGGCAGCTTTCTCCAGCTCCTTCAGTCGGGTATCATGTGATGCTAGCGAGGCCCGCAGGCTAGTGACCGCAGCCGATAACTCGCCCATCACCGAGTCAATATCCAGTTTAATATCATCCCGCAGTGTCTGAATGGCCGCCCCAACCTTTGCACAGACAGAGTCCTGAAGTGAGTTGAGCGAGTCAGAGAGCATCTTCGGTGTCAGGGTATTGCTGCTAGTCGAGGCCTCCGGGGTAGCCAAGCTAGCCGCAGCGGTCGGCGCCATGCCTGACTGATTGCTACGTTGTTGTTTAGCCGTCTGGTTTCGAGTATTTGAGGCCGCCATCATAGTCTTAAAAAAGCTTCAGCTTGTTGTTCGACGTTTATATTATTTTAGAACATAGGAATAATGTCGTGGAACTTGTTTTGACAGTTATATTAAGTTTTAAAAGCGACCTTGTAGGAGCTTGCAAGAGATGCGTCTACATTCTAGCCTGCTCAACAGCGCCCCCGAAACAGTCATTTTTAGATGCTAAAGTAGGCATGCAAAGCCAGGAGCAACATTTGTGAAGAGTTGAGTAGTCCACCATAGTTCCTAGTGATTTAATAGTGCCTCTATATAGATAGAGGCATAGATTGTCCAAACATCATCAAAGGATGCAACAGGCACAGCAAGCACTCAGTCCGAGCCTTTCCAAGCTAACCTAGAGCTGGTCGTGGAGCACTGCCCTGGAGTAAATGAGCCTAGTCGGGGGCAGCCAGATCTCGCACCCACACCAAGCGTCCATCCTTTACATCAAACAAAGATAGGGATAAGCCAAAAAAACACTGGTTTTACTGTCCACCCATAAACCCTGAAAATGCTGTTTCTGAATATCTTCACCCTGGCAGGATTTTCCTAAAGCTCAGTTGAGACGCCGTTTACATTTGAACAGAAGGCCAAAACACATGATTAATAACCATGTACATGTGTACAGGAATTTTTTCTCTAAGTTTCAACTCAAAGAAATCCAAGTCTTGTACTGCGTAACTTATCTGAGGCAGAGTTGTTTCTTGCACATTTTGGCAGCAAGTGCAGTGTTTACATTCATCAGTAAACGGTCATTGACTGAAGCAGAACCACGAAACTGGTTTAGCCGGACAGTAATTCTATCTATTTTATGGCTCGTTGTATTAAAAACACAATCCAATCAGAGCAATTTCACACCAGCAGCAAGGAGAGAGCATAAATCCTGAAACCTGATAAGAACCATATGTTATACTCGGATGAAGAAACCCAGTCATGTATTTGTGTAAGTTTGTTTATCCACCCAATATTTTCAAGGTGAATTCAGAGTGCTATATACAGACATGACAGCCTTGTGTACTGTGGCTTGTCGGTTAACGTGACCACATCTTGCACAATGCCATCAGTGAAATGCTTTCTGGGTATTTATTTATATTCATCATCCTGTAACTTTGACTATGTTTGCATGTGTGGGGCCTTTGCAGCCCTATCTGCAGGCCCGAGAGCCACACTAGGTAGTATTTAAATGCTGACTGAATGCTTTACAGGTTTAGTGATTTTAAAAGGAAAAAAGCAATGAAGTACCAATGGGCGTTAAAGCACTCTGAGTACCCATCATCCATATGGTGCCATTTCTGTGATCATAACACAGATTATAAAGTGCTTTATCAAATCTTCTTGTGATGCAGCTAGTGAGAAGCAGTCTTTCAGCCTTGATACTTTCAAAGACAATGTGTCTATAATTCATTATAACATGATACAAAGTAATGGGAGCAGCTGCTGGTTATGGAAGTGTGTTTCCATGGTCTGCATTCTCATTTCAATTTTTTGTTTTTCACAATATACTTTATGTTAACAAAGAAACACAGGACTCTCCCAGATAACGTGGCAATGATAAAGGTCTACTTGAGTCATAGGGTTACATCCCCAAATATACTAGGTGTTATTTAATTTGGATTTAAATAGGGGCTGCTTTAGCTGGTAGCGAGCAGACTATCCTAGCTCCTCACTGCCTACGTCTGAACGTCTGCCCTGCTACTGCTGGCCTGGCACCTGACTTGAATAGCCTTTGAATCAGATACGGTCACGCCTGTCAACGACAGCTCTCCACTTAATGATCTTAGCACTTGGTATTGTTCTAGGATGAATTTTAGGGGCTTTTGTAAACCCTGAGGGACTGTTTCAATTTGGTAAAGATTAATCTAAAAGAGCTGGCTGAAATACTTAAATTTAGTAATGATTGAGAAGGTCAGGCTGTGGATCCAGTATGCCCTTCCCTTCCTGCTGGGGACCCCAAATTTCCTCAAAGTCCAACTTCATGCCAGCAGAGTAAACAATCAAAATATAATCTACAGTGCTCGTTCCCACCAATCCTGTCTGTGCACTTTCATCAAACATCTCTGGGGGGGGGGCGCTGGTTGGTATCCATGGTATAACGTGTAGAACTCTGTTTACCATTTCCTTGTGGAGGTGAATGAGAACGAGTGTTCCAGTTAACTTTGATGTAGACTTAATTGTACATCGAGATTACTGAGGGCAAGCAAATGTGTTTGTCCAGCAATCAGTGCATGTCCGTTGCAAAGGATTTTAATTTGCTGAGGCACTTCAACACAGAACACCACAGATTAAATTTATTAGGCGGGTTCAGAGGTTTGCCTGCAGAAAATCCATACGTGAACACAACACAGCTACACTTGTAGTTTGCTGTTAAACAAGTGTAACATATACATTGACATGATCAAACCCAAAACTTTATCCTTTTTACAACCCTTTCCTACCCTCCAGGTTACCTGTTTTTCCTGTGGTGAGAAGGGGTGGTTGCAGTGGGCTGGGCTAATCGGATGGTGTAAAAGTATTTGCAATGACTGCATGATGCTGATGCACTTACCCTAACTACTCTCTCCCTGCTCTTTTCCCTTTTGCCTTCTTTCCTTACCTATGCTTCCTCAAACCTTTGCCCACAACAAAGATTTGAGGGATTGCATGACTCAGAAGTCACACATGCTCTTTTGAAATATACTTTGAAATAGAAACATTGACAAATGTTCAATTGAATGTAGTGAATGACATATCTGATGTCTTCTGAAATTAATACCTCAGACAGTAATAATGTGTAGGTGATGTGGAGGTAGTGTATGTTGAGCCATATGAGCCATAATCTATTCTGGGCCTCTGACTTCAGTAGACCAGAAGCACAAGTACTACAGCAAACTATTACACTTCTGTTTTCTGGACTCCTGTTTTATCCAGCTGAATTTTTCATAGCTGCATTGCACAACAACAACCACTCTTTGGATTCACAATCTGTGTGCATGGATTTTGCCCTAGTTTTGATCAGCACAGTGATTGTGATACTGAGATATTAATAGTGATCAATAAACAACAAAGATGATGAGAACAACTCTGTTTTGACTGCATAGGAGCAAAATGCTCTATACTAGAGGAGGAGGATGAGCGCTGTGGTGCGTCTCTGTGTGCGTTATGTGGTGCACGGTTCTCATCTCAGAAAAGTATTACTAATCCAGTCACTGGTGGAATATCAATAGCATAGTGAAACATAGCTGGAATCATAGAGCACAAGAGATCTATTTAAAAAGTGGAAAATAAAACTAAATAGACATTTTTGAAGAACTGACAGATTTTC
The DNA here is from genome assembly GCA_963678695.2 of Diplodus puntazzo. Taxonomy (NCBI): domain Eukaryota; kingdom Metazoa; phylum Chordata; class Actinopteri; order Spariformes; family Sparidae; genus Diplodus; species Diplodus puntazzo. Next base: position 12,999,448 of record OZ023170.1, on the reverse strand, counting down.
CTTTTAATGGAAATTATAAAGTCAATGATTTTGTTGCTGACAACCAAATCTAAAAACTAGGGGTGCACCGATCCGATATTAAGATCGGATATCGGCTCCGATATTGACAAAACGGCTGGATCGGGGATCGGTAAAATGAAACAGATCCACCAGCCGATCCAGTTTTTTTTTTTTTTTTTCGCCGTCGCAGCACATCCTACGTCATTCATCAGTGTGTCGCATCCTGGAAGAGCGCAAGTTGTTGTTTGACCAACTCTTTATTAGTTTATTCTCAGGTTCAGCTGCTATGTTTTATTTTGTATTCCTGTTTGCAGGACGTTACACTTACTCACGTCACATTTCTCCGCTGATTAGCTAGTAGCCCCGCCATCAGTTGTTAGCCTCACCAGTCAGCTGTTAGCCTAGCAACGCTAACTTTCAAACAGACGTACTCAATACTCTGTGGGCTGTACATCGTGGCACCGTTGGTCCTCCCTCCACCACAACCTGTGAGTTATTCACTGCCGGGCTGCTTTGTCTCCTCCTCTGCTGCTGCGGTCTCCCCGGCTCGCAGCAATGCTGGATGGTCGCCCCCGCTGTGTGCACGGAGCCTCCAGACGCTAGTTTGTTTACAGACGGTGCTACTGACTTCGGTGCTAGTGTTCCCTCCGTGCCCGCTGACAGGCGCTAAATTCATTCATTCTTTGTTTTGTTTGTTCCACTTTGTTACGTGTGTCCTTGGGTACCCTGACAGGCGCTATATAAATTAAATGTATTATTATTATTATTATTATTATTATTATTATTATTATTATTACTGTAACACATGTTTACAATGTTCGGTAACTGATTATTTTGTCTTAGTTAGGAAAGTCTGGTGCCTTTAGTCCCTTTCACATGGTGGAAGGTATGCAGTTTATTATTAATTCAACAACGGTATCGGATCGGTATCGGGTATCGGCCGATGCGCTCAGTCCAGGTATCGGTATCGGGATTGGATCGGAAAAAACTGGATTGGTGCATCTCTACTAAAAACCAAGCCTCATTACTATCTTAGTGTGTAGTTCTTATTGGGCTCTTCTCTCACTCTTTTGTGTTAAAAAGACCTGAGGGTCCTGAGCCAAAGTCATTGGCTGAGGAAAAATTCTTCAGTAAAGAAGAATGCACTCTATGTTGTGAAGCTCAGAATGAATTATGGCTTTGGTGTTCACTGTTGTTAAGATAGAATGGGCTAATTGTTGCAAAATAAAAGCAGCTTCCCTTTTGATCAACAGCATCCTCCCCTCTTGTTATTACTGTAAATTACAGTTCAGTCATTTTTAATAATTTCTTATTTGGCTCCATTGAGGAATCTGTTACGATCGTCAGCAAATACATTATTCATCCTCTGAAACCTTTGGCACGAGTCATTGTCCACCTCTCTCACCCTGTCCATCTCTACCAGCCGGGTTCGCGTGTCTGATTTGACCGCAGCTCGCCAGCATCTTGTTGAATCACATTTGCTGCTGGGCTGAGGGTAGCTGCGGCCCCCAAGGAAACGTGATCATGCTCGATATAAGTTATGCCGTGGCTTTGTGGGTAGCTTTATTAGTGGCTTTGTGAGGCTGGACTCAAAGCTTTGTGAAGCCTTCCTCCAGCAGACATTTTTCTGTAAGACTGGACAGCTGCTACAGTTGGCCTGTAGTTCAGCTATTAGTCCTAACTGCTGAACGCTCAAAGTCAGACAGGAAGACACACTGACTGGAGGTGGGCTTTCAGAACTGATCTCAGATCTAACGGTCAATGTTCTTTCTCAAACAGAGAATGGGGGCGTTGTTTATAGTCACACGTACTTATTACCATGACAAACAGACTGCCGTTCTAGCAAGATTGAAATTACAAGCAGGGATTAGTGTTAGCATCCATTCTGCGTGGACAAGAAGCATTAATCATAGCAGGGATAGTGCTAGCTGTCACCCAAACAGAAGTAGTTCTTGTGTATTGAGGAGCTGCAGAGTTTATTCATGGTCAAACTGTAACGGGTACTGTACATTTACTGTCACTAGACAACTTCTCTGCTAAACTTTCCTCTCTACTCCGATTACTAACACTGGTCTGCTCTGAACACATCCACCAGAGCTATCTCTCCTTCGCTGGCTTGACACACACTACACACTGCCCTGTTTCTTAAAGGAGCTTTGATGCTTAACCCCGATTGGAAGTTGACATATGACTCCAAGATTCTACTATAGTCATATGTCATTATTCCACATTAGCAAGCGCTTAAATTTAGTAACTTTAAGCACAAATTAAGCTATTCAGCGAAACAGTATGGCTCATCAACATTGCCATGAAAGGACTCAAATAAACATGAAATATTACAAAATTACCAAAATACACTGGAGAGCAACTTAAACGTTATTGCTCTATCAACCCTTCCTGCGGCTTGAAGGCTTGTCAGTGGAAATCTCTAAGACTATACCTCAGTCGAGCTCTTCTCATTCTAGAATGACTTTACTGTGTGATCACAGAGGTACTGAAAGATTTCATCTCTGTCTGTCTCTTCACTCTAAGCCAGAGAATTTGCTCCTAGCCAGCAAGTTGAAGGGGGCAGCAGTTAAACTGGCAGATTTTGGACTGGCCATTGAAGTGCAGGGAGACCAGCAGGCATGGTTTGGTGAGTATACACAGCTTTCTAATCAGAGGGCTGCAGGGATGATGTATTTTTGTAGTCTAACCCTAAAGTTAGCATCACCCCAGCTCCCTTGACAAAAGGCTGGGACGGGATTTTTCAGTTGAATTTTGGATTATTTCAGAAAACGAACTCTGTGACAAAAATTCTTAATACTTACACATTTTGTTTAGCAAGATAATCTTCATGAATGTATGCCATTGGTTTTTTTCTGCCCTGTATCCTCTCCATTTTGCCAGTGCTCAAATCTAATATCATAATTCAAAATCAAATCTCTAAATGTTTTCTCTCTGATATAACAGTGTAATATTTTTGCACTCATTCTTAGTGAATGTCTTGCTGAACTGACTGAAGAAAACCAAATAAAATTCTACTGTACCATTTTATCATCACAGCCTGGTCTACCTATCTAAAGGGACTAGGTGTGCCACTGCTCGCGGCTCTTACATCAAGTCAGGATTGAATATGTTCCAGGCCTATTTATTCTCCCCCGTTCCCTTTTAGGACAGAGAAATAATTGCTCTATTCCCCCAGCTCCGGCCTCTATCTGGATCCAGTTCACTTTGTGCTCTGACTTTACTATTAGTCGTACTACGTCTCATTGCCCGAAGGTTCTGCTCATACTTTGAGGCTTTTCTAAAAGTAGGCTGCATGTCACTGGTCACGAGCCAAACTACATACCCACAAAGGATGTTTTCATTGGACCTTGTTAGTCTCGCCCCATAAACCTAATGGAACCACTGATCCTTAGCAACTGTGAGATGTTATGCTTTAGGAGAGGGTCCTAACAAGCTTTTGACAAACTTCCACATATGGAAGGTTGTGAATTTAGTGTCTAAATGTGTGGCATGGTCAAAGATTTTAATAGAATATAATGGTCGTTCTGTTTATTGTGTTTCTACGTGTGTGTGCTACAGGTTTTGCTGGGACACCAGGGTACCTGTCTCCGGAGGTGCTGAGGAAAGACCCCTACGGCAAGCCGGTGGACATGTGGGCCTGTGGTAAGACTCTGGGCTAATATAGAATATGATTTGTCTAACTGAGGGAAGAGCATCGGGGCAGCTGCTTATCATTAGTTGCACACAGATGTCATGCCCTGAAACAACCAGTGACAGGACTTCTTGGTGCCACTACATTAAAAGAACACTGGTTTGTTTGTTTGTTGTTTTCTTGGCCCCTGATCCTTAATAACTGCTCATGATGAATGCGATTTAGATCTTTTTCTCCTGCCAATACTAGGTTTACCATTACAACAGTAACCGAAAAGAAAAACGAATAAACAGATTTTTAACCCTAATTGAGTGAGGGTTCACTGAGAGCAATGATCTTTTCCTTCTTTCTTTTTTTTTCAATCACCGCCCTGATCTCATTAACACAGGTATACGTTCACACCTGGAAGCTGCTCACTATAACCACTGTCTCATCTGTTGGTCACTGTGCAGTTCCACTGAAGTGGTAGGGGTGAAGGGCCTTGCTCCAAGGCACCTCAGTGGTGGTTATACAAGCCACCAAGACATCTGTGGCTATTCTGAGGGAGTTAAAAGCTTTAGCAGCTGAGATGAGAGACTTGGCATACCACAGCTGTTACCATGGTTCTTCACTAGTTGAAAGTGACAAAGAGAAAGCCACTGTTGAAGGAAGCCCTTTAAATCTTAAGTATACTTCACTCACAGGCATGAGGGAGACATGAGAGAGAGAAATGGAGCCTTTTGGCCATCAGACTGGACGCCATGTTCGGCAGACGCAAAACAATGCACACACCACAATCACACCGTCCCCACCGTGAAGCATGGTGATGGCAGCATCATACTGTGGGATGATTCTCGGCATCAGGCTCTGGAGGGCTTATAATGGTAGAGGGTAAAATGAATTGGGGTGTGTCTACCTCACAGCAATAACTAATTAGTAAGCCATTTTCAAGTGAAGCTAACATGTGCAGCCATAAATGATAAGTGTTACAATAAGCCCAGCTAATCAGCCACGATCTGAGGAGGCACTGTCAACTTTGCTGTCCAACTCTAAGAGCGGTGTGTGTGCAGCAGAGTCAATAAATGCCTTATCTTAAAGCTGTTATGTGAACACAATATTATTGTAGATTTGTAATGATTATGTAGACTGCTGTAGTCTGATTATTACAATCATGAATCTTGATTGAATCAAATCATGAGGTCAGTGAAGATTCACGCCTCTAGTATGTAGGTTTACTAGCCATCATGGAACATTTAAGACATCTTTTGTCAAATCATAACACCTGGCTGGCTGTAAATTATAATTTTGTTTAATGTTGATAGTATTTCTGTATGTACCACCTCTAATCTCCTGAATTAATCATCACCTCCACTCATTCCACATCCCTCTGATGGGCAGGCCACCTAGGCCAAAGATGTCAAACAGACACACATGCTCCTTTCCAAACACCTGTGCTGACTCACTCAGGCCACAGAAACAATAGGCAGTTTTGTGTTTGTGGTTAGACTGTCTCGTGGCCGCATAGAGGGCTTTGCATCTTTTCCTGGCATCTGGCCAGCCTACAATAACAAACACAAACATATAGGTGTGTGTCTGTTACCGCACGCTTCTATATTTAGACCTCATGTGTATACACCATGTATCTACAGTTCTTCAATGCTCACCTTATTCACTGTTGGTGCAAAGTTGGATTTATCAAGTGAGTCACTGACATTGCTGTGTGTTCTTAGAGTGTCAGATTTGAAATGCACTTGCAGGTCACAATGTGAGAGCTTTGTCATTATTAACCTTGTGGTGTGTGTGTGTGTGTGTTTGCGTGTGCATGTGCATGTGCGGCGCATGTGTGTGTGTGTGTGCGTGTATGTGTGCAGGTGTGATCCTCTACATCCTCCTGGTGGGATATCCTCCATTCTGGGATGAGGACCAACACAGACTCTACCAGCAGATTAAAGCCGGAGCTTATGATGTGGGTTATCTTTTTGTGACACACAAACACTCTCATGTCTTAATTGAATAAACATTCAAACAAGGAAATATAAATAAGCATTCTTCACAAGGAAAAGACTACAGAAAATGGATAATCATAATAAGACAATGCAGATACTCCGCTAAGGCCCAACAGTCTCCTTTAATTCAGTCAAGCCTCATCCAATTAAAAAAAATTAAATATATGTAAATTGGCTCAATCCAGATTTGTCCTAGAATAAGCCTAAGCCTAATAAGCCTGCTTTTTTTTCTCTGAGAAATTAACAAAAATGTCAAAAAATGTCCTATTTCACAATCTTGAAAGTTGGAAACATAACCTCAATGGTGGCAGTAAAAAGTTAAAATGTAAGGAGACTCATTGTATTCAAAATCTCGAGAGTCCTGGTGAAGATTGGGAGCAACATTATAACAGCTAAAGTGCAGACCAGGGGTTGGCAACCTTTGGCGCCCGTGCCACGGGTGTCACGCTGCGGCATAAACGCTTGCACCTCAGTGTTCCTCACTTTATGTGTGTTCTGATTTCATGGGTTTGAATGACAGCTCCTGCCACAGCGCTGTAGCCGTGGTCTCGCCCACATTCCCACTAGGGCATTCCAGTCCTCCTGGACACAAGAGTTTGGTTTTGTATTTTTTAAGGACCGCGCTGTGTGCACTTTATGCTGTGAGAATGTTGTGTGCCGAACGTCAAGTGTTAAGCGTCATTTTGAGACGAAGCACGAGAAGACTTTCAAAGACCAAGCAGACAGAGGTAGAGTCAATTAAACGTGCTGTTTCAAGGTATGACAAACAAGCTAGTTCCCTCAAAGTTTTTACCACTGCTAAAAATCACGGGACAGAAGCAAGCTATCACAATGCGCATTGCATTGCAAAGCATGGAAAGCCGTTTACGGATGGCAAATTTTTTAAGGAGGATTTTTTTTAAAATTATTATTATTGTTAAGCTTGAGCAGATACAGGCTTTAAGACAAGGCACCATGGTCCCAGTTTTAGTTTGGCCTCTCTTCCCAGAGAACTATGTTTATGAAATGTTTAGGTGTTTTGAGATGTGCTCTATGGTTGGAATAAAATTCCAGGTATATTGGAAATGTTTTTGTATTTTGCGTCATTTAACTTTGCGTTATTGTTGATAATGGCACACGAGATGAGAAAAAAATTTCAAACTGACACTCCATATCACAAAGGTTGCCGACCCCTGGTGTAGACGAACAACTTGCAGTCATTAAATATGAAAATATTCGTCAACATTCAAAACATCTACAATCAGATTTTAAATTCTAACTCTATTCTCCTATCATTAAGACTTTTCTCAAACTCTGTTGTAGTTTTATATAAATTTTAGCAAACATATTTTACAGCTAAAAGAACCGTTATGCTGTTTCCTTTCCCAAATAAAAGGTTTACCCTTGTTTGTGTAGGGTTTTCAATATCTCTGAGCACCACAACTGTACCACAGCAGATAACTCTGTAAACAGTGTTCGCTGTCTGTTATCCACTGCACAACCAGCCAGTGGGAGAAGGGGAAGGAAGTGGAGATGCATGGAATGTTGTCTGATGCACTGTTCAGTCAAAATATCTGTTGATGCACGGGCTTTGTCCGCTCTAAAAAAATTATGGCTGTTGGAATGTGATGACAAAAGGGTGGATGTACAATTCATCTATGTATTTTTCTGTTATTAATGAAAACTATATTGCAACCCAGCAGCTAATTGTCATTGCAAAAAAACAAGCATGTCAGTTTAAATACACTTTCAATAGATGTGTAATTATAGCTCCAGCAGGATGGGGATGTGATTTATAGTCATGAACACTTGTTTTCATGTCAGTACCACAAGTAAAGTTTTGTACTTGCACTGATGTTGAACATTGTTCAAACATTTTCTTTTAATACCTCAATGGTACCCGGTGATGTTTTTGACGACTAGTTCTATGATGGGGCAATGTTTTTAATTAGTCCCCTTTTTGCTTGCATCTCATCTAGACAAGGGGATTTAGATCACCAGGGCACCCAGGTGACATGATACACATTCCTGCCAGTATTTCCACACAGATCCACTATAAATTGTGCCTGTACAACAGCAACAAAAGTAACAAAAGGCAGCGAAGAGCGTGTCTGTCCACCTCATTATTTCAGCTTCTTTCCTCAGTGTTGATAAATGACATTTCCTGTAGCATCCTTTCAGTGGGCTGACAGTGGCTGTTCTTGGCTTTGTGGTGAAGGAATTAGTTAGGTTGACTTCTGCGAAGAAACAGGGCTTTCTAAGGGAAGTTCCTTACCTCTGCAGGGATGACAGGCCTCTGGATCCAAACCATTTCCTAAACACAAAGCAGTCTGTTGCACGAACAGCAAGGGTTAAGTTGACTTAACAGCTGGATACACAGGATGCTTGTTTAGTGCATTGCTGCTGCGGTGCAGCTTCTGCCTGCCCTATCGGTTTCCATGGGGTTTGCCGTTGATGTTTTTTAATAAATATGACAACGTGATTTTCCGTTAACCTGTTGAGTGAAAAGTGGGAGAGGGAAAGAGAGAGGCAGAGAAAGAAAAAGAGTGCACAAGGGGAAAAAACTGCCCTTTACATGTTGTGTATTCTCCACATCTGCAACATATTCTACAGATGCAGACATTAAAATTAAACACTGGTAAGATGCTGATATTTATTCTGAGATCTGCATGCATGTCACACTAAAAATAGGCGACACTCTGAATCTCTAATGAAAAGAAACAAGTAAAACCAAAGAGAAAGAAAGGAAGGTGGAAAGAAGGGTGGTTGGAGGAACAGTTGGTTGGCTTCTCAGGGTTTCCCCCAGAAAACTTGCTAAGCCTGGTGGTAGGTTGGAAGGGCAACCCACTGGTGGCGAAGCATGTTTTTTGTTGTGACAGGGGCCTGACACAGGCCAGCAACTGACAGATGGCAGTGCCCTACAGGCAACAGATTCATGACGCAGTAGAATATAGAGTGGTTCCAAACTGCCTTGCATTAAATCAATGTTAAAAGTTAATTGGTGGGCAATTTCGTGCTTTAGGAGCCATTAAAGGCATTTAAAACCAGCAATTATGGCTTTATGCTCCATATTAATCACTGGCTCGAATGCTGCAGTGATTGACAAGCCTACAACATAAAAACAGTGCAAACTAACTGTTGGATGTTTCATAATGGATATTTCATTATAATCAGTGACATATACATTTGATACAATGTGGCATTCTACCATTTTTTGTCCTTTTTCTTGTGACATCCCGTTATGCTCAATCACAAGTAGCCTAGTTGGCGTGTATTGACAGTAGCAGTGGTTTGTGGGGTGTGGGGTGTTAAGTGATGAAAAACACACCTGACCTCAGACCCACTATGTGTTCACGTGTTGACCATAAGATGTCACCTATTTTTAATAGATAAATAAACGATGCTTAGCATGGTGGTGGGGAATTTAAGCCTGGCGGGCCGCTACCATATACCCTACCCTACCCGCTACCCTGCTTCTCCTCCTCACCCTTGATGTTAGCCAGTGATATGGTTGTGCAGAAGCTGCCATCAATCGTGATATTGCGTTGGTGGTCTACTTGCTTTACATTTTCTGTCAACTTCTGTCAGGGTCTCTGAGGCATGCAAAAGGGTCTATAATTGTAGCTATGTTGTTAATGCATGTGGGGGTGAGTTGGGCATGCAGCTATCCTCATAGAGAAGGTCAACCTATACTGGTAAACTGGGATTACTGTCATTGTCAAGAAACTGTTGGATACATCCACAGTCAACAAGTGTTAGTGAGTGTTCAGCTCAGGAAAAAGGCAAAGGTAAAAAGTAATCTTGGAGCTCTCCTGCCATCTGTGAACGGCTCACACTAGAGCAGAATCTGATGTGACCTCAGGAGTTTATTCATCTAGATTAGAGGCAGTCTGCCCCAAAATCTGTCCTCCAAAACTGGTTGGCTCTGAGCTGCTGAGAAAATGTATTTTGTTTTGATTGAGAGACCCCTGGCAGCTTGGGGGTATTTGATGCATACATTTGCTGTAGATGGGACATTATAAATGGTTTCTGTGATGTCATTCCTGGAACAGTTCCCCTCTCCTGAGTGGGATACAGTGACTCCAGAGGCTAAAGACCTGATCAACAAGATGCTGACCATCAATCCTGCCAAGAGAGTTACCGCCACAGATGCACTCAAACACCCCTGGATCTGTGTAGGTGTCACACACACGCACACTAATAGTTTGATGTCACCTCTTAGAGTCGTCACTAAATGTAATCAATGCAGTCATTATTCTGACAAGCTGTTTGTGAAGACATCCTACATCACCACATACTGTCTCTGTGTTTACAGCAACGCTCTACTGTGGCATCCATGATGCACAGACAGGAGACTGTGGAGTGCCTGAAGAAATTTAACGCGAGAAGGAAACTCAAGGTGAGTGACTATAAATGATTGGGCAAGTCCTTTAGAAGACCTGTTGTTACTGCTTCCAACTCTGATGATGAGGTGAAAAGATCTCATCTTTCTTGAAAATACTGCTCCACTTTGCTTTTAAATCAGCTAAATCCAGTTATAGTACCCAAGATATCCAATCATTAACCTTTCATTCCTTGTAAACATCAGAGTTTGTTCCCCTAAATGTTGTTTTCTCTCTCCCCAGGGTGCTATCCTGACTACTATGCTTGCTACTCGCAACTTCTCAGGTATGACTGAACCAGAAATAATGAGGACCAGCAGCTAGTGCTTCTATTCCTGCGTGAAATATTGGTTCTTATAGACAGAACCTGCATTACTGATTGCAGTTGTTTTCTCAGTGCTCCCTCAACTCTGTCTTAATTATGTATTTAGGCATTGAGAACGCTGATGCTCTTTTCAATGCTGCTGTTTTTCAGTTTTGCTGGCCTTTAGCACCCACTATGCTCTATCTTGTCCTCCTATTTCAGTTGCTATCAACAGAGACTGAATGACCATACAGATCGATGCAGTCCCTTCTCCATGTCCCTTTTTAAAGGGCAAAACACTCAACTGAGTCAAACATTGATTGTTTTTCTTCATGACAAATGATAGTCAAGCTAACATTTGTTTAACTCAAGTTAATTTTAGTTTTGTAATGTCTAAACGTTCAGTTGACAGACAGTATTCAGTCAAAGTGTGATCATGCCCTCAGTGTTTGCTTTTGTTTTTCTTCCTTTCCCCTCCTGTGTGGCTACTGATGTGAAAGGTAAGAGTCCTATGTGTAGCCGGCATTTCGTCAGTGTCAAACTACACTGCCAGGTTTTGTACTGAGGCATGTCTACTAAAAGCACCAGCATAGGGCTTTCAGCTGACAAAGTGCATCCACTAGTGGCCATATTGGAGGAAATTCATATTTCTGCAGTCTTAAGTACTTTGGACATACAGATGATGACATGGTAGTGGTACAATAAAAGTGTTGTCAGTATAGGTAGGTTACGATTCCAATTGCCTGTCAGCAGTTCAAATGCACAATGTTTCCTGATGCATCTCAATGTTTTGGACCCTCTATTTTCTCAATTACTCTGCATGACTACTTTTTCACGAGTAATACAAGAATAACACCAAATCTGAAATCCCTTTTTATTTCAAAGGTTCTTTGAATAATCAGGCTACAATTAGGCTGCATCTTTTCATTACCAGTATTTGTGTGATGCACGTCAGTACACATTGACAAGACCTGGTTAATAACATACTAGACGAAGCAATAAAACATATTGAAGCCATGAAATATGAGATGGCGGAAAAGTTTACATGCACACAACATACAGAAAATAGATACTAGTATAGTTTGATACATTTCTTTGACGGCCTCTGGTTTTTGAGAAAACATATGGTGGACCTCTCGATTGTTGGACACTGTTGATAAGGTCTGGGACAGTAAATGTCATCATGGTTTTCGTCCAACCCCAATTCCAAAAAACTTTGGGCTGTTGCTGAACACTAAGAAACCAGAATGTAATCATTTGCTCATCCCGTTTGACATACTCAGTTCTCTCAGGGTTGTAATCAGCAGGATATTTAACGTCTCCCTTGTTAAAGCCTCTGTCTGTTGGATTTTGAAATGTGTTTGGTTTTGGTGTCTCAGTGGCATAGTCAAAAAGAAAAAGTCACTAGAATGATGACTCATAAAAATTCTATATGCAGGTGTTTTGATTTTGAGTCGTGGTTATGGCTAAACCTAGAATACCTACGTTATGACTTATTACATCTTATTATCTAATTGTATTAAGAATCATTTTCTCCAAAGATTTTCCTCCAATATGGCTTCTTAAAGATACTCGCTGTCACTGTAAAGCCTCTATCACGTACTAAATATGCTCATGTAAATCGTTGAAAAAATCACTCCTCACTGCTTTAAAGGATTCACAAAACCCCGAAACCGCCCTGCTTCTCTCCCTGCCACTACCAATCAAGTGTTCGTGTCTCACACTGTCCTTGGATGTTAACCGAAAAGCAGGTTGTTTTCGTTGGCTACCAGAACCCGAAGAAACAATCAACACAGACATGATTTTAGCTAACACTTTCTTAGTTAAGTGTGTGAGATTTAAAAAGGAAAAAAAAAAGTGCATGAGTGAAAGTGGGCAGACAAAGGGAAAGAGAAACTACGGAGCTCATCTCTGGACAGTGCCACTGTGACTGCCCATGCTGCCGACAGTGTCTCACATAGTCTTGTAAGATGAATCTAATCGCATGTTCCAGGCTAATTATTCACAACATTTTAATTCATCTCCTGACTTAATTTGCATTTTCTCTTCCAATTCTAGCAGGGCCCAATAGTAATTGTCCAGCCTTGAATAGACACAGTGCATGTGCGTATGTATGTGTGTGTGTGTGTGTGTGCGTACATATAAATTCCAGCTGCCTACTAATTTCCTTGCATTGTCATCTTTTTTCCAACAGCAGCCAAGAGCCTGCTGAACAAAAAACCAGATGGTGTCAAAGTAAGTTCAGCTTCCCTCACACTCTTGATTTTATATCATGTACAGAAAGCTAACACGTCCTTCACCATTGTTAGACATACTATGGTGCTGGCATATTGCACTACACCTCAGCAGGTTTCAGCTCTTGTTTAAGTGTTGTTCTTCAGATACCGAAGCAAAACATTGTCAACAATGTGTTGCTTAAAATAGCAGTTCAAGTTTAGTCATTTCCAAGTGACAGAGATTTCACAATAATTACCCGACTCCGCACCGTCAGTCTGTCTTAGAAAAGGAGGGGCATCTGTTGTCTGAGCCCTGGGAACTGTTGGAAACTAATAACAGCTGATTAAATTATGATTCAAGAGTAGGAGATAGGCTTCAGCTCTCCATCATTCTCTAGGAAAGTGGAGAGTGTCTGCGCGCAATTTAATGTGTTAAACTTGTTTCTGACTTGGATTCTATCCCCGTCCCTATTCCACAGCAGCCAGAATGTTCATGCATTTTTATACAGATAATTAGCCACATCTGCAAACAGCTTGTTGCCCAGCAGCATTATGTTAATGAGATGAAATGGCCAGAGCCTGACTGCACAATTACTTCAACTTAACTGACTGGTTATTCTGCTCATGATACGCTTTGTATAATATCAAACACATCATTTGGTCAGGTCAACAATGTTAAAAAACCCTGATTTTCATTGGAATTGGTCTTCAAAGGAGTCCTTCACCCAATTAAAAAAATATCTGATTTCCTCAATTGATTTGATTCAGTATGAATTTAGTTAGGGATTTTTAAATAGAATACCAATTTTTCCTCGATTTGAAAGAAATTTCTAATGCTGTAAATAGTGTAAGGAACCCTTTTTGACCTGGTGCATTATTAAAAATATTGTGTACATTCTGACTAAAATTAAGTGGTTTAGAGATTTGTGGTTAATTTGTGACTATAGATAAATGAAGGTGATATTATGATTCTAGCATTCAATTATCAAATGTGCCATAGTGAAACAACAAGAAAGTAATAGCAGATGTAGGCTGTTGTATTTCAACAGGAAAATAGGGGGTAAAAATTTTAACTTTTTCTGTATAAATTTCTGAGTTTACCAGGTTCATTTGAATGCAACACGAGGTCCCTATCGTCACCCACACACTTTGCTGCACAAAATGATGTCGATTTCAGAGTTTACACGGTGCACCTGAATAAACCATGAATTGCATGTGGTGTGCATGTTAATCCCTAACACAGAAAGCATAAGGCAGCAGCAAAACAAAAAACAGCTGCAGGAAATGTATTAATCATGATTGTTTCGGCATGAACACTTATCTGCCTGTGAGGTGGATCGTTTTTAGAGATGTAACTGCAAAACCAACTCACAGTTGGTGCTTGCTGTTATTAATTTTAGAGTTGTAATTGTGGAGGGGATCACAGTTCTGTGTCATATTAACAAAATAGAAGATAAATGCAAGGAAGTCTAAAATAAATCCTAATCATCCAAAGCATCCAAATCTCCATACTCCAGACTTGCCCTCAATCGTACTTACTGCAACATGTTTACTGTCATCACGCCAATTGCATGGACACGAGGCCGCAAGGCTAATATGAGCCACTGATTTGCCTAAAAGACTACAATAATAACATGCATTTTGATGGCTGCATTATGATGTGGTTGAATCTTATTTCCAGCCTACATGAATCAAGTAATGTTATAATAAAGTAATTGTTTTACACATCAAAATGTGAATTTTGACAGCCCTCAAGACTAACTGGCTTTTCAGACATTTGCAGCCTTCAGATTTGAGTACATTTTGCAACCAGTGGACCTCTGAGTTTTGGGTGCACTTTTATTTGTTTGCAGGATTTCCTGATGTGCCACAGGGTTTGGGTTTTAGATGGAGGCCTCTTTATTGTTAGAACCATGTAATGTGGTACCAACATAGTACTAATAACACTTCTGTGAGTTAATATGTATCACTTGTGTTTTTGTTTTTTTGTTTTTTTCCCCTACTACATTAGCCTGTGCTGTGAACTGGTCACCAGACTGGTCATCACACAAGATATGTTCTATAAACCTTGTGTGTTGAGTCAGGCACAAGTTCATTCTCTCTTTCTTGCTGTGTTTTGACTGCTAAACACAGAAAAGGAAGACAGACGTTACAGAAAACTTGAGGGTAGGCCTGAGCTCGCTGCTGCTCATTAGCCTGACTGAGTCCTGCAGTGGGTAGTTAGCCATAGAAAACCCCTAGCATTTAAATTCCACTACAGTGCTGCAGTGTGCTGCTTTTAGACTCAGAATGCATTGCATGACTTAACAAACAGGGAATCCTCTGTTCAACATTATAACACTAGGCTATTTTAGTCATATATTTATTGAAATCAGTCCAACATTTCATAGTGGCACTTTAAATAAGCAGCTCCTGTATCTTTCCTAGAGTCCCTTGCTGGTTTTGAAGATGGATATATTTGTGTATTGACGCTTGAGATGTACCAATGTTTGCCTCATTAGAGTAGGTTATTAGAATTAAACAGTGTAGGAGGCCACTTCAGACCATGACTCACAGACCCAGAAGTCACAGTCTGCAAGGACATGCGTGTAAAAATGACTAACCACATATAAACAGGAAAATCAATTGTCATTACATATTGTGTCTGAAGAGTCATGTTGTGTGTCCCCAGCTTATGTAAACCTTTGAGACCTATTCCTTTTACCTTTTAGAGTCAGGAACAATAGCACTGTAGTTGTTGTCATTTAATAGTGATACAGGTCAAATGTAGCTATAGCTTTAGACTCAGACCCATGGTGTACTTTACTGTCAACAGGCCCAACATGTTATGAAGACACTGATTCATTTCCTTTTTCCTGCTTTGTTCAGTCTGTTTCCTTAAATGTCTTTGTTGATTTGTTTCAATGCTTAAATGTTATGAGTCGTATCCTGGGATGTCGGTTGTCACACGATGTTTACATGGAACAAATGTTCCAGGATTTGGAAGCCAGTATGTACCCACTAAATAAATAAAACCAATGTAAATGCATCTTAGTTGGTGAAGTAAGAAAGTATCAGTATCATGTAATTTCTTCAGACTTTTACAGTGCACCTTGACTCACTCAGCTGTTAACAAAAACTAGAACTTATGGATTAGGACCTTAGGACCAGGAATTCCCACAGCTTACTGGTGTGTAAAATGGCTTAAAAAAACTGGCTTTAGTACTGTGTTTACTTCCCAGAGACCCATATTTAGCATCTTTAAGATATATTTTAGATGAATCGTCACATACAAATAATGATGAAACAAAGGAAATCAGTAAGAATAAACTCAATTATCACATTTAATATAACGTGATTCAATTGGAATATTAAGTATGAAAGTATTTATAATTCTATTTTACCATCTCAAGGAGGAGCATTAACAAGTGAACAACAATATTAATCAACTGTCATCAGCTCTCTTAGCTCTTAGCCATGCTAACAACACAGTTCTGGGGATGGCAATCTGTCCACCACATTGGTCCAATATGTCATTAATTAGTAATGAATCGTTGTGATTTTTGTGCAATCCGTCTTTTCATCTAATGCCACTTTTTGGATAAATCATCATCACATCTTTTTAGTTTCGCACCAAAATCAGTTCAAACATTTACAATTTGTCATGAATCCAAATAACTTTAATGAACTTTTTGTCTAGTGGTGGCATGAGGTCAAAATTTCACTTTCAGTCATACTGTTAACCATTTCATCTATTATAAGTTTTGAGCCCTGCTTTATTATGCTACGTGGGCAGCATGCTGTTATGATTGGAGGTAGCTGGAGCACCCTGCTGCTGCTAATTTACAATACAAAACATAGTTTGCAGGACAGCCAGATCAGCAACCAGTTGCTATCTGAAAGCACCTCAAGCGCTAAACATCCACAGCCAAACACCGCTTAGGATCATCACTGTGAGCTTGTTGGCATGCTGACAGCATCTAGCTTAAATCACCACTGTACCTATGTACAGCCACACAAAGCAGGTAGTGCAAGATAATCTACATTAAGCATCAATGTCTTGGAGAGTACTGTGTCATCTCAGGTGTCTTATCCAGGACTCATGGACAATAAAGTTTCCTGAATCTTGAATCTTAAGCCTTTCTCATGCCTATCGCATAGTGACAGAAGATAACCTTCATTGAAGGCTCAACAACATGAAAAAACATTCATACCCATGAAACATGAAATCACACAACAGTTCCAGCAATCAATAAAAGCACGTGTGCAAAGCTACATTAAAAGAGCACTGTCCATTTTGCCTCATTGCCTTATCAGTCAGGATATGGCAACCAGAAAATGGAATACCGTTTACTGTGATACGTGGTGAAGGCAGCGCTCATGCATCAAGTAGAAAAGTCAATTCAGAATGTTACCTAATTTGTCATTCTTCTGTAGAGTAATTGGATCATTTGTTTTCCTTTCAGCGTCTCTTAACATCCATTTGCTCCATGCTCTATTTTACTTACTCTTCTCTTGATGAAATTTGGTCATTTTTTTTGATACTGTACGGGTGTTCGTTAAAAGGGCTTTATCTGCTTACCCCTATTCTGTAATGCATGGGTCAAACATATTTTATGTATACACTAATGGACTGACTCACTGACGGCAACTCTTGGGGACAGTGCGTCACTTTTCCTTCCACAGCAGCTGCTTGAGGAGCAATTGTCTGAACACTAAGCCTTGTCACTTCTGCCCTGCTTGTCTGTCTACCTGTCTGTCAACTCTGCCCCTCCAGATCAACAACAAGGCCAATGTGGTCACCAGCCCCAAAGAGCCTGTCCCCACTCCTTCTCTGGTACACTGTCTGCCTGCCTTGCTGCCTGCATGTTTGCACGTGTGCCTATACTTTTGGTAGCGTCTGTCCTGATTATGCATGTTGTTGAATGGCTTTTCATATGTTGTCACTGGTGACTGTTCTCTTCCATAAAGCTTACAGTAAGAACAACAGATGTCTTTAGTAGCTGTGTAACACTAGCTGGATTGCTTAATTGCATTGCCATGTTGCTGTACATGGGCTACATTTTCCGTTGTTGTTGACGATGGCAGCAATGGCAACACTGGGGCCATTGCATGTCACTGGGGCTAAAATACTGTTGCGTCAGTATACGTATTTGTTTTCAACCAAACAGGCCATGATACTGGTTTGCTGTTGCGTTGGGTTTTAAATTTCTTACTTCTTTGTAAACACCGATTTTAATTGTATTACAGGCACAGCGCATAAGACTTAGTTTTAAGGTATATTACTCTAATGGCATATTTATGAATAGCATATTCCATTAAGGCTGCTAAATCCCCACTAAGAGTAATGTTTTCTTTATCCACAAAATCTATAGAGGGTGCTGGTACTCTTCAGTGGAGTAAACTAAACAATGGTTCTACAGGGGGCCTTTCAGATTTCTTTTTTTGCATGTTTAGTATCTAAAGTAGGTGAGGGTGATCAATCTCATAAAGTATGGAACTAGAATCTGAACACAGCCTAGCTAGCATGTGAGGAAAAGGTAAAAAGAAACCGCTAACCTGACTGGTACGGTTTTATTGATATCAGATTTTCACTACACATCAATATAAAATTTGCGGCATCCAAAAAACTACAACAGTCTTTCTCTGGGTGCCAATGGCAACGCTAGCCACACAGTATGGTGACGAGCTAGCAAGTCACTAAATTGTCTTCTTTCTTCCTTTTCATGGTGGGTTGCAACGAGCATCAAGGTGCATTGCCGCCACCAATGATGATAAGTGATAATAGTAATTAACATGATGTGTCTGATTTTGTTTCGGTACACCAACACAGATGTAGAAATGATTATTGGTGGTTTTAAAGGGAGTTATATGTTGGAACTATTTTTTGTCATTAATCCATAAATTGTCATTTTTACATTTAAGTTTGTTTACAGATTAAGCCGGATCTATGTTAACTAGTCAACTTTAAAGTTATTGATATATTTTTATTTTGTAAAACTTTGAACGGAGCCAGACAGGGTTGCCTCCCTCTTTTTCCACTCTTTATGCTAAGTTAGGCTATCAGACTCCAAACCTGTAAATTTACGACGTGAGATTAAGACCAATCTTTTCATCTCACTCAAATCAGAATATTTTTTAAAAATGTTGAACTATTCCTTTGACTTTGAGGGTTCCATTACCATCTACTCTTTTTTAAAAAAAAAAAAAACGTGTTCCCTGTCACTTCTTTATCGAAGAAAGGTCATGGGCACACCTGCACAAGTCCAGCAGTGGAAATGGAAGCATTATTCTTTGGTGGAGTAGAGACTATAATACTTCTGTCAGACGGCACAATCACTGTGACAGACTTCACCTATAGACAGCCCAGCCTTGCCCTTGAGGGGTTTCAGTCAGTCATACAGGACACAGTGATACAGCACCAGTATGCAGCAAACTTCTGCAATAGCATGTTCTTTTGAGTGGGCAATCCATCTTGACAATTTAATTGTGCTGCCTCTTTTCATTATATCTAGTTTTGATGATTTATTTAATGTCTTTAGAGTGATACAGGTAAATGTTTTTGTTATCTGTAAAGCAGTGTGTGACTGGTCCAATGCCTGTCTTTGATGTAAACCCTTCTTGGATGTTTTTATTTAACAGCTGTTTGCAGGGAAAGGGAAACAGAAGTTTGTTAACTGGCATATTCCATGATGTTTGTGTTAAAGGTAATCTTGTTGGGTAAAACCTGATCATCTGTGCTAAGGGAATTGTCATAACTACCATCATCCAACTGTCTCTAACAGTAGTATGCTGTGGTGATTCTGTTTTTTACCTGCTTTCCTCCAAAAAAACCAATCATGTTAATCTCCCCCACTTCCTTCCTAACTTTTATAGTCATTTTTTTATTTCCTTTCCTGCAAAATACTTTTCCATGTAACGTTCTTCCTCGCTCACTTTGGTTCTTCACCAACCTGTCTTCCTACTGTTGGTCCTCTCAAATCAGGAGCCTCAAACCACTGTTATCCACAACCCAGCTGATGGAAACAAGGTATACCGCTGAGCAGATGCTAGTGGTTAGGCTGTAGTTTGTCACTACTGATGTTTTGCGCTATGTAATGCCTTAATGTTGCTTCTGATGGTGAGATATGTGTGCCCATTGGATGTTATTGATACTTGTCATATATTGATAAAAGAAGGGACTGTGGATGTTGTAAAATACTGCATGCTGTTATCAGCTGTTGCATGTAAATCTTACCGCTGCTCATCTATGTGTACAATTTTGTGTATAACTTGCCATTTTGGATACATATGTTATCATGAGCTAAATAAAAAAAAAAAACAAGTATTGTGTCATCCATGCACATGTTAAAACCTTTGAGAACCGTGTATGTCCATTGTCATTGTAACATCACAGTCAGTTTTACAGTTGTGTGACAAAGGGATTATGCATGCCGTTGGAACAAATTGAAAGACCGTGCAGTACCATGGCTACCAAACCTGTTCCAAGCAAAATCCTTCACAGAATAGCCTGGGGGCCATTTACTGTGTCGATATCATGTGTGGATCTACATGATCATGTTTCAATTTATCAGCTGACAGTTTTGGAACATATGCATGCTTGTATCTTCTGCTTTGTGTAGTGACATGATGTTGTTGTAGCTCATAGTGTAGCGTATGTGTGTGGTTTTGTGCATAATAAGGGTGTTGAAGAGAGCTGTTTGCTTAATGTATATGTACCAATGCAATATTCTGCTTTTTTGTGTTTTAATGTGATATTTGTTCATTCATCATTAATGGTTGCTTTGTTTTTTCAAGTAATGTTTCATGAAACATAATGTACTCCTTCCGACGGGATGAAAAGGAAGAAGTGGCTAGTCTAGCAATTGGACAGTTCTTTAACAAACTGTGGAATTAGCCACACTTGTTAAAGGAGAAGTTCAGCCGAAAATTCAAATGTAGTTATTATCTACTCAACCCCATGGTGATGAAAAGTCCAGTGAAGTTTCGTAGCCCACAAAACATTTCTGAAGCTTCACAGCAGAACAATGTTGCAGCAACCTCCTTAACAAATGAAGTAGCTCTGGACATTTGACATTTCTACGTAAAATACATACTATATGAGTGTGCCAAAAAAAGATATGTCAAAGGTCCATCCCAAGTAAGGATAACCTGTGCTTTGATGATAAAATTAGCTGTTGTGAACAAACAGTGTACTGATCTCAGCTGAACTCAAATTTCTGTGCTTGGCTTCACTGCACTTTCAATTGTCAGGCTTGTTATACTAATGTATCTTTTTATTTGTCATTTCACAGGAGTCCAGTGAGAGTGCCAACACTACCATTGAGGACGAGGATGTGAGAGGTAGGAAGGTTCAGGCTAACGTACACAAACAACCTGTCTGTTAGCAAAGGCGACTCCCACACACCTCATTAAAAGGCTTTTCCTCAGACTGTTAAAAACAAGTGCTGCCTTTTAATGTTTTGACATCTTTGGCTCACGTTATTTTTAGGTTAGGGCTGACCATATTTTTTAACCATGTCTGATAACATCCTGTTACTGGCTGTGTCTATTGCATGAATGTGTTGCATGTTACGTTATTTAATGTCCTTAAGTGTCAACATGTTGCTTCATTTTGCATCTCATGGCTTCTCCAGTACTATTTACTTTTGCCACCTACAGTTGTAGGATTTAGCGAGATCTATTGGCAGAAATGAAATATAATTTTCATAATTATGTTTTTATCATCTGTGATTTTCTTTATTTTAGAATTAGCTCTTTATGTCTACAGAGGGAGCAGAATCTCCAACTCAGTCTTTGCCATGTTTCTCTCTACAGTAGCCCAGAACAGAGAAACTAAACTATGGCTCTAAAGAGAGACTTTGCCACTTTGGCATCTTTAGCATCCCCCGGAGGTTCTCCTCCACTACACTATTCATTTAACTCAAACTCAATTGTTGAATGTAAACCAATAAACAGTGTTGTGGAAGTCTTTAGACACTTAAGTTCTCAAAAAAAGCTCACAAACAACAATGAATGTATTGAGAGAATACTGTGCGTCTATTTAAATGCCTATATCGTTGACAACCAGGTCAGGCAAATATTAACGTTAGTGCTGAAAATGTAGTAGTACACAAATCCACTTCCACTCCACTTTGATGGCAAGACATAGTCTTGTACTGTATTCCAGCGTCCAATGCAAAGTTTAGGACTTCTGAAGTCGTAATCTCAACCAAGGCACAACCATGGCCACGAAAAAGAAGTATTCTGTTGAGCGTGAGCAGATGGACACCATATTCCCACAGTTCAAAGGCTGTAACAGAGAGGCAAAAAGATGGTGATAACTGTGGAAAAAAAATTAAAAATATTAATTCCGGTTTCTCTCTGGAGAGAGGAATTGATTTGTGATTGTATGCCTGTGTGTGTTTTCTGATTGTCCACTACAGCAGTGACCTTTGATAGAGTAGACCATCTGTCAAACAAATTAGATTTGAGTTAAAATTTTGTTGATGTAATTATCCGTTGTCATATAAGCATTCTCCCTCTCTCTCGCTATGTATGTATAAACAAAACATTATTAAAAAAATCTCAGATTTCTTCAAAGTAATTTCAGTTAATAAAAAGTATATTATGTAACATAAATGGCTGCATGAGTATTCACCCCCTTTAAAGTAAATGACCTAATTCAACAGAGGCCCAGCCAAATGGTGCTAGTAGTCACACAGTTAGTGAAATGGAGATCACCAGAGTGCAGTGAATGTGTCTCAAGTGATGGTAGTATAAACAAGTTAAAGCTTCAGCAGCCTGCAAAAGGCAGCTGCTGCCTGGGTTCTTCACCAGTCAAAGTTTTATGGGAAAGTAGCAAAAAAAGGCCACTGTTGAAGAAAGCTCATTAAATCTCCACTAGAGTTCACTCAAAGGCAGACAACCTGATTCAGTCCGCAAGAGAACTCCAACATGGGAGAAGATTTCATTTCTAGCAAGACAATGACCTGAAGCATACAGCAAAAGCTCCACCGAAATGGTTTAAACATAATAAGGTGAATGTTCTGGAGTGACTGAGTCAAAGTCCAGACCTCAATCTAACAGAGACATTTTTTTTTCTGGACTTGAAAAGGTCTGTTCACGCCTGATCCCTGTGCAGCCTGACAGGGCTTGAGCAGTTTTGCAAAGAACAATGGAGTAAAATTGCATTGTCCAGATGTGCAGGCCTGAATAGGACCTATCCACGCAGACTCAGTGTTGTGATTGTGGCCAAAGGTGCATCTACTAAATACTGACTTGAAGGGGATGAATACTTATGCAATCACTTATTTGACATTATATATTTTTAAGTAATTACCATTTGTTTTTGTGTAAATTTGAAGTTTTGTGTATTCTTTTACATGTTGACCATGATTGCATTTATAAAAGCAATAAAAGAGGAAAACAGTAAAGGGAGCGAATACTTTTTATAGACCACTGTATGTGCTTCTATACTTCAGAACATACACAGGTCCGTTAAGGGGCAAGGTACTGCCCTTTACATCAGCCCCCATTGTTATTCATGGCTGATCGGGTCGACCTTCCTAAATGCTTCAATAACCTTATTCAGCGAAGCTTTGAAATTGCTTCACACTGCTCTACTTGTGATAGCGTTCAGAAGCATCTTAAGATGAGATTTCCCCTCATTATTTCCTTCTATTCTATCCTGTGTTCTGTGCTCCCAACTATTCTTTGACATTTGATTAGAATACAGCTCTTCTTCTCTCTTGCTTCCCAGGCATTAATCAGAGCCTCAGCCTACAAAGAGGCTTAGAAATCTTTTTGAAATCAGTAGAGTATATAACTAATGACATCTTTTGTCATTTCAGTAGTGGTCCCTTTGTGGCAAAGCTGTCTGTGGCAGGAAGTGGAATGATATAAGAGCAACTAGTATTTCCTATTTAACTGTGACTCATATGTGCCAATGTGAATGATGGATGGTTGATTCAGTGGACAAAGATAAAGAGGCAAGCATATCCTTTTATTTTTTTTTTTTATGTTTGTGTTGAAAGATGATAGTGATGTACTTAACTGGGAGAAGGTATTTTAATAGAAAGAAGTATGTCAAAGCTTCATTAATGGGTTTTGCTGGATACTTGTAGGAAAACAAACTCAACAGACAGATGAAAACATAACACCAATTATTGTTTGAGATGTTAAAACTAACATGTTAGCAAGCAGTTGTCTTTTCAAACACTTGCAAGCCATTAGCAATGACTTGGGGTCGTGTGCGTGTCCACCTGCTCCATGTAAGTCCAATATATACTCATTTTTTGGCTGTGGTTTGATCTCTTCTAACTCCTGAGAAAATAAATTAGCATTTAGATGTTTGACTTTCCATGAGAGAAGCTGATGTTGTCTGCTGTTTAGAGCTGGGCAGGCAGTGTACCAAGGCTTTCTTTACTGGATGCAGATGTCTGCTGCTGTTTGAAACAAGATTGGTGAGAGTGTCAGAGTTTTTGGCCTCTCAAAAGAAGCTAAAAAGAAATATATTGTTGTGGTCAAAAGTGTACACACAATATGCAGAATATGTACACCGCCCAGCTAAAAAAAAAAAAGGCACACACTGTATTTTGTTGGACCGCCTTTAGCTTTGATTAGTACACACATTTACCATGGCATCGTCCTGATGAGCTGACGCAGTCACAGCATTTATTTCCGTCCAGAGATTCTCAATGGGGTTCAGGTCTGGACTCTGTCGTGACCAATCCATATGTGAAAATGATGTCTTATGCTCCCTGAACCACTCTTTCAGCCAGATGAAATGTGGCATTGTTATGTGCCATCAGGGAAGAAAACAATCCATTGGTTGAAAAACATAATCATTCAGCATATTCAGATAGTCAGCTGGCCTAATTTTTTGGGCACATAACATTGCTGAACCTGACCAAGTGAAGCAACCCCAGATCATAGCACTACACTCACAGGTTTAATGGGTGCATCACTTCACCTGGCTCTCTTCTTAGCCTGATAGGCCCATCATTCTTGAACAGGGTACATCTGAAATCTGGACTCAGACCACAGGGGACCACACCTTTTTTTTCTGATAAGCCTTTTCTGATAAGTGGTTCTCTTGAGGCCACACAGCCGTTTACGTGTTGAATTGTTTTACTTTCACTATTAAACATAGCTGTGAGCTCTACTGTTGAATTTTTACGATTTGATTTCACTAAACATTTAAGTGATCTCCAATCACAAATTTCTTCCTTGAAGATGATGGTCCACCACTATCCTTCCAGGTTTTAATAATGCATTGGACAGTTGTTAACCCAATTTTCAGTCATCTCTGTAGTTATTATCTTTGCTTGAGGCAGGTCAATAATTTGACCCTTCTGAAACAGTAGTACCGTCTTTTCCACAACCACAGGACAGGGTGTTTATGAAATGAGAAGTTACTCACTGCATCACTTGTTACCAGCTGAAACATATTAATCATTGCAGTAATTATCCAATGGTAAGCTCTGTATCTATCTGCATAGTTAAATCCATGTGGTAACTTTTTTTTTTTTGCCGGGCAGTGTATATCATGGCAGTTTTATGATGATTATGATTGCTAACAGCTGATGACTTTTTCTGGGGCCCATTTAAATAGGGCTTGTTAGATCTAGCTGGTGAACATAGTGGAGCATTAAGAGGCTATTGAGCCTGTTTTTTTCCTCAGGAGTTGGTGCTGGTGAGGAAAACTAATGTTGCTCAGAGTCAGCATAAGTAGGCTGTTTGCTAAAACGTGCCTTAACAACTTTATAAGATACTAACATGTACAAACTGTGCTTACAGGTCTTTCCCAGGAACAATCATTAAGTAAACCTTACAAGTGGTGGTAACATACCTACAGTTTAGACCTATATGTGTACACAGATCTTAATTAGTATTGAGCAATGTCATCGGACTCTTTCTAAAGGTGTTGACGCTTCCATTATTGTTGTTTTTTTCTTTTTTCATCTGTATCCAAACTGATTTGTTCTCAGCTTGTAGAATGATTGAGGGCTTTGAACAAACTGTCATTTCCTGCATGCTCTTCATTCATTCTTCATTTTATGTTTTTCTTTTTCTCCATTTCATGTTTCCTGTTGACCCAATGCGTCCGCCACGGCGATTTAAATCCATCCATCTTTCCGGTCCTTTTGTCTTCTACTGTTACTCTGTTTCATCTCAGCACGCTCTCATTCCTCCCATTCCCAAATCTTCCACCTTCAGCACTTATGTGGCTCCACCTTTCAATGGCCAACCTCCCCCTCCCCAACCCCCTCCTTCTCATCTATCTCCTCCTCATCCTTCTCCTCCTCCTGCTGGTATTCTCCTTGTGTTTGGCCCAGTGGTGAGGAGTGCTGCCACTACATCCCGTGGGCACTGGTGGCTGCCTACCTGCTCCTCTTCTTCACATCTTCCTTTCTGGTCTTTTGCTCTGACCATGCCACCACATGTCACTGCAGCCCCCATGAAACCCCCACGCAGGGGCCCCTGCCCAGTCTGGGCCCCACCAGCTCCCAGTGTAAGTCAATTTCCCAGTGCTTGGGAAGAAACTGCAAGCTTTCCCTTCCTTTTGATATCACTGAGCATGTGTAAGAAGGAGGATTATGAATTATTTACAAAACACTAAAGATGAGAAAATATGATATAAAATATATGTTTTAAAACATCTAAGAATTGAGGAAGTATAGATTAATCAAGGAATGTTTTGTAACTTAATTATTCTTTAAACTTTCTGGATTGCCCTGGATAGTCAATTGGGCAGGGTACCATACCAACATGTTGTTTAAATACTGTTTTAAAGATTTTGAACATTTTAGAAATAATTGGGCCCCACCAAAATCCTTTGAAGTTTTTAAATATATGATTGTTTTACTGTATTTGTTCACTTAACATTATTAACAGAATGTGAAGAAACAACAGTGTTGACCTTTTGTCAAAGGCATCTGTGTACTGTGTACATATACTGTGTTGAAGAGATGTCTGCTGTGGTTAGCACTCTAACCAGCTAGCCCTGGATCATCCTGTTTTGTAATACCACTTTGTACCAAAAGATAGTCCGATAACACCATACTTTCAGCTGGGAGTTGTAGGCTAGCAGAGAGTCACTACATCTTGTAAGCTCTTAGTTTTAACTGTAATAAATTGACAAAATACGTTTACAGAATGTCAAGAAAGGAAATACTCTCATATTTATTTTCTTTACCAAACAAAAAAATACACCTTGTGAATTCAAGTTGATGAAGATTCTCGGTCATCCAGGTCATGGTAATTGCTGTATCGTAGGCAACTGGACCAATTTCAGTTTGTTGAAGACGTTTCACCTCTCATCCAAGAGGCTTCTTCAGTTCTAATTAACTGGAGGGGAGTTGCAGGCTTTTAAACTCTGTGTGGGAGCTCTGAGATTCAGAGTCATTAAGGCCACTTGTGGGCCGTTGACCCCAACCGGCCTTCATGTGTGTTGATAAGAGACCCTGGATCATGGGGTCTGGATCACCCTGGATCAACTTTAGAGCCACTGGCCCCACGGATAACTAAGCAATGACCTAATTTGCTGATGCTAGCTAGCAAAGAGCAGTAGTTGACTGTTACTCTGGTGATATGTGCCCATATATTTATTATTAATATTTAATATTAATATTATATTAATATTATATATTATATATACCTTCAAATTCTGGCTATATTTTAGAAATTACATCTTTGAATGTAACCCAGTCAAACAACTAACAACTAAACATTTTTCACAGCATTCCATGTATAGCTACAATCATTAACAAAGCAATTCAATTATTATTATGTAATTAGATTATATATTATCATACAGACAGTGAAAACTGTAGCATACAGGAAAAGTGAATAACATTTGACATTGTCTTTAAAATGCAATGTTTTGCTGGAAAACCTTGAGTCCTGACTTTGAGGTGGTATGTTTTTTTGACCACTGGAGATGGTAGAGCCTCCCCACAGCTACAGCATTCACAGATGGAGACTTAACATTAAAACATTGTTGTGGCTGATCAATGTCAGTGGTTTTAATGTTGTAGCTAACTGGATCCTGTCAGTTGTGAGCTGGGGCCTCAATGGATCAGACTTGTTCTTGCACATCCAATGAATGCTATATCAACATGACTCCTGGGATCCAAGGTTTCCCAGTAAAACATTGCACTGTAAAGAGATTATCAGGGTTAATCACCTTACTTGTCAGTGGTTTTATAATTTTGAGTGATTAGCGTATACTTATGCTGTAAGTGCTTTGAAGAGTTCAGTTCTTAATGGCACTTTAAATCAGTGCGTAGTTTAGTGCAGGTGTATTAAAAAGGTCGACCGGTGAAGTATTGATGAGTCATGCATGGGAAAAGTTCCCTCATGCCACAGGAGTTAATGATTAGTGGCTTTCTGTCAGACTAGTGGCGCTTGATAAGAAAGGATGACAGCCAGACTAGTGAGATGACCATGGCATTCAATGCTGCCTGCCTGACAAGCCAGTGATGCCAGCTAATGTAGTTAAACCTGAGCAGATTCAATGTAAATGTACACTGATCAGCCACAATGTTAAATACGCCTGCTTTATATTTTGCAAGTTTCTCTTGTGCTCCCAAAACAGCTCTGATCCATCCAGCAATGGACAAAAGACTTCTGAGGGTGTCCTGTGGTGTCTGGCACCAGGAACCTTTGCAATCGTTTTTTGGGTCCCGTATGATGGGGGTGGGGCATCCATGAAATGGGACATGCTCTAGAAAGTCCCACAGATGCTTGATGATAGGATCTGGGAAATTAGGGGCCAGGTCAACATTGGGCTCTTTGCCACGTTCCCTGGGTCATTCTTGAGCAGTTTTTGTGACATGGCAGACAAATTGTACTGCTGAGGGGGGGCACTGCCATAGGTTAGGTCACAGGTAGAGAATAGTATCACCTGTCACAGTCTGCAGGGCCTGATAGGTCAAAACATCATTTACATCTTAAACATCAGTCCTGGTCTTCCATAGCTGACCTAGCTGACAGTGTAATGATAATGACATTAAACCATGTAGATCATGATTGCATCAATAATGCATAATAAAAAAAAAAACACAGCTTTAGGCAGTTTTTAATTACTTTGGGTTCTTTTCCAAACTTCTAAGTCTTAAACTGTTGGGTTTTCAGGGAATCTGTACTGACTTTGCTTGAGGTTTAAGCAGAATGACAAAATTAAAGGTGTTCAGGTGAGTTTTTATATATTATATAGCATATTTACTTGTTAGTAGATTTATTGCAGCTTTAAAGGAATGTGACCGTCTTACAACCTTGATTTCGCTCCAGACTTGGTGCTTATTGACAAGGTCATCATAACTTATTGGTGCTGAACACACTGAAACATATTGCATTCAAGGGTTAAAGACTGAACCACACCTCATCCACTTTGTCACAGTGCACTACTGCTATCCTATAACACCACCCACAGGTCAGAAGCTGTCATGACAACCTAAATCCTAATGCAAATTTACTGTAAGTGCTTTCCAACATTTGTGGTTTGTGAGCCCTTAAAATCAGAGAACTTCTGGCCTCTTCTTTCAGTTTATGGTCTTAAAAAGGAAAAAGGAATGATTTTGTCTCTCAGGGTGTTTCATTTAAAGGGTTCCAGTGACTGAAGAGCAACCAAGCATGTGATAAAGACTCTAGGATATTTTGTCCTTAATTATTGCTCATTATGATAGTTATCTTACTGAGATCTGTGCTTTAATTGAGTGGCTTAATGAGGGTTGGACCTTTTTAGGAAACTTTTGTTTGGAATCAAATAAGTTTTTTTTTAATGTCACAATGTGTAGACTGAACTATAATATTTGTATAAGTCTCCTAGTAGTCAAGTCTCAGAACTTACCGGGCTGTTGTACTTGTTCTAGTACTTGCCCTCACCCAATTAGTCATGATATCCATTACTGATGATGATTTGTCATAATCTAATTGTGTTTTAATATTTTTTTGATGAACCAATAGTCATCCATATTATATTGTTGCGTTTGTTTTTATTTGAAACATCCACATACTTCACACATTTAACAACGAAATAACATAAGAAAAATATCAAAAACCAGACTAATACAAAAAGACACAGATATTCAGCAATTTGGTCGCGTACCCTGACATCTAAGGAAATTAAAGGTTTTCACACCTTTTCACTACATGTATGTCTATCCAGTTTTACCCGATATGAGGCCATTATCCTCCTGGACTGCAGGAGTCCAAAGTCTATTAACATGGTTAGTTTTGAACTCAAAATAAACATTTTGAGATGTATACCCAGTACTCACATGTTTGCCTTGTAATGCACCTCCACACCAACTACCTCAGATTAACTTTTGTTTCAACCATTTCCAAAGATTTTATTTGTTTTTTCCACAGTCTCCATCTCTATTTTTTCTTGTTTGGCCATCCACTTCATACTTGCATTTGTTAGCACAGGGGATCATGGCACCTGTAACTGCTTTGAGATGGCTCCGAGTGACTTTCCTGACTTGTTCAAATCAATAATGTGCTCTTTGTTGAACATATCCAAGGGACATTTAATCAATAATAGTATTACTGTGTATATTTTTGAGCCAGCAGTTTTGCTCATATTTTCAGAAGACCTTCAATAAATTAATTACTGAACCAAACTTCATGAATGTTTTTTTGTAAAAGCTGGTAAAAGTGGAGCTCATTTTAATGACTGGTATACACTGCTGGGTATAATGTAATACTTTTTCAGCTGATTTATTTATTAATAATTTGTGCCGACAGACAAATATAGTTGAGTAAAATGAACAATAGTTGTCTTAGAAATGTAGTGAAGTAGTAATAAAGTGTAACATATAGCATCAAAAGGGAAGTACTTCAGCAAATTATTTTTTTAATTGCAGTACTTGTACTTTGTACTTTCTCGATTTGACAGCCTTATTTACCGATGGTAAGATAAAGCTTGTGGCAGAAGCACTGCAATCTTTGTTTAGTCATTAAGTGCTACACCTTTGACAATGTTTGTGCCATGGTCTGCGGTTATGCATACTAGCGTTTTAACCTCCATGACCCCAGCACTTAAAGTGATAAAGTGCTTGCTGCCTGGTACCACTTATCTTGGATCCGATGCGTGTATATAGTCTTTAAACCCCTTTCTCTTAACTGTTTGAAAAGGATCCATGTCCAAGTACATGGTGATGGCATTTGTTATGTCTCTCCACCGTTTTGTAGAAAATGCCTCAGAAAGTGATGTCTGACTTGCAGAGACAGCTTTTTTACTTCCCACTGCTGCCAGATGATTCATTTGACATTTGCGGAGGACACATTCTTATGCTTTCTTCATATTCCAGAACGTGTTTCGCTTTGAAAAGATTGCAAGTATTGCCACACCCCGCAGTCAACATCCTTGGATTTGCAGATTTCCATTTGCTGGTCACTGTCTGACTTTTGTTTTTACCTCAAACCATGTCCATGTGATGGAAGTCGCACCGGTCTTTTTTTAAAACAACTCCTCCACCTCCTTCTGCTGCTCTTCTTCGCTGTGCTCAGTGTGCTCCATGATGCAAAACAGAACCACGTGGGCCCTCACATTTTGAAACGTGGCAAAATGAGGCATCCTACCGGTGAGCACGGTATAGCCAAAATTTATATCAGAGAACTTTTTATACTGATTCTACTACCCACCTCTATGGTTGTTGTGTGTTGCCTGCATTACTTGACCAGGCCATCTATGCTAAACCAATTTAATATCTGAGAATGTTAGGTGAGTTTCTTGAATGAAAATTATTTTAGACTTAAGTTGTTAATCCTGTTTATAAAGTGTTTCAGTTCTCTCTTCCTGTCCAGTTACAGTACATGTGTGTGCGACAACCCACCAACATTCACTTCATGCCCTCATGAGAGATTGAACATATATTCTCACATGTCATCAAGTGTCTCAGAAGTGGATCACTCTAACAGAAAGTGCGAGGTCTAAACATATGTTAACATTGCTCGTATAAAGTTCTACAGTACAATACACATGTTTTTAGGTTTGAGTTGAAACTGTACTTAACCTAATTAAAACAACAAGCGTAATACTGTTAGTTGTGGACACCAAGCAGACAGGCTCAATACAGGATGAAGACTTTTCATAAACAGTACACCTACCCCAGCCACAGTCAGCAGCTTCTTTACTCTAGCTTTGAGAGCCCCTGACATCATCCTCACCACTCCACCATTTCTTTTCTTGTGTAGCATAAAAGGACATCCAAGTTGGGTTTTGTTGAACATCCCTCTTTATTTGTTAAATGAACCTTGAACCCTGAACAAGCAGTCCAAAATCAAGCAGTTCTATTGGTGGTACAGCAGTCGTTCATTAATCATGCGTTTGGTGGTTTTATTCTCGGTCCCACCCTGATCAGCAAACTGATACCATCTGTAAACACAGTCAAAGTCCAAAGCTGGTGCAAAAGGACAGTTCTATTTACATTGTTTCAGCTGAGTCATGCTTTTAATTGGAGCAGCCAATCAGAGAAGGGTTGTCTGGTAACCTCAAAAACATGTGTCCAGCATCTCTCTCTGCTACTATATAAGCCTGTCTGAGGCCGGAGCTGCTAGTTTTAGTCTCGACGAAAATAGGCAAGGTGATGAGCGAGCATGTTTCCACTCTATGCAGTTAGTCTGTTGGTTTTCTTGTCACTTGAGGGAATTAGTGCACAGCACAAGCTAGTAAGTGTCCAGGTAGCCTGGAACAACAGTGGACTTGAAGCTGTTGAAGGTAAAAACAGATTAACTGTATTGCTCTGTGTGTGTGTGTGTGGGTGTGTATAATCTTTTCATGCCTTCAACTTCAGCTCCACAGCTTCATCTCCATACTGTAAATGTCAATAGAGGCTGTACTTTAAGCGAGCCACAACAACAGCACTTATTCTCTCCATTCATTGTTTCCTAGCCTACCTACTTAGCATGAAAGGTAATTTTGATGTTGTCATATGTCGAAACCACACTAACTTCCTGCCCTTCATTCATTTCTACGTGATGCTGTATTCCTGTGTCTGACAACGTGCCGTTTATTCGTTGGACGTCATGATGTTGTAATTTTGGTTCCATGTTGTGGTCATGTTCCACTTAAGTCCATTTTAATCTTAATTTATGGTTCTTTTCATATTCATCAGGGGCTGTGTCTCCCGTCACATCACCCCTTTTTGTCTCTTTGTGTTTCAGCTCGTAAGCAGGAGATCATTAAAGTCACCGAGCAGCTGATCGAGGCCATCAACAATGGAGACTTTGAGGCCTACACGTTAGTTCCGCTCATTTGACCTCAAATTTCTGAAACACAGTTACCTGTCAGAGCAATTCCTCATATGTCCATGACTCTAATGTGGATGTGTTGCGTTCAATTTCAGGAAGATTTGTGATCCTGGCCTCACATCCTTTGAGCCTGAGGCGCTGGGCAACCTGGTGGAGGGCACCGACTTCCACCGCTTCTACTTTGAGAACGGTAGATTTCTGTTTCACGTGGTAGAATGAAGCATTAGAAACACAACATACTGTATATGTCTTCAGTTTAAGTATGATCAAAGCATTCAATCTAGTTGACCATGATAGAACTAGACAAATTAAATATTGAAAGGCTTTCTCAATTAACCATTAACTGCAGATTCCCCCTTTGTAAAATGAAGTGTGTGGAGTTTCAGTTGTGATGCTCACACGGTTGAATGACATTAAACGCCGAGAGTAAAACACTCTGCACAGTAAGAAAGTAAAGTTGGTTCTTTTAAACAGACATATTTGACTGATACCATATCAAAAGCAGAATTTGCTTTGTGCTTCACCCAGTTCCAATCCACTTCCTGCTGTGAGTAGTCAAGGAAACAATCAGGTCTGTTTTTGAATGTTCTAAGAGTATTTTGATCTGGTTAAAATCCCTCAAGCAAAAAAAAAATAAATAACTTTACTAAACTGGTTCAGCAGGTTTAGATGATAACTGTAATAGAGATCATTCTAACTCTTTGTATGGTTAAAGGAAATAACTTTTTATACATAAACACACTTTTTTGTATCATAAATGATCATTTTAATTCAATAAGTATGTGTATTTTTGACCCTGCGGATTGGTCCTTTCGCCAAAAGGCAATCCTCTCATAACATGAGAACATGAGCATGAGATGAAACATAGAATTAAAATCAGCACACCATTTGTGCAGTGATTTTTCTTCTCTTTTGAATGAGGTGTGAGACACACTACAACCGGGTCCATAGACACACTGGCAGCCAATGTCATTGCCCATACACCATTTTGTAAACGAACTAACCATTTAACCACTTTATTTAGTGGCCAGAGCGAAAGTGAGTGCCCCTCCAATGATGGTAATAAACCCTCTTTGCACAGGAAAAACTTTGTGCACACAACTACAATAAATACCGTCAGTCATGGTAATGTTTTTTGCCCCAACTATCTCAGTAATAATAACATTGTAACTGTCAACTGTGGACAGGAAAGACGGCTAAGACTATAAAAATTAGACCCAAGTTGTGATTAGGTCTTTGAAGATGATATCAAATACTAATAAAAACCAGAGTACCTATTGTGCCCCCCTTTTTCTCTTTGCCTCTGCAGCTCTGTCCAAGACGAAGCAGCCCATCCACACCATCCTGCTGAACCCACACGTCCACCTGATCGGGGACGAGGCGGCCTGCATCGCCTACATCCGCCTCACCCAGTACATCGACGGCAACGGCATGCCTCGCACCATGCAGTCAGAGGAGACCCGCATCTGGCACCGCCGCGACAGCAAGTGGCAGAACATTCACTTCCACCGCTCCGGCTCGCCCACAGTGCCCACCAAGTAAGGCACCCCCACGCCAACTTTTATTATCCCAAATGAGGAAATGAGATAGTTAAATGTCATCCTATTTTCCAGAAGGGGATTTGCTCTATTTAATGACTCCACATGTGATCTGTGTTTTCAGCTGAGAGGACCATCCTTGACTACAAAACACTCTCCAGCCAACAGCAGTCAGCTGAACAGACCCTGCCTACCAAGTGTCCATCAGCTCCTTCAGCCAATCCCTGCCCATGATAGCTACAGCTCTGCCCTCTCAGATTGTTGTTTACATATTGTTGCTGCTGGACAGAAGATTATTGTAAATGTTTAAAAAAAAAAAAAAAAAAGATTGCGGGAGAAAACTTCCAAGTCCTGACAATATAATTTTGTAGTGAGAGTGTGGTGTTTATTCTTGGATATTACCACCTGCAGCATGTTTTTATTATTGAGGTTTTTAGATCAGTATGTTTTGAATAGAAGTGGTTTTCAGAGGAGCCAGTTGCTCCAGTTGATTTTTTTTTTTTTTTTTATCAGGCTGGTAAAATATGTGAAACGTCCAGTCATCATGTAGTGAAAGTTTTTCATTTCAATATTGCAGATATTGAGGAGTCATGAACTGTTGTGATGTTTTTCGCCTTTGGGCACGATGGCCAATATATCACCAATCTGCTTTTTACACATGTATCTTTTCTGAATTGCTATCCATTAAAGCTCAGAAGCAAGCTCGCTTTTGTTTTTTTGGTGATGTATAGGTTTGGGAAATTGATGTAAATTGCTCTCTTAACTTAGTCTTTAGCAGTATCCATATGAACTGAGTTGGCTAATTTCACAAATCTGTTTGTTTACTAGGAATTTTAACTACATGTTTAAAAGGGAAAAATGAACTAAAGCATATGTTTTACCTTGGACCACCATCTTCGCAGAGCAGCATGTGAGAACCGTCTCTTATGATAGAATGTAAACTATAGTGATGCATATAATTCTTTAAAGCCATTCTGTGACTCTCCAGTTAAATCATATTTTCATACGGTTAGAAGCTAATTATGTGAATTTTATCAGTTCTAACTTGTTTGCTTTTTATATTGTGATATTGTTGCTTGTACTTCCACTTATTATTATTACTTTCCTTTAAGTCCCATTAACCTTCACTGGTGATTCCCTTCTTTGTTCTTTCTTTGACTGGTGTACGCCAATGTTTTACTGCACTATGTTTTACACTGGACAGGACCAAAGCAGAATCATGATGTTCAGCTTAAACTTAAGTTCTGAAATAAGTTTCCCATTTTAATTTAGTTTTGTTGCCACGGGGAATTGAGTTGTTAGCCAGAATAATTAAGCAGCAAACCACCGTTCTAGTTATTTATGTGTCACTGTTGAATTAAAGGGAAAGGAGATTGTTAGCATCACTCACAGGTTCATATTTGCAACACTTCAGATTAGGATGTTTTGAAATGTCACCCACAAAAAAAAAAGAAAGAATGGGAAATTTAATTCCAGAATCAAAGCAAGGGGAAAGACAACAGTCACGTTCAAAGATAGGGTGGCGACAAATGATTGCGTGTTGAGGATATTGAGATTTTCTGTTCAACAAGACGCTTACATTGTTTGGTTTAATGACATTCATCCCTCACACACCACCCTTTGTTTTTATTTTGGTGTTTTTTTTTTATCTAAGATACCTTAAATTCCCATTGGGGCGCTGGGAAATAACATTACCATGCTGGGACAAGCCTGATGTATGTTTATGAGATATCAAATAAAATGTGTGATATATGCTATGACTTTGTTTGTACTCGTTTCTTTTTGTCTTCTCTTTTGACTTTTTTGAATTTTGACTGATAAATGCTAGAGTAAGATGTGTTATGTTGTGAAAGACTTACTGCAACCATCGGCGGAAGGTTGTAAATAAAGATATCGAACAAGGATCAATTTTCGGCACTTTTTTATCCAATTGATACGTCAATTATATATATTTTCCTAAACGGCACACCCGTCCTCTACGCCTTTGACTGTCCTGCAATCTGGCCTTCTTGGAAGGTTGCAGGGTTTTGATATTTGCGAGGATCTGATGATATTTGTCTCTGTCGTGCAGCTTCCCTGGTGGACACCCCGTTCTTTGCTCAAGACTTTCAGCCACAGTATTAAAAAACAACCCCTGGTTAATTGCACAGTCATGTCTCACATTTCTTTGCTCTAGTGCAACAGTTTAAAACATGTTGAACTCCACTGCCTGCTGTGCCTCCTGTGTCTTCAGACCTGAGGAGGCAGCCAGGGATTTCAGTACTCGAATCTGTCGACTGAGTGAAGCATCTGCCCTGTGAAGTGTCATACTTCTATCTTGCAGGGACAGGGAGAAATCAGACAGTTCTTCCAAGGCATCAAACATGAGTCCTAGGTTGAGCACAAAGGTTGGAGTACAGAGCCGGTACGGTTTATCAAAGAAAGACCGAAATTGATTGAGACCTGCAGCCCTCTCAACAGCATCTCAAACGCTCAGCTGCAAGCGGTGGTTCATGCAATGCCGGATGTCGGGAAACTGGTTGACCACTCTGGTCAGTGGTCAGAAACTGATCCCTCATTATCTCAGCCGTCAGGGTTCCCACTCTTTTCTCTTTCACCTTTTTCACCTTTTTCACAGTTTTCTCAGCTGCCTTGTGAAAGTCTGAGGTTCCGTGGCGACGTATTTTCTTTCGGAGAAACTGTTGCTGTGCACTTTTTGTTTTGTTTTTAACTCATATCTGGTCCAGCAGCATTCTCCTGTTTGCAAGTTGAACAACCAAGTGCTTTCCCTTGATACGTAAGCCGTGGATATAGCTACCTCTTCTCCTTTGCTTGCTTTTCTGTCCAGCTTTCTGGGATATCATGATTTGCTCTTTGTCATTTTCACTTTCAGAAAGTCCCTGAACTTTCTGATTTATCATCTCTCTCTGGCCTTGCTGCTGTCGATCTGCCTGCGTACTCTTTTCCGCTTTGTTGCCCTACTGCTGCCTGACTCTGTTCATTTGCTACACACGTAATGACAGACAGGAATGTCAATGAAATTGAATTGATATGAAATTGATAACACTTCTGTATGAACAATACCAGTGGATTTTGTCTCTACATGGTTAGTTCAGGGTGTCTGCAGGTTTGAACAAGGCCACAAATTCACAAAGCTAGCGATGCTGCTTGTATTCCTGCTGTGTGCCTCTGACCTCCTCCTCTATACGAGAGACGCGGGAATCCACCGGACGCTGCTCTATGACGTCGCGTCTGCTGCAGGTTTTGTTCCGCCCTCCGGATGGCATCATATCATGAATTTATAAAGAGAACCCCAATGGGAACATTTCAGAAGCGGAGCCTTTTGCCAGGCTATTGTAAGGCTCATGGCTCATGACAGGCTGTAACATGGACATGTAAGTTGTGAACAGAAAAACGAAAATGCTGGAATACGTTTCTGTCTGCAAAAGTTTCCGTCTCTGCCAGTGAGGGAGTAAGTGCACGCTCGACGGATTGACTAGTTTGGACTACGGGAAGATGGGATGTAAACAAACGGTATGTAGCTGCTTGCACAAACACACTGTTTTAACCACTTTTTTATTCATTTTGAGCCATACACGCTACAGTGCTGTGTTGTAAGGTGTCTGCTGATGTTGCATAGCTTTTGGGGTGATATTTGGAGCATGTTAAGATGCTTAAAACACAGTGTAAAGACGTGACCCCGTGCTGTTAGCTGTCAATGCTAACTCTCCGTTCAAGGAGCCCTGTAAAGAGTGGACCAAAAGTGTTCGTGTTTTCGGTACTGGCAAGTCAAGGGTAGCTTGAGCAATAAAGCTGCATGTTGAAATTGACCGAAGTTCTCCTTTAAGCACATTTTCGCACAAATTCATCTAAAAGCGCCAAATTTGGCACAGATGTAGCTCAGGTCATACTGAAATGATTTAGCTAGGGCATCGGAGCCAGCGACCCTTGGGGCCAAGACGGCGGTCACATCCGATATGGCCGCTGCCTGAAAAGGGTTCCGGCTAGAACTTTTGAACCACATGAGTAACAAATACAAACTTGATATCTTTTTCAACTTAATTTATCATGGGAAACGCATGGGAATGTTAATATTTATGACCCAGTGCATCTGGACCCCTTATTCCTCCATTTCCAATATGGCCGCTGTCCAAAAAAGCAGTTTTTACTGTAGTATGGGCCTTACACCCTATTGTTCGCACCAATTCATCTACAAGCACCAAATTTGGCACAGATGTAGCTGAGGGCATACTGAAATGATTTAGCCAGGGCGCCAGATCCAATGGTCCCTGAGACCAAGATGGCGGCCAAATCCAATATGGCTGAGAAGAATGGTGCAGGCTTTACTGGCGTCTCTGAGATTAGTCCAGTAAGGTTTCCAAGTCTTGCTTGTAGAGTCCCGATACCATCCCCATGCATGTATCTGGGATATCTTGCTGACAGCGGTTGCCTGATTCCAGTAGAATCTGGCCTGCAGCAGTGCTCTTTTAAGGTGCTGAATGTGCTGGAACCACAGCTCTTGCTGTACATGATGACGAGGGTTTGGCTGTACTCTCCAACAGACCAGGGTATGACATGTCTGCCCTTCAGCCTTGAAATCATCCAGAAGCACATACAAGAATATTTCTGCATCTTGCACATGCTGGGGACAATGGCCATAAAAAGGCATTTGTCCGGACTTGTCATCCTTGCCATCCGCTTCTTCAACACACTCGGCCCCACAGAGCTC
The DNA here is from genome assembly GCA_963678695.2 of Diplodus puntazzo. Lineage (NCBI taxonomy): Eukaryota > Metazoa > Chordata > Actinopteri > Spariformes > Sparidae > Diplodus > Diplodus puntazzo. The sequence goes on along the minus strand of OZ023170.1, from coordinate 12,960,476 downwards.
TGGATGGGCTTTCCAGGTGGAAAAAACTATAGGGACATTCCTGCTCATGAAATCAGCAAGGATCTTAGTCCCCAGAAGTCACTGGCCTTACCACTCTTCCACGCTTTAACAGGCTGTGACACAACCTCAGCATTCCTGGGCCTTGGGATAAAGAGTGCATTGGCAGCTTAGGAGGCAACACCAGATCTCACAGAATCCCTGGTTACCCTCACCTCGGACCCTGAACAGATCAACAATGATGTCCATGTCCAAAGACTGGAGTGTATGGTCGTCATCATTTACAGCAAGAGCTGTGGTTCCAGCCACGTAGATGAAGCTAGACATCACCCTTTCTCGAATGGTACCAAGTCTCTTGAGAACCTGCCTCCCACCCAAGCTGCACTGGGTTAGGGTTCAGCACATTAAAAGAGCACTGCTGCAGGCCAGCTTGAACTGGAATCAGGCAACCGCTGTCCAGCAAGATATCCCAGATAAATCTATGGGGATGGTATCAGGACTCTACGAGCAAGACTTGGGAACCTTACTGGAGTGATCTCGGAGACGCCAGTAAAGCCTGCACCATTCTCCACCACTGAGAGTTCGTTGCACTTCTATTTGCGGATGTGTGCTTGTACAAACAATGATGGTGGAGACGATGAGTGATCCGGTGAATGTGAGTGATAATGATAATTCATGTGAGAGACCATGAGAATGAGAATTCATGAGAAAGACCATGATAATTCACTGTTGTTTTTTTATGTTATTGCTTTTTTAATTATTATGCTAAGCAAACCTTTAAGAGTTTTGGACAAATTGACAATATTATTCTTTTAACAATTTATAATATAATTTATAATATAATAATATAATATAAATATTGTCTTGCAATTACAATTGTGTCTTATTCTTTCTTATATTATTACACTTTGAAATGTATTCACCTGTGGTACACGGAAGCATTTCACTTTTATAAGGAAATGATTCAACATTGAGAATAACCTTCAAAGTTGTGGTAAAAAAGTATTTTTAACCACAGTCTTGAAAAGAATACAGGTTCCAGACTTACACAAAGCATAAACATAAATATGCCAATGGACTTCCTGTGGTCAATAAACCTAAAATAGGCACCACATCCACATTTGTAGCGCATTTAGTTAAAAATGTGTAGCCAAAACCCTTTTTCGGACAGCGGCCATATTGAATTTAGGGAATTTGGGGGTCCTGATATACCCAAACATAAATGTAAGAATTCCAATGGGTTTCTCATGGTCAAAAAAGGTAAAATAGACATCGAGTTTATATTTGTATCTCATCTGGCTCGAAAGCTATAGCAAAATCCCTTTCAGGCGGCAGCCATATTGGAATTGGCCGCCATCTTGGTCTCAGGGACCACTGGCTCGGGCGCCCTGGCTAACTCATTTCAGTATGCCCTCAGCTGCATCTGTGCCAAATTTGGTGCTTGTACATAAATTGGCGCAAACAATGGGGTGTAAGGCCCATACTGCAGTCAAAACTGCTTTTTTGGACAGTGGCCATATTGGAAGCGGAGGATTAAGGGGTCCAGATATACTGGGTCATAAACACAAACATTCCTATGTGTTTCCCATGACCCATGATAAGCTGAAAAGACATCAAGTTTGTATTTGTTACTCATATGGTTCAAAAGTTATAGTTGGAACCCTTTTCGGGCAGTGGCCATATTGGATTTGGCCGCCATCTAGGCCACGAGGGTTGCTGGCTCTGGCGCCCTAGCTTAATTATTTCAGCATGACCTGAGCTACATCTGTGCCAAATTTCACGCTTTTAGATGAATTTGCGCGAAATGAGCTATTTATGTGCTTAAAGAGCATATTGCAGGTTAAATTCTTTACAAAATGCATATGTAATCTGGTCCAAAAATTACCTTTTGAAAAGTTGATTGAGGATTTAAAATGCTATTCAAGACGTTAGGGGAGATATTTAACCGAAAAGTGACAGTTTTGAGCAAAGCGCCAAAAAATGTGTTTTTTTTCAACATCGCGTCATATTACGTAACGAGAGGGAGTTATATGCTAGCAGCTGCCAGAGCTCAGTGTGGGAGTAGGTACGTTATCAGTCAGAGCGGTTGTGTTGTAGTGAGTCAGTGTATTGTCATTAGTTTTGGATTGCGTTAATTTACTATCAGCATGGTAAATTATTGCGTTTGTGGAGGTTGCACAAACTCCAGCCTGTCAGGACACCGAGTCCACCGGTTTCCTAACAGGAAAAAAAACGGTGCTATTTTCCGTGCCTGGGTCCGTTTTGTGCAGCTGAAGAGACGAGACTTCTCCTCTGCGTCAGCTACAAAAAACGCGGTCGTTTGTGGCGCTCACTTCAGACCGGAGGATTATCATCCAAGTGACCTGTTGGAGTTCAACGTGGGATGCCGAAGCAAGAACCAGGTGCGACTCACACCCGGCGCGGTGCCTTCGGTTCCCACAGCTTCATCCGGACCGCTGTCAGCAGCAGCTGCTGGTGCTGCCGCCGGCGGGAGACACGGTCACGGATCAGGCAGAGACTCAGCTCGGGGTAAACGCGAACTGTGCACTGTAAGTCTTGTTTCTAAGATTTGTTAACTACCTACTTACTCAACATAATGATTTAATTCATGAGAAGCAATGTGACTTGTATAGGTTGTTGCAGAGGAGTGCAGCTAGCTTTCAACTCCCAAGCTAATAAGCGGGCAATGGCAGCTAACGCTAGCTAACGTTAGCTAACGCTAGCTAACTTTAGCAACGTTTTTTTTTTTTTTTTTTATAGAACTTGTCTAATGCAAAGACACTCGGTTTGCTAATATTATAACCGTCAGATTTAGTTAGCCCAGTGACCCTGTGTGCACACATCATAATTTATTTAATCTGTTATATTTTGAAGGATTTAGGAGACATTGGCAGTGATGAGGAGGGAGAGATGACAGCCATTTCTGCTGCTGCAGCAGCGCACGTGGACACAGAGCAAGAGGCTTTCCCTCCACCAGGTCCTCAGTCATCTGCACTTCACCGTGGCTCACAGTGCAACCTCAGACCTTTTCATCGTTCATCAGGTAGTGTAACATCACTCATATATAGAAGTAATTGTATATGCCATTTACGTACAATGTTTGAGGGGGGAAAAAAATCGAAAATCATTCTGGATAATGCAGGGTTAAGTGAACACATTCTGTGACAGAAGTGCTGGACAGGGGTATCTAGTAAACCAGCCACTGAATGTATGAACTTACACAATTATATAAAGGAGGACCTCTTTTTATTCTAGCTGTCCAGGCACAGCCCAAGATGGTCAGTGTGGGAACTCAGACAGAAAGCTCTGAGAAAAAAACATCTACTCCACTGCCCAGTCCTGTGCACAGCGATGATGAATCGTCCTCTGTTTTCATGGGAGCTGCTGGAGACATGTCATGGATCCCAGAGGAAGAAATGAGAAGTGACTCATCTGATGAGGAACTCTCAAATCCGCCTCTGCAGGACCCTCACCGTGACCTCAAGTAAGACTTCTTTTGATTTTAGATTATGTGTTTGACCAAATTGTGTCGTCAGTGCAAAATAATAGGTGATTATCTTTATTCAGGGCTGCTGACAAGTTCATTGTGTGCGAAAGCCAGCTGATGTCTCTCTTTAATAACTGCCCAGCCTGTTGTGGGGAAACTCAAGGAAACATTGAGACCCAGGAGGGAACTTATGTAAAAATAAAGCAGGTAAGACTTTTTTTGCGATTTCAAATGGAAAAATACGTTGTATCATAACTTGTATATCAATTTGTATGTCTAGGTCTGTTTATATACTTTTTTGTTAAGGCATAGATTGGTAATTTTCTGCCTTTCACAAATGTGTCTCAGGTCTGTGCTACATGTGGGTATCAGCGTTTCTGGCAGAACCAGCCCATGCTGCACCGAAATATGCCAGCCTGCAACCTGTTACTGAGTGGAGCCATCCACTTTTCTGGTTGCATGGCTACCCAGACAATCAGGATGCTGAAGCTGTTTGGGCTTCAGAGCATCAGCACCAGCACCTTCTTCCGCCATCAACGCCTTTACACAATCCCGACAATTGTGCAGGCGTGGCAGAATGAACAGGCAGGGATCATCAAAGACCTGAATGAGATGGGGGGTGGACTGATCCTGTCTGGTGACTGCAGGTAGCACACCTCTACTTCTATCAATATAGAAAGTGGTTGAAACAGATTGATATAATTTAATATATCAGATTGTGTGCTTACATGTCTGAATTTAACTGTTTTTGTAATTCATAGGTCAGACTCCCCTGGACATTGTGCCAAATACGGCACATACTCCTTGATTGAGGACAGAATCAACAAGGTGTTAGATCTTCAACTTGTCCAGGTAAGTTAACATTATCAGACACATGAACCACTTGTGTAGTGCAAGATAATGACATCGCTTAATGTTTTACACAGAGCTCAGAGGTCCCAAGTAGTAGCTGGTGTGAGCTAGAGGGTCTTAAGCGCAGCATAAAATTTCTTGATGAGCAACATATGCATTTGTCAGCCCTCATCACGGACAGAAATCGACAGGTAAAAATGAGAACAGAATGTACCAGTGCCCATTGAAAATCTTGTTGATGACTCTGTTTGAAGCTAAAATTAAATAAAAAATCTTTTTAATGTGTTGTATCCCCTGGTTTAGGTTGCTAAGTGGGTGCGGGAGGAGCTGTGCCCAAAAGGAACCCGCCATTTCTTTGACATTTGGCATATTGGCAAAAGTATGTATCTTGATGAACATAGTTTTGTTTGGGTTGTCTATAATCACATTTTTTTTGTTGGTTTGTTATTTGTTTTTTACATTTTGGGTTTCTGTTTTGAAACAGGTGTAGGGAAGGCTTTGGATGCTGCTTCAAAGGAGAGGGAGTGCGAAAATCTGAAGCTGTGGAGGCCAGCTGTTATAAACCATCTTTACTGGGCTGCTGCTTCCACTCCTGATGGAGATCCAGATGTGATGGAGGCCAAGTGGAAAAGCATGGTCAACCATGTTCAGGACATCCATGAACATGGCACACCTGCATTTCTCAGCTGTGCACATCCACCTCTGGAGGGAGAAGCAAGGAACAAGCAGTGGCTGGAACCAGGTACAACATATTGAATCTTCATTGTTCAATGTGCTTGCTTGTGATTTTAAGATTAAAAAAAATAATTAATAAACATATAGGTAATACAAATCACAGCTAATAATGATTATACAGTCTTGCCTCATCATCAGAACAAAATTTGTGTTTATGCAGGATCAACTGTAGCTGTAAAACTGGAACATGTAGCTACAAGAACAGCACTGGTAAAGGATGTTCGGCAGTTGTCCCCACAGCATCAGACTTTTTCACTGGAGGCCTTCCACTCCCTCATCCTGCACTTTGCACCAAAGCACACTGGCTTCTCCTTCCTTGGGATGTACAGCAGGTAAGTATGTGATTGTAAAAGAATGAGTACGGCTAAAACTATAGGTACAATTCATTGCAGGTATGATGTATTAGACTGCATGAGTTTTAGCTTGGTGTACCCTAGGGCTGCACGATATGAGGAAAATCTGCGATGTGCGATAACACTGTTAAATATTGCGATGACGATATAAGTTGCGATAAATAAACAAATATTGAAGTGTGCATATCAGCTTGATATTAAGCTTTTAGCCAAACTTACAAAATTTCTTGTCTCAAATGGAAAATGTAGGCCTATTTATAACTTTATAACCCTCCTTAGGCTTGTAGGCCTATTTAACATTATTAAGATGACATATAACACGTATATTTTTACTGTACCTAAGACAGAAATGGTACCCGGGAGAAAATTATGGAAAATAATGTGAAGTGCTTTCACTGTGTGCAACTTACATTCGCCATTCGCCGTGATATTAAACCTACAAACATCACGTCTGTTTTTTGTGGCAGCGCTGTAAATCCCGCTGCCGCAGTCCACGGTGCGCATGGTGCGTGTAAATAAAATGATTTTTCTCATTCATTGCGTTTCAGGCAGTCTTTTGCGATGTGTTCATCGCACATGTTCATATTGCGATAACGATGAAAATTCGATTTATTGTGCAGCCCTAGCACACTCTGTCAACGGTGAATGATTTATTCTATTTGAATACTTTGTTCTGTAACATTGCCCTCGGTCACTACACAAGAAAAATTAGGTCCTCAAATTTTCTACATGATGTTTTTACTTTTGGATTTATTCACACGTACAACTTGTGACTTTCTACTTTTCACTACAGACTTCTCTTGGCAGCTTTGCATTTCAACAGCAATGGCAGCAGAGAAGTTGCTCAAACCAGTGATGGTGAGGTGTGTTATGCGGTTCGCTACCCACGGTTTCGCCAAGGTGGCTGGGTAGTTCGCCCTGTCAAGGAAAAGCCATCATATGGTTAGCAGTTTCAGTCAGTTCCTAAATATAATTGTGTCAGTCCATAAAAAAGTGAATGTGATCTACATTTTTTTTATCCTTCCCCCAGCATATGCATCAGCCCTCATGGAATCTCTGAGAGTCGAATACTCCAGGTCACCACAGGCTCTACGAGAGCACAGCACAGTTCTGTCCTCCTCTGCACCTGCACCCCTTTCCAGATCCCTACAGAGAATCAACAAGGATGAGGCTGTTGGCGTGTACCTTGCACAGCATTCAAGATTCAATACAAAACGTTGATGCCCCCACAGAGGCTTGCATACTCAAAGTACACACACAATGTGACTTTCTATATATTTTTTATATATTTGGCACATCTGCATAGAAGTTGCAATTTTGTGTTGTACAGAATGTGCCTAATTTCAACTTTATTTATGAATACAATTTATGAAATTTATGTTTGTTAGCATTCTTAAACTGCTGCTGCATGCAGGGTTAACCATCAAATGCAGATCTGCTTGAGATGTACACACGAAAAATCAGACATTGCTTTTGAATTTTGTTTCAACAGTAGTATTAGTAGTGGTAGGCTCCAGCTTTGTCTCATCTGTTCGCAAACCTTCTGTGAGAATGTCCTTTGGTCTTTGCTGAAACTTTTTGAACCAAAACTGAAGCTTCTTTAAGTCACATCAGCTCTTTGTACACAGATGCAAAATGAAACATACAAGAACACTGTACCTACTGTGAAACATGGATCAGGCTCAGCTATGTTTTGGTTCTGCTTTGATGCACCTGGTACACAGTGTCTTGAATCTGTGCAGGGTTCAATGAAATCTCAGGACTATCAAGTCATTCAGAAGCTAAATGTGTTGCCCAGTGTCACAAAGTCCAGTCTAGGTCACAGGTCAGGGGTCGTCCAACAGGGTAATGACCCAAAACACACAGCAGCTACAAACACCTGGGAATGGCTGCAAATCAAACACTGGACTGTTCTGAAGTAGCTTTTTCTATGAGCCCTGATCTAAATCCTGTTGAACATCTGTGGAAGGAGCTGGAACATGCAGTCGGGAGAAGGAGCAGTTTGCTCACGAGGAGTCTACAGGTGCAGAAGTCACCTGTAGACTCCTCAGAAGAGTTACAGAAATGACCTGACTGCAGTGATTGGCTCAAAAGGTTGTGCAACAAAATATAAAGTTCAGATTAGGTTAAGGGTACCATCATTTTTGTCCAGGTCAATTTCATTATTAATTTCCACAATTTTCTTTTAATGTATTGTTTGTCACCTTTGTCAGTTTCAAGTTATTTCAGTGACAATTGTAGGTTTCTCTTCAACAGGATCAGTTTTGTCCACATGTGGAAATGGTCTACAATTTCGAACACAATTTCAGAGAGACACTTGGTAATTGTGATTTGTTTTTTATTATTAATTTCCACCCAAATGAGGCCATTCAAACCCTTTATAATCTCCTCCTTCCTCTGGAAACTGCTTTCTAATGGCAGACACAACACAAGCAGGTAGAGGCTTTCTGATGTGCCTGCCCAGAATGCCATAGGCCCAGCGGACAATCTGCCTGTATGCAGTGTATCGGTATTGCCTGGGGATAGGGACAAAACATTACTATGGCATCGAAAACTGTGACACAGGTAGTAATGATTTTTTATTTTTTGCATTTAATTGTTTGTTTATATATATATCTGTATAATTTTTAACATTTTAAATTCTGTGTTGAGCCATATGAACTTTTGTTCTGTTACACATTTTGTACTAAATGACAATACTGACATACATATAAGCCACTTGTACTTATATGTGTGTGTCTGTGTGTATATACTGTGTGAATTGTCAACATTTTCAGTGTTTGTAAATACTGCAAGGAAGATCATTCTCATTCTACTTCATACTTATTAAGTCATACAAAGTGATGGTGGTGTATTAGGGTGCATTATTTTGACTGGCACTCCTAATATTTTGCCGCTGTTGTGTGATTACTGAGTGAACACAATGTTAGAAACACCTTTCAGTATACTGCACCGTTTACCATTATTTATAAAACTATTGCGCACACACACACACACACACACACACATAGTGTTAAGAAAACAGAATAAGTGAAACAACTCAGAGCAATAAATTATTTCTGCCCTAAACCTACTCGTGTCTGCTGGCCTGGAGAGGTCCATGCTCCTGTCTGTAGTGCATGTAGGCTACCTGCAGCACATAAGGATTAAGGCAGCACGCCTCAAACCCTGGGTGCTGTGTTAAGCACTGCGCTTCTATCCTGGGGGTGACGGTGTCCACTAAGGCCCAGTAGGCATCTACCTCCCTGCAGCACATACTCTCCTCGGCTGTGGACATGGAGTCGCATTTCCCACACAAGCACCTATCAAATAAAAGGTGTGTCAGGACGGTGTTTATCTCGCCTTTTTCTCAGTCTTTATCGCGGACGGTAAGTTAAAGCGCTACTAACGAGTATGAGACAGGACGTAAACAAGCTCTTTAGTTTCTGGTATTGGTACTGTAAGTGTCAATACTCAGGGCTGTATTAGATAACCAATGCTAGTTTTTATTGGCTGATACATGATCGTACGATATTGTTACATGAGCACAGCATTCATATCCGTAGCTAATGCGTATAAGCTAACACCGGTCTCTCACCAAGACACCTGCCCTACTCTCCACTGATTTTCCTGGCACCACAGCTCTATCTCTCGCCTCTGGCCATTAATTCGTCCCCTGATCTCTCTCTGCTCTCTGTGTTGCACAACGGGCTCGTAGTTATACGGCTGGGGTCCGTCGTATGTGTAATTGTACACATTTAAAGTTTCCTCGGGGTCAGAGCCGGCACCAGAATCCATTGTTTTGCTATTGTTCAAATCGACCGCTCTCCCTCTGCCTACGTCACTTCCGGTCAAGCGTTTTCAAATGCGGAAGTAACATTTTATCACAAAAACGGCCACCAAAGCCTAAATACGGCATGTAAAAATATATTTTTAATAAAAAAAATTTCCTACATTATTTTTCTAAACATTGATGTAAGGGGGGGTCTAACCTGCAATATGCTCTTTAAGGCCCTAAATTATCTGGTCATTTTTCGTTTCTTTTTCAAACAGTAGTCTGCACAGGGTGTTTTATTTTGAAAATTGACCAGATGCTCTATGCCGTTCCTGTGGCTGACTTCCCACCGGCGTGACCTGCTCTGTGCAGTCTGTTACTAGCGGTTGGAGAGTGATGGCAGGTTAATAAGGGGGATGCTTTTTGATAATTTTGCTAACAAGGGGGACGGCATCCCCCCTCAAATCGCGTACTGTGTATATATTTATATGTATATGTCTATGCGTGTAAGTATATATGTCTATGATGCACTGTGTGCACACTGTCCCCATCTGATTTGAGTATTTTCTGAGCATGTGCATCATCAGTTCATATCCGTCACATCTCGATGACGTCAGTCACTTACGTTGGTTGTATCCCAATTCAGGGGCTCCAACCTGAGGGATCCTGTTTTTGTGGCCGTCGAAGGAGAGTTCTTCGGAGAAACCTTTCACAGGCCGTCAGCCGTTGCTAAATGGGACGGTCTAGCCTTCGGAGCATTACCCCAGTTGCTTCATCAGATGTTCCCACCCCTACGTCTCATATTCTGCCGCTAAGGCCTGCGAAAGTGACAATCTACTCCACGTGATGTTGCCATTTTCTTCCTTTCTTTTTTCTCTTTCGGGCGCGTAAAGAATCTTGGGATATGGGAGGGAAAGAGGGAAAAGAAGGCCACATTTGTGGGGTGCATTTCAAGGAGCCTTCAATTTTAGACAGCCTTTGCGCGACGTTGTGGCGTAATTGGCCTTCAAATGCAGCCTTCAAAGGATGGCAGCCCCCTGAGTTGGGACACAGCTGTTGAAGCGATTTTACGCTCGGACAAGATCAGAGGTCAGAAGGAGGCACGCACGTTTGATGTGAACTGAGCAGACTACGTTCAAGGTATGTACGTTTTGTCAACATAGTTTTATTTAATTTCTTTTAAAAATCATGTTTTCAGGAGCACTGTGTTGTAATACATTTAACGGCATTTCACATGTACTCCATAGCGACTATACACTTCTCCCTCATTCTTGTCTGAAATCACGTAGGTTAAGGTAATGTTCTCTAGAGGTAGTTTTTTAAAAATCACATGAACACCTTCAGTGATCCATTTTCAATACACTGGGATGCTAGCTATCTAGCTATATATGGACAGGCACTAACAAGGCCTTCCATCTTCATTTGGGCTTTTGAAACTTAAAACACGCTTATACGCTTTTTTTTATCGTTTCAAAATGGCTCTTAATGAACAACTAACAACAAAAAGGGACAACCCATAATTTAGACCAGCCCCTCTCACAGTTGCCATCCTGCAATTAATTGATAAACCAAAAGTGATCTCGTGGGATTTTACCCAAAGTAGCGTTCGGCCAGCTATAACCAAAGCCAAGGTGGCGGTGGTTTCGGTTCGCCAGACATTAACACTGTTTGAACAATTTGGCTCCAAAATCAAAGTGCGAAACACTTATATTATTAGGAGCCACGGCCTCAGGGGCAGTGAACCGCCATACTATTAAAATGTGGATGGAATAACCATGTTTTTCCGAACCAGGGACATTTCTGTGACAGATGACCTCCGCAGAGAGGCAGAGGCGCTGCTGAACCCTGCGTCACCTGTCACTCACCTGAGTGGGTGCTACACCAGACAGGGCGTTATGACTGTGGAGGGCCTGGTGGTGGAGGTGTCATGGCTCTCCTGTCCTCCTCCCTCCTCTCTCCCCACCTGTTCCTCGTTACCTCATCAGTGTGGCTGTGTATTTAAGCCTTGGTTTCCCATTTACCCTTTGTCAGTTCGTTGTTGGTGTTTGTGTGATGTCTCCGCCGAGTTCCTTGTGTTTCGTCTACAGTTTTGTTGGTATGTTTTTGGATTTTGATTTCGGATATTTTCTATATTTTATTTATACTTTGCTGTTGATTTGTACTTTGCCTTTTAGTTTGCACTTTGTCCAACTGTTTTATTTGGTACTTTGTTTTTTGCCCCAAGGATTCATTTTCATTTTCAGGGCTTCTCCTATTAAGATGATACAGTGGCAGTGAGGGTCCACAGTACTGTGGCCGGCACTTTTCATTTATTTCTGTAACACATGGGTTTTGTGAAACTAATAGCCTTTGTGTCTGTGTTTAGCTGTTGATTGTTAGTTAATGAGACCAAGACTTCTTTTCACAATTAAAAGTATTATCATAATGATATAAACTTGAGTTTGGAATATCACTATAAAACACGTGACGTTGACTTTATTCTTGTCATTCGGGCTTCGTCGGGAAGGACTTCATCCCAATGAAAAAAGGTAACACTGCAACAGGTAAGCTGTAAAGACATAGGTATGGTTCATGGACAGGTAGAGATGAGGAAGAGGAAATGGGGAAGATAAAGGGGCAGAAGGACGAAAGGAAAATTAACAAGAGTTGGGAAGGGGGAAATGGGGAGAGGAGGAAAAGAAAGAGGTAGGACATGGAGAGAGGGAGGTGGCTGTCCAACAGCTGCAGGTTGGAGACAGACTAGTCCTGACACACCTGCAAAGAATGCTGGTCTGCAGTCGACAACTCACACAACCTCTGAGGTACTGTCTTGTTTCTGTTTGTTTTAACGCACACCATTTTTTTTTCCCGGTCAATTTGTGATTCTGTTTAGCAAAACAAGAATTGTAATATCAAGCCATATGTTTATTTTGTCTCTCAACTGAAGCCTGGAAAAAAAAAAAAAAAGGCGAAGGAGGCAGAGATCCTGGGGATGATGGAGGACGGCAGAGAAGACAGCTGCTCCTTCGACATCTTTGAGATCCGGAGGGAGCTGTGGGACCTAATCAACCACCTGTTGTAAAGGGCACAGTTGGAGGGATATTAACAGCTGAGGGGAAAGAAATTGTAAAATTAGAAATTGTCGGAAAAATAATAAAGATGGTGGAAGGGGGCATTAAAGGAGGGGAAAATGTTCTGATCAGCTTGAAAATGTTGCGTTCGATTTTCTTCAATACAGTTTTAATCTGTTGTGGTGTTGTTGTTCCTTTGTTGTATTTTTAATGTTATTGTTCACATTCAATGTTCAATTTTGTTATTAAATGTAACCTAAAACATTTCGTTTTCATGAAGTCACTGGTAGTCGGATACGGTTTAAGTAGTCTATTGTCAGTGCTTAATTGTTTTAATTTTAATAAATAAAAGGAGAAAAAATGGAAAAAAGCTTAATTTTTGAAAAGGCATAACAACAAGAGTATGTGTAAGTGGCAGACATTTGAAGAAAGAGGAAGAGAAGCACGAGTTGAACAAAGCTTAATGTTTTAAAAGGCATAATAGTAGAAGGAGTAACGAGGAGCTGAAGTAAGAGGAAAATTATGTCTCACAGAAACTCATCTACAAGGATCCTTTGTTTCAGAAAGTCTCCATTCAGAAAGCTACAGCCAAATCGTTATTTCTCAAAATTTCAAGTAAAACAGACAAGGTAGGTGACTAAACACGGTCTTTGAACTATGAAGTAACTGTTGATGCACTGTAACGCTAATATCCAAAATTGAGTCATTTTGCTGATGGGCTGAACTCTCAGTTAATATGTACTCAACTATTAAAACCAAATGAGTAGCATCCCGTGTTACTAAGTGCCAGTGAGAAGCCATGTACCTTGAAGAAATATTCAGTACTGCCATGAGGTATTGAGTGTGTCAGTTAAAGGGTTAAAAAATGTCAATACGGGTATTAAAAACATGGTGATAAAAAAGGGGTTTGAAAAGTCATAGAGACTGCAGTTCAATTCAAAATCACAACGCTCATGAACACGAGCATTGAGAACATTGTTTGTGTAAACAGAGTTTACTGAAAAGAAAGTTTTTCTAACAACTCACGTTAGCAGTAGCTTGTTCCGCTCCCAGTCGTCATGGCAGCCAAGAAGTATCGATCTCAGAATGCAACGTAACTTTGAGGAGAGTTAAGGTGGACCGCCACTGTGTTCCGGCAACAACTATCCACGCGATATCTCACTTTTTCGGCTTTTTATTTTAGTATTGTTTCTTATATGAGGCTCCTTTTTCAACTTCAATGTCAATATTGTTTTTCGCTAACGACAAAACAACAAATTATCTGTGCATTTATATGGAACTAAGCTTTAGGATCGGTCCACCTTAACTCATCTCCACTTTACATCGCATTCAGCGATCGATACTTCTCACTGGCAGGACGGCGGGGAGCGGAGGAAACATCTGCTAACGTGAGTTAAGAGCTAAAAAGTTCTCTTTTTAGTAAACTCTGTGTACACAAACAATATTCTCAGTGCTCGTGTTCATGTGTAGAGACCCTGGTAATACTGCAAGCAAAGTTTCATGTTGTTTTGAGCCTTCTTAGTGTTTTAAAAACAGCGATTTTGATGGTCTCGTAAAAGTGCCCCTTGCACTGAGAAAATGAGCTTGACCCGAAAACGAAAATACGGTAAATCTTAAAAGTGCCTCTTTCGTCGTAATTATGCTTTTACACAAAGGTTTGACTCATATACATTCACCAAAAAAGCCTAGGTTGCATTTTGGCGAGAGTTTCACTTTAAGGCCCCGATATAAGTGGGTACGTTTAGATTATGGTCTATATAGTTGCAGAGTCTGGTAATGCGGTGGAACCATCCGTATCTCCAAAAAGAGACAAGGTACAATAATTGTCCTGTTTACAATATATGTATACATTGCCAATGCAAGCATTGCTGCAAAATTTAAACTACTAAAAATATACTATACAGAACTAAAAAAGAACTCTGCATCCTGTGTATTGGTTAACACACAAGTGCTTCTGTCTTTTGTATGCATATGTACTATGCAGTGTTGTGGGTAACGCGTTACAAAGTAACGCGTTAGAGTACTCTAATTACTTTTTTCGTGTAACGTGCCGCGTTAGTTTCGTGCGTCAAGGAATCAGTAACTTCGTTATTTTTTTCAAAAAGTAATCCATTATTTTTAGAATTTCTCCGGATAAGGAAAGGAAAATCTGCAGCCTGCTTTTTGTCAGACAGTACTGTGCCACCTGCGGATGTGTCAGCGGAGGCGCAGCGCTGTGATGCGTCTGTGCCCTGCTGCTGACCTACGTTATGTGTGTGTGTGTGTGTTTGTTAGTGTTTTCGAACCCCCGGCAAGATGGCAGAGAGGACAACTTTTGCATCGTGGAAGTACGCACATTATTTTCAATTCGCCAGCGAAAAGGACAAGAACACATAACGGTAACATGCACACTCTGCGTTGGTGAAAAGCTTTTGTCGACCACAAAAAAACAAAACAAAACTTAATAAAACGCTATGTGGCATATTGCTGACTCTCTTTCCTGTTATTGTTATCCTGCAGAGTTAATTTGGTTGGATGACTGACGTTATTCATCATTGTCACGACTTCTCGGTGCATTTAAAGGAGGCTGTGTGTGTGTCAGTTAAGTTGCAGCATGTGCGAGGCGCTGCAAACGGCTTTTAATTTTTGGTAACGCATGAGTACTCTAACGCGTTACTTTTATTCATAGGTAGCGCTGTTACGTAACTGATTACTTTTAATTGATGGTAACGTTGTAACCTAATTAACTACTACTATTAACGATACCCAACACTGGTACTATGTAATACCTTGATTATTTCTGTTTTGGATTTTTTGTTGCGAAGAGGCCTGGTCCAGGATCCAAAACACCGGTGATTCCACGTTTGTGAAGGAGTTGCCAGTGGCAATCTGGGGCACTTAAGCACTGGGGTAAAGGAGCCATACAGGGCAGGAGCGCCCCTTGTAAACTCCGCATGCTGGAAGATATGACATCCTTGGCAGCAGTAGTGACATGGTTTTTGTGGGATGTCAAGGACTGGGTTATTTGCTATGGAGTATTCAACTTTTCTTTGTTCTGGTGTGACAGAAGCATCACTGTTTATCTGTGCATTTCCTTTCAGTCTGCTTCAAGGCTTAGTTTACATCGTTTTAATTTAACCAGGATTAGCTAGCCTTAACACTAGCTGTCAGTTAATGTCAACTGCCCAGCAGTTAAAGATTACTCTTCCATTGGCTGACCAGAGCTCTGTAAACATCTTTAGTATGCGGCTATTACTAATGATTATTAATCCCATCGTTTAGATATTGACAAACCTTAAAGTACTGGGACATGGTAAGTTGTTCATTGGTGTGTTTATTGTTTCACTCAATTATTGTTGCCTCCTGAAATTGTATTTTTGTCTGTCTTCGCAGAATGGCCTTTTCAAAAACTTTTGGAACCTTTACAACCCCATAAAACCACCCGCCCACCATAACAATCAAGGTCATTTGTGTGAAGGATGTCCAGAAGTGGGACTTTACAAAGGAGGGAGTAAGACCATCACAGGTGCATAAAAAATTAAATGGCAGCTGTTACGGATGGAAAATCCCTTACTAAATTCACAATGTTTGAAGACCTTGCTAAGCAAATTGAGGCAGGCAAATGCTATTTAATAAAAAAAATATATGGGATTGGAAAATATGGCACTGGGCAGTGCTCCATGCTAAACCGCAAAAATACTGTCATGTATTTCTGTGCTCCAAGGACCTGTAGGAACAAGGCAGGACGCTGATATCCCCACCCTCAATGTTTGCTGCCTTCAAGGATCTCCAAGCTGAATTACAACACTAGATTACAGTGGAAATGTCCATAATATGAGTAAATTGCAAGAACAACACCGGATTACAGTGGAGGGGTCCATAATATGAGTAAATTGCAAGAACAACACTGGATTACAGTGGACAGGTCCGTAATATGAGTAAATTGCAAGAACAACACTGGATTACAGTGGAGGGGTCAATAATATGAGTTGCAAGAATGTACCCAACCTCTGACCTATTTATAGGTGGAAAATATTGATCAAACTACAAAACACATGCCTTAAAATCTTCAAGCCTTCTCACAGACATTCTTTCTATACACTGATACACATTGAGTCTTTTTCTATCTTACCTTGGCTTTAGATCGGAGAGGAGAGGAAAGCATAGTCTGGGGCGACTTTGATGAGCAGGTCTCAGGGTTTGTGAAATCAGTGCCAGCACAGAAGGTTTTCTTCGCCATCACTGTTGGGGTCAAAGAACACAAATGTTAAATGGCAATGTTCGTTTTTTTAATGATCATTAAAACTTTTCTTAATTAAAATCGATTTGATCTCAGAATGATTTCATTGTCCAAAAAGAGATGTTAAAGTCTGTGTGTTCCACAGTTGACATAGCTCATTCAGTGTTAAGGGATAGGTCTATTGTAGCCTAAGGTTAAAGGAAAACTCAAATTTGTTACATTGGCTTTGATTAAGTAATCAAAAGTTATACTACTCTTATGTTCTTAATAGGGTAACCTTTAACATTATCAAATTACATTTCCAAAGTAACCTTTCCATACTGTAGCTGAGTGCTGAATAAATGGCAAACACTGTTGCGTGGTCAACGGGAGAAATTGTCTTTTGCTGCTCTTAACACGTTTTCCACAATACATTCAACTAATTGGTTGTCATGACATCAGGCGCTCATCTGCTGAAAGGAAGATGTAAGGGTCACAGCCGACTGAGGCCATGCTGAGGTTCTGCTGACGTCAGCTGCACACAGGATTTCGTTCATGGCTCGCTAGCTCCATGTATTGGTTCTTCTTGTTCACTGATTCCTCTCCTGGCGTTTTCGTTCTGTCAGTCAGTCGTTCTTGGCTTGCAGGCTTTAGCCCAGAGTGATTATGGCTCTACTTTGTAGCCTAGTATGCTAAATGGGTACTTGAAACGTTTTCATCAATATAATATTTCTGCCAAGCTTTTAAACATGTTTGTCAGCATATTGGGTCTTTATTTAGGTGCCCTTGCTGAAAATGAGCAAAAAAAACCAAACAATAAATAAATTAGCTAATTTAACTGTAGTCTACTCTCTATTTACCTTCAATACATGTCAATTTAATGTCAAGGTGAATATACACATTATCCACTGTTGTGTTGTCTGAAAATACACATAATCATGAAGTTACAGCCTTGAACTACAGTGTTATGTTGACCGTTAGCACGATCGTTTGAGAACAAGGAGCTGAGAACTTTGCATTACATGATTCACCGCTAAACAATGTTGTGCCGGAAATGCAAGTGAATGAACGAATGATATGAACGATTCTTCCTGCCGAACTTACTGATGGGAACTGAATCTCGACATCGAACAATGAAATCCACCTCCAGAAATGTAGGCCCAAAATTATCACTGTGGTTTATGGGGGAGTTGCTGGAGTGCCTGTCGCTCTAGGGCTTCTACAGCCAAAAGTGTGAGTCCTACCTCTGAAATAAGAACACCATCTGAAATCCAGCAAGATTTCCTACATGTATATATTGTCTATGCGAAATAAAAGCAGTGGGATCCAAATTAAGCTGAAGTTAATTTTTCTCAAGGTTTTCCAGCTGTTCTCCACTCTAGCAATGATGTCACGCACTCTAGCTCACGCAATACACATCATAAAATCAGAAGACTATGGAGAGAATTTTGTTCCTTTGTTATTCAATCAAATAGAATAGATTTGAAACCAAAAAAGAGATTTGAGAGCAAAAAAGAGTAAGTGGCAATCAAAATTTTTATTTTTGAGATCGAAACAGGACAGGTTGCAATTAAAAAAAAAAATTTGAGAGAACATATTTCGTCAACTTCAATCGGCAGGCTGTAGCCGATGCTATATAGCGCAATTCATTACTTATGGGAAACGTTTCAAGAGCGACAGGCTTGCCTCCAAGCAGCACAGCACAGGGGAATGCGGAAGACGTAGCTGGCGCTGGAGCCAGGTCAAACCGACCAATAGAAACTCTTTTCTCATCCACCAGCGTAGGCCCCACCCATCAAGTGCAGTTGAATTCGCAAGCAAAACTTTAGAATTTGCAAGCAAAGAGGACTGATTTGCAAGCAAAATGGTCGTATGTTTTTACTTACAAACATGAGTTTTGATTAAAGTTGAAGAAATATGTTCTCTCAATTTTTTTTTTTTAATTGCAACCTGTCCTGTTTCAATCTCAAAAATAAAAATTTTGATTGCCACTTCCTCTTTTTTGCTCTCAAATCTCTTTTTTGGTTTCAAATCTATTCTATTTGATTGAATAATAAAGGAACAAAATTCTCTCCATAGAAGACCAGCTGAAAAATCTTAAAACTAAAACTGTGATGATTTCAAAACCGTAAAAGATTTTAAAAAGCTGAATAGATGCTGAATAGTTCATAGTCTTCTAACTTCTTCAAAGTTGGAATATTTAAAAAAGCTTAAAAGTACCAGGCTGAAAGACCTGGACATTTTCATGGCAGAAACTGTTTCTCTGGCTGAACGTATGCTGAAGTAGTAGCAGAACAAATTTGAAAAATTCCACATAAGAATGAATGGGAAATATACGTATAGCTGCAGTCACATGAGTTTCTGTAATCTCGTGGTAACACGGAGCAAAGCTGTAGCGAAGCCGTTCCACAACGTACGTGACAAATGACGTCTGTAGGTCAAACTATAGCTGTGTACCAATTCAGGGGCTAGGAGAGCCAGCCAGGGCCAAGGGGGAGGGAGGAAGAACTCCTTTATTTGTTAAAAGAGGACATGAGACTGCACAGGGAAGAAGAGAGCAGAGAGAGGATGGCAAGGCTCAATTCTCTGCTCAAGAGGATGGTTGACGGATAAATGATTTTGTTTGGTTATTTACTGTTGTTATATTGTTATTTAGTTAATTTATGAGTTCAATTTTTTTGTCAATTAATTTTGTTAAATGAATTGTTCATAAGATTTTATTTATTTCATGAATTAAAATATTGTTCTATTGTTGCACGTTGTCTATTCCATTTAGTATTCACAACAATTTATAACGTCAAGTGCTACTTTTCAGGGACAACAAGGGATTGAACTTTTTCTTTTATTATCAAAGGTCTTAACATTTATAACTATTTACAAAGTTACAGCAGAAATAACTATTTACAGATTATAAACTATTAACAAAAACAATTATTATTGAAAACAGTATTAAAACAGTTAGAAATGATGGACAGTAACAGGCTGAGCAGGAGTCCCTGGCAGTGCTGCTGGGCTGGATGGGACATCATCTGGGATGGCACTCGGGGTATTTGGGGGTCCAGTCTCCACCGTCCACCACATCGTCCATCAACGGAGTTTGCAGGGCTGACTTGGCGGCTGCCATGTCATTAAGAGTTCTTTAAGAAAGCGCCAAGAATTATAGTTTCATAATATAATTATAAAAATATTAATGCATTATTACAGGAAACAAAACTATCTACCACTAACACTAACGCTTTAGATAGGAATAATGGCTTTAAAATTATGTTACTTGCCAACTAAAGATAATGTCTACAAAGCGGCCCTGATGGTCACATACCGCCTGCAGGATGATGGAGACGCGAACAGCTTCCTGTTCTTGTTACAGCAACCATCAGGGCCGCTTGGTGACTTGATTCTGACATGGCAGCCGTCTTAACTGTTCTAACTGTTCAAACTCCCCACTCGTCTTTTCACTTCTGCGGGCCTGGGCGGCAGAAATCGTGACGTAAGGGTGCGAACATCTGGTGACGCAACCAGGAACAAATCCAAGTACTTACTCCAATATTGGAACACCTTTCCTTGTTGCGTTTATCGCACATGCGTATAGCTGCAGTCACTTAAGCTTCTGTAATCTTGTGGGAACACTGAGCAAAGCCGTAGCGAAGCCGTTCCACAACGTAAACATACAAATCCATGCACTTCTTCTAAATCCTGCAGTTGGGAACACTAACCCTTTGTCTGCCTTTATTGTGTTAATGAACACACATGTATAACTTGCAGTCGCGCATGTTTCTCTAACTATCGCGTGAACTCCCCGGTCTTGAAACCACAGCTGTTTCGGCGGTGCTGTGCTGCACCCAAAATGGAGACAGTGGGGGTTTGATGGACGGGGGAGCACGAAACAAAACTGTAGCGAAGCTGTTCCGCAACGTACGTGCAACCACTAGATTTCCTGGCTCAGGCTGGAAATTGCTGTATCAGACTGTCAAATCAAATAAAGACAGAACAATTCAAAAACATTTGGACACTACGTACTGTCACCTAACATTTAATTATACAGATATAGAATACTGTAGATGTGTATTGTTTTCTTCTCTCTTTAAGGAAAAAAATAAAATAAAATAATGAAAATAAAATATGTTGAAAATGTGAAATATGTTTACCCAAAGTGTAATAGATAGAAAAGCTGAAAATAGACACAATAATGTCCTTTATAAGATGATTTTTTTTTTTAAGTTTTCCCCTTTCACTGCAACTGCAAATGAAAATAAAACCCTGTAGCTCGCTTAATAATAAGAGTCCAAGCCATTCAAAGTTGCAATGGCAACTTGGGGGTCATCATTAGTTTTCACGTGAAGCATTTGATACTTCAAAAATACACATGCTAACTATCTGCTCGTTCAAGTTATACAACTTATACTTACTGAATGATAAACAAAAAATCCTTAAGAAAAGCACTGAAACACACAAATGGGCCACACAGAAGATATCCAAGTGAGGTAACGTAATCATGAGTGTTTGAACCATAAGTAATAGGTTTTGATTATTAATGTTGCTGCAGGAACTGCAGGACATTGCTCATTAAGGCAGTGCTGTGAAACTTAACCTCGTCTGCTGAAAAGACCAAGCTGACCTTGCTCCTGAAGAAAATGCTCAGTTGAGCCTGGACCTGAAGAACACATTGCAGGAAAAGAAAGAGCTGAGCCTGCTCTTAGAGAACACATCGCAAGAGAAGAGACAGCTGGAAGAGAAAGAAAAAGAGCTTCGCATGTCTCTAAATTTGGCACTGAACAACAGCTGAGCCGGATCTTGGGGAACACATTGCAGGAAAAGACAGAGCTGAGCCTGCTCTTAGAGAACACATCGCAAGAGAAGAGACAGCTGAAAGAGAAAGAAAAAGAGCTTTGCATGCCTCTAAATTTGGCACTGAACAACATCAGGTTGTTTTCCGCAGAAAAGACACAGCTGAGTCGGATCTTGGGAAACACATTGCAGGAAAAGACACAGCTGAGCCTGCTCCTGAAGGACACATCGCAAGAATACTAGGCTAGGCTGAGCCTGAACCTGAAGAACACATTGCAAGAAAAGGCGGAGCTAAGCCTGCTCTCTGAGGACACATCGCAAGAGAACAGAAAGTGGAGAACAAAGGCGTGAGCATGTCTCTAAATTCAGCACTGAACAACTTCACCTCGTTTTCCGCTCAAAAGACGCAGTTGAACCGAACTCATTTCATGAAAAAAACCAGGCAGAAGAGGAGGAGAAATAGTTGCCCGTGTTCACAGTTAGACCTGCAAGACATCATTTTTCACGTACGTTGCGGAATGGCTTCGCTACAGTTTTGCTCCATGCGCCCTCGTTCCCGCGAGATTTCGGAAACTCATGTGACTGTAGCTATTCACACGTTTCTTCAGAAGCCTGTGGACGCTGCCATGACAGATAACTACTTCCGCCGGCGGTTTTCTGTTTCCGGGTGCCTATTCACGCTGTATGTTTAGCTTGATAGACGTGGCTGGGCTCTACTTCTGCCTTCCCTTCCGTCCTTCCTTCCTTCCTTCAGAAATATAAACTCACTGTGATTCTTCAACAGTATTTTCCCTATTTTGTTACTGTGCAGGCAGTTGTATGCTTCTTTGTAAATTGCGTAATTCTTCGCCGTCAACACTTTCAGAAAATACAAGATAATTAACTATGCCGATGTAGCTACGTCGGGCCATTGCTTCATGTCATCTACCCACTCCATTAGAACTGACGTGTGAGGCACTGTAATAGAACTGTCCTCAGGAATTTTTAAAACATACATACTGTGTATCTACCTCCGATTTCTGTCCATTCTGTCGCTTTCTTTGTGTCAAAAGCCGGTTTTTAGAGCGAGCATGACAGCTACGCTAGCCTAAACACAGAGTTCAACCGGAACTAACAGACTACCGCTATAAACCATGGGTAAACTTGCAAAGTCAGGAATAAGGTGGATACGTATGTGTGATAAACACAACAAGAAAAGGTGTTCCAGTGTTTGAAGATGAGTTTGGATTTGTCTTTTTTTTTTTTTTTAGATTTTGATGAGTGTTTTTGTCTGAAAATTAACCAGATGCTATGTTGTTGTTTCAGTGTCTGACTTCTTTTCTGCCCTCTGCTGAATTTGGCTGTATCGATGGGCTGTGCTCCTGCATCCGGCAGACAAAGAAGCCTTGCGTATTTGTTTTGGAAGGATCCGGACTGCCGGAGCTGCAGCAGAGCCAGTGGAAGTACACACACAGACCTTACTGAAACCTGACAGCACCGCTACCATGGCAGCTCAGAGATGGACCAAACACGGATCCGGTTGAATTTAGGAGTTGGACTGATCC
Source organism: Diplodus puntazzo (assembly GCA_963678695.2). NCBI lineage: Eukaryota > Metazoa > Chordata > Actinopteri > Spariformes > Sparidae > Diplodus > Diplodus puntazzo. The sequence goes on along the minus strand of OZ023170.1, from coordinate 12,937,721 downwards.
AATTCAGCTTTGGCTCTGCTACTCTGCTACTTCAGTGCAATGCATTATAGTTTTATGCATTTCAGGCATGTATTTTCCAATATATTCAGCAGTTTTTTTTTAAATCACTTTAGCTCTCAGCATTCATACTGTATTTTCCGAGAAAGACTTTTTTCTCATAATGGCCGCTGTCTGTGTCAAAACATCAACTTTGCTTTAAAATTGTATCTCATCTTATTGTTTAAAATAAGAATAATAATTTATCGTGTGTGTGTGTGTGTGTGTGTGTGTGAACAGGTTGGACCTGCTGATTGCTGACACGGGATTGGTCAGAGGGAGGAGAGGAGTCTTTTTTTGAACCGCAGACTGATTGCAGTCTCCCCTCTCCACCAATCTTCCACTCCCAGCCCTGACCAGTGTCTCGTTGGAATACTGTCTGTGTTTGTGATATGTGAGCCAGTTGTAAGAAACTCCGCTGCAGTACAGTTTGGTAATTTGCAAATAGATGGACAGTGTGGTAGCATAGTAGAAGGGAGAAGCCTTTTTCTTTGATTACTCTTTTCTCCTGTTTATTCCTATTTAAGGGTGGGTTAAGATTTTGTCTTTTGTCTGTATTTTTGATTTGCTGCAAGAAGTTCGGGTAAACAGATTAATCATTATTTTGAGTAAGTTATTTATCGCCATTCCAAATGTTAATTATTTTAGAGACCCCCACAATTATGAGTCAAACCCTGGTGTTACATGTCAGCACAGAGTTGATGAAACAATGGCACTTTAGTGAGACTTCAGCCTCAACTCTCTCTCTTTGTGTATGATTAAAATTCCATATTAATTCCATATTTTCTTTACCAAAACATCTGGCAGTTTTACAAGCAGGTCTACCCATTAACTGAAAAAAAATTCTGTATTATTTGCCAAATGAATAATGTTCTTCTACCTATTATTATTCATAGGTATCCTTTTAAGCCCTGTTAGAATAGAAGATGCACAGTGCTCAGCTCCTCGTTCTCAAGCGATCGTGCTAACGGTCAACATAACACTGTAGTTCAAGTCAAATACATAGCTGCAACTTCATGAGTATGTGTACTTTTAGACAACACAACAGTTAACAGCTAAAGCCTGTAAGCCAAGAACGAGTGACTGACTGAACGAGAACGCCAGGAGAGGAATCAGTGAAGGAACGGGAACGATGAGCTACGAACGAAATGAAATGTTTTTGTTTTTTTCATGGAAACGGTTGCTATGCTTTCCTGATTCTCATTGGCTAAAACGGCTAAATGGCTAAAAAGACGGGGGGGATTACTGGAAATACTCTTGGAAGATGGAAACCATGCTCGCTGTCACTCTGCTGCAGACTCTACAGGTGGTCAGAAACACAATCTGCTTTTTTCCCATCCTGACGCCTTCAACTCCAAGTGGTCATGGCCATTGCATGAGAAACTCAAGTCTATCACTGAGTAAAAAGGCTCTTCATGTCTGAGCTCCATGTCAGTTCAAATGCCAGGATCACCTGGTTCATCTGAATGACATGTGGAGCAAACAGCCATGAGCTGATGGGCCTCACTTGCTTACGAGTAAGTCTTTCTCATTGACAAGGTCAGTCATTGTAATGAAGGGGTGTTATATTGCTTGCTTTGGTGTCAGTCTTTTGCTTGGATCCACATGTAGACATGATTTTAGGAGGCTTAAAAATGCCATTGCATCTTCATTCTCAAGACCTCCCTGAACTCCTCGAAGAAATCGCAAAAAAGCCATGGTTGGAGACCAGTTGCCCTCTCGTATTCCTCTGTGTGAACCATGTTGATACCCTTCAGGGCATCAAATGCTACTAGAAGCTGGTGAATCACAGGGCGAAATCTCATCAAGTCTCATTGGCATCAAATCCCCCTCAGTCATCAGGTCGAAAAGACTCCTGTCCAACATTTCAAAGGCCAGGCAAGAGAGGTTGTTAAACCTGAAATTTTCCAAGAATCGTGTGGTTTTTCTCCGGATCAAGAGTCCTGATTGCTTCTAGCATTTCGATCTCGCACTGAATGACGTATTCATCATTCCCTGTAACCTCCTTTACAGCTACACTTTTTTTGGTTGTTAAATTGAGACACTTGGCAACGTTGCCAGAACATCACTCTCCAGTGAAGTCCATTAACAGGTAACGGGTTGAGTTGCTGACAAGGATGTTGTTCTTCTGTAACAGAAATGCTGCTTGTACAGCTGAATCCTCTGATGTTGAAGTTGAGGACATAATAGTCAAATGTATCCAAATACACTCCAGAAACACTTGTCTAAATACGCTTGTGTCCTCAATGTGATCAACTTTATCAAAATGCTTATCTACCTTAAATATTTTCTTTAACTAATTTGAACTGATTCGACTTTTTTATTATCTATTTTCCGATCAAAAGTTCCAATAATTTGAGGAAATGCTCCTCTCTCTCTTTTGTCTCCCTCTCTCTTCTTTCCTCTCTTTCGATTTTCTCCCCATCTCTACTTTCCGCTTTCTCAATTCTCTCCCTCTCTCTTCTTTCCTCACTCTCAGTGTTCTCCATCTCTCCTCTTCTCTTTCTTCCACCTCTCTCAGCTGTCTCACTTCTCTCTCTTGTGCCTCTCTTTGTCGCTTTTCCTGTCTCTCCTCAACCTCCCTCAAGTGCTGGAGGACATCTGTCCTACTTCTTTTCCTCACTGGAGTGTCTTCCTTCTGCCTGCTCTCGGGGTTGGAGGGTGATGAGGATACAGCAACATCTGGGCTGGCTGAGGCAATAAGGACAGGAGGTGTAATGGATGGCCTGCCACCTATTGCCTCCTCCATGGCATCATACCACTTCCATGATGCTGCTGTAGCCTCACCAGTCTCAGTACTAAGCCCTGACTGGGGACATTTCAAGTCCTACAAAACATAATAGCAAAAATATCAACCATTAAAATATGCATTTCTAGAACTTACTGTTGTGACAACTGTTTGACTAACTTACTTTATATTTTTGCTTTAAGTTTTCCCACTTCTTTACCCAGACAAGGCTCAGCAATCCCTGTAGGCCAGTTTCTTTGACAAATGTTCTAAAGCAAACACAATTATGTTCACAATTAATACAGCAGAGTTTCTCGGATGCAAACGTTTTATGGTGTTTAATCAAGAATACACATTAAAAAGCAGGGTGCCTGTAGGGTCCACCAAGTCAAATTTAAGACCTTGCAATGTATGTCGTACTTAATGCATATAAGGATCAACTTACTCAAAATCTTTCATAGCAGCATTTCTTTTGCTTGTAAACGTGCTATTGTTGGCTGCTCACCAGCGGATTAGCTTTTCTGTCAGCTCAACTGTCCCTGGGGAATCAATCAAATACATTTAGCAATAAGCAAAGGAAGAGAGCGGTAACCTACTAGCGCTAAGTCATTTGGGTAAGTTAGCAACGTCCCCTATCCCCTCTCATTTCATTTAACGTTAACACATAGCGTTAACGTTACTAACGTTTCTAACGGTAGCCGTTTAATTAACGTTAGCTCCTTAGTTAACTCAGTTAACATTACAACCACAACAGTGTGTCATCATAAGTGAAACCTTATACTTACACTTAAATTGAAGCGTTATAACGTTAGATGTTACACCAGGGCTGCATTGGTCCGTGATGTCATATTGACAACTGACTGAACAACCAAAAAAAAAAAGTAGTTGTAGAACTCTCATGTGAAATTGACAACAGTCAAAGTAGAACTACTGATTCAACTCAAGTAAAAGTGAGAAAGTACAGAGAACATTTCTACTGGCCATTTCCGCGCAAAGCACACTGAACCTTTTTCACTGCACACCTTTTCTCCTTATTAAACTCTCCCTCGCTCAAAAAAATGAATGAGGTGGGTTACGCACATGATGTTAATTGTTTTATTTTCTGAGGTGGGGGGGGGATTACTGGAATTACTCTTTTAAGATGGAAACCATGCTCGCTGTCACTCTGTAGCAGACTCTACAGGTGGTCAGAAACAAAATCTGCTTTTTTCCCGTCCCGACGCCTTCAACTCCAAGTGGTCATGGCCGTTGCATGAGAAACTCAAGTCCATCACCTGGGTAAAAAGGCTCTTCATGTCTGAGCTCCATGTCAGTTCAAATGCCAGGATCGCCTGGTTCATCTGAATGACATGTGGAGCCCCTTGTTAAACCTGAAACTTTCCAGGAATCGTGTGATGTTGTTTTTCTCCGGATCAAGAGTCCTGATTGCTTCTAGCATTTCGATCTCGCATTGAATGACGTATTCGTCATTCCCTGTGTGGATCTTTACAGCTACACGTTTTTTGGTTGTTAAATCGAGACACTTGGCAACGTTGCCAAAACATCACTCTCCAATGAAGTCCATTACCAGGTAACGGGTTGTGTTGCTGAAGAGTACGTCATTCTTCTGTACCTGAAATGTCCTGCTCGGCTCAATAATGTCTGCCACTGTTATTTGTATTGTGAGGTCCAGTGATCTCATCTTCTTCACAGAGACTATCAGGAGACGGGTCTCTCTGCGTTTTGATGAAAACGTCTCTTTCGCCCAGTAAGATAAATACAGGTGTATTATACATACAGGTCAAGAATGAGGTTCGTAAAAATTTGAACAGGTTAGAAATGTCAAACAAATGCCACATATATTTATAGCTTCCCAGTTTTGAGGACTTCCTTCTTTTCCTTGTCATATATGACAGTAAAACTGAATATCTTTGGGTTTTAGAGCCTCAGACTTAGACTTTCTTTTATTGTCATTCCAATTTCACTTTACAGTGCAATGGGTACAACATTTCATTTCAGTGGCTCAGAATAGTGCAGAAGTAAAAAACAATGGCATGTATTTACATGAAAAATAAATAATTAAAAAGTACAGACATAAATACTATATAAAATATACAATTTGAATGGAGGAGGGAATTGTTATTTTGTGTTCAACAGTCTTTATGGCAAGAGGGAAGATGCTGTTGTGGAACCTGGCTGTTCTGCTGCAACGGCCAGCAGCAAGAACAGTCCATGGTGGGGGTGGGAGGTGTCACTCCTAATGTTGTGAGCCCTGGTCAGGCAGCGTTTTTTAGAAATGCACTGGATGGGAGGAAAAGAGCTCCCGATGATTTTCTCCGCTGTCCTCACCACCCTCTGCAGGCTCCTGTCCAGACAGAGATGCAGCTGGTCAGTATGCTTACTATAGTGTCTCTGCAAAAGGTGGTGAGAATTGGAGGGGGGAGGTGTGTTCTCTTCATCCTGAGCTGAGCTCTCTTTCCCAGAACTCCGGTGTGATGTGACCAGGTCAGAGTGTCTGTAATCTGCACCCCCAGGAACTTGGTGCTGCTGACTCTCTCCACTGCCGTGTCATTGATGAGGAGTGGTGTGTGGATGGGCTGGCTCCTCCTGAAGTCGACGATGATCTCCTTAGTTTTGTCAGCGTTCAGGTTCAGGTTGTTGCTTTTGCAGCAGTCCACCAGATGAAGTCGGCCTACTACTGTTGTGTCATCCACAAACTTCACGATGTGGTTAGTAGTGGACCTGGCGCAGCAGTCTTGGGTCATAAGGGTGAACAGCGGCGGACTCAGGACGCAGCCTTGAGGAGAGCAGGTGCTCATGGAGATGACACTGGAGGTGTTGTCGCCCACCCGCACAGACTGGGCTCTGTCAGTGAGGAAGTCAAGCATTCAGTTACACAGGGGGGTGCTTTTAGACTTAGACTCGAAGAAAGTTTAAGTCTAAAAGCTCTTGGAGCGCTACCATCCTGCATTGCTTTATGGATGTCACAGACCAAATGGCCTGACGGTGTGACTCCCTCACCTGCACGAGGAGGAGGTTGAAGGGTAAGAGGAGGGTGAGGGCTGGGATGCTGCTAGGTCAGCACTTGGCACTTGCTATGAGGAGAGTAATGAGCCTTAGAGAAAGATCTTCCCTCTTTCCCTCCGCAGTCTGTGCCTCATTTTATGTTTGGAGTGTTCGTTCAGCTTGTGCTGATTTCTCTTCTCTGTGTATTTCACTCGCTGTCATTTTGAATTTCTAGTAATGTTTCTCATAGGTTCTCTGTTGGCTTGTGAGACTGGTGACATTCCAAGTCGCTGTTATAGCACATGATCAAATGTTACTTTACTGATGAAACTTTTATTAATAATAAAACCTTTCCTTGTCTTGCAGAGGTTTGTTTTCCTGCACCATCATGCATCATGCCTTTTCCAAAATGTCTACTCCACGAATCCGAAAACTTGAGTCAAGTAATTCACTACAGCATCCTGCTTGTTGGAAGCTAAAACGAGGATTCACTCACAAACCCTTTCACCTCTTTTCTGACCGTGATTGCTTTCCCGAGTTATTTTCCGTCTGCCTAAGACAAAATGACTAACCACGATCAAACTCGTCACGATGATGTAGCTTCAAACAGACGTTCACTTTCCCCATGTTGTTTGTCGTGACTGATATATTCAGCACATCTCAGAGGTTTACAACAGAACAAACATACTCATGGAGAGACTACCCTCCTTTTCTGGAGGAGAGCAGACGGGACCAGTTTTTGGAACACTTCCTGGAAGGAGACATGGGGACAGAGGTTGCACTTGGATGCTTCTCAATATATGATAATGTCCAATCTGTCCCGGCCCACGTTTTTATAGAATCCGTTGTTTTCAGCCTCAGTTGGCCAAGAAAAACCTTAAACCAACTGTCATTTATGGCTTCTATCTTCTGGAAAATCAATCGGCACTAAAAAGCAAAAGCAAAACACACAACACAGCCACACCAAAAGTCCCAATCATGACGGACACCACGTTACAGACCAAAAATGTCATACATAGAAAGGGCCTTATCTTTGCAAGTATCCAGGAAACATATCTGTGTATTTTATAGAGACCTCAATTCTAAGTCATCCCTAACATCCCAGGACACTAAGCAGGCGAGAGAGGAACTTTGGTATTTTAATTGACCATTCGGACTGGCAGGAAGTGTGGATACAGGCTATGGAGAGATCTATTCATAATCAAACCAAATATATTATGAACAAAATGGATGCCAATGAGTCTCCTCTTTATTATAAATGTAAATCTGAGATTGATCAAATTCACTGTTTCTGGATGTGTGTGAAGCTACAAAGATGTTGATCTGGTGTTGTGAATGAGCTATCCATTATTTGTGGTGTTCCAGTAGAGTGAGAGCCTGTGTGCCTCCTTCCTGGTCTTCCAGATGGACATATAAATATCAAACACAAGAAACTGTTCAAACTATTGACTCTTGCTGCTTGGAAGAATATTTAACCTTTTGGATCATGGGTGTTGCTCCGACACTGAAGATGTAGCACAATCTTATAATGGAGTGTATCCCTCATGAATACATGAAGAGGGAGGTTGGGGATGGACATCATGCCCACTATTTTCATGAGTTTACAATATTTTTATTTTACCGTGTCTTTTTACTCTCATGCTTGTATTTTGTCATGCCAAAAGAGCTCCTCTGTTCTGGATGCATATTATTTAAAAAATATATAAAAAGAATAATATGTTGTTATAATAGAAACCCAGGACTCTATTGTGTCTTCAACAATCAAAGGATATGTAAAACAACAAGAGTCCCAACTCAAGGACTGAATCACTCCGGAAAACTTTTCACAATATTCAACTTTTTTGAAGCTTCATTTATTTTCAAGTGGCACGTTTCCTGTTGCAACAATTAAAAGCCACACATATTCATAATATGAATACATCTACATTAAAACGTTATTTTTCATTACATTTTCTGAGCGTAGATATATATCACCACTATATGAAGCCATAACAAATATTTACCATATTTGTTCATATAATCATAGTATTGACACAGCCTGAAGTTTAATTTCTGGGATTTATTAGGCGTTGTCAGCTGCTCTGTGCTGCCAGAAATCATGACCAAAAGCTCTTCCTACCTCTTTCCCTCACCCTTCACCTAAGTGTCCTCAGGATCTGTTTCATCTGCAGCAATCAGCTGATTGTTGGGGTGTTGCTGGGTGGGTGGGGTGCCAACAATAACTTCAGCCAGGGGCCCAATGCCTTAAATGAACTTCAATATAACAGGCCCGTAGTAGATATAGTACAATAATAATTGATGTGTAGGCTGCAATAATGTTTGCTCTCTAGGTTTGTTCCACTTAAATTGAACAGCACCTCAATGATTCCTTTACATGCAGTTCTCTGTTGAGCCCACCTGATGGCGCTATAGTAGCTTGATTATGTGAAAGAATGAACAGAAAATGTTTAGCAGGAGAGGAGCCGATGAGAAATAATAATATTACTTGTTAGAAATATGAAAAGTGCTTAGGTAAGTCAACTGTTCATTTAATTTTTTTTTTTGGTTTTGGTGCTGTGAAATGTAGATGTGATACTACTGCTGAAAGACAGAGAAACACATACAAACAAAGTAGAAAACAGCTTTTATATATATATATATATATATATATATATATATATATATATATATATATATATATATATATATATATGTATAGAAGGGAGGAAAATCATTGAGCTGAGCAGGTTAGATAGAAACAAAACTGTAAATTTACCCTAAAAGTATTCAGTGTTCAGGTGAATAAAGTCCTGTCAAGTCCATTCCTAAACTGTGTGTTTGTCACTCTAGATGTTTGGTGTGCCGTCTCCCCTCTGTGACCACAGCTACTGCAGGATGGAGCCCAGCAGGAGCCAGAGGAGCACCGACTCCAACCAGGTAACACACCCTTCTTTTGCTGCCGTAAAAAGTGTGTATCTTGTAATTTTAACCGGTTAATATATATTAAATGTGTAGAACTGTAGTTCGCTTGACATCCAAATAAACATGAACATCAGTGGAACAAATGGACATTTTTTACACAAAGGAAGAGAGCATATTGTGAGCCGAATTTACAATAAGTCCAAAATGGGGGGTGCTATAGTTGTGCCGTGATACAACAGACTCTTTTTACATGGAAAGAAACAACTTAAAGTTTAGCATTGCAAGAAGGCATGAATAATGAAGAAATTACCATCGCCGTTTGTTAAATTTCTCCTCACACATCAACTCATTGTCACAATTTGTAAAGGGAGTCTGGTGATATTGGACCTATTTTACTTGTGTGCAGTACATCTCTATGTTGCATTTGGGGCCTTTTGAGTTCAAGTTGGCCTCAGGTTTGATTTGGATTAAAGACAAACGATAGAAAGTTCTCGTCTAGCCGTGCATTCAACTTCCATCCCTCTGGATATATAAAGTTTGGAGCACCTCCTGCTGGAGAGATGGTGTGAGGCAGTTAATCTCTGTGTCCCATGCCAGGACAATAAAGAGTCTGTATTTTCGGTCTTCAGTGTCTCCTGTTGTATGCGCTGCAGGCAGCCGACCCACTGACTGTCCATCCTCCTGCATGTTTTCGTGAGGCACCTGGATGATGATGTGTTGTTCTGCTGACCGTGCATTTGCTTTCGACCCCTTCCCTAGCTGTGTGATGAAGGGTGTTAAAGTGTGAAGCGGAAGTGTGTCACAAAGGATTTATGTCTTTATTCTGTTTTGGATTAAATACAATGATCACACAGAGAAACCACTGGATTTGCTGCACCAGTGTGAGAGGACTCTAACTGCAATTGTTTGGTCTGGTCCCTTTCTTTCCCCCTGTTGGAATTATGAAATACATGAATATTATCAGTTTTGCACATGCTACAATTCATTACCCTGCTTTGCTTAAAGTCTGTGGAATGTTACAGAACGTCGAGGCTAACCACAAGACACATATATCTGCTCATCCGCACGACAACAATGTTGTTATCTGTATTCTGTGTTAACCAATCATATTACGATCACGGCCACTGCTTTTGAATAAAAGGATGTGCAAGGGGAAGGTATCTTTGGAAGACTGCTGGTCAGACTCACAGGGCTGACATCCGTACTTCCCCTCTGCCAAGAAAGACAAAATACTCTGAGTCCGTGTCTGATTTCATGGTGTTCATTAGTGTTAAACCTAACACCCCTATGTCCATCTGACTAACAGGCTGCTGGTAGCAGGAAGAGAAACTCCCAGATGTCATGTCACTACAGTGACTTTTGACACAGTCAAACAGTAAACATGTAATAAAAAGTCAAAACCAGAGGAAACGTTTCAGTTTGGTTTCTGAGGTTCAGGTCATACCTGAAAGCAATGTTTTTAATTGCTTTTGTAAAAGGGTCTGTTTTTTTTTAGTGTGTTATAATAATGTCACCTGAAGAAAAGGGAAAGAAGGAAAAGGAAAGAAAAAAGAAAGAAAAGAAAAGCTTTTGAGTAGGTACACACTTCTTTCTGTGCGTTGATGTGGTTGGTCTGGCAGAAAGAAAATATTCCTATATGAAACTCTTCTCAACAAGGTCTGTGGGTTATCTTGAGTAACTGGGTCATGATTCCTGGAAAGAGACACAAGAGGCACTTTATATTCAGGAGGCATCTCAATGCCTCAATGATATCTCCAAAACTCTCAAAAAATCCCTCTTCCAGAAGGAGGAAACTGAGAGTTTTTAATTTTGGAGCAGAGGGCAGTGCACGACAAGAAAACACACCACAGACTGGATCACCACACACACACACACACACACACACACACACACACACACACACACACACACACACACACACACACACACACACACACACAAGCGCCCTGTTATTGTTGTTTCTACATTTTTGGAAAGTTCACATTCAATATTTATGTTAATTATATTTTATTCAAAAAGCCAATCATTTGTGAAGATTTCCAGTTCACATTTGACATAATTTTATTTCCACATGTTATGACTTTAGATAACATGTGAACACAGACAATCATATGTAAAAATGTGTTAAAAAAAATAGGAAAACACATGTAAAGAGTTCATGTGCCATGTTTTGTTTCCACGTGTGGATATTTCTAATTCAGACGTGAACAAAGCTAGAGACATATGAATTAGGGGCTGGTGCGGTACGTCGTCAGAATAATATAACAATATTTTTGGGCCACATTACGATGTATAACATATACCTTGATATTTTAATCTTCTTCAAAGCACTTCATAAATTTTAGGACTAGGCAACAAAATCCGCTCTATTTCGATATCAACATTACATCGATATTGTAGGGATGACTACTGGTACCGTCACAGAATACTAACACAAAGAGATTTCTGATCAATAGTCGCCAGTAACGTGGATATAATGACTAAGTTGGTAGAGACAAGTATTGGAACAAGTAGAACAATATGGTAAATTTAGAACGACGTAACGATCTAAAATCAAGACGATGTATAGTTTCATATCACGATGATGATAATTATGGTTCATATTGCCAGGCCCTAATATGAATGTTTGTATTTTACATGTGAAATGTATATTTCATGTCACCCTTCACAAAACAATACCAAGTGCTATATCATGGCAGCTGTAGTTCAGGGGTAGAGCCAGTGTCTTGTTACCGGAAGGTCGCTGGTTTGATTCCCATGTTCAGTAAGTGTCCTTACACAAGACACTGAACCCCAAACTGCTGCTGATGTGAAACTACTGCCTGTATCTAGTCTTAATACTTTCCCATATACCTGGATAATTTTTCAAATAGACCTTGTATTTTTTTTTTTTTTAGCCACGTGAGCAATGTAGCAACATGGATAAAACCATCTGTTGGCTGGTCTTTTGGTCCACCCCTCTGGTCTAAATGTACATTTCATTTTAGGGGACATTTGGTACAGACATTCATGGTCCTTGTTACATGCCCAGCAGGGGCATCAGGTTTGTTGTTTTCTTGCCCTCTTCTCTGTCTCTCCCTCCCATAGTTTTCCACCAGGTGCTGAGCTGGATGAGTTGCACCTGAGAGGACATGAAGCCACCGCCTCCTTTGGCCTTAATTTCTGCCATGGCCAATCACCTGACTGGAGGCCCAATAAAAGGGAGCCTGCTGAGGAGCTCTCCCTCTCTCTCTCATTCTTGCATTTTGATTACACATGACAGAATCTCTGGCAGACTTGGTTTTTGTGTTGGATAAAAGAGGTGGTGGGGAAGGGAGTTAGGTAAGTCTGGGGTACCCTATACATGTCATCACCTAGTCAACTACTGTCTAAATACACAAGGTCAGCAGTGGAGCATTGCCACCTGTGTAGCATTTTGGCAGTTGTTTTGAACTCCTTTTTTTTTAGAGAAGACAGGGTTTTTGTTTGGTGACTAAGAATTAGTATAGGCCTTGTTTTATTTTATTGATTTCATTTCTTTGGCACTCCACCTCCCTCCCTTTCTCCCCCGCACTTTGTTAACCAAGCTGTGAGTTTAAGTTCATTGTCATTAAACATTTTCTTTACCCATCAACTTTGCCTTGTTTAAATCCTTGGTTTGTCGTGTTGCTGTTCCTGTTCCCCTGGACAATAACAAAGGAACGTAACAGTCCTCCAAAATATTAATATCAGAGGCAACCAGACTTGTTGGAATTGCCTATACCTTACACCTTATGACCTATGAATGATGACCTAATTACGAATTATGACCTGGATGACTGAGAATTTTCATCAACTTCACAAAACAATGCTCTGCTCACATGTGACATCATTTCTCAATGTTTAAACTATCCACAATAACCCTTGGCAGTGAATTTCATATATTTTTACCTTTAATTCCTTCTGGCGGCTACTAGAAAAAAAGAATGACGTCACTTCACATTTGACACATTTACAGTTTATTGTTCTGCCATGTACACACTGCAGCTGCTATGCCTTGTTAGCGTTTCAGGTTTATTTATTTTTTCAGTAATAAGTCATACATGCCCGCATAGATATTTGCACTGTTAATATATTTGTTATCACCATGGAAACAAGATGCTCATTTATCAAATCAACGGTCTCTTTTTGACATTTCTTTTATTCTTCCTTCGGATCACACTCAAAGTAAATGGCAACGTGAGGATCGTGTTATTACATAGGTAAAGTCTCAGCTGTAAGATGAACACAAAAACAGAAGTCTGTACACAATTCAACCAGATTTCCAATCAAATCCTGTTAGTCTACGGTGGCAAAAAAAAAAAGTCTTCACTTGTTTTTTACTTTAAGCTTTTGTCAACACATTCCAACACACACCCAAACACACACACCACACGCTAAGCCACTCTCAGCTTATATCAGCTCGGAGTATACAGGGATCACAAATGGACGGCAATAAATAAATAGGTATGTATGTGATAAGTGAAGTTGGTGGAAATCTGCCTTTGCTTGGAGTTTCAAGCTGATTCCTTGAATAGAAGTGATAAGAATCAAAGTCAAAATCGACAAAATTAATGAAAGGTAAATGTCTGCATGTGATGTGTGGTGTCCATAACCCTAAAGGATACGGGTGTTATTTCATATTTTATTATTGTCAACAAACCCCATGAAAAGACAAAAAACAACTAACCAAGTGATAATGCATCTTCCAATACAGAGCCCCAGAGCCACTGGCTCCTATTGAAGATAGAAAACTTTACAAGCAACTAACAAATATAGCGTCATTAAAAAAAGCGAAGTCACTTTTTAAAACAAATGTTACACGAACACAAGAAAGTGCTTTTGTTGGGGACTATTTTTGGAAGCGCATTTTTCACATGTTCTGCCCTCGTGGGTATTTGGGGCAGCAGGACAGCGTATGCGGGTTGACTAATAATAAATAACAGTGGTCAAAGCCTCGTAATTTGAAGAAATAATTAAGTAACCTTAATGCTTTAGGGAAAATGTGAATTGTATAAATAAAGCTCACATCAAAATATAGTCTATGCAAGACACAGAGCGACTGATTTACAGCATCACACATGATTAAATAGAAATTAAGCACAGGTAAAACATGTTAATTGGTTAAAGACAACAGACAGCAATAACAAAACAATAAAGAATGTTCTATTCTTGCTGATATGAGCCATGATGCGGTATAAAAGAGAAGTAGTAATTTATAAAACATTAATAATGAGACACACAAAGAGGATGTTTAATGACCTTGCACAGTCTGATGTCTTCGTGTTGGTGTCCCATCAACGCCGTAATTAATGTTGCAAGAGAGCCATCATTGAAAGTGAAAAATTCCAATTTTCGGAATGAGGGTTGTAAAAAAAAATACAAATGGGAGAAGTTGCGCTTGTTTCTAGCTCCTGTTTCCAGTTTAATGCTGGTCCTAGAACATCACTAACTATGGCGTTCTAGGAAGAACACCAACACGGCTACATCAAACGCATCCCAGATCGTAAATCCTCCAACGTATTTCCCACAATGCAAATCAGTAGCATTTTTTCATTAGAACTTCCCTACCTGATACATACCTACATTTTGGAACACCGGCTCTCTGTTAAATTATTTTTCTCCAAGCCCAAGCTGAGATAACCCTGATCACATCTCTATGACATCATCAGGGTTACTTTGCAGGACTTGTCAAAGCTCCTCCAGAGCCACAGAAGACACCCTAAAACTTGAACCCCTGATGTGTTTTCAATAGTTTTTGGACAACAATGGAGCTCTATGGCACAGAGGATGAAGATACACAATACAAGTTAATAAGATCCATTAATTGTTGGTTTGGTTCTGCACATGGGTTTCGTTGACAAGACAAAAAAATTCAGCCAGCCTTATCCTTGAGAGGCTTCATGTAGGACAATTGTATGAGCAAGCAGCACACGTGAAGGTGTAGGACAGGAGCTACAAGGACAGTGGGGTAAGTGCTTGAACTGCATCAGAACAACCCTCGACACTACTTTCTTTCTCAATAAACACATTGTATATACACGCACAGAGGTGGCAGCTATGATAACAATGCACAAAAACACACCTGGAAAGGGCAGACACATGAACCAAAAAATATGGGCAGATGCATCATGGGATGACAAAAGGTGTGATCACACAGCCTTTGTAAACAGATCAGCAGGGTGATGTTTGGCTGTATAAAGAGTCCATGACAGTACACACATTCACTCCTCCCAATTTATTCTCTATGTAACATTAATCTCATCTGTACGGTGGCCATTCTCCAGCTGAATCGGTGCATGTACAGCAGGTTAAGGTGGGCTAATGTATTAAATGCTTTGAATTTTTGGAATTCTTTTCACCCGGTCCAAGCATGACTTTTTTTCATCTCCTCTATTTACAAATGTTTACAAGAGTTCTTCAAGAAGAGGCCGTGCATGAGGTGAAACGTCCGAGATGCCCCCCTTAGACTTTGATCGACCTTTGGTGCGTCGTACCATTATCACACCACAGCAGCCAAAAAGGTAAAAACAAAAACCATCATCCGACAAAAAAAAAAAAAAAAATGAAGGGTGCTATCTTTGGTCACAAAAAGAGCAAATGAAACACAATGTGAGGGAAGGGAGAGTGTTAAAGCACAATGTACTGTTCCATCATTCGACAAAAAGAGGACGATAGAAAAACTTTAATCCAGTGGTCGGCGAGGATAACAGGAAGGGGATCTGGAACATCCTGATCTGAGGAAGCGTACGTGACCAAAGGCTTCAGCGGATGATGTATGGAGAGGATCAGTGGGGAGCAGCTGCTCAGTCAAAACTCTCGTCAACGTCATCTCCTTCCTCCTCTTCATCTCCGTCCTCCTCCCCCTCCTCCTCCTCCCTGTCGTCCTCACAGTAGCGTCGAAGCAGTTGGTGCAGGTGCTGCTGCAGTGCGTCGGGCTGCAGGGCGTCTGGGGTGTCGTCCAGACGCTCCAGGTGCACGTGCTTCCCCTGGGCATCCCTCATCACAGTCCTCTTCTGGGTTCGCGACTTACGCATGTGGCTTCTGTAGGAACGAAAAAAAAAGAAAAAGAAGAGGCTTTACACACCACATCTAAACTTACTATGATGTACTATCCTAAATGTGTATAGGTGTGGACTGACCAAACACTGGTCACCTCCAAGTTCACGCTCTTAGGGCTTGAATGAGCCACATCTTAGCAGTCACTATTTCTGACTGAGGAAATGTATGTGCCATTTGATTGCACATGATGTGATACAAAATATCTAAAATGTGGATTTTCTAAATTCTAATTTTGACTTTGTCATACATCACTTGGACTCAAATGAAAATTTTAGTTGGGTTAAATAATTTCATCATAACTTGGCAAGATGTTGGTTAGATTTCCATGCTAAAGAAGGGCTGTCAGTGAATATTCAACATTCAATTGTGTAATCTATATATTCTATATTTAATTGTGTAATCAAATTGCTGAGTTCCAACTCAGCCACAGACTTAGTGACTTGCATTCCGACCAACCCTAAATTAAAGTGGCACCTTGAGATAAAGTCATTTGCTAGCTATCAAAGCTACAGTTGATATATATTAATATATAATATTATGATATAATAAATTAATATGCTGCAAACTACCAACCTGAGGGCACAGTCAAATACCCTTGAAACTACATATCATTCATTTGATCGAAATGCGAATAGAGAGGAGTCCATGGTCATTTATGGTCAAAAAGATCAATACCTTAACGCATGTTAATACATAGAAACTTAATAGTTGTGTTAAACAAGCATTTTTAAATATGGTTTGTCAAAAAACTCAACGCAACCCATGGAACGTTTTCCACATTTAATACTAACACATTGCTTAAAATGTTTAAGCAGTGTTCCTGGGCTTTGTTTTCATTTCAATTGGTTACGAAAACATTTTTGTATGTTTGTATGTACAACTTTTTGCCAAAGACAAAGTAAAGCAGCAAAACCACTAAATACATCTTTATGAGAGAGTCAGTAACACAATTATGGCCAGTCAGGCAGGCAGCGTTGGGAGGATTACTTTGAAAGTGTATTCCAATACAGTTACTGATTACCTGATAAAAAATGTAGTCAGTAACCTAATTCTAGTATAACAATATTAAAGTAATGTAACTTTCTTACTTTTCATTACTTTTTGGTTACCTCAATACCAAACACATGCAAAAAAAAGACAAGATTACTTTTATTTATCTTAACAACCTGTCTGTCTTCTGCAAGAATAAACACTAGTGTGTTCGGTTTCACTTAAGACCAGAGTGCAGTTGTGTGAGATGTGTGAAGTGTTGCATGTGCATAAGACAAGTATGCCAATTCCAATGTCAAAATTGTAATGTACATTTTGTATCTTAATTACTTAAACTTGTTACATGTAATGTCGTTAATCCCCAAGCCACCAACTGCTTTAGTCTTGAAGCACAGTTCAGTGTTAAACAAGGTAGATCTGCAACATCTAATAAAAATTTGCGACAGTTTGGGTATGACATTTTAGGGAGAAGATAATATACTGACACCAGGGACTTGTTTGAAGAAACAATGCGTGCAATTTGAAATTCACCAATGTTGGTGTCCTCTAGCGCTAGTATCTACACTATTGGACACAATGAAGAATGGGATGCAAGCAATACAATCATTGCACTATTTTAACTGGGATTCAAACAAAACTACATACAGATACAAAATCTAAAATATTGGGGCTTTAAAACCTTCAAATCTTTCCTAGAAGGTAGTGTGTGGGAAGTGTCACTGGATATCAGCAAAAATCCTGGTGAGTACAATGTACATCTATCTTTCCTTGGACAATTGCCACTTCAAGAATGAGAGTTTGGACTGTAACATTAATGGTTAGAGGATAGCGTGCAATCACACCATGCTTCCATGTTAAGCTCTGCTCAGTGCCCTCTTAGCAAACACCGGTGTCTTTGTGGTCATTTTCAACGCAGTCCCATGCAGCTGTCCGACCTTTTAACCACAGAGCCGTCGTCCTGCACAACCTCTTTCTCTACTACATGAGGCAGGAGCATTTTCCCAAAGCCTCCAGTATAACTCAATGCCTGGTGGGGAAAGAACGAGGAAGGACAGAGGGATCAGAGGGAGGGGGAAGACGCTGGAAACATGATGTAAAGATCTGCTCAACAGTAGTCACTGACAAGTTATAAAAAATATGCATTAGCGTGGTGTGAAAGCATTTGTAAAAGCATTTTGGTATAAAAACCAGCAACACCTCTATTCATTTAAATGTTCTTCTCATCACTTATATAAAATATCTAGTTAATGTGTGAAATCAGTTGTTGAAAGAATCATTTTTAAGATTTTCTTCTAGTTTGGACACACTGACCTTCTCAAAGTCCTCTCTGGCCGAAGGGAGATCAGCAGCCAGCGAGGGGTCTCCCATTTGCTTCTCCATCCTCTCTCCTCTCACCACCGTCGTCTTGACAACCTTGCTGACCTTTCGACCTTGAACTGGCTCTACCTCAAATTCTGATGATGTGGCGGCGCCCAGGGCCAAGGGCTCCGAGAAGGTCAACTGCAGAGATGATGACAAGATGTCAAGGGACTAAATGCTATGTACCTTGGGATGTACAAAGTATATATGTACTGTGAAGTTTTATTGTATATGTCATTTGGTTAAAATGTCAGTTTATCCTATACTAACATGGTAAAATACCTGCAAAATGAATAACATTCGTATCAGCCTCGAGTTTGCTTTGTTTTAGTAGTAACTGTGGATTGTAGCATGCTAACACATAAAATCAAGATTCAAACATGGTTAGAATTACACATGGTAAACATCAGCATTGTCATTGTGAGAGTGTTGGATGTGCAACCTCACAGAGCTGCTAGCATGGCTGATCACTATTAGTTGCGGGGACAGGGACTGTGTGCAGCTCAAACATAAATGTCACCATTTGATGCACTGTGCTAGATTGTAGGTTCAAGATAATTCACATCTGTAGAACTCTGGCAACTTAACTTGCTTTTATTTTATCTTTCAGGCATATGAGTTTGCCTCTATACCACATGGGTATTTTTAACAGATGCATTTTCAGTGTGTTACAGGTCAAGTGTTTATTTGTGTGTTTTGGCCACAGCTTTATCACTTTTTTCATTTTTATGAGGCAAGAGTCAACATTTACACACTTCATACAACTCCTGAATGAAGCAGAGAACTTTCTTCATGACCAAATACCAGGTGCAGTGACACAAATGCAATGAACAATGGCAGGATTGTAACTGTTTAAAGCACTGAATGTTTTTCATCATACAATGTTGTCGCTATTAAATTATTACACTAACCTCTTTCTGATCTCCCTCACTGTGAAGCACAGTTCTCTTTACCACTCTAGAGACAGTGTCTCCCTCTTCAATCTGCACCGTCTCCTGGTGAGAGCCCTCAATGGTCACTTCCTGTGTCTCCATGCCATCAGCTGACACATATTTACGAATCACCTTCCGTGTGATCTGGTGGAAAACAAAGAAAGCAAATTCCTTTTTTGTGATGCCCGCGCAAATGTTGGATATTTTGATGTTGTTCATATCTTTGACTGTTCTCTTACTTTCTTAACTACGATGTTGCCATGCTCGTCTGTGTACTTCTCCTCCGTGACTGTCTGTGATGGGATATCTGGTAGGTCATCTGCCTGTAAGAAGACAAAACATATATTGTCAATTCATGCGGTACTTCACAGCAGGGGACAATCAACAACAAGTTATTTTTTATCACGGACAGTATTTTAAGATTGACCAACACCCATATCAAAATTGTGGAACATTGTAAAACACTGTGGCTTTCAATTCTCACTACTGAATCTTCATCAAACAAAAATATGACATGACATGAAAAAATAAAATTTAGTAGGAAGGAAAGTAAATGACAAAATACACTGTAGTTTAGAGCTCCCCTTCCATCCTCCATTGCAAAAACTAACATGTGCCAAGCAAATGTAAGTGTTGGATGCTCTGTAGTATACAATTAACCCAGAGAGTCAAGTCCAGCATGGAAGACAAAAAGAAAAATAACAAAGATCGCATAAACTCTGCTACCCACTAACCCTGCATCACTCCAAAGAGCACTGCACAGCTTCATCGTGCTTGTTTACCTGAATGATAACTCTGCGTCGGACCACTCTGGTGGTCAGCACCTCCTCCTCTGAGCTATCAGAGGACAGTACACCTAGCTCCTCTGCTATCTCCTGGGAGACAGCACACAACCAGCATGGGTCAATGTATCAGGTCTGCAAAGTGTTAGTCTAGCACACTCCCGATAGACTGTGGCAGTTCCTTCTTTTCACCTTACCTCACTCTTATGTTCATTTACCAAAAAGGTATGTGTACGGACAAATGGGAATGAGGGTGTAAAATGAAATTGTACAAAATAGTGATGTGAGTGGAAGAGAAGGCACAGTTATGCAAAAACGTTCAAATGAAGTAAACATGCAAGGATGGGAAGCGGTGTGCGAAATACATAGAATCTCAGACCCCCAATTAACACCTAGAATGAACTTGAAACTGGGGTCACAACAATAAGATATTTATGTGGATCATTACTGTGAAGATTGGATTTTAAAATATTGAGAGGTGAGCAGGCTAAAACAATTTATCACTGAAATTGACAAGAGAGCTTAAGTCCATCTACAAAAAGCATTCCTTATTTAGTCAACAGAATAATCTTGAGCATAGTCCTTATATCTCATAATAAACTAATAATCAAAATGAGTTTTGGACATTTGCCGTTCGCCCTTCAGACTGCTGAAGTACATATGATTACAGGTCAGGTCGTGAGTCAGGACTGATTCAGAGGCAATTGAGTGTAATGGGTTGGTTCCAGAGCTCAGCTTTGCAGGTACGGGGCAGGTTTTCACATCCTGCCCTGTACCCACAAAAAAAAAACATCTCCGGATGTAGACCCGAATGCAAATAGCCAACATGGCTATTCCAGGGTCCCTAACATACCCCTTTTGTACTCACTCATAGATAGATACCAGCCACCTAATACGCCTGATTTTTTCATCAAGATTCATGGATTATTTCCTGAGAATTTAATGAAAACATCCTTACTAGCAATGTTAAAGAAAGTGAGGAAAAAGTCCTGGATCTGTCTCTTACTCCTAATCTGCGCAAAAAGTTAATAGTCTATTCTGGGCAATGACCCATCCTCCATCTAAGTTTTATGAAAATCAGGTACATAGTTTTTTTGTAATCCTGTTGAAAATCAAGTCAACAAAATAAATTAAACATAACCTCGTTGGTGGAGGAAATTGTAATTTTTTTAAAGCTGTACATGTAGTATATTGTTATTTGAGTCACTTAATTTCCATGTGCCTATAATGGACAGATAGAGTCATAATGTCCAAATGATATTTCGCACACCGATGGGAACAACAACAAGCAGAAATCAAAGAAGTGCAGGTGCTGATGTGAACAAAGAGTTATATGTTATGGGATCAGTTCTTTAGAGCAGTTTTTTTTTTTAAATGTCACCACTAACTTCATAATGAGGAACTGCAAATACCAACACCTCAACACCAACATCGAAAACACTTTTGCAGTCACTCATGATGTAATATTTATTACAGCAACTCATCACAGTTGTTACATTTGTGTTATTTTCTCAACAACTTAGGCACACATGCACACAAAAGCACTCATAAGCCTCATTTAGTCCATAAAGTGCAATTTATCTTCTAAGTCTCAGATAACGCACAACAGCAACCAGCCTGGCCAGGCAAAACACCAGCCAGTGTAGCACCGTGCTCATGCTCTACCTCTTACCCTTCCCAGGAAGTCATCATCATCGTAATACCCTGCCTGATCTCTGGAAGGAAGCTCCTCACACACGGGGGCGTCGCCCTCTGTTTGACACTCCCGTGAACCCTCTGAATCATAAGCAAATTCAACAAGACTTTCACTGCCAGAGGAGAAGCGCTTGGAATCGTCCACGCGGAGGTAAGGCTGATCAGTGTACAGAAGGCTCTCTCTCAGGAAGCCAACATCTGAGCTGCTCCCAGGCATTGGGGATGGGGGTTCGGAGATATGATAGGTAATCTCATGTTCAAGTTTCAGTTCCTCTGGTTCAGAGAATTCCGAGATGGCTTGTCTGCAGTCAAAGAATTCCAGATCAGAGTCAGAGTGCTCGGGAGATTCTGATCTCTTACCGAAGTCCTTTGGATCCTCTGATTCAAATTCAGAGACTGTTTTCTCAAATTCTGAGAGGATTCTGTCAAAGTCTGGGGAAAACTCAAAGTCTTCAGGATTTTCAGACTCTCTTTTGGTGTTTGCTTCCTTCACAACCTGAGCTGAAATGGAGTCACTGAACACTGGAGACACTGGACTCAAATCATTCAAGGAGGCCTGGCTACATTCAGACACCTTTAGGGTTTGATGTCCTGAAAATACTGCTTCATAATCTGGTGGCACCAGAAACTGTGTCGACATGGGTGAAAAAAGCTCACTGATCTGTGCTTTCTTAGGGGAGAACTCTAAATCTGAGTACCCATAAGATCTTTCAGCATTTGTACAGGATGTCTTCTCAAGTAGGACTGGAGTAACAGCTCTGTGGGTTGTGTATAGGCTCTGGTCAGGAAGTTGTAGTGGAACTGATTTTGTCTGTTTCTTAGTAGTGAACAGAAAATCTACTTTAGTGGTGTCTTGTGTCATTGTTGTGGCAGTCAACAGATTTCTTTGCATCTCATCGTCTGTATGAAAATGTGTTTCCTCTGGCATCTGAGGAAGAGCCTGTAAGTGAATATCAACATGATCTAAATAAGTTCACAAAAATCCACAGGTTGGTATGCACCATCAAATTGACCTTAACATTTCATCAGGTTAGCATCACATTTCGCTGCAGTGACAGATTTTCTCCATCCAGCCAACATCTCATAAGGTTTAGAGCGATAGATGTGAAGCCATGACATGCAACTTTCAAGCATCCTAGCAATGTCTGGGCAAATTCAACGACTTCACTGCAATAAATGTCGTTATTAGTTTGTCAAACCACACAGTTATTTAGTCCATCCAAATAACATGTTAACGGATTCATCCAAAATAAGTGTCTTTGCTTGGTCGTCATGCTTTCAGTCTTACCCGTTCTGAGGCTGTCTTGCTCTTAAGTTCTCCAGGACTGATGTGTAAGGTCTTTTTTCTTGAGTCTTGAACAAGCAATGGCTTCACAGGAAGGCCTTTTTGAACTTCTTCCTCACCAACAGTTGTTTGTGTAGTTGAGTTCCCATCAGCTTCTGATTCATGCTGTATCCATTCATTATATGACCAGACTTCTGATTTCAGTCCTGTTGTATTTTGTCCTTCCTCTGGCTTTGTCTTAGCAGTTTGAACTAGCAACGGTGAGGCAGCCAAAGGCCATTTGTTAGGTAATGATGAAGACAGATCCAACAATAAAGGAGATGTCACATGACTCGTAAATTTGGGTTTACAGACAAATCTGTCAGTCCTCTCATAACAAAAGCCTAATTCCTCCTCTGACTCAGCAGATTGAGGGCTTAGTGGCCTTGGGCTATCATCAATCCAACAATCAATGGGTAAAGCAACAAATTCAGAGTCTGATGATAAAGACACCGGTGAGGATGATCTATCCATGTTGGTAGCATCCAAAAAATAAGAGGACAATATTCTCATAAACTCAGGCACTGGTGAGTCAGGCAATAGCTGTCTGAACTCATTGACAGATTCAGGTGAGGATGGTCTGTCGTACTCAGCAACACTTGATGAAGTGACTTCAAGCTCATACTCTGAATCTGAGACCAATGACTCAAGTGATGATGACCTATGCATATTAGTGTACTCCTTCAACAATACAGTAAACTCAGGGATAGGAGAGTCTGGAGACAGTGACCTGTTTTCATTGAACTCAGGCAATGATTCTGGGGATGACGCTCTTTTGTCAGCCATATGCATGGCCGATTCAAGTGACATAGGTCTATATTCAGGCTGTGACTCTGATGACGATGACCTGTCGATCACATTCCGATCTTCTGACAGTGCAGATTCTGGAGATGATGGCCTGCATTCCACAAACTGAGACTCCACATTTGTAAATGACATATAATCTGATGCTACACTTTCAGGGGAGGATGATACTAACCTCAGGAACGTTATGCATTCTGGCAACGCAATTGTAAATTCAGGTACGGGGGAATCTGGTGAGAGCGGTCTGAGCTCATTGACTGATGTTACAGAGTCTGGTGATGATACTCTTGCTTCTAATGCCATGACTAAATCAGGGGACATTGGTCCGGAGTCTGTCCAAGATTCCGGTGAGTACCGTTCATCTTTATCCTTTCTGTTAGATACTGATACAACCATCCTATCATCATCAGAATCTGTTGCCTGTGCCTCAATGGCAGGTACTTCAAATGCGTACTGAGCATGTCTGTATGGAGCTGCTCCTGAGGACAAAATCTGTTCAGTCAATGGTGGAGGTGATTCTAAGACACGTCTGTTAGATATGACTTGTGCACTTGAAGTGCAAAGAATGCCATCATC
The DNA here is from genome assembly GCA_963678695.2 of Diplodus puntazzo. Classification (NCBI taxonomy): domain Eukaryota; kingdom Metazoa; phylum Chordata; class Actinopteri; order Spariformes; family Sparidae; genus Diplodus; species Diplodus puntazzo. Next base: position 12,913,550 of record OZ023170.1, on the reverse strand, counting down.
TGTTGAAGCTGTGTCCTTTGTACTTAGTGGATGTGTAACCTCTGAAGGTGGTACTGTGGCAAAGGCATCTTGCCCATTTTCACATTTTACTACAGTATCCTGCTCATCATCTGGAACGCTCCTTTCCAACGTACTGCCAATAAATTGCATAAACCCCGTTTTACGGTTGAAAGTTTCACCAGCATACAGAGGATCACGTACTTGAGAAATCAGCTTCCACAACTCTGCATCCTCAACAAGATTGTACTCAGCTACCATGATGACTGATTCTCCAAGTGAGGTAGGTGCCATCGCTGTTGATGAAGCAGTACTATCAATGGTTGCTTCATTGGAAATTTGGACATTTATTCCAGGTACTAAAGATTTGGATACCCCAAGAAATTCTTCCTTACATGATTCAACAGACTCTGGTGATACTTCAGTCTCCTCTGTACATAACTGGCCTAAGGTTTGTGTTGTTGATTCATAGGACAAGGGTTTACATTCATCATCTGACCTCTCTGACTGAGGTGATTGTGGCCTATTAATGACATTTCCATCAAATAAAGCCAAACCACATTCAGTATATGACAACACTGATTCTGGGGATGAACACCCAAAGTCTGTTTCTGCAGTCATAGTCACATCAACATTTTGTGTAAACCAAGGAAGAGGGGAGTCTGGAGACAACCTCTTGTGTTCATCAAGTGATTCTGGAGATATAGATGGAATGTTTCCAAGTAACATCAGTTCGTTAGGAGACAAGGGTTTATATTCTGGTAGGGATTCAACTGAAAGTGGCCTCTCTTCTACCTCTGATCCTGCTGATTCAGGAGAAACTGGTCTATCCTCAACACCAGAATTCATGGACATTAACAACTCACTCAAAGCATACTCAATTTCTGATTCAGTGGATTCAGAGGAGGATGATCTAAAACCAACATTCACAATAACACATTCGGGCTCTGCTGGTGTGAATTCGGGTATAGGTGAGTCTGCTGACAGAGCCTGGTATTCATCTTCAGATTCTCCTGAGCCAGGAGAGGGGTTTCTTTTTGCATAAACTAGTGTTCCTAGGCTTGTAACAATGTATTCTATATCTGAACATGTTGACTCGGATTCAGGTGATGAAGACCTGTAAGCATTAAACTCAAGATATGTCTCTAGAGAAGCCTGTCTGAAGTCAGAAACAGGGGAATCAGGAGAGAGTCTTCGATATTTATTTAGAGATGCGAAGGACTCAGGAGATGAATTTCTGTTTTCTATGGTCATTGGAAAAGACAACTCAATTTCCATGTCCAAATCAGATAAGACTGATTCAGGTGAAGTGGACCTTAAGTCAGCATGTGAAGCGTAGGATTCACATAGTGCCAGTGTAAATTCAGGAATAGGTGAATCTGGTGAAAGAGGTCTAAATTCATCTTCTGATGCAGCTGAACCAGGAGATGCTGCTCTCTCCTCAAAAAGCCAGGAGATACATAAATCTGTGTCTAAATCCTCGTCTGAAAATACTGATTCAGGTGATGTGGACCTGTATCCTACTCCTAACATAGTGCTTGCAATCATGGTGTACTGGGGCACTGGAGAGTCAGGAGACAAACCTCGAAGATCAGAGTCAGACAAGCCTGATTGATGGGATTCTGCTCTGTCCTCAAAATCCGACATCTGTGAAATGAAAGGAGCATATTCTATTTCTGAAATGTCGGATTCAGGTGATGAAGCCCTGTTAGCACGAAACTCAGGAAATGTCTCTTGAAAAGACTGTCTGAAGTCAGCAACAGGAGAATCAGGAGAGAGTCTTCTGTATTTATTGAGAGATGCTAAGGACTCAGGAGATGAAGGCCGGTCTTCTGTGATTACTGGGAAAGATGACTCAATGTCCATGTCCAAATCAGACAAGACTGATTCTGGGGAAGTGGACCTTAAATCCATATGTGAAATGGGGAACTCATGAAGTGACAGTGTGAATTCAGGTATGGGTGAGTCTGGTGACAGAGCCTGGTATTCATCTCCAGATTCTCCTGAGACAGGAGAAGGGTTTCTTTTTTCATAACCTAGTGTTCCTAGGCTCGTAACGATGTATTCTATATCTGAACATGTTGACTCAGATTCAGGTGAAGAAGACCTGTAAGCATTAAACCCAAGATATGTCTCTAGAGAAGCCTGTCTGAAGTCAGAAACAGGGGAATCAGGAGAGAGTCTTCCATATTTATTGAGAGATGTGAAGGACTCAGGGGATGAATTTCTGTTTTCTATGATCACTGGGAAAGATGACTCAATTTCCATGTCCAAATCAGACAACATCGATTCAGGGGAAGTGGACCTCAAGTCCATGTGAGTTATTGTGAATTCACATAGTGCCAGTGTAAATTCAGGAATGGGTGAATCTGGTGAAAGAGGTCGAAATTCAACTTTGGATGCAGCTGAACCAGGAGATGCTGCTCTCTCCTCAAAAAGCCAAGGGATACATAAATCTGTGTCTAAAACCTCATCTGAAAATACTGATTCAGGTGATGTGGATCTGCATCTTACTCCTGACATAGTACTTGCAATCATGGTGTACTGGGGCACTGGAGAGTCAGGAGACAAACCTTGAAGATCAGAGTCAGACAAGCCTGATAGATGGGATTCTGCACTGTCCTCAAAATCCGACATCTGTGAAATGAAAGGAGCATATTCTATTTCTGAAGTGTCGGATTCAGGTGATGAAGCCCTGTAAGCACTAAACTCAGGATATGTCTCTTGAAAAGACTGTCTGAAGTCAGAAACAGGAGAATCAGGAGAGAGTCTTCTGTATTTATTGAGAGGTGCGAAGGACTCAGGAGATGAGGGTCGATCTTCTGTGATCACTGGGAAAGATGACTCAATTTCCATATCCAAATCAGACAGCGCTGATTCAGGTGAAGTGGACCTCAAATCGATGCAAGATATTGTGGATTCACATAGTGCCATTGTAAATTCAGGAATGGGTGAATCTGGTGAAAGAGGTCGAAATTCATCTATGGATGCAGCTGAACCAGGAGATGCTGCTCTCTCCTCAAAAAGCCAAGGGATACATAAATCTGTGTCTAAATCCTCATCTGAAAATACTGATTCAGGTGATGTGGATCTGCATCTTACTCCTGACATAGTACTTGCAATCATGGTGTACTGGGGCACTGGAGAGTCAGGAGACAAACCTCGAAGATCAGAGTCAGACAAGCCTGATTGATGGGATTCTGCTCTGTCCTCAAAATCCGACATCTGTGAAATGAAAGGAGCATATTCTATTTCTGAAATGTCGGATTCAGGTGATGAAGCCCTGTTAGCACGAAACTCAGGATACGTCTCTTGAAAAGACTGTCTGAAGTCAGAAACAGGAGAATCAGGAGAGAGTCTTCTGTATTTATTGAGAGATGCTAAGGACTCAGGAGATGAAAGCCGGTCTTCTGTGATTATTAGGAAAGATGACTCAATGTCCATGTCCAAATCAGACAAGACTGATTCGGGGGAAGTGGACCTTAAGTCCATATGTGAAATGGGGAACTCATGAAGTGACTCTGTGAATTCAGGTATGGGTGAGTCCGGTGACAGAGCCTGGTATTCATCTCCAGATTCTCCTGAGACAGGAGAAGGGTTTCTTTTTTCATAAGCTAGTGTTCCTAGGCTTGTAACGATGTATTCTATTTCTGAACATGTTGACTCAGATTCAGATGAAGAAGACCTGTAAGCATTAAACTCAAGATGTGTCTCTAGAGAAGCCTGTCTGAAGTCAGAAACAGGGGAATCAAGAGAGAGTCTTCGATATTTAGTGAGAGATGCGAAGGATTCAGGAGATGAGGGTCGGTCTTCTATGATTACTGGGAAAGATGACTCGATTTCCATGTCCAAATCAGACAACGCTGATTCAGGTGAAGTGGACCTTAAGTCAGCATGTGAAACGTAGGATTCACATAGTGCCATTTTAAAATCAGGAATGGGCGAATCTGGTGAAAGAGGTCTAAATTCATCTTTGGATGCAGCTGAACCAGGAGATGCTGCTCTCTCCTCAAGAAGCCAGGGGACACATAAATCTGTCTCCAAATCCTCTTCTGAATGTACTGACCAAGGAGATGCAGATCTATATATTACCGTCAACATTGGATGTTCAGTATAGGTGTATTGAGGTATTGGTGAGTCTGGAGACAAACACCGGTATTCATATAACAATTCTGGAGAATTTGTGCTCCCTTCGATTTCAAATGGCTGAGACAATAGGGGAGCAAGCTCTTCATCTGATGTCACTGATTCTGGCGATAATGACCTGTAAGACTTAGCAGGTGGAACTGGCAAAGCTGGCCTAAACTCACATATGGGAGAATCAGGTGAGAGTCTTCTGTATTTACTGACTGATGCTAAAGATTCAGTTGATGAAGGTCGGTTCTCAAGTAACATAGAGAACGGTAATTCCATTTCCACTTCCAAATCTGACAACACTGACTCTGGTGAAGAAGATCTACATTCCATGTATTTGTGTAAGGCCTCTTGTAGAGCCTGTCTAAACTCTGGAATAGGGGAGTCTGGTGAAAGAGCCCTAAATTTATTCAGAGAGCCAGTTGATTCAGGAGAGGATGATCTGAAATTGGACATTGACAGCAGTGATGTAGGCGAGAAAGACCTATACTCTGCTTCCGAATCAGGTGAGAGTGGTCTCTCTACAACTTCTAGTTGTAATGACTCTGGAGAGTTTGGTCTATCTTCAGTATGAGGAGGGAAATTCATCAAAGGTACACACTCAACAGCTGATGTACCTGTTCGAGGGGTTGCTGGCCTAAACTCAACAAATGACGGAAAACGTTCAGATACTCTTGTAATGAACTGAGGTATAGGTGAATCAGGTGACAGGGACTGGCGTTTGGATGACACTGAATCAGGAGATGGTGGCCTATGATCATCAAATACTAATGCAAATGGCTCATCATCATAATCTATATCTGAATAAAAGACTGACTCTGGTGACGTAGACCTATATTCAGCATTTGAAATGGCTGGGTCGGGTATAGCCTGTCTGAATTCAGGTATGGGTGAATCTAGTGAAAGTGCCCTCAACTCATCTTCAGAATCGGGTGTGAAGGATCTCCCTTGCACATCAATAAATGGCATGTCCAGAACATACATGTCAGAGTCTGACATTACAGATAGGGGTGATGATGACCTGCTCCCTGAAATTAAAACAGCTGATTCTATATATTGCCTAAACTGTGGTACAGGAGAATCTGCCGCTAGTGTCCTGAGCTCATTAACTGATGTTGTTGAATCAGGAGATGATGTCCTAAATCCTGTTGCTATCATCATTGACTGAGAGGACATTGGCCTATATTCTGGAATTGATTCTGGTGAAAGCGGCCTCATATTAATTTCTGATGTCACTGAATCAGGAGAATCCGGTCTGTCTTGAGTGTCAAAGTTGGATGGAAAACATCTTGATGAATCCTCAAGATCTGAGGTGTCTGAATCAGGTGAGGATGATCTATATCCGCCAACCAAAGCAAGAGAATTCTGTAACTCTGTCTTAAAGTCAGGCACTGGAGAGTCAGGGCTATATTCTGTCTCAGACTCAGATGACATTGGCCTACCTGTCTTTTCATCACCTAAGTCAAGGGGATAGTACTCCTTACTACTCTCCACATAATCAAACTCTTCAGTTCTGCTTACAAAGGCTTCTCCTACATAAAAAGGATCATAAAGTTTACACATCAGCTGGTTCACTGTAAATGTTGCGTTTGCAGCTGATTGCCTTTCTTGACACATTGTAACTACTGATTCAGAATTCATAACTTGGAGATCTGGAGACGAGTCATTTAAAGACTCTGATTGTGACAGGGGCCTGTGTTCTGACCCAAAATCAGATGACACTGGTCTCTGTTCCCCCTCGGTTTTTGTTTGCATTGGTTGTAAAACATCTGCATCAGATGAATCTTCAATGTCAATCTTCACACCATCCTCTAAGTCTCCCTCTTTTACATCTGAATCCTCTGGAAAGTACTCAATTCTTGTTCCAGCATACTCAAAAACACCGGTTTTACTGCAAAATGTTTCTCCAACATAGTGAGGATCACGTATTTGAGAAATGAGCTTCCAAAGTTCAGCATCATAAACTAGTCTGTATACTGGCACACTTACTGCCTTTAGAGATGAGGTTTGCCCAATACACCCTAATTGTCTCTCTGTGGTCTCCGGTACTTGTGACTCTGGTGAGTCAGGTCTATGCTGGCAAATGCTTGTGTCTATACTTGAGTGTGTAGATTCAACATCAGAAATCACTGACTCAGGAGAAGATGATCTATGAGCAACAACTGGAACTGATTCTGTCAGCCCTGTTTTGAAATCTGGTATCAGTGAATCACCTCTGTAGTCATCCCCAGAAACTACTGAATTAGGGGAGGATGGTCTCCTGTCAGAGGATAATTGTGACAGTGATATAGCATCATATTCATTATCTGAACAAACTGAAACAGGTGATGCGGATCTTTCCAGTGTGGTCCAAACATTTAATTCTAGGCAAGTCTGTTTAAATACAGGAACGGGAGACTCAGTAGAAAGTGGCCCATTTTCACTGATGGAATCAGGTGATGATGGTCTGTTCTCAGCAAACAATAATGGCAAAGAGAAATAATCACATTCCAGATCAGAGGTTATTGATTCAACTGAGGAAGACCGATCCAATCGAGTAATTAAAACTGAATCTGGTAAAAACGGTCTAAAAGCAATAGGTGATTCAGGTGATAGTGCACAGTTGACAGAAGCTACTGAATCACAAGAAGCTGGTCTGTCCTCGAAAACAAATGAAATGTTCAAATCAGCCTCCAGATCTGACAGTACTGACTCTGTAGACACTGATCTACAGTAAATCTGTGAGGGTCCAGAGAGAGGGGCAAGGTACTGAGGAATGGGGGAATCTGGTGATAAAGCTCGCTGACTATCCACAGAGTCCCCTGAGTGGAAGGATTCTTGTCTGAGTGAGCCTAGGACCAACAGCGAATGTGGTGACATGGGTCTATATTCTGCTTCCGAATCTGGTGAAAGTGATCTTTCGTAACGTCCTGATTGAAAAGAAGCTTTCTCTACAACAGGGACATTGTCAAATGTCACATCTGCCTCTGTTTGATAAGACTCCATCTCTGCACATGGAAACCCTTCTTTTTTACCCATGAAGGTTTCTCCCAAATACTGAGGGTCACAGATTTGTGAGATTAGCCTCCAATGTTCTCTAGATAAGTGCTGATCTTCAGGGACATTTGCAGTGAATGCAAATGACAGCGAAGCAGTTTCTGGAGGCAAAATAGGCGACAGAGTTTGATCAGATTCTAGTATCTCTTCATATGTTTTATTGAAAGGATTATGCGGATGCTCCTTAAAGTTTCCTTCATCATGAGATACTTCTGTAATTGAATTAGTCGAAAAGACCTCAGCTCCTGAGGGTGGTGTGACAATGGTTTTGTCAGACTGAATCTCATCAAATACTACTGATTGTGTCTTGAAATCTTCAGATTCATCACATTTCTGAAGATTTTTTTCTTCCGTTTTTGACTCTTTTACATGAATGTTAGTTTCTGTTTCAAACTGCTTTTCAGTACATTCTTCTACAAAAACTGTAGCTCCTGTTGGTTTTGAACCACTAGTATCTGGGGAGAATGGCCTGTTCTCAAAATATGAGAGCAGTGGCATTGCCTCATATTCTGTATCTGACAACTCAGATTCTGGTGATGATGAATGACACTTTATAGTAACAGCATCGTGGACAGATGGCTTATATTGTGGTAGGGGTGAATCTGGGGATAAACACTCATTGAGGGTTTCTGATTCAGGAGAGGGTGCTCTAATGTCTACCTCTGCTGACTGTAGAGACATTGGACTGTAGTGAGGCACTGGCAAAAGTGGCCTTTCCTCAATATCAGACAACGATAGAACAACCCAATCATGTTCACTGTCAGACACTGATTCCACAGGTTTTGATGGTTTTCTCTGTGTATCAGAATCCAATTGTTCAGGTGAATTTGTTCTATGATCATCAGGTATGGAATCCCACTCTACCTCTGCATCAACTGATTCAGGGAAAGGTGATGTAGGTCCAACCACAGGTAAAACAAACTCAGATTCATCTCCAGATGCGACTGAAGGAGGTGATGAAGCTCTGTCTTCATGATTAAGTGATGATCCATATTCTTCAGTTGAGCTTACAGATTCAGGTGAAGTGGATCTCTCCCCTATCATTACAACCGCTGAGTCAGGCCCGTTGTGACCAAATTCAGGTATAGGTGAATCAATTGACAATGCTTTATATTTGTTCACAGATGCTACAGATTCTGGGGAAGTTGGCCTGTCTTCAAAAAGTGTTGATAACAATAGGGGTGTTTCAAATTCTGAATGGGATGACACGGACTCAGGTGATGACAATCTACTTTGCCAGGTTGTACAAATCTCAGCGACTGGTCTAAATTCTGGGATGGGGGAGTCTGGTGGAAGCTGACAATGTGCAGTGAAAGACCCAAAGGATTCAGGAGATGATGGTCTTGTCTCATGGATATCAGGAGATGGAGTCAAACGCTCAGAGGATGTAAAAAACCACGGTATTGCTTCTAAAATGATAGACTCTGGTGATAATGCTCTGTCTTCTAGATCGAAAGTTAACGATTGAGGTGAAATTGATCCCTCATTACTATAATCGCTGCCTAACGATACTGGCTTTCCAAATGGTCTTTTATTAGAAACCATTGGTGTTAATGGTCTTTCCTCTGCTTCTGCTGTTAACAGCATATAAGTCCCTCCTGGTTGCCCCCTGGCTGAAGGCTCAACATCAACATTTTCCCATGGAAGAACAGCAGGTGGTAGGGGAGACAACGGCCTAAACTGAGGTATTGGAGAATCGGGTGCAAGAAAGTTTAGCTCATTTAATGATGACGCTGATTCAGGCGATGAGGCCCTACTTTCTGTCAGTAATATTGCTGCATTGGTCACACATTCAGGTGAAGAGGATCCATCATAAAATAAGCTAGGACATTCATAGAGAGCTTTAGAAGTGGATTCCGGTAAATGGGATCTATATCTGGATGCCTCACTGTCTCGTGTAAACTTTACAGAATCCACAACCTCATTTTCAGGTTCATTTTTTATGGAAGACAGTGGTTTCCCAAAGCTATACTCGGCTCCTGGTATAACTGAGAGAGCATTATTTACTGAATGAGCATCTGTCTGTTCACAAATTGAGTCATGTGACACCTGAATAAAGCCGTCCGAGTTCATGAGTTCTGGCTTGGTACAATTCATATCAGAAAGGCCTGCTAATGCCTGAGTGGTATCCTGTGTTTGATTAATGGCATGAATGAATTTGAAATTAAGGTCATCCGAAATTGAGGCATGGTCAACTTCAATGTCAAGGATAGGGTTTAACACATTTTCATTAATGTTTGTTTGTGTAGCAGCTCCCTCATCGTCGTCTTCCTTGACCTCAGCTGGAACTATGTCTTCGGGCACCACAGACACATTGTCACCATCTGAGTGTATCAGGTCAACATCATATCCATACAGGACTTTATAAAGTCGATGTGAAACTTCATCCAGGTGTCTTCTGTCCATTTGTTTGGCCTGCATGGATTCTGTCATTGCATCTGAAGTTAGCTCAGCAGGCTGAAGCCTTTGTTCACTTGTTGTTGGTTGTTGTATAAAGGAAACCTTTTCAGAGACTTCATTGGATTCCAAAAGCTCCATAGACAGTTTCTTGAAGTCTTGCTCAGCCTGATCACACTCAATCAAACTATCCCCAAAGTCAGTCATAGACAACGGTCGACTCTCGCATACACCTGTTCGAGAGCTATTGAATGAGTCTCGCCAAGGAGATGGTGACAAATAATGGGCACTGTGTTCAGAATGGATGGTTTGTAGGCACTCCAAGCTCCATTCCTCTCCACCTTCTGCTCCCTCACAATCAACAGGACCTTCATCATCACATGGTTCAACAGTGGGATAAGGAGGTCGGGTAACCTGGGTCTCTAACATGGGTGTACCTCTGTACAGAGGGCTTATCAGATGGGATCGGAGATTGTAGGGAGTGGTGCAGTACAATGTGAAGAAAGGACTTACTTGTTTATAACTGCCTGTGTGTACCGTGTCTGTCAATTCTTCATAAATTCTTTGTGATGAGCTGTGGAGAAAAAAGAGGTTTTCAATATTCAGCATGAAGTTTGAAGAGTATTCCTTCATGTTATTATAATGTCTAAACTTGACATGTTCCGTAAAATCAGTGATGATCACACAGTATGTATTAAAGGAGTCATTTGTAAGAAATGGCCAAAAAGACATCTCCAAAACTATAGGCAGCAGCATGACCACTAACTGTTGATTACTATCTTATTTGCTGTAGCTATCTGTGGGTGTAGTGACTAGCTGCTGTTAGCAAGTAGCTCAGTGGGGAGCAGAGTAAGCCTGGACCACCACTTGAGATCACAGGCAATAGAATCATAACAAAGCTGGACACCAGACTGGGACTGAAAACAGGCTCCATCTGAGACTGACGGATGCCAGCTAAGACATCAGCGGCATGTAAAAATGGTGTTTTTGACATATTGAATAAGATGTGTTCACTCATCCTAAATTCAGGAGGTATACGGTTGTATTTTTCTGTTTCCAGGTATGTTTTTGAGCACATGTATGAATTTCCGGCATAACTTACTATGTTGTCTCCATCTCCTTTTGTAGTTTCTCTTTCTGGGCATTTCTAAGAAGGCCTGTTGCTGTTGAATCTGTCTCTGATCTTCCCATTGTCTCATGAAGTGATGACAAACTGGAGGACAGGTCCTCTGCTGACACCATGGGCACCTCTTGTCCTGAGCCTGGACTCCTACGTGTGGCCTCTGTACGCCTGCCTGGCCTGGGGCTGTCAATGTCTTCATGAAGGGCAGAAAAACCTGATAGAGGATACAGTGCAAGAATACAGAAAAGATGTATACTTTGGTTGGTAAAAAGTCTGTATCCTAATGGGAATGAATAAATTAAACAACCTGAACATCTGCATCACATACCTTCACTATGATCCAGTGCTATTGTCCGCTCTATTTCTGCATAGGTATGTGATGATGTCTCGTCTTGAGTGGACTTGATTATCTTGGTTTCAATTAGGTGAACAATGTCCATTCGGTTGATCTTAGTCAGTCTTTTGATCAGTGTGGTTTCTGGTGGCACAGAAAACAGACCTAAAACTTACATGTTTAAAAATATTTAATTCTGAGACACCTGTGCCCTACTCGTCACTTACCTGCGTTACTCTTCCCCTCCCTCTCTGCCCAGAGCCTCAAAAGGGCATGGCTTTGATCTTGAAGTGAGTTGGGGTTTTCAATCCTTATAAGGTTGATCCTCTGCTCACTGAAGTCCAGTTCTCGCGCCAACTCTATGGAGGAAAATAAATTACAGTAATGATTTCGATGGTACAATTATGCATTTGAAACGTTTGGCATTAAGTAATTATGTATATTTTAAGTTTGCTACCTTGATCACTGCAACTAACATTTGACTCACCTGTCCAGCTGAAGCCCAGATGGTCAGCTATAATGGCCAACCGTTGCTCTTTTCTCTCTGCTTCATCCTGTGGATCTACTGTAAATACCACCAGACAGCCATGAGCGGTCAGAGCCGCAAGGTATACCAAATCAAACCACATTTACAAAAGGAATAGACAAAAATTTTCACTGGCTTCCTTGACAGTTTTCTTTTTCTTTTTTTTTTTCGGGGGGGGGGGGGTGTTCATTACATTGAATTCAGAAACCTAAAACAAGTACATAAAATGCCTGTGTAGAATAGCCATGATAAACCTAGTGGTGGTACTATAATTAAGAAATGTACATTCCAATAACTAAAGGAGTATTGGCATTACATGTCAAAACACTTTAGAATCTAAGTTGTTTTCCCAAGTTCCATAAAGCCTTTAAGTCAATCTTGAGATTTTCAGCATACATAGAAGGAAAGATAGACGTCATTACAGACACAAACACAGCACAAGTGACACAGTCACATGGATTCTTTAACTACAATTGGGACTCAACTACAAGAGACAGAGAGGCAGCACCTTTACAGCTGCAGTGTACTAATGAGGCACAACAGATAGAGAATAGCCCCTTAAACTTGGGGGATACCTTGACTTTGGGCTTTATCATCTGGGATTCGCTGCATCTGTGTCTCAACAGGGTCGTCCCACAGTGGTCTAATGGGAAAGACGTCTCCTGAGGGAGGGAACTGCATCTCAGGGAAAGTTTCTCTTTCTATTATTGATGGATCAATGAGACTGCTCTCATCATCTGAGTTGGCAGCTGCAGCCTCATGTTCTGTCTCTGTCTCTGCCTGTGCCAATCTTGCCACAAGTTTTGCAGCTTCATCACTTATCTCTTCAAAGAAATCAATGGACTGTTTGCATGGCTCACTTTTCTCTTTAGTGGGCGTTGTTGACTGAGATGACTGACCACTTTTGCCACGGACTGGCAATCTGGACTGGAAGCTTTTAGATTTTGCTGAATCAGCACTCTTTTTAGCAGATGGCTTGGTGGTCTCCCCCTCACAGAAGCTCTTGGCTTTGGAAGATGTCTTGGTTTTGGCATCCACAGAAGGACCTGCATCTGTCTCAGATTTTCTCCTTGAATCCTTTTTTACAGGAACCTTAAGCTTTTTGTCTTGGGTTGACTCAGCACGTTTGACACTAGAATCAGGCTTTAAAGTGCTAGCCTTGATGGGTATTCTAGATTTTGATTCGGAAGTGAAGGAGGCCTCTTTTTTAAGAGTTGCTGAAGAGGAAGTTGAATGAGATGGAGAGGGAATTGTGGATTTTCCCCGACCTTGAGGAGCAGACTTGGCTTGTGTTTTCACTTGAGTCTTGTTAACACTACTGGAAGCACTTTGTTTGGACTTGCCTGTTGGTTTGGGGGCTTCTATCACTGATTGTGGTTCCTCTGGAGAAGAGTCAGAGGACTCTTGGCCCTGCTCAGAATAAACTGATCTAGTGACTGTAGTTTCTGCTGTCTGTACATTCGTTATCATTTGGTCAGGGCAACTTGTGTCTAAATCTAAACAACCTTCATTCACATGTTTTTCTGTTTTAGTCTCTAGACCTTCAGGGGATGTCTGATCTTTCTTTGTAGATTTGGATGAAGCTGAAATGCCCATTTTAGGGATTTTACATTTGGAGGCATCAGCTTTCAAGGCTGGCTGGTCACATTCAGTTGGGGACTGAGGCTCAAAGTCAGTTGTTTCCTTTGATTTCTCAGTCTCCTCAGTCTTTACCTCTAGTGTTAGATTGAGGCCAACTTCAGGTTCTTCTGCTGATCTCACAACTTCCTGACTGGGATCTTCTAAGAGAGGCTCCTCTAAAGGCTGTTCTCCTATCTGGAAAAATGCAAAGCCACCCGCCTCTTCCTCATAGCTCCTCTTAGTCATGTCAATAGCACCACTTCGGGTCATCTCAAAGAGTTTCCCCTCTTGGAATAGGAAGGGGTTGGGCTCACTGGTAGGAGTGCTCTCTTCTGTTGGTGTTCTACCAGGTGTTGTGTCTGGAGTTGCTTGGAGAGACTGACGATCAACTGCCAGATTCAGTATCTTTTGTTCCTCCTCTTTGACACGTGCTGCAAAAGCAGCATCATCCTCCCGCATGGTAGACCATGAGTCAGTGTCCCTTGCAGTGACACCTTTTGACTCAGTTCTAGGAGGTCCCAGTGCATCGTCATCCTCTTCTGTGTCATCATAGATACAGACCTCCGGTTTGAACATTTCTTTTGACTGACCTATGGAAGCAGTTGCAGCTTCTGGTGCTCCTGTATGCACCTTATGATCCTCTTTCACTTCATCAGTTACATTGCTACCTTGTTTTTGTGTACCAATCTTTTGATCGGTAATACCTAACTTTTGACCACCCTTGTCATCGCTTTTGTTTTCTCTTGATTTCCTTAAACTCTCCTCCTTTTGCTCATCTGTTCTGTTTTCAGCGTTTGATGTTCCAGCAGACTTTTTGGCAGTACTGTCTTTATCAGCAGATGGTATGACTGTTTGTGCCTGTGCAGTTTCGAGTTTGGATTTCGAATGATGCTGGCCTGAGACAGAGTGAGGTCCCTCTGAAGTGACACTGGCTGTTGTGTTCTTGACCTCTTTGCTGTGGGATCCATCATGCAAACCTGCTGAAAAAGGAGAGGGAGGTTGTACTTTAATATGGGGATCAACAAAAACAGCTAACTTTGAATCTTCAGCGGGTCTATTGAGCCCACATTCACTCTGCGAAAGCTTCTCTCTTGTGGGCTCTAATGTTTCATAGCTGTCATCCCCTATTTTGGCATCTGCTGAAGGGAACACATCTTTTCTAGAGTTTTTTTTGCTCCTCGCGTCTTGTTCCATTTCATCAAATGTTTTAATTTTGGCTGCCATCTTAAACATCTCCTCCTCTGGAGTGAGCTTTCTCTTAGCTTCATAGCTGTCTGATGTATCCTCTTCTTCTGGATCTTCAGGGATGACAGCCGGTTTGGATGGAACAGAGAGGAATGTATGGTCAGGGAGTTTGGGGTTTACCTCATAACTTACCTCTTCAGAACTAGGAGTATCAGGGGAGAGGGGACTCTTACCAGAACTTGTCATCTGAGATGTCTGCTCACAACTGTCATCATCAGCACTAGCCTCATGGTCTCGAAGCAGCCTACCACGCAAAGCATCTTGGGGGAATTCTGTAGCTTTGCAGGGTACTGGATGGCTAGATGGTTTACTAGGTGGACATAGAACTGTTGGGAAGGACGGGTGGCTTTTTTGCTCTACAGGGCTGCTCTCTAAGGAGTCATGAGGGGGTGATTCCTCGGTTGGGCTAGGGTCAATTGAGTCTGGGGATTTATGGGAGGAGTTTTCTTCCATGAGAGGACTACCCTCTAGAGAGTCTCTGTGGCTTATTGTCAAAGAGTCATCAGCTAATGGACTGAGGGCATCTGAGTCTTGTTTTAAAGGCAGTTCTAAGCTTTCATGACGCTGAGAAGATGATCTAGAGGCTGAAGAACCAACTAATGACAATGCTAGCTGATGATCAGGGCTCTCGTCATCACTAAGAAAAGTTTCTACAGTCTCTGAAATTTGCTTTGTAAGCTTCTGAGGTTTAGATGGCTTAGACTCACTCCTCCTAACAGATATGGACTCACTTGTAGTGTGGTAATCTGCAGCCTCGCTGGAAGAGACAGGGAGGGTCAATTCTGTAGACAGTTGGTCACCAGCGGCCCCTATACCAGAGTCTCCAGACTTCTCTGTGTCTTTACTTTCTTTTTTGACTGGAGTGGCAGTTGCTGCCAACGTTGTCAAGGTCTGCTGTCCAGTTTTGGGAGAAAGAGACACACTCTCTGGGCTTGTGCTTGGAGTGGCTAGACCCTCATGTTTGTAACTGTCCTCAGAGCTCATATGAGGGGTTCCATCTCCAGAACTGGCACTTAGTGAGTCTGCTACACCCTCATGTTTTAAGCTGTCAGAGCTATCATCAAGGCCACCATTTCCAAAGTCTACCGTTTCAGTTAGCTCTGAATGTGCAGCAGCAACTGACTTGGTTTCTTTCTCTCTGTCTTGCTGAGTAGTCTCCTTCTTGCGAGGTTTGGAATCCAAAGATACTTCTCGTTCTTGGGAAACACGCGAGGCCATTGCTTTGGTTGTGGATTTTGACTGGATGGTTTCAGATTTTGTGGTTTTCTCTGATCTTGGTGTGGTGGATGATTTTAACTCAAATAGCCCAGACTTTCTCTTTGAGGGGTCCTGCCCAGTTTGAAATGCTTGCATTAGCTCTTTAACTGACATAGTCTCTTCAAGTTTTTCAGATTCAGCTTTGGGGGACTTTGGAAGGCCCTGTTTTGATTTAGGGCTCTCTTTGGGTTTTGTAGAGGGTTTGCCCATAACAGGCAATTGTGAAGGCTTGCTTCCGGTGACCTTTTTGCTCTTTTGCTCTGCCTCTACTTTCTGCTGTAAGGCTTTGACTTTGTCCTTTATTGACCCAATGGGGGTTTCTTCAACCACTGGGGATACAGGTGATGCTGGGGCAGGAGCTGCAGGCACACTTAGAAGGGCACCTGTATCTGTTGATTCCTCTGCCTGCCCCTGGTCTTTCCCCTTCCTCCTGACTGGCTTTTTAACATCTCCAGCAGCTGTTTTGTCCTGCACTTTGGTTGGAGCGGTTGGTTTTGCACTTCTGCGTAGCACAACATCAGTGAATTTTTCTTGGACGGCTGGTTCTTTTTTAGCTTTTGTTTTGGAGCTCACAGGTGCATCCAGGAGGTATTCTTTCAGGTCACCACTGTCCTTTATGGCCTTCGGTCTGGGAGCTCCTCTGTTAGCTCTACTTTCACGTAAGACAGGCTCTTGCATTTCTAAGGCTGCCATCCTTTTGGCCTCCTCTATCTCACTGTCTGAGAGGAGAACCCACTCCTCGGCCATTCTAGCTGCTTTTGTTATCTCCTCTGCTGCCTCTCCCTCGTATGTTCCACCCCTCAGTATTTCACTGACTTTCTCTAGGTCCTCTTTGACTTTCTCTAAGTCCTTCTCCATTATTTCTAATGGCTCTCCAGAAACATCCTCAGTCCCTTTCTCTAGACCACACCCTCCTAAAGAAGGGGATTTCTCTGTGGAGTCTGCAGTCAAGATGGCAGTCATTTTGATCAAATCTTGTTTCATCTCTGACACGTCGGATAGGAGGTCTGGTTCTCGGATCAGCTCTGATTTCAGGACTGATGTCTCCGTCTCTTCATCTTCCATATGGAAGAAGAACAAGTAAGGAGTAAAGAAAATCAAAAATTCAAATGAAAGGAGACAGACATTGGAGAATGTGGTCAGGACAAGATTGGAACACACTGTAGGGATCATAGGACAACAAATTCACAGTGGGTTCTACATCAGGGTATTGAAGGAATTGGGCTTATACTTTCGTGTCTCTGGGGAACTGTGGGAGAGCAAAGGCTAAATAATACCAATGGCAAATGATATGAGCAGGAAATAACTTGCTTATACACTCAGCACACCCACACTCACAAGACAAATCTATTGAACAAGACTGAAAGACATTTAAAAAAAATATACCAACTATAAGGGACTATGAATGACTAGATAATCAAGAAACCAACAAATACAATGGAAAAAGGGAAAACAAAGGAAACAAAGAAAGAACATCAAGACATCTCAAGATTGCTCAGTATGTCAAAAATATCAATATGATAACAGGCAAAATGACTTGAAAACAACTTAGAATACTAGTTGCTTCTGTCAAAGAAAGCCAGTGATAGTCTATACAACATATGATGATTTGTCATGCTTTTAATTGTAGACAAAGCAGATCATTCACTTTCACAGAATTTAAGAAGGATTTCTAAAATACAAGAAAAAAACATCTTGCATGGAGGGACAAAACTTTAAACTCCTTTTGCCCGCCGTTCAGCCTTATGCTTAACTACACATTTGAAATGTAACTCAAATGAAAACAAATAACTGTGTACAAAACCAAAAGCAGATGGTATTGTGAGGGGACATTCAAAAAAACCACACCAAGAAAAAACAACAACAAATTAGCTCTTATTAACAAGACAATACACGTAACTATTCAGACATACAAGCACACACATACACATTAATGTAAGGCAAGTTATTTCCATGCATAGCGAAGGGAAGTGCTGATGGAAAGGTTGTGGTAAAGAGTGAGTGGAAAGTTCAATGTGCTGATTAAGTTTACAGTTAGTGCAAAAAAGATGCTCATGATTAAGAGCTGCTTGCTAATATGTCTTCATTCAGTAATGTGGTGAGTTCTTGGTCCAATTACACAAATACTGCAATATACAATGTCAGTTCTATCTACATTAAATATACTGTACATATTTTACATATCCAATTCCTCTTAAAATGCATACATGTGATTTTAGAGAATAACACATGACCCATATATGTACAGGCTAATTAAATTGCCCATGTAAATCTTATTTGCCATTTTCCATTTTAGCCATGTTCACATTACTACATGAACAAGGTTATAAGGGTAGAAGGGGAAGGATTCAGAAAGCTTGCTTTGCCATTACACAAGAGGTATACAATTAGAGGGAATGCTAATATTCTTTAACTCTAATCTCTTGAAACTGTGTGCCTTGGCAATTACCAGCACCCAGTTTCAGGAACTCTAAGCGCAAGTGCACATGGGTGTGAGCAACCACGGTTGGGGAACTTTTACATCCCACAAGCAGGTTTCAATAATATTAATGATCTCTCATTAATATTAATGTTAATATTATATCAATATTAACAGTCTGTCATTAACCTAACCTGTACAAAGTCAGCCTTTATGTTATTAAAAGATGTGTTTTGATGTGCATTTAAATCTGTGCTAGGAAAAAAAGTTAAATGTGTAGCAGTCACAATACGTAACAAGATTTTTTGATTTTGGAGAGGTATTATTGTGTTCGAAACTACAACATATTTTTGGTCTGCAGCTTAAAAATGCGGGCATTTTAATTCCAAAACACGTAGCTAAAATACGTGGCCTGGCTGTATGAACACAACCCCAGTTGCATCCATCCACCTACCTCAAGCTAATTTAGAGTCACTACAAGACCCTACAGGCACAACCATAATAAATAACAAAAATGGCACTGTTGCTGCCTGCT
Source organism: Diplodus puntazzo (assembly GCA_963678695.2). Classification (NCBI taxonomy): domain Eukaryota; kingdom Metazoa; phylum Chordata; class Actinopteri; order Spariformes; family Sparidae; genus Diplodus; species Diplodus puntazzo. The sequence continues at coordinate 12,894,927 of OZ023170.1, read as the reverse complement.
TCTGGCCAGCAAAAAATTAGAGGCCTTTATCAAATAAACATCACCACAGTATGAATGAGCTCAATTTTTGAGTACATACGTAGATGGCAGCGTCTGACTCTTTCTCCACATGTCCAATCTCAAATTGTGAAGGGGATAGAGTTAAATTGAAGACATTGTGGCAGTTGTGAAATCAGAAAAAGAAAGTAAAGAGTGAAGTTAAGCCTCAGGAGAAACAGAACATTGATAGGAGGAGGTGCAGGAAAGAAATCTTTGTTTGACAAGACGAAGAAACATGAAGCTTAAAGGGCTTTGATTAGATGGATATGATCTACAGCTATGCTTAGGGCCTAAATGGCAGTGTCAGTGTGTCAGTCTGATTGGGGCTCCATTTAACTTCATTAGGCTAATCACCCATACAATATCAGCATTTTTGTCATATTAGTTTGATTAATGAAGATAAGCACACATGCAATATTATTAAAGAATAGCAATATACTTTAGTATATTAGTTTGTGGAATAAAGAAAATTAAATAGGAAAACAATGTCTTACATTTCTCTAGCATTCTGCTGGTCTGGAAAAAAACATGGGAAATAGATCACCGTTAGTCTTCTTTCATCCACTGGATGTCTTGTTATTCTAACTACTATTACTACAACAACTGCTAGTTGATAAAAAGAACACAAAGGACAAACAGCAAACGACAGCAAAAATGAGCTATGCCACTGACAAATCACACTCTAGTCTACTACAGTAAACAAAATATATCTAAAATATAACATTTGACTACTTGTGAACACGTCTTTCATTTAGTCTTGATGACAAGGCATTGGACAGGCTAGGTGAGCAGAGCTAGTTAGTAGAAGAGAGAGAGAGAAGCGGTGGCTGCTTTTACCTCTTCCTCTTGCTCTTGGTCTGAATCGGACTCCTTTTGGGAGCAAGAAGCAGCAAGAAGCAGAAAGATGTACAAATAGAAATGATAGCAACATTAAAGAGGGAAGAAGTGACAGTGGACAATGTATGGTTACCATAGCAACGAAGACAACCAGTCAGTGTGATTTCTGGGAAAGCCACGGTGATTGTTAAAAAAGCATTACAGGCAAGATTTTTACAATAAAATAAGATTCATCTTTCACATGATTTCCTGAATCATACAAAATATTTTTCTTGTCACACTAGCCATGGTATGCAGACTAGCCATCACACTGTATGACTTATTGGAGGCTCACTGGGTAGAAAGGCAATATTCCAAGTTGAGTAGCATGGCATTACTAGTGTATGATTTGGGATGTCAAACTTGAAATATAATAAATAAGAATTTGCTACTAGAAATATTGCTTAAAATCTAATTAGGGTTATGTCTTGCAAAGGTATTATAACTGATAAATTGGAGATTAGTACGTATTACAGCATTACAGGGGGAATAGGCTCAAGATTGCAGTATGGTCCAGGTTATTGTAATGCTTTTCATGGTAAATTATAGCTGCAAACTCACAGTTTTACTTACAAGAACTAACAAGATACACAGCCTCTGTTGAGTCAAACAACAGTAGGATGCCCTTACCTTGCAGTGTGATGGGAGGGTGATGTTAAGGTTGCATATGGCATTTTGGGTGAGTGACCTGTAGTTCCTGGGTTCTTTCATAAAGGACAGACGGCCACATGGCTCCTGAGTGTTGTCTCTGATCTGCAATAGCCAAACAGTTCAGCAATAGTCAGGAAAAATCTATGTAATATGCACACAATATGTAAGAAAATCAATACGGTGACTTATGGTTGAATATTGCTGTACATTCACATTTTTAAAAAACAGTTCTTACCTTGATAAAGAGTGCTAGTCTGTTCTCCTTAAAGGCAAAGAAGCTGAAGAGATGGTGCTGGCCACTTTTGGTAAGGGGAACAAGGTTTCCAAAGCAGTCTGCATAGATAGGTTTGCCTTCAAGTACCTGGGATATATAACAGGCAGTTGAGTACAAGGGTTAAATAACACATGATAATGATAAGAAGTAACTGTATCCATTTCCAACCTAGCCTAACTGTTGAATATAGCATTTCAAAAAGTATATCCTATGCTCTTCTTCCTCACCTCTACATCTCGGCTGCGGGCCACCTCAGTAAAGTTCTCCTGCTGTTCTAGGGTTTTGTCAATCTTGTCATCTGTCATGCAGAAGCAGCGCAGTCGGGCCTCGATGGGATCGTGTGTCTTTGCGAAGATGACGAACTTGGCCATGTAAGGGACACAGATGATCTCTCGGTACACCTGAGTGGAGAAGTTGACAGATTCCTGGACTTGCCGACAGTCTATCAACCAAAATCTAGAAAGCAGAGTGGGGTTGGAAAGAAGCAGTGAGATTGAGTATTTGCTGGCTGCCTCATCTTAGTCAAATCAAACCATTAATAGATTTAATTGGGTAACAACAAACTCCTTTTTGTAATACCTGGCAGATACATTGGTGGTGAAGGAGACACAGTCATTGATGAATGTTAATGGAGTGGTTCCGGTTATGTCTTCCCATTGAGCAGGCGTTGTTCCACCTACACATGGACGCAAAAGATCCGATTGATATATTAGATTGTGAGCATATGTCTTGCTGGTCTATTTGCAGGTTTTGTGTGTATGTGTATGTGCTCTCTAACCAGTGATACTACAAAGCAGTCGTAATGTGGGGGTGTCCCCTCCGAAGCCATTAAGGACTGGGTCGGAGTTGGTCTTGGGGACGGGGATGGTCATGGTGATGGGTTTATGGAATTTCCTCCTGCGTGGCTCCAAAGTGACGATGGGGCTGAAGGTGGCCTTGTTGCCCAGGATCTTCCTCACTACATCCACATTCACTGGCTGGGCCTGATGGAGTGAACAGAGGATACAATGACCTTAATTCTTACTGTCAAGAAATCCTACAGAGCGTAAGGTCATGCACAGGTTGGCCTCCTGATTGAAGGGTTTGCTGCAGTGTACTTTGTACCAGGGTCAGACTCCAATCTATGCAGTGTTTCCCAATAATTAACAAGATTCAGACGGCCAACAATAGTCTAATTTGCTGCACCATAACCTGATATTGATTCCAGCTCTGGTCAAACGCCATCAGATTTCGCACAAATATCCTCAGTTTCAAGAGTATGAATCCTAACCACTATGCTGATCCAGTGACTTAACATCAAACATCACCAGCAAGTCAAATCTTTTACTGGAGCATCTGCGAGATGGAATGGCACAGAGGGACAAAACTAGGTAGAGACATAGTTAATCTATGGGGTATTGTCAAGAGGAAGATGAGAGATACCAGACCCAACAATAAGGACGAGCTGAAGGCCTCTATCAAAGCGACCTGGGCTTCCATAACACCTCAGCAGTGACACAGGCTGATTGCCTCAATGCCACGTTGCATTGATGCAGTAATTCAGGCAAAAGTGGCCCAGACCAAGTGTTGAGGGCATAAATGAACATACATAATCATCAAAATAAAAACAAAAAAAGGCTTGAAATGTTTCACTTTATGTTGAATGAATCTAGAATATATGACATTTTAAAATAAATTACAGAAAAAAAGAACTTTTCCATGAGATGCATCAAGTGTACGTAAACTTTTGACCATGTCAACAGATATACTGATGTTTTTGTCAATTACCTGTAGTCCAACCCTTATCCTTTTGGTGAGGGCCCCCTCAGGGAAAACCGCCTGCACTTGGGGCACAACAGTGCTGCTCAGGACGCCTCCTTCAGGACCAATAAGATTACTGTCTTGCTTGATGCGAGACACCACAGCAAAGTATTGTGGGAAATCTCTCGTGATGATACGGCAAATGCGCTTCCTCTCCAGCTCCTCTGGTGTGTCCAGCTCTAGAACAGGACGGTAGCAGAAAGTGACATGTGTCAGGGACAATAATGTAAGACCAAACTGATACGTTTTATGCTGTTTTCTTCGCAGAGGAACTGACCCTCATCCATGCCATTGAGTATCTGGTTAAGCTCCTCCTGTGTGTGTTCACAGTGATGCTCCTTCCAGCTCTCTCCAGTCTCGCTCCTCAGGATCACCAGCTCCCTTTCCTTTCCCCGTAGCGCAGCAAAGTGGGGGATCTCCACAATTACAGGACTGGAGGGGGAGAGGCCAGGTAGTGTGAGTAAGTAAATACAGAATGTCATGGATGATAACATAAAGTGTGTCTAAATGTCTCATGTGTCTCTTTTTCAATTTCATGCCTTTACATATGACACTGCTAGCATTAGCGTCTTACTGCTTATGCCAACAGCCTTGGAACCAATTGGTCAGAGGTGAATGTCTGTCCTCCAGAATCTGTGTAGCTAGTGTTCATCAATTTTGTCCACCAAACACAATCGAGGTGATGGTTAATAAATCATTTTTGAACAAATAGAGACATGTAAACTATGTATTATTGACTGTTTTTGTGTGACTTTAACATTGATCATAGCTGCACTGGCACAATCCAGGCAGATCATTTTGTTTTGTTAACCTCGTAGAACTGTGTTAATTCTACAGTTTACCTGTTGAGCATCAAGACAACTTTCCAGGTATCTAATGAATGTGAGCTGCTAGTTGCTCACCGCAGTTTAAAAGGCTAATTATGATCTATACATTTACAGGTAACATAGCTAGCACAGCAGAGAAGTGGATGATGCTGCAGCAGAGAAGGCGGTTGAAGCTTGAATTTGGAGACTATTACTATAGTCACTGGTTACTTTTATATCTAACTATATTATACTATAGGGTCCTTCCTTACCAACTCACCAAAATTCAAAACGTTTTCAAGTTCATGTCATGGATTTTCTCTGAATGAATGAATAAATAAATAAATAAATAAATAAATAAAGTAAACTCCATTACATTTTTGGGACCTTTCAAAAACTTATAGCTGTACTCCAAATATTCTTTATGTTATGATGTAGATGTAGATGTAGATATTTGTACTGTGTTGACTTCAAGGTATTTTCATTTATGTGTGATACATATTAAGCCTGTTATTCATTCGGTTCAGCAAAGTTACAGTTTATAATGACTTGGTTAGTTGCACACTGGATGATGTTATCTTGTTTTCATTTAACACAATATTAGTCTTAGATCCTTAGTTCCTCAGTTAGAATATATTTTTTTTCCCTTTTATCAATCTTCCGCGGTTGTTGTACTTTTTTAATTTCCTTGAACCTCCTTAACCTCCAAATTCATGGAGGTCCTAGGTGAGTCGGTGTGGAATGACCCTAAATCAATACCCACAGGAGATGCATTTCCCCCTTCAGAACTTTCTTTGACTGTAATAAATATTCAAGTATTTAACCATCATTTCAATACTTACCTGATGTGTAATAATCACAACACACTAGCTACAACACATACTGTATCTATGAGAAGCATGCTACAAGTACAATCCAACATAGGACAAACTCAGCTATCAAAGCAGAACTGTTGAAATTTTCCGTGTGATATTTACTGGGTTCTTTGGCCTGAAAGTGCATGATAATATTTGACACTTTCCCTTTGATTTCAGTTTCAAATATGTCATTTGCCACCCCAAGTGGTGGAAGGTAACATTTGGATATCTAGAATTCATACAGTATGATTGTGTCCATCATTCACTTAGCTTCAGCTCAAAATGGTGAAAAAAAACAAAGCATTTCGTAGCAGCTTCGTAGTTGTCTCTTAAATTTATAATTTTCCTTATTTAATGATTCCCAATTTGTTATTAACACATGGCTACACCGGGGGACTTAGCCCGTCCGGTCAACTCAACCTTTGAACCACACCATACAGGTGAATTTTATCTGGTTCCCTCGCAACTCACAGGCCAAAAAAACATTTAATACTCGCACAAAAAAAAAAAAATGTCTAAGACACATTCATTTACTGTATGGGAAGCATAAAAACAGAAGCACAGAAATGGAAAAGGCTGAGCAGTAGAGGGGGATTAAAGAAAGGAAGCAACAGCAAGTAACGTCCCGGCAATGTGATGTCAAGATGATCATGAGTATCAGAAGAAGTGGGGTACAAGACAGTGGTGCAAGCACGACAGGACAATAATGTTTGGACAAAATAATATCAAAAGGAGGGGGTTTATGGAGGAAAACACTGAGACTGGCATCCATGGATTGTTTCATATGCAAAACTGTTGATTATTTTCCAACCCTACCCAAGGAATTTTGTCCCCGGCGGGCCGAGCTGGAGGATTCTGCTAACCAAACTCTCGCCCTCATTAAGAGGTGGAGGGGCACTGGGGAGGTGGAGTTTACTGTGTGATCCATACGCAGCAGTGAGGAAGAAAGAGCACACACAATGTTTCGGTTGGGTGGAGTGACTTTTTAGCTGCATGTCTACGGAGGCCAAACGTGCTCAAAATTAAATAAAGGAATAAACAAGAAAATAGAACATTAACAATTATAAGAGTGAATATATACATAACGTATAAAATAAACACAAAATTAGAAGCTCATTATTATGAAATGATTCTTTCCTCCTGCTTCTTTTTCTTTATTAATGTCACTTTGATTCAGTTCCAGTAGTCTTTACTTTTAACTTATGTGATCGTTGCTTTCGCTTGAATAAGCATCAAGCCTATGATGCTGTGGGAAAAATTGAAATAAAATAATTTTTCAAATATAATCTGCAACAATGAAATCAAACTGATTAACAATGTCGGAGGATTGTTGGTTTGAGCCACGGCTCTGGCTACATGTTTAAGTTCCTTTGGGAAAGATACTGAACAAGATGGCTGTTCCATTGGCGTTTAGATGGATGTGTGAATGGCTGAGCATAGATTACCACATGGTGCTTCGGACAAAAATCCTCCTATTGCTCCTGATGAGCAGGTCTGCACCGTGCATGGTAGCTTGTGCCATCAGTGTATAAATGTGTTTGTGTTTGAATGGGTCTATCACTGTAAAGTGCTTTTACTAGACCAGAGAAGTCCATCTACCGTATACCAGGATAATGAACTGAAATATAAAAATGTGCTGTATTACTTCACAAATCCATGGTCATATAGACTATTCTGTATTAATCCATACAGTTACTTAAACGGATATATTATTTAATACATTTATTTCGTATTTTAATTCATTCATTTATTTTTTGTAGTTTCAAATATGTTGTAGAAATGTTTGAAATGATACCACTTAAACTCTAAACGAAAAAAAACAAAAAGTTATCATTTAGACTGATAATCAGACTGATCATCTAGTTAAAATCTGGCAGGTTTTGCAGAGTTGAATACTCAAACATTTCATATACACCTAGTAATAAAAACAACATATTCAGTAGCTTTGGTCAGGGAGAACCTACATCATGTCAGTGGTGGAGGTGATGGATAAATGGACAGAGAACTTGAATAACATACTGCGAGCTTAACCGTAATGCAGATGTTTTTATATTTTACTATGTAAAACATTCTAAGGCACATATCAAACCAATCATGGTGCAATATTTTTGCAGGTGGAGTTAATAAGAAAGGTTTCTGTCATTAGAGGTTAGGGGTAAGGTTAAAAAAGAGTTAGACTGCAGCTTTTATGAAAGAAAACAGGGCATGCTGAAGAGCAAAGATTTACAGATCCCTGGCGCTGGGAGAAAGCGAGAGCAGATACACAAACAGTTTTAGTAAGGCAGAGGCAGAGGATAAATTAATCTGAAAGAAAAGGGGCAGCAAGTTGAAAGCATCTTATCAAATGGAATACAAATCAGTGTCAATAGCCCGAATGCAGAGGTAGCTACAGACACTACATCATCCACTACAGAACCTTTTTTTCCTGTTTTACTCATGATTCCTCTCTCTTCCCTGTTACACTGGAGATGCATCTCTAACAAATACACTTAGCAAATTCTATTTTCCAATTTAATTTGAAAGGTTATGGGCACATTCAAACATGAGTAGAAATACTCTGCAGGTACCAGCACACAACTTTTTCAGAGCTACCATTAAATGTATAGTCATTAATACTAATCCAACAGACTTTTTATCAAAATGAGTCAAAAATCTTCTTTTAGGCTGCTAGCTGTCAGTTTTGTGTGCGGGCTGTAAAAAAAAAGAAAAAAAAAAGGGCTCTTCATACTCACCCCTGGCTCTGTAAATGGATAACAAAAGATATAAAAGAAACAGTCATTTCAGCAACAGGGTGGGGGGGTGCTTGCGCACAAGACGGGGAGCTGTGGGAATGCCATAAAGTCAGCAATCGGACTGGTTGCGAAGTAATTCCGCCATGTGCGATGAGAGTTGGCAGAACACAGCCAAAAAAGAGGAGGTCAGAAAAACAAAAATTGAAGCTTCTCAAGGGATAAAACGCCTCTGAGTGTTGAAAGGGCTGCAGACGGATGCAGAGGTTGCTGTGTCTCTGGTGGGCAGTTTTAGCGTCGCTGTGTTTCACAGAACCATGCGTGAATTTTGGGGACGGTGTTTCTGAATGAGCACCGATGGCGATGGGTTTGTTTGTTTGGCCAGAAAATTCAAATATCGACAGGCTTTCCCCTGAATCAATGACTATACCTTTAACAAGCAATGAATCACACAATATTACATCTTCATGTAATATCAATACATTTACGTGCTGTCTGCATTTTTTGCTACCTCTCTATTATTCCTTTCCTCTGAATCCTGAATGTCTGTAACACTGAAGACATTCATTCATTTCATCATCCATCCCTGAAGCCTTACCCGAGAAACTGGGCTCCAGACGGCCCCACCTCGATGAGCCTGCTGGCCAGGCCCTCGCCCTCAACCATTGGGGGCATGGTGGCCAGACGGTGTCTCTTCACCAGCCGGCACGTCACCCGTGTGGGCGCGCTGCACTTCCTGGGTGGGATGATGATGCGCAGGCCGTTGTGCCGGCAACCACGCATGGCTCCGCCCCTGGCATCCACCATGAAGCTGACCAGAAAGCTGATGTGAAAGAGGAGATATTTCCACTAATTAAACACTTTCATCATTGATTCCATTAAGTGAAGAGAGCATAGACACCAAAGCTACTTAGTAGATTGTTTGTGACTAAATTTGTTCATATTAATATGGGGGGGGCAGTTCCGCTGCGGTTCTGATCCGCCTCCGGAGGTAGTATCAGACGCCCTTTTCACACAGAGACTCTGCATTATCACTGCAACAAAGTGTGTCATTTCATACAGTACACCGGCGCAAGAGGTGTGACAGCACACACCATGACATTGAGATCTGTGTGTGTTTTTTAACGTATTTCCCCGGTTTCTACCTGTAAATCTAAACATGTATCCGCCGACCATTTCTAATCATATGGATGCGGTTATAATGACTTTTCGACACATTTCTGCCGAAAAAACAGTGTCAGTCCCGGCCAGCAGAGCTAGGCGGGTACCCCAGTTGATTGCAGTGATTATGTGATAATGCAGAGTCTCTGTGTGAAAGGGGGTTTTGAAACCTTTGCTAAACATTGTCATCTGTGGCATGATGGTGAAACCTAAAATGCTACAGTATGGTTATATGCGGACAGACCAGTGACAATAAACTCAGTGGACGACTCATTACTGTCAGCTTAACAGCATTACATAGGTTACGCTACTGAAAATTAGCTAATATTAGCCACCATATGCCACTGGTCAAAGTAATACTGGACTTAACTTGTAATATACTGTGTGTATATATCTAAAAAGTCAGTCTTTACTACTGCTACTGTTACTCATCATATTTCATCAGCCATGCAGAGAGTGATCTATAGGGGCCATTACGTTGATTTGGCATCTATTTTCTCAGCACTGAATGGACAAAAGATTAACAGTTCTCTCTCCATGAAGCCTGTCCAGTTGCACTTTGACTGCAGGAACTTCAGACTTCTGGACCTTACTCCCATGCAAAGTGGCAAATACAGCATGGATCAGACATCTCAATGAGTGGGGGTGTGTGCAAGTGTGCAATGGGGTGACTTTACAATTTGACACCATACTCAGTTCTAATGTGATCTTACCCTGGCTTCAGTAAAACAACTACACAGTTTTTAAAACACACTGAGACATAGAAACATGTGTTATTGAGTTCAGCAACACAAATGAACAAGAAACTGTTAGAAGACAAAAAGCCCTATTTAGACGATCTATGGCGCTTGTGAATTTAGGGTGTGTCCACGTCCTTTTTGCTAGTTAAACGGCGGACAATCTGGTCGCTAAGTGAAGGCGCAGTAAGGAGGAGGAGGATCACTGCTGTATTCCTCCGTGTATGTGCAACTCTCTGTGGATCAGGCAGAGCGGGTCATAAAAATAATCATCCCGATAAATAACTGGTGGGATGAGAGGCCTGAGATACGTCCTTAATGAAGAAAATATCAATGACATCACCTGCAGCTCACACACACAGTCCAGATTCATAGAGTAAGATAGTTTGGAGCGAAGCAGCTGTCCTGATAAATCCTGACATCCTTTCTCTGGAGAGTTTCCTCTTCAGTTTCAGTTTTACTGCTACATTGTGCCACGATATTTGTTGCAGCGACATTACTGCGTGCATGGTAATGTTGACAATAATTGCAGGCGGGGGGGGCGGCCTCCATTGCTGAAACATACCTCAGTGGTTTACTTCAGTCTAGGAAGAATATAAAACTTTTCCTGTATATTTTTTGCAGTAATTTGCAATGTGATCATATTTTATATAATAGTTCTTTTGGGTATGTTAGAGGAAATGCACAATTCACAAGACATTGTATGAAATCAACAAACATATCCTCAACTTTCACCACCTCTTTTAGCCCAGATATCAACAAGTTAGAGTTTGTTTTCCTCAACTTGCCCATGAGGAGACATAAACTCTGGGACTCTGGATGTGATTTTCTGACAATTTAAGACAGATTCAAATGATCTGACACATTGTAAGAAAAAAATATAAGAGGCAATGTCTGTTGAGGATAGTGACACATACACCTCTCCAGCAGGAGAGCACACTGTGAAGGGAGGAAGAGAATGATGATGATGAGGAGGACAGTGATTAAACCAAGGTGCAGAAGGTCACCTGCTGTGGTCTCCATGATCAGGGCACGGAGAGGAATGGCTAAAAACAACAACCACATCAGACAGAAAGGAATCAAAAGTCAAGCAGAAAAAATTGAGTAAAAGAGGAACCAAGAGAAGGAGAACAGAGCAGACATGAGACCGTCAGACTAAAGGAAAGTGGCAATTTGTTGCGAGCTCTAGGGACATAATGGATAATTGAAACACTGGTTTTAAATGAAAGCAAATTAACTAATTAAGAAACGCTATAATTGAACATAATTAAGTATTTGAAACAAAGCAGCCCAGCTATCAGGACCTTGATAAGATTGGGTTAACTGTTCATGAAAATTCATTAATTTAGAAGAATAGGTGTGTGTATTTGTATTCAGATTGTTTGTGCATTTCATCCTGTGCCCACATACTGTGTGTGTTCAACATGTGTAGAGTGTAACTGTCTCTTTATTGCCTTATTTTGTACTTAATAACGATTCTCTCCAGTCTTACAGAACCTACCCAGAGTGAATGGGGCTGGAGGATAAAGCCACGTTGTCCAGGTTCTCTGTGCCCCAACTCAGACGGTAAGAATCTCTCTCATTCTCTCTAGCAAGCGACGTAACCTGGAATCCGAGAAGAAATGAAAGGAAAAGAGATGACAGGTTGGTCTACGTAATAGAATATCGATAAAGATTGTATCAGGTAAAACAGGGAAAAGACTACTTTTTTATTGTAGTGGCTAAATCATTAAAAGATTCGAGATCTTTCCGATGACAACAAGCGCAGACATTTTTAAAGATAAATACGTAATCATAGGAATCAGTGGTCAAATAGGTAGTCAGATTATTATTAAGTTTTACATAAAGGCCATATTGCTAACATTCTTATGTAGACAAATCCTTTTTTTATCTACAGAATAAATAAAAAGAAGAATAAATAGATCTTTTTCATTTTTATTAGAGGTTTGATTTATGAGAGATCTTTATATCTTGTGTTTTGAGTTTAAAACCTTTATTTCAGAGTTCTCAGTAGCAATAGCTGTCAAACAAATGTTGAAATGTAGTGGAGTAAAAAAAGAAGAAAAAAATTTCCCTCTGAACAGTAGTGAAGAATTACGTAACATAAATTACAAGTACATCAAAGTGGTGCTCCAGTACACAACTTGAATAAATGTTACTTTCCATCACCGCAGTGACTATTAGCTAGTGGCTATAACTATATACTGTACCTGACAGTTGAGCAGCTCATCCATCATGCCTTCGTGTTTAGGGGAGTAGTAGCTGTGGTGGGTTGGTGTGAAGGACCTGTCAGAACTGGAACAGAGAAGAAGACAGTTAGCACAAAACCTTCCAGGAACACTGCCAAAATAAAAGACTAACAGCACTAGGGCTAGCATTGTCTCACACACTTCTTACTTCATACATTTAACATAATACACCAAATCTAACATAAGAGATTAAGAATCTTGGACTCACATACAGCACTGTACTGACGTAACAATGTACTTAAACGTACTTCGAGGAACTTTAAAGTGGTTATGAAAGGCATCACTTTAACACTGATGCCTCTGTATGACCTACATAAGCAAACAAGTCCATTAGTGAGATGACTGGCTAGTAGAGTTTTACTTAATATCTGTCACCAAGTCAGATCCCATTTTATCCAGGTCGGGTTAGTCATGAAATTAATACTCTGCTGGTGCAGCACTATGTACAAGGGGCCACCGGAATCAACAAAAAAATGAAATTCTGTTGTAGTAGCTTCGTACAAAGCTAAACATGCTAACATACTCACACTGAAAATGTTAGCACGGTCACCAAATGTGTTTAGTATGCTTACATTTGTTAGTATTTGGTCATAAATCAAAGTGTTAGACACATTTTAAGTTTTGGCATGATGATGGAGCTACGCACATGAAGAAAAGGGGGCACCAAAGTCATTAGGATTCATCCTCTGTAGATATTATATGTCTGTATAAAGTGTCACATCTGGGCCAAATGGGGTGGACAGAGTACCAAACCAACAATGCCGTCCCTGGAGAAGTTGTCTAGTGTTGCCAAAAAAATCAAAATATGATTTGAATCATACTTAAATATCTAGCTTAACAAAGCAGGAAACACTGTGACCTGTGTCACCAGTCCCGTGTAGACTGTTAGACAGGTGAAATTCAACAGCGCTGAAGATTTAACAGTCCAGATACTTGGCTAGCGTTAGCACATACCTTTGTATTCGACTATGGAGGCATGACAAGGAAGACCAACGATGAAGTATGAGCAGGAGAGGTTGCAAAACACACACGTACATATACAAACACAGGTGGTTAGTTGGTGAGTTTGTTGTCCTCGGCAGGAAAAAGGTGTCATAATTACAAACAGGTACAGACACACATGATTCATGATAAAGTTAGAACAACACACCCCTATCAGTCAATTGACAGGATAAAGGTCTGTAAGGAACAAGATCAACACTAACAGGGCTTTTTTTTTAAAAAAAAAAAATCATGTAATTGTTGTTGCCATCAGCAGTTGTTCTGCTTGGTTGTTAGTTACATGTGACGGAGTTTGACATACCTGTCAACGCGTCCCCCCTCCAGGCTGAAGCGCAGGTAGTTCATTCCATCCAGATACTGTCCCGGCAGGGAGTCGTCTCCCAGCTCCCTGAGGTCCTCAGCCCGCAGATACTCCCCTCCATCACCTGTCATCGTGTCATCGCCTTTGTGAGAGCAGACAGAAGGCAAACTTACGAATGAAGTTTTTCAGGTGATCTAGCTATCGGTCAGACCACTACTGATGGATATGAACTTTCACATCACGTGATCTAAATGAAGCTCCAGGGCTAAAAATATTGCACAGAAAAGCAAAAACAAGCAATTAGTATCAAAGTAAATAGTTTCATCTGTATCATAGCAAAGCTCTACTGCTGTTCCACTACTGTACAGCAGGGGTGCAGATTTACCTGGGCCAATATGTTCTGTATCAGCATAATGCCGTTTTTCCATTACATCTGCCAGCCTGGCTCGACTCCATTTGACCTGGACAAGACCTCCACCACTACTTGCGGTACCATCGAAGAATCACCGCTAACAAATTGGCTATGCTAATTCAGTTACAAGCACGTTTCATTTACTGTAATTCACAGTAAAAGCCCCCCGTTATCTAGTAATTCAAAAGCTTTTATTATGAAGTGGCATCGTAACTAAACATGACTCCCAAAAACAGCTAAAAGCAAACCCGACGAATCAGTAAAAAACACAGCACATGTTTGACAGTACATCAAACAAGAGGAGAGAAACTAAAGAGATTCAGTTCAAAAGCTACAAAAGTACAGATAGCTGAACTTCAAATTTATTTAAAAAAAATCGTTCTCTCAGGTTTTCAGTATTGATTCAAGTGAGCGGCGGCAGTAATGATGGAAAAAATGAATCAACACTGCCAAAGTTTGACTTTGCGCTGCCAAAGGTGCTGATGGAAAAACGGCAATATTCAGAAGGTCTTTTGTGGCACATTAACACTCTCAGGCATATGTGAGTCAAAAGAAGAGTATTTCTAACTGAATTGGCATCTTGCAACAGACACTCATATGATTAAAGTAGTCATCCGATATTTAAAGCTAGAAGTATTTATTAACATTTAAATTCAAGCAGATGTAGTTGTCTTTGGCCCAGGTCTGGCAGATAGCATTATGCTAGGCCAGCATAAAAAGTGAAAAACATACTGCAGTTAGACACAGATGTTCTGGCGCCATTAGTATACAGGCAACCTGGAGGAGGAAGAGTGTATGAAGATAAAGCAAATTATAGTTGACTCAGTCTCCCTAACTGTGTCCTCAAAGTAGGTCACTGTGTTATCATACAATCCACAGATTAGTCTATAAAATGCTACGACTCTTAAGTTGCCCTCAACCAGCCTTCACAAAAAAATCTCTGGGCTGTCACATCCATTTCATTGTGTTATTTGCTAACACCCACTTGCAGCTAATGGACCAGAGCCTAAGTTGAGGTAGAGTTTAGCTTAGCAGCTTCCAAGGGAGTTATCATTTCCCAATGTGTGATTGTTAGGTTTTGTTATGGTTTTTGTTAGCTTTTATTTTTCACTCAACACTTTGAGAGAATACCAGCTAGAAAAAACTGCCCCTTTTTGTCCCTGTTAACCCCCTTAAACCACAAAATATTCTTGTATTCTTTTTGACATGTTAATTAGCAAGTGAAGTAAGCTGTTTCCCCATTGCTTCATGCTAGCTAGCATGAACATGTCCTGACACCAGCCGCATTATGCAACTTAGAACTACAAGATGAGGCTATTACGGATCTTCAGTTCAAATTTACATTTCCCAAAAGTTTCCTTAGATTTAAGGAAATAAAATGTATTGATTAAGCCTCTTCTTATAAGGAGACCGTCATGAGGCAAACCTTCTTGGCTCTCCACAACTTCAGCTTCTCTCTGTGCATCACCGGTCTCCAAATATCACATTAAAGTTAGTATTGTAGCTTTCAACCAAACAGCAGTCGCTCTAGGCTCATTCACCATGCTTAACACACTACCCCACTCCTGGAAAAATCAGAACAGCAAGTCGTCACACAAAGCACCGTGCTGAATACCTTCCTCCTCGTCCATCGAGTCGTCTGATATAACGTCATCATCAATGCATCTCAGTGCTGCGGGTTTGATAGCACAGTCACTCACTACCTCCTAAAACCTACTAATGCCAGACAAAGACCTCAAACTGTCCTTAAAAGGAAGACAGAAGCATGTAACACAATTTGGGCTTAAAATACCACTAAGGTATCTCTTTCCGTTCGAGGGCTATGTTGTCAGTTGATGTTGACAAGCCTAAGTGTACAACATGACTCACCCTCTTCATCAGAGACATCCAGCACTTCAGTCATGGTCTCTGGCACGTTCAGCTTGTGTTTCTCTGTCACAGTCTGGCAGCACGGGAGGAAAAAGATCCCATTAGACTCATTTCACACCACACTCAGCTGTCTGTCTACTTAGTAGACCTGGCCGAAACCAATGTAGTGTAATACGACAGCAGTGCAACATATACTACCTTCATGAAGGTTATAATGTTCAGTTTTTGTCCAAACAGTTGTCAGTTTGCATTATACTGAAATGTCTATATAACATGTACTCTCATTAACATAAATAGGGTGGACATTTCAAGCTGTCACTTGCAATGGAAAGGTATGTGCATGTTAATTAGCTCCAAACATGAGTTCTTAGTATTTGTATAGAAATGGAAATACAAAAAGTTAATAACAAATCCAAAGAAATGTATTTGGTCAACAGATGTGATCCAGAACCAGAATTTCTTCAATTTAGTTGAACTTTTTTCTAGACACCTGTGTTTTCTTTGGACCTGCAATTCATTAAAACTCAAAACTTTTCATTCAAATAAATTTCTGTAAGGTCATCATCTATTCACTTACACAGTTGCTTTAAACAACATTTATCACATGACGTCTCATGACATTTCCATTCCATAACAGATTCTAGCTGTCTCTAACATAACCTTGCACGTCAGCTCCTGAGGGGAAACGAATTTGATGTTTTTAAAAATGTGGTTTGTTAAATGTTGTAGGTGTGTGACATACCGTCGTGGTGGTAATGATCTCCTCAGTGACGACCCTCAGCGTGTCCACCACAGAGATGTAGCCCAGCCTCCGAGCAATACCCAGAGCAGTGTTACCATTCTGGACAAGAATGCACAGTGAATGAGAGAAATATCTGAAATTATATATAGTCATACATATATATCTGTGTGTTTGTGTGTGTGTGTGGGGAAGGGGTCTCTGTACACACCACAGTGATAGCATTGGGCTTGGCACCATTCTGCAGCAGTACGTTGATGATGTGTGTGTTTCCTTGCTGGGCTGCCTGGTGAAGGGGAGTGTATCCATTCTGGGAGGGAAATAACATGGGACATTAAAGTGAAAAGGTTAAATTGACCATTAAATCAATTAATCATGTATGGTTTAATGTGATTCTACTAGAACATTTGTTACAGATGTGTTTCTCTGTGGTATGCATAGACTTCTAATTCGAATAATTATTGAAAATACACATTTATAATTACATAATTAGGAAGAATGTCCATATATATATATAAATATATATGTATATATATACAAAGTTATTATCCTTATTAAAGCTGAATATTTTGTACATAGTAATGTTGAGGAAAAGAGCCATTATAACATTAAATATATATATTTTTATAACATTAAAAATATTTAATTTAACTGTTATTTAAAATAACAGTAGAAGCAGCATGTGAGACACAATAATAAAACGTGATGATATTAAGATAATTATTAAGAAATGCGTGTAAAAATAGAACATGAAGGCGTCAGATAAGATCGTTTATCTGAGCCCTGCAACCATTTACTTTTACTCAGTTTCAGTACCTTGGTCTTGGCATTGACGCTGGCTCCGTTTTGAAGTAGGAAGTTGACCATCTTGGCGTTACCATAGTGACATGCTACAATGAGCGGGGTGTATCCCAACTGCAATACAAAGACAAATCTGTTATAATCCTCCGATCATGAATAAGACTAAATGGCGAGTTACATTTATGTGGCATAATTGTAAAAGAAAATCTGTCAATACATTTGTAAGATGTGAGATGGCTTTCAATAACATTTTATTACAACTGGCATGAAAAAATAGGGACTGATCATACTTTGGTCTGTTGGTCGAGATTGGCTCCGTTTTTTGCAAGGATCTCAGAGACAGCCACTTTGTCCTCCTGTGCTGCCAGATGGAGGGCAGTCAGGCCACTCTGCACGAGGAACACATACATACATACAGTTACTACATGCACAGCAGCCATATTCACACCACATTCTGTCTTTTATCAGTGTTCTATAAGGTAACGCAGCTAATCCAACACTGTAAAGAAAATACATTTTGTTTTAAAATCAGCAGTTTTGGTACAGTATGTAATGTCAGTTCAATATAATTCACAAACACTGTAGCTGCAATTGCAGTAAACAATAGGTGAAAACCACACTAGCTGAAAGTAGTGTAAGCGTCTTATATTATGTCATATACACCCAACACCCTTGGCATGGTAATATGATGCTGTAGTTTTGAGGATTTATTGAAGTATCACACAAATCCAACCCAGATTTGTTCAGTACCTTAGTTTGGACATTGATCTGGGCTCCCTTGCTTATTAGCAGCGCAGCCATGTCTGCATGGCCCTCCTGGGAGGCCAGATGGAGCGGAGTGACGCCCTGCTTGGTCAGAATGTTGGTCTCGGCTCCGTACTTCAGCAGCACTGTGGCGATTTCCATCTGGTTCTTCTTGGCCGCGATGTGGAGGGGAGTGTAGCCGTTCTGATGCACGGAGACAGCGGGAGAGAGAAAACGGTGTCACTGCTGGATGTTAACTTCGACCGCACGTTGTTGACTTCAAATGCCAAAAGGTTTTTATTTTAGAAACTAAAATGAACTTGTAGTTCATCCAGTAGGGTTGTTATGTAATCTTATTAGCACCAAATGTATTTAACACCACATGAGTCCATTGTTTTGGCATGGTAGTAGTTTCAACACACACACACACACACACATTGCTGAAGTAAACATCATTTTGACTAGCATTACAGAATAAGGCTGGCTATATTCACTGCCAGCGACTCCCGTGTGTAGAGTTAAATCAACAATGGATTGATCCTATTAAAAAGTAAAGCTTGCGTATCAAACCCTGATGCATCTTCCTCTATTGTTCTCTGAAAAACTCAAATACTGTCAATGAGTCACACTGTTGCGCTGGTCCTCTATTACCATGAACACACATCTTAGTTGACACAATCCAGGTGACGCATCCACTGTCCTGCTGCCCCAAATGCTCAATGGCACACAAAATGTCCTTTTTTAAAGTCGAAATTACATTATACGGTATACATCTGTGGAGTCGTCCGACAAAAAAAAAACAAACAATGCTGCCTCATTTTATTTGTTAAATTGTCTTCCTCTGTCATATTCTGTAGACCTATGTTCTGTTACATACAAACAGAATAATGCAAGGTAATGTAATGTTTGAATAACATGTCTATACTATAAAAGCAACCGTGTGGGAGAACGATCTATTTAACTGTTAGTGCTCAAGGAGGAATCAAATAATGGCAATAAAAATATACTGCCAAGTCGTACCAAGCCTGAATATCACATCATGAGGTGAGAAACTCGTTGACACATCAGTCAAGCTCTTCGGTGTGATTTCTAGGTGAATTTCATCCTCTCTGCTGCTAGCACTGGAGGGTTCTGCTTGTGGGAGCTGCGTGTTTCTGACGGCTGCGTGGTCCGATTAGACTCAGTTATGAGAAAATAAAAGGCTTTTGAGTTTTGAGGCTAACGTCTGACTTAAATTGAAAGGAAAACATATCTTTACTTCTGGCTTAACTTTCCTTGTACCATCTTATTGTCACTGAACCTTCCACTCAGCTCTCCCTTTATCTCTTCGCTGTGCACTCTCACCTTGGCCATGGTGTGGGGGGACGCTCCTTTATCCAAAAGCAGGAGCGCCACCTTCTGGTTATCGTAATGTGCTGCGACATGGAGCGGGGTGAGGCCATTCTGTAAGGGGATGGATGGTGAGCGCACCTGGATTAAACAGCGGTTAGTGCAGCACCAAGCCATTATAACACTACACACACACAAACACGGTTAACAGTAAAGGGTTATAGGGGAGAAGACTGCAGGTTATATTAGACAGCAACAGCTGAAAGGATCGCTGAGCGGCTCCTTATTATGATGCAAAGACGAACATATTTGAAGAAAAAAAAAGGAATGTTGGTGTCAAAATGCTTCTGTTATCCGTTTTATGTTTTCTGGAATAAAACAAAGTTAATCCAAATGAAGTAACGGCTGATTTCATTGAAACTAGGCTTACCGGTCCTCCTTCAGTCAACTTAACCTCAATGCAGAAAAATAGCAAACAGTTTTGAATTTAAATTCTAAACATGCAGGAAAAGGATTAACAAAAGCATTTACAGTAAAAACAGGAACAACTACAACATACAGCTTTTATGTTGGATAAATACCTTCCCAGCCGAATCAGGTGGAGCGCGACGCTGTAGCAGAAGTTTGGCTACATCCAGGCTCCCGTACTTGGAGGCCACATGCAGGGGAGTAAAACCTTTCTGTGGAGGGAAGCAACCAGAGAGGAGATTGAGAAGCACACTTCAAGATGGTGAATGCAGGATATCTCTCTGCACAGCTGCTCAGAGCCTCCAGCTCTGGAGAGAGCCGGGTGCACAGCCAGACCTTCTGGAGGAATACACACCCGGAGTAACATCTGATTCTGCTCTGATCTGGAGCTGTGTACTGATGTGAGGCTGCATCGCTGCTAATGAACACACCATTAAACATCCACCGCTGCTGATGAAAATATATCTTGCGTGACTTAGTCACAACTGTTCACAGGCGAGGTAGTGTTTAAAAGTTGTATTCCTTTTCACTCTCTCTAGGAAGTTGAAGTGGCAGGCGATCAAATGAACCGCACTGTTACCTTAAGTAAAGTTATGGATTTCTCTGCTTGAAACATTGTTGGAAGCATTTGTGACAATGTAAGCGCACAACTCAACAAACTACATAGCAAAGGTCTAGCTGTTCTTATACAGAAATCTTACTTATAATCAACTTTGGTCAACTTGTATCGAAGTCAAACCTCATTTGGCAATGGCCATTGTTTTTCTGTTAGTGGTTCCTCTGATCTCGCCTTACATCCAGAAATACTTGTATGATTTCAATAAACAAGACAGACCAATTATTTTCCCTCACAAATTGTATTGTAAAAAATGTATAAACATTTATTGTATTACATGTTTTCAGTCCAACACCTCAGGAGGTGAATAGAGTACAAATATTGAAGTGTCTCTTTCACAGACACATTCTATTGTTGACATTTATTTCTGACATCATCATTGTTTATGTATATCATAGGTATATCCTACAATGGTTTCTGATAAGCTATCTTCACCACCACCTTGTTACTGACATGAAACAATAAAGACTTGGAGGCTGCTGGCACGCTGATGCAATTCTATGTAACCCTAAATAAAAACAGTCTTTTAACTTCCACATTACAACCAGCAGAGGGGGCACTTTAACTACTTTGAAATACAGCACTAGACTGGAGCTTACAGAAACCACATGATCAGTGTGTTTATGACTGAGCCCTGCCCACAGAGGGAGCGATCCTTTGTTTGTCAAACCCAGAATTATATCTGATGTAATAGGGGATCGAAGGAAAAAAAAAATGAAAAGGATGGAGAGGAGAGGGGTGGAGGAGAAGAGAGAGGGTTTCCCGAGACCGAGGCCTGGAAAAAACACGTTGTTCAATGCAAAAAAAAATCAACGATAAGGACCATTATGAACGTGCTTGGATGGATGGAGGGTCTTGCGCTTGCGTGACAACAACTTTCCCTGATCTGGTTTCCATAGCGACGGCCACACCCTTCCTCCTGAGAGACAGCCCAGAGAGAAAGGGGCGAGAGGAGGAACACTGAACGCCCTGCATTAGAGGACGCTGTGTATCAACCAGGTGAAGGACTCATCCGTCCTACAATGGATGTACAGTAATGATCTGGACTGTGCAGCCTCCTCTGGTAAACACAGTGACGATGATAAATCACTTGACTGCATTCAGGCTACATGCACAATTCAGAGAAAGGCGGCTCTACAATGTCATCAATCATTCACCACAAGTGGGTCAAACAGACAGAGACCTGCTCATGCAGTAACGCTCAGGCTTCAGGAGAGACCACCATGGGACCACTGTTTGCTGTGTACGTGCACTCCATTTTTTCATCAGTGCGTGACTTTAAGTTGTTGTTGTTGCACTTTTGTTACATTCATTTAATCTGGTTACATCCCGCAGTGTATTTTGTGTTTCGACAGATTTGGTTGTTTTGTTTTTATAAATACACACAACTCATAATTTGTCCTACTCAAAGCTGCTACAGATTATAACAAATAAATCAAACAAATCCAACTTAGAGTAAAAAAAGACCCCAAAATGTAGACATCAGATGGCTCATAGTTTGCCTATGCTTGTTAAGATGAGGTCACGGTTCTCCAAACACACAATGCGATTTTGTTTCCATTAGTGACGGTAATGCTGTTGTTGAGCTCATATCTGGATTTTACAACAACCGCTTGGCTTAATCCTGGTGTCCTACAGGTCACCAAAAATAAAGATTCCAGAGTTCAACAAAAAAAAAAAAAAACACCCTTCAGTGATTAAACAACGGGAAAGGATCTCTAAAACACCTCAGACACTGCCAGACTTATCTTCCTAGCAGGCAGTTGTCTTTTGTTCTGTGCAAATAGGATACGTGTCTGGAACTGTAGCTGCAGGCTAACAGTAAGCTAGCATTCAAGTGTTTTTCCTCTCTTTCTTTCTTCTTTCTCATATGAACTGAAAGCTCATTTCAGCCAATTTTTAATCAGAATCGAGACAAGGTGGAACGTGTACATACAGCAGGCTAACATGCTTAGTGCATTGGGGAGAGTTGGTCATACACAGCTACTTCCTCATTTATTCTTAAAAGTCCTCTGTGTTAGTCCTTAGTTTGTCACTGTTGTGGAAGCATAGATAACAAAGTTGGAGTCAGGGCTCAGTTAGCCTAGCTTAAAGACAGGAAGCCGGAAGAAACGCCTTTCACTGCTCCATTTGAAGTGAAGAAATAGTTTGTCAGAAACAGTTGCGGCATGCAACTTCCCCTAAAACCACAAACGGTAGTTTGTGGTCGGATGAAACAAAGGTTCAAATGAACTAAATGATAGCCAACATTAATCAGTGAGTTTTAGACATGGTTGGTGGATGTATTTAGATTTTTGGACAAAGCTAGGCTAACCCCCGCTACCCCGATCCTCATTTAATGGGATAATTAATGCTCCCTGAATGCTTCTATGAAAGGGTTAGTTGTAAAAGCACTCAAATTAAAGGACAGAACATGTTTCCTCGACCCACCTTGGTGGCCAATGAGTGTGAAGCTCCGGCCTCTAGCAGGACAGAGGCAGTCTCCACCTGCCCCTCCCTGGCCGAGATGTGGAGGGGGGTATAGCCGTTGGTTGTGGCAGCATCTGGATGGGCCATGTGTTGCAACAGCAGCTGCACGATCTCTGTTTTTCCTAGACGGGACGCAATGTGGAGGGGAGTCTGGTCCTCCTGAAGATGACACAGTAGAGGAAGAATGGTTACCTTATTCTACATGATGACAAAAAAACTACAGCCCTTTCTGGCGTGCCACTTTAGATAACAGCTGTCTCACCCGTGCTCTGGCATCCACTATTGCTCCATTCCTCAGCAGACATCTGACCACCTCCACCTGACCTGCCCTGGCTGCCATATGTAACGCCGTTTCTCCACGCTGTAGACACAACACACAGCAGCGTGTGGATCAGATCAGTCAACAAACACATATTCAACTAAAATATGCACTAATTTAATTTCTCTGATGACTCACACAAAACTACTAAATTACAAGAGAATGCATTATTATCTTTTCCGTCACTTTCCCTGTCTCTGATTCGCTCGCTTCCCATTACTTACAATATTGCTGACGTCAGGCGAGGCCCCGTTCTGCAGCAGCAGCAGGACTATGTTCAGGTGACCCATGAAGGCTGCAACGTGGATCGGAGTCAAACCAGACTGGACAGAGGAAGGAAAGTAAAAGAGGAAAAATAGGATAAAATGTCAGTCATGTGAATCATCAATTTTTATTTTTTTTTAACTCGAGTAGAGCTAAGCGAAGGTATTAATATGCAAATTGTGAATTATTTAATCTGGCAATTGCTAGCAATGTATGTGCAGCCAAAAGATACTTCTCTAGACAAACTGGTTTGAATCAATTTTCAAAAACAAAAATACAGGAACTGCCAGACTTTTGCATTTAGATTGTGTGTTTTCTCCTTCTTTCTTCCATCATTGTATATATCATTTTGCATTCAAAAGGGAAGAAAAATAAATCAATGAATAAAATGTACAATGTTTCTTCCTGGAGGAGATGTTGTCAATCCTTTTCTCTTGTTTTGCAGATCAGGCAGCTTGAAAAGTAGCCCAGGCTTGATCACCCTGTTGCCACTGTCCCAACAAGGGCCTTCTGCACAAAATCCTGGGCAGAACGGCATGCTGGTATATCCAAGCCTTGAAATGCCCAGGCATCCCAGACTTGTCAATATTGGTAAGCCAGGCTGCAGATTCTGTGAATTGCATCTGATTCCCTCAGGCTGCAGTAAAAGAGTTTCCCTAGGGTCTTGACTGGCTTTTCTGACGGTGTTGGAATGATGGTCTCAGAAGTTGTGAAGTGGAACTCCACAAGTTTCCCATTCTCCAATACAAGGTACCTTGAACTTCATGGTTTGAAGCTCATCCTCGCTCATGAAATGAGCTTCTCCAGTCCTTGTAAGATCCATCTGCTGCCACAGACTAATGATTGTCCATGTAGGCTCTGATCTGTCTCTGTCAGGGGTCCTGGACACTCCACAAATTCATGGTGCAGCCAGTTATCATTCCGATTTCAAGCTTGTGCCGCTTTGATGTTGAAGACCCAGAAGTAACTCTCATCTGGAAGTTGTAGTAGCAATCCAGAATGAGGTTGTTGATCTTGCTAGGAACATGGTGTCTACGGAGAGTCTCTTCAACCAGCGTTGTGACAGCCCTTGTATGCTCCAGGCAGCCAGGTGTTTCAGAGATCTTGCCTCTCTGAACTGATGTGTCGATGTAATCACTCTTTAAGAGGAGCTTTGACAGCCGCTGGGACAAGGTGCTGGAAATATATCTTGCCCTCCATGCTGAGTGGTGAGGTGGTTCTAAGCTGGTCACTTTCTTTGGAGTTCTTCTCCCTGGGGATCCAAATGCCCTCAGGATTTTTCAACAGTTGCTAAAGGAGTCTCAGACAGCGTTTGTTCAGACTGTACGATACCCACTAGGCCCAGGGGCAGAAGCTGATTGAGCCAGTTACACAAAAAAACTTAAAGGAATCCTGAACCTCCTACATCTACTATCATCCGGACCTGCTCTCTTGTATGACTGTTTGGTTAAGACACACATGTGATAGCAGCGAAGCCTTGACCCATCATGTACCCCGCACTAGGTTCAAAGAAAAAGAAACCGTTTCTGTTCATTTAGGTTGCACCTAGGTGTGTTACTCACCTCTGTAATGGCCTGGATAGAGGCTCCATATTTGACCAGCAGCTCCATTACTTTCACTCGGTTCTTCTTACAGGCTATGTGCAGCGGAGTGAAGCCATTCTGTCGGTTAAACATGGCGCACAAGGTGAAGGGTGAAGGGTGAACCCAAACAATATTTAACATTCATCTTAGCCGACTGAGTCTGCATCTTAGAACTGATGGAATTTCTGGAATAGGATTAAAAAAGTTTCAAAATATCTCTGAGTCATACCAGCGCCCTGGCGTTGGGGTTGGCCCTCTTGTCCAGCAGCAGTTTGGTGACTCTGTAGTGACCGCAGTGCGCTGCCACATGTAACGCCGTCAGGTAGTCCAGCGTGACATCGTCGACGGGAGCCTTGTGCTGCAGAAGGTGTTTGACACAGTCGACGTGGTCGCCTTGTGCCGCCATGTGAAGAGGAGACAGCCCATTCTGAAGTGTGGAAGAGAGATAATGATGGAGATAAACATTGTCATAATCATGTCATTACAAAGATAAAAGAAAAGTGAATGATGGACTAATATTTCTTTTTGTTTGCAAAATGAAACAGAGAGTGCTTGAAATGTTGTCTTAGCTAGAATTAGACCAGAACATTGATAATATACATTAAAATAGTGGATATTCAACATTTTAGCCTGGTTTGGCACATTGATTGGAAATAGGGGTGGTAAGTGGACCACATTAGCGATATACCATTACTTTTAGTATTACAGATTTTTCACATTTTTCACATTGTTTGAAATGTTTATGTGTTGTATTGTATTCTAATCTAATGTAAGTACACTGTTCAACACACACATATATAACCACAAAGAGGGTTACAGCCTAGAACTATATCATGATTCAGTCTATATACAATCTATATTGGGCTACTAAATGTACAGAACCCTAACGTATGAAAATAATAACTCTGAGGATGTTGTTGTATATGTACACTAACTACTTTAAAAATGTGACACAGCTTGAAAAGGTGACTTGAGTGACAAGCGCCTGTCTCTTTGACTGTAAAAGGTGAAAGGTGACACACCTTGGTCCTGGCCAGTAAAGGTGCTCCTCTCTCCAGCAGCAGCTCCACAGATGTGTCGTGTCCACTGCGAGCTGCACAATGAAGGGGGGTCAGTCCATCCTGCAGGACAACAAACAGTGGTTTCACTCACTACGCTCGGTGTTTACACGCAGAAGTCCTTAAAAAAATAACTAATTAGCTGCTGTAATATAAATACAGCCATGTTTCTGTCTAAACGCAGGTGGAGCCAGCGACTAACACAGGCTGGATGTCGTTCGTGTTGGTTGGATCGAAATATAGCTAATAACACGACTGTCCTGTGAGCCGCCGCACACCAACAGAACACCACAAAGGTCAGGTTGTCCATCCAGTCGGATACTGAATTTAATCCGCTGACCCACTGAGGTCCGGCTCATCTGACAACAACAGCATTAAGCTCATATTCACATCTGTTGTCACTAATGGAGATGATGATAACGAGCTGGTCATTTTATGCTCCTGTGGATTTAATAGCAGAAACATTTGACCCCTGTGGAGAAAAGGGGGAGGAAGGGGAGGATGCATATTGTGGCGCGGTTTTGATATTAACTCCAATTTAATCAGGATGTTCAGTCTGCAGTTCACAACTAAAATGATATTACAGTGCCATAGTTCTGTTTTTGATGATACTCACTCGTGTTTTAGCATCAATCTGAGAGCCTCGGTCCAGCAACAGACCGACCATGTTAGTGTTGCCACGCTTAGACGCCACATGTAGAGGAGTTATCCCATTCTACAGCGGGGGAGAGAAAATCAAGTTTAAGGATGTAGTAAGGCACATTAAAACATTTCAGTGTTTTGATTAATTAAATTTTAAGTATTAATTTAAAGGTTAATGATATTGAGTTTGAATTCACACTCAACTGTATACAGCTGCACATTTTTAGAGTAATTAGCTAAAGAATATAAAATACAGTAAAAAAACAATTAAAAGTGTAATCTATTCAAAAGCAATACAAACGTAATTCTTTAAATAGTGATAGCTCTGTCAAACATTTTAAACACACATGATTTAAAACAACACAGCCAATCCCACGAGGCCCAGGAAGAAACGCTTCTGAGCTCCACATATTATGCGGAGTGCACATTGTTTTTTTCTTTTTCCCGCAGAGGTGAGAAAGGAGCTATTTTCGATTCAAACTCACATGGATAAAAATAGAGCGGCCAAATTTTTTTTCAGGATTATACTGATTGAAGGGACAAAACACACATCCGACAGGCCAGGAATGAGAGTTAGCAATGTGTACTGCTGAGTTAGCTGGGGGGGAGGAGGCAAGAGATGTCTGGCCTTTGGGATGG
The DNA here is from genome assembly GCA_963678695.2 of Diplodus puntazzo. Taxonomy (NCBI): domain Eukaryota; kingdom Metazoa; phylum Chordata; class Actinopteri; order Spariformes; family Sparidae; genus Diplodus; species Diplodus puntazzo. Next base: position 12,867,493 of record OZ023170.1, on the reverse strand, counting down.
AAAGGGATGACAGGGACTGAGATCTAGATTTGCTTGTTGTGTAGTACCTTCATTATGGCAGCTTCGAGAGAACAACACATTTAAAAAAAAAAAGAAAAAAAAATCCCCCTCAATATGACTGCGACTAATTTGCAAAATATGGCGTCAGCTCAGCTCAACAGGACTTGGCAGCCTGAGAGAGAACGAAGCTGGACACCAGGCTGGGACTGAACACATCCTCTGAGACGGCTTGAAGTACATTTTCGAAAACGCTCTGTTTTAGCTGCTGTCCCTTCGATGCCTCTCTGCTGACTACCCAGTCTGCTCTGATTGATCAGCTCCCATATGCCTGGGCCAGCAAGCTGAAACTTCAATGGCTATTGGACTCTCGACAACAAAGTTCAGCAGACATCTCTGCAACACCGTACATAAATAGAGTGACGCACGAATGAGTCTTCAAGCCCAGAAACAAGTTACCATTTTTGGACTACCGGTTCTCTCATCTCAAAGTTGAGTGGTTTTGTAATAACGTCTGTGGCTAACACAAGCTAAACAGATTTTCACATTTTGTTCTTTAACTCAGCGAACACGAGGACTTATCTACACACTAGTCCGTCTTTTCAGGCCCACTTTAGTTACAAGCTATTCTAACTCTGACTTCACAACTTGTGCATTGATCACTTTATATACAACCTGTATAGTAAATGTGTTATAAAATGTTTAGTTTTGGTGATGTTTAATCATGTGTCCGTGATGTAGTCTGTTTTTAGCCTAACATTAGCTTTTTACTGCTAGAGATTTAATTCACACTTCAAAAATCATAACAGTGATGTTCATCTGTGAATGTTAACTTAATGAACAAAACGTGCAAGTAGCATAAACTTGTGTTTAACAGATTATTTTCTGCAATAATCCAAAATCAGACTTAATAAATCCATACATGTAGGCTTTTTGTGGAGGGAACCAGGGCCGTGCTAACTTCGGATGTTAGCTACAGAAACACCATCGCTACAGCACCTTATGGCTTTGGCATCAACACTTGTTGATGATGTTTTAAACCAGCAATATTTAGTAGTAGTCCCTTTAAGAAAAGTACATAAAAAAAATGACTAGACACAAAAAAGTTTCCGATTAGGAAATAAAAGTATTGGCTAATAGTCCTGATATTCAGTCCCCAACAATAGTGTATGAGTGTGCAAGTGCTTCAGTAGAATATCAGTGTTTTTCAATGTACTGATCTGATTCAAATAACCGTGCGTATCAGGGAGGGATCCTACCCTTGCCGTGAAGTCGACTGCCGCCCCTCGGTTCAGCAGGAGCGTGGCCACATTAACGTTGCCATAGTGGGCAGCGATGTGCAGGGGGGTGAATCCACTCTAGAAGACAGACAGGAAAAGAGACAGACACACAGGAAGGGGGCAGAGAGGTCAGACATATTTACTTCACGTCCCCAAACTCACTTATCTTGATCTTTTTAGTCTTCCCAGCATGCAGCAGTCGCATCAAGCATCGAAGGTGAACGAAAATTGAACCAAAGCAAAGGAAAAGTGAACAGAAAAGTCACAGGAAAAGAAAAGTAAAAACCGAAATTTGAAAAGTGTTCAAGTCAGAATATGTAGCACCCATACACACAACCCCAATACACACTTCCATGCAAATTATCAACCAACGAAACAAATGAAAAGGCAGAGCTTTTTCCTCTGCCTTAAAGAAATAATTTGAAATTAATAAGAAAAGCAGAAAAAACAGATGTACAGTACACACAGATTGTCATCAAGACTGACATGAAGATGGACAAACAATATTAGGTTCCCAAAACAACACCAAATTATAGTAAAATCATAACTTGGCACGTGACAAGAAGGGTAGATTTCTGATCAACACCAAAGTGCACTATGTCAACTGTACATCGTAGAAGTATCAAAGAGTTAGCAATGAGAGATATATGAGAAAAGTTAGAGATTGCAAGAGCAGGTTTGAGGAGTTGTGAAATTCTTGCCTTACCTTGCCATTCTGTAAGTGTGGTCCGATTTAATGTGGAAAAGTTTGTTTACAAAGTGTGAAGAATACAGTGACTAACGTGATGGTTTAAAAACTTTACACAGTCAAAAAGCTTAGAATGGTGCAAATGAAGGTAGCGTGGATGCAACATGCTATTCAGCGCCAGGTCTTTGGCCAAGCAGGTCATTATTTGTAAGGCTTTTTTTTCTAAGCTTCCCATGCCGTTACTGATTTGCATTGTTTGCGGTAGTAACAGAGTAAAAGTTATACATCAGTAATTATTCTTGTGTAGCCAAGCATGCATTTGAAAATACTTGTTCAGGTAGCTGGTAAGTATGGAAGACCAGGACTGCCAATATTACAGTAAACTCTTCAATTTCAGTATTTCAGCGCTGTAAATATAGCCTTTTCTTAAAACTGGGCTGCCTGTGCTGTGGAAAGATGCAATTATTTAAAAAAAATGTGTGCTAGGCCCAGAGAAAACTGGGCTGTGGTATTTGATGAGAGGTAAACCCTACAACAACCAGGGCCCCTAAGCGCTTTAGCTTGTAAGTGTCGCACTGCGAGTTGGACAGTGCTTGGTTTCGACTTCAAGCTGGTCTCAAACTTTTTCGTATCACAGCATCTTGATTCGTCCCTTCAGCACTGCCTCAATTGAGAATTTGATCTGAGTTTCACGAGCGGCCGCTATCTCGACGGAAAGCCTGAGTTGAACAGACTTTGGGTAAAGAGAGTCTGGGTAAAATGCTTGGTTGGTTTCCCATAGGTGGGGTTTGACGAGGCAATTGTTTGTTTGTTGAAGCCTCAACATCCTGTTTTTTTCTCTGTAAAAAAAGTTATAAATAAAATATTAAAAAAAAAAAATTCTTGGTTGGGCGCTTAAGGTTTCACTATGATTGACCATAGAGACGGGCATACAAAACCCATACAAAACTTGCAGAAGCACCATCTGTAGTTTGAACAACAGCACTCTGACAAAAGTGCCAATGAGGCATTGAGACAAAAAATTGTGTTTACATTTTCACATTCAAAACTGCGTGAAAATTCTATTGGCAAAAAAATTCCATTCATCCAAAAAAAAAAACACACTGCCATATACAGTTAGCATGAAATGGACTATTAATTCTAACTTCTGATCTAAATTTGAACAAGTTTGAGTTTACGTATTTTCAAACATAAAAACAAAAGTCTGAATTTTTATATTTCTTTTCAATTTCATCTCATCAGCGTACAGATGGAAAGTGACATTTCAATTTGAGTAAATCAAATATTTTTTTTTCTTTTGGCAGCACTAGCCTTCCATACATAAGAAGGTATCTACTGTATGCAGTATATTGCTATTATTTAACCAGTACTGTCTTAAACTAAGTAGTTCATAGTGCATCTCTAGAAATCATGCATAACAACAAATACGGACATTTACAAGACAGACTAGTGGACAATATACATTCACAGCTATTTCCTAAAATTCATCAGCACAGTATTCATCCAATCAAAACCTTGCAGGAGGGAAATGTAATCATTTAAAATGAATCACTAAACCGCACATCTCAATGAGGATGTTGTTTAGTTTTTTTTTCTAAGGCTCGCACGAGACAAAAACAAAGGGGGCTTTCTGAGCCGTTGATAAAATGAATATAAAGTTAAAAAAAAAAAAATGAAATGCATACAGACAGAATGAATAAACAAAACTTTAAGCCAGAAACTAAACAGAAGCAGACTGTGCGCATTCCCTGAGCGCAGGAGACACGGCACTAGCTTGGCCATTCGTGTCAGCCGTGCATGTTGGCCTCTCGATACAACAAAGTAAAAAGAAACGGTGGGAAAAATGAACCAAAGGATTTCTTTGGGATCTCTTTTACACCATGCAGTGCTGTGGACGTGGAAAAAAAAAATAAATGGTGGCAGGAAAGAAAAGATAAGTAACAAAGGGGATGGGACTGTACAGTGAATCTGTGGAGAATTAAAGGAGCGTGTGTATACCTCAGTAGTCCTATTGACCATCATCTGAAGCAGGAGGAATGAGGGAGGGAAAGATCAGTTCAGTTAGGCTTGTTCAACACATCGGCGCACTGCAGGGCGGACGCACACAGCAGCTCCGAGGCAGCTGTGCAGTCCGGCAAGACCGGCAAGTGACGTGGCTGGAGTGGGCTACTTCCCTTCGTTGTGTGCTCTGTCAGTGCATGATGTCAGGTTCACACAGAGGTATGTAGAACAGAGCCTAAGATCTTCTTGAGAAGAAACTGCCGATTATTCGCGTTATTGATCAATCTGTCTTTTGTTTTACGAGTTTAATTGTTGGCTCTTAAACTTTAAAGCCGTACTAAATCAAATACTGATGTCGTATTATCAGTAGCTGCTACTGCCATGCACAACTATGCCAGGAGATTACGGGCGAGACGGAAAGTGTCTTGCAGATTCCCTTTAGTGCAGGTAGATATCGCACTAATCTCATTATTCTTTTGGCCATGATAATTGAGAAAATGTGATGTTTTGACAAGCCCTAGCTGAAAGGCAGTGATTTAATTGTAATTAATTTCCTCTTCCCAAAAAAGTTTGGCTAACCTGGGTTTGTCTCCAACTTCTCTGACTGTGTTGGACTAACAATGTAGGCTCTCTGCGCTCCATGACAGCTACACTGTTGATAACAATCTTTGTAAGCAGACCATTTTTTAGGCAGCTGTCCCTGCTGCTTTCCCGAGGTATCTGATTAGAGCTGTGCCCTGTGTGTGACAGCGATATGTGTTTGATGTGTCTGAGTGTGACTGTACGTGGTGCCGTTTATAGCCATTCTCCTCCGGGCCTCTTTATATGACTCATACAGGGGAGAGCAAGACTGCATCACAACAGTTGAATGCATATATATTTAGCGTTATACTAAAGCTGTATACCCTGAGCTACTGCAGCCCTGTTTTGTTACATAACATAATCGGTGCCTTTGTGGAAATATACTGTAGCTCCTGTAGAAGCAGTATTCAACATTCACAAGCAGATTGATAAACAAAACTTTGCAGTGTGGTAAATCATCTTCACCCTAGCCACGTCACTTAAAGCCGCTGTTCGTTATCGGAGGAACAGTCACAAGTAAAGATCAGCGTTCCAACATAAACAGGTAACTGTGAATTCCCACCAATATCGAAATGACACGTTAAACCCTCCCATCCCTTGCGGATGGTCGAAAAACAATCTTAATTCAACCCTCCACCACCCCCCTCCCCCCTCATTGGTTGCATGCAGCCTTAAGTATCACCACCATACAACCTGCAGACAGTGGCACACTCCATGCAGTGGACAGTGCTACACTTAGACACCGGTGCAGCGGGGCAGGAGGGGGTGATGGGGGAAGTAGTGTGAGGGAGGTAAGCATTGAAAGTAAAGAGAGGAAAAAGAGGGAGAGACCCAGTTAGTGGCAGGACCAGGAGTGACGTGGCAGGCACGGAGACACTGAATGAGAGAGAGGAAGAGAGACATAGAGAGGTGCACAGACAGACAGATGGAGACTCCAACACACAATACACAGGTACACAGTTACATGGGAAAGTATATCACGGCATATATGTGGTCCTCTGACACACAAAATCGTACATACATGTTTCAAGGGACCCTATTCACACCTGCTGTGATCTGGATAACTACTTTCTGATCTGCTGTACCTACATGTTTTGTAAAGGAACATTTCTTTGAGCTTCTAAGTTTGGGCAACTAAAATCACCTCGATCAAGGTTGAGGAAAGCTTGTCGTGGTATTAAGGTTCCATGAAACGGCCAGTGGAGCGACATTTCCATCGACCTAGTAGCGTGTTTCCTGTAAAAACACGCCGCTAGGGTGGGAATTATATATTTGAATGTAGTTTATAGTAGAGATGCACCGATCCAGTTTTTTCCGATCCAATCCGATACCGATACCTGGACTGAGCGTATCGGCCGATACCCGATACCGATCCGATACCATTGTTGAATTAATAATGAAGTGTATACCTTCCACCATGTGAAAGGGACTAAAGGCACCAGACTTTCCTAACTAAGACAAAATAATCAAACAGTTACCAACATTGTAAACATGTGTAACATTAATAATAATAATAATAATAATAATAATACATTTAATTTATATAGCGCCTGTCAGGGCACCCAAGGACACACGTAACAAAGTGGAACAAACAAATCAAAGAATGAATGGAGCGCCTGTCAGTCAGCACGGAGGGAACACTAGCACCGAAGTCAGTAGCACCGTCTGTAAACAAACTAGCGTCTGGAGGCTCCGTGCACACAGCGGGGGCGACCATCCAGCATCGCTGCGAGCCGGGGAGACCGCAGCAGCAGAGGAGGAGACAAAGGAGCCCGGCGGTGAATAACCCTGAGGTTGTGGTGGAGGGAGGACCAACGGAGCAACGATGGACAGCCCACATAGTATTGAGTACGTCGGTTTGAAAGTTAGCGTTGCTAGGCTAACAGCTGACCGGTGAGGCTAACAGCTGATGGCGGGGCTACTAGCTAATCAGCGGAGAAATGTGACGTGAGTACGTGTAACGTCCTGCAAACAGGAATACAAAATAAAACATAGCAGCTGAACCTGAGAATAAACTAATAAAGAGTTGGTCAAACAACAAATTGCGCTTTTCCAGCATGCGACACACTGACGCTGACAAATGACGTAGGATGTGCTGCAACGGCAAAAAACAAAAAATTGGATCGGCTGGTGGATCTGTTTCATTTTACCGATCCCCGATCCAGCCGTTTTGTCAATATCGGAGCCGATATCCGATCTTAATATCGGATCGGTGCATCCCTAGTTTATAGTAGCCAATAGTGCTACGCTATGTAACCCGCCGTAGAGCTAGCGATCAGCCGACTGAGGACTCACAACTGACAGTGAACACAGCCGGACTGCAATGGAACTGCGCAAGACGACTGCACGGCTAACTGAGCCAAGGAGCTCACAGCAGCTACATTTGGCAGGCATTGGCGGTTACTTTAGCGATCACGTTTTTGTTCAAATTAGTAAGTCATTGTTTGTTTTTTCCGTAGAAAAAGTTGTGTTTGTGAACAGTAATCCATGACTTCTGGCCTCCAGAAACACTCTGTTTGCATCCTTCTCTATACTCATCCATGGCAACATTATCAACAATGTTAAAAAAAAAAAAAATGTTTTCCTGAAATCACAAACTCTAAAATAACATTAAGAAAACCTACAAAATGACTTTTTTTGCCATTGCTGAGATATATTGCAAGACTTTAAATTAAACCAAAGTTGACTACTGAAGAGGTTTATACATCATTTTACTGATTCAAATAATTTTGTTTAATTTATTTCAAAGTTGAGAATTAGAATTATCATAACCATGGGTAGAACTGCATGCCCACATATTACATTTGTTTTTAGAAATTGCCAAGACCTTAGGTAGGTAGGAATGTCACTGCTACAGGCTTGGAAATCACAACTGTGGGTAGGAACCTCATCACAAATGGTATTGACGTCGTAATGTCATTACTACAACTACAGCTCGGCCCACGCACAAGAATTCTACACAACTGGACTGTAAAATCGACTTCTAAGCAATTGCTTTTTATCAGCTTTACTCGCCCACTTTGAATAATGAGCAAGAAAAATGGGATCTTGAGATTATCAAGATAGGATATAATGGCAGAGAGCGTGATCAGACTGATGATTATCAGGATAACTTATCCAGAGAGAGATCACATTTAGCAGATGTAAACAAGGTCTGTCCACCCAAAGAGTCTACAAAGCACCCGTGGGTCATCCTAAGTGTTAGTATTCTAAAGCCATTGACCTTTAAAAGAAAGGTAGACGTTTTTTTTAACATTCTATCTTCTGCACTCTGTACCTCAAATACCACCAGATCCTACAACAACCTCATACAATCTAAACACTTCATAAAAGACACAGAATAGACATATTGGCACAAACACATAGCACCACATTAGCTTTTACTTCCACACATGCCAACGCATCAGATACAGACGGCGCTATGGGCGTACCTTCGACTGGACATCAGCGTTGTGGTCGTTCTGGAGGAGCAGGGCGGCTGACTTGGTGTCGTCCTTGCGGGCAGCAATGTGCAAGGCCGGCAGGCGGACCTTGCCTTTAGTATCATTCTCCAGTAAGATAGAGACCACCTGGTTGTGGCCCTGTTGGAGGGCAATGGCCAGAGGGGTGAAGCCATCCTGAATGAGGGAAGACAGGGAAGAAAAGAGAGGGTAAAAGAATTAGTTACATCTGGTTCTCAAGAAATCCTTCGTCTGGGAATGTTGAGCAAGTCTTATTATAATATAAACTCTAATTTATATATAAACATATACTTTTCAAGTGATTTGTCAGTACAATGTACATTTTTAAGCACTAATTCCATTCAGCAGCATCTCACTCACCACTCTGCTTTTTGAGCTTTCATTTTTAACACCAACCTAGCTTCCAGTTTTACACTTGACACTGTTAAGCCATCATCAATGAATTATAATGCTTTCTGCAAATGTTTCAAGTTAAAAGCCTACCAAGACAGGGAAAGGGCTATGCTCATATAAATATGAAACTTCTGTTAGTTTTACTAATTTTTGGTTGAAGGCCCTATATTATGCTTATTTTATGGTTCATACTTTTATTTTAGATGTCTACTAAAAAATGTAGAAAATAAATGATTCTGTGTACAACGCATTGTCCATTGCTGCAGCCCTTATATTCATGCTCTGTTTCAATGCTCTGTTTTAGTGCCCATCGTCTGCTCTGATTGGTCAGCTTTGCAGGCACCACCCACCAAGATTCTGCATTAGCTCTGTTGATGTTTGGAACCATGACATGACATCACACTGGGCACAGTTTCAGGCGGTGCGCATTTCTCTGTGGCTTTTCTTTTAAAAGTTTCACAGTATTTATATAGCACCTGCTTTATAAAAAAAAAAAAAAAACAAGACAGGCATTGTCACTTTCTACAAAATGGGACCTTTAACTTTAATTAACAAATGCTTAAATGTTGTGACAAATACTAGATAGATTAGACATTTATTGTTCCCGGTTGAAGAGTAGTGAACACTTTCCATTTAGCACCATCATCTATTCAAAGCTTTGCCAGTTTTTTTTTTAGCTATGCTAGCAGCAGGGCTCTGGGGATGGCAATGTTGGTCAGTCCACCACATTGTGCCTCGACAAATGCTAGATAGATTGCCATCAATCTTTGTACAGGCATCATGATTCCCAAACACTGTGCTCTTTGTTGGTCTCATAACTTTCTCCTGAGTGCCACTGTTGACATTTTTCAAGCAGGAGTAAAATGTCTCAACATTTCCTGGATGGATTGCCCTAACATTCGGTACAGAAATTCATGTCCCCCTAACGGTGAATTGTTCTCACTTTGGTGAGCCCCAGAATTCTGATATAGCACCATCAACAGGTGAACAACAAAAATCTTAATATGTCAAATACTGCTTATGCAGTGCTTATTAATCAGTTGCCAGTTACAGTTTGCCGTATGTGTGATTCCACAGAAGGGTCCTCTCACCTCTGTCGCAGTGCTCTGGTTGCCTCCATTCTCCAGCAGGTATCGCACCACATCCAGGTGATTCTCCTGGGCGGCCATGTACAGAGGAGTGAATCCATTCTAACAACACACAGGCAAAATTAGCAGGTTACCAATTAACTACCGGTCGTGAAAAACACTGCTGGAGCTATTCAACCAAACACTTCTCAAAGTAAGTTCACTGCTCTCCAACATGATATTTGTGATGAGTAATACATGCGGAACAATTGTTAAGAGGCTCACCTGAGACTGTGCGTTGATGTCAGCACCTCGCTTGACCAGGAGCTTCACTACTTCAGCCTGACCCGCTAGGGAGGATATGTGAAGTGCTGTGTTTCCTTTCTGGACAAATTAAATACATAAAGGGAAAATGAGAACAAGCATTTGCTTACCATAATAATGATTACCAATACAAGGTGCCACACTACTAAGTGTTTTTTATGACCTAACCTTAATGAAGGGCACTATATGTGAATTTGAACACCTCAGCTGTACTGATGAGTCACAGTCTTAACTCTTTATTTTAGCAAAGGCTAATGAATCTATTACTAACACACAGCGGATGAGAGTAAAATCTACGATCAGTCTGCCTGACGGTGAATTTCTACATAGTTCGATGCCAGGGGTGCTAGCTATGTAGATGGTTGCCAACGGGACGATAAGTTAACACAATTTATTCAGGTCAACTCTATTATTTTGTTGTTTATATTCCAGCGAGCAGAGGTATACATAAAGTGGACCGTAATCCACTTTAGCACAGCTAATGAGCTATAATGGCTTAGTGCATTCGGACTCTCTAGCCGTCAATTCCCTCATGTGTCAGCACTCAGTGCTGGTGCCAAAATGTACAGATTTTTTTTGGCCTCCGCAAAGTACATCCACTGAAGTGGATCGATTTTTCTCTTTAGTATCGCTGTTTTATATGACTAGAACTTTATTGTTTAAATACTATCACAGATTGTCCAATTTATTGTTAATCAAAACGCTCTAAAAGAAAGGTATGTAATAAACAGGGAAAAGTAAAATTTGTCTAAATGAACAGTTCAAAAAAGCCAGCCTAAAATGTCAGTTTGTAGTTGGAAACTGTATAGAATTCTGCCGTCTGGTTTTGATATGGTTTTGTTATTGTTATTTCCAAGACTTTTCAGGAACCGAAGTTCTCTCAGTGGGAAGCTCAGATTAACCCACCTTTGTTGCTGAATCCACTGCTGCACCTCTATCCAGCAGCTCCTGGACCAGATCCACATGTCCCTCCTTGGCTGCCAGGTGGAGCGCGTTAAGACCATTCTGGAAAAAGACGAGGGGGGACAGGTCAGCCCTAACGTCCGACAACCCAACATCAACAAAGAGCAAAGATGGATCCGAATGGAAACAGACGGGATTACCTCCTCCAGATCCATAGCTAAACAAGCATGACTTTCTTTCTCTGTGAGCGGCTGTTCTTTACTCTCACAAGTGGAGGGACGGACTGAAATGTCAAAGCTAGCTATTAAAGTTTGGTTAGATGCTGTGCCATGTTATGCTGTGGTGGAGAGGAGCCAGTTCTGGCTATGAAGATATAAATAGTTGGATGAGTGTCTGTGTTGTGTGTGTAGGTCAGGCAAACATCCTCTTATTTTTATCCTCAATCGATCCCTTACACTCTCATATCAATTTCTCCGGTATTGATTGGTGATGGCAGAGACAATACATATAAGGGGGATTCATTCTAAAACACCACACGAAACAGGAACACATTTTAAACAAGCATAAAGAAGCTTGTCACTCTATTTGCTGTTGTTGTTTGTTATATTTCTGCTGGCAATAATAATGACAACTGACTTTTCCATGACTAGACATCCATGCTGGTTCAGAGAAGTAGTGTTTGAAGCTCCAAGTTTTAAATCACTCACGACCTCTATTAATATCTGCACTTGGCTCTCGAGTGTCATGTGCTGCTTGGATGGCGGGGTGGAGATGGGAGGGGCTTGCTTTGCTGAGATCTGACTCAATACCCAAAGTGAGAGAGTACCACACAAACCTAACCTTGTCAGGTTGTAGAGCGATATCTAAACTTTACGCTTTAAATAAGTTCACTTTAATAGAGGATGTACACATTAACCATATTTCAAAGCTGCATTGTTATTTTTTTTCCACTTGGGAGCCGATGACAAGTCTGAAAACCAAACATTTGACAATTATTAACGTATTAGTTTGTTATGGAAAAACCCAACCGGTCAAACACAGCAGCTTGGTCAGCGGCCTAGATGCTCTGCAATGATGTTGCCTTAACATCAGTCTTGTAGGTAAAGGGCATGTGGTCAAGTTACCAAAGCTTGCTAACAAACATTTCACATAATATTAAATATAATGACTTTTGGACTGCTGTTAAAGTTGTGAAACAGTCATAGCTTGGTTGGTTTAGGCACTAAAGATTTGGCTTCGGAAAAGCTCATGCTTCAGATTAAATAATATGTGACTTACAGTATGTGACTTACATTACGTACTGTATGTAAATTACCTTAATTTCAAATCTGTGTCAATCTCGAGACTTGATCACTCATGGGATTTGAACGCCAGGCAGTTCTTTGTATGACCCATCCAGCTACCCTGACCAGGGGCGTTGCCAGACACTTTTTACCGGGGCATGTGCCCCGGTAAACATGCGCTGTGCCCCCCTGTAAAATTCCAGATGAAATTTCACATTGAGTCTATTTTTCATGACAGACAGTTTATGATCACAGAATGGAGCAGTTGACAGCTCCTGTGACAGGTGAAAGCAGGAGAAGATGCAGGTGGACAATCTGAGGGAATAGATTCTATAGAAACAGATATATCTGTTGAGGAGGACACTGGTCAGACGCAAGACTGAGACTGGGGGGGGGGGTGCTGTGCCCCTGTAAAGCTGCAGGCTTAGCAACGCCCCTGACCCTGACCAGCCCCAACACAGACTTGTATTGCTCCTTATACTATTGAGCTCAAGGGACACTAAGAAATTACACTACAGGAGTAACTACAGTGTCGGGCCACTGACACATACGACACATTGGGAGTGAGAACAGGCTGGAAAACCTCATATCCTAGCCTTGCTTGCTACCGTTAGTACTTGAACCATTAGCAAAACATTGTGGTAAAACTGCATTATTTGATACATTTGGCCACTTGAGGTCAAAAAAGCAAGCAAACAGTTGCCTATTTACACATTTAGCAGGCATGGAACAAAAATGGGTTTTCATTACGAGTCGTGCTTCTGTGCACCTGATGAATGAAAGCTAAGTATTCCTTTTAGCTCTGTGTTGGTTTCCACCCACTCCAGAGATGACTGTGTCTGTCTTCAGCTACTAATTGTGCCTCTTTCTTCCCTAGTGCTATCTTTTAAAGTCTGGTGTTTGGTTTCAGGTAGGTATGTGTAATCGACTTTTTAGATTGTTCGGTTTTTGAGCAGGCGAAAAAAAAAAAGGTTTAAGTGAGTGGATTTTGAGGGCTGTAAAACCAAAATAATGAGCTAAAAGAGGCTTAAAGCCTTCTTACTGATGATCCCCCATGGGGTTGTAAACTATCAGTATCACCTATGACATTACACAGGATTATTAATATCAATAATACCGATTGGTGCAGCTATGACAGTGAAGACATTTGAAAACAGTTGAACAACCAAACTGAATGTTGCCTCTTTAACAGCCACCCTCTTTTTCTTTTCTTTTTTTTTCTACCTCTTTAGGAAAAGAATAGAGGTAAATTTAGATGTACCTAGCTTGCCCCTCTCCTACATGACCCAGTACTGATTTAATAACCCTAGCATGAGCATTGGGCTGCAGAATAAAAAGAGCTGCTGAGTCGATAAGTAATTTCCTCCATCACAGCCAAACTAACCGTTGTCACACAGCCCCCTGAGGCCGTTGGTCCCACTAGACTCCTAGGGTCCCTACAGAGGCTCCCTGTGGGATCCCAAAGAGAATGTCGAATGTCTGTCCCAGAATCATTTGACTATGTTTCAGTTTTCACTACCCTGAGGTCAGTAACAAAGCAGATTATATATTCCTGCTATATCCTGCTGTTTCTTGTTTTTTAATGGAAAGGCTTAAAGTGTGTCTATTTGTATGGGGAAGTCATCTGTTACATTGTATTTCTACTAAATTATTGATGGGTTTCTGAAACTTTCCACATGACAGTGTATTGACAGGTCTTGGGAAGTACTATTTAGTGGTGGGTGATACCACAAACATTGGTACAGACCTATTCACCAGCCTTCTTCTAAACAGGTTAAAAGTTTCACATGTGTCAACTTCCAATACATTGATTAAGCGACAGATATATACCACTTCCCCTGTTGTACTTTACTATTACGGTTGGATCTGATATTTTTTAAATCTATTTAGATTTTACCTTAGGCTATGGGAATGTCTGAAAATATGAAAAGGTGAAAAAAATCGGTGAATTCAACAACAGCGAGATCAGATGAAAATGTCAAAAAGTAAGAGGCGGAGCTGAAAAGCTTAGAGTGAAAAGGTAGCAGAGACTCCGATCATTGTTACACTTAGGATTATGGGTAGTGTAGTGCTTCTCCACAGACAGGTTTTTCTCTCGTAGTTCTTGGTTTGTCTATCTTGGATGGTTATGATGGTTAATATTCAGCATTCATGAGTCAAACTGTGACTGAGATTTTCAATTCCTGAACCTCACAGTTGAGCATCTTTGTTTTTTAACAGTTGAACAAACAGTTGTCCAATCAGACCTGTGTAGGTTGTCATCTTTCTACATATCAATCTAGCTACCTAGGTGCATGAATAAAAAGAGTGACAGCTGAAGGGTTCCAAAAATAACTACAAGTAATGAACTGTGACTCCAAAAGTGTAAAAATCACATCCCTTGAACTTATTTAAAGTATATAAAGAAAATGTAGGACGACAATGGAACAGCAGGGCAGATCATAACTGCTAACTTCTGGTTTCTGTTGAACACTGTTTTCATCTCAGAACAAGCATTCAGCAGTGTTTGAAGTAGCACCTGTCAACTGTTCTCCCATAAAAGACCAGACAGCTATTTTTCAGCTGTGTCTCTGAGGTTGTAAAGATGAATGAGTTCCGGTGTCTTTTGACCCACAGGACGTCCACCGACGGCCGATGATAAAAGTTGCTATGTCAACACCATATTCCCATGTGGTAAGGGGGGAATTTTTTGTTTGTTGGCATGAAAAAATGTATTCAAATCTCAAATGTACTCACAATGGTGACTCACAATGTTCTAATTAATGAACCCTCTGCATGCAAAATCATGATGTATTTTCTGTTTTCTCTTTATTTAACATGAAACATAAGCAGCTGCCACTCATAAAAGAACAACCTCCAGTTCTACCATAACCCTAAGGGACCCTTATTCATCTTTGTACACCTCCTCCACCATGCCCTCCATCCATCTCCTAGAACCCACTAACCTGTTTATCATGTACCATGGCCTGTCCTCCCACACCTCTATCCATAGTATCTGTTACCTCATTCTGTCAGCCCACATGAACACAATCACTTAAGAGATGATTCCAAATCATCTGCTAGATCTATTAGCTATCAAGACTGATAGCTAGCTAGACTCGTCTCAGCGGGGCAATGCTGTTATAATCAGAGTAAGTACCATCTCGCCGCTGCAATATGTTACTGAGCTGTAATGGGCTTCAGCACGCAGTTTGGTCGTGTGTATGTGTGTGTGTGTGTGTGTGTGTGTGTGCATGTGTCTGCAGCTAAAATAGCATACTACATAAGCGCAATATTTTACTGCCCATTTATGACTGTGTGCCAAAAGACCTCTCGTGGTTGCAGTTAGTCACAGTTTTTGAAAAACCTATTTTACTGACTGCTTTGTCTTGCTTACTTTTTTTCTTTACAGCCATGACTGCTGACATCTTATTCCTCTTAACTAGCTGGCATGGGGTTGCAAGTGATCAGTTTGGTTTCCACTAGGGGCACTTGGTCTACTACTGAGTACCTACTGACGTAAGATCAACTGGTGTACGAGTTCTTTACCATGAGAGTGGGCTGTGTTGTGAGTTCAAATAAGGCAATGGACTTGGCAAAAAGCACTTCACCTCTGTCCATCACAGGTCATATTTTGGCTCAAAAACCCACAGTCAAAGAAAAGTTTAATCTATTCTTGAACCGATTCATTCTGTATGTTATAGTCATGCATCACATTATGAGAGGAATAAATCCCCCATTTTCATTATCCTCTCCCTGCCATCTTGTCTTTAAGCCAGGATGAGATCATCCCTATACTGACCACACTCTTCTAGTTTTGAGTGTTTGTGTCGGCCTCTGGTCTTTATTTGGACCTACATTATCTTCCACAGTGCTTCCTGGTCTAGACACTAACGTAATAGTGACTGTCTGCTGTTTAATGCTTGAAAAGTAGAGCAAAATGATTGTTGAGAATTAATAATTAATTAATTAATTTTCCAAAGCTTTAATCCACATCATATGGACAGTGAATGGAGTTTAGTTTCTCAGTAATTCCAGGCTTGGGATAGGGATTGAATTGGCCCTTTAATACTTTACTACTAGCTTGTCATCCTTGAATCAGTTTTTTTATGTACCCCAACATCACAAATCACACATTTGCTTTCCAGTCTGTAGAGTAGGACACCCACTATCCTTAGACACTGATATATTATTATTAGCAGTGAAACAGGAGAGTCCCCTGTCCTATCAAAAACCATTTACTACAGTCACTACAGACCAATACTAGTGCTCCATCTCAGTAATGGAGTCATTAAGGTCCCATGGGTGTCAAACCTGCATTGCTGTAACTTTTGACCGATGATAATGGTTCTTTGTCTGATTGAGTGATATGTGTTTGCACATAAAGTGTGTGTCTGTGTGTGTCTGTGTGCACGACAAAAACCTCAAGGTGTTCTCATGGTCAAACATCAATGATGTCCTTAACCACCAGCCTAACCTCTCTATACAGAAAGGCAGTTTAGTTTTAGAAAACCTCAATTATTTATCTTGATAACTGATATACCCAACTGTAAATGTACCCACAAGGTAGCATTTCAGATACCACAGGACTTACATAAGTGTAGCAGTTCCAATAAATCCTGTTAGTTCTTACTGAAATGTGAAAGTCATACATTAACTTGACTCTACTAGGGCTGGCCCCTTAATCTTAGTTGACCATGTTTTTTCGTTGCATTAGCATCAGTGCATTAGTCGCAAGACAAGAAACCCCTCACACTCAGTGGAGGAACGGCAGCTTGATACAAAAGTACAAGGGGAGGGTTGCAACACACTGAAGTCACTAACTGCTGCTAACTGTTATTTAGGCGAAGCATGCTTTACAATGAGTTTGAGTTACAGACTGATGCATCTTGACCAAGGTGGAGAACTTTTGAGGGGTTAGGTCACCATATCCAAAATGTAAAGAGATGATGTCCGTAATCTGTGCATGTCAGTTTGTATGTAAACACATGGGAAGCATTAATGATGGTGCAAATACCTGCCAGTGGAAAGTTCAAGCTTAATACATGAACAAGCTGTCAAAGGCCCACTATGACACAAACAAGTCCCATGCTTGTGCTGTGGTGTCTTGATTCAAATGTGAGAACAGGCCATTACGATGTGTGGAAGGAGAATTGATTAACCCACTATAAAACATTAAAGTAGTCAAATATTTTAAAACAGTGATTGAAAACCACTTACCCAAGAACGTCCTACACACCCTTCACATGCTAGTTTGACATATGACATTTACTACGATTGCGATGTAAGCCTATCTCATCAGTTCTACACCTTGTTTGCTTTCAGGCTACCCTGACCCTTTGCTTGAAGGTTTACTAGACAGTGGGACAGAAACATAACTTAAGGGCCAAAGCAATCTGTGCCAACATCATTCCCCACAACATTGGCTCAATTAAAGTCTCCGCACACCACAGAGCCGCCAGTAAATCATGTACTTCAACTCAGTGTGACTTTTGTTTACTAGACTGGTCTTCGTGACTGTTGCCAGGACAGGACTGTTTACATCCTATCAGGTTTCACTCCCCCCCTGCACGTTCCTGGAATGCTAATGGACTTAGAGGAGACTAGATAATGAGCAGGTAAAAATAAACTCTCCCTGGTAAACATGTACCTCTCCCCTAAAGGAATGCAGAGCAACTCTGATGATACTAATACATAATGTGTATATAGAGATTAGAGGTGGACAACATGAGCACATTAGCAGTTAGAATAATACATTCTGTGAATTGTAGGCTAATAGGGTAGCAAGAACCACTGGACTCACATAAAAGCTAAGTCAAAGTTGCATTATCAATATTTTTTAATATCACTAATGGATCAAATGACATCAAATGCTGTCAAAGATGGTGCATATAGCGACAATCCCATGTAGGGTATTACTAACTTTGCAGTTTTCCTCAGTTCTTTACATCATTTTTGCATTTTTCTAGCTTACCATTTTGGCATATCGCCCTGTAAACTTCACTCTCGCTAACATCGTTTCCATTAACAGCAGTAGCTGCTCTAATTGAAAGGCTCTGATAAACCTATAAGCAGACAGACATTGTTGGCAACCAGCTAATGAACATTGTGGAGTATTTAGCAGCTAAAGAAGCAGTTCCTCAGGGAGACCAAACCAGAGAAAAAAGACAGCGAGTCCTGGACATTACAGTCATCAGATGGACACAAAGAAGATTCAAAAAGAATACCAAGACTTTGCTCCATGTCTGCTTGATCTGTAGATTGGCCACTGTTACAGTAGCTAACAAGTAGTCATAACAATTCAAAACTGTATATATTTTTAAATTCTAACAGTCTAATACTACATAGAGGCCTTTTTCAGGGACCGAACTTTTACATGGTATAGCAGGAAAATTACATCAGCAATGGCTCCTTTCCTTTAAATTGGCAATAGACAACTTTTGAGCTTTAATTTGTCATTCTGAAGTAAACATTGATGTCACTGTATAATGTCTGCAGAGAATATGACACCATCCACATATAGATTGGTGTTGAGCTGTCACAGTGCTATCCGGTCTGCCACTGGGCAGGATTTTTCGCCGTCCAAAGGAAGCACGTCTGCCATTGCACAACTACAACAGGGAGACACATTGTTTTCCTCGGTCACAATGCCCAAGTAACAGTGGAACAACCGGAAAAACTGTGGAAACTGTACACTGCAAAAGTACAAGAAGCCCTCTGATGGAGGAGGCAAAGAAGATGAACAATGTCTCTGCACACTTCTACCATATATCAAAAATATTTGTCTATATCGTGCTTGATAGGGAGTGTTTGAGTGGATGATATTATTCGTCTCCTACCTGATTGCAGGTGCTGATGTCCACTCCCCCTTTCAGATATTCCAAAACTTTGTCGATGTTCCCTGCCCTCGCCGCTCGCAGGAAGCTGGTGTTACTGTCCGACTGGAGGAGACAGAAGAAAAACACATTTTCAAAAATAGTCCACATTATTGTCCAAACCACGTGTGTGTTGTCACTGGCTGTCAGATGGAATCATAACCCAGTCATTACGGCTGAATGAGTCTCAAAGCAATCCCCATTTAATGGCTATTAAATGATACTTGAGTATTTTTCTCCTGTAAAGCCATGATGAAGAACACTTAACCTGACATGGAATGAATGAAACACAGCCAGACTGAAACATATTATGCAAAAGCAACAACCACTGGAACATGAAGAAAGTTCGCACAAATATGAATGCCACACTTATATCCGATAAAACAATTCCATTCACAAAACTGTACTGTCACACATCTCATACTGAGTTTACAAGCTGGTCCCAGACTAATATTAAATTGATGAACCACTACAAAATCTGTATATAACAGACAGAAAAGTGAACTGAAAGTAATATGTCACTATTTCAATATAGCAGACGTGTTGTTCATTGTCTGGTACATTGCAATAAAAGAAAAAATAAACTAAAATAAATTGGTAACATGGATGCATTAAGTCATCTATAGAGGAAAAACTGGTTTATTCAAGGTTAAAATCCCAAGTGAGCACAATCACACGATAAATCATTCTGTGCAATAATTAGACCGACTACTTTCCCTGGTGCTAAATAATGTGCGTGTCTGTGATTCGGGAAGGACATGTCCCCTTGTTTGTTTTTGATTACTGACTGTGCAGCAGTTGGATAGAGACCAAGACTGTAAGGGGCAGAATGATTCAGCAGTTTCCCTCTCAGTGCCTTCACTAAAGCTAAATCCTGGCTCACACACACAGCTTGTTCAAAGCTTCCAGCTCTCTGCTCCTCTGGTGGAAGAACACCGTCTGATGCTTATTTTTACTGCATTCGAACTGCGTTACTCCTTCCACAGGGAGGTCAAAGTTCAGGTACAAAGATACTGTAGCATCACGCGGAGGATGGTGGAGACTCACCGGCCTGCTAATCTGTGTTTGTTTTCTAGCTGAGGAATGGTCTCTCATTGGCAAGGTCACAATTTGCTTCATATTTTCATTAGTAAGCTCTTTTCAGTGTCCTTTCCTTTATCACAGTCTGTCCCGGTCTCAGTCACCTACAGCATTACCCCGCTGAAATGTCCTCATACAGAAGAATGCAGCACCGGTGATGTATAAAATGAGCAGTGACACTGCAGCGCTGGTGTCTGCTTCACAAGCGTACTGTCTAATGTTTCTGGCTGACCTGCAGTCAGCTGCAGAGAGCTGCACTGCATCACTCAGACTCACAGCTACCAGAGCTTTTCTGCAACATCGCCACAATCACCTTGAAGTTTATAATACCAGCAGTTTAACACCAATGACACGACCACAAAAGTCAAACTGCAGAGACTTGAAGCCTCTTCGAGATAGATGGTGCAGTTGAATTTAAGATTCATTAGGGTAAACAGGGAAATTCCCCCACTTACTATAAAGTCAGTGTTGGCTTCATGTGGAACAGTTAAAGTTCTGTCTCAAACAGAGAGCAGGGATGTGGTTAATAGTCGTAAGTAATTCATTCACATCGCAACCAGACTGACGTTCTGGTGAGATAAACATCATGAGCATGGATATTATGGATATTAGCAAGTACAGAGACAGCTGTCACTCTAACATAAGTTCCTCTAGTGTATTGAGGCGCTGCAGAGTTTATTCATGGCATAATCATATGGTGTAAGCTGTACTGTACATTTACTGCCACTGGACAACTTCTCTGCTAAGCTTTCCCCTCTGCTCTGATCAACAACATCTGTCTGCGCACATCTGAGCAGCCACAGTCTAACGCTCTCTCTCCCTCTACCACGCACACATACACACCGATGTGTGTAGGAGGTAGAGCGGGTTGTCTAGTAATCTAGTAATGTTGCAAACTTTGTAATTTTCCAAACCGACACCTGTGTCTGCGCTGCTGTCACGTCCCTAATGGAAAGCATGGAGAACCCAGGCGTGCTCACTCACAATGAAACAGAAAAGACTGCAAACAAGTGCTGGAAAGACTTTGTTCATGTACAGTATGTCGTACATGTTCGCACAGGGTTAGCCTTGTTTTCCTGCAGAACTGCACAAAGCAGCCATTGCCACAATGAAGCTGATAATATCCTCACTTTCCCTCCAGGGCTGCAGAGTCACATTATACAAGACCTTGCCCTAATCATCGTTCTGTGACTGGCGGGTTGCTATAGTTACCCTGTCTGAGAGTCCTGACCAACAGGACTCTCAGACAAATGTGGCTTTTTGATGGAAAACACTTAACATTACAGAGAGAGGGAGAATTGTGGCAGCCTGCTTCCTACAGAAATAGTTTCATAAATCCTCGTCATAAGGAGCTTAGTCAGTTTGTCACTCTCTTTGATGGGAAAGTGTTATGAATGTGCTGTGCAGATCAGAAAAACTGCCGTAAACAGCCTACAGTCACATCAAGGTCATGTTTGGAGTGAGTTGGCATTAAATTGTAGGAAAAAATCTTAGTCAAACATGAAGGTCTTTGCTCTTTCACCACTGTTATAGAGCAGGTTTTATAACGGGGAAAGGTAGTTTAATAAAGTGAAAATAAAAAATCAGATATAATCGTGTCATGTGTTCATTCTGTAATAATCTGTTCCTGCTTCTGTCTAGACACATCACTTCATGACTCAATCAAACCTGCCAAGCGTGACGAAGCACAGTCCAAAAGCTCCTTCGGCAACACACTGCATCAAACATTCATTTACAAAGTCACTGTCTTTATCTGTGGAGTGCAAGGAGATATATCAATAATGCATACTAAACACACACACACACACACACACACACACACACACACACACACACACACGCACACACACACACACACTGTGTAGACACCAGTTAGACCCAGGCTGGGAGCATCCTTGCCCCTCCCAGTTACCACACAGATGAGCACTGCCCTCCCTGGAGGTAACCATGACAACAAGGCTTTCTGTCTGTCAGCAGAGTTGGTAAAGTAAGCACAGAAAGCATGAAGGGAATAGAACTGTCTACTTGTTTTTTAGTTGTGTGTGTGTGTGTCTGTGTGTGAGACAGAGAGAGAGAGTGTAATAAGAACAACACATCTTCATACCTAAACTACTAACGTTTACTATATGACATTATGTTATGTACGTGATGCAAAGTTGGGATATTTAGGTTGGGAATGTTGCAGTTTTGGTAGTTGTAAGATGATTTGAAAAAGATGGTTTGCTTGAATCAAATAGGTTAGGTTCAGTATGTGATTTTGCATATGGGATGTAAGTTAACTACATTACGTAAAATAAGTACCTCAATGCACATTTTAGGTTCAATGGCTCATTTCCAGCAACAGCAGGCGGCTTTTTTCAAAAGAAGGGTACATGAGAACACAGTGGAGTGTCCAGAGGCTAAAGAGTCAGATTGGTGACGAGCAAACCAAAAATGAGAAAATGGAGAGTTAATATTGGACATCTGTAAAAGGGCCGGAAATACAACTCCAAATAAATATGAGCAAGATAAAGTTTATAAAGGTGAAGATATTTCCCACCTGTGTGAGTTCTTCTGCCATATAGTGACTAAAAAAGTGATTACTGCACCTTTAAAGGGACAGTTAAGCACAAAATCAAATACATATTTTCCATCTTACGTGTATTGCTTTTGATCCATCTCGATGGACAGGGTCTGTGGATTATTTTGATTAACGGGGTCAAGATTTCTGGAAGGAAACATTGAGTTCCATGATAGTGGAGAAAAGATGGACCTCTCCAGAGCCAATATCTCCAAAACCCTCAACTCAGACCATAACAATCTAGATGATGAATAACACCACAGGTAAGAGGGAAAAGGCGTTTGTTTTGTCTTTAATTCTGGAGAGGAACTGTCCCTTTAAGCCAAGTGTAGCTAATAGGAGTATGCTCTCGTCACGTATACCGAGAACAGAACGTATTAACATTAATTGGCGTTTGCCATACCATTAACTAACACCATAAACTAAACCAGAACCTACTTCTAACTTGAAAGGTTTCTTTAACTTGAATGACTCCAAAGGGGACATGTGACCCACATCAGAACCAGAGTAAGAGTGCGTTCACACACATAAGTTGCAGCTGTGTCCTTGTTTATTTGATTGAAGGGGCACATTCTATTCCTAGCTATCAGGACGGAATAACAGTATCTATGTTTACTAGCAACTGCACTTCTCCCTTAGTGCTGGCTCTATGTGTGTGTGCATGTGTGTGTTTCTGATATTCAAAGCTCCATTGGGCTGCCTTGCACACATTAGACCATGAACACACCCACTGTTTGGCAATTACAACAGCACTTCAATCAGTGCAACCGATATCATAACAACTGCCAAACCCCCCACAATTAGCCAATTAAAAGGATGCTTTTATTTTGTAGTTGGAGGCGTGAGCCTTTCATATTAATAATCACATACTACAGTATTCCCGCGGAGCGCTATAAATAGCCTGCTCTAATTCATTATCATCAAGCTGTCATAACTGGAACTATAGTGGGTCCAACTTTACACCCCACCCTCACCTTCACTGTGTTTCCATTACCTTCAACACCATTCTGATAAGCCTTGGAAGACCACTCGGAAATGTCCCCAGGCTGTTTCCAGCCAATCAAAGCTGCTCCTGTGGACCTTTAGCATACAGTGCAGGACCTGGAGGATTATTTGTATCAAACAAATTTAGATATAATGATATAAGGCTGGGGAATTGTATATAGTATATACTTTAAACTAACATATACAGTACATAACGTAAGACTTATATATATATATATATATATATATATATATATATATATATATTGACTTTTAATAACTTTTTCAATGCAATATATGTATTTATCAAGTATTGGCTGTCGTCTTTCGTGGGTGCAGGACTACTTTTCTTATTATGTCCCTGTAAGTGTTCACTTCCAGCTCATAAGAAGGAGAAAATGGCAGGCTCTTTAAAGCTGCCCACGGCTACAGTATATCAGTGTGGCAGTGGGTCAGGGGTCATGGGTCAAGACGTATAGCTCTCCAGAATAGATTGTGTCCAAATCAGGAGGAAGGTGGGATGTGCCTTTCGACAAGATGGAGGGAGTTTTAATGTCACACCAGCAACCTACATGGAATAAAAATCCAGCTGATTTCTCAAGCCGGTA
The DNA here is from genome assembly GCA_963678695.2 of Diplodus puntazzo. Taxonomy (NCBI): domain Eukaryota; kingdom Metazoa; phylum Chordata; class Actinopteri; order Spariformes; family Sparidae; genus Diplodus; species Diplodus puntazzo. Next base: position 12,843,428 of record OZ023170.1, on the reverse strand, counting down.
CCAGAGTTGCCAGCACAGAGATATGGGGATGAGCAAAATAGAGAGCGAATAGAGCGAAATAGCTCCATGGACGGAACCATCTGTCAGTCGGTCTTGTTGGTCCACCCCTCTGGTCTAAACTAACATTTGATTTTAGGGGATATTTAGTACAGACATTCATGGTGCCCAAAGGATGACTGATGACTTTGATCTCCTGACTTAATTCCTAATTAGACTTGCTAATATCACCAAACTTAACTTTTAAAACAACTTCACAGCAACAGATGCTTGTTGCAATGATGCTGAAGTTAATGAGAATCCAAGCACGATCCCTTGTTAGAACTTTGACTCCAAAGCAACATGTTTAAAGTAACATTTTGTCATTTTTTTTATGTCATAATTGCATATAAAGCATTCTGACCTTGTTTCTCTATCAATCTGGGGACTCGCATCCATAAACAGCAGTTTATTCCTGTAATTATCCATTCACGTGGTAGTGTGTCGAGCAAGAAAACTGATTGCTGAGGGTCAATGTGTTTGACACCGCCACGCACATGCACACATTTACTCGCTCTATTTGTAATACTGCTTTGCTGTTTCACCGACTTTTCTCTCTGTGTCTCTTCTCTCATCCTCTCACTTTCATCCCATCAGATAAACAGAAGCTCAGCTGGAACCTGTGCTGCCAGGGGTCACTGCAGTCTGCCAGGCCACCTCCTCCTCCTCCTACACAGGCCAATTACAGCAGCCGTCACTGAGTTAACCTGCAACCTTTTAGGTGTTTTTCAGGTCTACAAATCTGTCATATGAGGTATGAAAGTTTCAACTGTGCTTTATTTAGTCTCACTGTAACTTTTAAGGGCCATATGGTTAGTTGCGAATGTTTCAGCTACTTCATATTCATGTAAATTTCCCACTCCTGCTGACTATTGCAGAAGACACACTATGCACTACGAATTATTTTCTTCCTTCCAGGCTGAAATGAGCTTGAATAGGTACTGAAACACACACACCATTGGTATATCAAGGCGAGGTCCACCTGTTGAATAGAAGTGCAGTATTTACTATCATTTAGCTCTGGTTTAGAGTTTTAGAGCTTTTTAGAGAAAAGTATATATGGCTTTTTAGCAGCTAAATTCTCCATAATGTTTACCAGCTATTCATGCTGTCTGCTGCAGCTGGAAACAATGTTCATAAGAGCCAGAAACCGTAATTTAGTCGGAAATACAACCACATCAATGAACTGACAGAATCTAAAAAGCTCTGTAGAAAACTTTGACCCTCTTTTTTTGTCGAGATGATGTTATTTATACATTTAAATGATAATGCAGTAAACTCTGGCCATGTCCTAAACTAAAGACTGATTGTGAGCAGGTTCTTAGTGTACCGTTCATCAGAGTTTTCCTTTCCTTTAGCACTTAAATGCACCAGCAATGACATCTTTGCAAAATAGTCCCTGCTTGTAACTTTTACTGAAAGACAATTCTGTTGTGTTTTAAGTATCTGCAGGTTTATGCTACGTTTAAACATTGCTGGACAGGTAGTACATCAATATAAAAAGCTTAATTCTTTAGACAAAAATTGTGATAATTTCACAGCATACAAAAAACACTATTATGATGCTTATGAAGCCCCATAAACAATTGTAGTGTCGTGATCCTGGTTGTGTTTCTGTGATTTCCTGTCTTTTCATTTCATCCTATTGTGTTAATTTTCCCACCTTCCAGTGTTTTTCTGTTCCTTTCCCTCACCTGTCCTTTCCCTTCCCGCCTCACTCCAACTGTACCTCAACCATTTGTTAGTTTGCACTGAAGCCCGTGCTTCATTTTGTCTTTGTCAGTTTGTTTCTGTGTTCCCCTTTTGTAATCCGCCTGTGTGTTTCTCCAGTCCTGTCAAGTGCCTTCCAGTGTTTTCCAGCATCTCCCTGTTTTGCCCCATGGTATGTTTCAGTTTTTTTGTTCTTCTTAGTTGGTACCTTATTTAGCCTCTGGTGTTGCTACTTTGATTTTTGGTGTTTGCTCTTCCTGGTTTGTGTTAGACTCTTGATTTACAAATATTTTCAACTTTTTGTTAATAAAGCTCGTTTTCAGTTCTTGTGTGTTTCTGCGTTTCCGTTATCACCTTTTCATGTGTGACATTTAGGTTTAGAGTTTAGGTATTTGTGCACCAAAATGTGCGAAGGAACCTACAATATGAACATTTACTTATCATATGGCCAAACAATAGCAGCCCCTATTCATGGGAAAGTTTAAACAGTTATTTTTGATCAGAAATAGTTTGAGATATTACTTATAGCATTGTATTTGGCTGCATTGAGAAAAAAGTTACAGTATCTTAAAACTAGACATTAAGGCAGGTCAAATACTGTCTCAGAAATGTCACTTAATTTGGGAAAGATCATTTAGAAACAAATAAAATACAGAAGAGACACACATTACGACTCAGCAGCAGACTAAACGAGTGATGTTTTTTGCCTTGTATTTCCAGCAGTAGCAGCAGCATGCTGCTAAAGTCATTACATCTCTCTTCAAATTAGCCACAAGAGTCCACACGCTGCTGTGTGGGGATACTTTAGGAACAAAAATGTCACACTGACCTTTAAAAGGAGAGGTGACAACACCCCACCCCATCCCACACACGACAACACCACCAATACACACAAGCTCCAAACCTAAACACCTGAACGATTTGTCTGTTAATACCTTTTGTCAGGTACAGATGAGGATTGATTCTGAAGTCAGAAGTTCTAAGTACTTCAGACACACTCTCATTAGAAACTGGAAAATGTATCAGGTCAATTCAAAGGTGTCTAATGTGAAAAACACACAATTACACGCAAGTTGTGCAGTTTGTCAGTAAAAGACACAAACAACAGTTCTGCCATCCAAAACAACTCTGAAGTCAAGAGCTGAAACTGACTTTAAAGTGCTTCAAAGTTTCTGCTCTAAAAAAGTTACTTGAAACCTTCTCATCTATAAAAAACCTCCTAAAATGCCCTCCAAAAAAGCACGTCAAGAGCGTCCCTGTTGCCTGAAAGTGCTGGCTGCACCTGCCAGTGAGGGCTCTTACCAGCATCAGTGGAGGCTGTACAGGAAAATGCTCCACACAGTAGTAGTCGGGCAAAGCATTCTGGTCCAGATTGGACAGGCTCCCGGTGGTCCTCAGGCCCTTGTCCGAGCCACACACCTTACACATGGCTGCGTTGCCCATGCTGCAAGGTTTACAAGTCTATCCCATCAGAATGTAAAAGAATCTAAGTGAGCGCATCTAATCACTCTGATAATCCACTCTCTGCCCCTGCTTCCTCTACCCTCCCCCTAAAAACCTCACAGGCTACCATCCAGGGGGGGCGACCCCCTCAGTCCAGCAACACCTCACTTCCCTTTGGCCTCAGCGCTCTTGTCCCTGTTTCTAAACTTGACCGGCCCTGGGTCCTGTGACTACTGCCAGCACTGTGCTAGCTCTTCCTCAATGCTAATTCCAACTCTCTGACCATTGACCAACACCCCCTCCCCACTCCACCAAACAGGCTATTTTTACACCCACCAGCCCAGCTATGCATGTAGAGAGAGAGAGAGAGAGAGGGTGGTCGGCATAGGGTGGCATGCCAAAACAGGAAGGGGGAGGACACACAGTAGATACACACAGTAGGGACTGAAACAAGGCCTATGTGTGCTTATAATTTGTAATAATATGCTGTGTTTGTCACATCAAGCGTTTCATATTCCAATTAAACGCTAAAACTCCAGTGAAACCCAATATCATATCCATCATCCATCAGTGGTACCCCTGCTCAAAGGCAGGCGCTGTTTGATGACCAATAAATACCATAATAAGTGGACTGATACAGTATTTGACAGTGATATGGAATGGGTGGTATAGTTATCTGATATAATTTAAGGCAAATGGTGAATCCATCTTAGAATTGGGAGATATCTTGATAGGAGTATCTGATATTGTGCATTTGTGAGTTATAATTTCTGAGTATTTCTGACATATGTCACCACTTTTCTGTTCCTGTGGTTTACTACAACTACCTAGATACGTAGAAAAACAACGCTTCCGGTTTCACGCTGACCAACAAAGCTTTGATTAGTCGATTTTTTTACCAACTGAAACTGCAATCAGTGAACATACTCCCATATCCTTTGAATCGCTAAGTAAATGAGAGGCATGGGTTTGATTCAGGCTACCAGAGGAAGTCCATTTCCAACATCTTCTTTAACTGTGATAATGGTTTGTCAACTCAAATTACAACCTTTGTTGTCACATGGTGTGATTCTAATAGTTCATGTGAGTCGCTCTTTTGGTTACATGTCTTGATGCCTATACAGGTGAATGGGTCCACGACCTATTACTAACAAAACGACACATATGACTGTTGGAGAGTATAAACAAACTACAGGTGTACAGGACCTTCAACGATATGTGGTTAATGTTGTGAAACTGTTGCAGTTGGTTCGGTTAAGGCACCAAAACTACTCACTTAGGATTAAGACAAGATCATAGTTATACTGTTATATTGTAGTACTTTCATATTTCAGTACATCATTTTTAGTATTTATTTATAGTAGTATTATATTTTAGTATTTTATTTATTTTAACCTTACTTACTAATAGTTCTCTTGTAATATTGACCTACACAACTGATTTCCTGGTGTGAACTGACTGTTGTGCTAGTTGGTGGATAGTTGTTAGCAAGTAAACTATTATTAGCAGTTTTTTATTCAACAAGATGCTGTTCTGTAAGTGTCTCTGTCAGTACAACAGCCCCAGATGCACTGGAGAAGGCATACCCAGTTTGAATCCAGCCCAGGAAAAGCAAGATGAAGACAATACGATTTGTGGCCTGGCTGACAGAGATATATCTATACTGCTAGGCATAAACAAAAGGGGCCAACGTCACAATCTGTATATTTCCACAGGTTCAGATTCCAGCAAAAAAGATTGGTGTCAGGTCTTGAATTTGTACAGATGTTTCACTTCATCATTTTTGGCATGCGATGACAATGTTTGACTGAATGGGTCAGTCTATTACTGAAGTGACAAAGTGGGACAGCATTAGCATTATCCAGCAAACAGATGCGGTCTTACTAACCTGATTCTCGCTCTCTGTATGTATGAAAAGTTTTCCTTACTACGGTGAAATAGCTCAAAATAATATCAGAAAAGAAATATTGGTGTAACACTAGTACATGCACATAGCAGTTAATGACACTGGTAAATAATACTGTCAGTGTGTATTCCCCTGCTGGTTGCCATGTAAGTGTGGAGTGGCTCCCTTGAAGTTGTAACCCGTCCCCATGCGACCTTTTCCTAAATGCCTTCACCTAGACTGAAAACTAAGCCGTGCTTTTTACTGCATGCTTGGTGAACACCTGTTAAAGTGCTTCTCTATCTCTCAGATAAAGTAAGAGTGGCTTTTTTCCATATGCAAGAAAATTACGGGGGAGAACACTAAATTCATGTCACTATCTGGCATTACTGTCTTGGATATTTGCCTAGTTAGACTATAGACTAATTGAAAGTATGAACACTGGTGGTCATCACATGAACTGGCCCCACCTGTGTGTGGTCAATTCATGTGTATTGTTATCACTGGACCTCACGTCATGGGCTGTTTAATGGAAGCAGACGTGGTGTTTTGCTAATGCAGATTTGGTGTCAGACTATAGCCCACAGCGGAGCTGTATCGATCCAGTTGGACTGAATGCAAATTAAGTAACACAGACCTTTTCAAGGCAATTGATTGGTTCGCAGAATGACTGGAATGCTGTTTAATATAAGCTTCTGTACCTGCTGTCTCTACACATCGGTTTATGTCTTATCTACGGTCGGATGTATGTTGTATTCACCTCTTGTGCACACATGTCCTTGTCTGATCACATCAGGGAGGTAAATGTCCCCATTCTCCTTGCAGTCGTATAGGCCATGACTCACACAATACTCCCACTGTAGAAAATATCAGCCAAACAATTCTCATTCACTGAATATTTTACTGATGGGAGAAAGACTCCTCATTGTTGAGAGTCACAGAAACCACATGAGAAAGCATCATTGGGGTTTTCAATGAATGAATGAATGAATATGAACTGAGTAAACAGGCACATGATCTTCACATTTCCCCTATCTGACAAAATCACACTAAGCTTTTAATTTGAGACAAACAAGTAGTTCTGAAACTGAAAGCCATTACGATCAAAAACAGTGTGTTCCTCTGTAATCACTTTTTAATTAAAACATGCCTGTTGTAAAAAGTGGCATCTAATTTCTGCGCTCTTGTGTAGTTGAGTCAAAAAACAAAAACATTTCAATAGTCAAGAAAAGAGCAAACCAAAGCATGAGTTAAATTATTGGCATAATGTTTTCGTGAATTAAAATCTATTCTTTTTAAAAAAGCATTTTGAGTAGCAATTTATTTATTGTCTTCATTTGATTTGAAAGATGAATGATCTTGTTGTCATACATCAAAATTCTAAAAGTTTTAAGAGTTCATTGAACAATTTAGATGGGGATGTTGATGGTCATCAGTTGCTTGCAAATGAACACTTCAATGTCATCTGCATAGCTTTCACATCTTACTCTGTGCTGTCATCCTAAGTGGCTGAGTGGAAGTTGGGTTTCGTAATGAGAGCTGTGTCATTTTGACTTAAAAAAAACTAAACATTCAGGGAGCCATTTAGCTAAACAGCAAATATGTTAAATACCCAAAAAAAGGGTGGGTAAAAAAAATACTTTTGAACCCAAACTCTACCCAGAATTATGGTTAATCCAAAATGTGTGGACCAAGTATAGAACCATGTGTGCATTTCTTCTTAGAAGTCCTAATTAGTCTTGCTAATGTGCAGTGAATGCTCACACGTTCATGCTAAATGCTAGCATAATAGCAATTTTGCAAATATCCAGACGTAATGTATCATTGCGGTTCAGAGCAGCTCCATCACTCGTTATAAAATAAACACAATTAAACATGGCCTTCCACTGCTTTGTTACCTAATAGGCCTTTTTAGTTTCATTAACCTTCTCCTGGATGTAATTCACTTAACGTCTCCTCCAATCTCCTCTCTAAACAGCCGCTATCTGCCAAAATAAGTCATTCAATTAGGCTAGCCAGCTGAAGAATGTGTGTGTGTGTGTGTGTGGTGTTGAGACAAAAAGACAAAGGTCAAACAAGAGGGAGGTGAAATCATGTCTTCAGCTCATCAGTAGTTTAAACAGGAAAGTCACAACTTTCATTTCTCCGCAACGCTAACTAAATTACTCAGCCTCTCCCCTCCCATCCCACACAACTCCTCCTCCTCCTCCTCCACCACTTCCCCTCCTCCTCTGTGCTCCCTCTGTGGTTTGGTAATCCACTGGGCGGGGCAGGCATAGACAACAAATGCTTTTAATCTGTGATCGACCATATGGCTCACTGGCTGCGGAGGGAGGAGGGGCGTTGGGTAAAGCCACTTGTACTGCATTATGTTTCCGCTGTGGGGGGAAAATGTGATGGTGTGTGTATGTGTACAATAGCTGCATGGAAGGGTTTAATAGAGGTGGCAAGGAAAGAGAAATGTTCGATAATATAGGGCGTTGTACATTAGCAGCTAAATGCTAACATAGGGTTTAACACAAATTATATAATAAATCACTGAAGTATGCTTCATTTTATAAGTTTCATAGCGTAAATGTGTGACAGTCAGACTTTGAATACAAATATAATGGGTCATTCAATTTTTTTTAATACTTACATAAGACTACCAGCTAAAGCTAACACTAGCTTGAGGCTGACATAAGTCAGATATAAAAACTAGAAAAAAGAAGTGCATTCAATGTAACAGAGATTTGTAATGCAGCAGGGGGGGCAGTCAGTTATCCAAGCAAAAAAACAAATCTGGGATTTAATATTCAGGACACTGTATCAAGCACAATTCTGCCACATGTACATATACACATTAATCAGCGTTAAACACGAAGTAAACCCAGTTTTACCCAGAACCCAGAACAGGCTACAGTTTAACACAACATGAATTATAGAAGTTGGAGACCAGGTTGCTATGGAAACACAGATTTGGAAAAGGTTTATACATGGATTTTTCTTCTGCTTCACAATAAGAGACCTGCAGAAAATGGCTTCTTCTGTGTCAGATCTCAGTAAGACATACCTGACAATACTACTGTATAGGCCTAAAAGTGACAGGAGAGTGACATGTTGAAAGTCTCCCAAAGACAGGACTGACAGGTTTCCACCCTCAATAGGCTACAAAGCAGAGACTAAAACACTCCTGTTATTAAAATAACATCTGCATCTGGACATTTGATCATCGGCCTGACAATGTACACCTTTTACTGATAAGAAGCCAGTTAAAAGCTTTCTAGCATATGACCATCAAATTCCACATCATATTCTCAGAGAGTCCAATGAAAAGGTGTAGGTGGATTTTTCTCTCAAGGTTGTAGTCTGGTTGTATGGACTGGATTTACACCAAGCAGAGATCTGATCACAATGCAAACTACGGAATGTACAGATGTGATCTAGCCAATCAGATGCATTCCGATTGCAATAAGCATGTGTGCTTTTACACCTGCATTAACCAAGCTTTCCTCATCAAAATACAACTGCATGATTGATTGGCTATTAAAACAGCTCATTACAACCCAGATTTACATTTGTTGTTAGATAGCAACCTCTAGTGGTGGTTGTTTTTATAACGGCAGCAAAGGAGGAATTCATAAAAAGTGCAGTGTGAATGCGAAAGTCAGTCAGTAAGTAATTTTAACTTACTAACATAGTAAGGTAATGTCATCTGCATAACATAAATTAGGTTATGTAAGTAACAGAGGTATGTTTGTAACTAAAGTTACATACGTACCATGGTAATTTTAACCTAAACCGCAACGTTTTAGTAAACCTTAACGAGTTGTTTTAGCGACTACAGCTAAACAATCCCTGTTTTGTTGCCTAAAGCTTGCTGAGTGATATACACCGTTCAGCCATAGCATTAAAACCACCGACGGGTGATGTGACTAATATTGATCTTCTCTTTACAAAGCAATGCTCTGCTGGGAAACCTAGGGTCCTGGCATCTATGTTGATGCATCAACCATTCAAACACTGTTGCAGGCCAATTACACCCCCTTATGGCAACAGCAATCCGAATTCCTCAGGTCACATTCTGATCAAGCATCTGACATACAGTAACAAGTCTAGGGCATTTCATGGAGGCCCCACCTCTCAACATACAGGACCCAAAGGGTCCACTACAAAAGTCCCGGTGCCTTATGACCATGCCTTGACATTTCAGAGCTGCTTTGGTTCAGTTTCGGTTTGTTTCTTAATATTAAGCAAGGGGTTTTAATGTTGTGGCTGATCAATGTCATCTTATGAGACTTATTCAGTCGTTTAGGTATGAGGACGTGTTGGCATTAACATTGCTTACAATACCTGGTACCTTAAATTCTGTTGTCGCCATTGGTTAATGGTAGGACTGTTTTTTTAAGTACAATGAAGCCAAGTTAAGTTGAGTTCCAAAACTCTCAAATTTCAAGTCATTTCTGCAAGACATATCTGATACCTATTTGTATTGATTAAGGAGTTTCTTATCTGTTTGGGGAGTCGGACAAGCTACAGACCCTCCTCCAACTCCTATCGTGGTAGAGTCGGACATACTTCCATCAATAAATCTGCGATATGCACCGTTTCAGCAAGTTGTTACTGGACCTTCATCAGGTTAACCAATTACATCACATACCAGAGGCAAAGAAGCAGCAAATGGGCTGTGCAGTGAACGGTGGAAACGGATAGCTTTCTGCGCTGTGCATGACATAATTTATATTGTATTAAAATTTTCATTTGTATACATGAAAGTGTAAATCTACTTCTAACCACATTATCTGGGTGTGTTAGTCCAACTTTTGGAGTTAGTTGAGATACTTGTTAACATGTGGAAAAAATACCAATGACTTGGCACTGGATTGCGAGAGTCAAACCAAACTAGTCTGGTGCTACACTATCCGGCTGGTACTGGATACTATGATGGGCCAGATGTTGTAGTTCTGCATCAACTGTAAAGCCTGCCTGTCCGATCAGAAGTGAGTGCTTGGGACTCCCTGCTGAGTATCAGCCGCTTGACTCAAACACTGACTGAATTTCCAGCTTCACCAATCCAACATACACCATGTATTCAGTGTACATACGTATGTTGTGCGGATTAACAGGGTAATCCAGATTGTACACCTCCCATACGACCCAGGTCATGTGTCACAGAGAAGTCATGGTTCTGCAGTTCAGTCTGACATCCAAGCACTAAGATAAAATATGAGAGGCTTTTATTACCATATCCATATTCTCCATGAAGGTCAGAACTTATACGTGTTTTATTACTATTTTTTTTCACTTCTTTCTTCACTTGCAATTAACATTATCTCGAACTAAACTTACGAAACCAATTTTGTAATCTGTTGAAATGATTAAAATGGGAACCATTTATGCTTATATAGCCAACAGTAGAAACATGACAGGAAATTATGGGAAAAGTAGATGGGGAACGTGCGACTAAAGTTAGTTTTCTATTTAATTAAAGTAAAAAAATAAATAAAAAAATAAAATGATACTGAATCATCTACAAAATCTGATCTTAAAAACTGGGTATATGCTCAGATAAACCCAGTCAATTCTTGGTGAATGAAACGTTGAGGGAAATAAAATCTCCAAATTATTTTCATGGTGTAAATTTTTTTTTTTACACTCATCTGGCTATTAGGTGGATGTTAATTTTGTTGATTTTGAAAAAATGATAAGCTTCTAATTATCTCTACTTGTCATTTTTGTCTGTCTATAAGAGGGTGTGAAGGTCTGAAGGACAAACAGTGAGTAATCACACACACGCACACACACACACACACACACACACACGGTTGTAGGTACTGATGTTGGTGCCTGGCCTGGATCCAGCAAAGCAAATTAATCTCAGTGAGCCTCTCTACCCCTGCTCTGTTTAATTGAATTGGTGTGACATTAACATTGTTTCAAGCCTTGCAACCTTAGCATAGCATCTCAAAAACACCATCAACCAGAGAGGAAAACTGGTGTGTGGTATGATGAACCTGCCAAAAATAGGAGACTAAACACCCACAGAGCTGTATGAGAGATGAGAAGAAGAACAGCTCTGACTGGTGAAGGAGAAAAGACAGAGAGAGGAGAGAGATGAGAATTTGAAAACTAAATCACAACGTGCACACACACACACACCACACACACACACACACACACACACACACACACACACACACACACACCACACACACATTCTCCAGGTAGCAGCCCTAATATCACACCTCTTGGCACAATATTGTTCTGACTGGAGTTCAGACACTGTGCTTGTCCGTGTTGACATTGAATTTAAATAATTGCCTCTTGCTCCACCACTCACTGTTGTTACTACCTCCTTTTCTTCACTGAGCTGTCTGCTCCATCCTTGTTTTTTCCCATCAGTTCTTGAATGCTGTAGACTCTTACATAACTAAAGCTGATCGAACCACAGACATTCATCACCAATTATCAACTCTGCAGTTCCCATTAGCTCTATGGAGCATTCTTTTTTTCAACATTTTGGTTTTAAGGCCTACAACTTTATGGTTTGGTTCTGTCTCAAGAACCAGCCATTTCTCTCAGGAGTTGGTGGAGACCAGAACAGAGCCAGAAGAAAGCTAATCATTGGACTTATATCAATCAGGTGGACACAAACTCCAAATGAATGCTTATGTTACTGTTGCTTTGTAAATAGTCGGAAGTTCCCCCCCAAAAAAACCCATGAAAAGTTACCTCAAAACATGAAAAAATAAAATGAATCATCCATCTATTTACTTACAGAGAGTGCTGTACTCCAGCCAGTGGTGGTTTCAATGCCAAGCCTCATGGGCCAAATTCCCTAAAAGTGAGTGTAGTCCATTAAGACCTAAAGTAGCTAAATCTTGACTTCTGGGAAAAAGACGTTGAGGCAGATAGCTTTTTTTTGGTCTCGGGCTAAGCTCCTTTGGGTGATCTCTCCCCTTCCATAACTAAGCCCCACAATCATCTGCTATACGGCACTGCACGTCCAATTTTGGGCCACGTCACTCTGACACTTCCGCTGGTCTAATGTGCTTCAGTTTCACATTAACAAATCATCAGATTCACAGATTGGCAGACTGAATCTGTTGATATATCATGGAGACCTAGAAGATAAAACGGTGGTCTCCATTTATGTATCCATCATGGGACACTAAAACTGCAAAAGCTAACTCCTGCTTACACTCCTGTCTCACTACATAGTCATAACCCAGTAATAATGAATCTCTCACTTACAGGGTAGACCGTGCTGTTCGACTCTTTAGTGGATTCTCCTTCTCTTGGTTGCTATGGCGCTAGGATTGGTATCTCTCCTGAGCTGCAGTGTCCCATAGTGCCACAGCAACCAGATTATAAATGCCTTAATCCTGGATTTTGCCAATCCCAGTTCAGCATCACACAGTGGTGCATGTTCAACATCCATGTACCATCAGTGGGGTGTGCGTGTGTGTGCGCAGCTCAAGGGAATATTTTGCGTGTGCCTATTATTCCACCATAAAATCCAGAACAAAACTCTGTGAAAGTTTCCGATCAAATGATTATCCAACAGGCGAAAGGCTGTGGTAATAAATGAAACCGTTATCAGTTCTTGAAAGAACGTTTACAGTTACCAGAACAGATTACACTGATTGAAATACTGCAACGCACTATTAACATATTCAGAGTGTGCAAACATTCTGCCCAAATCTAAAGAGGATAACAAAATAGATCCATATATAGATGAAAAGATGTGAAGAGGGGGTTGGTGAAAGCCGGTGATTAACATCTCCGCCGCAAACATTTTCTCCTAAATTGCATCGGCTGAGCACCCAGCTGTGGCCTGAGATTAGATGTAAAAACAGACAGGAGAGTGGCTTTGCCAGCAGGACTACTAAATAATGTACGTTAATGCTTTGGAGGGGGTAGGAGGCCCAGAGACTCCAAACCAACCCAGATGGAATGCGCTTGGTAGAATTGGTAGAACCCGTAGATTTTGCCAACATTTTGTCCACTGGAAGCCCCGAACTCATACTAATGTGGCTTTTCAGATTCTTATATAATGTTCCATTATGAGCATATTCAATGCACAGAGAAAATGCATTAGCTGTATTAGGACCACAGCATGATTTTTGGCTCTTCTTTGTGGACATAGTCAAACTTATTTGAGCTTTGAAACCAAACGTGTTTGTGAGTTCCCAGAATTGAGCACCTTTAAGACCTCAGAATGATTAGAACGAGTCTGAGTCTATTTCAGCATACTGATGACGGAGGATCGCATGACACATTGGCCAAAAAGACGTTTTCTCCCGCACAAGATCATTACTAAAGGAATGCCTGGAAATTGATAATAACGCACAACACTGTAGTCTGATTACTGGAAGGACTTTCTAAATAAAAAGGGTAATTGAAATGAGGAAAAAGTAGCCATGTGCAGTAATATTGATCAGTGAGGACGCCATATACTCAGATGCATCGCGGTGCATCGAGAACCGTTTTGCCTTTGAGTCGTTGACAGCTGAACCGTAATTGAAACGAACCATGAGGCCAGTGCAGAGTCACACCTATAGTTCAGAATACGCACAACATTACTGGTGAAACTTCTCTGCGAGTCTCTCCCACCTTCCTCTCTAGAGATATGCCAAGTTGAATGACAGTCTTTGCTAGATGGCTGAGATGGGCAATCTCAAGGGTGGGGTTGTCTCCATGAAAAATGTGGTCATATAATTTAATATAGTGTTCCTACAAGGGATAGGGGGCAAGGGGGCTAAATGGAATACCGAGTGCCAGAGCACCAGCCATGAAATATTGGCATCATCAACTCCGACCAAATTTGTTTCAATCTTTGTATCGGACAAACCTGACTGCTTGAATAGTGACAAGTGAAGAATCTACTAAAAGCTTCAGGAGGGGGGGTGGGGGCAACTATAAGTCGATTTACAACCCCCTCTATATTCATTGAGACATGCGGTATGTGGCTACACATTTTCATCCAGCATTCTAGGCTATGAGAAATGATTAATTAGGGTAATACAAAAACAACATTGTCTTTGTGTGTGTAAAACACACAGTCAGTGTTTAATGCCTCTCAGTCAGTGCTGCCCACATACTAAAAGAGCAACAAAAGGTGTGTAGAGACAGAGTACCCACTTGGACAACCACAGGTGTTCTAATGAGTCACACACACAGAGGCAGTCACACACACAGAGGTGGTCACACACACAGTGTGATGCTGCAACTGGCAAGCCATTTTGAAAGAACTATTTGTTCATTTCTGTCCCTCTGCATATTTTCCCTACAGCATTTAGATGCATCTGAATAAATATTGTGTACAAATCCATTATGAATCACTCTTATTTCAATTTGCAAGTCCACAGAAGCTCTAAATAATGTTCCAGCTGAAGTCCATTTACTCTGACAATCTAATACTTTAAAAGGTTAAGACTAAAACGCAGTGTCTAACACAAATGGCCACAAAAACAACCATGACGAAAATGGCAAATGGATTACTACGGCGCTGGGGCCCTACAGCAGATTAGTCGTACGCCATCAATCTCCCTGTTATATTTTAGAGTTAGAGACAGAAACAGCAGAAAACAGAAAGACTAGGGTGGGGAAGATTAAGGGAGCGAATTATGTAATCGTTCAATTTATTTCAATCAGACTCTGGCGGGAGCTTCATAACAACTCCTCTGGGTGAGTCGATCAAGTAATTAAGTATGAAATGTTAGAGTCAAACAAGTTTGTAAGATAAGTTTTTACTGCTTGACAGCTGGCTCTGTCGTCAAGGCAACTGCCTCTGGGTGAGAAGTCAGATTTCTCTGCAGTAGTACTGATGTAGTAACACAACAGTTAGCAGCAGAACTGGAGACACTGGAACAAATGTGTCACACTAACGCATGCACATGCAGTTTGTAGCCAAATACACTTTTGTGAAAAATATGTCACAGTTGTGTTTTTTCTTCAGTGTACTACACACATATTTAGATTTACTAAACATTCACAAGGCATAATTTATTGAGCCTTTATTTGATTAAAGGGAGCTAAATGGAGCATCAACCTCACAACCACGACAAGTCTACACCAGCAGTCTAAACTGATGTCCCTTCAATATCTATGCATAACAACTCCAAAAAACAGACAGTGACTATGAAGGAATGATGGCCAGGGTCATGTGGTAAAAATATCAACACCGACTCATCTCCAGTGTTTAACGCAAACTTCCTTCCCACTTCCCCCACCACACTCTTACTGTATGCTGCGCTAGATAAACATCACACTATCCCAACATATGACCAGGTGTATTGGTAATAATTAAAAAAAACGATATCCCAAAACAATATGCTGGTTGGTACAGGTAAGAGACAGTACTGTATTAGAGTCCAGCTTGAAACAATCCTTCTGTATTGATGTATATTCACGATTTAGTGAACAGATTTCTTCCACGGGCATTGTAAACAAGCCACAAACAGCGTTCAAAACCATCATAGGATACTAACTCTTACACTTAAGCTAGAATTAATAAAACTCCTAAGGACAGATGGTGGGCAGGCTGGGTGAGTAAATCATCGGGATACATTACTTTTTAAGTGGAACTACGTAATCCCCTAACAGTGTTCACCAATGGTTCGGTGTGAGTTGCCAAGCTTTGGTGATTTATCACTTGGCAATACTTAAAAAGCCTCAACACTCGATGTATTAAGCAGACTTTGTTGAAAACAGATTCATATAAAAACTTTTTTTTTTCTACTGTACCACCGCGCGGACAGGCGTGTCCATACTTAAGATGGCTAAGGTTAACATCTCAATGTCATCCACTTCAGCTGAGATGCAACGTTGTCTAGCTTAGTTAGCCATCTTCTTGTCCATGACTACATGCAACTTCCTTCTGCATGGTGATACAGTTGGCAGGTATAGTTTAGTTGATAGATAGTAGCATCTATCTGAACTTTGTTAACATTAGCCAACATATGATATTGGTCATACCAGTCCAACTTAAGCTGTAGTGACAGAACTCTCACAGCATGTGCTCCTCTGTCACATGTGACCCCAGTCTTTAACCATCGACGTATACCGAGTGACTAATGTTTTTCCTGTAAAAGATTCCCATAGTTATTTTTGTTCGTGACTCAACATGCGGGAAATCGATGGAGAGAGAAAAAAAAAACACTTCTCCTCTCCATCTGTGTGTGTTTTGGCAGCTGATACAGACACAGGATAGCTTGAAACAGCTGATACTTCACTACTACCACAGCATCCTCACATGTGGTACAGCGAACACCCGCCAATTTACCACGGTTTTTACAAGAGGAATCAGTTTACCCGGACTCTGCAGCCTGGTGTGTATCTTTCCTCATTGCTGTCATTGCAGATCGAGATGATGTAACTATTTTTATTTCACTTGATGTCCACATCCTGTCAGCCAACCCTTATTGTAATTCACCTCGCTCTGCCTCTCGTTATCAGACAGTAAGATTCTGCTTCATGCATTTCAATTGAGTCTTAAGTCTCTCCTTATGTGAGCTGGATCATGCTGTGTCTCTCTTTCTCTTTCTGTCTGTCTTCCCTTGCCTTTAGTCCAGCACTGCAGTGCGATCCTGACAAGTGCACCTGTCTCCTCTGCAGGTATAACACACTCAGAAAAAAGCTGCAACATTTTGTTTTCTCTGATTCCACCGGATTGCTATCTCTTGCCTTCGAAACGTGTTCCTTGTCACATTTGGCTTTTCCTTTCCCTCCTTCCCCTTGTTCTGTCTCTGCTCTGTAACTGTAGCAGAGCAGGGTGCTGCTCGGTGGCAAACTGCGCATTCACCTTTCATGCGTCCTGAAGTCGACTAAAGCAAATGAATTCCAGCATACCTGTCTCTTTCTCTATGCCTGTGTATACTAGAGCATATTAGTAAATGTTTGCTCTTCAGTTTTCGCTGACTTCTGTCTTAATAGTGACGACAGCTGCAAAAAAAAACAACAACAACCTGCCAACTGCAATGATTCATTTTTGTTTCGGAAAATGAATCATCAGCAGCACAAAAGCAGCACAGTGTAACTTTTGAAGAAAGAGGGAACAAAAGGTAAGACGCCAATGTTAAACACAGCTGAAGCTCTGCAGAGGCTGGTAAAGATCCTTCTGTGTTGGAGATACTCTAACTCACACTTCAAACTGAAACATCTGTCAAGGTAGTCATTTCGATCAGTAATTATGACACAGCTAAACGACAGCTGGAGCAAGTTTAAGTTAGCGATAGGCGATGTAAAGGGTTGTGTTGGGACTGTGATATATGTCACGTGGGAGTCACTGGCAGTCAGTCGTTCGTGTGTGATGATGTGTTGGTCCAACAGCACTGAATTCTTTAAGATCCCAGAGGTTGAGAGGGTGACTACAGTACACATTTACAGACATTCGGAATTGTTCCCGAATTGTACTTTTACTGTTGTATTCTCCAGCCGTGTTAAAAGCTACAGTTCATGGACTGCCACTGGAAGACACCTGACTGTGACATCAGAGAATGAGGTGTGGCGATTTCCCTGTGCCGGCGCTGAATCACTCTTTAATGTGCCCGGAGACTAATGAAAACTCTGCCACATCTGTTCCTTGTGCCACAAGCACATAAAACAACAAGAGAGTCTCATCAAGATATATTATGACGTGAGGCTGGCCGGGTGTGCCACATTCATCTTCTCCCGGGATTTTACATCGAGAGAAATCTGGATTCATGCGCGTCATGTAACTCACTGTGGGCCCCAATTAAATCACTAATTTTCAACGGTGCAGTGATTCACGTGCCTTACCAAGTTGTAGTGTAGTGCATAACATGCGGAGATGTGTAGACACTGAACAAGTGAACATGTCACTGGCCTTCTGTCCAATACGCGCCAATACACTTCACCTGACGACTTTTATTTATTTGTGTTTATTTCCACAATGTGTTTTGTGCTTTTCAGTGTGCCGCCTGTCGTGTTTTCTGTGCGAGAGTAGCTTTCTGGCTGGTAAAAGGCTGGATTGCATCGAACAAATAACACAAAATGCTGTTCTGTGCGTAAATCCAGAGCACCACCTGTTTCGTTGCAGAGGACCTGACCCAGAAACCTGAAAATGTTGACCTACACCTCACCTCAGGAGTTACTGTTTATCCTCTGGCAACAGTAAGAAGTGTGGGTCCAATGCCATTTATATACCTACTGTCAAAGGTCAAAGGTCACAAAGGTCAACTGTCTGTTTGTTTTTTCCTGTTTTTTTGTGCCATGGTTTGGTTTAGGCCAAGACTGAGTAAAAATATTGGATGGGTGTAACGTTCAAACACAAGGTACACACATGCAGTTTTGTGCAAGTGTTATACTGTCACTTCATTCTGATTGGCCGCAGGGTGTCAATCAACCACTGCTGTACACCTACTCAAGTAGTCACAGCGAAACTGTCTGCTCACCGTTCTAAATCAATGAGCTACAGCCTATATCTAAAATGATATCAGCTGGCTGGTATCAGCTGGCTGCAGACACCTTGGCGTTAAAATAAATGAGATCACACAAAGTGTAGTCCTTTTCAGTGCCTCATCCTCAGAACATCAGAGGGTGGCACATGTAACACACAAGCTACAGGAAGTACTCTGTCCCTTTGGACTTACTGGTATCAAGCATTCACTTGTAAATGATCAAATAAAGGTATTCAAACAAAGTCTTACATTATAACTCTTTGAGTGGCCAGCACCAACGAATACAGTCGCCGGAACATGGAACTGTGAAGAACCACCCAACACAGTGGAAGGTGCTTTGCCTTAACAGCTCCTGCTTCATTACCTGCATTTTGATACTTACAGAGGCCAGCTAAAACAAAAACCAGAGTACTGCAACAACAACAGATTCATCTCATACCCACTACACTAGTTTTTTTCCCTGTTCCAAGTCACTTCTGTCATGCTTCTTTGTTGTTTTTGGACATTATCAAATGAAAGACTTTAATGTTAATCAATACCCAGGAGATCAAAATAAATAGGTACCAGGGACAGGAAGGATTTGGAATTTGCGGAAAAGGCCTTTAATGTGCAACATCAATCGAGGACGTGGACAGATATATTGAGGGCAGGTTCAACAGCGATTGAAAAACTGAAAATAGTGGAAGTGAATGGGAAAAAAATGATCAATTCAGAGCAACAGAGTGATTCTGCTGTGTGGTGTTAATGCACATTATACCACATTTATCAAAACAACAGGTAAATGTGGAGGGTGAGAGTTATTATCAACAATACACAACATCAGCAATGAACTAAAACAGATGGACATCATAAACAGGGGGTTTTATCTCTTCCTCTGCTGACATTTCAGTACATATAAAAGGAGCTTCCAGATTACCGATCTACATAACTGTGCACTGCCAAGTTAAAAATCCCATTTAAGACTGGGCTCGGGTCACCAGATGTTCCCTGAGCATGAAATGGATATACGCTGCAATCAAACTAGTGAAACATGTTTGGGATGCATCTTCCCTGCTCTGTTATGTAATAACGACGATGCGATTGCAAATGTGCGCTCATGGTGACGTATTTGAGGGGAAATCCAATATCAAGTCCACTATGCCGTTTTCTTCATTTCATAACAGCACGCTCCAGCCACGCTTGTCCGGGCCAAGCCCTCTGATACCATTTATACGGCTTAATTGTTTTTCAACAGGACCTGAACTGACAGGTGATGAACTGTGATTCCACAGCGGTGCGTGTGAATGTCGGCCCTCAAGCACTTTCTGGACTATCCACCAAATTGAAGCTATTAATTACTTTTATGCGTGTGTGTGTGTGTGCGTGTGTGTGTGAGAGAGAGAGAGAGAGAGAGAGAGAAAGAGTGAGAGACAGACAGAGGGACAGGGCACACGAGTAATCCCATGTGATAATCTCCCTTGCAGTTCAGTCAGTAGTAATAGCAGTGAAGGAGGCGGAGACGGAGAAGACGCTGTAATAAACATGACAGCTCCTCATCCGAACAGCTCCAAAAGTCAGACACGGACTTCACCTTTGAAAGACGTTAGTCTGTATCATAACCATCGGCCATCACGGGAGGAGAATATTTAAACACTGGTTGGCCGTTTCAGTTAGACACTGATTAAACACAAAATAATCTTCCCAAGTGCTACTTGCCTTGTCTCTTTTGAGCAATACTAGCGTGCACTATCCTGCTAGTATTGTGAAAATGTATGATAGAGGGCAAGAAAGTAGGCACGAAATAATGGTCATCCATATCACAGTTAAAAAAAATGTATGGCTGTAGAGGATGGATTTTGTTACGTGTTACGTTTAGGCCATCAGCAGCTGGCTATCAGCAGTTCCACTGCAGGCTTGGCATCATGACGTTCATATCACAGTACACATAACTGAAGTGCACAAGGACTGGGTGAGTGCAGAGGGTGGACATTTGGATTTACACTCCTTCACAGTTTACATATCTGCCTGTTGGACCACCTTGGTAGCTGAGTTACTTGCGCAGGACACGCGGTTGCAACTGTCATTGGTCCAGAGCCTCTCTCCCCATTTCCTGATTGCCTCTACCTGTCCAGCCATTTCTCACTCCAACACATCAAGTACAGCAGCCTGGTCAGATGCCCTAAACATCTAAGTTCGACACTGTAGTCATCCCTCACATCACTTCTTGAGTTCCCCCTCTACTGCAGTAATGTAAAGAGCCACAACAGTCTGAGTCAGGGGACAGTTGGTGCGTTGGATGGGTGAAACACTGGACCGTCCCTCCAGAGACCAGAGTTCTCGTGACGACAACAATACGAGACTTAACGTAGTTATCTTAAACCCTAAATATGAGCTTATTTCGAAACCTGTCAAAATATTTTGTTGCCTAAATCTAACCAAGTAGTTTTATAGTCTAAATCTAATCAAGTCATTTTGGAACCTAAACCTAATCAAGCCACGACTGTTGGGCAACGATAATAACAGTCCAAAAGTCACAAGATGTCATCGAGTTGGGAGTGTTGAAGTCTCACTATCCAATAAAGGCAAAATTATTTTAATATTTGTCTTTTAAATATTCAGTATTGTAACTAGTTGGAAGGTGTGGCTTAACCTTAAGCACACCATTGACATGCAAATGTGTTTGCAGTTTAAAATGAGCACACTCAAAATATAGGGTGGTCGCATCGGGTGGTTCAATTCCACGTTGCATTACAATCATGGAACACAGAGCTTGTCCGGTATTTTCCCTGACTTAAATAGTTTGAATTCAACTTCCTTATGTCATCCTCCATTTCCATCGGATGCAGTGGTCTAAGCTAACACCTCCAAATGGTTAATAACCAGGTTGTTTTCATTAAATAGGCCCATTACTTTCATACAACATTTACTGGCATCATCATGAATTCTGCTAAGTGACACATGACTTTTCCAACAGTGCAACAATTTAATCTGTGTGTATCCGAAGCCTGTATGCTCACACGTCATGTGCTTTGCTGCCAAAAAAGCATGCACTACAGTAATCCTTTACAGAATCATGTCCACAAATATGCTCCCGAAAAATGGCTCGTTAGAGTAAACAACTTGCTATAAAACGGCTCACCATGAAATACAGTATCTCTCCATGAAACAACTTGCCAATAAAACCCCACGGTAGATTTTTTTTTTTGTTGGAGTGAGTGGAAGTGTCTGCTCATGAGCAAATAGAGGGAACATACACTACGCAGCCTAGCAATGCACCAGAGACGGATCTGCGTAGGTACATCTATGGAGACGAGCAGAGCTGTATGAAGGAATGTTACTGTACAAAGACTGTTACAATGGTGCCCATCCAGAAACAACTTGAGCAGGGAGACAGCAGCACTGATTGAGTGATTGATGACTTGACGAGGTCATTTGTAATATTGTGGCAGACACATGATGACAGGACGATGGGTGCAATGAAGGATGGAGTGGGGAAGATCCCTCGGCAGATGAGATGAGGACAAGCACCGATAGCAGCGGGGATCAAGCAGAGTGCAATCATTATGGCCATGTTCTGTCAGAATCACAGCTTATTGTTATTTGTGCTTCTTGCGGGTGACAATGGACTGATAACACCGATCGCAGAACAGTGTTTGGATTTTCATTCTGAACACACAAGTGTTTCTATAAATTTGTCCCTGTTACTCTTTCGTTCCCTCAAAGAATACAATTAGATGACAGTGAAGGTGCAGATGGAAATACAAAAAATTATAATTATAACTTTATTTATGTAGAATCTTTCAAAACAAAGATACAATGTGCTCTACAAAAAGAAAAAGTAGGAAAATTTAAGGAAATGAGAGGGGTTAAAGAGATAAAATCGTCAATAAATAGAAAAAGTCATGAGGTAGTTATTTGGTGCAATATGTAAGAACTGGCAACCTGTCAAATTCATACCTACTAAATAAGGAGGAGCATATCACCAGAATGATCACCAATTCCTATTAACTGCAGCTATAGTTAGCTATTTAGCTCAGTTAGCCATGCAGCTAGTGGGCTGAGCAGGGAGTTTGTTGCTTTTTACACTACTAGCTCAGTGGTGTTCGATCATCAGGTGGTGAAGGTTTTCAGAGCCAGGACGGGGGAGGGGGCATAGAGGGGAATTCTGGCAGGAAGTAATGCTGGAGCTGAACTAGAACCAGGCGAGCTGGAACAGAACCAGGCTCAGTAGCCTCTTTGAGAAAAACCCTTATCTGAGGCAAGCTTGACTACAGGAAATGTGTGAAGCGGGGGAGGAGCTAGAAGGAGGTCAGGCATTAGACAGTACCGGCCACCGGAGACCCAAGCTATACTTGACTATTGTCTCTTGAGTTACGAGTGGTATTACAAGACAGGACTGGGCGAGGCTAGTGGGTTAGCAGGATAACTTTAGCAGACATCTCTGCAACATAGCATGGATACCTTTAAGGTACGTCAAAATTGTTATTTCTTGCATTGTTGCGTTAGCGTACTATCATTCTGGTACAGTTACCCCTTGTTTGTATTTCTTTTAACCAATCGCAATCGTATCCGGGATGCAGCGACGGAGGCCCCTGCAAAATAGTGGTGGAGGGAACTGGTTAATCCCCTCCAAAAAAAAGGGTAACAGCTGCAAGCTTGTTAAGGTTTGTGCTGTTATATAACAGGTGAGGTTAGGGTTCCCTGCCATTTGGAGGTTGTTGCTTCATCAGGCCCATGGAGAGTTAGCAGATTGCAGATATAGGCAGGAGATAGTCCATTCAAGGCTTTAGAAATAGTAAAGCAGTAAAATCTTACTATCACTTCTAAAACTGACAGGGTATCAGTGAAGGGCAGCAGTGAGTGACATTTTCTTAGCCTGCAGTGGAAAGGACGATCTGATCTTGGTTCATCGTCTCAGGTGAGCAAATCAGGACTGCAGCACTTTAGTCACCTGAGCATTAAAGGACAATCCTGAATCAAACATAAACACCTTGGCTTTGAGCCTCTTCTCAAACACAATTACATAAAGCACCAGACTAGAGGAGAGATTGTTAATGGTGATTATAATTGTATCTGATTGAAAGTCATTCAGCGGCAGAACGATTCTGACATGGACAGACTTTGATGATGATTTCTGTTCTGCAGACTCCTCTGCGATCCGCGATAATGGAGTCTGACAAAGTCTTCTTCATTCAGTGAAGGTGAAGTGATGATGATGAGGTGGAGGGATGACTGGAGGTGGGATGAAGTAACCAGTGAAACAGCAATTGGTCACACAAAGCGGGAATGAATAGGTGGGTGATTCCAGTGAGTCTGCCCAGTACCTTGCGCTTGCGTTCAGCCCGTTCCCGGGAACGCCTCCTCCTCTCTCTGGCTTTCTCCAGAGCCTTCAGGTCCGGAGGTTGATCCATTTCGGACCTGGCCTTCTTAATGTGAGCCGCAGCATGAGCCATGGCTGCACTCTCTCTGTCTCCACACGAAGAAAAACTAAAGCTTTTTAGATCAGTTTCACAAGTCCTCTTGCCTTATTGGCAAGCCTGTCATCAAAGGAAACAAGCCCGCACCTCACTAGGTGACTTTCTCTGACAAGACGAATCAATGCAAGTGAATGTAGGCGGGGAGAGGATAGAGGTGACGCTGATATCCCCTAGTCCTCTAACCCACCAGCTCTCCTCACCCATGCAAAAAGTGTGAGTGTCTGTAAAGCCGCCCTCCCTGCTGCCTGGACAACTGCATCTGAGGCACAGATAGAGAGAGAGGAGGGGTGGGATGGAGCACACCACCAAGAGGTAAACCAAAAGACCAATAGAAAGGCAGAGGAGCTGGAAAGAGACAGAGAGAGCTCCTCCCCTACCATTACAGCTTAGCTGCAGAGGTAGCGGCAGATGCACTGGGAACCTGGGAAGCCTCTGATTTGGATTCTCTAAACACTAGACATCCTTGCTCATCATGTACCAGAAGGGGGAGGTAGGGCTAGGGGGTGTGTGGGGGGGATTACAGAAAGCGGGGTGAGGGAGGAGGGAGGGGGAAAATGATCTGTGGGAGGGGAAACAGGACAAGGAAGCGTCACTGAGCGTCCTTTGGAAAAAGAGTAAGGGAGGTACCACTTCTCCTGGAGTGAGAGGGGGTGTCTTCAACCTCCCCCCTGTTAAGAAGTGTGTAATGGTTCAGCCCGCCTCAGTGACTGTGAGATTTCACAGCTCCAGAGCAAACACACAAGCATAAATACACACAGAAAAACACACAAGTCCTTTTTCTCAAGCACATGTTTACAGCCTTTCTGCTTGTAGTCATGAAAAAGGCAAAAAGAAAAAAAGAAAAAAATACTTGACCTCTTCGGATTATATTCTGTCTAGATTTAATGACACGTTAAGGGCATAGAAGCCATGGTACGAGATTAAACTAAATGCATCACAACCTCCAACACTTATACATAATATAAAACTGCAACAAGTAGTTGATTTGTCAATTTGCAGATTAGTATTCATCTCACTTATTTTTCAAGTTAAAAATGTTGCCATATGGTGGTCTCAGCTTCTACACACAGTATACAGGGATGTATAACAAAAAGTTGTAGTCCCCTTACGGTAAACAATAATAAAGATTTTTGAGGATGAGCTGAGGAGGCCCACAGCCTGAGGAGTGAAGCTGCTCTGTAGTCCGGTGGTAGATACTTTGCATCTGTTGTTAGATGGCGGTAGGGTGAACAAACTATGGCTGGGGTGGGCGTGTATGATAGTACATGAAGAGTCTTTAGGTTTTTGACTGTTGGTTGGACAAAAGACGCAATTTAAAGTAGTTACTTTGTGCTCTGGGAAACTGTCATAAGCGTGTTTTTACATTTTATATACTAAATAGGTTAATCATGAAAGTAATCGTCAGACAATGAAAATGATCGTTAGTCGCAGTCCTGATATCATTTCTGTACTATAAGCAGACTGAAGCAGTATGAGCAAAGAATTCAGTTTAGCAGTCCTCATGGCACACAATCCCTGTCCATGGTGCTGAACTGACAATGCTGCTCACTGAAGGGCACCTCACTAGTGTTACGAGCCAGCATCTTCGGTGCGAAAACAGTCTGGGTCAGAGGCGCTATAGAGGAATGCAGTGGTACTGTTTTCATTATCGGCATTATCAGCACCGGTCTCAGTTCAGGAAGCAACGCGCATCATACCAACAAAACACTCTTCCTTTCACACAGATATTCACACCAACATATTCACAGAAATAAACTGCACTGGTGTACCAGCAACAAATGATGCTCTTGCATCCATAATATCCAAGTCTTTGCTTTGCACTCTAGGAAGACATCGACTGCATTGTTTATCTGTTGCAAGGCCTCACCCCTTTTCGTTTTTATTACCATGGTGCCACCCCATGGCCAGACCCAACATTACAACTAAGAACAGGTGGAATATGACACTATTATGCTGAGCTGGGGTGTAGGACAAAACAGAGGGGTAGGACATGCAGTCCATAGACGGAATATTAGAAGCTCCCAAACAAGATAATGAATCAACATAATGACTTTCTAGGTCTGCTTTGTTGGGCAAAAACCCCAAAAATCAAGCCTGGTGTACAGAAAATGACAGCTCCACCTACAATCGCGGGGTCATATGATCCAAATAACCCCCATCATCCTGAAAACTATTTCAAAGGAAGGCAGAAGTAAAGCAGATGCCTGTGCTAAATCTACTAATCTGGTCCAGATCTTCACTAACAGAGTTGGTGTGTATTATATCAGTAATCGGCTGAGGGTCTCAGGGATTAGAGGACCTCCAGCTGCTTCTACCTTCCTAGCATTCCTCAAGACTGGAGCTAACAGCCTCCACAAAATGCGTGTTTACATGTAGACACGGCCCTGACAGAGCCGTGACCTCGGAGCCTCGTGGCCTCGGAGGTAGTTAGCTCAGGTAATTAGATCTGAACCGGCTGGAGTGAGGGCGAGCCAAGAAAGGCGATTAGGATGAAAACATGTCACCATGTTAGCAGGTCAGTTGTGTTGCATTTTCCAAAAGATCACTTCAACAACTTTCTAAACCCAATGCACATGTATATATTATACTAATATGTTGTGCGATATTTTGTTTTGTTAGTTACTTGGGAGTAGAAATGATCGACTTCTTCTGAAAATTGGTTCGAAACACAAACGTGATTGCTGCTCGTGTGATAATATAAAAGATTTGAGTTGATATGATGAGAATGGTAATGGATTAGCTCCGGGGGTCCACCTGGAGCAGCGCACCCAGGGTTCGCTACTCCGCTGAAGATGTGCTTGTCGATCAGTGTGTCCTGTGTCAACAATACCTAGAACCAGGCCCCGATGTCAACATGTCTCCCAGTCCCCGTGTCCCCTTGAACTTACCTAGAAGAAAACAAAGACAGAAAGGTTTGGTTAGTGTCAGTAAATCCAAACAAGCGATGATGAGATACGGATGATAAAACATGCAATTTAACACCAGGACTTTAGGGGGTTACACAATAATGTGTTACACAGACACCAGGGGTCTAGGTAAACACTTAAAAGAAAAAGCTAACAAGTTTCTTTAAGGAACAATTCACCCCCACGTGCCCTTACTAAAACTGCTATTATAGACACACAGAACATGTTTACAGATGACCTCAGACAGAGAGACGCCACACAGTGCATCTCCAACCACCCAGAGAGGCTTCATTCCCAAGACATGGGTGTCAGACCTGGTTTGGGGGGTTATCCCATGGGTGCAGAGCAGACAAAGAGGCACCGCTAAACCTTGCCATGCCTTACCCTCTCCAACACAAGCATACGCTATCATCAACGCATTTATCATTACAGAGCACAGCTTCTGTATCCGTCACAATCGTCATTTTCAAGTGATTAGCAACATATGTCGCACGTGGAGTGTTATCTGCTCCCATTGTGTCCGTCTGTGATGAACTGCGCCTCAAAACCATTAAAACGCAATCCCTCATCTCTGATGTATGCACATGGGGGAATCAGACCATTGAGGGTTGGGGATGGTGCACGTGTCGTTCAGAGGCCTGGGGGGGGGGAGGGTCTCTAATTTATTACCACTGCCAAAACCAAAGCCAAATGATGCCTCACTGCTCAGATTGAGCTGTAATATGTGCGTAATGTGCGCGCCCAGATAGTGTCAACATTCAACAGTGGAGCCATTAAGCTGTTTACCAGCTTCAGTCTCTCCCAGTTGTCTGATGGATCCCGAGGGACAAATAGAGGCAGTCTGACAAGGCCTCATGTTACAGCTCTAACTGCAATAGCTGCGATACCATTTGCGCGTCGGTGATGGTATGACCGAATGTTTCCCTCTCGAGCTGTTGACACAACCCAACTGCACCCAAGAGCTAATCTTCTGGCTGATAATTTTAGAAGAATGTGTTCTTCATTCTTCTGTTCACTTTCTCTCCAAGCATCCCAAGCAGTTTTCTCTCAGCAGCAGGTGATAGCTTGTGATATTTCTTCCTGATCGTGGCAGTGACACAACCCTGCCATGCACTTGTTGTTCCTACAGTTGATCTTGGGACTTGTAACTGCCTTGAAGTGACTGTATGTGACTGTCCTGACTTGTTCAAATCAATAATGGGATCTTCGCTTATTACCATACTGAGGAGGACGCCCCTGACTTCTGCTTTTCAGATGAGCTTCCTTAACCATCATTTAGTTGGAAAATAAAAGGACTTAAGGATCGTCTACAGCCTGAATCACTGCAATGTCGCACTGACAACAACAGTCACTTTCCGGGAGACAGCTGACAGTTGATTTGCATTGCAGAGATACGTGAAAATCAGCAAACTTGTTTTTTTTCTTTTATGTTCTGCATTGGTTTGCCAGTGCCTTCGGTATCTAACCAACAGCAACATCTCAGACTGACTGCTACTTTTGGATTGGGTTTAAATCAAAGTGTTGTTTTAAATTAGATATTAAAGCATCGACCATTCATTTAAGATTAAATTAGCAGAGGTAGAGGTAGAAAATCTGTACAAGGGAGAGATAGCCGCAGAATACACATGAGCTCAAGATACAAAGTTCTGTGCTGCAGAATAGTTTGGCCACTTCGGGGCAGTGGAACAAGTTGTAAACACAACAGTCCTGGTCCTGGTTGCCCCCTGCCCTGAGGTTTCCTTGCACCCACAGATCTGATTCAAATGAATGGGTCATTTACGAGGTTTCAGCAGAGCTTGATGAGGAGCTGATCATTTGGATCAGGGTGTGTCGGAGCAGAGAAACATTAAAACATGGGGGCAGGGCGGCAGGACACATGCTGAAAAACACTGCCTTAGAAAAGTTAACGTCTCCAATGGCTGCAGACAAAAAAAACGCTGTCATACATCCAGCAGACACACAGTAACACTAGTAACACAGGAACACATTCAGCATTCATTTGGAGAAATAAGACGCTAAATGTGATTTAAATGGCAGGCTCGCATTGAAAATCTGCATTTTTACATTTTTATGTTTGATTCTTTTGTTAGACTTGCGCTATTATGGAAAGCTTCATCGTAGTAACACTCCCGACACAGCGGCTGCTTTCCATCGGCCATCGCCTAGCAACAAGGGTGTAGGGCGTAGTCAACGGAGACAGTGAAGCAGAGGAAAATAGAGAAAAGATTCTCCATGGGCAGAGTGTGTGTGTGTCAGATAACCCAGTCCCTTGGGTTTCATTAGCACGATCCTTCCTCACTTAACTGAGCTCGCACACTGAGACACACACTGAGACACGAGGGCTCGTATGGGTGTGTGTTACAGAGTTACAGAATGTCAGATGTCATGAAATGAACTATCAAGTGTCCCCATCTCTACTGCTTGTACTGATAGTGGACACAAAAGGGCGAGGAAGCAGTACAGAGATATAGATAGCGATAGAGAGAGAGAGAGAGAGAGAGAGAGAGAGAGAGAGAGAGAGAGAGAGAGGGAGAGAGAGGGAGGGAGGTGGGAGTCGATTCAACAGCACCCGCCCGAATGAGCCAAATGAGCTGTCCCAGAATTCCCCTGAGGCCTTGATGACATCATCCATCTCTGCCCCCCTTGCTGTTTCACGCATTATTTAACTATACACACACACACACGCACATCTTTAGCATGTCCCAGTTTGTGCTCTAATTTGACATTAGAGGGCTGCATGCAATATAATATAACATGAATGGAGAACAGCCCTGTACGCACACACACACACACACACACACACACACACACACACACACACACACACACACACCTGGCTGAACCATCCACTAAAACCTGCCAATAGGTAGAGTGTTTTTACACAATACAACAGATTCACAACAGCCCAGTTCAATCACTCCTGCAGCAGCACTGTAAATATCAGTGATGGATTCCGACTTACATCTCAGGTCTGAGCATCAGTCGTCTGTACTACAAACAAATCACATCTAACAACAAAGACAACCGAGACAGACTATTGAGATGGCAGTGGAAAGCAACGAAAAGCAAAAGAACCACAGCTACACTTTACTGGACTCATCAAGATATTGTATCTCGATAACCTCTTGATGATCAAGCTCAAAAAAACTCTGCGTCCTACATCTCACATATCACGACCAATAGCATGTTTTGTTTGTCACTTCCTGCCTGGTAAATGTTTTGTTTGAGACAGGATCGTCTGGGAGTAAAGAGAGTGTGCTACTTTTCTGCGAGGTCACTGTTTCCTGGGAGGAAATAATAATTCTAAACTGTGCGTCAGTACATTAACAATTATACACACAGTCATATTAGAACACAGAACCGTCGTTTTGCAGTTTAATATACATTTTTTATGTCGTTTTTATTTTTTGTGAATAATTAAATCACATGATGGACAATGTGGTCCTAAAGAAAGTGTTCTAGAGGCACCTGTAAACAAAAAAGTACGTAGTTATCAGTCTCACTTTGGCTGCAGAGCTAATGTTATATTAGCTAATGGAATAGTCTCACAGACAGAGCGAGCTGCGGCTCAGCCCTCGCACTTTAAATAATAATGTTAAAATGTTGATCCTGGCGCTTGTTGTTTGCAAGGATTACATGTTGGGTCACCACTCAACTGATATCTAGCTGGAAGGATCGGGGCTGGAAAATGATGAACACAGTATTCCTGGCCGTCATGTGTAACTGACTATAAACAACCGCATCAGCAGAAAACTTCAGAAGCTATTCACCATCATGCGATTAACCCCAGACAGGCCCCTTTTAAACGTCCCACAAATTATAATATCTAATGCGCAGTCACGTCGGGCTTATGGTGTCTTATGAGCGACACTTTAAGTCAAGTGTTGCACACTGATGCAAAGACCCGCTTAACTAGCCTCATAGCTTTTGTCTGGCTAATGATTGTCTTAGATTTTAATCCAGTGTGAAAAGATGGAGCAGAGGATCCTGGTTATTGGAGGGGGGGATTAGGGGTTAAAACCCAACGAGCACAGAGTGGTTTCTCCTCTGAGAGAGAGAGAGGGGAGAAACCACAGCAAGTTGCCCACACACTCCCAACTGAGCCACATGGAGAGGAGCTTTGAGCTTCTGCTGACAAGAAGACTTCAAACCTCAGGAAAAATACTTCAGTCCTGGACGCATTAACACTTTCAAGTGACGGTTAAAAGGCCAGAGGAACATGGTATAATTGAAGTCACGGTTAGTGATGTGCACAGAGACACCATTTTCAAATTCTAAATTATGCTGAATTTGGTATATAATTGTCTACAAATGTTTTACAACCAGCGTCTATAACGCAGCTGCATCAACTCACCACGTCTACACGTCAATTTCACACAACATTTTGCTCCATATTTACATCACGTTCACAAACCCCAACTTAAAATACATTTCAAGCTAGTTTTACACTAGATTCTCACTTGACAATTCCAACAGTGATGGAGAGCGTTGCTGTACAGGACAGTACACAGCAGGCTGATTACTCAGAGAGAGCAACAAGTGATTAGTTTAGTCAACTTAGGGATCTTTTGAATGAGATTCGTGCTTAAAACTGGCATCCAGGCCATTAAAAGTTGGACACCGAACTTGTTTTAAAACACTGAACAATTCACTTTCAGTACGTTTTCATGGCGTGACAACCACATAACACACACGATTCATAAATGGAGTTGTTGATGGTCAGAACTTGAGGCTGACCTGCTGATCAAAGCTTACCTGGCCTGTTGCTCCAACCACCATGCCTGCGCTCATGGGTGCTCCCAAAGAGGCCACAACACGCCGGGGTGATACAGATCCAATGTGCGACTGACTTGGAGCGTCTAAACCAAGATGGAAACGTGCATGCCCTGCGTAATGTGTGTGTAAGCGATGGGGAAAGGGGGGAAGAGGCGCAAGTGCAGGACAGTCTTGCCGACTGTGAGTGGATTAGTGTGTAACGTGCAGGAGGTATTAACACACTGCGCACGACACACACGCACACGTACAAACACACACACACACACACACACACACACACACACACACAAAGGGATGCGTGCACACGGAGGGGTGTGTGCAATCTTAGAGGGGATTACGTGGTCAAAAATAGAGGAGTCTTTTCTACTGACCTAGAATCAGATTGGTGTAATAAAAAAACAATGGAGGGCAGACAAGCCAGAGTGTACACACTCTCCCTCTCTCTCTCTCTCTCTCACACACACACACAGACACACACACACAGGTAATGTGGAAACATGACCTGCTGCTTTGTCACTATTACATCTGTGTTTTACAACACATGTCACGAAGGTAAAAGAATATCATTTAAAAATCTCTCTGGAGCTGTGAACGGATGCTGGGTGTCAACTCTCTCAAGTTTCTCTCTTTATACAGCTCCATCTCCATCACTTTACATCTCACCCCTCTCCATTACAATATCCTCATCGCCCAACCTTCCTACCTTCCTGCTTTTTGAAGCAGGGACGCTCTTGCCGTAAGGTGTCATCAGACGACACCTCAGTACAGAAAAACACAAGTCTTTTGAATTTGTTGGTTCCTGTGTGTAAAACACACAATTCACAGAGCTCTCCTCGGCTCAACGGGCAAGACAGAGAGAGTGATAGAGTGAGAAAGGGGGGAAGCATTAGCAAGAACAAATCAGTGAGAAAATTAAGAGAGAGAAAAATGTTATATTCTGATTGTTTTACAAAGGGTTACATTCTAGCACAACTAAACCCGCCCAGACCTCTGCATACCACGCCAGATTGTGTGATTGCAGCCAAAGTACACATTTTATCCTGTCAGCTGTTAGCCTCTCTGCTCTGCCTCTGTGTGTGTGTATCTCATCCCCATCCTCAGTCAAACACAGAGTAGAGGGGAGCAGTAGAGATAGATATGTAACCTGGTTGCTACATTTTCATAGAGTGTTGACCTACCAACCTATTATTGGCTGTAGGCTACACTCCACTGCTCAAAGGTCATCCAGAAACATCCAAACAAAGCAAAATAATAAAAAAATTCGTAAAGACGGGCAGAGGGCAGGGACACCCCTACAAACCTCTAGAGCATCATACATATTTTGAAATTTTTTCTCTTTTTTGTTGAAAGACAGTGATAACTAAGTGGGAAGGGTGGAATGCACTGGGGACTGAAACTCAGGATTTGTACCATTCTTTTTCAGATCTGTCTGCTTTGAGATCCTTATCTATTGGGAACTACAATGCTATCTTGCTGGAGTATGATACGAGCTGAGTGTAGAGTATCTTCAGGAACAGATACAGGAATATCTCAGGGACAGCTTATTGTTCAGCCAACCTGTTAATCAAAAACCACTATCCTGCACCAGAGGATTTACAGGGTTTATAAATCCAGTTGCATCATCTGCTTATGGCTGCATCTGGGGTTACACTGAGGCCAGAAATGATGACTTTTTTTTTATTTTCATGGAGATATCATTTAATGTGAAGGATATTGTGCCACTTGATTGATAACATTTGTAAGTCTTAACTTATCAATCACTTAAAAACACGGAACAGAATATAGATATAGGTCAGGATACATTTTGGTGTGCAGCGATGTGCTGTAATATCTACCTGTGAGTGATTGAAGTGGTCTGCTCTTGAAAGGTTGAGTAACTTCTGGGCTGTAAATCCCGACTGAAGAGGGAACATCTGGCCAATTCCACACTCATTCACCATCTCTAATGCCATAAGTGTGGATTCATACAAACATAGGTCACACGCTAAGCCTGCAGCTGCTGTTTATTTTCAATATTCACAGTTGGAGTGAGGATGTCATCACCACATGGTTGTTAAATCAGACGCATTAAAATCATATTGAATTATGTATTAGTATTGGTAGATAAAGTATACAGCATCACATTAGGTAACAATGCCAAGAAGTTGCTTTCATATCCATCAAATGCAAAAAACAATTGTTACCTTCGATCTGAGCTTTAATACAGGACATTCCAAATGTAATGGGAAATTCTGATCACTCTGTGAAGTGATAAACATTTGACTTATTCATGCAAACTGGAAAAAATACATTATTTCAAATAAACAAACCTTTTAAACAAAAGTATTTCTTCACTTTTAAAGTGTTAATTAGCTGTTTATCTATCATTTCATTCTGTGTTTCGGATGCTAGGTGGGACGGGCAAATGCTTTGTGAAACTGTGTAGCGTGTACGTTTTCTTTCTTTTGTAAAAAACTTATCTGCTTTTACTGTATTTTTGTAATATAAACTACGAAAATAAAAACCTTCAGTGGATGTAATGGCTCATACCAACCTGTATCTCTATGACCTGGATTTCTATTTACAAATGTGACACTCAAAAACTAAGCAAACAAAGAGGGGAGTTATTATTTTATGATCAATTATTTTATTAATTAATGTATAATCATTATAATAGATTTGGAAGTACAAATTAAACATATATCCTTGATCATGTCGGGTGAGATTGCTTTAATAGGAGATATAATGCAGACATAATGAGAAGAGATGTGGAGTTCTATTGGATCTAATAGATTACGTGATCCCCTTTATTCTCCTGCAATGAAGATAATCGCGTTAACTGTTCCATAAATCAACTACATCCGCTGTATCTGGATAGGCACAGATGAAATAGCTATTGACCTTCTCGTCTGATTTGAGTAAAAACAGCGAGCAATCACCGGACATGCTCCTTTAGCAAATCATTCTATTCTATATAAGGTCATGTCTTAAAAAAACCCTGTATCTTGAAACCCTACATTTTTCTTGTAATACGTACATGCAGATTTGAAGCACATTCATCTGTTCAACATGGTAAATTTAATATGTAGATTAATGACAACAGAACTCGGTCACACTCAATGAAGAGAGGTCCCCTCATCCAAGAACATCCACAGCGACAAACAGGCACACTCTACCGCAAATCTGGGAAGGACAAAGTTATCGGGGTGAGGAGGAGGTGCATCTTACTTTGAAAATATAAGCGCAAAACCCTCCCCAGTAGTGTTAGAACATCTGACCCAAATTTGATTGAGTTAAAAAAAAAAAGGAACTGAAATTGGCAACAGTTTAATAGTACTGGTGTAAGTCATCACACAATCACTAAGAAAATTAGTTGGCTTCAAAGGAAGGGTTCACTGCAAAAATCCAGGCATTACTTGCTTGCCAGCTTTTAGCTTAGTGGCTACAGTGACGATTTTGGCTTAAAAAAGGTATATATAACATCCCTGCAAATCAATTTGGGATACAGGGGCTTCTGGTGACTGGGATTTACAGCAGACGATTACAGCAGATGGAGCCATTTGATAGTATTTTTGGTTGTTTTTGTTCCATTTTAAAACAAGTCTCCAGCTACTCCAGTTGTTTAGGAGAATGCTGCAAATCTGTGGCAAAAAGTTAGCACCGTGTGATGAAGTTGAATTATAGGGTAAACCAGTGGCGAGGCTAGCCCTGTTTTGGGTGGGCTCAAGCCCATCCAAAACTTGCCTTAGCCCATCCTATTGTTTAGTCCACAAATCATATATCCTGGGCTTCAGACTGCGACCTAGAGAGTCTGTTAGAATAACAGCTGGCAGGCCAATGTGTGTGAGATGCGCATGGAATGGCACTGTAAGTGGCTAATGTGTGGAGGGGGAGGGTCCGAAAGTTGTTCCGAGCGCAGAAGGAGAAGGTTTCACTTTCAGCGAACAATTTGGCGAAACGAACTCCATGATTCTACCAGATACGTGTCCGCTGCGTGGCGGAGCTGAGCTGGTTTTTCACTTTAGATAATGTCTTAACTTCCACCAGGTCCGCTGCGCCGCATATCTGCTCAGGCAGTCCGGAGCAGATATGCAGGACTCTTTATTTCGGCGGACGGAGCAGGACGCAGCAATTCAGCGGAATTTAGCACTGAACAGACAGGAACACGCACAGAAACAACAATATAACATCCGGTTACTTTTCAAAATAAAACACGCTGTGTTGACAACAGCACACAAATCTCAAAAAGACACAAACACAAGCTCTTCTAGTAATCCTTCAGTCGGGAACACTTTGTGTTGTTTTCATAACACACACGTATAACTGCAGCACTGCAAAACCGTATCAGAGCACAATATTACAGACAGACAGCTGTGGTCAGTTGAGCCTTTTCCTCAGTTTACATTAACTAATTTTTGGAGAAAAGTTGATCATTGTTCCTCCATAATCATTAATGTTATACATCATAGGTTTAGGAGGTATTAGACTCTCATCCAGTGAAATGGCTGATTTAGTGGGGGGATTGTATGTCAGTGGAACTTGTACATAGATCACGGTTGGATAATCAGTGACGAATAAGGTTTCAAGTTGACCAAAAATGTAAATAGGTTAAACCTGCAGATCAATGTAGTTTTTACCTTTTGTTGAGGATGCTAGGGTTAGGGTTTTCTTCAAAAAATTTATTTTATTTGACACCAGTCAAAAGTGTCGTACTGGATAACGATAACATTAATGAATTTTTAGAATATGTTTTTTAGCGTTATCCCATATGACACAGGATTTTACTACAGTGTACCAGTGACTGAAAAGAGTAAATAAAGCACATTTTAAGAGGGACTTTTTAACCTTTCACCATTGTTTGGGGGTCCTTTTGGGTCTTCCTGATGGTCTACCTTCCTGTCTGATAATGTGTGCCCCATAATGCCCCATAAATTTGCTCCAGATTCCTTGTTATCCCAGATGACATTCGCTGACATACCAGTTTTGGGACAAGCTGCTCCAAAGCATAACATCCACTGGATGTCTTTTTTTTTTGTAACATTTCATATATCAAAGGCAAAACTCATACAATAATGCCTGGGGAAGAGATTTTTACATTTATTTTCTTTTCAAGTATTTTGTAGCTTTTTTGCATTTCATCATGAGGTCCGGACAGTTATCCGTAGGACATTTTGTGAACATTGTGTCTAATAACTCTCTTTTACTCCATAAATGTGCTTTGGACATCAGAATTGCACATCACGTCATGCTTTTATGAAAAATCTGTCAGCTGCTTCCTGGGGGCTGAGCCCCCCCAAAGGTCAGATCCTAGAATCGCCCCTGGGGTAAACTGACAGATTAGTAAATTGTGATGAGGCAAAAATAAACAGTTTACATAAAGTAAACAATACATAATGTTGTTCTATGTATATGTTATGACATATATAAGAAATTAATACATTTTGACATAAAACTGTACGGATTATTTTTGTCTTTTGTAAATCCCATTCATAACCCAATTATACATGTAGTGAGGAGTCTCTGTCAGCAGGTGGCGCCAAAGCTGAAGCAGAGCAGTACTACGGATATCAACAAGGTACTCATGTTATTGTGCTGAAGCTTTTGGAGGTGTCATGTCTCCCAAAATAAACCGGCAAAGTCACAGAATAAATATTCCACACATTCCCCCGTGTACAAAACATGCTGCTCTATCATCATGATAAAATATCTCCAGTAGTATTAGCTCACCTATAAGGCCTATATAGAGGGGAGGCTGATGTTTGGCCCCCACCAGCCTCCTACAGCCTCTCTCAGTGCTCAGAAACACACAGAAAATATTGTATTCACGCACACCAACATATGAATGCCACAGTACACATATCTAACACAAAGACGTGAAAAAGCCAGCACATACAACATAGAAGGGTGTTGCTCAGGTACATTTATGCGCACACATACACACCCTCTCCTCCATGGGGTATTGAATAATGGATGGGGGCTAAGGGGGAGGTGGAGAAGGGGCTAAGGGGGGTGGGCTAGTGATTATTCACCACAGCCTCAGGACACTAGAGGGTGGGGGTTTCGGAGCCTTGGAACACGGGCTCACTACACATCATGAAACACATTTCCATGTGCTTCATTGAGGGTTTCTGATTAGCATATTCTATGAAACACACACACCTTTTCCTTTTTCCCTTGTAAGTGCTGTGATGAGCTGAGGCAGCACTGTAAGGGTTAAAACCACCTGCTTCTGTCAATCAGTGACACTGATGGCAGGTGAAGGATACATGGAAGGGACAGGGCGTGTGTGTGTGTGTGTGTGTGTGTGTGTGTGTGTGTGTGTGTGTGTGTGTGTGTGTGTGTGTGTGTGTGTGTGTGTGTGTGTGTCAGACCAAGGTACATACAATACAATTTGATAGGTCGAAGGTGACCTGATGGGGATTCAGGGGGGGAGAAAAAGACGCACAGGACAACCACCAATAAGATTACTTCTGCATCCATTTCCCACTGGCCATTACCTGCCAACCATTTGTGAATTATTACACCGGTGCGGAACGAAGCCTTGATTAAAAAGTTGAAGCAGCAACCAATCCTGTGCTGCATGTTATTCAGATACTGGTTGATTTATGTATGAATGTAGTTATTGCAAACAATAATAAAATGTAAATAAGAAGCAAACTGGATCTGATTTGTAGCAGTTCCTTGCAAATCAGTAAAATGCAAATCATGGAGTTGTGTCTAAATCATGAGCAAGCCATTGGACATTCTGAGCACAGTAAAAAGAAATTGCACACACATATGCAATCGATATTTACATAAAATGTTTGTCTCTCTTTTCCATCATTGTGGTATCAAGGTCTGTCTTTCTCAACATAAGCAATACAAAATTTATTCTGTTGAAGTACAAACAAAACAGATAGCCTACTAACAGTTCACATTTGCCAATCATGTTACACCAACATTGATAAGGCCTGGGTTTTTGCGTTTCCTTTACTGCGTTATGGAGCAGTTTTGTGCATGTAAAAGGGTCTGCAAAGTGAGATAGTCCAAAGTCCACGTCAAAGGGAGTCGAGCCTTTACTTCCGTAAGTAATGTGTAACTATGTAACAGGCGATATATAAATATATTATTTATATATTCATTATGAAATATATATCCCCCAGTCAGTCAGCAAACATACAATTGCTACTGCTGTAGTGGCGTTATTTTAGATCACACTACCTTGCTCGACCTCTGATTGGCTACATCTTGCCTGTTAAGTAATGCGCAATTGCAGCTCACATCAAAAATTAAAAAGAGGCGAGATGTCTCACTCCGTAGCTAAAACGGAACGTTCAAGGCACAGTGTGAAAAGGGATGCTGCAGCAATGCACCGTATGAGAAATATAATGTTTTTTTTTTTTAAATTTAAGTATGTAAACCTATTCTACTAGGAAATTAGCATAGTATTAACTTTTAAAGAAATACAGTTAATATGGTCTGAATTGAAGAAGTCACTTGGAATGGAAGTTATAAATCCCACTTGTGTAATATAGATATACTAATGAACCAGCATGGAAGAGGCTATGTTGGGACATAAATCCGGTAGTTGATGTGGAAAATAAGCTGTGCCTCTAATTGACTGTTTCAGCCCAAGCAATTAAACTGTCTGTGACCTCCGGCTGTGCAGAAGACTCCACACCAGAGCTCTTATCCTCTGACCCCTTCATTGTATTTGATTCAATTTTCATCCGACTCCTTCACTTTTACACTGGCCCCGACCAAAACATCTACAGTGATATCCAAGAAACAGATGACAGCATTGCCTTGTCTTTCTTTCCTCTGTGTCACTTCTGAGAAGCGAGGGCTGGAAGAACATGATGTGCAGTGGAAGGTCTTGCATAACAAGGCGATCTTTCTGTTCAGATGAATGGACTGGCCTTTTTGCCTTTCACTCTTGCAGCACAGCAAGCTGTCATGCTGCTCTCACATATATGACTGGCCTTGTCATTTGAAAATGGCCTTTAATTCGTCCTAGACCAGGCGCCTATGAATTTCACCCTGCGACACGCACAAACCCTGGAATGCGGACCAAACACCCAACAACTGGACTGGAAACACATACACACTACTACTACACCAGGGCTATGGGGTAGCAGGGTTGACAAGTGGTTCTGACAAATCGACTGAGTGAACCAGATTCAATGCAGGATGTTTCCAGCCAGATAGCCATTATATGTTTTTGACTCAGTGCTTGAAAGTACAGTATCTGCCTTAAGATGACATCCAATAC
This sequence comes from Diplodus puntazzo, assembly GCA_963678695.2. Lineage (NCBI taxonomy): Eukaryota > Metazoa > Chordata > Actinopteri > Spariformes > Sparidae > Diplodus > Diplodus puntazzo. The sequence goes on along the minus strand of OZ023170.1, from coordinate 12,803,583 downwards.
ATGGCATTCCACCTTCATTGGAGCAAAATAATGCTGAATCTACATTCAAATTTTCTAAAATGGACCTTTAGCCTATTCTTAAAGTCTTTTCAAGTCCTCAGACTGAGGACATGCTTAGAGGAAAATACAGTTCATTACAATTTGGGTCTAATTTTCATAACTATGGCCATCATGTACCTATGTACCCAACTGAAGTAATTGCAGAGATCTCATAATTCTGTGAAAACACTAAAAGTAGATCAAACACCGAAAGAAACAAACCCTGCAGTTGATCATTCAGGATGTAGACAAGCCCCTAAGAAATTTCCCTGGTTCAATATTGTGTTCTGTACTCATGCAAATGTATGGTCTTCCTGTACAACAAGGACAATAAGCAACATTACGCTTGCACTTACTTGAATTACTTACTAAACGAATTGTTGCTAATTTGGCGCCAGGCAACTGTTAGCTTGTTTCCAACCTGTGTTTGAAAATTGGTGCCTATCTGCAGGGTTGTTTCAAACCTGCTATAATTAAGCAGCTCATTGAACAGGATTGAATTTGTGGCTAAGATGACAAAGAGCGGCAGAAGTTACCTATGATGGCAATATGTTGCATGGGGAAAAGGTACAAAAAGTAGTGTGTCCACCCGGGTGTCATGTGTCCATTACTGGAATGAAGCCAATAAAATATCCATGACTACTGCAGAGTCATTTGACCTGGGAATGAATGTTGTTTGTATTTTTTCTCAATGAAGACAAAAGCAAGCTGTGTCCAGGGTGAAAGAGTTATATCTTCAGCCACGGCCTAGTTAACTAAATACTGATCTCAAGACAGGGACTGTGGTGTTCCCCAGGGTTCTAATCAAGGTCCCCTTCGCTGTCAGTGATTGGAAAAGCATGTTCTGCCATAAAGTCCTCAGGGATAGCCTGGATGTTAGCTTCACAGCATCTGTATGACCAACAATATGTTAATGGCCAGGCCAGACCAGAGATGATAGCTTCTGTAAGGGAATGTGTGTCTTTCCAATCATTTCTAACGCCATATCACCAGATCGGTCTTCATATTTTTGACGACTCGACGGCAATACATTTCCACCACGAGAGCTTTAGGAGAAGTTATACCGTGACCAATCACAGCTTTCCATCTTTCAGGACTTGCAGGTGATCAGTAAAGAGGAGAGCAATGGAGGTAGATGTTCACCATACCACATGACAACACCAACAGTAGCGTTACTCTTTTGTTTTACAGAGTTTACAGCTGAGCACAGAAGCACAGCTTGTCCTACTGTTGGTTGCTGTCAACGAATAAGATGTTTTAAAACTGGTAGAGAAAAAGGCCCAAATCTGACATAATAGTCCTGTTGTCAGGAGCTTGAAGTTGAAGAGTGCATTGGTTGGCTGTGACAAAAAAAACCTGTAATAAAATGAGCACTTGTCACACCGGATGCTCATTTTTTGTTACAGACACCCACTGACAGTGTTGGGTTGGGCCATTATCGAGCTGATCCTGGCATTAACTATTCAGTATCGCCTGGCAGTAAGCACTAATGACAAGCTTAATTCAAGGCAAGGAAAACATCCCAATGGTAAATTCCATTTTGGAACTAGTTTGAATTTGGATTGCATGCAAAATACAGTCCAATTTTTCAGTACTGACCAAAGAAACCTTGTCTCAAATCCAGCGTGACAATTGACAAGACAAGGGTAAATCTGGCATAGAAAAACATTCTGACAACACACCACCAACATCCACCGATGGCTGACTGACAGGGTGTGTTTAAAAATGATAAGAAAACCGAACAAAAGACCGTTTTTTTTTTAAATAACTCATCCCTTGTCACACCACTGCTTTATCATGTTACACAGCAAGAGGTGTCACTCAAGCATTCTTAATGTGGTGGGGATATTTAGCTCCAGATTTAGCAGGATGTCCTGTCTCCCCCTGTGTGTGAGTCTTCATCTGACTGTGAAGGGTGAGAATAATATTGAGGTGCATCTGTATAGACGCCTGTGTGTGTAGCGTGTGGCGAAGCTGTGCCAAAGGGATTACCAGAAACAAAAGGTTATGTTGGTGGTGAGGCACAGTGAATGAGCCCTGCTACAGAGCTGAGCTAACTGGATTAGCCCAACCACTGTGGGCTAGACTGTCATTAAGGCTTCATGGCTTCATGCCTCTAAACACACAGATGGACTGCATGGGGAGGAGGGAGGCAGGAAAGGGAAAGTGTAGAGAGGGATGTTAAAAAAAAACAGTAAGAGCGAGATGAAGAGGCCGGTGATATGAGGCTAACGGATTAATCAAAAGATTAAGGGAAAAAAGACAAGGCCAAAGAAGGAAAACAAACACGTCGCCGTCACAACTGCAACCACTTCTTTGACCAATCAGACACAAACACGTCATTGGGTTTCACCATGTTGTCATGGCCTACTTAAACCTGTCAATGTCATTTTTCTTCACCGGATTCACCAGGCTTATAGAATTTTAGTTCAACAGCACTTAAAGCAAGGAAAGTGAATAGTTTATAAATCATTTCAATACATTTACCCTGAATTTACATGGATTCAAACTAGAGTGCAACAGCAAAATCATTCTGTAAAAACAACCTGCATCCAGACTCCATCTGAGAATAAGCTTATGTTGAACGAGTTGCCAAACTGTTCACTGCCAGAGCAAAACGTCCATACTGACCCTAACTAAAGTAGGGATAGAAATCAATAGCATTTTAATAGTACTTTTTTGGCCGAGCGCAGACACAAGCTCAAAAATTTATTAGCTACAGGTAATCTAATCCGGCGCCTAATGTCTGCCATTACAACCCATGATGATCAACAAAAAAATAAGAAGCTGTAGCCTATATGTTTTCCATTGCTTTCTTCACAATACAGGTTAGGAGAGATACAAGATTTGTTAACGCTGGAGCTAAGTAAATCCAGGCATGTTAACGATAGGGAGCCTGATCCTAAATGAACCCAACTGCAGTGTATTTTATTTATTTCTCCTAATATAAAATATCCGCTTTTGTATGACGATGATGGTTGCATGATTGACCATTTCATGGTTATGTCTAGGAAACTTAAAACTCTACAGCTGAGGGTAGGGATAGGGTTGTGGGGGTAGGGTTTTAAATTTTGAGATGATCTAACATGCACTTTGTTTGAAGCTTGTGTACCGCAGTGAAAAGATTATGGTGCTGGGTATGGACTCCAGGAAGAATAGCAATGGCTTTGCCAAAGCTAATGGAGATCCAAATAAAATGAAATGAAATGAAATACGGACTTCTTTACATACAGTCAGTGCCTCTTGGGTCTCTCAGCCACCCTGGCCAGATCACAAACTACAGCCTGGGATTTTTCAGGGCTAAAAAGGTTAAAAAAAATGTTTTCGCTCAATACACATACAGTTGGACGCCAGATAATGACGAGGATTTTTGACTTACTCGTTTCAAGTCTACCGAATCAATGAGAGCCAATCAATAAATCAATCAAGACCCTGTCGAAGGGCATGACAGGAATACGCTGTACCTTCCACTGTTATCAAAACTCATGGGTGAAATTAGTGGAGGAAGACCCACATACACACACTTTTCCCACCTCAGTTGTTTATCTCTGCAGCTGAGCTCTCAGCCCCGGGCCAACAAGACAAGGCATACACAAAGCTAAAAATTAACTAAAGCGGAAGAGTTGCGGACCGTAGCCTGAGGTTTATGATTCAGTTCAAAACACAGGGCAAATAACAGCACAAAATGAAGAGCTACACAACTGGGATCAGGGAACTATCAGGACAGAACGGAAAAGAAAGAAAGAATGGCCCTTATAAGGCCTCCAGTCCAATAAAAACAGAGTCTCACACCACAGCAGATCTCAACAAATCCCCTGTGAAGCCGTCAGCCTCCAAAGAAGGTCAATCTTCAATCAGGAAGTCAGAGGGAGGCATTCTGCTGCGGAGGTCAGAGCCACAAAAAAAGGGTTTTGATGCGGGTTTGGGGGCAATGTGGTCTCCGTACCTGCTGTCTGTAGTGAGGCTGGGGCCAAACACTATCCGCTCAGAGGTTGATTTGGTGAGTGGTTACATTATGTAGGGCTGCTGTGTAACAGCCTCTTTACTCGCTTTGATTCTGTTCCTGACTGTCTTCATTCATGGATTTGTATTATTTGTGGCATAGAGCCCGTCTCTAAGAATCTAAACACACTGGACTAACACAATCACACCAGTGTTTTAACCCATTAAATATTCAACATGAAACATTTCCTCTATTAAAATGTCTCAAAACTACTCGGCCCTTCCAAATGTTTGAAAACCATGACTGATCTGATCACCGCCCCCTGGTCATCTTAAAACTAATGTATGTGCAGGGAAGATACAGTAAGTAACTATTGTTTGTGTAGTTAGTCCTGACTAAAGAGTTGGATTTAACCTTTCGGGACACGAAGGAATAATGAGCCTGTCTTAGATGTAACATCTTTCAGAAACTGTCTGCAGTAACGTAAACCTCTTTGAAGTCCGGGGACTAATGAAAGATTTGAGCCTGTTCCCCCTTCTGTAAAGACAGGACAGATGGTGCATCAGCAGCCTGCCATATGTATAGACTGAGGCATTCTGGAATATTATTCTGATTAGCTACATTGAATCTGACAGGCCTTATCACTGTCAACCCCTCCAAGCCCACTGGATTGAGAAAGTACTGAAAGTTTTTGGAACTTTGCTGCGGGTGGTCCGGTGCATCCACAGAGTGGGAGGTGAACGACTCTCTCTCTTTCAGCAGCACTGAGGAGTTATGTGTCAGATGTGTTACTTGACGCTGTGCAAAAACTGCTGAACAGCGGGAGTGACATTCGTTACCATCAAGATCATCTGTGTCAAGGTAAACTGAGAGACTCTTTTTGTCTCTGTAACACTGCAAAATCTGACCACGCTGGTGAGATGTCGGAACAATCAAGTGACGGTAGAGATGACAGACATTTCAGGCTAGACCACCTCCTTCAGCACGGACTGCAAAAAAAAGAGCATCTGGTCTGACACTTCTCTCCACTGGCCCTCCATTTATCTGGTCAGTAATCCATCTTCAAGTAAACAAGAGAGGAAGTGACAAAATCATTACACTTCTGACACAATACGCAAGGTTGATTTGTTCACAGTTGAACAACACAGGGCTGTCAACAAAATGCAAGTCGTGGTCCATCAGTGCTTCACACAAAACAACACATTTTTGGGACTGAAATGATAGCAGTCTTGCCAGAAGGTGAAAACAGATTAACTGAATGATCCCTCGACCAGAGCTGTCTGAAAGCCTGCGGGAGCAATTCAATTCAAGCCTAACTTCAGTCTCACATCTGACAGTGCAAGTCAAACTTAACCCCCGAGTTAAGGCTAGTTTCTTACGGCCTATTGGACCCTTAATGTATCTGAATTCCAGCCATAAGAAAAAATGTGCCATATATAGTGTACATTTAACCAGCACGTCATTGTTGCACAAGAAGCAATGTTCTGTTTATTCAGGAACACATACATAACAGCCATAGATTATAAATTCATGAGTTCACTGTAAAGACCAGCTGTCTGACCGGACAGAGGAGGAGCAGAACTGACCAGCGCAGAGAAATGCCCACAATGCCGAGCGGCACAGAAAATTTGAACTTCTATGAGGTTTCAAAAACAGCTACAAAGACGTGACGAGTCTTGTTCACATATACTTATTTTTGGCCAAAATCTCTGCCCATTAATCCAATTAAGCTGCAAAGAGAACTCTGCCATTTAATATGAAAATGCTCTATGTTTAAGTCTACCTCAAGATAATTTCTCTCCAGCTTTTTGCTTGCTGCTATTTTTCCTCATCTAGACAGCATGCATCAGCACATACAAACTCATCGGGGGATGACACAGACTACCAACATCAAGTCTATTTGTCTCCTCCACCTTCTCTCTCCTCCGCCTGCTCCTTCACACTTGACTGAACTGAGAGCCTCCCCCTTTCTCCAGTCCCCGTCTATCCACACCCCAACCCCCTTCTTTCTATTGTTCCAGCAGCTATATCACACCTAAATCAATCCCACTACTGCCATTTGTGTGAAGCACACACCCATATTTAGTCTATATATGGTTCAAATAAGACCTTGCAGTCAGTTGCTTTTGATGTCATTTGGATCAATTTAATCAGTTTAATTCCAAAACATGGCAGACAGACTCTTTTCAAAAGCTTCTCTATATGTCTCTTTATGACCTACCTGCCCAAATACTAAATACATACATAATAAATAATGTATCACATGTATACTGTAGTTGAGATCAATGTTTTATTCAAAGTTTGTGCCAGGCTCTATATAAAGAAAATGCACAAGCCAGCAAACCATCAGGAATTGAATGTTGGTATCGTTTGAGCTTCTATCCAACACAATGCACTAAAGCAACAAATCAGCAAATTGCCAACAAACAAAGCCAAGGCAAAATAATGCAAAATGTAAGTTAATGCCAACGCAACAGAATGCAGATGTAGAGGGGTGTCTGCAGTTTAATTAGGATGCAGCAACTACAATGTCAATTAATGCATTATTTGAGAACTGTTGCAGGTTGTCAATACTGTTAACAAGAGTGTATCTACAGTCAACTTTGCCTCCTAAAAGCACGATGATATACTTATAATTTGCTTTGCCAGATAAGTTTAGAAAGGAGCATAATGTTATGTTCAATGGTTTTGCCAATACAGGAAACGATTATTTTCTTAAGGCAAACAGAAACCATATGAAGTAGGTTGGGGTGGATGACTGGGTGTATAAAGCTCAGAACTTTAATATTGGAGAATGGGATTTTGCATCCTGAGACTTACCTGAAAGTTTAGGCTCCAAAAACACTTGGGAAAGGTTGGGAAAAACATTCATGCGGCCTGCTTCCAGTCAGCAATTTTTAACCACAATCTTTCACTAACCTCAACAAAGTGCTTTGAGTAGCCTTGCATCATATTAACAGTAATCATATTTTGGTAACGAGCATATAAAGACTAAAACGGTGAATTACATTGACAGCAAAAGTTTCCAGGTGAACATACACTGCCTGGCCCCCCCAAAAAAAGTCATCACCTGGATTTAACTAAGCAAATAGGTTAAAGCCTTCTTGGCAACAAGTTATTGAACCCAATATTATTTAAGGTGATGCAGTGAGAAGCTTCTCATACAAACAACTATGTCAGAAGACATATCCTGTGGTTGTGGAAAAGATGTTACTCTGTTTCAGAAGGGTCAAATTAATGACCTGTGTAAAGCAAAGAAAACAACTAAGGAAATGCTGGAACTACTACAATTGGGTTAAGAAATGTCTAATGCATTATTAACACATGGAAGGACAGTGGTGAACCATCATCTTCGAGGACGAAATGTGTGACAGCAGTAGACCTCACAGCTATTATCAATAGTGATAGCAAGAGCATTTCCACACGCATGTGAAGAGAACTCAAGGGATTGGGACTAAACAGTTGTGTGTTGTGTGTTCTCAAGAGAACCACTTATCAGTGAGGCTAATCAGAAAAAAAGGCTTAAAGATTGGACTGTGGAGCGATGGAAAAAGGTCATGTGGTCTGATGAGTCCAGATTTACTCTGTTCCAGAGTGATGGGTGCATGAGGGTAAGAAGAGAGGATGATGGATAGATGCAGAAATCATGCTTAGCGCCAACCGTACAAGCCTGTGGGGGCAATGTTATGATCCGGGGTTGATTCAGTTGGTCAAGTCTAGGTTCAGCAATGTTATGTGCCCAAAAATGAGGTCAGCTGACTCGATGAATGTACGGAATGACCAGGTTTCTCCATCAATGGATTATTTCTTCCCTGATGGCATGGGCATATTCCAAGATGACAATACAACGATTCATTGGGCTCATACTGTGAAAGAGTGGTTCAGGGAGCATGAGGCATAATTTTCACACATGAATTGGTTGCCACAGAGTCCAGGCCATAACCCCATTGAGAATATTTGGGATGTGCTGGACAAGACTTTACACAGCGAACCCAACTCTCCCATCATCAGAAGATCTTGGCTAAAAATTCATGCAATTTACTGCAATTCACCTTGCAATCCATTACCTTCTGAGGTTTTCTTCAGGTGACACAGGTGAGCCAAAACATTAAAAAGATTAACAGGTGGATAGATCATTGCCTTTGATCATCTAGTTACAATAAAATGTTGCATTGTGTAAGGTCTTTGTGGTGTTGCAGGGTGCATTGTCCTGTCATGTGCGAGTACCATTGACATGAGGGGGTGTACTTGGTCTGGTTAGAGTTTGGGTTGGCCACTTGACATGCACTACCATGGTGCATGTTTTGGCTGATCAATGTTCACTTCACCTGTCACTCCTTTAAAGGTTTTTGCTGATCGATGTAGTCTTGAATACAGGGCTGCTTAAGTGTCCAGGCAGGTGCACCTACCAGACTACTGTTTATATTTGTCCATTAGAAATGCCATGATCAGCCCTGATGAGTCTGTCCCTGTTCAGCTTGGGGCACCCCTATTGTTCATTCTTTGATAGAGCTCTATATCAACGGAGGACACAATACTGCAACAACCCAAAAACCTGGTGTCAGTTAAAAAAAACCTGGTGTCAGCTGCATCTAACAAATCCACACAGGGAATGCAATCTTTTACAGGAATGTTGGAGCTTATCCAATAATTCTTTACATCCTGTAGTAAATAAGAGATTAGAGGGAAGATTGAGAGTGAGGTTAAGAACTGGATTTTGTGACTTTATTTTCTTCCTCTTGATGCATTCAAGTCAAATAGTGTTGAATATTTTTATAATCAAATGCTTCCTTTGGATTAGGGTTAGGTTTACATTTAGATACAGAATACATTTGATTTATAAAAGCATTTAGAAAGGCAGACAGAGAATTTTGATTCAACCAGGTGTCATATTGAGTCATGGCCTTGACATTTCATTGGAAGGAGACTAGTTAATACCATAAATCTAATAAGATCTGCTGTATTTCTACAGTATGTGGTGTATATTTAGATGGCATGTGGGCATGCCCTGGGAGATTAATAAACACCTACTACACAGACACACACACATACACACACCTGTCTTCACTTTGAAAGGCAAAGGTTAAACAATATGCTTTTTAATCAAGCTGGATCAAGGCCACCTCACACACGGCACTCTTTGAAATCTTTCCTTTGGGCTGCGACCCAGCACGATACGCACACACACTATCTCTGTTGTAACCTGGTAACCCTTAACCATCTCTCTGTATACTAGAGCTGCACCTAATGATATTTTTTTTATCGACTAATCTGCCATTTTTTTCGATTCATCTTTTGATCATATTTTTGATTTAATCTATTATTTTTGCATTACTCGCTTAATATACCAAAAAGAAATTATTAAAAGCATTGCATTAATTTTAAGGCTTTTATTTTAAACAAATTTGCCCTGCCATTGTAAACACTGCACCTTCAAACTCACTTGCAAAAGGTGCCTTTTGTTTACAAACTGTATTTTATATCCCTGAAGATATGTAAACTAAATTAAACATCTGCATTGCATTGCATAGTAAACATCACATGTCGGTAGATGTACAGGACATGAGGTGTGTGCTTGCTGTCTATTTAATACATTTTTGGCCTGGAAGACGAGCCTGTCTCCTACCTCTGGCTTGAGACATGCCCTGTTGCGGCTTCGTAGCACAAACCTGGGGTCAAACATTTTCAGCATGTGGATGAACCTCCAGCTTTTCCGCTGTATATAAGGGCACAATATCTTTAACGATATGCAATGTGACTGCATCCGTAAAAGCTGTCCACCGGGACCCTTTCTTCTCATATGGGACACAATGATTAAATGATTCCGCTAATGTCAGCTGCTTTATAGGGTTTCTTTCAATAGCTGCTTCTTATGTTTGTGGGCTGCCGCGTTCTTCTAGTAGTGAACAACAAGTGTCCCACTCTGATACATAAATCTATTTGAGATGCTGAAATAAATTGGTCATGGACTGTGGTTTGTTCGAGGTGCGACGCCACAAAACCGACTAACAAGACAGTACCTTTTTAGGAACGAACTCTTGGCTTGCTGCCTGTTGTTGTGTTTGTTTTTGTGTGGAAAGTATAATCTGTGTAAGATTTGTCATTCGGCAAGCTGATCAGCAAGGTTCCCAACATGTCATACACATGGACCATGGAGTGACACTCCCACAACACAGCTCCAACCTGCTGTGTTTTGCCACACTCCCAGGTCCAATGTCAATCCAGTCACCCCGTGATGCCTCTGCTTCAAATGCTCCAGTATTGCAGTAGTGCTGCTTACATCCTCTGTGTTGAAACACGTATGTATGTAATCGATTACAACGATAACGTCAACGTGCCACACCAGCCCTACTGTATACCTCCCCACAGTGTTACCCACAGGGCCCGTGTGGCATCTCAGGTGATAAGGTCTGGAGAAGTATCTTCATTAAAACAAAGTGAAACATTTTGTGATGTCTGTACCTGCACCATTAAACACGGATTAGCCACAGGTCAAAAGCGCCACAGTTCCACCTTGTGCGAGAGGCTGGAGGAAGCTAAATCTATAGCTAAAGCTCGCTTTCTGCATTAAAATACCACATTCAGCATCAACTCTGTCCATAAAGAAAGTGCACGGTCAGAAAATCAAAGGTAGAACAGTAAGACTCCGACACAATTCATATGAGCCAGAGGAAGATGAATTAAAAACACTACTCAGCTTCATCTATTCCCTCAAGATTAAAGGCTACAACTTTATATCAAAGCAAGATTATGTAACCTTTGAAAAAAACAACACTATCTTTTCTTAGAAATGAAAAGTATGCAATACAAAGTCAAGTCAATGAACTCAGAGGCTTTGTAGGGACAACTTTTCTCAGTCTGGTATGACCAGTAGATAATGATAGCTGAGGCTAGATAATGTTAGCAGAAGAATATAATAATGACTTACACTTTCCCATTGGGCTGGAATTACACCCAGGTACTGTTAGATTCAACTCAATACATAGTGTACCTATAGTTGCCCTAAACTTGATTCTGTGACACAAAGAAAACAAACCTGTGTGTAGGGTTACACTGTCAGTTTATGTGCTTGAATGCACAGGGATCACAGCTAATGGTTGTCTCCAACATCACTAGGTTCAGTTTCACTCCGTTTAAGGGCGATGGAGAAGAACAAAGCACAAGGGAGCAATATCACATTCCTGAGACGTTTGTTTTCTGTGGCTGATTGTTGGGCCTGCTGAATGTGTCGCTCAATCACTGCCGCAAAGGCAGAACGTTTCATTAAATATCAGATTTCAGCCAGTCAGTAAACTGTGATTGTCCTCCACATGGACTGCAATGGAGTGTTTTAGTTTCCAATGACAGTATGTAGAACATAGTAAAAAGAGAAAATACTGTAACCTTGCAATTACTTTTCTAAATTTGTTTTCAATTTGTTGTATTCTAAAGACTGAAGCAGAGCTTAAGATCACTAAAACATACAAAGACTGGACAGCTCACACATAAACACTGTATTGGTTGTTGGGGCTGGCTGAGAAGCCAATGCACAGGCCACAGGCGCGGAAATGTATATCATCAGCTATTTAGCAGCATCTGTGAAATTGAAGCAGATAAAAAGAGCCAGTAATAAGAAGCCAAATTGCTGTCATTGACTTAACAAGTGCAGTAAGTGAAACCTACAGGACAGAAACGTACAATGAGCAAAGGTGAAAAATAATGTACACCTATTTCAATATAGTAAGCAACCCGCCTCCATGTCTCTATATTTAACATTTAGCGGTATTTCCCATTGGACAGGCATTACATTATACTGTTGTCCACACATTCATAACATTTGAGTGCTCTTTCATTCTTGTGAGATATTTTTGCACAACCTTTGTGAAAAGGTTTTAAAAAGACATTTAGCATGCAACCATTCAGCCAGCTGGGATGCTCAACGTCTCAGAACTGCACCTCACTAGACGATCAAGTTCACGTTTAACACCACAGTGGAAAGAGAACTTCTCCTGGGAGCCGTCTAGAAAGTGAAACCACACAAAACTGCCTCTGTGCCCTCCTGGTCTGCAGCAGTGGGACCTCCTGCCGAGGCCAAAACCCTCTGACTTGCCCAAACACCTTGCATCATCGGAACCAGAGAACTTCCATTGATCCATGTGCCACCCCAGAGTCCCAAGACATAACTAATGGATAGCTGCTCTCATCAATAAATAATCCCTGGCCATCCATATGTTGATGGGAGACGCCTGCTTAGTGTCAGACTGAGCACTCCCGCTTCACCACAAAGCTGCTGTTCAAAACTGTCACTAAACATCAATATGGTGCTAATGATAATGCAGGCCATGCACAGCGAATGACTGGGTTTGACACTTCTTCAGTAAAATGTTCACTTTGGGCTATTGATAGCTTAAATAGAACTATCCTGAATGATAACTGGTCCGCCGTTGAAGTCACTGAAAAAGATCCAACTGTGAGAATATGTAAAGGACTAGGCAATAGACATGTTATACTTACCTTGATTATAAAATTCTAAAAATGAAAATGAAACACTTTGGCCCAATCCAAAGACACCCCTTGTCCCTACCACTCAGTGTACGTTTTTTCACGGGTACACTTTAATCTGTGGGTTACGAGAGGTCAGGTACATGACAGTCCCACATTTTGACAGATTTCAATGTTGTCTTCCCCCCTGTGATGGCATATGACACTCAAGATTTAACTCCCTTACCCTAACCCCAGCACGGAAGCTGCTGCACTTGGCACCGCTCCTGTAATATCAGTGCAGACTGGCAGGGTAGACGCATGGGTTGCTAATGGTAGCCTATAAAGCACTGCTAGCTGCCAGGTAATGAAGCAGTGTTCTTTTTTATTTGATGACTTTATAGATAGCATAAAGTTGTAGATGAATTGTGTGTCCATCCTCTCCCTCTCTGTCTGATAAATGGCAAATAACATTGTGTTAATACCAGAATTGTGAAAGCGATGGGAGATAAATCACCACAGCTGAGGACAGATGTTGGAAATGTCCGGTGGCGTTTGTTTACATAGACGCCATCGACGACTACTAGTGGCGTATGAGGATCTTGAAGGTTTTCCCAGTTCATAGGGGATGATATCTCTTAGGACTCTGGCAGTGAAGCTTGACCAAATGACCAATCACATCACAATACTGAACTGAGGAAGCCTCATGGATGAGAGTTGAAAAGTCTTCAAGAAACTGAAGTCCAGCTGCCTATGATAGAGCACTTAGAATTACCGTGACCTGGATGACCGAGTACCTTCATCAACACGTTACAAACATAATTTCCTACCAATCATATGGCATGAGACACCATACTTCATAAGAAAAAAGAGATATGCACTCCTTTAGAGATGTCCTCAACTATCTGCAAGAAAAATAAAACATCAAGAGACAGAATATTTTTACAAGTAAAGTCCTACTTTGTCTACTTAAATTTCAACACAGACCATCTAAAAACAAGCCAGTAGAGTCTCACATGTCAACAATCCAATGTTCCCTACACCATGCAGGGATCGTCCAATCATGGCATGGCAGATTTGGATCTCTCAACACGGCAAAGAGGTGTGCACGAGCCTGACAGTTGGGCTAGTGAAGCACTTAATGAGGTAGCCCTGTAAAAAATGCCATGCCTCCACCGAGATCAGTCGTCATCTGTTACAGCAGCAGGAGACGGAGCAGAGGGAGACTGATTGAAGTATTTTCCTGATATGAGTGCACATCTAACGCATCAGTTACTGCACCATATTGAGATTAAATGACCATTAAACACGCAATTCTGTCCACAGCCCCCAACGTTTTTGCTAAGAATCTGTATCTTCATCTTTTTATCCCTTCATTTTTGCATTGTATTATTGGTTTTCACCTCCTTTAAACCTAATCTTTTAAATGACCTGGATCACTCACAAACACACACACACACACACACGCACACACACACACACACACACACACACACACACACTCATGCAGCAAGACAATAACAGAATCATGGGTGTCCAGGGAATAGCCACACCCTGACCTCGTATCAAGGGAGTGCAGCTCTGCCCATGTCAGGGATTGATTGAAACAGAAGTGATCTTATAGGGACCGTAGAGCTGCTCCTCGTGGTCAAAGTGAACTAAATTCTCACTTTACGGAGACAAGGACAGATACGGACATGTGAGAAGACGCTGCCAGAGCCTCAGATGTCGCCTCAGATGTTTTCAGCTAAAGGTTTTCTTTTTTGGCGGGCAAGGCTCTGGGTCGCCATGGCGACGTCTGGGTGTCATCCTCACAGACCATCTGTGTTGCTGTTTGCCGTCCAAAGAAAGAGGCAGCATGGAGGGGTCAGACACACACACACACACACACACACATACACACATACACACACTAATCATAACAGGCTCAAACCTTGAAAAAAATACACATTCTAAGAACAAGAAACTGCCACAAAAAGCTCATACGCCCCTTTATACACTGAAATTTGTGACATAAAAACATGTTTGTTGGCACACACACACTAACATCAAATCTCACTCATGAATACACACAGAAACAGAAAGCACGCTCCAGTGGTTCAAAACAGCTGATGATGTTGGATATATTGGTCTGTTGAATATTTATATTACACACACACACACACACACACACACACACACACACACACACACACACACACACACAAACCTACCCATGTATGCTTAATCTCAATCCTGACCATAAAATAAACCTAATCCTAATTCTTTCTCACCTCAGCATTAAAATTGCTGAGACTGAAGATTTGGGAAAAGTCTACAGCATGAACACGTTAACTGAAGAATAAATGGAGATTTTAAGCTTAACTCTTTTGTCTCCTGTTGAGCTGAGTCACAGTGTGAACAGTCACTAGATCAGCTAGGCACACTGTGTACCTCCTCTTTATCCTTAAAGAGTTATTTCTAGACAAATCAGACCAGACAGCAGAGAAGTAACCCAGTAATTGTCACAGCAGTCGATGGCAGTCCTCGTATCAGAATTGACTTTCTCTAATCCGCCTCCACCGGGATTGACCGGGATTTCCTCATTTATAAACATCTATCTTTAAACAAGACCACAAATCCAAACCAGCCCCAATACCTTTAAATACTGATGACAATACCTAAATGTTGGATTGGAAGTGTATTATTTTGTTATTCGTACAGCTGGACAGGCTGAAGTCAGAAGTCGGTAAACCAGTATATAAAATCTGATGTTGTTAGAGCAATAGCATGAACGATTTATCCTGCAGGAAGCACATACGTGCATGGTAAACTTGGCAGAAAGCTGATACCATTCATCATTTCTTTAAATAGTGAAAATGACCTGGCTTGTTTACACTTTCATGACAAATATCAAGGTAGAAGGTTTACCGTACATACCACCAACTTTGACTTCTGCATCACCATTACTTTCTTTTAGCCATGAACACTGTCTTTCTCAAGCCTTAACCCAGAGAGTTCATTTAGGGGCCTCAGAAACAGTAGTTTGACTAAAACTCAAATTCAAACTTAAGGTCCACTCACTAGCCGATTAATCAGTCGGCTGATTTTATCCTCAACAGACCTATTACAGACATAACAGTATCGCCGTAAGCATCAGAGCATCATTCTGCAGCTCGGCAGGCGAAGATGCAGTTTTGACTCCGTATAGCATCGCACTACGTTGGTTAACGTTAACTTATTTGTGAGAAGCAACGGTGAAAGTAAATGAAGAACATCCCCATCTTTTAATCTCTGTGACAGAGTTGATCATACTGGTTATTGCTAAATGTTAACAGTGAAATATTGATAATCAAGGATAAATCTTTCCTGATTGGAGTTAAATTCATTGAAATAATGGTCTAGAACAAAGCTGCGGCACGAATCTCATGGCTAGATAGACAATGAGTGGTTTAGTAGAGATCAAGTACTGTACTTTACTTTAATTTACAAGTACATTCATATTACAAGTACGTCACTTGAGTATTGCCATGGTATTTCTGCGACATTTTCCACTCCACCACTACTTTTCAGATCAATATTTTAGTAAGTACGATATATGTTTAGTTAAAATTAACTCTAGGTAGGTCTTTCCTTGGAAAAATCCATTGATTCTCAGGAAGTGCTATTTATGCTCCTGCATTGTTTAGAATAGAAAGGAAACCTCAGTGGTGAGACAGTGTGAAAAATGTAGACTATCACAAGTATTTCTGTGTTGCACATGGGATGTGTGACAACAGTTTTTTTTTTTTTTCATCTCTCATGAGGTGGTTCACAGTCATACTGTGCTTGTGAACGGATTGGAGATTTGAAAATGTGCCCATTCTGGTGGGTGGAAAGTCTACTTTGTAGATGGGAGAGGAAATTTGCTTTAATCAACGAACTGATCAGCTATGAGTCATGAGCCATTTATAGCCCTGTATTTCAGAGTGGGTCCAAAATATTCAGGCTGAGTATTGAGCCTAGTTAACACATTCATAATCTTTTTTATTACTCGATATTTCATTGTCTGATAATCTTAAAGTAGGCAAAGTTATGAAACATTTGATAGCTTTATCTTCATACAGCATATGATTAAAAAAAGGTTTATTTCTGAACATAAGATATAAAAAAATCAGAATAATTATGTTCAGTGACAGGGTTTGATACCATCAGATACCAACATTATTTACAAAATTGAGATTTAACATACAATGCTAGGCTCCCCGGGGTGGGACTGAGCTACATGCCGAAGTATCCTTGAGCAAGATACTGAACCCCAAAATTGCTCCTGATGTGTAGTTGGCACCTTCGTGGCAGCCATCACATCAGTAAGGGCCCTGCGATGAGCTGGCAACTCATCCAGGGAGTACCCTGGCCTACGCCTATAGAGTCACTGGATTTGGCCCCAGTAATCCCCGCTCCACCTTGAAAAAGGTGGTATAAAAGCGGTAACATCACCCGCGACCCGCATGGACAAAGCGGAAGAAAACGAACGAACGAACATACAATGCCAATGTTGTGCCAATATTCACTGCACACACTTCCCAGTGTCCTGTGTTGGCATTTTAACTTTTGAATGGCAACATATTATTACATTTAATTCCAACTTTTTTTTGATAGACAATGTCAATGTTATCTATATTTAATACAAATTGAGTTCTTTTTGTTAATAATAATTGAAAGTGCCAACACGTGCACAACATTCAGTGCCAGTAATTACATTAAACAAAAATGTGTTTTAACGGTCAATGCAACTGATGTAGAAGACATTTAACGTTTAGTTTAGTTTTTAAGAACTCTGTCTTAAAAATAACATGTAGAAATAGTTATTGCAGCTTATTCCCTTATTAAAACGATTTGGAATCATTCAGGTTAAAGGCTTCTCATATGCAACACAATATAAACTACGTAAGTCCATAGTGGTATTGATTGGACTAGATACATCAGTAATGAAAGGCAATCATAAACGTTAGAAACATATCTAATGTAGACTTTTCATTCTCTGGCTCATTTTAAAAGCCAATACAAGAGACCAGCAAGGCAATAAATCCTGATGATTGCCTGTTGTTTGGCTGAATATATGAAACCGCTGAGTCGCAGAAACAGGGGCTGAAAATCCCTGAACTCTCCATCCGATGAAACGAAACACCTGACTTTTTCCAAACTGTCCTTGCTCAGCAGGACAGAAAGCCAGGGAACCTGAAACCTTCCTGTGCTCATCAGAAAATGAAACTTAGTCTTTATCATCGCCACAGTCTTCCTCACCTTAGAATAAAAAAACTACACAATGACCAAGCAAAGCTGTACGGGTACAGTAGGGCTGTGTTTCAAACCTCCTTTGATCAGTGCGAGCGGAGAGTTTTAATTCAGGCAGTGGAAGATTAAAGTGCTTAGGGCTTTCACGAAAAAGAGCCAAGAACGCACTGTATTAAACTGTGGCTTTCTACCAGCGCAAGACATTAACTCAAGTGTGTGTTTGTGTCCAATTATGAAGGATTGCATCGGCAGACATAAGCAGAATACATCACTTTGAGTCAACTGCCCTGCATGGAGCAAAGATCAACACCGGCAGGTCACCAAAGGGTGTGTATTTCCATTGTGTGTTCGCGTACGTGCGTTTCTATGTGCCTATCTAAGCATGCGGTCGGGGAGCATATCAATAATTCATCCATTGATTCTGAATGCCCGCCCCCCCACTGCCAAATGCTTCGCCTCTGCTTCCACCAACAATTTACTTCTGTACATTGAGCATTGCTGACTTGAACACCTGCCACCTCTGGGCCATTCCCTCCTTTCACTCTCTTGTTCTGCTAGATATAATAAGGAAGGACAGGTACAGTATCAGGGACATCTCATTTGTCTCGTAGCACTTTCAATGCTACTCATTCCGATCACATCTGCTTCAGGTGCCACG
Source organism: Diplodus puntazzo (assembly GCA_963678695.2). NCBI lineage: Eukaryota > Metazoa > Chordata > Actinopteri > Spariformes > Sparidae > Diplodus > Diplodus puntazzo. Next base: position 12,785,227 of record OZ023170.1, on the reverse strand, counting down.
TGAAAGGCAGTTTAACTCTGATCCGGGTCATACCAAAATCACACATAAATACCCAGCGTTTCCCAAATCTGGATCATTTTCTGGTTTTCCTACCAACAGCACAACGAGTGTATTCATTCATTTAGACTATAATGGAGACATTAACAAAGGAGATAGAAATGGTGCCCAGGGCTGTCAGTCTCACTCGGTTGTCAATCAGCTTTCATTATCCAGATTTCCCAATTTCTGACAGGCAAAATTGCATGGTTAAACAGAGGTTTATAGGGAACCAAACTAATGTTGTCACAACTCTTAAGGGTCCAGTTGACATCTCGTAAGAATTATGAAATTATGTCAAAGCCTGACGCTTTGGGGTAGTTTGAATCTAATCTCTCTCCGCGATCACTTGACCCAACTTTAAACTTACTTTGAAATGTAACTCTAACATCTTTTACCTGGGGCTTTAATGACTCTCTCAGGGCTGGGGAAAAACATAGATTTGTACAATGGCCACAGATTGTCTATTGACCACCATGGCAAAAAAGGAGGGAAAAATCAAATTGTGCTTAATGGGAGCTTACTGAGTAAACTTTAAATCTCTCTGGTATATGGATGTTTTTTTTTTTTTAAATATTACCCTGTATGAATGATGTGTTGGCTACAGGAGTAGCTACACCAGTTAACATGTATGCATCCTCAGTGTGTTTCCCGCACTTCTCAACACTTCCTCAGCCCATTAAAGAGGCAGACACGCCCTAAAGCAGCAGGCATTCTGCTCTATGAATGGAGGCGTGGCTACATGCTAATTGCTATGGCGTTTTGTTTTCTATTATTTTGTCTTATTCTACAGGAGGTAAATGGTCATTACCCCTGCGTTTGTCCATGAATAGGCAATTGGTGTTTATCACATGGTGGTACAATTGAAAATAGATAGAATAAACCATGTTGTTTAACATTTCAAGATTCAAGATTCGAAGTTGGGCAAAGTTCAAGGAAGTAAAGTGCAAGGCAGGATTGCTATACGACTGACATAGCCAAATGATAACATCCCCACATCACTATTTTTCGAGAAAACCAATCTTTATCAGCCGATGTGCGTTAAAGGGAAGTTTGATCTGTGGAGACTCTGCTGCTCGTTTGCTGCCAAAAGCTCACTAGCTCTCCTGCCAATATCAATACAGATTTTCAGGGCTCTCTTGGTTTAACCAGCACAATATATATGTGATGTCCTGCCAGCCAGCAGTTTGTAACTGAAGGGATAGATGGACCAGTACCACGAGACAGTTCTCACGCTGAGAAGCCAGCCAGTATTTGTAACTAGCACTGACACAGTGCTGTAGAGAAGACGCAAGAAGACGCGCTCTGCTGTTGTCAGTTCAGTTATGCCATTTGGAATTATCAACACTTTCTGCTGCCCTGAGTGGGGGAACAACGCAATGCTGTTTGGTTGAGTCCAACAGCTAGAGCTGGGTATCGGTACTCAATACCTTTTAGTTATCGACCAAATAACCCCGGTACCAAGTAGTAGCTAAACTTCTCCAGTCAAGCCATACCTGCATTCGATCCTTTTTGCACCCAGATGTAAAAAACCAACCAATAACTCCACCAATCCACATGATGGGTATCAAATGAAATGTAATTATCTATTTCCTCAACATCTTCACAGTGAATTCACAAGGCCACTAATAACTAACAAGTATAGATGAGAAAACATTGAATCCCTCTGATCAGTGATCGGTGACCAAAAATATTAAGGGACTTGTGGGGGGCCCCACAAGTCCCTTAATATTTTTGGTTAAAGAAAAGACCCAGCTGAGCCGGTGTCATTTTGTGACCCTCAGTTGCCTCAAACACCGAAATGCAATAAGGTTGGATTCTGTCTTTCTGTGTCCTTCTAGCCTGAGGGAGAAAGACTGGTCCGTCATATATAAGAGAGAAGAATAGAGGGAGATAGAGTCAGACAGCTGGACTAAAAAACCCAGCGCAGGCAGAAATATAGACACAGACTGAGGCCATGTCAGTGGCAATTTGGACGCATTATGAAGCAAAGCTCTAGAAAAAAAAGATGATGTCTGCTGGTCAACATTCACTGACGTGATCAAGTGCTTCGAGTGGAGCAGCAACGTCAAGAAGCCAACCTTTTCTGTCTGTGTTTCTTTGAACAAAATGGACTGACTTTGTTTTTTTTCCTGTCAGTATCAACATTGATTTCTGGTGACCATAATCTGTCTTGATTACCCAAAACAAGCACTTGATCTTAATCTTAAAAATAGATGTGGCGGAATAAAAAAATGCTCATGTAGTCTGTGATGGAAGACATGAGAAAGATTTTGTGTTCATGAATAGAGTCAGTTTCTGTCTGTTTTGGCATTTTAGTGTGGACAGTGATCTGCTGAACTGGATGCTAGTGTACTAAATCACATTTGACACACAACACTGTACTGAGTACGACCATGAAAGGACAAATAAATCAATTTAATCTTGCTTTTATAGTATATTTTTCTAATTATCTACTATATTGTTACCATCCATGTAAAGCACCTTTGGCGAACATTTTAAAGTGGAATTGACTAAACTATATCTGTTATGGGATTGATACTGGACTTTTGAGGTAGGTATTTATGTTGATATTTAAGAGTTTAAAAAGATCTGGTGAGGAAATATTGGCTAATATTTAATTTTTTACCTCAACGTTTTATATAATGATCTCTTAAATTTGTTCTGTAATGAGTATAATACGTACTGCAAAGGAAAAACGTCGTACAAACAGCCAGAAGGTCCATGTCAGCAGGATGTTAGGGTTGGTTGGGTGCTTCACACAAATGACATTCACCCAAGTGACCAGGGATCAAGTTCTACGTGGAGCCAACAGTCTGCGGTGATTGTTTCTGGCAATAAGATATTTTGAGCATAACCATGATTTTTTCTTCACCACCAAGTGGTTTTGTTGCCTACATTTTGCACATGTTACTGGGCATTGTATATTAATTAGTGCCAACTAACAAACATGTTGTTTTCATGGGCAGGCGAAAAAGTCAAAAGCGACATCCGTACAGTGGACCGAACACACGATTTTAAAAGAAAAGGCTAATATTGGCTGAAATATAGACCCATACAATATTTTGTTCGGTTTCGTAATATATAATATTACCAAACCTGATATTATTGGAAAATTAATCAACCAATCAACAGATAACTGATCATAATTAATGATTCTTCAAGCAAAAAATAACTAATATTTCAGAAGCAATCTTAAAGATGTCATTGAGGGTTTTAAGAATATTGTGATGGTCACTTTTCACTGTTTTCCAACATTTTGTAAATAAAAAATATGAACTGAGACTGAATAACTGCAGCCCGGAATGACATAATGGATATCAATACATTGCAATAATAATACAAATAATAATTCAGATGCATTTGTATTGATAATGACAGCTCATAGAATTCCTTGATGTCCATGTCTTTATGAATGCTTTCAGTGGAAGATGACACAGTGGGTGATGGGTGGGTGTTCAGATCATGATGGAGCATGCAGACAATAACCAACAATAATCTGTCTTGGCTGTTTGAAAGACCTGCCATAATGAGGCTGATAGGATAACAAGAATCTCCTGAGAGCTCATATCTGTGTGTAACGTGTCCACAACAACAGGCACACAAAGAGCGAGCAGAGCGGAGCAGGGACCCACCCTGTCGGCATGTGAGGAGCCTCCTCCTACTACTCACTACACAGAGGTGTTCATAACAACAACAACACACTGGGAGACGGAAAAGAAGAGGAGCAGAATGGAGATGAGGGTGTAATCCATCAAGGGGAAAAAAAAGGGTGGAATCAGCAGAGATGGAGAGCACCCCACTGGGAGGTGGAGCTTTACTCCAGGGGTTAAGATAAACATGGAGATAAAAAAAAAAAAAATCAAGTCAGCACTAGCAGGAATGAAGCTTTAAAACAACCTGACCAACAAAAAAAAAAACACTGAGAAAATCATAAACACACTCTCATCTTTTCCCCACCTGCTCCACCTCCACTACCCCCAGCTGCTGCTCTCTCGCTGGAAGGGAATCAGGCAGCGTTCGCCCCCCCTCCCAACATCCAGCTCCCTCACACCTCTCACACACTCTTGTACCATGTGGCTCTCAGTTCATTCAATTACCTTCTTGGGTCTCTTTCTCCTCTGTCCCAGCCCATTGAGGCGATCGCTAGGGTCCAGCCTGTAGTGGGAGTGGTTGTCCTCACTCATTCTCTCCCTACAACTTCCACTTTTTCACTCCAGGTTATTCCTCCTGCTGTTGCTTCCTGCACTTTATCCACTCGTTACGTCTCTTTCTCCCTCCCTCAGTGAAACGAAGCGAGTCGACCTCTCTCCTCTCTGGTCCTCACTCTCTGGCTGTGTGAAGCGCCGAGCAGGGCGGAGGTGGGGAAGGGGGGGAGTGGTCGGGGAGGGGGAGGAGATAAAGAGGGAGGGGAGGGAAGGAGGAGGGCGCACAATGGTGTTGCTATGGCAGCAGCTGCCACCAGTGTTTATCTGGAAACCTTGCATGGCGAAACCAAAATAGTCATCGCACGCGCATGAAAACACGCACACACGCACACATTCAGCAGCCACATGTGTGTCTGTGAGCAGCCTCTAGTGTTCTTGCACACTTTTTAATTGTTATTCATTTTATAAGAACCATTAACCCAGAGCAACAAGACAAAGGGAAACACTGATTTGAATTCAACACAGTGACAGATGACTCAAAAACAGGATCAAATATTATTGTCACTGTTATGGGGTGTTCAAAAACAGTAAAGTCAATAAAACCAAAGGAGAAAACAAAAAGGAATAAAATCAGAACTGTGTCAAAATACTTATGTGCTGATTCATAAAAAACTACCCACAATCATATGCTACATAAAGATACGACTTATGGGTTAAATTAAGTGGTGCTGACATGATTTGATAAATCGATCAAAACAAACCATGTTGAGCATTTGCTGTCCGACACAATTGATGAGATCACAACTTAATGATGAATTGTGTGATTTGCTTGAAAAATCATCAAATTAATTATAAATTATGAATTATAACTTATAATAAAATTTATATTAGTTGCAGCTAGAGATGCACCAACAGCCCATTTTTCACTGCCACCACGTCAGATACAGCCGCCTGGTCTTTGGCCCTTTGCTTCTTAGTATGACGCTGCAGATAGCATTCTAGCATAGTATTACAAAGAGCGAGAGAAGTCTGAGTCAGTGGGGCTGGGGTTAGAGTGGCTAGCTGACAAAATGAAGCTAACGAGGAAGTACCAAAAAACGCAGTTCCTCAAGTGGCTACTAGAGGCTGACTCCAAAAGTGAGTCAATCCCCATAAGAGTATATGTTAAAATGTCCAACTTAAATAATATAAACATGTTTACAGCCTGGTACAAATAATGATATGAACTCCAGACCTAATTTCCCCCTTCATGACCAACTATATGGGGGTAAATCATCCAACTCACTCGCTTAAATGATATTAAGGGTGTGGACGTTATAAGTGAAAAGTAATTAAGCTGTTACCTCAGGTAATGTCTTGTTTTGTCAGCTTCACCTCTCAGCTTGTTGTGCTGGTGTCTTTACTGTGCAGAAAAAAGTACAGTATGGTACGCTGTCTGTTTGGGATGAATAAACCTGTGATCAAACTCACGCAAATATAAAACATGAGGCGGATTTGCTTCTCTTTATGTGTGAACGCTGACAGCTCGTTAGCCTTAGCTAGCTCGGTAGCTTCCAGCTCGGTGCCATTGTTTAAATAAGTAAGCTTGCGTCAGCTCCACCCAGGATTGACCTCATGGCCCCATTTTCATTAGCCAGGAGTGAGGTGGTGGCGCCCACATCTGGCTGCAAATATTGCTTACTTTTATAACTCTTTGATCTAGCTGATATCTTGTTTCAATTCAGTCACTTACACACTTCCATCACAGGTTCCCAGAGCTCAAACTGACACCTTGAAAAAAACTAATCAGTTACTATTACTGTCAAAAACAGAAACGATATTTGTTAATATAAGCTAACCCTGTCAGTCTGGTAGTATGTGATGATTGGATTTTAAGCCTACAGACATGTGAAGTGACAAAGCTACAAAAGCAGAGCCTGGTGTTCCATGCGTTACTGCTCTGATGTGAAACATAGGCCAGTCCTACTCTATAGATTCGGTCAATAAACTTCCACCCAGTGAGGATTACATACCCAGACACACACTGCAAATCCACACCGCCTTGTCAGTCTTTGTTGTCTGAAGGCAGCCAGGTCTTAACTCCATGTGAACCCACACACACCCCTCCCTCATGCACGCATACACACACACAGCTTCATGAGTTCCGTTGAAAAAGCATTGATTGTCTGTATCTTAATGATGGCTCCTGGCTATGAGCTCCCAGTCACAGCAGATTGAAGCAGCATCACTCTAATGGTGATGAATAATGAAAGAATTAGCTGTTCATTCTCAATCTTTGTCTCACTCTTTGCTCACATCCGCACTACAATGAAATATGTAAGAAATGAGACCAAACATATGATTATTACGGTTAACACAATTCTGTCTGTTAATTTGTAGGATTTTCCCTTTTTTGTCCAGATTTTCATGTGCTTTGTTTTTAGCCCTGATGACCTCCACACTCCATCTCCCTGTGACTTGCATCAGTCTCTGTCTCTCTCTCTTTGCTTCACAAACACACACACACACACACACACACACACACACACACACACACACACACACACACACACACACACACACACACACGTTAACACCTGCTCCAGTCAGCTGCTCTGACAGCTCCTGGTGTGTGTGAGTGTGTGAGGTGAGTTAAGGTGACTTTTAAAGGACGGACTGACATGTTCAAGATTAGTTAGAGGTCCTAAGAAAATGACTGTATTTTGTGCAAACCACTGGTCCAATATACCTGGATATCTTGATATAAATGGCTTGCCAGCTTCGTTTCCATGTTTTGTACATTTGTGAACATTCATATCCTTAGGAGAATGATACATTGTGTTTTGTGAGATGGCCCCAACTTTTGCCCTGATGCAACCCTGGGCCAAAATTACACTGGACCACAAAAAGTTCAATCTAAACTTTGGACTGTCGTGAAATTTACTCAGCATATTCAGTGTCCCCAGAAGATGGACAGCCAATGAGCTATTCTTTAGTGCCCGCTGGAGAACAAAATGTCAACTCGCTACATTAGATGTTGGATTTTTAATGGTGGTTATGCCTGATCTTTAATCTGTTTAAGGGGATATTCATGGTCCTAAGAGGATGATTTATCATGATTTTAGTGATTGTTCATCTAGCTCAAGCTTTCAGAAAAAGTTTTGACTACTACATAACAAAAAATCTAAATCTAATGTGCAGATCACCATGATATATATGTCAAGCTTATTCGTGCTCCTCTGAAGATAAACCCTGCTTTGTTTTTATTTTGGATAATATAGTTCCATCCTCAAGGCAACGTGTCAACACTGTGCACTAGGCAGTGAACACTAATCAATTAAATGTGCTGATGATAGTCCTTATCCCCAGACGATCAACCCTTACATTTGATAAATACAATAAGAAAATAATTGTTAGTTGCATCTCCACCACCTACCTTTCAAACTTGAATCCTTTGCAAGTGTTCAGTTTCAAATGTAATACTACCATATCTGTGTATCTATGTATGTCAGCCTGTTATCAGTCTTGCCGATGTCAGGCGGCACACCTGCTGGTGGTGAGGAGGGAAAGATGGAGACAGGGAGCAGATGGAGGAGGGACTGAGAAGAAAGGAGGAGGACAAGAAAGACAGCCAGTGGGATGTGTTCTGCTAGTGTTCATGTGTTGACTTGGATCAAATCAATTCTCCTGACCAGACCAAACTGGACTAGACCAGACCTAACCTGCCCGAACACCGTCCTGATCATCAAACACAGGCAGATATGTTAATTGTACACCTTAATAACAGACAGAGATCAACAGATCTCGGATGATGGATGGTTGTTGTACCTGAATGTCATGGTACATGGAAATCAGCCTGAAAGCTGGGCCCTTATTCAAGGCTCAATATCATTCAAACCCTCATCTGTGGTCTTTGGGTACCTCATACAGAAATACATCCATCAGCATTGGAGAAGAAGTTGCAGACTTTCAGACTGCCCACTGCATCTTTGGAACATTCAGCCACGGGAGGAGAGGCTAGAGATCCAGGATGGGAGCCATACTAGCCCAGCTTAGAAACCAGAGACCCACATTTTTATAGCGACCAGTCTAAATACCTTTATTATAAGAATGTCGATATTGTGTGGATTACACAATATTATCATATTGTGTTGATAATCAAGCCCAGAAATACACTGTTAAAGATACACTGTTCAGTCAACGTTCCTTTGATATCACAATAATATCGCCATCGCACAGTGCAGTGAAAATCTTATAATGTCCTATACTGGACACCTCACACAGTAATATTATTAGTCGTATTAGCTCAATGGAAAACACACATTTTTGTCACACAATCAGTGTACTCTTCATCTGTGAGAGCACTTCATCATATGAACACAGTTGCAAGAAGGCAAAAGACCTCGGCAAGCATGTGGTCTCTGAAGATTAAGAGCTCCTTCAGAGCTCAGCACTCATGAAAGAGGCTTCTTTAGTCCTGCATGTAGCAGAGGACAGTTTTAAAGCATTCCTCCTGCTGATAAAGCAGAAGCCATTCGCTGACATATAGAAACGCATTGTAATGTCAACAAAAGCTCATGAGACATTACAGAATATGCTCCTTACTTGGACATTCATATGCAATTCCTACACAGAAGCACAGCAGAAAGTTTTAATAGGTTTTTGTACTGCAAACACAGCTCAGGAGCGGTCATTAAAATCTAACAACAGCAATATGTTTGTCCAAGAAAACAGAACAAGACATTCCAAGTAGTATGCCAACAACACACACCCAGTCAACAACCTTTTCTATCAGTGAAACAGCAGTGTCAGCCTCTGGTCTCAATCTCTATTTCTTAAAAGCCATTCTGGTGTTGTATTAATTTCCCTTCTTTCACTGTTCCTGTGATTAGACACAGAGTTTACACAGTGGAATAGGTAGCTGACACTGGCTAATGCAATCTGCTGATGTTTTTTTTTTTTTTTTTAGTCCTTTACTGTGGGTAGTCAGTCACAAAACTAGCTCAAAAGCATTTAAGAGGCTCATTTCAATCTACAACTTGAGCTGAGATGAAGAAAGATATTTGAGCCATATCTTTAAAGTCTCTTCTCAAGAAGAGGCTGTAAAGACATTATATGAAGAGCAGAAAACAAACACTTCAGAGAGGAGTTTAAACCCAGCCGACTTGAGCACACCCTCGCAACTGGCCAATCGCTGCATGTGGTGGTTGTGATTCACTGACAAATTCCAAGAGACTAAAAATTCCATTTATCTATTGAATTATGGACAAAAATCTGAAACTACTGCAAATCTGTGAAGATGTGGGCAAATATGAGTGTGCATGAAAACAGGGCACTTAACACAGGGCAAATAAGAAAAACTGACAGAGAGGTTATTTCTCATTATATTAGCAACAAGCCAGAATAATAATCTTTGCTTGAAGATAAATATCTCACAAAACTCCGACATATGTGAGCGCAAATTTTTTTTTTTTCCGTGGTCAAAATGTCTCATTGCCCACTCAGAATGAGACATGCATATGATGCAATACATGTAGAGAGGAAGAGTGGCTGAGTGACCAGCAACTAACCCATATCATATTGTATTAATGTAGACCTGAAAATATCTGGACCCGTCCTTTAGAGGGGGATTAATAAAACATGACTGTTGAGTGCTTTACTGGTTCTCACATGTATTCTGTATATTTTATACTATACTATAATATAGTAATATAATATAATATAGAGAGAGAGAGAACTGTGTACTAAAGCCAAAACAAAGGGATTCTCTGTTGTACTGCTATTAAATTTAAACACAAAGATGGAAACTAAGATTCTCCACTTTATGACCCGAAGAAGAAAAAGTCTTTTCAAACAGTTTCCCAGACCAACTCTCACACACACACTAATACACACCCACATATACACCCAATACACACACACACACAAACACACACACACACACATACACACACACACACACACTGACCCGGCCTGACATGACTTCCATTAAGAGGAAAAGGCCATCTTACACACTCATCCACAGCAAGACAAAAGGAACTCCCACATTCCACTGAGCCACTAAACGCCTCCCCTCTCTCTCTCTCTTTCTCTCTCTCTCTCTCTCTCTCTCTCTCTCTCACTCACACACACACACACACACACACACACACACACACACACACACACACACACACACACACACACACACACACAGTCATATATAAAGGCTTCCCAGTGCAATCAAAGTGATTTAGCAGCAAATGGCTCTGAGTCCCAACAAGTGACTTTGAGGGATGTTATTGTGGACGCTGTCCGTCACACTTTAACAAGACTTAAAGACAAATGTGCTCCGACGTGCCTGCACAAGAGAGAGGAGCAGGGGCGGACAAATATCAGACTGAAGTCAAACAAAACCAAAAATGATGCAAACACAAACAAACGAAGGGAAAACACACAAAAAAATGAGTGGATCTGGACTGACTTTCTTTAGATCTTTACATGAGATCAATTCTCACAGTGTCAAAGCCTCTGTTCCTGTCCTTTGGTGATACTTGGAGTGTTCTTGAAGAACAGGGGGATTAGCTGTTAGGAGAGACCATCATTACGCACAAGTGTGGATTACTAGAAGTGGCAAGTGGAGCAAATGCCTCGGGGCCTCAAACCATAAAGGCCTCCTGATAATCCACGGTTTCACACAGCCCAGACTCACCACGACTTACACTCACACTGGACAGTTCTCTAGAATGGTGTGTGTGCGTGTGTGTAGCGTGGTAAACGTCAAGGTGTGGCGGAAATGTGTTTTACATATTTTTGCATACGTGTGTTTACAGTAACCTCCAGCTGAAAACTTTTTTTAATGGTGCTATATTTAAGTGTATTTAAGTATTCAGCTAAACTGAAGTTTGATACCTTCACATAATAACACTTTAACGAATTCAAAAAGATATATATATATTTGAGCTGATATCCATATTTAAAGGTGCTGTACCAGAGAAAGATTGATTTTCATGTCTTTTTAACTACAAGGGATGTCTAGTTTCAGTGTGAATAGAGTGAAAGTATCAAAACACTCAATCCACAGAGAAATACACACAGCCTGTACTCAGAAACTGTGCTTTTAAACGAGCTGTCGGGACTGACGTAAGTTCGTGATGTCACACCTGGACAGTCAACGCCCTCAGCAGTGCCTCCAGCAGGGCCTCGGTCTAAAGCAAATGGCAGGCGGCGCCCTCTCAGGCTGGTTGCAGCTGACCAATCAGGGCCCAGAGAGGTTCTTGGGAGCATGGCCTTAAAAAGACAGGCTACTAAAACGTAGCGCTCCGACAGAGGGTGAATAGAGGTGCCTGAGCATGAGCATGAGAAAAATTATGTTTGTTTAACGCTGAAGCACGTAAACATTTTCTAGAAACAAAAGCTTGAACCTGAAATGAGTGTTTAACCATACAGCCTCATTAATACTTAACAGCGATAAGCTAACTGTAATCACTCTCATCTCCAGTGGAACTAGGCTGATGAAAATGCCTCTTTTGGTATGCACAAAGTTAAAGTTAGTAACGTCTAGTGAAGAAAGCTAAATCTAGCCTGGCAGCTTAAATAGGCTATACAGTAGGTGACAGTAATATGTCGGGGCTGTATGGGTGTCAGCTTGTTGCTGAGGTCTTTACCCACCCAGAATGGTAAAAAGCCTTATAATTCTTTAACAAATTACCAAAGATTTAGCCATGGTCACTGAATCAACAACCAGGGTTCAGTTACCATGTGGAAACATTGATTCAATAATCAGTTTGAAAAGCGCTGGCACTAAACACTATAAGACAATTGCAAATGATCCGTTCCAAACCTTCAGCTTTTGCAGTTAGCGAAGGCTATAATGCGGAAACCTCCTTAGGCCTTTCAGAAACTAAAACAATAATTGGGTTCATTATAAACAGCCGAACATCATGAAAATATCCCTGTTCTGCATTTTAATACCCGATCCCTCCTTTGTACCCCCGCCCTTTGTGCCCCTCAGTAAGCCACGTGCCCTGTCAGCTGGCTGCCTGCCAGGTAGAGAGGCAGGGGGGCATGTGGCCAAGCGCCAGGCCCTCTGAATATTTTATAAGGAAGGGGGGGTTGAGGATATTAAGGGAGGGGTAAATGAGGGGGAAAATGAAATGGAGGGAGGTTGTCGGGTAGTGATGGCATAGTAAAGACGAGGAGAGGACTTTGAATCTGACCAGCAGAAGAGAAGACTGTTGGCTCCACTGGGACATGATAAAGATTGAAAATATTTTCACTGAGGCTTTCTGTCTTTGGTACTCCCAACACATCTTGGATTATGAGACTGTCCAATCCTCCACAGGTTGCAGAGCTCATTGAATAGCTCATCTTTACAGGTCCTGAGGTGATCACTTCCGAGAAATGTGCTCAGCAAGGAAAAACCCTCCTCACGCCTCATTTTATTCCTTCTCCACAAGCTTGTGACCACTGTCAGAGAATGAACTTTCGGTTTTGTTCTGTACTTAGATGGTGACCACAGTAAACATTACCAGCCACACATTTAGCATGTCAACACTGTCAATGTGCGCATGTTTCTATACTGACAGTAGCATTTAAACCGGTACAGCCTCACAGAGCCGTGAGCATGGCTAAGCTCAATTCCTGGCATATTATGCAAAGCCGATATGGCTAATATTTTAGCAATCAATTCTCTGTATGCACGTCCAGCAGACACTAAGAAACATCAACATTCATTTAGAGTCATGTTTGTGTCCACTGGATGAATGTCAGTACAATTTTCACTCTCCTTTTTTATCATCTCTGCTCGATTGTTAATAACAATTGTCTGCCTATTCAGCAGCTAAATGCTCCACTATGTTAGCCTGCTAGTCTCTGAATGTGTCTGTCTGCTGTTTGGTGCTGAGCATGTAGTGCACAGTGTATGTACAATAAAAAAAACACTTAAAATTCACAAAAACGATCAACAAAATGTAGAGAAATAACAGTTGTATCAAAGATGTAAATGCATTTGTGTTGCAGATACCTTTTGAAGTTAGCATGCTAACTAGTCAGCAGTATAAACACCAACACCGCCATGGTGTTCTGAGCTCCCAGTCCAGCTAACTGATCTAACTAGAGGACAGCAGCTACTGTTAGCAGCACTTAGCAGTTACTGTATCACAAACAGTTAGCGACATACTGCCCTGTTTGTTTGGAGTACGAATTCAGCAGGTGGTAATTTCTTAGCTATCGCACCTTTAAGTTCACTCAACAGACCTAGTTCATAGCTAAACACAAAAAATGAAGCATAGAAAAATAAAATAAATGTGCTATATTCTTAAATTGAACATTTTTTTTAAATTTATATTTGAGTACATTTTACAGGTCTACACAGAACTGCGACTCAACTCAAGGTTGTGATTTTTACTGTGTGCACAATAAATACCAACGTTGTATATACTGCATTGTAAAGCACCAACACACCCACTCACTGTAAGTAAATGAGACAGATGTTAACACCATTGGCTGCAGGGTCTAATGAGGCTATCGGCAGCTGCTGATGACCTGGACAGGACGGTGCTAAAAAAAGCAGCGGTGAGGGATTGATTGGGCCAACAGGCGGATCCATAGCGTGACGATGTGGCATCTGATCCAGCCTCTGATTCTGCCGACCAGGCAGTTGTGACCGATGACGCAGGGTCAGCTCGGCCTTCTATCGATCCGTCTCAGGGAACACAGAGGAGATGGTGATGACAGTGATACCCTTCTGTCATTCATCTTTCAAGGTTTTGATTGGGACACCGAAGCAATTTGAACTCAATACAGTTTTTCTGAGCTGACGTGGCAACATCAACATTTGCTCATATCAGTGGGAAGGTATTTCCAACCTGTATCAGTTCGTCTCCCAGTAACTATTCTGAGTAATTAAATATTTCTAGATCTAATCTTCACAACTACATAATTGTCTTTGCTATGATGTCATCCATATTCTGGAGAACAGTATATTCTTTGATTTACTCCACTCTGGTTCCTGCATTTGACAGACAACCGTGTTATGTCACCATGTATTGGCTGGTGATATACAATGAGCGCATTCATTGCAGAGTCCTCCCTGATTCACCAACATGAAACGGCGCTGTGTGAATACATGTGGCGTGTGTGTTCTGTGCGTCTCCACCTGGACTCCTGCTGAGCCACTTCCTCCCAGTGGCTTTGGAAAACAGCGTTGCTATAGTAATTGTATCTAGGTGAATAACCATGGCAACCGAAGAGATGCTTTTGATGGCACAGTGGTGGCTGCTGGTTTTTTCAGTGCTGGAGATCAAACAGGCTTGATTTTGTTAGAGGAGGAGAGGGAAGGGAAGAGAGCAGGGAGTGGAGAGAGAGAAGAGGGAGACAAAGGAGTAAAACAAAGAAGGGTAGATGGGACGTATGTAGTGAAGGAGAAAGAAGAGAAAGAGAATGAACTAAGAAGAAGGTAGTCGGTGAAAGCACTGCCACGCACTCCAAATCCCTCTTGCCTAATAATTACTCACCAGGGGTATACCCTGCAAGTAGAGCAGCACCTGTTTCCTGGCTCAGAATCAGACGAGGTGGTGATAAGTAGCTGTTTCACCTATGCTGTGATAAATTTAATACACAGCCTAATTAGAACCAATGGCTTCCAAAAGAGCCAATTCTGTCTCAAGAAACTGTTCCTTCAGCTGGGTCGACAAAGATCACTGATTTAACTTTCCAATAATTCTCATGGAGACTGCAATGTGCTCATTTTGTACCTTACAGCTGTTTCTGAGGTTAACACCCAGACAAGGGATTACAGCAGTGTTTAAATTGTAATCCATGGGGTCTTTGAATTTTTCATCTCAGGATATCATTTTTATCTAATCAGTGGAGTGAAATACCGTCAAAATCCTCTCTGAGGGGAATTTGGTTACAACCAAGTAATGTCTAATGAAAGGTGACATTTTGAACTAAAGTCTGCATGTCCCCTCAACTCTATGGAGCGTTTTAGATACCTTGAGCTCATTGTTTTGGTTTTCTAGCCTACAGCCTGAACTGCTGATGTTTTCCTGGGGGGAAAAAATGACTGCACAGGATACCTCCTGAGCACCAAACAGCAGGCTGACAAAGTTGCTGTAGAACTGTACTCTAGCTAGTGTACACTGTAGGGGTCAACAGGTTATCGCCCTGGCAGATTGTCAGCTCCGACATCGGCATTTTGCCCATTATCTGTCATCAGTGTTTTATTTTTCCGATTGCCAATAAAAATTAATTAATTTGAAAGTGCACTACGTTTACCCTGCTGCAGCCTCTGACTCTCCGTCTGCATTCACTTCTGTGGTTTCACTTAATGTCCCGCCCACAACGCTATCTGGTTGGTTACACTTCACGTGAGCAATACCCAATCAACAGTTGAGGCTTTTTTTGTCACAGATAGTTGAAAAGCTCAGGTGACGGGGCTGCATCACGATCCTCTGTGCTAAAGTTTCAGAAATACCACAATCCTATGATCTGTTTCCACTGTGGGGAGCACGCCCAGTTTCCAGTTACGCCACTGAAAATGGCTGAATATTGCTCTTTGTTGTAACATTAATGAGTTGAGAGTAATTAAGTTAACATGCCTGATCCAGATCTCCAGATCTGAGAGGTGTTTACTGAGACGACACAGGTTGTCAAACAGTTGATTAAAAAAAAAGCCATTTTAGTGCCAGAATGTTCGAAAAGATATATGGCTTATGAAAAATGACTCCTACATTTGGTTTAGGGTGAAAGAATTGGTTATAATCTGTGCTCATGTTAACTTCTCCCATTAGAATGAAGGGGCTCAGGACCTGCCGCTAGTCTTTTTAAAGGGCAGGGCAGTGGCAAACCCATGTGATACAGGAAAGGAAATGACTTTCACCTCGTGTCTGAACCGTGTCTTGTTAAGTTTAGGCATGAGCAGTGAAAAATGGTTTGGGTAAGAATATCAGGTAAGCCAATCAGAGGCAGAGTAGGGCGGGTCTTACCAAGAAAAGCAGCCGGATCCAAAATAATGCTGCTCAGGGCTTTGTTAGCTAAAAGCTAGCACGCAAGCTAATATGTGACCAGCCATGAGAAAACCAGCGACAATTCTCCCGAGACGCATATTTGCGATGATGCTTAAAGACAGCAGCTAGGGTTTGAGTTAGAAATGAGCAGTGAACATGTAATCAGAATCTGTTGTTGCCATGTCATAGCTGTGCAACTCATGTTAGGGTTGTTCCAGGAACACCATTTTACTTATGAAACAGCATCTAAAACCCCTCCTGTAGGGTGACCATACGTCCTCTTTTACCCGGACAAAAAGAGGTCCTCTTTTGTCTCTCCAAGAGGCCTGGTTAAGTGTCTTTTTGGGAATTCAGAATATGCGTTAACTGAGTTAGAAGCACGTAAAAAACACTCGACCTGACCCGAAAAACCCTCAAAATTTTGCCGTGTAGTAGTGTCCTCTTTTTGGGGATTCAGAATATGGTCACCCTACCTCCTGGACCATGACGGCTGAATGGGTTGTGTACAAGACTAGAGTTCTAGGGTTCATATGCTGTTCAGAACTTGTGCTGCTCACTTATTATTGTTTGTTTATTTTCAGTTTTCTGACATCGTTTGATTAGGTTAAGGTTAACATGGTCTGGTTTTAGACAGACCCTTTCACAATGTTAAACATGTGTTTGTAAGGATTATTTTGTCCTAATATTGTCGTTTTTTGCTTAAGGACACTATTGTGATACAACATTTTGGGTTATCAGACAAGCTTAGTTATGACCTTACAAAAACATAATTGGTCTTTTTTAATAATGGACCAACAGCACCATTAACTATGATGCTCCAGTAACAATGCCTACACAGCGATATCAGATGGCATGTTTTCCACAGGGTTGGCCTTGATAGTAGTACTGGATTGCTCCAAAGTGAAACCTCTGGTGGCTTCATATGTGAATAGACCTAATGGTATCCTTCTTAGATCTGGGTTGTTTCTCTGAAAAATGTAAAACCTGTTCCAAGATTCAAAGATTCTTCTGACAGCTTGTGGCCCTTTATGTGATTTACTTGCAAACTCTAGGACAAAGAATGAGACAGAAAATGATTTTCTTAATCCTCGCTGCCCCCTCCACCCTCCATGTCCTCAAATCCAAATCCACAATCTGCCCTACTCGTGAACATGATCCATAACCAGACAGGCAAAAAAATATATTTTTTCGTACCTTGAGTCATGGCAGAGCTCTCAGCGTGGACACACTCTTGGACTAGTGTGTCTTAATGCTGAACAGATACTAATAATTCATCTCATATTTACTGTTCTCATTTATCATCTAAATCAGATTTTACACTGACAGGTGGTGCTGCAGCTGCGCTGTCAGACCTTCGATGGTGAAGAACCCTCATCTGTCCCGTCTCCAAGGAAACCCCCACATCGGTGTCTGTCTGTTGTCAGGGCAACAGGGCAAAGGGGAACGCCGTAGAGGAAAATAGTGATGGAGACGAGGGGGCCGGAGCGGGGCTGATGTGGAGACGACAAAGACAGGCGGGGCCGCAGACACTGTGTCAGCTCAGATCTGATGGTGATGTCACCGCTGTTGTGAATGTACATGTCAGACTAAAGGAAGAGCAGTGAGGTACTCTGCATGTATGACTATGATTTTGGCTCCACAAAAGGGTTTTCGATGCAAATACTGCAATCAGATGGAACTAAAATGGCATTATTCACTGGAGACCCAGTTCTTGTAAAAATATATCATTCCCCTGTAATATATTTCATAGATTTACTGTTCCGTGCTCATTTATCTTGTCCCTCGTTACCCCCCCACCCCTTATACCCCACCACCTCCGTCCCCAGTCATGTGTAAAACAACTTCAGGAGCAGCAATTGGAAGAAAATGAGCCCACGCTGGCCTAGTTTTACAGAGCTGAAGGGCCAAAGACTGAAGAGCAGGAAAAGAGATTATTTTTCTGTTCTAATTTATGCTGTTCATTTATTCAGCTAAATACTATCAGGAGAGAATCTGAAAAATGAACGTGTTCTTGACAAGCTCCCACCAGTAACACCAAGCCTTATTTGTTTCTTTATTGCCGATAAATAACCTTAGAATTATACTTTATTATAATTGTATAGGGTTAGGGTTAGGACACATACATATGTATAGGACGCATGTGAGGTCTGAAAGCATATTGGCATTTAATTCAGGCATTCATTTATACATTTTAAATGTTGGTGTTTAATGGTGGTTATATACTGTATAAACCAGGCTGAGGTAGGGTTAGGGTTAGGTATATTTCCTCTTCAGATTTACCTCACAACAGATGTGTGAGAGATGGAGTCCATCAACCACCACCAGAAAGTAAACATTTTTTTTAGTATTCTTATGAATAGTATTCATAATATAAAAATCAGTTTATGGGAATGTCAGTCTTTCTACCTTAGTTTTGATGTTGGATATTCTTGTTAAAAAAAAATATTTTACATTTTTACATTTCAAAAAATGAATGCATATATACTGAATATATCAACTGCTTCTTCTGATCTCATTCCAGTTGGTGAATGGCGCCCTCTTCAGTGTGTCTGGCAACATTACATGACCACAATTACTTTGTGTGTAACTGGAGACATTCAAAGAGCTTTAAACATTGAGTACAGTTAATAGTGTTTGATGTTTTAATGTTCTGTTAGATACAGTATGGCTGATCTATGAACATTAAACACGACTCTAAGTCTGCAGTTGATCCACTAGGAGGCTGTAGTTCATATAGTGTTCAGCGTGCTGTGTCTTCTTCCTCTCTGAACCTTCTCTACAGCATTCACACCTATTGTTTCTGTGACTGTATTATTCCTAGCGGCAGCTCACATGACACACCAATGTGTCAAAGTGTCCCCACAGAGAACAGGGGAGACATTTACTGTCCCCGTCACAAAGAACACAGCTGACAGTCTGCCATAAATAAAAGTGTGCAGCAGAAGTCGGACCTGTGTTTGGAGCGGCAGCATGTGACCGGTGTCAGCTGGCTCTGACCTGGGGTCAGCTTACTGCAGCGCAGCCTGAGTGTTCAGACAGATAGAGGCACTTGTAAGATCACCTTAGACTTGGTTGTACGGAAAGCCAAGCAGAAACATAAGAGCTGCTATCAGCTGTAGTTCCTAGTAAAGGGCCACTCCACTGAATTTAATATCAGATCTAGCCGTGATCAGGACCACTCAGCCTGTGGAAACATTTGTATAACGACCAATGTCCCCCTGATAAGGTCATCTGGGTTATCTGCAGCAACTTTTACTCATAGGCTATAGATACAGAGGCAACAGAAAGTCTGTGTTAAAATTTATATTCAGCATCAATAATGACCTTCTTCTTCTATATTTTCTCTCAGGAGTCAACTTTTAGAACGCAAAGGCTATACAAAGCTGCAGGTTAAAGGGGTCGATCTGATCTGATACCAGTCCACCCACTCGATGATAAAGGGCAACTCCACCCATTTTCCACCTTAAGTGCATTAACAGGTGTTGGGGAATATGACTGAACATGTGATAAAAGTAGTATAAAGCCTTTTAGTGGCTCCAGAGGAAGCTGCATGTAACTTGAGTGATGTCACTCAGTGGCCCAATTGCATTGTGGGTAATGTGGGCAACAGGTTAATGAAAGCAGTCCACTGGTCCAACATTACACTCCAACATTAACACTGTTGGACTCATTATGGACAGTTTAAAAACAAATGATCTAAACTGATACATCAGAACAGAGATATCACCTCTTTGTTCCACACATTCTTCTTGCTTTTCAAAACCTGCTGCCTACATTACCCACAATGCAACTCAGTTACTGAGTGACATCACTGGAGGAGATTTATCAAATTCTATGAAGCTTCCGAGGAAAAACTTCAAGTCGAGCACACTTAAAAACAGCTCATGTTGACCGAGGTGCTGCACAGACGAGTGTACCACCTTAAATAGAAAAACACATAAACGTCAGGGACACAGTCGTTTGACACAAACACACAACACCTGTGCAAAATCACAGGTCAAAAGTCAGCCTCATCAGGAGGACTCAAACACTAGGGAATAAAGGCATGTTTTGAGACTGGATTCCAGGATTGCAGGACACCTTTCAGTTCCAGTGGAGGAAGCAGTGTATTGTAGTGTATGTGGCACGACAGAGAGTACGAGGTACTGAACGAGGGTGAAGTGCGTCTGACTTTCATGCAAGGCCGAAGTCCACCAAAGATCTACAACCAACAGAAGATAATCTTAATGGTTTGACCCCCTGACCTTTCCTCTAGCGCCACTAATGGGCAGATTACACTACAACCTATTCAACACATTAATGCTCTCCAGAGAGATGAACGCACACGGCATAATAAAGACACAGTAAGGGATATGAACGAGATGATTCAGAGGAGATAATATATAATATAATATATATGAATTAATCACTAGGCAAATTCATCATGTGAGATTATCAGTATTTATACTGTCTGTATGACTGACTGTGTCAGTACTGCCCCCAGCAGGTTACTTATCATCACATCAATTATAGAGAGTCAGGATGGCACACACACACATTCACACACATAAAACGGCTCTCGGAGGGCATCTTCATACAAAATCAATGCATCTGCTTAACAGCTTTACTCAAAGGAAACAGAGCACACACAGTGTGTGTGTGTGTGTGTGTGTGTGTGTGTGTGTGTGTGTGTGTGTTTGTGTGTGTGTGTGTGTGTGTGTGTGTGTGTGTGTGTGTGTGTGTGTGGGTGCGTGTGTGTGTGTAAGTAGCAAAGACAGACAGCACTCAACAATAGATTTTCACGAGAGAGCAGGAGGTTCTACGTAAACAACGAACTGACGAGCTCTTTCGTGGTCCCCTGTGCGGCCCAAGTTTAAAGACAGTTGAGTCAGTGAAATGTATGAATCAATTAAAGTGCTAGCTCATACGGCATCCATAGAGAGCACGCAGCCTCAGTGCCTTGTCACGTCAAACTGAGTGATCGGCTCGAGATTAATCATTTATCAGTTGTAGATGTTAGGTTGATATACTAAAACATTAACTGAGTAATCCAACCACCGATACATGTGAACACCGACAGTATGCTGTAAGAGTAGAAAAATGACACCATCCACATATAGACATATTCAGTATAAGCCTCACTTTCACTATGCTGTTCAGTCCGACACAAGGCCGGATTTTTCCCAGAAGAATGAAGGCCTAATTACTGCACAAAGGAAGTACGTCTACCATTGCTCAGCCAAAACAGTTTGAGGCATCGTTTTCCCTGGTCACTGTCCCTAGGTTTACCCTAGGTAAAAATGGCATTATCTATAAGTCTTTAAATTATAATGCAGAACTAATAACTGTGGAAGGTTTCACGTTGTGATGTATCATATCAGGGTTAGAAGGGTTCAAACTGGGAGTCTTACAGTTGTGTGTTGCTTTGGACGGTAGCCAGGATGCTAGCTGTAGCCATGTTGCTAACACTGTGTTTTGCAACAGTGGCGCCAACCATAATACTGTACTTTCAGCCAGTTTGGTAGTAATGCTTATGCTTGATATTCTCAATGCAGGATTTTTTTTATATTGCAGTACTGCTATGTTTACCTGTGTATCAATACTTCCCCTATCACTACCTCCATTTACAGCAAAACAATTGAGCAGGTTGACTTTGGTCTAAATATAGATACGTTTTATCAGCACAGCATTGATGTCCAAAGACTCACAGTCATCGGCTCAGAGCGCTCTCTGTTGCTCCCCACCTCCTCTTGTTAGCGTACATCAGCCCCCTCCTGCTGGACCACTACTACTGTGTCAGAGAGTTAAGAACAGTCCAGCCTGCTCAGTATGAGTCATAGTCTTCCTACAGTTCGAGTCAGCTCTCCGGCATTATGAAGTCTGTTTTCGTAGAGAGTAATGCTGTGCATGTGACAGGCCAGCCTGCTGCCACTGAGCCTCTCCAGACTGCTCCGCGCTAACTCAATACAGCGCAAACACTAACTCAGTTTCGGACCATGAGAAGGGAAACAGTGCAGAGAGGCGGAAAATCACCACCAACATTTACACTGAAGACAGATCTCAGATACATCATGGATAATGAATGGAAGCTGTATAACTGAATATAAAGGAACTGTCAAAAAACATGTAGTATTAGGATAAGCACAGGAAGTAAGTGGATAGTTAAGCGAGTATCCACTGTCTCTACATCAGTGATTTATAGCGCGGCACCAGATCATCTGATGAGACAGGATGGCGGTCTGCTTCTGTCTCCACTGGGAACACCACACATCATGGCGCTGTCACATTAAACCTGGACACTGTGTTGGAGACGGAGCCCCATTCGTTTCTATGAAAGCTGCTCACTGGTGTTTTGAAGTAAAAAAAAGCTTGACTATGGAAATACCTGGACCATCCATGTTGCTGGTCCAGCAGAGTATGTGCACTACTGACTGAGCCGGCTAACTTCAGGTTTAGTGCCCAGCTAACTTGATTAGAGATAAAATAATAACAATAATAATGATAACTCTATGAATGTTATTGGAGGTTATTCGAGGTGACGCTCAAAAGAATGCATCCACCATTTTACAGCTCTTATCTTGTGTGAAAAAAATATCATGTAATTAGACATTTTGGCCACTGCAAGAACTGGCGCTCTTCATGAGGGCTTGTTCAGAAGTCCAACAGCAGTCAATGCGACTGACGGATAGTTTTTCTTCCGTCAACAGCTTCCATGTGAAGACCCCAACCAACAATGAATTCAACCCGCTACCAACATTGCCCGTGTATGCAAAGTGTGACGCATCTCATTCCTCCGTCAGCCACTGAACAAAAAGAAACAAAGGCCGGTGACCCAGTGAGATGTGAAGTGAAGTTACCTACAGTGGGCCTCCGGTCTGTGCACATCCATGCATGTCAACTTACCTAGGAGAGAAAAGAGACATGTGATAATTAGCTGAAAGTCATTTGGAAAGTAAGGACATTGCTAGGTTCAAACCCACATTCAACCTCTCGCCAGATTTTAGCTAGCTACTCCATCCTGTACATGTACACAAAATAAATACAGACCCACCAATGAACATCCCTAAAACCACGCAGCTTAAAAAAAAACTTTAGAGTGGCATTAATCGTATCTCTAGGGATTATCCCCGGCTCAGAGTTTAGTTTTGTAGCCTCTTTTTGCTCAGTCTTCTTTTGTTTTGACTATGAATATTTATTCTCATCAACTAGCTGTTTTCAGGAGTTGGTGAAGACCAAACCAGACTAAAAAGAAAAGGGAATATCCCACATAGATTCATCAGATGGACACCTTTCAGAACGCTAATGCTGCTGTGTCTGCTTTATGTGTAAATAAGTTACTGTTAGCTATACAATCTTTATTGGCCTGTTGCTGTGTCAGTCTGGGCTAGCTTTGCTCCTGGTGAGAACAGCTAAACCCTTAGCTCGGCCGAACTACATCTTCCTTTAAGATGCAGTAGTGTGATTAAAAAGCGTCTTTGTTAGCCCCAAGCACAGAAAAAAAAAGATGTGTTAACAAGCCAATCTGCAAAAAGAAGTCAACATGATGTGATGTGCGTCTGAAATAAGAAAGTAAAAGACACCGTCACTGTCTGGGCAGGTCACTGCAGAGGAAGACAGTGTTATTGAGCCTGCAGTGTCTCTAGGACCCACCTAGCTGCTAAATGTTATCCATCTATAAACACACATACAGCAGCACGCCCTCCATGTTTTGTGTGTGTGTGTGTGTCTGTTCCGCGTGATAGATCCGATTGTGACACTGAGGGGAAACAACACAGGCACGCTCCACTATCTGCTGACTCATCGTTTTCACTGTCACTTTCCTCTAACTGCTGAGTCATGCTACAGTCTGCCAAGAAGGGAAACAACATGGTGTGCCAGGCAGACATCAGCCGCAAGTTTATGTTTGAACATCTAGATACTCCAAAAATGTTCTGCTAGACTACATTTTAATTCATTAAAATTGAGTAACTCTCTTGACTGTTGATCTGATTGGTTGCGGTTGATAGATGCTGACAGACGGATGGTTCATCAAACCGCCCGCCAAGTACTTTTTGAAAGTGCCTTCCCTTTTACGGAAAAAAAAACAACAACTTTCTGCTGTGTCAGGTTGGCAGCACTCCCCAACACCTGGAAACACACGCTGATGTGGAAAAAAACTGCTGGAGTTTTTTTTTTTTACCACTTCTGCAGAGTAACTACTTACTATAGCTGTCAAATAAATGCATTTAAGTGAAAAAGAAAACTACTTTGTTCTGAAATGTAGTGGAGTGGTAGGGAAGCATGTAGCGGCACAGCTCAGGAAGCGCCACAAGATGAGCACAGCACTTGAGTAAATGTACTTGCATTCCACCATTAGCACATCTCTATTGACAGCTTGTTTTGGTTCAGCCATTATCTATACTATATATTGGATTTACTATATACACAGCATGTTTTACACAGTGTACTCCAGACAGGGCCTGAGTCAACAACGGCATGGAGATGAGCTCAATGTGGCATATGAGCCACTGTTGTTCCCTGAGGTGTAGCACCTCAACGTGGCAGGCTGGTGTAAAATGATAATGCAATACAAGATAATGACAGAAGAACTGGATCACTGGAGAGGCTTTAAAAACATTTGTAAATGCAATAATCTCCTTTCAGAGAATACAGCTGGTTCAGCTAGGAAACATGAGAACTGTACAGAGCAAAGAAGTGCATCACATCACGTCACTTACTTGAAGTGAAACTCTCCCCAAAAAGCAACCTAGGCTTTTTTTGTGAATGTATATGAGTCAAACCTTTGTGTAAAAACATAATTACGACGAAAGAGGCACTTTTAAGATTGACCGTATTTTCGTTTTCAGCTCAAACTCATTTTCAATGGGAGTGCATGGGGCACTTTTACGCTAGCATCAAAATCTCTATTTTTAAAACACTAAGAAGGCTCGACACGACAGGAAACTTTGCTCGTAGTATCACCAGGGTCTCTACACATAGCTCAACTGAACCACATACACTCTACCCAAACGTGTTGACCCCCGAGTACATCTGGGCTGCCATGACGACGGCTAGAGAAACAAGCTACTGCTAACGTGAGTTGTTCAAAAACGTTCTTTTTAGTAACCTCTGTGTACACAAACAATGTTCTCAATGCTCCTGTTCATGTGTAGAGACCCTGGTGATACTACGAGCAAAGTTTCATGTTGTGTCGAGCCTTCTTAGTGTTTTAAAAATAGAGATTTTGATGCTAGCATAAAAGGGCCCCATGCACTCCCATTGAAAATGAGTTTGAGCCGAAAACAAAAATACGGTCAATCTTAAAAGTGCCTCGTTCGTCGTAATTATGCTTTTACACGAAGGTTAGACTCATATACATTCACAAAAAAAGCCTTAGTTGTGCGAGAGTGTTACTTTAATCACAGGGTCTTAGAACATTTTAAGCACACACAACTGAGCTTCAAGAGATTGTAACTCATCTTTTAACTTAATTGAAGAACAATTACAAGAATGATTGACCTTGCTCATCAAAACCGTTAATGATGTGTCATATCAGATTGTGTGATGCTCTTTGGCTCATAAAGGAAAATAACCTCTTGCAATCATTATCGGAGGTACTGTCAGTCGTGATCAGTTCAGAACATTCCCACTGCTGCCGCAGAGGCCAGATGTAAATGTCAGCAAATATCAGCTGCCTGTCAACCATACACTGAGACAGTACGAAGCTACGACGGGCACATGTTCTATCAGAACATCTTCACATCCTGTTTGCTCACTGATCCTCAGTGGGCCCTGTTGCTTTAGTGTATTTATGGAAACTGACTCTAACTTCAGATCTTTTTTCTTGTCCGTGTCAGCTTAAATTTGCAGAGAAAAATCTTTTTTTCTGTCAACCAAATCAATGAGGATTAGCTATCAAATAAAGGCAATTTGAAGACATAATCTTAAATCTATGAATAAGAGACAAAACTAAGAATTTGATTAGTTTTTCTTTTTTTCTTTTTTATCAAGAGGTCCCAAGACGTTATCTGACAGGAGGAGAGATCAGAGATTGCTGTGTAACTTTTGGGATTAAAAGGGGCTTTATCTTCACTCCTGTTTATCAACCTGACTGCAGAAGTGCTGAGTTGAGTCGGAAGTTCACCTGAGTAGAAACACACAGACACACACACCCTCTGTGTATGCCATTGCTCGCTAGCTTCTGGCTAATGTACAGTAATCAGGCTGTAATGGGCGAATAAACATTTGTGTGAGTAATACGCGACAACCACCATTGTTGATGATCTACCTGATGTGAATTAAGTGATTCCTCACTCTCTGGCTCTCGACTCGCTCCTGGAAGTTATAGGCGACCAAATGAAATGCACCGCTGCATCAAGAAACTTAGTTGGATTTTTCTCTGGTTTGAAGCTTGTTGGAAACATTAGGGTTAATGTAAATAGGTCTCAACCTTTGGGACGTCATGAAGGCTCCAGAAAGCATGACCTGGAATGAAATCTGTCCTCGAGACCTTCGTTGTTGGTCGTTACTGAGGACTGGCCTACTTGCTGGACTCACTACATATAGGAGTCACTGATGTAACTGATGTTCCAGTTATTAGTCAGTCCCCATGAGTTTCCATGGAATTGGACACGAGACTCGCAAAAAGTTGTGTTTGTTTATGAGAGCTAATTGTCAACACAGCAAGAATAATTTTTTGTATCTTTCATTTTGTTGGCATAATCATCTCTGAGACATGCAGTCGGTCACAACTCTCAACACATGCGCCAATTTATTGTATTTGCGTCATGACTCCCAAATGAAAGCGAGAGCAGACTCCATTCAAGCAACTATTTAAGCAATATTACTGGAGAGGGTGAGCTTAACTGCATTTGTGGCATGATTACACAACAGTGAAAACACAACATAAATACAGATCACTTGGCTGGACATTCAAGAAAAACAGCTCACTTGGAATCAACAGATATACTGTATGTAACCAGGGCTACTGAGTGAGCAGGTGATGTATGTTGTCACAATGTAAAGCACACACACACACACACACACACACACACACACACACACCACTGTGCTGAACGAGGACAGCAGCGGCATCAACGCACAGGTCAAAGGCCACACTGTTTCTTTTCTATGTTTTGCCTTTGTCTCTCTCTTCTTTGTTTCCCTGACATGATAGATGGACTCCTGTTTCACAGGGCTCGCCATACTATTGAGAAAGACCGTTTGGTAAAGAGGTGAAAACAAAAAGTGATTTAGTCAAGCTGAGGGGAGAGAGAGAGAGAATCCTTTGAGAAGTTCAGTGGACGGAGCGTTCTCTCTCGGTTCCCCTCACAACCCTTTCTTGTTTCTTTGAGTGTAAAAACTGAGCTGAAGTCATAGCTTTTACATTTACTCACCGGACCACTGGCAGATCATATATTTCCCAGACTGGAAGAGAAGAGAGGAATTTATCTTTAAATGCCGGGCTTTTGATGCCCAGGGTTGGTGGCTTGTTTTCCTGTCTTTGTCATCTGACTGCATGCTCCCCGTAAAGAAAATTGTGCCCATTTGAAAGTAAAAAGCATCGGTCTGGTGCGCTTTGAGGGCAAAATTTAGGGAGCAATATCATAACACTTGACTTAATATCATAACAGTGGCACCAGACGCTGAAAAAATGGTGCTTTTTTCAGCGTCTGCTTGGCGATGAAGTGGTGCTATTTATATATATTTGGTGGTATTTCTAGACAAACATATTTTCACCATTGGCGCAATTACTTTGACATGCACTGCATAATTACCCATATTTAAGTACACAAACTACAGAAATAATGGCAACAAAGGCGACTGTTTAATTTAGTTTTTTTTTACATTGCTGCAATTGAACTGTGGGATCATACAGGGAGGATTTTTTTTTTTATAAACCCAGCAGTGAATTCATCGAGCTGTTCCACCCAACACTGTTTCTCTTTAACTGGCCGGTATATTCAGCGATTTTGCCGGGATTTTCTTTGAGAGCACTGTCAGGTTGTTATCAGAGCCGAGCCACACCTCACCTACTGCGAACCATGAAGGGGAGAGAAACAAGAGCCCACCGCCACCACCACACACCGCTGTATTTTTGGAGTTTGGGCTTTTTTTTTTTCTCTTTGATAAGACAAAAACAAGGACACCTTCCTCCAGGGATAAGACGTCTCTTTAGCAGATATAAAAAGCAAAGGATTCTGGAAATCTTCTTCCATACTACAAATGTGGAAATTGATCCAGCAAGAGGTAAAACAATGTGTTACCTTTCAGCAGCGATGCTCAGGACTGAGCATAGCGACGACATCACAGCTGTAACTGAAGACATGACTCCTCTGTGGGTTACAAACTCATATTCAGATACAGGGGTTTTTAGCAGCAACTGTTTCATTTCTTTGGAATAATTAATGACATGCTTTGTCTCTTCTTAATGTTCTTTTAAATATTACAGCAGTGTGAAACTGCTTGGCTGCAGACTGCACCAACCAATCTGGAGCTTCATATATATTGATATATAATGATTGAGAGAGCAAAAGAGGACACTGATGGATGGGTCTGTGTTAAAAGGGGCATTAGGGCAATGATCTTTCATATTGATTTGAGCGTAGTGGCAACTGGAACCACAGTATGGGACCCATATGGACTTTAAAAACTAAAGACCTCCACTCTTACACTCATAAAGACTTTTCTTTTCATGTGCATATCACTCAAACAGCCTACTGGGCAGTGCTCTTATCAGTGGCTCATATCTGGGGGAAGAAAAAAACAATCAAACAGAAAGCAAAATCCATGGAGCCTGTGCTCCGTGAGGTCATTTTTTAATTTTAATCTCACTTCAGTCTACATGCTCCTTCCAAAGCTATACACGCTGCAAATGTGTGTTCATGGATTCCAGAAATGACGGATGGCATTGAAAATTCAGGGGCAATTCAAGAAAGGCAAATTTTCGTACGTGGCAAGATCACGTTAGATATCGACGCCAGGTGATGTGAATTACACAAATCCTCCAAATTTTGCAAATTACATTTCTTTTATCTTTAGAGACTAATTTGCATGCAGGCAGAACTGCCGAGGAGAGCTCAGGGATTACTTTTTAACTTTTGGGATCAAAACGATGGATTCATCTTCACTCCTGTTTATCAACCTGACTGCAGCAGTGTTCCCACGGGGAGTTTAACAGGAAGTACATTGTCGGTATGAATTAAGCGAGGTGGGCTATGGGCTAAAACTGGCACCATTGAAAGAATGCCATCGATAATGAAGATTATTCCCTAGTTCTGGAGTTATAATGATCATCTTTGTTCTACAATTTCCTAGCAGATTTATGGAATATTCCAAATTATGGTATCTCGATTCAAGCTTAAGTCTTAGAATATGTGTATTGTGTGTTCAGATTTGACTGAGTCATGACTCAGAGAAGAAGTAATGCGCTATGCTTTTAGATTCTGATTCTGATTTTTTTTACTCTGTCAACTGCATCGTGGTGTGGAGTACAAACACAAAACAAAACCATTATACAATATTGATCAAGTACCTTGACCGACGATTTGGCCTTCTCACCAACACAGCCGAAGCTGCCGGCTGTGTTGGTGAGAAGGCCAAATCGTCAAACGAGTTCCCGTCACCTCACACAGAATCCTGCCTCACATCTCTCCTTAACAGTTGGGAATCAAATTAAAACACAAATCATGGGCTTTTTGTCTAAAGAGAATATCAACAAGTTAATCTGACATCCAACTACAAAATCCTGTCCAAAAATCCTCTCATACAAATGGCATTCATTTAACCTAACCCTAACCCTATCCTAAGCAGAGTTTGGCAGGAGCCTAAAACTACACCTAGCCCAGCCTATTTTTGCCTTTTTCATTCATAATAGATGGCGGCTCACAAGGCTAATGCACAGACATTCACAACACTCAGCCTCTTCTCCAATGAACATTGTGATCTACAAGGCAATACATGGAACAGAGTGACTGTCACGGTCAGAGAGACATCAACGCATTACATTTGAAAACAACAACGAAGTATAGAATATGTAGAATCTGAGCGAAATCGTTTTTAATAAGCACAAACTATTGGCATCTAGTATGTAGTGCTCTATTGATACCGTATTTATCTAACATATTCATTTCTATTGTTTTCCTTACACTAGGCTGTCATGTTAAAATTCTGCTCATGTCACTGCGTAAGAGAGCAATAGAAAAGGGGCAGAAGGGAAATCGTAAACTTTCTGTCAGCTCACGTCTGATGCGATGAGGTTTGGCACTACACAGATACTGTATACAGGCGATAGAATTATCATTCCTGTAGTCATCACAGAAGCAGCGGGAGCATTGCGAGACTAAAAATAAAGCTGTGGAGGAGCAAACAGAACGCACAATTTCTTTTGTAGGAAAGGATCAGAGAAAAAGAAAGAAAAGGAGTAGCTACAGCAAGTACATAACACGACTGGCTAACATAAAGCAAATCTGGTATTTAGGGATCAACAGGGAAAACTGAATGGAAATTAACTGTACCTGGTGCGTTGGATATAATGTAACAACATTTAGATTAAGAGGCATTTTATGTAGACATTCACGTTCCAGCACCAAAAGGAAAACCCAAAGACTTATGCGTGGTGTTGTTTCAGCCAACACTTCACAGCCTCTAGTTGCTAATAGTGACCTCCCATACCCTATATTTCGTCAGCGCAGCAGTTTCCCACATTGTCACGAATTCAACATTGCGCTTCTGCAGGACGCAGTTAAGCACAGTTGGGGCAGTGTAACAGGGAGCGAGGAAGTGAGACAGCAGCAGAATCTGAACAAAGACAACAACAGAGGAAGCTTTGAAGAGAAACTGATTCAGAAGAATCTGAGCTTCTGAGAGAACACAATTGTATGATGTGTCCATCACACTCATCACCAGTGTTGGGAAAGTTCACTTTCTACATGAACTAGTTCAAAGTTCAGTTCACAAATTTTAAAATGAACTAGTTCAGTTCATAGTTCATAATTCAAAATTTTGAACTAAGTTCACAGTTCCAAAAATGAACTAGTTGATAGTTTTTTTTTTCTTCAATATGTTGGTGCAAGCTATTATTTTTCAAAATGATTGCCACAGCCCATATAGAACCACAGACAGCTATTATTTTATCAGTTCTAACACTGAAACTGCAGGTCTCCAACAATATACTGCAACACCAGGTTGTCCAGCTGCAGCTGGGAGATGAAGACATAGGAGCCGCTACTGTTCGCCGTTAATTCAATTTGGGTGGTAGAGGATCTGTTTTGGCTCACTGTTGCCGTGTCTTTGGATTTTTTATTCACTCACACATACCTTGAAAGGCTCGCCGGGTGCTTTAGTTCAATGTGCCGTTTCAGGTTCGTGGTACAGGATAGAGTACAACTTAAAAATTAAAAATCAAATAATACGTAAATAAGTAAATAAATAAAGAAGAAAGGGAAAAATAAAATAATAAATGAATAGATAGTTCAGACAGTGGCTTCAGGGAAAACGTTTCATAATGACTCAGTAAGGTATTACTTTTTTTGTTATTTAACAAAATCAGAGGTTTAAGCAAAGAGCTCAGTTCCAGGAGAAAAGGAGCAAATTTAGGTAGTGATTTTGCAAATTTTTGTTTGTGAATAAAACATTTTGCATAGGATAACAAAGTTCATCATGTGTTCAAGAGCATTATCTTCTGGGTTAACATAGTAGCAAACAACATGTTTCAGGGTAAGAGAATGGACAGAGTTAGCAGCATCAAAAAAATGAGATTTAACATCACTCCAAAACTTTTTAGATATATCACAATAAAAAAAAAAACAGATGTGAAGCCTTCTTCTGTTTTTGTCTCCATGCTGAGCACATTGATGACGCATCCGGCGGTGCGACTCAGTGGTGGCTGGTGTTGCCAGTGTTGTGTCCGTTCAGGACGAATTTATCTGTGTTCGTTTGGTAATGCCTCACTGCATGTTTGGTATGCAGCTGTTTCTGTCTGAAATACTTAAGTTTTGTTTTGATCGAAAGTGAAGCGAGTTGCACAAACCTCTCGTCCAGCATCCTTTTTATACACAACAGCCAGATTGGGTGTTTTCCCGCTACATATTAAAGCCTGTTCACGGTGTGTTTTAGCTGGTTTTTAGCCTGGAAGGCTCGATGGAAATCTGGCGCTGTCTTGAACGACGTTAAACTGTGAGAACGCGCCGTTCATAAACGCCAGAATGAACGCGTTCACAATAACGTTCATCAGGCAGAATACAGTACGTTCAGTTCACGTTCGCCCAAAATATGAACGAGTTCATGAACGATCGTTCACTGAACGCGTTCAGGCACAACACTGCTCATCACAATTATACAGTAATAACCTTCGAGGACTGCTGTGTTAAGCAATGTCTAAGGGCTCCTCACACGATTAAGTAACACCTACTGTGCATCTGTGGAATAAACTATTTTTTCTCGGTTAGCAGGCAAGTTAGCTCAAATAGCTAATCTAAATGACAAGCATAAGCATGGGGTGGTTTTGTTCCACAGGGGACAGTGGACTACATAAAAGGACTTTGAAGAAATTAGTTACTATGTGAGATGAATCTGGTGTTTAACTCCATGTTCACAGCTTCTCAGCACCAGTGTGTCACTGCCTGTGTTGCCGGACTGTCTGCTTTGTACTTTAACAGATGAAGTGATGTAGACCACAGTGTCTATTTGTTGTTCATCCGTAAGAAAGACATGATCCTGAGACAGTGCACCTGGCCTGACAGGCAGCTATCTGTCTGTCTGTCTGTCTGAGGCTGAGTGCTACCCGGTTCTCAGCTGTGGCGCGCCTGCCCCAAAACAAAGTGATCTTGACTGCGGCAAATGGATCAAAAGGACGCTGAAATAACAACATCGTGATGCCGTTTCGCAAAAAGCCTGAATTCATGCTTCATCAGGTCTGTCAGCTAGATGACAGGCAAACAACTTTTAAAATGCAGGTTCCCTGAATGGAGTTTCGGATTGATCCAGGGCTATGCTGTGCTGAGACATATTTCCATGACTTACCAGTAGGGCTGCAGCATATGGTTGAAAAGTGATATTGCGATTATTTTGACAGATAAAGCAAATTGCGATACAATTCATGATTATAATGGATGATTAGATATTATATCACAATTTTCATTGTCATTGAAAAACTAGTAAAATCATGATGATGTAGCATTTCTCCCGGTCTCTGCCAAACATACATGTTTAATTACACCTGGAGAACAAGCTTTGTAGGCCAAAGCATCTCTGCAGCACTACAAAATTCCATTTTTAGGGGGATATTGCATTTAGTCATATTGTAATTTAGATTATTTTGCTATTAATTGTGCAGCCCTACTTTGACGGTAGTCCAACTTACTCGCTAACTTTCCTCCACGCCAGCTCCCTTTTTGTCCTGTCTTGGTACGCGTAGGTGTGTTATTGAGCAGACCTGGGTGTCTGCAAACGGCCACGATTAGTGATCATCATCTCCTCCATTGCTGTGCTGACATCAGCGACATTAAAGTTGGGACGTGACACAGCGTCAAACTAAATCCACCCTGAGTTTAATATTTCTAGCTCAAGCGAATTTGCACCACATTATTTGTGCTGCGTCATGCACGTCCCCTAGAAAGAATAAAGGCAAATTTGTGCATATTTGTGTCTTTCATTGACTTTGTATGAAGTCTAGTGCTAGTTAGCCATTAGCTGTTGGGCAGCAGAGTCCATCAGTGTTTTTGGCTTGGGGAGCAACCAGCTAAACTGAGCTAATAGCTTAAAGGTAATAGAGCTAATTATGCTAACAGCGCTAACGGCTTACAGCCAATGGAGCTAAAAGAACGGACAGCTAATGGAGCTACAAGCTAATAGCTAATTTCAGCTCACTTAAACAGTGAACTACAGTTTAATGTGACAACACCACAAATTTACATTAATTAAGAGTAGCAACAGTTTGAAGGTTAAAGTAGTCTGAAGGCTGAAACATTTCACAAACAACTACAGTTGATAATAATAAAGTTAAGAAACTCAGGGATGATTTAAATTGTCTTTAGGGTTTCCAGGAAGGTGGAGAAAAAAAAGTTAGTCTGGCGCCCTTATTAGCATATTCCCAGCTAGCTAGTATGTCAACAGCTAGCTCACCAGCTACAGTAACTCTCAAGCTAACCCTAAGTGTATTCACTATGTCACCAAGCTCCTAGAATCACACACTTCCAAAAGATGTGCAGCTAAATATCCCTGTCCTACTTCCTGGCGACAGGGCCGTCCCACTTTGGATAATCACAAGAAGGATAGGACAGCTTGTTCTACTCTCTGTCAAGGAATTCACAACACTGTTAATACAAAATCTATGCACAGTAAATGTACCATAGCTGTTCCTTGGATTCATTTTTTCATTTTTTATTTTCTTTTGGAAATGTATTCTAAAAGGTAATCTGTTGATGTATGTCTGGGAGATTAATCTTTCGATTTTTGTCTCAGCAGCAATGAGAGTGTCCCCTCCTTTGGCTCAATATCATCAATGTGAATGTGTTGCTATATTAATTCAGGGTTGACTGTGATTTTTTTTTTTTAAATAATGGAGAAGAGGGGAAGAGAGGAGGGGAGAAAAATAGCTGAGTCATTCTAATGAGGCTTTGAAGTCACACAGGGCGTATTTAAAAATGAGGAGAAAAGACCAAAACAGCCCCAAATCTGGGTCTTACGCTCCGGGACAGGGAGTTCTAACTCGTTTCAAGTAGGATTTGGGTAAGGTGTCGGACTCAGGTCACACTGAGTACCATTTACGGTTCAACAATGGCAGGGTGGGATATGTGTCCCTCAGCGCTTCTTGTTTTACGAGACTCTTGCTGGACAACTTGGAACACTGGGAGGAGTCCATAGCTACTTTTAACAGACAGCTCCTCCATACACATACATGGCTGTGGTTCGGGTGTGTGAAAGGTCTCCACGTCTTTAGGAAAAATGATTGAGGAGTGGAAAGTGTTTCCCATTGACTGACCTTTCCTCTGCCGGTCTGTCTTCAACAAGTCAATGGCAAAAAGTGGCAAAACTCCCCTGCCTTCAACATTCCTTGACTTGTTGCCCCGTCTGCCAGCTCTGGCACTTTAATGACTTCCTTCAAATTGTACCACAGTGGCAACACTTCACCAGTAACTCCACCATCATTATTTCCAGCTTCACAGCCCAGTGAATCTTAGACATTCTCCCCCTTCCACATGGAAAATACCAGAACGGAGCAGCTCCCAGCTACGGACATCAGGGACGATTTTGGGGCAATCTGAGGCAGATTTGATCAAGATCAATAATTGTGATTTGAATCTGCCGTCAAAGCTGCGCACTACTGACATTCAAACAAAGAAAAATCACACACCAACTGATTCCATCAGCTCTGCAGGTTTTAGCCTCTTTCAGCTTATTGTTTTGGCAACCCATTATCACTCACAACATCTCAAATACAGCAGCCTTGAAGCGCCCCTCTACCGCAGTAGTATAAAGAGTGAGAAACGTCAGCGTCAGAACAAGATCTGTCTGATCTGTTACTAGTTAACAAGTTAGCTATCATTACTAACTTATACCATGGTCTGGGGGAATACTCGATTCTGATTAGCTGCAGGGTGTCCATTATTACCTGATATACGGACACCTACTAAGTAGTTCCAGTCAAATTGACTGTTCACCACTCTAAATTAATGCGCTAGCTGGCGTATCAAATCTGAATATTTTATTTCTAACACTGAGTGCAGTCCTTCAGTCCTTCAGTGCCTTATCCTCTGAACACCACAGGATGGCAACTGTAACACACAAGCTGCAGAAATTACACTTCTCCTCTAAATTTACTAATACGCGAATAATCTCACATCCTGTTCGCTGTTCAACTCTCTACTTCAGGCTGTGGCCACAGTAACGTTACACGCGGCCGGTCATTTGTTCGTGAAAATTTAGATATTGATTTGGGGACAATGACATGACTGGTTAGCTAGTTAGTCTTGTTGTTAAACATATTGTCAAATTATATTTACTGTTTGTCAACCACACGCAATGTTATTGACTTTGAATCTTGCTAGCATAGCGTTAGCTTTCTGGCTCATCGCTGAGCGGACTAGAATATCTCCCGTTGTTGTATCTAAGGTCTGTCCTATTTACTGGAGGAGTGAACAACGTTTCCGTTGCATAAGAACCTTACGGGAGAGTAATGATTGTTCCAGGTATTAGTCAAACCCTCAGGCGTTACCAGGGAAACTTAGTTATGGCTTGTGAAAAACTTTATATTTTGATTGTAAAACTTCTTTTCTTTGGCAAGTGACCATGGCATAAGCGGGATAATGCCCTTCGAAGTGTCCATAATCAGGAATTAAAGGCCTCCGTGTCGTTGATTAATTCCTGATTATGGACACCTCGTCGGGCATTATCCCTTACTTGACGGCGGAGTCATTTCGCGCTTGTACCCGATGTAGAGGGGCAGGTAAAGCGTCATAGTTTAAAGCGTAACGCCCCTGCCCAGCTGCATGTTTGATGAGATGGGAGAACATGACTTTGTTATCATAGCCAACAATGTTCACGTTTCATGGGAGGATATTCTCGATGGGCACGATGGCCAAAACTATGAAGAACTGTGAATAATTACGTTTCAAGGACATCACTTAAGTCGCAGTTGTTGCCTTGACTGGACGAGGAATATATCATAAGATGACTGAATGTTTGAAGGTCGCTGTCGGATGCAAAGCCAATTTTCTCCCTTATAGAGTATTTTGGAGCAGATGATTAACAGCAGTGTCTGTTTATCAGCCGGCAGCACAGTTTGGGGCACGGTGGTGGATTAGAAGAGTGTCCTCATCCAAAATCAAACCCAAACAGAGCTGCCACACCGTTTATCCTCATCTCACTGAGGTCACCAAAGGTCAGACCGAAACACACCTGCAGTCTAAATACATCAAGGGCACAGACACTGTCCTCACATCCACGCGCGCTGAATACAAATCAATGTACTCTCACATAAACAAACGCCGGCACTGAAGAGTCACTGCATCCTGGCTTCTAATCCTATCCGTTGGTGGACGCATGTTTCCCTCAGCACAGCACAGTAAGCTATAGTGCAAGACTACCTCACAGCTGGTTGTGGTCTCAAGGACAGAAGATAACGCTTACTAGGGCTGAACGACTTGGGCAAGAAATCCAATTTCATTTTGCAAGTCCAGCTTCAGTTCAACATTCACTATGTGAGAGATTTAAAACATGTGATGGAGCATTACCGCGTTGAAATACCATCAAAATAATTGAAATGAAAATAACTGATCTGTATTCCTTTTCTATGAAAAGACGAGAACTTGCTGCTATAAAAGGGAAACGTCTGATTGGTGGGCATGATTGGTGCACGAGGAGTACGGTACTTCTGATTGGAGAGCATGCCCCTCACACTGGATGGCATGAATTTGTAAAACCATTGATGCAGATATTTAAACGTTGGTCAGAAGCACATCCCAAAATTGCAAAGTTAATCAGGTTAATGAATTAAGTGTCTGAATCAACCCTTTTGTTTTGAGGCATGGATGACCATATGTAGGTTTTTAACATTTACGTGACTGTTACATTTGTGAATGTACTTATAAACAGTAAACCGGGCTCGGTTACTCAAAAAAACTTTAAATTACACATTACTGTTTTTTTTTTAAAAAGGAAGGAATCTATTACTTTACTTGTTTCAGCCCTTTAGAAAGTAATGCTTTCACACAACTTTTTACATTATGATGCATTGTCAAATAATTCCCAGCTAAGATATAATACATGCCTACATATCGGCCCAATACGCGACATCTTTCTTTATGTTCTTTCGAAAATTAATACCATGAAGCCAAGAGCAAAGTTGTGCCCAGCAGATTATAACAGATATAAACCTATATCAATATACAAAACACTACAAAGTTGTTGGCTTACTAAAACACCTGGTAGAAAATCTAATTTTCTTAAAATGATACAGCCTATCAGTAAATAAAAAGTATAAGACTGGCCCTCCTCATACTATTAGATGGTGTTAACAGACTTAAAAAGGAAAAAATATGTTTAAATGGCATATGAACTGCGCTTACAAAGTTACTCAGGATGCTGGCTCATCGCACCGGGGCTTTATAGAAGATAAGTCCATCTTATTTGACATGTTTATCACTAAAGCAGTGGTTATCCCTCATGGGTCTGTCAAATTAATATGCGTAATGTGAAAGGTGGTGCTCACTAAAGCAGAATTATCACCATCTTTGCAGTTCTCCTCAGCCCAACAGTTTTTTTTATTTTTCAGCACCTCACTTTGTTTTTACAGCCTGAATCTTCACTGTTTAAGGTCTAATTTTGTAGATCTCACAAACCCCAATTGTAGCTGAAGACAAGCAGCTGTTTTCAGCCAGAAACTCAGTAAACAACAAGGCTAGGACCAAACAGAAGTCAGACAAAGTCAGGGCACACAGTCGAGCATTTAGCAGCTTGATAAGGGTCAGATAAGAGATGGGAGCTAGTCTTGAGAAGATAACAGAGCTAAAAAGAGTGGAAATTGGACGAATATCCGTCACGTGTACACAAACACAATTTTGAGTCGGCTGGATGTGTAAATAGGCAAAGGTTTGCCAACACATTAGCCATGACAGCTTCAGTATATAAGGTGGTACTATGTTAAATGTTGTTTTTACAGCTTGTTCTGCAGCCCCAATTATATATATATTTAAACTGCTCAAATAATTTGAGGGCAACTTTCAGTTTTTAGGGTACACCGTATACATCATCATTGATGTATTTTATCCACGTATCAGTACTAGCCCCCTTCAGAACTGTAACTTACACTGATTATCGCACACACGTCTTGGCACAGTTTCAGTGCTGCTCTACTGAGATCAGCTCTGACACAACTGCCGGCAGATATATGTCAGTCATTAAAAACCCATCGGTGTGTTGGCTTACTGACATCCAGGATTATGAACCCAGGCGTACCCGTGACATTTTTTTTCAACCAATCCAAGACCTTTGTTACTTCGTGCAAATTAATAAATCTAACGGGAGGAATCCAGTCTGGATCCACATCCAGTTTCCTAAACCTCCTTTGCTGCCGTATGTGAAAGGCAGCTTCCGGCGCTGTCAGGCCAGAGCAGAGACACATTCCTGGCAGACGAAGCTCTACTGCTTTAGATGCTTCGGGATCACTGCAGCTGTATTCATTCAAGTCCTGAAGGATGAAGGTATAAGGTGTTACTACAGCAGGCTAATGCAGGGCAATGCCCCAAGGGGGAATCACATCTCTCTCTACTTCGATACCTCAACAAACCTAAACCTTTATCAGACTTTCATTTGTGGGAGCAGCTACAGGACACAGGTCCTCTGTGAGGTTTTAATGCCCATTGTGAAGAAATCATGAGGTGAATTAAAGTTAATGTCCAACATGTGTTTTTGATTCAAGGCAGCAAAAACCTTGCCAAAGGGTGGCACCACAGTCAATACCAGAAGTCTAACTGGGTGTTCAGATAGAATACAAGGGGAATTTTAGAGGCTTCATGATCGAATAGGAAGTAGAACACAGCATAAAAACGTGATTAGACGCAAGTTTGACCAGGGAGCTGCTGACTGACGTGAAGACGTGTCCGTGTTACTTTGTGAGATTTGTAAATGTGTGCTTGTCTTTATGAATATATAGGAGAAAGGAGAGTGAGGGCAGGTAAATAACAGAAATGACTGCAGTTTCCCCTGAGATCTCAGATCAGCGAGAGGCTGACCTGAACACAAACACAGACACAGTTCCACAGAAATGGTCAGTGTTGCTGTTGCTCGCTACATTTACATTTACATTTAGGGCATTTTGCAGATGTTTTTCTCCAAAGAGGCTTACAATAAGTACATTTGTCACGAGAAAGAAACCACAACATATCGCCGTTGATAAAGTAAGAATGTAAAAAAACAGCAACCATTTTTAAGCCTTGATCTGAGCATAGCAGCTGCAATTATTCAAGGATACCTTAATTACATAAGGTACTAGTTTAAAGCCAACATCTGCATGGTTGGTGAGTTGGCTTTTTGGCATACAGTCTAGCAGTCTGAACCATGGATACAGCATCAGAGGCAGAGCTGCGTTCATTCCCATGAATGTTGGCCAGCAGTGTGTGAAGCCAAGTTTGACTTCCTGGGTGTAAAATTACCCAAAGCTTCTGAACAGCTTCCCCACTGTGCAAACCATAGAGTACTAAAGCCTTCCGACGGCCGTGTGGTAAACTTCACGTTTAGCCCTCTCCTTACTTGGAAGGAAATAAAACAATATAATGAATGATTATGGAGGGTTAAGATTATGAATGAATGATGATTTCTCGGGGGGTGCGACATTCCAAATGTAAGCTTACGGGGAAACGTGTCTTTGGGACCAGATGTGCATCATGTGAAAAAATAACACAGTTTGTCATATTGACCTTAAAGCCCGGCACACTTCCCGGGGACTTGGTCTACAGCCAGGCAAGCAGCTCTGTGAAACTGTATGCTAAGATCAATACTCGCTCAAAGGTAAAGCTAACATGCTGAGGTTTACACCGTTCACAATCTTAGTTGAGCTTTGTTTTGTTAATTCACACTACACACAAAGTACAGCTGAGGCAGTTGTCCAAATTTCATGCTAATACATCAGAGAGTTGTTGATATTTCTGCTGATTTATTTGAAGCTGGGATATTAAATCTTAACCAATCAGCTCAGCAATCGTAAAACACCTCGATCATTTGCTTTTGACATAAGAAATTGTGTTAGTATGTGAAAACTTCAGTTTGCAGTCACTATGAAAGTCAATGAATCTGTTTTTTTTTTCAATTAAAAAGATTGAATACAATAAAGTCAACACATTTTCTATCATCAACAGGAAAAAAAAAAACATAAATATACCCGATATGCTCCTTTAGCTCCTGAGCCTTTGGATGGCTGTGCCCATTCAAAATTAATATTGCTGTCAGGGCACTGTGGAGCTGTTGGACAGGTTAAGTGAACATTGGGCCAGAGAACAGAGGGCAGATGAGACAGAGGCTGTCTGACATTGTCCTCTCAAGGCTAACACTGGCAGGTGCAGAATGAGCTCCATATGGCTGATATGCCGATGGAAGGAAGAGGGACGAGATGAAGAAGCAGTCGCACGACAAAAGACGACACGCAACATTCAGCTTACGTTTTGCTTCCTAAAGGGGCATGGACCTTATTTTGAAAAGTTTTCATCAAGATATTGTAAGTTCATCGGCCATATGAGTGCAGAAACGTGAGCCGTCGGTCGATTTTTCACCTCCACCCTCTAACTGTCTTCTTCCACAACCAAAACGAGTGGATATATTAGTGAGAGCTATGTCAAAACGATTTCTATAGCTATCGCAGAGAGTGCGAGTTAGTTGGCCATTGTCCATAGTCTTTGCTGTGTGTTCCAAGTCCAGTGTTATGGCTGAGACACACTTGCAACAGTCGGCTGCTAGTTTTTGGCATGTCTTGGTGTGGCAGGTCAAGTCCCACATTAAGTTCCAAGTTAAAACCGACACGTCCCAAGTCAAGCCAAATCTTGCCCCATGTGTTGTCTTTCATTTCCTCAATAAGAAATGCATTGTCTGCACTGCCAAACACAAATTTCCCTCCTTCGTGAGTTTAACAAAGGAAGTAGCTGTAAATCAGTGGTTAAAAGGAGGATGGTGACTCATTCAAAGTCGAAAAAGTTAACGTCCAAGTCAAGCCGCAGGTCGTACTTGAGTTGCAAGTCTTTTCCAATTTCGTCAAGTCATGTGACCAGAATTATCTTTGAAGGAAAACTGATTAGTCGTTAAGTTTGAGGATTTTTTTTTATGGTCAAATTAACACTTAACTCCTGTCCCAACTACCACAATTAATTGTCATTATTATCGGAAAAATTACATTTTTGTTTTTTTGTTTTCCCTCTTCTGGATTTTGTTCTGTTCCATTTCAGTTTTGCAAACTGTCTACATCAAGACATGATAGGAAGTTCAACTGGGGCTTGTTTGAAAAAATGAATGGTCCTAGTAAACAAAAGAATAATCGAGGTTGAATACTGACACCAACACACTTTCCAGATATCTTATTTGGTCAAAAATACGTTCATTTTTTCATCAAAGTCCTTTTTAATTGAACAAAAGAAGCTATCAAATGACTCGTATCGCTGACAGTCACCTACTCCACCTTTCCTCCCATCTCCCTCTCTGAGACTGGAGCCATGTCCCAGCTGAGAAGCAGCCCATCAGAAACAGTAAAGGATGTTTTTTTTCTCTCAGCATACTGAGCCTCTTCCCCTTCAAACCGCCTGACTGAGAATGGCAACACAGAGTAAGACCAAAGAAATGTCAGGCATGAGAGAAAGAGAGCTAGAAAAAAAAGGCATGTGCTTCTAATTTCCGATTTTCTGAGAAATGAGAACCTGATACGGAACAGGCAGATTTTCGTGATCAATCTATTTGTTTGTCATGTCAAACAAATGAAGACAAAGTGTCTCCACCTTAATATGAAAACACCCGAAATCACGAGAGGGATAGAGAAAGCACAGAGAGAGACGGACGGGGGGACTGCAACAACATTTGGCCATTTCACCCAACAATCTGTCTCTCTGGGCAGGGCTCCAAACTCAGGACCCAAACCAAAAGATCAGGTCCAGAGTTATCAGGTATTTGAAAAGCTGCACACACACGCATACACCCATGTACACATGGTCATGAGAAGCACACACATGCAATCTGTGCTAAGTGAGAGAGATGATTGGATTAGAGCCCCCTGCTGAAGAAATGTCAGGCAGTCAGCACACCTCCACTTTACTGCTGCCAAAATATGGAGGTCTGACTGTGTCAAAATGAAATGAGGAATCAGACGTGATGTGATAGTATAATGGTGGATGGAGGACATGAATAGGCACGAGTCACTTAGCACACAGCCCGTGCTGTTTAAAGTTACTTTTCATCAGCTCCAAATACCTTCTTAAAGGGACAGTTCAACCAAAAAGTTAAATACAGCCATTATCCCTCCCCCACAGCCCAAGATC
The DNA here is from genome assembly GCA_963678695.2 of Diplodus puntazzo. Taxonomy (NCBI): domain Eukaryota; kingdom Metazoa; phylum Chordata; class Actinopteri; order Spariformes; family Sparidae; genus Diplodus; species Diplodus puntazzo. The sequence goes on along the minus strand of OZ023170.1, from coordinate 12,742,105 downwards.
CCAAATTGAATTTAAAGGATGTTACTTCATGATCACTGTCGTTTCTCTCATGGTGCTTATCAGCCTGGCCAATGCTATGTAAGCTAACAGAGGGGGTGGGGGGTCAGGAGGTGGGGTGCCACGCATAATACACCTCAGAGACCTATTTGGTCACAATTCAGTAGGGGTCAAACAGACAAACACAAGCTCATTTTGCTACATCGTACAAGAATAGAACAAGAATCCATGTGACAGTGTTTTATGATTATGGTGGAGGTCGTCTTTATGTCGTTGCTCGCCCGTCCTCGCCCCCGATCCCGTAACCTGAGGTCATGTGATTGGTTTGTTCGAACGAGTTTCACTCATCATTCTTGTGTATTTATGCAATTTTGACTTCCGTGTAAATCCATACATGACATGAATTTAACAAAACAAATCATATACTGACTTTTACCAGGCTAAGAAAGAGATTTTCTAGTAACAGGGATCAAATAAATTGGAAACCTCTCTCACACAAACACAGCGAATTGTAGTAAAGTGTATCAGGGGGTAATTATCTTTTAGCGAGGCATCCAGACTAGTGCTGGGCGGTATACCGGTTCACACCGAATACCGGTGTATATTTTCGTTATGATATGAATTTTTAATATACCGCCATACCATTGTATTTGAATACACAACGTTCGGAACGCTATGCTGCGCCGCGCGACACTGTTTCAGACCGGACCCTTTTCAATGTTGCGCTGCTAAACAGGTATGGTGCGACTGCGAGGGTAAACAGTAGTGCTCTGGTGTTGTGTTATAAATAAAAATAAAAATAAATATATCAAGTGTCGCCACATTTCTACCGATACATATGTTGTACGTCACTGTTCACACCGAACTTCGTGCTTCACGTCACGTCACATGTTTACGCCGACCCCAGTGGCAGCTTTTTGGGAAAGAAGGAATGAGAAACTGGTTGAGAGAGGAAAATTACACCTCCCAGACAGAGTGCTGCCTTTACCTTAAAGCAAATGTGCTGCCTTTTCTATCTAAAATGGGCTAGTAATTCCTCTCTCAACCAGTAGAAAATGCTGTGAACACCTGATTATGCATGAAAAAAAAAATACCGTCATATACCGTGAAACCGTAGGAATTTTGAAAAATACCGTGATATACATTTTTCGTCATACCGCCCAGCACTAATCCAGACCATTACATCAGTTTGACAGTATTGACACAACAGCTGCAACTACACAGCGGCAGACGAGAGCCAGGGCTGCACAAGCATGTGGACGCCTGAGCTGATTTAACGTGCAACGAAGAGTGTCGACATACACAACGCGCATGCACACAACAGGGCCTGCAGAAACACCGACGGCTTCAGATCTGCACGCAAGTCCGTGAAGGGGGGGGGGGAGAGAGAGGAGGTGGGACGGGTACAAAGAGACGATTGGACAGAGAACATGTTATTGAACTAATGCTATGTCAGTTCAGGACGGGTTGAAAACAAACACGTGTCCTGATGTAAAGGCGCGTGTGAAGTCAGCACTTCATCAGCATGTAAGCACGGAGGAACACAGAACTCATTGATTAGGACTGACATGACCTGTGGACATTAAGGGTTTCACATCCTGTGTCAGTCAGCAACATAGGGCAGTAATCAATGAAGTAAATTACAATTGTTACCTGTTTGACACTTGTGTTACCTTGTGAGGGGGCTGGATTCACAAGATCACCTCTCCAGGCTTCAGGCTATGCTCGTGTCCAAACCACAGCAGTTTGAACCAATCAGCCATCCTGTGAGGGACTACTGGCAGCTACAGGCGAGGTTTAGATGCGAGGACCATTGACCGGCTCCTCCAGAGGTTAGCTCAGCTGCTTTAGCATCAGCTCTGACAGAACAGCAGAGTCTCTTTCAGAACCACACTGTAGGATTTTTTTCAATGGAAAAGATGTTTTTGCTGCACTGTTGACGGACTTCAGTAAGAGTTCAATTACCAACTGACTCCATTGGTGGTAGGCCCCTGTGACAATATCATACTGTTAACTGATCTGATCGGTTGTGCCCATGATAGACAGTGATAGACCGATAGTTTGTGCAATAGCGTGCAAAGTATTTTTTTGATGGTGCCAAGGATGACTTCCTCTGTGGCTCTGTGTAACTTGCTTGGAATGTCTGGGTTTGTGTTGTTTCATAAAGCCAGAGACGACGTCCTTTTAAGTCTTTTTTTGTCCACAGCTCAAAGATTTTCACTTTTGCTGTCATAGAGGAGGAAAGACACAAGAAAATATTCATGTTTGAGAAGCTGAAATCAGATCAATCTGATTGAACCAACAAAAACTTCTAAACAAATATAAATATATGTAACATATGTTGAGGTTTTATACCCAGCCTTGTGTATAATAGTCTGAATAACGTAGTCCGAAACAATGATCAGTCGATCCACAGAGAATAGTTGACAACTACTTTGATAATCCATCTTAGTTTTTAGTCATTTTTCCATAAAGAACCACTGTCTGGTTATGACAGTAAATGAAGAGTCTTTGGTTTGGACAAAAGAAGCTATGTGAAGACATCACCGTGAGCTCCAGGAAAAGTGTGATAAGCTGTTTTCATTTTATGTCTTTAGACATTTTATAGACTAAACAATTCATTTAATTGGTGGAAGAATTGGTAATGAAAATGATAATTAGGCTACTTGCAGGCCTAAACGGAGGCTCCTCAGACACAAAAAGCACAAGATCAAACCAATACAACAACTAAAGAAAAAAACAGCTAACTTTACGGCCACTATGGACATGACATCCAAAGATTGGTATGAAAGCACACAATCACACCACTGCTGCGGGCTGACGTACCAAATGATGTAACAGATTGTTACACTGCACACTAGGGTGGACACCATTAAAAGCCAAGAATGGGGAAAACAGCCAGCAACGGCCTGATACCATTTCCCAAAAGACTATCTGATTCATCTTGTTAGCATGTTAAGCATTTGTCCTCTACCCAAGTATTAGTGATTGAGCGTGAGTCGTCTGCATCAGAAACTATACCATACATCTGACAGAGCAGTGGCACCCAACCTAAGCCTTGAGCTAAAAACCCAGCCTGGCTTAGCGCTGCTAAAATGCTAATCTAATTTCTGCCCAGAATATTCCATCATGGGATTAGAGCACACAGCCACACTGGGGGAGCGCCAAGCCTGAGCCTTTTTTTAAAAAAGAAGCTGTGATAACGTGAGAAGTCCCCTACCCTTGGATGATCTCATGTTTTGTTTTGTTGTGTGTACTACACTATACTACGCACTATAACCAAGAATTGTAAGGACAATTTGACATGTAACATGTCACGCAGGGTAATGAAAGAATAAAAGTGGATTAAACGAACGGTCCAGGTCAGGTTCACCTCGGGGAAAGGCTCAGCCAGCCTCACCCAGGCACACCCACTCTCTCTGGGGTGAGATGTGTCATAACTTATACATACAGCTGACATTGCTGAAAAATGCATTATATCACATTGTCCCAAAAAACTGTTGCAAATGTTCCACATGAGCGCTTTCTTGTAAATAACGTCAGATCCAGAAGAGAATCGGGAATGTCGATTCAAAAACTGAAAACACTCTGAAATACAAAAGGCTTGAAATACAATAATGCAAACATAAGTGTGCCTTCAGACCACTAACCTGAACTGTGGTTTCACTATGCATCATATGAAACACTCTGTTTGTAATAATACTGCCAGCAATTTGGTATGACCATCAACAACTTGATTCAAGATGAGAGGATCATAATTCAAGATATTTTATTGATCCCAAATCTTTCCACAACGTTCAAACCAGAGAAAACCACAACTTTACTCAAAGTAACAGTGTGTTTCATTCAGACGGTATAACATGCAGGAGAGTCAGATAGTGAGGAAGGAAGTCGACAATTAGGTCGAAATAAATACTAGCCATGTTGTTGTTTAAGGGTGTGTGTGTCCGTGTCTTTGAGTCCAGGTCAGCCTCTGAGTGAAGTCAGCACTCAGCAGTGACTCTGGTTCTCTGTATTATTTCTCAACTCTCTGGGAAAAATCCAGTTCTAAAACAGAGACAGACCTGTTTCTCTCATAGTCGCATGCACACCTAATGTATGAACTAGGAACTCTTTCAAATAAATCTCAAAAGGGACGTTGGAACAAAATCTTAATCCGAGGTGAGAAAAAATTAAAAAGCCTTCACTCGCTCACACACAGACAATCCTCTCTTCTGCAGGAAGATGTAACGATACAATCCCTCTTTTCTGAGCGCCTCACCCCAAATAATCTCCATGCAGTCCATTACATCTTCAGAGTGATCTACTATATTCAGCTGTTGAGTGATGACATTCACGTTCCTCAAATGCCTTCTGCAAGTGAAACAATCCTGAGGAGAAAAGCATGAAATCCTCTACTCTCAACATTTTCCACAACTCATCACACACTCTGTCCACTGGCTGACGTCCACGTCAAATGCAAGCAGCGTGTGTGTGATGAAGAAGAGTGTTGTTAACCAGCTGATAAGACCAGAGAGAAGAAACCTGTATGTCAGCATCCTGCAGACAGGCCCCTCATCACTGCCATCGATCCACCGTGTGCTGGCTGCAACACAATGTCCTCCTGTAGTGATGGGGGTTAAAGCCCACTGACTGCCGGGCCATGACAACCTTCACCTCAAGGTCTGCCGGACGTCAATCGCCCCTCGCTGACAGTGCGGAGTGGGAGGGGAGGGAGCAGATGTGATGGATGGGACAGGGACCAATGACAGGGGACAGCGGGTAAGAATGCTGTGTGCTTGTGTGTGTGTGTGTATGCGCAGACACATCTCGTCCGAGAGGGCCTGAAAAGGGACGGTCACAGAGAATACTCCGTCAGCCAGGAGCGTCTGTTGCTGCAGGCATCCAGAAGCTCAGACTATACATTCAGAACACGCGTCGTGCTCTGAGGGACGCTAACTCGACTTCTTCAATAAACAAACAGCTTCGGAGCATCTCTGAGGATACCGTCAATAGTCCAGCCTCTCCAACACAGCCGCTCATTTGCATTCAGCACCAAGCGAGACCACGGTGACACAGGAGAGCAAGCAAGAAGTACAAATAAACCCCACGTCCAGATTCTGCTCTGCTGCTTGCTACAAAAGCTAGATGTGTGTTCAAATATAGCTACTGCTGTACACATATCACGTTTGCTGTATCTGCTGTTTCCTGAGCTCATGTGTCCGATAAAGGAAGCAGAGATGGACGGCCATTTCCCCTGACCTCTCCGATCGCCGTAGGTCAGATGATAAAACAGCCTAAATTTAGATACTGCTTTTAAATTAGACCTGTTTATCAGGAGGGGGAGAGTACGTCGGATATGTTGGATGAGTCACTCATGCATCTCAAGACCTAATTCCATTCTTTAACCGAAAAAAACAAAAACACAATCGTGAATCTAGAGTGAACTGATGTTTCAAAACATCCTGTTTCTGAAATATGCTGTTTAAAAAAGTAAAACAGTTAATTCACTGTTATCAATAAGAGCACTCATCTGAGGCTGCAACTACAATGTGCAGGCATGATATCTGAGATAAAAGATAAGAGAAATCCTAAAGGCAAATGAAAGCCCAAGAGGATTACACATTCACATTAAGCTTACATCTCATGTAAGACTAACAAGGGTTGCTTTAGACTGAAGAGCTCACTACTTCCCTCTGAACACTACAGAACATGCTGAAAAGACATTTATTATACACCGCGGCTTAAAAGGTTCGTTTAAGTGGCCTTTCCTCAGGACAAGTGGCGTGAATACAATGCAAAAAGCAGATTCTGAGGTCGCCAGACCAGACGCTCTCCTCACCACAGCTGTGCCTTGAGACATCGACATTGTGCCTTGAGATTGAAGACAAGAACCCCTGCAAAGTCTAATTCAATTCGATTTGATTCGGGGTAAGATTAAACAGGAAAAAGCTGTCGAATAATCCGGATTCTAACCGTCTATAACAGCATTTTACTCGACACACAACAAAAAAGAGTCACATTACCACCCGATGCACAGAGCTCGCAGTGTTTTTTGTGCCAGCGTAATGAGTTCCGAGTCATTCAAGAGTGCGAAGTTATGTAAGTGACATACTTAACATAGATATGCGCACAACTTAAGTTAAAGAATAAAGTATTTTAACCAACAGCGTTTTCCTAAACCTAACATAGTTTGAGATTTGAAAGATCCCGTGAGAGTCCAGGCCTGATTTCCCGCAACTCCTGCAGCACTGGGTGACAGATTTTTACCCTCAAACGGTGTATAACCCAGCCCTGACTCCAATTAATATGTTTTTGTGCTGAACCTGAAGCAGGCAATTTCTCAGGACTAAGAGCTCAGAACACTTGTGGCCTACAGACACAGGCCCTGAAAAGAAGTCAAAGAAGAAAAGGATCCATCTGATAATAGCCGATTGTGTTTTTTAGGGAAATTAACAGCTCCCAAAAATCCGCCTATTTCTGTGACTTACACAAGTGCTGGCTTTGTCCTCTGGAGGCTGCTGACCGCCCCTGGACACAGACTACTATTCAGACTGCTAACACACACACACACACACACACACACACACACACACACACACACACACAAGAAGTGCCCCCAGGTCGCACTTGATTCCATCTATGAGGTGTATAGCTCTGCACTTCAAATGTCCTGCTTGTCCTCATGCAAACAACACACACACACACACACAGACGAACACACACAGTGACTTTATATACCACCCCAGGAGGCCCAGTGAAGGCATGTCACCAATGTGACACATGCCCACAGCCTAGTGCCTGGAGGGCTGTCTAAATAGTCTCTATGAGCCCACACTAGTTCAAATATGCTGTGAGCGCCTTCAGATTCAGATCAGAGAGTGAGTCACTGAGCGTGTGCGAGGAGCACAGGAGGAAGCGAATGAGCCTCAAAGGAAAAGGATTGATCCACATTCTCAACTGCAACCTCAAAATTCACCACTGCTGGAATTATGGATGCACGGAGGTTTATTACTCTGGATCCATGTGGTTAACCAGGATAGATTATAATCTAGCACACTGGGCGGTGGGCGGTGTATATCTCTAAGGACATAGACAGTGTGAGTTCAAGGCCAGTTTAGAACTACTGGATAATATTGCCACTTTCTTGACACTCTTCACTGTGTACCATCTGTCTAAAGAGGTCCTCTGTAGTCCCAAAATACTACTTACTACTACTACTTGATTACAATTTTGATTACATCTTTAAAATCTGGCCATATATACCATCAAAATATGAACCGATCTATATCTGAATAAAACGACGAAAACTTAAAGATGTGAAGTGCCGCCAGCAAGTATTCAAACACACAATTATCACAAAGGTTGAGACTTAATGAGTTAAGTAATAATAATACAAATAACAAAGACATTCCAATGGGAGAATGATAGGACACTTCTGTTAACTATTTCTGTGTCAGGCAGCCCAGGAGCAGCATCTAAATACTGCAACATTCTGCAATCAAGTTAAATAAAGTAATAATAATGAGCAGCAAAATCACTTGCAGCCACTTTGCTAATGGCGTTTCAAATCGCGATTCAGCCCAATGGTATGGCCGACCTTGGCAGGACAAAAAAGAGCTCTGTTGAGTAAAGATGGAAGATTCAAGCAGCAGCAGCAAAAAAAATCCAATAGTATCCAGATTAGATAACAGTTTTTAAATGCCGATGATTAGGGAACACATTTTTTAAAATGTTACGAAAAATCCAAGATGGCTGTTCTGCACATCGACCACTGTGAAGGCAGCAGAATTATGACGTTCATCATGTTTTTCAGCACTTCTGTCGGACATGTCGCTTCGTTGTTTGTATTTGCAAAAGAACGCGGGATAGGTTTTTATCAGCTGGTATTGCTCATGATGGCTAATAATGGCTAACGTGACTAGAACTGATTTTCCCACTTGTTGTGCTTGAACACACTCAGCTCAGGTGTGATTTAATTTCCAGCTCCTGTCAGTAAGTGTTAACAGTTCAGATTTTTCGTTCAGACTGCATTAAGAGCACTTATCTTTCCTAATATTACCAAAATTGGCCATATCCTGGCAATCGACCCCTGTCATCAAGCAAATAATGACAAGAGGACAGTAGGATTTATCCTCTTAGAAACATCTAAACCAAATTTCCTGACAATCTGGGGAGTAGCAATATGTTGTCTTGCTCTGGACCAAAGCGTTGGATGGACAGATGGACTTATCAACCTTTGCATCCTTCAGCCCTGCCACTAATGAGGCAAAAATAGTTCAGTCACTGAACTGTTGTCAGAAATCACATGATCTTTGTTTCTTCTAGTCGTGGCTCTGAGCTCAACCGAATCTTACAAGTGCTGATTATGTCTTGAGACTCCTCGTCAGTGAAGCTGCAGATAGAAATGCAGCAGTGTTACACGTGACTGCCTGATCTCGTCTCCACGTTGAAAAGAAGAACGTGAGGCGGCTGAAAGCGAATAAAAGAATGAGACGGCATTTGTCTGTCAGATGCTTCAACTGTCCTCAGGCCTCCATCACAGCTCATGGTTGGCTTGTCATCAGCTGATGACATAATGTTAGCTAATGAAAGGACTTACAGAAGGAAGCGAGGAGGATCTCAACTATCATTTCAGCTGTGATAATGAGATAGATTAGAGGCGATCGAGTCCAATCTGTGAGCGCGGACATTTACCAAACAGCTGCATGACACAGCAAACTGAGCTCGGTAAATCTGTCTACCGCCAGCTGAGCAGCACATCTGTGCGGTATGACACCTGCCAGACTGCCAATAATCCACTAACCCCTCCATGCTAGACTGGCTGAATAACTGGGTCTGAATGTTCATAGGTGGAAAAAAAAGCTAAAAAAGATATAATGATGAATCATCATTAAACGGCCCAATTCACTTTTGTTGACAGCACAGACGTTGATCACAGCTGGAATCATAGGTCTGTTGTTTGACAGAAGACTGTTATTTATGTGTACTATATCATATTTTGTTATCCTAGACTAATCTTAAAGTGGGTTTCATATATAAATATATACAAAAGAAATAAAAAATGTTGGCTGCTCGTTAGCGATAACTTTATATTCACTCTTCTACTTTAAAAGCACTGCTCGCCAGCGGATCTCATCGTTACTCCTCTGACAAGTAGTGAATCTGGACAGGCTGCCCGTAAATGGACTGAATCACAGATGATGCAACACTTGAATGTCTCCTCCCACAGGCTGAAACTTTGAATCTACTTATTGTTGTCTGTGCCTGGTTGCCTGATTCTGTGTGCTTTGAGCTATTTTGTCTTCTGTCAGTGTTCTTTGTAGCTATGTTGTGTATTTTTTTGTTTGACCGGTTATGTATTTATACTGGATTTCTATCAAACATTACATTTACTAAGGTCAGTTTGTGGGCGAGACAGATAATTAGTCAGCCGTCACACACTCAATAGTTTAAAAACTTACCTTAACTTACCAATCTGGATGCAACATGGTTTAGATCTTATTATTTAACACCACAGCTAAATATATCCTTATCATGTTCTTCTTTATAGCCCATAAACTCTTGTCTGGCTCAGCTGAGGGTTGGGGCTTAATTAGCTTTTCTATTTTAACTCCAATGACGTAACTTTCTTCCTTAACAAAAAACATCAATAAATGTAATAATCAGTCAATTAGAAAGCACATTTAGTTACCCAAATATGATAAATAATAGTATGTAAAGCATGGAGAAAAAAAGGCACATTTTTTAAGGCTGTATTATATCATAAAACCCCTTTATTCTACAGATCTGACGCACTAGCCTTAACATTGACTGAATAGACTACTGCAAAAAAACAGTCAACAGTCAAAAATGTAATCAGTTATCCTTGTCTATGTAACAATATTCTGAAATGACACATTACTTATTTTTTTGTGATCTGATTATATAATGGCTAATGTGGCTTGCTTCAAATATGCAACCAAGGGGTTCATGGGAATGGAGTCCTTAATATCACTGATGTAAGAAAGGTTGTGAAGAATCTGTATGCTCTCAGCTGTTTACAACATTCATCAAGGTATCGGGTATTCTGGCAGTGACATGATGGATAAAATCAAAGCATAAAAACCTTAAAGAATATTTCTTGCATGTTTTCGAAATGTTTGTGTTTCTATGGATTGTGCGTGGCCACCAGCCAGTGTACTGCTCCTCACATATTCTAGAGCATCTGTTCTGCTGGGGAAAATGCTTAGTCATGTCCTGCAAGGTGAAGGCAGAGACTCAGGGCGGACACTGGGCGTTGTGACTGCAGAGGAGGAAACTAAGTACCATCGAGCACTTCGACTGTGACCCTGCTGCTGTTCCAGAGCCCGACAATCGCAATCCAGCCTCGGTTTGTGTCATACTGATTCAGATACACATGAGGAGCACAGGCATGAGTTGTTTTCTATTTTTTTTTTTTTTTTTGCATTTGCTGCACAGTTTTAAAATGAATTGCTCTTCTTTTTTTATCACCTCATTCTTTGTTTGAATGGAGACAAGCGCACTGTTGCAGTGTGAGATCTACCATGACCTCCAATACCAAAACACCCTAATTCTGCTACTTCACTCCTCCTACTTGTTCCAGAACTTCGCTCCAGCGAGCGTTAATTTCTGGTTGCCACAGTAACAATAGACTGTCATATCATTTTAATTTAAATTATCACTTGCCACGAAATCACTTTTCGGGCGTGTCAACGCTTGGTAATGGAATTTAATTTGTACCATGCTTTTCATTTTATCATGGTTATTTGTTGAACTACTTTAACCTTTTGTTTTGTTTTGTCTTCACATGTCTAATTACATTTTGAATTAAAGGGGCGGCTGTTGCTCAGGGGTAGAGCCAGCGTCTTGTTATCGGAAGGTGGCTGGTTCAGATTCCCCTGGTCTGCATGTCGAAGCACTGTACGAGCAGTTCTGTCGTCTGGGCAAGAGTGCTATGTGGGCAAGCTGCACAAATGAGTTAGCCTTACATGCTAGCTCCCAATTGGAAACGTCAACATATATTATATATATATATATATATATATATATATATATATATATATATATATATATATATGTAGATGCCACATTAGTAACTTCGGTTTGCTGCCATGAATTGTCAGTTTCACCACAAACCACAAAGAAATGTTAAAAGTGCTCTTTGAAAATTAGTTTAAAAAAATGTAGCCAACACACAAATTGGATGTTTGGTTATGGTAAGTTCACCCAAAATGTGTGTATCCTTCACACACAACACAAACCACTACTGCGCCCGAAAAGAAACTGTGCAGGACATTATCCAAGGTCGAGCAAGGACGAATGAGAATGTAGCACGATCCCTGTGTTTCCAGATCTCAACAAGTACTTTGATGAGTACAATGTTATAATTAGGAGCCACAAACTACAATAATAAAAACCTGATTATAATGAATCAGAATTATCCTTTAAATTTGCATTTCTGGGACCATTTTGCCACTTTCTCAATTAAATATAAATCTGACTGCTCTGAGATTTGAACCAGCAAACGTCGATCCACACGTCTCACTGGGGGTACAACATTAACATCCTTTCATTGATCCCTCAGAGCCCTCTGCATCTCTTTCTGTTTACAACCATGTCTCTCTCTCTCTCTCTCTCTCTCAGAGTCACGCTGCAACAGACAGATTTTGTCTCACAAGCTGACCTTGGCTGAGACAGGAAAAAGCGAGTGGCAGATGTCCTCCTCTACAGGAGGAGAAGACGAGGTGGCAAACTGACCTCCACCCCCCTCTTACAGCACTGTCCGTCATCACAGCCTCACACTCCCGACGCCATGTTAATCACTGTACTTTCACACACCCGAAGATGAATATCCTGGAGGCTGCGACGGCTACCAACAGGAACTCACTTCTGTTTTAGGCCAGAGCTTTTTGAGGTGAAACGAAGGGAAGAAGCTCATTTGTTCTTCATGGCAGCGTCGCCGCGAGGAAATCGTAGGCTTCCTCAGTGGCTCCTGAGTTTATAATGTGTGTCTGTGTGTGTGTAGGATTAAAGTCTATATCTCTACGGATTTTACGTGATTATAGTACTGCTCAATTTATTTTGATGGCATAGGTTCAGACTGAATAGTGACAATGGCACCACTGTGAACTTGACCGGATCTTAACTTTTGTGGTGGTAAAAAAATCTCTGAGCGATACAAAAATAAAAACAGCATCCGGCCGGCCCTGCGCGGTCACACACCTTAAATATTTGATTATGAGGCTCATGCGCTACAAGGTCCTGGTCTCGGTTATGTACAAGCGCTATTAACAGACTGAAAGGCATTTTGCATGTTTATCTTTGTTGCTGATGAATTAATCATGCCGTAAAAACTGCTGATTCTGCATATCCTATACAAGCTTGATGCGTAGCCTATGACATAAATCTATGGTAGCCTCTTCCTTAGCATAGTACAATAAAAATGTCTGTGTGTAAATGACAGATTGCAACATTTACACTGCTTTAGTGGTTATTTTTGAGTGTTTACAGGAAATACTGCGACTGTGGTTGAATGGAAAACACCGGCTAATAGACAACAGGCCCAACGTGACTGAGTGTCGTCGCCGTAGAGTCTGACAGTCGGCAGCTCTGCCTCTCAGCCTTCTCTTGTGGAGCGACTATTCACAGGCGAGCAGGTGATCACTAAGGATGGCTGCCACACGCTGTAACGCCATATATCCAATGGTTTCACCGAGTCAACGGCAATGCATTTAAATTTGACAGTCAGCAAACAGCTTACAGTTCTGGCATTTCACAAGCACATAAAACAAAGTGCGAGAGGATCGTATCAACCCTAAAGCAATGTCATTTTACAATTACACGCGAGCTGGGAGAGTCAGTGAAGGAGTTAATAACAGGCCGTGGAGTGTGGAGAATTGCTGTCCCACGAGATCTCAGCAGAGATGTGATTTGATTGTTTATGACAGATGAAGGGTCAGCTTCCACTAATAGCTTTATAAATGACTAATGAAAAAGTATGAGGAAAAATACTTCTGGTTCTACGACTGTGGAAAACTGTGGAGAAGGAAAAAAAAATTTTGGGTCATTAGTCATTATAAGGACTTAATTATTGTGGAAAACCCTAACCATAGATCATAGTGGCCACTGGGCAAAATTAGAAGCAAGGCCAAGCGTCTAAATTGTTTCGTGATCTATAATACACTGGTTAGCAAACTACTGCAGCTTAGATGATAGCAACCAGGAACATGCAAGCTTGTTAACCGCCAGTTAGCAAGTGAGCAAGCTTGGTCGCTACCCAGTCAATAAATGGTAGGGCTGGGCAATGTTGCCTAAAAAAAATCTCCTCTACAGTTCTTTATAAATGTTAAGACAGCGGACAAAAATAAATCTCACAACATTTTTGACCAAATACCTCGATATCGATATTGCTACAATACTGTAGGGACGACTATTGGTACTTTGACAACTTTTACACATCGCACTGTTTGATCAATAATCATCAGTCATGTGGATATAATGACTAAAGTAGAACAGAAGACACAGAAAATGACATCACTTGTACAGTCTTTAAAATCAGAAGACAGCACCTGTGTCATATTACCATATATATAAATATCAGACATCTAAGACCATATCTCATATTATGATAACATGATATCCCTGAACTATGTCATGAGTGTGAAGCAGATTCCTCCATCTTACCAGTGCAAATGACTTTTCTGCAAAATATCTAACTTTAAATCTGAAAAATACCGATCAAATTCTCAAAATTCTATTGGTTCATAGTGTGAGTAGTAGTGACCTTGTGGTGAGGTCACTGCAATGAGCAAGGGATTATAGGCCTTACAATTCATACCAAACAGATAACAAGCTCCTTTAAACAAGGCACAAAACAAGTCGTCAAGCCATAATTCTATATTTCCCAAACATAGAGAGTACTTTATTATAACGTACATAATATATTTAACACATAACAGGGCAGATACTCTACACATGCACATGTTGTGCGCAGTGTCGTGTCACGACTCTACAGGACTTCATTCCTCACAGACCTTCCAATGCACCCTTACCTAGGTTTGAGATCAAACAGTCTCACATCCCTTTTCCACTGGTCAAAAATCCCACTTAAACCCACTAAGATTGTGCTTTTGTGTGCAATGGGACTGGGAAAACTCTGCATTAACGTCCAGGTCAGTTGACCCTGCAGTAGACCTGAGTTTTTATCACCTGGGCTTGGTTTTGATCTAAACGTAAGACCCGGGTGAACGCGCGAAATTCCGCCACACGAAGAGATGGCGTGTTATCAACATCGTGGCGCGTAAATAAGGAAGGAATAAAAGATACAGTCTATTCAAGGACGTTTTATGACTGGACAGTGTTGGAGACAGAGCCCCGTTCACTCCTGTCAAAGCTGCTCAGTTGTGTTTCGAAGCCAAAAAAGCTCAACTTCTGAAACGAGTCATTTCACGGGGGTTGTGGCGTTTAAAAAAATGTATCCACCCTTTTACAGCCCCTTCTTTCACAATGTTAGCTTATGGTAAAAATACTTTTTGGGCCCCAGTGCATCACGTGACGATGTAGTTACACAGTCAGCCATTACGAAAATTGGCTTCACTGGCTCCACTTCTTGTGGGCTTTGTCTATTGTTGTTTTCTCTTCTGTTGTTGATTAGCACTCTCAGTCATCCAGGTCATGGTAATTCTAACCCCTAAGTTCCACCAAATCTGTCTTCTAGGTTTCACTCGAGTCTATATGTGTACTTCCAGTGGCTCCGCTGCGCTGAGAGGCTACTCCGCTGCAGCTCCAGCAGTCCGGACCCTGACGTAGCAGATAGGCAGGGCTTTTATTTCTGCCGGATGCTGGAGCACGGCGCATCAATTCAGTTGAATTCAGCACAGAGCAGACAGTAGAGTCACACGCCGAAACAACCACATAACATCCACTTAATTTTCATGATAAAACACTCCGTGTTGACTCCAGCAGACAAATCCAAGCACTTCTTCGAATCCTTCGGTTGGGAACACTTCTTGTTGTGTTTATAACACATACGTATAACTGCGGACAAGCATGATTCTGTAATTATCACAGAAACACCTCAGTCTCGCAACTCCAGCTGTAGAGCCATACTGCACTCAAAACGGAGCCAGTGGGGGTTGACGGACAACGGAGCAAACCGTAGCGGCGCCATTACGCAATGGACATGCAACCAGTGGAATTCCCGGCTAAGTGCTGTATCATAGGCAACTGGACTTGTTTCAGTTTCTTGAGGACGTTTCACCTCTCATCCAAGAGACCTCTTCAGTTCTCACTACCAAGAGTCCATTTACCCTATAAAACAGCAGAATTTTCTCTTTGGTTACAACTGACACTTCAGATAAGAAAAATCACAGATGGACTGCCTTGCCTGTGGGAATGGGGCGAATAAGGTGATTTTTATCAGGTTGGACCGCGTTTAAAAAACCTGTGTAGACCGGCTAACTCTGGTGGAATAAGCGGTACGAGCTTTACATCTGGCCTTCACTTTGCATTCCTGTCACTCCAGGTCGTGTGTACACATTAGAACATCAGAGCCGCCAGACGGGTGACACTGATACCGCCATACACCTGTTGTGAGCGCATCAGCTTGGAGCAGGCTGCAAACGGTTCACCTCTGCACAGACAACACGCTGCAGTGTTTTCAGCAGAGCGCTCTCTGTCTAATACTATCTGAGAGCAGCACATGTTGGCTCTCCTGTGTGTGACTCATTCACAGGAACACTGTGCCAGCAGTTTGGCAGGCTGATGGAAAGGAAATAGAATAATTTATATTTCAGCATACTCCAAGCAGGCAGCACACTGTAAATACTGCCTTATTAACAGGGCTCTCAGCAAGAAATCATCTCCATGTATACACACCATCAGTGGCTCTGGATGAGCAGCAGTAACAGGATTAGTCAGGACAACTTCATGACTTTCCAGCAGTCATCTGTCTACGGCCATGCAAATGTCATATTCAGGGAAACGCCTTCCCAGCTGAAGCCCGCTGTCTCTCTGTGAGACAACCCCGTGTCCCGACACTTCAGTATCAGCGACGTGCAAAACAGCGTGTCAGTGGCGACAGCACGTCACGCCAGACTCCATTCAGAATCTCTCACGTTTGTGTTTCCTCGGGCATCAGCAAATATACGTGCATGACATCGGATGACGTCGAGGCTCACATAACGTCTTAGGGTCTTATCTGAGATTCGGTATGCGAAATGGCATTAAATTCGATAAAATCTGAACTTTTTATAGCGAGTCATACAGCTTGATAAAACCAATCATTTTAAGGGACGAGGTAACTTGACAAAGCGTTTTTAAAAGAGGATTTTTTTAATTTATTTTTTTTAATAACAGCTGGTTAATGTGTCAAACTCACGCCGAATTAAAGGGCAGTTTCTGCTGACTCAGGCTGAGTCTGCATTCGCGCTCTTGCACGCATGTGTCTTCGCAGATGCCCGAGAAGGTGTTAAACTCACATGGTTTCAAATGAAGTTTGGCATGTTGTTGTTTTTTTTTTTTTTTTTTCTCACACGTCCGCGTGAATGGAACGTTAGCGGGCATGCGAGGCGGGGCACAGACGTGTGTACCTGTCGTGTTGTGGCGGGCTCCTCGTTCCCGGTGGGTGAAGGTGTCTCTCCTTCCAACGATGCTGGGGTGACCGGAGAAGAAGCCATGTTCCCCCCCTCTCCTTTTCTTAGTCACTCACTAACAGCTCCTGGTGTCACTTTCTGCTGTCCTCCAGCATTCAGCCCTGCTGCTGCGAGCGGACCGGTAACACCAATGGTTTCCCGTCCGTACACAGTGACTCTCTGTCCGGCTACACAGTGGAGTCACTGTCCCTCCTCCGGCCGGTGCTCGTATGCTCGCAGTCCGGTATTCCAGTCCAGGCAGATGACGTTTTTCCCCGGGTCCCTCACACACTTCTTCACACACACACACTCTCTCTCTCTCTCTCTCTCTCTCTCTCTCTCTCTCTGTCTGTGTGTGTGTGTGTGTGTGTGTGTGTGTGTGTGTGTGCTTCTCTTCTCTCCTTCTGCGCTCTCCCCTGTCTTTGACTTCACCCCTGCTCTCTCTGTGCTCAGCCTAAGTAGCGAGGCGAGACTCTTATTTCGGACGACATCTCTCTCCTCTCTTTTGTGCGTGTGTTTTTGTGTGTGTGAATCTGGGTTGCTCCACTTCCTTCCAGCAGCACACTCTCTGGTGTAAGCCAGTGTTTTGTGTGTGTGTGTGTGTTTTTTGTTTTTTTTTCATTTTAGCTCGTGCGTTTCGCTGGAACATTTCATTGGCATGACAGGGGACCTAATGCCATGTTTTCAACGCAGTATGCTTCCCATAAAGCCACATAATAATGCAATGTTGCACAGTTTGCAAAAATGCAAATTCATTGTTAAGATAAATGTGCCTAATGTTGTGCTTTAAGGGATGGGGGTGAATTAAGAACTGTGTCAGGTGCCAGCAGCAAAAACTCCTGTCTCCCAAACGCACACACACACACACATTCATTGCAGCATCGTCATCAACCTCCTGCCTCTACTTTGCACTTTGATGTTCTGACAACATGATGCCGGCACCAAAAAAAACAAGGTGTTCTCCATCTCATCAGACACCTGCCTTTCATCACCATGCATGCAGCGGGCTTATGGGGGATGGTGGCTTGTCTCAGGGGGGGTTGGGGTACCAAGAGGGAAGAGGGGAGCCTCAGCCATATGATTTGTCACAATCTGAAGGGGGATGAGTGTCCTGGGATGAAGACGGACTGCGGGGGGCAGCTGTTTCTAGATGATTGTTTGAACTGGTTAAGGGCAGTGACATTGACTGCCCCTCTGGGTGACCCTAGCTCAGAGACACAACAGAGGAAGGGGAGAGGGGCTTCCTTTAGAGCCCCGATCTAGGAGAGGCGATGTGAGAGGATTTGTTTAAGAAGTACCATGCTGGCTCTGATTAAAAAACTGATTGCTTGGTAGCTTTGCAATCCATACCCTCACCTGAATTAGTGAAGAAAACTGTCAGCAGGAAATTAAAATGATACGTTCGCCCAAAAATGAAAATACAGACATTAATTTTTCACAAAAAACAGCAGCAATAACATATAAAATGGCTCCACACAGCTCGTCCAGCCTACTCTAACCCTCGACAGGAAGTCTTTATCTTCGCAGCTTAAATGAGGAATTTCCTTTACGCTGTCAAAGTCAATTAAAGAATATATGGATTCAAAAATAATGTTGGTTTGTCATTGTTAAAACATTTTGCCGCTTTAACATAAAAGGTCTTCATTACCAGGCCATGTTCGGACAGAAAAGACTTCTGTGTGGGGGGAAAAAACCTGCAGCCTCATCTTCAAACACCCGCTATGTCGGCACACAGAGGAGGTGCCAATGCAGAGGACTCGGAAAAAGATACAGAAAAAGTCACATCCGGCTTAACTTTTGCTTCAACGCAGTGTCACATCGCCAGGCAAAACCCTGTGCTGGCCAATCAGATAAGTGTCAGCACACACTCCCAGCAGATTACTTAGAAAATGTGAACACTGTATTTCTACTTTTTACCTTCAGTGGCCACAAATGTCACTGTGATTAATTTCAAAAGTAAAATCCTGATTGACTTCAGATTCATGGACCTCCTAAATCATGCTTCATTGTCGCACGCTCTGCCGTATTAAACACACAGAGCCTATATTAATATGGTCATGTCGGTTTTGTTGTATTCTTTGAAAAACAACAATAAAGACACGCTTCGCTTAGTAACACAGATTGTAATGCGTTAAGTGACATGACTGTAGCAATACATTAATTAAATGTTATTAGTAACATTAGTGCATTAACGCTAAAAGGAATATATTACTGTAACGCGTTACCCCCAACAATGTTTACTTCTGTCCCATAATGGTAGCAACTGTGGTCACTGTGCATTGTTTACATAGTACCTGGTTTGGATGAAACATGACAGAGATATGAATGACTGCTGACACATGCTGTCCATTCCCTGCCTACTATGAGGAAAAGCTGAAGGATGTTGCAGTGAAACATATCAATACCTGTGCTGCAGTTGTTCATATCTGTGGAACAACAGATCATCCCCTTCACCTTGAGTTGACCTCAAAACTGTTAGAGCTCATAGACAAACACGTGCAACCTAGAAGCATGGTTGAGCCCCTTTTGCTACTGCTCTCCTACATGGTGGTGGGTGGGGTTTCTGATTCATTTAGCGATTCGACCTGCAGCAGACTGAGGAAAGCTCCCATGGTAATTGGGGGGAAGATAGATGATGTGATATCTCTGAGTGGAGGAGGAAATGGGTCCCAGAGGTTGCAAAACCTTGTTAATCTGAGATAGATGGACTGGATCAAAACTTCTCCTGGACAGCTACAGAATCATCCCAACAGATCATGTTCATCGCTGGTTCTTCCATGTGTCTGAGTGTTGTGCAGGGTTAGTGTGAGCCCATGATCCTACAGAGAGAGAGGCAGAGAGGTTATTTTCGAGTTGGGCAGGAATGACTCAGTTCACCTGTCAAAGAACATCGCGGCTGGGTGAAAACCCCCAGCATTAGTAAACGAGGAATGCAGTGGCCCAAAGGGAGAAACAAGAGTTCACTCTAGTGTGTTCGTTGTTTTAAGGATGGGGCCGCTTTATCACTTTGACTTGACACACTTTAGAAAAAAAGCCCTGTAATATTGGGCAGATAAAACAAAATGTTATTCTACGACACAATACGTATTGCTAACCGGATTAACTCATGGTAAGTCTGGGGTTGTGCCCACAGGCGCAGTTTGAATGGGTCAGAGAAATAGTCGACCAATTAGAGCTTTCTTGGCGGGGTTACGAATGGGGACTTCTTTTCTTCCTACAAAGCTAGCGACTTAGCTTCATTCATGAACAAAGTGACAGAAAACATACAGAGTTATTATAACTAAGGTTCAGGCCATCTGCCACCAAGGCCCAACCAATCCAACCACCTGTCTCATCAAACCACCTGTGGCTCATTAGCTCAACCACCTATTCTCTCTGATTCACTCACCTGTGAAATCTACATAGGCAAGTCTAACCAGTTATCTCCCGTTCGTCTCAAGTTCTTATAACCTTCTCCTTCTCCACTATCCTCTCTCACAGGATCACTGGCAGCCCAGTCTTTGTCACCGAAATCACATGGCAAGATGATCCTCCAGAACAGGAACCCAGGCCATTCCAGCACAGGAACCACGTTGCGATGATGAAGCCACGTCGACCAAGATGTCGACCCATCAAGAGGTATACTCATTCAAAGTCTCAACCTCGCTGGTTCCTAGACGGTCCAGCCAATCTGCAATCCAACTCAAACCCCCCCCCTCTTCATCCACCAACCTCGAACCCTTTCCCTCACCCAACAACCCCGACCCTCCTTTCCTGTCCTCTCCAAAATCTTCTATCAATTTAAATAAACTACCTTTAAGTTAAACTGTGGCAGGGTCTTTTTAATGAAAACTCATATTATACCTTCAACCCAATAGGTTGATTGTCAGCAGTGGCGGTCTGTATGCGGCAGGGCACCCGCTGGCACAAAGTCGTGATACATTTATACTGAAGAGAGGTCACCTCATCATGTTCTGTACACTGGAAGGGCACCCTAGAGGGCACTTTATCATGTTTTATCTACCATTCTTATCCAGTGATTTTTGGCATCTCCCAAAACGAGGTAGCTCACCGTTCCCGAAACAATACGACACACGTACCGAACCTTCGTTTGTACATTCGCAGTTTGGGTGGGTTTGCGCGAGAAAACTCCTTGATGAGGTAGAGGGAAACATTGTGATTGGCATCAAAATCGCTATGCTACTAGTAACATATGTACATGACATTACATAACTGGGTTAGTAAGTTAAAATAACTCAGTGTTGACTTCTGGTTTCACACTGACATGAACAGCACTCTCCTGAAGGTTGCCACCTAGCAACAAATATTAGTATGGGTCGTAATAACATCTTTTTCAAAAAAAAAATCTGATGAGGACAGGCTCTATATTTCTATGATCATAGTGAAAAAAAGGATCCCACCCCCCACCCCTACACAAGCCTGCACTTACAGATGTCACTAGCTACCAATTGGTTAGGGTGAAGCTTGCTAAATAATCTCCCTCCAAACTAAACCTGAATGACAGTCTGGGTGAAACTTTAAAAACAACCCAAAATGGTAGCACAGTCTGATTATCAGGCCACTTACACTTGTTTAATGACCTTACTACACTTACACTCCAACATATACATAACTTTTACACTTTACACAAAGGATGGGAGGACCAAGGGGGGTTAAAAACTTGAAAACTAAAAATAAACTGACCTAAAAGACAACACAGTTTCATACTGTTTCGCTTATATACTTGGTTAATATTCATATACATATTAAAAATCTGCGTTTACATTTATTTTCCAAAACTACATAATGAACCCTTCAATCCAGCCATGAAAGGTGCAGTGTTTAATCTAACAGAAGCAGAACCCTGCCGTCTAAATTCAGCATTAAAATCTGCTGTTACCACTTTTCAGACCGCAGTGGGTCACATGTGCCAACATGTATATATACGCCACAGATAAATGGCGACAGACGTGTTTGGGGGGCTCCAGCAGTACCTGGGGTAAAGCAGGTGTGAATCAGTGACACATTTATCCCTGCATGACCCAACATGATGTCCCCTGTGGCAAAGCAGCCACCTGTAACCTCTAAGGATGTCAGCTAGGATATCTGTCTGCTACCGACAACAACTGAAGACAGCTGGGGCATCATATAAACATGCAGTGTCCAGTGTGGAGTCTCGCATCATTTCACTTGGAAATCTCATTCAAGTGGCTTTTCTGTGCACGTCTGCAGGGAAAGTGAATAATTGTGGCGCTGGTGTGACGCCATCCTCTATCTGAGTCACAGCGTTTGATAGACTGAAGGGCTGAGATATCCCTGCTTTGCTTTGCTATCTCCCTCTGATCTGCTAATGTACTGTAGGGATTTGATGGATTTTTCGTGTCACTTATAATATGCAGAGTCTATAAACCCTGAAGAGAAATCAGTTGTACACAATATATGCGATCGAAGCCATCACAGCACGAGCCAGAATAAGTAGAAGATGCTACTGTACATGAGTGTTGACATAATCGGGACACATTGTTCAGTCGCCATGATATCTCTACAGTTTTAACAGACCTTCATTGATATGCCTTAAACCACACCTACCATCTTCGGCCAGCCAATCACGACCTGCTATCAAAAACCAGCCCCTTATGAAGTCACAGTGTGTCTGTGCGTGTGTGCACATGAGTAAATGAGTGTGTGTGTGTGTGTGTGTGTGTGTGTGTGTGTGTGTGTGTGTGTGTGTGTGTGTGTGTGTGTGTGTGTCTACTGTAAGTGCTAAGGTCACACAGTGTGTTGGCAGCAGAGGCTGAATGGAAAGATGTCTCTGAGTCACAGGAATAGACTGAGCTGTCAATCACTCCTGTCACCTTGGTGCCTGGAGCAGCTCTGACATTGATACAAAGGACAGTGAGTTTGAAGTGTGGCCCACCCTACACATATACATACATACATTAAGCCTTTACATTAACTCTTATTTATGATCTCATGAATGTTATGAACAGTCAGATGGACTACAAACACGCGCCATTAATCCGTTAAAAACATCAGTTAAGCTTAGAAAAGTACCAGGACTATTTAAAGACAAACACTGGAAACTAATTCAGTTCATGTTTACGTCGTATCATTAGCCATGAGGTCAAGTTCACTGATGATCAATGTGTGAAATATTACAACTAGGAAAATGCTCAGCTGACCGTCGACCAACATGTTAATACTGATGTTATTCACAGCATGATGCGACGAAGAACAAGAAGAATAAAGGCATCAATTAATGATATATTCACAATAATATGAACGACACTACCCCTTTGAGGTTTACTATCCGTTTGTTTTTTATGTGACATCAGAGCAAGGAGGATGTGGGTGCATGACATGATCCATAAGAGACAAAAAATAAGGTGAATATTATTGCCTAGGCCAGGAAAAAGAAAAAAGAGCGGCGGTGACGTCTTCAGCACCCTCCTGCAAAGTTGAGAGGTTTTCAACAGGAAGTTCTAGGAACAGCGG
Source organism: Diplodus puntazzo (assembly GCA_963678695.2). NCBI lineage: Eukaryota > Metazoa > Chordata > Actinopteri > Spariformes > Sparidae > Diplodus > Diplodus puntazzo. The sequence goes on along the minus strand of OZ023170.1, from coordinate 12,719,021 downwards.
CACAAAAAAGGCGGTAGCTCGTAAAAGAAGGCGCTGGGTGCTGCACCTTTTCTCTGGACGGCCACCTGCTGCCACTGACGTGTCTAAGTGCTATATAAATACTGTGAGAGTATCAAAACACTCAATCCACAGAGAAATTCACACAGCCTATACTCAGAAACTGTGCCTTTAAACGAGCCGTCAGGACTTCTGTACGTGTGGCTGTACAGTCACCGTCCTCAGCCACACTTCCCGTCATAGCCATATTTGCATGAACATCAAAAGAGCTAATGTGGAAAACACTGTGGGGTATGCCTGCTCAGGCCTGTGAGGGCTGGCCAATCAAAGCAGACTGAGCTTTTCTGGAGGGGGGCCTTAAAGAGACAGGCACTTAAACGGAGCATTCAGACGGAGGTGAACCTGAAAATAAGAAAAATATGGGACCTTTAAATATCCAGATCTGTTTGACATGTTTATGCCAAGCCACTTAGCTAGCATATCCAGATTTCTTTCAATAGTCATTTTATTCCAAAACCCTGATCACCCTACAACAGCGACTCCCAACGAGAGACGTGAACACCAGGGGGTTGGTTTGGCAGTTGAGTTGTAGAGAATAATCAAAGAACATATGACCTAACAAAAAAATACATACACACACATTTGGTGTAAAAGGAAAATAAACACAATTTTGAGGCTTATGTTTACAATATTTACTGTAACAATGAACTAGCATGTGCTACTAGTCACTATTGCATTAAAATGTGTTTACAGGTGTACTGCAGTCCTGCACATTGTATGTGAAAAAAGTAGGATAAAGCCTTTCATTCTGTATGTAATCTTATATTACCTCAATTGATGTTGCATTGTAGTCAATGTAGGCACCTGCAAGCAGAAAAAAGCAGTCCACTGGTCAGCCATTAACACCCCTATAACACTGCTGGACTCATTATGAACAGTTTAAAAACAAATGATCTAAACTGATACAGAGCAGAGATATCACATTTTTATTCCACACATTTTTCTTCCTTATGATATGTGTTATATTGTCATCTATAAGCGATAAGAAGTGGACAAAAATGGAGGCAACAGCAAGTGTGACTGTGTTGTTGTGATTTGGACTCTGTTGCAAAAGAAGTTTAAAGAAATCCGAACAGAAGCAGCCACAGCAACTCACATGTTGCAATCTGCAACAGGCTACTGAAAACAAATGCATCACTTTCTTTCCACAGGAAGATCTGCACAACATTAAATCAAATCTCATGCAAAAGTCTGGTGTGGCCTGTGAAACGTCCCTATGATGATGCGTTCAGCAGGAAACATATGAAAGCTGTTTACACTTTATCCCATGGCTGCAGCTGCAGCACCATCTACTGGAAATTTCAATAATCTGCAGCAGGAATTTCAGCAGCCGTAAACAGTACAATTCCTCTGTGACTGAGATTATTGAACAGTAGTTTATCAAACTGACTCACAAATATGAATTTGGTGCTTTGAAAATACTGAACTTCTTAAATCTTAATGAGGGAGAACTTACATGTAAATCCATCTATATACCCTAACATGTAAAACAAACGTCATGACAGCACACATGCGTCATCTCTCAACCATTCCGATCCCAAAGTGCATAAATCCGTCCACAGAATTTAAGTATATGTGTTTGTAGTCTTAGAAGTCCAGGGCCCTTAAATTGATGGGGCACCCTGGGTTGCAGCCTGTGCATGAATCTGCTCCATCCAAGGACTGATAAAAGCCAGATGAGCCTCATGTTGAGTACATGATCCCCTCTGAGCCAAATAATGTTCTTTTTTTACATCAAGCCTCTGAGTCCGTGTCATCAAAAAAGATGAGAAATTGCTGATTTGATGCTGATGGTCCTGGTGCAGCTCATTAAAATGTCCAATGGGTGGTGCTGTTGCAGCCATTACAGCTGCTGTCTGTCAGCTGGTGCTGGAGGCCACCAAGGTGTGTGTCTTACACATGTAATATGTAGGTTATTTTTTGTTTAGATTTTATTTTTAAGTAGGTCTTTTTTTAATTTGCATTTTTTCACCTTCACAGGAAATTTGTCTCACTGACCAGCAAATATGAAAAAAAAAATGTGTGAGGTAAAAAGAAGCTCTTTCAAATCTGATGGGTGGTTGTTCATGAACCCTTGAAATTGATGAATGAAATAATATACCCAATATAGCTGGACCACACAATGAGATAGATATTATGCTTCTAAACTCGACGTTATGTGAATCTAAGTAGGCTGATCACCCCATAAAGAGAAGTGAGGGAGGTGTAGTCTCAAATGACATTTCTGATAAGGGCCCTGGCTTTGAGACATTAAGCACCTTTATTTTGAAATTAATATAGATAAAATCATATTACTGCAATACAACTTTCTACACACTGTCATGTCTTAATCCTCAAAGGCGGTAAGTACGCATATACAGAATAGTTGAAATATTGTTAATTATTACCTTCAACTCCCTGTCTTTAATTACTTTTTACCGATACTTGTGAAAACGTTGCCAGTAAGGAGATGCTTTTATTGTGAATGAAACTCGGGGCGGAAGTGTGATTGTTGTTGCTGCTGGTGGCGGAAGCCCGTGTGTCTGAGTGAGTTAGGTTAGGTCACTGACAGAGTGTAGTCAGTTACCACTCGACCGTGCCCTGCGGTGACTCCTCTGCTGCACACAGAAGTAAGTTATTAAAGCCATCCGAGGTTGACTCAACTGTCTCATTAGCTGTGTGTCAGTAACGTGGCGTAGTTAGCTCATGTAGGAGAACCCCCTTCTGGTGCTGTCTTGCAAAATAGTTGAGCCGTAAGCTAGCTGCGGTAACTTTGGCTGTCACGCTCAAAACTGCTACGCCTTTTTGCCAAGTCATGCTTATGTGAAATGGGGAAAGCTACTAGTGGTCTTTATTGGACTGTTCCCTTCTCTTTGTGTCTTCATCCAAAACGTATGCATTTGTAAATGTTGAAGTTTGACCACATAGCTAATGCTAACTTACGTCAGAGGGCCATGTAACGTTAAGGGTTGGGAATGGAGCATTAGGGAAATATGAATGAAGCAAGCAGGACAGGATTAAGTCTCATAACAGAGGTTAAAACACCGTAAGTAATAGTATTAATAGCAACATGAGGGAATTATTTTATTTTTTTTAGAAAATGAACATTTCTGGGCTGATTTGTTAAAACTATGTCTATAATAATTATAAAAAATAAGAATCTCAGGAAAGTAAACATGTTTCTCATTAGATGTTAAAACATGAAATTCTCATTCACACCTTTAAACTTGTCTAGCCAGACAAGAACATTGCAGTATGGAAACGTTTTAGCTGAGAACATCCAACAGTTTAAATAATCAACATAATGTGAGTGAGGGTTCTGACGTGTATGTATTGTGCTGCAAAAATATCCAATAAGGTTAGCATGATAACCAGCTAGCATAGCACCAACACTCTCCAGACTCTTGAGTCGTAGAGATATATTGACTTTGTGCTTTGCAGCAGTGCTTCAGCCTGCACTTTAACTTACCTGCCAAATATGTGGACTTTCAGGATGGGACGGCCCCCTCAGGTGCTCTCTTTATCAGTTCACCTTTAACACAGATAACATCTAGGAAGGAACCAAGTGAATTCATTGTAGTAGACCAGGATTTGTCTAAAATCTTATTCAGTTTGTGTTCATTTTCTGCAAGTACAGTTTCTGAAACTTGTAGCTTCATATTCGTCAAGCATATTTCACAGTTTAAAGTTTCATCAGATTGCTAGTGAGATTAAGTTATGTAAGGTTTGTAAAACATGAACCAAGAGTTCAGTAACCTCTGGCTGTACCGGCGCACGTGGACTGCAACCTTAGAGGCTAATCCATTTCCACACTGAATATGGAAAGACTCTCGTTGTAGTTTGTGTGTTGTCTGCTTTCGCACTGTTGTGAGACACGACATCCCTTTTCGCTGTAAAGAGAATCTTTGTTAAATTTCATCCTTACTTCTCTGTCATTTATTGTACGGTGTTAAATTGGGGTTGTTTTGGTTGCATTTCTACTTTTAGATTTGGACTGAAACATAGAGCAGGATGTCTGCGACTGTGAAAAATCCTTTTCAACATATAGTGGAGCCCCTGGACCCCAAGGACCCAAAGCAACAGTTTTACAATTTGTCTAAACTTGGAGATCCCAGATATGGTAACAACAGATATGAAACCTCTTTTCATAGCATGAGTGGTGTAGCGTATACTCCAGAGAGGTTCACTGTTCATCTGTTCCTCAGACCGTCTGCCGTTCTCCATCCGGGTCCTCCTGGAGTCCGCTGTCAGGAACTGTGATGAGTTTCTGGTGAAGCACTCAGATGTGGAGAGCATCCTCAACTGGAAGGAGACACAGACTCAAACTGTGGAGGTGCCATTTAGACCAGCCCGAGTCATCCTTCAGGACTTCACGTATGTGGACACTATTTGATAGTGATATCAAGCGTTACTTCATAAGATGTCAATATTAGATGAAGCACTGTGGTGTGGAACAAAGTAGTTAGTACAAAGTTAGTAGTTATCGGTTACGATGCCTGTTATAGGTCATGGCGCTGCCTACGCCTTAAATGATGGTATTGATTTCAGCCTTGATTCAGTGAAGTGATGATGATGATGATGATGATGATGGTGGTGGTGGTGCTGAGCTGACACACTTTGACTTGTTGCAGTGGTGTCCCAGCTGTGGTGGACTTTGCTGCCATGCGGGATGCGGTGATGAAACTAGGCGGTGACCCAGAGAAGATTAATCCCGTTTGCCCCGCTGATCTCGTCATCGATCACTCCATCCAAGTGGACTTTAACAGGAAGTAAGACCAGGTTCATCATACTCTCTCCACCATGGCACCATCAGTCCATAGTTTCTGGTGTATTCTCCACATCGATAATATGTGATCATCACATCTGTTTGCTGAGGCTCTTACACTGGGTAATGCAGTTTAAACTCACTGGCTCTTTTCCCTTTCAGGTCTGATAGCCTTCAGAAAAACCAGGACTTAGAGTTTGACCGAAACAGAGAGAGATTTCAGTTCTTAAAGGTATTCAGTTTGAACAAGCCCAGTGTATGTGGTGTTTTCATGTTCAGATTTTTTTGTTAACCCTTGAATATATTGTCTGTCCTCCCCAGTGGGGCTCTAAGGCCTTCAGAAACATGCGAATCATTCCTCCCGGTTCAGGGATTGTTCACCAGGTCAACCTGGAGTACTTGGCTAGAGTGGTGTTTAAGTATGATGGGTACTTCTATCCCGATAGCCTGGTGGGCACCGACTCACACACCACAATGATCGATGGACTGGGTGTCCTGGGCTGGGGTAAGAACAATGTGTCATCTACTGTATATCTGCTGCACAGTGTTGGACATTCATGTGTCTGTGGAGACGGTTCATAGTCATCAGTGAGGGTTTCAGTCAAGAAAAAGTAGAAGTTGTGCTCAGAGCCCAGCATGTTTTGATTAATGCATCTAACACCATTACTAAGCTGATCAGTCCTTCAGTAGGTTAACTTTAATACTGATACGATGATTACTGTAGAACTGGCATGCTTACTGTGTCAGACACATGACCGGAGATCAGAGGTAGAATTGACCCGGTCAGTAACTGGGAATGTTATCAAGCATGGCTAAATGCTACACAGGGAACACAAAAAACATTTCTCCATGTAGTATGATATTTCACTTGTGATCGCTCTGTTTTGTTTTGTGCCCCAGTTTAAAACACAGTGATCATCCACCTCGCGTCCTGGTTGTTTACTGCGGTTAGGACCAGCATGCTAGTAGCATAACAACATAGCAGCTTCTCCTTTCTGCAAACTGATGGGCGAGTTCAGCCAAAACGCCGGATTTGGTCTGAATACAGCTTTAGGAAGAGGTTGGGCTTTGAGAATCAGTGTCCAACAGTTCACAGATGACCAGTGAGAACATCTTAAGGAAAGCTTGGATTAAACTTCCCAGACGAGCCCACACACGTTCACAAAATAATTGATATAAAAAATATATAATGAACGGGGCTGCTTTAGAAAACACTGGTGGCTGCAACATGACGATTGAACAATAAGCACTAAAAAGTCCACTGCATTTTCCGTATGCTCCACACAGATGTCACTGGGTCTCAATGAATAAACAACTTAACCAGTTATAAGTCTGCTCTTTTATTAGGTGATCTTGCCAGGACATATTGTAAACACACACTGTAACAGACCTGTGCCATAAGGCCAATGTGGGCTGTGCCTCAGCCTCTCTGTCAAGAAGCCTACTTCTCTTGTTTACAATTGGCAAACTAATTAGAATATGCAGTAATTAAGAGCAGTGTATATGATGCAATAGTGGCATTATAATGTGCCAGAGGCCACACAATTTGGAGCTGGCTTGGCATGCCCCTGGCTACTTTTTCTGACTACCTGCCTTCTCCACATTCTTCTGGAAAGACCTGCCATGTAGGTCTGAGCAGGGCGTACTGAAGATGAATGGATTTCATTGCAGTATTGTATTTGAATAAGAGAATATCCCTTTGCATCTGTTTGTGATCCCTTTTTATCACAAACAGATGCATATTATCAACGCGGTCAGAACTCAGGGCTGCTGGTTCTCAGAACTCTCTTCTGCGATCTGAACTTCTCATGCTCTGCTCTACAGTAGATATAGAAATTGTCTTATTTTACACAGACAAACAGAAAGAAGCCTTATACTTGTCTGGTCTTTTATCCCACAATATAAGTACAGTTTCACAGTTCAACACTTAATCGTACGTTATACTATATGATACATTATGTTTTGGCAGCATTAAGCACAAGAACATTTTAACACAACAATTCCCATAACACATTCCTGCCTGCTTATCTAATCTCTTTAACAGTTCCTCAGGTGACTATCCAAAAAACATACTTTTAAAAAACGTGTATGGAAATGGCAATATGATTAGGTACAAGTTTATCCCTATCAGGCACTCCTGAAACATGAAAACATTAAATTGATCAAACATAATCAGTTTATTTGAATTGATCTCTGAGCTCTAATAGTGATTGGTGGTGTAACCCTCTAGGTGTGGGTGGAATTGAAGCGGAGGCTGTAATGCTGGGACAGCCAATAAGCATGGTTCTGCCTGAGGTGGTGGGATACAAGCTGAGTGGGACCCCACACAAGCTCATTACCTCCACTGACATCGTCCTCACTGTAACTAAGGTAGCTAGAGTCACTTTTACATTTGAACGATTTACCAAGAGACCATTCACAGTACAATATTCAAAAACAAGAGGTATCCAGAGACTATTTGATTGTATCCAGTGTTAATGTCTTCCCCTTATGCTCTCAGCACCTCCGTCAGGTGGGTGTGGTGGGCAAGTTTGTGGAGTTCTTTGGCCCCGGTGTCGCTCAGCTGTCCATCGCAGACCGGGCCACCATTGCCAACATGTGCCCGGAGTACGGAGCCACGGCAGCTTTCTTCCCCGTGGACGACGTCAGCATCCAGTACCTGGAGCAGACAGGTGGGTTCTGAGCTGCAGAAAAAGAAAACTTAACAGACGGTACAGTACAGTACTGCTGCAGAGTTGATTTGCATTGTTCAATAACTGACTGGAGATTTTCACTTAAATGGCATATGTCGTTAATACATGATTTATCACCAGATACTACATTCAAGGTTTGTCTCTGTTTGTTTGTTTTGCAGGGCGAGACGCTGAAAAGTTGGCCTACATCACAGAGTACCTGAAGGCAGTGGGCATGTACAGAGACTACAACAATGTCTCACAGGATCCAGATTTCACTCAGGTCAGGTTTTTCTTACAGATTGTTCAGCACATAAAAGCAAAAGTGGCACAGTGCACATGCTGATTAGAGCAGTCATAGCAGACCGTTTTCTCTTCCCTGTTTGGCAGGAGGTTGTATCATACCAACACTAAAATATAACCATAAGAATGAATAAATGATTAATTTAATCAAAAGACATTTTATAAGACAGTTTCACTTATAAATGCTAATGCAAAGAAGAATGGCTTACCAAGTTGTGTGTGTGCACAGGCAGATCGCAAGTGAAGCAAAGAAATGTAATATTAACCACCTTTCTCTCCCTCAGGTTGTAGAGCTGGATCTGGATACAGTGGTTCCATGCTGCAGTGGTCCCAAAAGACCCCAGGACAGAATTGCGGTGTCTGACATGAAAAATGACTTTGAAACCTGCTTGGGAGCAAAGGTGTGTACCAACATATTCTCATGTTTACCATGCATCAAGTTAAGAAAGGATTATTTGTCCTATTAAATGCACTGCGCTCCTCAGGTTAAAAGACAAGTGTTCTGTGACATTTCAGCAAAGTTTCAAGGGTTTCCAAGTGGCTCCCGAGCGCCACAACACCGCGGTCCCCTTCCAGTTTAATGGAAAAGAGTACACGTTAAGCCACGGCTCAGTGGTCATCGCTGCCATCACCAGCTGCACCAACACCAGCAACCCATCAGTCATGCTCGGAGCAGGTGGGTGGACAATTCTTCTATTACCATGGATTTTGAGAAGTGTATCCTGGTCAGGGTGGAGACTGATTGGACTGAATGCCTCTTCTTCCAGGACTCCTCGCTAAAAAGGCAATAGAGTCTGGCCTGAGTGTGAAGCCGTACATAAAGACCAGCCTGTCACCTGGCAGTGGCGTGGTCACCTACTACCTAAAGGAGAGTGGCGTCATGAAGTACCTCTCTCAGCTGGGGTGAGCTGCTCCGATTACTCCTTCAGTCAGTTGTCTTTAAGTGTGGAGTTTGACACACAATTGCAGTTAGCAGGGCCCACTTTACCCTTCAACTTAAGACTTTTTTAACATGTGGAGTTTGCTGATAAATATGCACTTGTTTAGAAAGTTTACATACACTTGTGAAGAACATGTATATCATGGCAGTCTTACGTTCAAGTGATTTCTGCAAGTCTTATTTTTTTTTCTTGTAATGGAACGAGAGGAACACAGAGTACTTTGTCACAAAAAAAAAATCATGAAGTTTGGTTCAATAACAAATGTATTATCTTGGGTTTCCACGGTTAAGAATGAACTCTCACCCTCAACACATACTGTGTCTTTACCTGGATGTAAACTTTTGACCAGGATTGTAAATTACATTTGGATGTACTTTATACAACCAAGTTCAATACTCCAACTCCATCAGCTCAGGAAGACAGTGAGATGCCATCCTAGTATCACAGGATGGAAATGGAGACCTAAAGATGTTATTTTGCCAGTATTTCACAAACAGATCTACATCAATATTATACTGAAACTGCAATCTCTCTCACACCTTAACCGATGTGAATCCTATTGATACTATTTTGTGACTGTTGCACAAACTAAACAATACCTTCCCCTCACCTTAACCAAAGTGCTTTTGTTGCCAAAATGCAACCACAGGCTGAATATGAACCCTAGACTCTGGTACAGAAAATGCTAACTGATATCTTGTTATTTAACTTCTAAAATCTCAATATCTAATACATAATATAATATCATTATGTATATATTCTTGAATCACTTCTCGATTGGGCTTTAATTAAACAACAGTGTACACACTGGTCAGATACACCTGATACACCACTAAAATTGCTCAGCAACAGTTCAAGGGTAACATATTGTCCACCAATAGATGTCACACTTCACTCAGCAACCCCTCTTGTGTTTTTTTTGATAAAAGGGTGCCAGTGGAATGGTTGTTTATTGCAATTCAGTTAGTTTTCCCCAGCTCTTTCCTGCAAGTGTTTCACGATAAAAGGAAATTCCACTGAAATGTTAGGGGGCTGTTAATTTGGAACGGATACAGGCAATGTTTTATATGTATTAAAAGTGTAATGCAGTAACTGTAACCGGGCAGAGTTGAGCAGATCAAACCACGGCTCTGTATTATAGTGAGCACAACTCTCAACTCTTGTACATCAACAAATCATAGGGACGCCCTCGGCTCCTGCTAACTAATAATAATAATAATAATAATAATTCATTTTATTTGAAGCGCCTTTCAAAGCACTCAAGGACACCGCACATAACAACAACAGTAGTAACTAGCTTCATGCTGCTTGGAATCTCAACGTACATGTGAAAAAATGCTGGTTGAGTCACTTCACATAATGTCAAGCAGGTTTAAGCTCGACATTGGGCGGGCAAAAAACAGAAACCTAACCCACACTAATATCATGGTATATAAAATGTTCTTTGAAAAGTAGACGCGAAGTGTCTGTGTTTTAGACAGTAAATTCAATACCTAACAGATAGAGGTACCTCATCACATCGATGCATGAAGTGCCCGTAAATCAAATACTGCTGTAAAGCAGTCCTGCTCACTGATTTGCTTCGTGGTCTACACACAGCTGTACACACAGTGATGATAAAGAAATAGTCACAACATCTTCAGCCTTTCTGAAGCCGCTGAATCACTATAAAAAAAAAAGTGGGCTGATATGCTTCATTATGTTCAGTATTAAGAAAGAAAGTATCAAAGACCATGATGAGACCGAGTCAGAGTTGGAGTGTGCCCGCTGTAGTCGTCAGTAAAGTTATTAAAAAACGGAGCAGAGTGTACAGCTCTGCTTTTACACAGTCAGATTGTCAAGCATAATCAAACCCAGTACATCACATCTTTGATACAAGTGTGATGGCTCTCAGTGTGCTTTTTTGCTGGTTGAAGACTGATGCATCTTACCTCAGACCTTCTACTTTGAAAGGTCAACACAGTGTTAGCACTACACTCATTTATTTGTGCATAGCCAACTGACATTATATGAAGCTGAACCGTTGTAAACAATCATTTTATCTTTCCCGTTAGCTTTGAGGTTGTTGGCTATGGTTGCATGACCTGTATAGGCAACAGTGGGCCACTGCCAGAGCCTGTGGTGGAGTCCATAACTCAGGTACCAAGAGGCTGTCTCCACATATCTGCCGTTCCATTTCATTTCTCTTCAGGCTCTTTCGCTTCATTTATCTGTTTTCTTTGTCTTCCCAGCAATCTTCATGCATGCTTGTCCTGTAGTAAAAAGAGCTTTGTAGGCACCAAACGCACCTTTGCTCTCTTTATTTCTGTTTGCATGCGCTTTTACTTGAGTTTAAGTATTCTTTCTCCCTCATTTTTCACGTTATGTAGATAAACAGTTTTATACTTCAAAATAGTGCATTTATATTTTCTTTCTTACTTTTATAATTTGAGGTTTTTTGCACTAATTCGTGTTTCAGGGGGACCTGGTTGCTGCTGGTGTGCTATCAGGAAACAGAAACTTTGAAGGGAGAGTCCACCCCAACACCAGAGCGAACTATCTCGCTTCTCCGCCACTCGTCATCGCCTACGCAATAGCCGGCACTGTGAGGATAGACTTTGAGAAAGAGCCCATCGGTGAGTAGTTATATTTTGAGAGCAACCAGCACATCTGAGTGCAGTTAAAGTTTGAATCGCAAAATGGGAAATACGGGTTACATACAGAGTTTAGAACAGATTGGTGAAGACGTGGCCAGCGATCATCATGATCTCAATCTGGAATCAGTCTGGGAGTTACTTTGGTAACAGAGTTCAGTACATTAGGGGTTTAACCTAGTGTGGTTCTGTAAACGGATAGAATTATAATTGCACCCTGCAGCAAAATGTGGAATCTAAAGGTTGCTGTGTTTCCTCAGTGGCTGGATTGGCTCCAGTGTGTCTCTGGACTTAAGAATGACATTTGCACAGACAAAACTGTTATAATTTGATTCGACAAAGTCGACATTCAAAAAGATGGCTCACAGGGTTAGTGTATGAGTCTGAGACTGACTCATGTGGTGGCAGTGCAGTCTGACTGTCAGTTCCAGCACATGACTGGATATCTCAGTCCCTTCAGTGATTCATCTTTTCTCAGGTTCTGACGTGGAACCAGGCGGGTGGGTTATGGTAAATGGCGGTTGCTAATCTCCAAGTCCAGCTTCTTCTCCAACTCCCTCCGCCCCTAATGCTCGCATTGGCTTTCAGCTTTGTCGCTTTGTGGCAGAGGGGCCTGTTTCACCCAGTGCAAAGACCCTCTGGTCCTTGTTGCACCTTCCAAACAATGTCGGCATGCTTGAGTGCAGCTTTTGCCGGCTGAGCTACGTCAGCTGGACACCATGTCCTTCCTGCTGCTCTAGTTGCCTGGATAACCTTATCCCAGGATTCCAATTCAGTGCAGTGCTCCCACACTTAATTCTCCAGCCAGCTCTCAGAGAGGCAGTTCCAGGCTCCTTTGTTATACAAGTAGATGCTGCCTAGAGATCTTGGCAGTCACAGCCACTTCCTCATGAAGGACCTGACCGTCCTCTCAAGTTTTTGAGCTTGATTGACGAGGACCTTATACAGTATACAGATACATGAGTTTGAGTGTTTGTCGATGGTCTTAAGGCCCCTCTTCTCTTCTCTTGACTTGGTTTACATCCCTGAGATTTGCGTAGTACCAGTACCCCAAGCTCTTACTTCTGTTCACTAGAAAGCAAATATTCATCTACACTGACCTCTGTTATACAAGCCTTCCTTCATCTGTAGAAATTCTCCTAGAGTTGCTTGACTTTATCTCCATATGGGCCGTCGGTAATTTTGCCCTCTTGTTTTTTTCTGCCTCCTCTGCAGCCATTAACTGTGATGGCAAAGAGATTTTCCTGAGGGACATCTGGCCCACTCGGGAGGAGATCCAGGCGATAGAGAGAACCTTTGTCATCCCGTCAATGTTCAAAGAAGTCTATGAGAAGATCGAGGTGGGATATCCTAGTATTCTTTTGACGGGAAATTAGGAAGTCCCACGCAGTGTGATACAGATGTGCGGGTGACATCGATCCTTTGTGTTGCAGAATGTGAACGAACGCTGGAACTCTCTGGTTGCTCCCTCTGACAAGCTGTACACCTGGGACCCCAAATCAACCTACATCAAGTCCCCACCGTTCTTCGACGGTTTGGTAAATACACACATCTTTTCCAAACGTATGCAACAGCTAAAAGTACTACCACTGTTAGCAAAGTAAAGTGATATAAACTAAAATACATTTTATTTTATGAGCTTTTATGATGTTATTGTTAGTTGATTTCTTCTCATAAATAAACAGATGTAAATATAAGAATTCAGTTATTGGTATATTGTTAAACTTGAATGTTTATCCCTGAACTTGTTGCTCTTATTGCTGCTGTTTATTACAGTTCTTAATAACTAGTATCTCCCCTTACTACTGAAGATTTTTAATACTATAACATAATATTATTCTGGTTATTGTTATAATGCTGTACTGTATCTTGAATATTTCTCTCTGTATTCAGACCATGCAGCTGCAGCCAACCAAGTCAATAAATGACGCCTACGTGCTGCTGAACTTGGGAGACTCGGTCACCACAGACCACATTTCACCTGCAGGGAACATCGCCAGGACCAGCTCTGCAGCGCGTTACCTGACCAGCAGAGGGTGAGTTGCCCCAACCATTTAAACTTCACTAGTATAGCTGTATTAGCAGCAGAGTTTGATGTCTGGTTTCAGTTTTAATGAAGCACGTGAGCTGCAACAACCAGTCATTCTTGAAACGAACTGTGTTTTGACAGTCTGACTCCTCGCGACTACAATTCATACGGCTCACGACGAGGTAACGATGCTGTCATGGCCAGAGGGACATTCGCCAACATCCGTCTATTTAACAAGTTCCTCAACAAGCAGGCACCACAAACCATTCACCTGCCGACAGGAGACACGGTCAGCACCCCTCCGTGACTTTGATCTCAACTTGATGCTTTTGCCTCACTCGTCTTTGTCTCACTCCGGCATATTTTGCCCTTTCCGTCCAGCTGGATGTGTTCGATGCAGCGGAGAGGTACCAGCAGTCTGGAGTCCCTCTGGTGGTTCTAGCAGGGAAGGAGTACGGCTCAGGCAGCTCCAGAGACTGGGCAGCAAAGGGCCCCTTTCTGCTGGTGAGCATCGCTAAAGAAAAAACACTAAATCTGAAATAGAAGGCCTGTTTGTTCATATACTGAGACTGCATTTGCTCATTTACAAGACAAGACATTACCAAGGGGAGTCACATGAACACTGAGACCAGAATAACAAGCGATGGTTTTCCTCAACCATCAAAAAGTCAAAGCACCTTTTGTAAATGAGAGTAATTACAGTTGTCCTGGGGATAGCTGAGTTGTCACCGTGAAACTTTGGTCACGTGACAAGTTGTTTTGCTGGAAAGAGCCGAGTGTTGGAGTTGAAGAATGAGCCTCTTGTTGTGTGTCTTTAGGGCATTAAGGCAGTGATAGCCGAGAGCTACGAGCGGATCCACCGCAGTAACCTGGTCGGGATGGGAGTGATCCCTCTGGAGTATCTCCCCGGTGACACCGCCGACAGCCTGGGGCTGACCGGCCGAGAGCGCTACACCGTCATCATCCCTGAGCAGCTCACGCCCAGGATGACGGTGGACGTGAAGGTTCGTTTACGCTCTTGTAGAATGGGAGTATCGCTCCACCGCTGAGGTAATCTAACACTCGATGTTGTCTCTGTCTGCCCTCACAGCTCGACACAGGGAAAACATTCCAGGTGCGGATGAGATTCGACACTGACGTGGAGCTGGCATATTTCCACCACGGAGGCATCCTCAACTACATGATCCGCAAGATGTCCGAGAACTAAACGCACAGCACGGGAGGAGAGAGAGTGTTTGTTTTTTTTTCTGATTGTCAGCCGCAGTCCGACATGGTGTCACCGTAGTGAGCTAACAAAGAAAACCGTCCAATAAGAATCCAGTCAGTGTCTAAGTTTGATGCCAAGAGCCACAAAGAAATATCCCAATACTGTCACTTCTGACAATGCTGCTACTTCTTTTGATTTCATAGCAGATGATATATATGAGATGTTAATATTTAGTGAAGAAATACACAGTGATTTACAGAGTCGGTCCACCAGAAGTCCTGCAGTATTTAATTGTGCAGAGATGAATTCATTCCCGCCTGCTCTCCGTGTTTATGGTCACAGGATTACTTCATTCATCAGCAGCACTTTACTTCTGAACGAAGGCAAATGACTCTTTCAGTTTATTACACTTTGGGTCAAATTTTAATGAATCTCGAGCTGGGTTTAAAACTGTGCATCTCTGATATGCTTTGGTTCAACAGCTGTGGCATGAGTCATGGCAACAGGCCATTTTTGTTTGTGTTTTTTTTACACTATTCCACTGATCAACAGGTGGCAGTAATGTGCCAAGATGTGCAGCCGTGTGCCAACAAACACGGAAGAAGTAGCTTGCGAACAATGCAAGTTTCTCACGTTTTTATGAGGAAGGAAATGCATAATGTTTTTTAGAGCTGCTGAGTAATGCAGAACAGAAACAGAAGAAAACCACATGTTCCATCTTCATCCACAGCTTAACACAGTTAAACAGCCACGCAGAGCTCATAACCCATCCTCCATGTGAATCATAAGAAAGCACTAAGAGTGGCGATGTCAATAATATATTACCAATGCTAGAAATGACCCACGGTGTAATAAACCCGAAATAAACTTTAAAGTGAAAGAGCTGTGTTGACCTTAGAGGTCGTGACGTTGGTGGTCAAGGAGAATCAGAATGAAAATCGATCTTTGAACATGTAGCATTCCATGACAAGTGATGAGGATATTATTGAAAGCTCCAAAGGCGGGGTTGTCAGCGATCATGATTGTCGGATGTGATGAACCTCTTAATCATGAAGAAAGAACTGTAGTGTGACTTGACTGAGAGAGTAGACTATTATTGTGATTAAAAAACTGTATTATAGTAATCTTTCCCTTACATGGCAGCACTAATTCCATCAGATTTCCCCCCTCAGGTGTCACTTTGGTTCATCTGAAATGTTCTCTGCATTGTTTCTCCCCTCCTCACCCGCTCGTTCTTCAGACATTCCAAATTTTATCCTAAACCCGCTTTTGTCAGCGTGTCAGGTTAATGTCATTGACTGCCTTAATGACTGAACGTGTGATGTCCTATGTCTCAATGTCTTAATGTTTTTTCTCTGTCATCCTGAAACACTCAAAAATCAAGTTTTTGTCGAATTGTTCCATGTTCTTTACTCATTACATGCCTGACTACATTACACCACAAACTACTGAAAAGTAGAATAAAAATGTGATTTTTTTCCTTTTGGAATAGTTTTCCTGTCATTTATTTATTGTTCTGTAACAATAACCATCATTAATGAATGAGAAAATAATAGATAATTAATTAAACTTTAGTTTAAGTGTTTTATAGCCATATAACCATTTATGAAACAATTGAAGATTTTGTAAAAATCAGCTGCACCTTAAAGATGCGTTGTGTAAGAATTGGCCACCTCCTGACTTTACACCCCAAATAAATAGGGACAATAGATCACTATAGTATCTGCTGATATATAGTTAGCTCAGTTAGCCTCGCAGCTAGCAGTCTATACTGTAAGATGGGAGTGGTATGACTTGAAAGGAGGGGCCAGAGCTAGCTGGTTAGCATGACGTCAACATTCTTTTTTTATTCAATTCTGTTAATTTTAGCTCATTTTTTATTTTTTTTCCTAAACTAAACTTATTGCACACCGCACCTTCTATAAAAAGCTTGAAACTCGTCTTCATCTGCCGTGACTTTGCAGAGCTCTAAACTTCAGTTACAGGACTATATCGGAAAGCTTTTTTTTTTATATACACTTGAGAATATGCACCTTGAAACAATCCCCACAAGCTTTTTAAAGTCCATAAATAGTCTGCAGGCTGTCACCGGATTACTTGAAAAGAACTATCAAAAGTTTTGAGGATAAGGTTGTTTTCAATCTGCAGCAGGCTTCTAATAAATAGTCGACACAAGGAGGATAAAGTGAGAGCTCTATGTTGTCTCTGATGTTCCTTCACACTGCGCGGGAACAGTTTCTATCTCGTCCCATTTTACCGACTGGACGATGCACTCTCTTGAGGTTTAACGAGAGGCAACATTTTAAACATTGGTCCTATGACCAGCATTGTTTTCTGTCCCACACGCTAAACATCAGGTCCAACTCAAAAGCACCAGGCATGTGGAGCAGAACCAACAAGGTAGAAGAAGTGAATGGAGGGAGGCTGAAGTGTGTCTATCAGTGAAAACACCTTCATCATCGTCCTCCTCCTCCTGCGCTCCTCAGCCATTACTAATTGCTCCCAGCAGCCTCTTTGACAAATGACGGGTCAGTGACAGCGCTGTGCTTGAGGAGGCTTTCTCATTTTTATGTTGCCCCCGCCAACACAGTGGGAAGCGACAGAGAGGATGGAAAAAGCTGGTGTGTAGGGGGAGGAGCGCAGTTTTACATAAAAGCCAGCTGCACACGTTTCCTGCACGTACAACCCTGCCGAGGTCCAACACACCTACGAGCACATGCACGTACTTGCACACAAATGCACGGGCCTGAACTCTGCAAATAGGCAGGACTCATTTGAAAACATTTGAATAATTCAAAGCTTAGAGAGCCACAGACTAAAAGTTCACCCTAACCTTTAAAGTCTGGGAAAGTTTCAAGCGGCGCTGGGCAGCTGTGTGCAGCTGCTGCTCCTTACACTGTAGACAACAAACCAGCAGCTGCTTCAGGAAATCTGATGCTTCACTTGGTTACACTTCTG
The DNA here is from genome assembly GCA_963678695.2 of Diplodus puntazzo. Lineage (NCBI taxonomy): Eukaryota > Metazoa > Chordata > Actinopteri > Spariformes > Sparidae > Diplodus > Diplodus puntazzo. Next base: position 12,701,477 of record OZ023170.1, on the reverse strand, counting down.
AAACAAAGTCTTATCTTCTGTCTGTCTTCCAACAATGACGGTCTCACGTTTGACTATTAAGTCAGAGGTCAGTATGTGGTTAGCCTAGCTTAGCATAAAGACTAGAGGTAGAGGGAAACCACTAGCCTGACTGTCCAAGGTTCAGAAATACATCCACTAATACTTTTATTCAACACATCTTATTTCTTTTACTCTGTTAACAAAGATAAATTAATTAAATTCTGTGATTTTAGAACTGGAACCATTTCCTGACAAATAACGGATTATTTATCCATGTTTGTTGGCAGCCATGGTCAGTGAGCACAGGTCTGTCTCTAAGCACATCTGACAGCCTCGCTGTGATGACAACATTTGAGGAAGCTGCACAGTCACTCCTCTGACTGCCGTTCAACAAGAAAACGTTTCAGCAACGTGAATCCCTGTACGAGCACGAGAGTCTATGTTTGTGTAGGCCCACACAACAAGGAAACCCTGTAACCCTGTTTCCCCCTGCTTCCAGTCTTTATGCTAAGCTAGGTGCAACCTGTCAAATATAAAAGATATCAATCCTCTCAGCTCATTTTTTTTTACAAAATAAGCTTGTTAGGTTATTTAAATAACCTAGTTCTGTAACACATGTACAGTGTCGGACATCATTGACCAGCCATTAAAAATACACAATTTTTCTGTCTTTCTTTCTTTTTTAGATCATTTTCATTTTTAAATGTTATTCATTCAGAGAACTGTTCATATATATTTTAGGGGAATTTTGTGTCCCAACATGAAATGCTATTTTACAAAGTCTTCTCCACACTGTCAGGAATGTAATTGTGATTAGTAAGCACTACTTTTTTCAAAAACTACTTTTGGCCCAAAATGTGTCGATTTTAAATACATTCCATCTAAGAACATTAAAGTCTATGAAATATCCAATATCCAATCTCCTAGATTGCTTATGAAAACCAACGTACAGTTAAAGCACAGCAGGGAAACAGCCCTAACTTTTCCTCACTTCTCCTACTGAATACATAAAAACACATTTTTTTCTCTGCACTGAATTAAAGCTCACCCCTCATGTCAGGGATTAGCTGGCCACAGTAACATTAACCAGTGATTGTTAGGTTTACCTCCAAATCTGGTTCTAGATCATCGCCTGTGCCCAAATGCCAACAAATTATACAAAGATCTTGCCCTCAGTGTTCTCTAAGTACCTGATTGGGCATTATGTTAATTCTTCAAATGTAAAATGTTTACCTAGCATGTTAGCATTTTTTTTCTTTTTTTACCGTGAAACGTTGTTGACACCACACAGGGGCGCCGCCAGGGGGGGAAAGGTTAGGACGATTCCAAGGGCCCGGCACTGACAGGGGGCCCTTTGAGACATGGGCAACCTATACAAGGGCCCAACTAGATTTTTTTTCATGGGGCCCAAAATCCCTGGCGGCGCCCCTGACACCACAGAATAAACGACTCGCCACAACGATCACAATTCTTTGCATAATTTATTCAATAAAACTCAAATCATTCATATTAGCATTTGATACATTAATTAACATCATGGAGTTTTTTTTTTCACTATTTCAACATTAGCAGGCAGATTCTACAATCACCCTCCGCCACCAGTAATTCATAATTTAATGTGTAAATAATATATTAGCATCCTTCTCCAGTCACCCCTGAGTGCATCGCTAGGTAAGATACAGTAGTCTGTTAGTCTCACATTCACATACTGAACACTGATTTTTTTTTTTTACATTGATTCAAGTGTGGCGTCCACCGTCTACAAGGGGGAGAGGACGAGGTCAGTCTCAACGATGGTTCTTCTCAGTGACGAGTGACACAAATGCTCCATTGAGGTAGAAACATCGCTTCAACATCGTGATCTGATGACTCTCTGATGTTTGATTAGAAAAAGCGCTACCTGAACCTGAAATAATACAGTACTACACGGCTGAGCCTTAAAAGGAACATTTTGAGGAGCTTTAGAAAAAGCTTTAAAGTGCACCATAACAGCATGATTATCACAACCTCACCACATGCTCCTCATGTCACATATCTATCTAAAATATGATTTACAGCTCGAATCAGTTTTGTCTTGTGCAAGTGAATGCCTCGAAAAACACAAGGAAATGTGCAGAGAATAGAATACAGTGGTCATCATAAACATTTCTAACATCGACCAACATATTACCGACATTTCAAACGAGAAACAGCTCACAGTCGAAGATGTGACGGACCAACCAACAGCATGACAGATACACACGAAAACACGTAGAGAAAACACACACTTCTTCTGAGCGCTCGCTGTCAACGGTTCATCTTCAGCTTGCAAACTGACACCGGGGCAGAGGAATTATTTTCTATCTTTCTCTTTTTAAAACATCTTATTTCCCCTTTCGCTGTCAGAGAGGTCAGGCTCGGGTTCAAGTCGGTGTCTTGGACCCAGTTCCTCTGAGACGCTGTTTTTTTTTCAGTTCATTAAAGAGAACTGAAAATGCCCGCTGTTTTTTGTCAAAAACAAAGACATCGAGAAATGTTTTGGACCACATAATACCTTACATTCAAGCAAGAATTTGTCATAAAATTGTCTTTTCAGTTAGAATATTAGAATGTTTTGCACAACCCTTAACGGCGATTCTTTTGCATTATTTTTTGTGCGTTACTGATCAGGCTAATGCTACTCACTGGCTACCAAAAGGTTCAATTTGGTCGGCCAGATGTTTCTAGAGAATTTATTTTATTATTTAAAAATATATATATATATATATATATGTATGTATATATGTATATATATGTATATATGTATATATATATATATATATATATATATATATGTATATATATATGTATATATATATGTATATTACTTGGTTAATGCCACTAGACTCTTTCTTTGCCTCTACTCTCTGGGATCTACAAGAAAAGCACGACAAACATGGACATAAACAACTGGCACCGTCACAGAGAGAAAAAGAGAATGTCATAAAATTGAATTTAAAATTAACCAAAACCAGACCTGGCCCAGGTCCACGCAGCTTTACGCAACAAAATGGGGCCTGTCGGCTTTGGGTCATTTAGTAGAATTCTAGAAAGAAGAAACACCGAGGACGACAGGAAAACACATGTCTACATGGGGTGTTTCTAACATTTGTGCAGACATGACTGCCAACAATAAGGCTTCATGCAATTAAAAGTTGAACATAGACATGTGAAGTTTGCATTTCATCCACATGGTTAACTCTAATCCCGGTTTGTGCCTCTCATATATTATTATTACTATTACAATCGCAGACCTAAACATCCCTTGAAATGATAAGTATTCTATGATCTGTGAAAACACAGCAGCTCCTTACAAACGTTTAATGCTGTTTGAAAGAAAGTCCTGAAAATTACATGTTATATATATTTTTTATCTTTACATATAAACAAATAAAAAAATTTTTTTGGGGCACTTCGGGGCCCCCATACTGGAATCATTGAAGCTATACTGAAAATATCACCATACTTGAAAGGTGCAACCTGCTAAGAAAACTACTAAATTGATCTATCTGTCAAGTGCAAATCTGCCCAGGGAGTTCCTGGTGTGTAGTATAACTACAATATTGCCGTTATTTCATCTACCGCCTTTACAAACTATGGCTTTTGCCTCGAGGGGCCTCTGGTTTCATCGTCCTTTCATCGCTCCACACAAATCCAGAACACTTTTCATACTTACTAAAAAAAAACTAAAAAAAACAAAAAAAAACGATTTACATCACATTTAATCTGAACTAAAGCACTCAGTAGTGTCAGCAGTGTGAACATAATCTATGAGGAACTAGTCATCAGTGTAATGAAAATTCATACACAGCAGATGTATTCACGCACTACGAGAACATTAACCCAACAGTAGAGTTCAGAGATGTTTTAGTCCTTTGAGGTTACAAAGCGAGCATGGCTTCTCAATGACAGGGCGAGTTGTTTGAGCGGCCCCCTGAAAGTGCTCTGCTAAAAGCCTGATATGAGCTCTCAGTTATTTCTGTTGCGTCGTCAAGGCCGCCGCACTTCCTGCGGCAAGGGTCACTTAGAGAGAGAGGGGAAGGTACGGTTAACAAAGGTCAGAAAATAGGATTTGTTCAATGTTTAAACAAAGGGCTCAACTGTGGCTGCAGCACCGGCGTTTCAAAAGATTCAGTCAGAGGAAGAGGAAGTGCAAGAGGCGGAACTACTCGACAACAGACGACACATACGCCCACGCTGACATATTAAACCAACATTACCCAAGTGTTATATGGAACGTGTGTTCTTCCGGTTACCAAGATCTTTCCCCCCCCCCGTCCTGAAGTGTATAGTCCCTCGAGGTAGTTATTATCATCAGACATCCTGTTGGAACATGCTGGAGCAGCTCTGGGGAGAGAACTGGCAAGGTCTTTCAATATTCACTCAACCAGACAGCCACCCTGTGGTGAGCTCAGAACATAATCCTTTCATCTCTCCTTGTCCCCAATTTTCCCCCTCTGAAAGCTTGTAAAACGCTCCCGACGGGGGTGGAACATACGACGGACTTGAAATCGGAAGGGAAACATTGTTGGAGTTGTGCGCTTCTCTCGGTGACTTGGCTCTGTGCGCATGTGCAAATCTGTCTTCGCAGTCACGGACGATGAAGAAAGTCCTTTGTGATCAGTGACATTTCAGGTGTTTCTTGGGGTGATCCTTCACGAGCTGGTCTCTCTGGGGTCCGTAGATGCAGTTGGCACACCAGGAGAACCACACGATGATGGAGATGATGGTGGTCTGGAGGAGGAGCATCACCCCGTAGGTGGAAGCTATGGTTGGTCCGGGTAGGCGGGACATGGTGGCAGGGGGCAGCAGCAGGGTTGGGCTGAGGAGGATCGCCCTCACCTCAGCCTTGATCATGTGGAGTTCGTCTAGGATGGACAAAAAGGTGCAGCAGTGGAACCACTGGTGACTGTGCCCCCAGATGTCGAAGCGACCCGGGGCCAGCCGCTCGGGGAGCTTGCTGATGTTGAAGACGGCGGACACCAGAAGCCAGAGGCAGTGGCGGTAGAAGAAGTTGGCGGTGGTGGTGGACGCAACGAAGGAGGGGGAGGTGGCGGTGTAAGGCGACCTGGTGAGGAGGCGGTAGAAGACCGGCGTGGAAGAGACGAGGAACGGTAGGAGGAACACAAAGGTTCGGATGACGTACCGATACTTCCTCCACCTCTGGCGGGTATTGCAGCAAGACAAGACGCAAATGATCGCCACAAAACACGCGCACGGAATGTAGAAGGTCTCGAAGAAAACGCTGAACTCTGGGATTGCATAGGATGACGTAGGAACCCCTGAGGGTTCATTATTCTGGTCCACGTGGGAGCCATTGTGCCCTCTGGTCTCCACTATGCCCGCCTGGGGGTGGATGTAGTAGTAGTAAGCCAACGATGAGCCCACAGTGTAGGAGCTGATAGTGCCATAATCCACAAAGAAGCAGACTTCTCTTACCACCAGAGACATGGAGTTGAGCAGGTGGGCCATGCTGCTCGCCATCAGCAGACAGAACACGCCGATATAGTAGTTCCACAGTGGGTAGAAGAATGGGGCGTCACCCTGTGGAGCGCCTTCCCAGCCAAACACCTCCACAAAATAGTAGGAAAAAATGAAAACCGGGAGGAAGTGCGTCCAGAAGTTTCCCGTTTCATTAGTGGGCCGGAACGCTGACAGCAAGCACTCCCTCAGGCTGTAGTTGGGGAAGCGGTAGCCGGTCAGGATGAAGTTCTCTATGACCCGAGGCGGCACGTCCGTATGCCTCAGCAGAGGCAACTGCTGGCCGCAGTTCAGAAGCATGGCAGCGACAGTTTGCGCTGCTGACGGTCCGGGGAAGTCTCTTGTGGGATCCGACTCTTCAGTTTTTATTGCTTGGCTGTTGACTTTATTGCCGGTCACGGTAAAAACTAGTGATTACAAACAGACAATCTTATGCTCATGAGTAGATAAGGCATCTGCGGGCTGAATTCACTTTGGAAAGACCTTTCAGCCCAGCTCTTCTATGGACCTTTGAACCCAGCTCCACTCAGCCTTGTTGTGAGCTGTGTGTGTACTAATCCACAGAGCAGGGCTGCTGGACATTCGGTGTACTGAGAGAGTCCAGTCTCTCGAAGCCCGAGGCCACTTGCAGGATTTGATTTTCCTTTTTGGTTTCCTCCCGACCCAAAAGGTCAGCGACACATCCACCACACAGCGCCTTCCATCCAAAGTTGCTCCTGTTCCCTCACTCTGCATAGGACACGGGCCCCAGGGACGTTCCTCTTTGTTCAGTCATATGCACATTCACGTGTCTTGTTACACACGGCGCTGTAGCAGCACATCAAAAACGAAGGTCACTTGTTACAATGTTAGGAGGTCTAACAGGACGTCAGTTGATGTCTCATGTATCCATACAGCGGAGCGTCCATTAAGCTATTTAGGTCATCCTGGCGTTGAGCACTATATCAGGCTGCTGCTCCTCCTGTCGTCCCAGGTCCATCAGCCCCGTATCCACGTCCCACTTTCAATTCATCCGCTGCCCATTCCGTTACAATGCAGGGGCTCTGCGGAGGAGAATAAAACCCCGGGCTTCTGGAGAAAAAAAAAACAAAACGTTGTATCAGTCCTTTAACACAAGGTCACGAACGAAAAACGCCATTTTCTGACCGGGAGCTACAGCACATAGGGTCAGCTGCTGCCGAGCCGTCAGTCTTATGTCCTGTGCTGCTGGGCCAGCCGGCATTTCAACGACATACACTGAGGAGGACGGCGCCGTGACAGGTAGCGTCAAGTTACACGCGCCCTCATAACAGGACTTCCGGTTGAGAGTTTCAAGCTAAAACGCAAAGTATTTATTTATTTATCTATTGAAGGATCAGTATCAGTTTTATTGTTATGGCTCATATTGCTGCTTCAACGTTACTTATTAGCTAAATGGAGTGTCAGTTAACTTAGTTAACTTAATTAGCTAGAACAATTAATTAGAAAAAAGTAGTTCCAACATGAAGGTTCTCACAACAAGGTCTGTCTTACGTGTAAGAGACAAAACAGAGAAATGGAGTCAGGTTTGGGAGCAACTAGGACGACTCATAAAGTCACTTATGCAAACATATTTGAGGAAATTTCCAATATATGGTACATGTATCTGATACATGTTTAACATACCAGAAAGCATCCAGGTATAGTCATTTCTGTGTTATTAGCTTTTTATAACCTACAGTAAAATCTCCAAATCGCCTCAGGAAAAATAGCGCGGTTGCTTCAAATTGGTGATGTTAACATTCAAACTGAATTTACATTCTGAATAGTGAGCGCAAACATTTTTTGAAAACTTTGGTTTCTCTTTTTAGTGAGTGATGGAAATAATCAAACCAGCAGGACAATGTGTATTTATAGTGTGCCATATGTTGTAGTAAGCTAATAGCATTGTGTAATGTACAGTGAAGGTCTACACAGAGTAATGTCCAAATAATTTTTTTTCATGCATTCTGTATTGTTACACTGGAAGGTTTTTTTAAAAAAAATAATGTAAATAATGTAAAATAAAAGTCAGTCAGTTAGTTAGTCAGGCCCTTGAAACAAATTGGACTTTGACAAGACAGAAAGAAAGAAAGAAAGAAAGAAAGAAAGAAAGAAAGAAAGAAAGAAAGAAAGAAAGAAAGAAAGAAAGCTGGCACTTTTATTTTGATGGCGAATTCACTTAATTTCCGGTCGCGTTCTAGCTAAGCGCGTGCATCGCAGCAGTTTGACGCAGACGCAGATGCGGAGCCCGCAGATGAGATCTGACACTCTTCAGTCTCCTTTCCGTCTGCGCGGGTCTGCGTTAGTCACGCTCATTGAGAAAACCAAATGAATGTTAAGGAACAGGTGGAGTAAAGCCGTGCTAGGCCGTGCCGTGCCGTGCCATGCTAACGGTCTTTCTCTTATCTGTTTAAAATGCACACTCCGTCCTGTTGAGTAATCCTGCCAGAGCACCTCTCTGTGCTCCCCCTCCCTCCTCGTCTGTTTCCAGTGCAAACTGCCTCCTTGGACACACAGTGTCCATGATATGCGACAGTAGCAACACAAACAGAAGTATTTGACATTTTGACTAAATCCTGTCGTCACTGTCCTGTTGTGTTACGTCACAACCCTGCAGGCTCTTTGTCTATGGAGCCTGTTGAAAGGCTTGTTAGTTCACTGTACCGTAAAGAAGTAGCCTGGAGACCTGGTTTTCCTCTGAGAACTGCTTGTTAATTCTGCCATGGAAAATACCTACCTTTGGGTTTGTATTATTAGTTCATTTATAATGTAAATATTACAATTCTGACTTAAAATGTCCGTGTCAATTTCCCTCTGAGAAGCTTAATTGTGCTTTTAATGTCTTGGTTTGTTTTGAATCATTATTTTTTTATATTGCAAAATTAGCACATCGCATTCAAAATAACAGTACATTTTACAGTTTCAGCCAGGGTTTTCATACCATTTCCCTGTGTATGGATTAATGCTGTATATAGAGTGTATGCTGGGTGTACAATCAAGACTTATTCGGAAGTCTCTGCACGGCTGCTTGTTACAACATCACACACCGAAGAGACAAAGTGTCTCTCCCTCTATCATGTCCTGTAAATCAGTCAAGCCCATCCGTCTTCCCGTTCACCCTCCAGCAGAGACTCTTGTGGCCAGATGTCAGGAAGTCTTTGAACCAGCAATTTTGGCAGGGTGGGGTGGAGGTGGCGGGCGTGGAGTGGCTACTTTCCAAATTCTCCTGAGGTATGAGAAACAGGCCACACTGGAGAGCGAAGCAGCCGGGGAGAGAGCAACAGCATGCCTCTTTAATTAGCGATTGACAGGCACTCAGGATTTAATGGATGCGGAGGCCACGCCTGTGGCTGGTTATCGTGACATATGATGCCGGGTAGATTTATACCACAGAGCCTTTAGAAAGACTGACGTGATGGACAGAAATATTATATTCATCAGAACTATATCTGAACGTCTTCATTACATTCTTTTTAAATCTAGCTACTGACATTCTAAACATTCTGGTTGACCATTTGATTCAAGGATTTATTCATTTCTTTCTTCAAACCTTGAAAACCTCTCAGGAGCATCTTTGGTTCAACCCTACAGGGACAATACATGCCAAAATCAAAAAAATGTATTTTCCCTCTTACCTGGAGTGTTATTAATCCACCTAGATTACAATCCCTGTATGTATCGCCGCTGCTGGCTGTTTTTTATACAAACCAAGCAAAATCACACCTTATACAGTCTCTACACCTGACCCAAACTCTTAGCTCATGAGCTTATGTAACAACACATGACAGTGGAGTGCACAGTAGCCTGTCCCTCCTCCATCTGTACACCTTACAGTGCTGGTTTTGTGTCCAGTACTTTCAGCTATTCATGATTGCAAAAAGCCTGTACTCCATTTTGAAATGCAGAAACAAACACAGGGGCCATCTGCATGTGTAAACAAGACAAAGACTCGTCACAGCCACAACAAATATGCAGCAAGTAATCCACTTGACTGGTCTTGTTTTGCAGAGGCTCTACTTCTAAAGGAAAATTAAGAAGGAAAAAAAAAATCCCATGCCAAGTTCTAGTCAAGCAGTAGAAAAAATCCTGACAATGGAAACATCACAGCGGGCGACTACAACCACCCAGAACATCCCTGGTACCATCTACAGAGCATCAGTGACATCGGTGAAGTGAGATGTCTGCACAGAGCCCAAAGATACTAAAAGACAACAGCCACCCAGCCACAGTGTGTTCATCCTGCTGCCATCTGACAACAGATACAGAAATATCTGCTGCTGTACCACCAGACTACACAGCAGCTTCACTCCTCAGACTGTGAGACTCATCAACTCATCCTCAACAGTCCACCATGAGGAGATTGATTGTTTTGACTTCATTATTGTTTGTCTGTGTGCAGCGCAGGGAACTACAACAGAAATGCCGTCTTTTGTTGCAGAATGACAGTTACATTCATCTTAAAAAAAGATTGAATGACAGTATTGCATTTTCGTTCTTCTTCTCTCCTTCTCCTGAGCAGCTGCCTTTCTTTCTCTCCCTGGAGGTTGCGTGGAGGCTTGTGCGTGAGGTGGGCGATGAAGCCAGCGGGGGATGACGGAGAGCATTCAGGTACTAAGAACTGCAGTGCTGCAAGAACATGTCCGAACAGCAACCGATGAGTCATGGAGATTATAACATGGTAAACAGTTCTTAACGTCTATTTAGATTCAGCATCAGAACAATGCTCACAAAATACAAATGCATCAGTACTTCTATGGAAAAGATGTGCCACCCCTGAGGGTAAACAGGCTAAGATGTATTGAGCAAAGATGAATGAACTTGTCGATGTATTAAAGCATAATTAATTCAAACAAAAAATAAAGTGCGTCCCTCAATACAAAAATAAAGGCTGTTATAGGGCTTAAAAGGCAGGCCTGTGGCTGCTTAGTCTGCAGATAAAACACTGACACAGGCAATTCACATTTGGCCTACCTCCTTCTTGTCGATTGAAACACAGTCAGTTAACCTTCTTTTGCTCACTACGGCCTTGTTTACAGCGAGCTTTAAAGTGTGGGCCATGCAGCCAAAGTGCAACTCCACAGTCATCCGTAGCCTTGGACATACTGCGAGCATTGTCCCGGTGTACAGCGTGGACCCTTCTCCTTTGTAATGTTCCACTGATTTGACAATATTTCAAAAGCCTCACATTGATATCGAAATCCTGTGTGTGCAAAAATGTTTGTTTTGTGTTTCATGAGTGTTGAACAATCTGCAGCTACAACCTGAATATTAGGCGAAACCAAGAAGAGATGCAATGTTGACTAAATCCATATCCGACACACTGACATAGCCGCTTTTACAGCTTATTTCCAACACGCTACAAACACATCTGATGCAGAGCTATTTAGGTGTTAGCCTAAAATATTGATAAGTTAACATACAAAGATTAAAGTGAGGGATGGTCATTTATCTTAGAGGCATTTGTGTTGTATTTGTTGACTACATCTTAACATCCTGATGGCTATCCTGTGCTGGTGGCTGTGTAATAAACATTTAACAAAGTTTTTTTTTTTATCTAAGTGTTTATTCGAATAAAATGTTAAGCAAGCTTTTTTAACGTGGCAAGCTAACTGGTAGCACACATTTGATGTTTCAGAAGGAGCAGCTCTGGGGGACGTCCTTTAAGGGAGGAGGTGGAAATTTTTGCGGTTGTATATTTTGAAAATTCAGCTCGTTAACCTGCTCCTGCCATCTCTACAATCATACCGACCCCAGCATTAACTGTGAAGTTCTCCAGAAATTGATCCGAGTCCAGACAGCAGCTTGTAAAGAGCACATTAACCAGACAGCAGCCCACAGCCATTGGAGCTATTTAATAACTGGGATCAGATAGAATATAAATGTCACAGAAGAAGGCTGGAACCCTCCAAGACTGACGAGGACACAATGTGTAATCCACTCAAATCCATTGTTCTAGTAAAGAGGGCAGTCCTCTTTCTAAACCAGCGTGTTCAGACTATTGTGAGATGAAAGTTACCACAGCAATGCTGATGCGGTTCAACTAACCGAAGAGTCCGCTGAGGTAATGGTTCAACATTGCTGGATATAATTTGCTCTGCTCCCGAGTAGATAGGCATCAATCTCATGTCTCCGTGTTAAGTCGCCTGCGTAGCTGGAACCAATATGTAGCTAGCGTAGCTTAGCATAAAGACTAGAACCAGGGGGGAAACAACACACTGATCATCCGCTCTAAAGCTCAACATCCTGTTTGTTCAGCCAGTGTCTGGAACACTTTATTTGTGAACAGTTCAGCAATGGACCAAGCCCTTTGTGTATGTTAGCACAGGTGTTAGTATGTTCCCCACTTTGTATGTGACCGGGGAACATAGGACCATTTTTTTGAAAAAGGGTCCTATGGGTTAGGGTTAGCTAACCCTTAATGAACAAACCGGGGAACATAGGACCTTTTTTGGGAAAAACGGGAAACATAGGACCTTTTTTTAAAAAAAGGGTCCTATGTTCCCCGATCGGGGACACACACAAACACACACACACACACACACACTGAGTGGGGATCATAAAACAGTAGATAGACAATGGCTGTCTCTTGGAGGAAGGGACACTCAGGACGACGGGCATGCCAGCAGCTCTGTACTTACAGACAGTGGTGCTGAAATGCTGCGCTTGGCGTATCAGGAGTATCAGGCTGATTCGACCCTGACCGGCCCCCTCCTGACAATCAGAGGAGAATTCTGGGCGGAGAGCTTGGTCGGTCCCAAACATTGGCCCAGATTGTCTGATAATGTGAGGGGTGTACAGATCCGGTCTTAAACCTCCCAAACTGCTCTGTACTCTTTGGGGCCGCCCCACTAAATAAGAAAAAAAAACCTGTTTCATACAAACGTGTTCGATCGTGGCTGTCCAAGGTTTTGAATCCTACATTTTTAGGATTCAAAATCTGGACGACAACATTTGTTATCGTGTCACAAAAGGCCAAAGAGGTCTCAACTGAGTTCCTGTATACATGTACTATATCAGGACACATATAATATCTATGATACTGCCATATGCAATTGCATGTACTGTCAAAAAGGATGTAAAGAATTGGCCACCAGGTGAATTAAAACTCCTTTCACTTTCGTCCGCTGCGGCATGTTTGCCTTTACAGGAAGAGACGTTGCACACAGACAGACAGGCATCTGCAGACAGAGGAAGGGAAAACACGTCTAAGGAGTCGAGCACAAGCGGAGGAAGGAACTGAGATAAGGGTGGAGAGAAGCGCTGATATGAAACACTGATGCTGTGCAAAAGTAGAAAAAGTGGGGGAGGGTTTTTCTAACAGAACAAAGCATGAGGCAGGCACGTGGGAAACAATGTGGAAATAGCAAACATTTCGCAAGAGAGATAGACCTGTTGTAGCTCACCTGCCATTGTTTTACAGTTACACTACCTGAAGACAATGCTAATGTAAGCAGTAGAGCCTGAGAATGACCTACAGGAAGTCGGCAGGCGGCAAACTGATTGAAATGGAGAAGGCATTTTCCCACATTTTCGTTAATTTCCCAGGGAATAATGCATGGATCTGGGAGACAAATATCAGCTGTATTTAGGTGACTGGTGAATACAGTGTGATGCAGATCCAAACAATAATCTGGATCTGTTGGATGTAATTCTGTTTTATTTGATATTGTGGCTGTATCGGCTCTACTGAGTGATGAAGGACACCGATCAGGCATAACATTGTGACCACCTGCCTAATATTGTGATGGTTCCCCTTCCAAAACAGCACCTGTCAAGACATGAACTTAAGACCTCTGAGCATCAGGGCGTTTTATGGTTGGGGGGGACGGGCCTCCATGGATCACACCTGCTCCAGCACGTTTACAGATGCTCGATCAGATTGGGGATCTGGGGAATTTGGAGGCCCGGCCAACACATTGGGCTCTTTACTCGAACAGTTCCTGAGCAGTGTTTGTGGTGTGTCAGGGAACATTGTCCTGCTGGGGGGCCACTACCATTGGGTAGTGTTGTTGTGATGAGGGGGTGTTCTTGGTCCACAACAGTGTTTGGATGGGTGATGCATGTCAAGTGGCATTCACATGAATGCCAACACTCAAGGTTTCCCAGCAGAACATTGCATTGTGATGAGATGATCATTGTTATTCACGTCACCTGTCAGTGGTTTTAATGTTGTGGCTGATGGATGTATATTCAGTGGGTATTTATTTATGCTTTTCCTAATGCAGTGTATTTTATTCATTCATCTTCTATTGCATTATGTCCTATTGTAATATCATTGGGATTTCAATACATTCTACCACATACTGAATATGTTATGTTTTACTGTAGGTAATCTGGAGGAATTCAGGTGAAGTGAAACATACATATGCTGCTTCCCGTATTGTACCAAAAACCAAAAAAACGAAATGAGACTGTGCTATAAACAAACTTCAACGAAAACCAAACGACTAACAAACCGAACTGAGACACACAGGGAGCAACATCAATTTTTTTTATTCTGTTCACAAAGTCACTCTTTGGATGAATGTCAATTTGCCAATTTGCCAAAAACAAACATGGAAAAATGATGTCAAGAAAAACACACACACACACACACACATACACACTGAAGAAGTGAAAAGCCTCAACACTGAGGTGTACAGACAACCTACGCGCACAGATCAGTACTTGCTGTTGGACTCTCATTACCCACTGGAGCACAAGCTGGGTCATCAGAAATGTAATCCATCAGACTGTGCCCACTAAGAAAGAGGGGAAGGAGAAGGAACATAAGCACATCATGGGGGCACTTCCCTTACCAAACCTGTGGCTACCAAAACTGGACATTTGTCAAAACCTCTAAAAGATCCAGAGCAGACAGAGAGGAAGAGATGAGAACAACATCTTCTTTCCTTATGTCGCAGGAACATCTAAGAACCTCAGGAGGATCTTCAGTAAAGTTCAAATCCAAGTTCACTTCAAACCTACCAACACGCTGTGGTAGAAACTTGTCCATCCTCAGGACAAAACACCCAGGTATAAACAGAGTGATGTAGTTTATGCTGTACAGTGCAGCCAGGACTGCACAGATTTGTACATTGGGGAGACAAAACAACCTCCCCATAAACAAATGGCACAACACAGGAGGGCCAACTCCTCAGGTCAAGACTTTACCGTCCACTCACATCTGAAGGAGACAAATCATTCCTTTGAGGACAGCAATGTAAACATCTTGGCCAGAGAAGACAGATAGTTTGAAAGAGGAGAAAAGGAATCTATCTATGTCAAACCGGAGACACAAACCAATGTTTTATAAGACACTTTAATAAAGCCGTTTTCAGTTATCATTAAGGTAAAGAAACCAAGACCATCAATCTCTTTATATTTCATTTATTCTCGTCTTCCTGCACAGACTGTGAGTAAATCAAACTGAAACTCACAGCTGATGATGTAGCTGATCTTCTCTGCAGCAGCAGCACCTGATCCTCATGTTGTCACAGGTTGGAAACCACTGGCGCCACCTGCTGACATTAATACATGACTGCAGCTCAGAAGGTTTTAATTTACTGTCATGATGGGTGACATAACAAGCAGAGATACTTTATCATTCAGCTATTTATTACACAGCACCTTTATTATATAGACCTTTATCTTTAACATCGGCGTTTCTTCCAAGCACACATTCAGAAACAAAATGACAATCAGTAACAGACAGGAAATAACAAAATGACAAACACAAATCAAACAGCAGCACTTCATATCAGTTCAAACTGCACATTACAACAAGAAAAGGTTTAAGCTCCACGAGAAAAAGTTAAATCTGTTTATAAAATCTGGACAGACTATCAAAACTGAAGGATTTAAAAGAATCTTAATAAAAAAAACAGAAAGTTAAATAACAAAACACAGGTAACCCAAAGTGCATATAGAGGGATCGTAAATCACAATATTAAACAAAAATACCTCTTCACAAATGTTTCTAATGTTTTCATTGGTTCACAGTTCTTCATTTCATTTAATGATTTAACTTGTGTCATTTCTGTTTTGAACTGCTGAATGTTCTCTGCTCTAAAGTTCACCTGATCCTGATCCTGCTCTAAAGTTCACCTGATCCTTCTTTACATCCTGCAGTAGGCCAGTACAGGATATACAGGATATACTGTCAATGTTTATGTCATATCTTATTAATCAGATAGGCAACAACATAAAATGCACAGAGTTACACATGCTGTACAAGGTCGACATGTTTTTACGCATTATTTCAGTAAAGTGAACACAGAGCAGATTTCAGATCTGTCTAATAAGTGACAGAGTTTGATGAGACGTCCTGTCAAAATAATGGAAAACAAAGGTGAAGAACAACGTTCAACGGTCAACTCGATCATTGTTTATCTTCTCTGAATCTTATCATGGACACTTACTGAACAACATCAAGGCAGGATGTGTTTTAACGGTCTGCTACATTGATCAAACTGTTCACACTGATCCTGATAAGTTGTAACTTTTCTTAAAGCCTCCACTGGACTTTGGTTCTTAGACAAGACAGTGAATACATAAAGGCGATGAAGAAACCAGACAACGGCCACTGCTGCTGTCAGTCCCAGTACACAGTAGAGGAAGATCATTCCCGGACTGACCCTATTGGGTCTCTCAGGTTCAGGCCAATCCCTCGCTGCTGTAAAAAGACCAAACAACAGAACAGCTGAAGTTGTGACATATTTCTCAGATACTGTGAGAATGAAGAGAAGGATTGTGGATTGGGGTCGTCCTCAATACTTTTCTTCAGGTTCTTACTGATCCAAAAAATCTGCTGAATTGAACCTGTTAATAAAGTTCTCAACCAACTTACCAGAGACGTTGAGACGACATTCACCAAAGTCCACACCATAGTTTGTGCTCACATCACACAGGTACAAGCCTGAGTCCTCAGTCCTGAGTCTGGACACATGAAGTCTGAGTCGTCTGTCTCTGAGGACGTCTTTGTCCCACTGGACTCGTCCTACAAACTGTTGATCCCGAGACTCTGGGACCACAACACCTCCACGTAGTTCAAACAGGACTGAGACTTTGTGATCAGTTTTCATCTCACAGAAGACAAAAAGGGAATTGAGGGAAGTGTCAGTTGTTGTTGTGAACGTCCAATCCAGTGTGATGTTGTGTTTCTCCTCTGCCTGATAGGAGGTCTGTGTCACATTCACTACAAATGTTCCTGTTGAGGAGACAGAGAGGGAAAGTGAGGAGCAGACACACTGACAGCTTTAGCATGGCAGCCTTTAAACTCCATCTACATGTTTCTGTGGACAGTTTAGTGACGTCTCAGAGCTGCAGAGGCTCATCACATCAACTGTTTGCTCACATGTTAGCGACTTGAACTGATTGATTGAATCACAGTGTAATAAAGTGAAGCTGTAAACTAACCACAGACACAGTTGAGGCTGATGAGCAGCAGGATCCTGCAGATCATCTTCTCCCTGTGAGAGGAGACAGAGGTGAAGAGTCATGTGATCACAGTTCAGTCCTCACATGTAACACAACCAACATCTACAGTCTGTCTTTAGTCTTTACAATACTCCTTTGTCTTTATTATCCTGTTCATTACACACAAGGACTTCCTGACTGGACACAGTCTTGATGCTAATGCTAAGCTGCTGTATTGCGCTTCTTACACAAGATGGCGTCAGTGGTTAAACTGTGAAGGTGAAGAGTTCATCAGCAGCTGTGTGGTTCAACAAATTAAATGGAGAAAACAGGAAATCATTTAACTTCACAATAAAAACACTTTTCTGTTTCTTGTGTTTTTCACAATAAAAACACATAAAATGCCCCCAAAATATATGGACAACCCGGGAAGCAACAATGGCTACAACGAGTGGTGATGGAGAACAGAAATATACACCACAGTTTGTTGCATATGTGTGCGATGGTGACCACATGAATTTCCCACTTGTGTGATAATAAAGTTTACCTTGCATCACATCACTGTCACACAGCACATCAGGAGCTCACTGTTTGACTAAATATTGATGAATGAATGTGTTTAACTGTGTAGATCCTGCACCTTATGTTTCACTTACCTCAGCATTTTATTTACCTCAGTATTTTATCTTATTTTATAACCGCTTAAGCATTTTATTGTATGAAGTACTTTATTGCTTTTGCATATTGTATATAGTGCTTTGCTGTTTGTTATTGTTTCAATGATGGCCCTTATATTTTGATTGTACTTGTATTTGAATGCATCTGCTGCTATGAGGACCTTACAGGAATTCACCGATGTAGATATAAGGTAGGGGTGGGCGGATCGATCCAAATATCGATAGTATCGATACCAAGGTGAGTATTGGTATCGGATCGATACTAGCCTGATGAGATCGATATTTCTGTTGTAGTTTCTCTTCTGTAAGTTCAGTAAATCACTTGTATTCTTCACAGAGTGTGGGTGATTGCAGCGTCTCTCTCTCAGTCCTTATGTGCAGCGCTCCTCTCCACCTCTCTCACTCCGCTCACTCAGGTTCATTCTGAAGTATGATTACGGCAGAATACAATATAATAGCCCTTTTGTGTATCTGTTGAAAGAACATTAGTATTCCTATTTAGGCTACATGCAGATAGGTTATAGATTAAATTATGTTAAATATTATTTTCTTATTTGGCTAAAATCTCTGTCCTGTGTTTTATCATAATCATGATCAGCTAATTAAAGGCAAAAGTACAAAAACCCTCAATGATCAAGAATTTTCAAGTAAAAAGTATTGGTATCAGCATCGTTATCGGCAATACTGGCCCTGTAATGACTTGGTATTGGATCGATACCAAAATATCGCCCACCCCTAATATAAGGTAGAGGTAACTATCATCACTCACTTTGGTTAGTTTCATCAATATAATCTAAACAGACACAAGCTTAATGCAACTGAAAGTTAAATTTAACATATAACCCCCTGATCACAATTCACAGATTCAGCTCAGTTATAAATAAAATTTTACTTACGCAAGGAAACTGTTGAGCAGTTAATGTCTGTTTCAGCTTGAGGATCAATGCCAAACAGTGCTTTGCACTGAATACCTCAAGAAAGTAAGTGTTGGCAACAGTGAACACATCACCTACATTTCCTATTCTCCCCATATAAACTCATTTCAACCTCCTCTGCTTTTGTGAACTTGGTCACCATCTGACTGTGTCATGGTGTTCCCCCAGTCAGTTGTTTAAGTTGTTTAATAAACATTTAAATATTTAAACATTTATTCTCTTGTATTGCCAGTATTTGTGTGTGAAGCATCACAATTAAACCACAATGACAGCTGCACATTTTTATCTTCTCTCCACAGAACACAGTGCATGATGGGAAACACTTGAATTTTCCACTGATTGAAAGAAAAGCAGCTTATATTAGTTACTATTACAGTTTTTCTCAATTGCTAAAACACTAAAACCCATTGGCTGAACAAGGTTTGCAGTTGCCTGAACTCATTTAGTTTATTGTGCAGCCTGTTGATAGAAGTGAAGGTTTTTCGTTTGAAGCAACTTTTTTGATTGAAGCAATGTTGTTTTGTGTTTGGGCCATATTATGGGTAGGACATTTGTGTCTTAATAATTCAATCAAAAATAATAATAATGATTTACTTCTATCGAAGAAAACATTTTGAATCAAAGAAAAACAGTGTTCAAATGCATTTTTTTGAGTCTCAACTACATTTTAGCATTCAAACACTTTTTTCTTTGATTGAAAAGGGTTTTTTGATTGAACCAGCAGTTATTACAATATGGGATTGTGCAAAATAATCACAGATGCTGCTCAATTAAAATCAACAGTGTTTATAAAGGCTTTCCTCCGCAACACAAACCATCCACTTTAACAAAACAACAGTTTACTTCAACAACTAGTAACATCAAAACATAAGCAAGCCAAACATGTAACTGGGTGGAGGCGTGTGTGTGTGTGTGTGTGTCGCAGAAAGTTAGGAAATTAGTGGACGTGACTTAGGAAGAGAGACTACAGGAAACTCTGGACGTGACTTTGTATCACGCGAGAACGCGAGTTCTGAGGTGATGAATTCAAATTCCCGGATTCAAATACCTGGACTTCAAAAATGGCGGCAGTGACTGTATCGACCAAAGGTGATCACTACATGTGTGCGTGAGGTTTAAACAAAGGCGGTGGATACATATATTATTATATATATTATATATATATGTATGTGTGTGTGTATATATATATATATATATATATATATATATATATATATATATATATATATATATATATATATATATATAAAAATATATATATATATATATATTATGTGGAAATATACAGGCAGCTTACTGCTAATGTGGTACACCCTGTGAGGATATTAAGTCACTTTTGTTTATTCCTATAATTCAGTGTTTTATGTTATTTCAAATCTTATTGTGAAAGACAATGTTGATGTAGGGGGAATGAAAGATCAGGTGGGTGCCAGCAGTATAGCGCCGCAGCGCCACTGTTCCACCGTCTGTGGAGAACCCTGCATTTAATTGCCCGTGCATGTTGAGATAATTAATCCCCACTCACAGCAGCATGAAACGTGGTTCATCTATTGATGATGACAGATGTTAGCTATTTCTAGAAGTGTTAAAAATTACCCTGGCCGTAGCCTTTAATGTACAAACTGTTTGACCATGTTTTTACCTTGAGTTTTGCGTCTTGTGTTTCAGACAAGTGCAGTTTTAATGGCTTTTGTGTGTTTGAAGAGAGATTACTCCAGCTCTGATTCTGAAACCACTGCATCTTCAGCTGACTTTTCTGAGGAGAAAAGGCAAAAGAAGAAAAGGGGGAAAGGAAGACATTTTCCCCAAAGAGGTATGTGCCCTTTCTTGCAAGTCTTACTCAAGGCTGCTGTGGTACTTGAACCTTATGTACAACAGTGATAATGAATAATTTCATTATTTGTGTTGTACTTTGGAGTGTGTGTCTGTGTGTTAGTGGGCAAGGGACTATCTAAGAAGTTATCCATAAGATATGCTACACATACTTCTTAAGCTACTGAAAAGTAAACCTTTTGACTTTTGTAACCAAATCTAGGACAGCAATTTTCGTTGCTATTTAGCCTTTTGGAGATTGAATTTGTCCTATGTGAAATGTCTTATTTTGTAGTTAAGGAAGTCCAGCAACGATGTGTTGCTGAGATACTTTAAGAAATGCAGAAGCTTGAAGTGGACTGCCAAGCACTACAGCATTGATGTAGGAACTATATCAAACACCGCAGTAATTGCCCCAGATCTGGTCCTACCACCCCAGGGAGAGAGCCAGACACTAATTGCCTATGCAACTATTGTGAAGGCATTTATTACTGGACTGCCCGAGGTGAAGGACACCATAGAAAAAATGAAAAAGGATAGATTGTTGCTCCCTGTTTGAGGACTTGGTGTTGTTGTTGTTGTTATTGCAGGGCAATGGTCGAACAGTTAGAAGGTCTTCACTTTATTTTACAGTACAGTTCTGTTGTTATATGCCACTAATTACCTCCTACGTAGGCCTAATAACACTGTAATAATGGTCTAACAGTGTTTTAGACTTTTTTAGACTTTAGACATTTATTTATCCCACATCGGGGAAATTTACTTGTCACAGTAGCAGCTGGACAGACATACAGTAAGTACAGGGCTTAGAATGCTAAAGAAATACTTAAAAAAAGATTTGAATAAGAGAGAAAAGATAAAATAAATAAAATGAAATAAAATATAAAAAGGACAATACGTTATGTGCATTGTATGTACAGGAGGCAAAATGTGCATTATATACATTTAAATAAAAGTGTTGCTTTGTTGAGGTTGGGTGCATAAATAAACAGTGTATAAATACAGTGTTTACAAATAAACAGACTCAGTGTATTAATATGAATATGTATATATACAAAATATAAAATAGTATTAATGCACAGGGTAATTGCACCCGATGGCGGAGGTAGAAGTGTAAAATACTGCAAGACAAGTCGGTGCTTATGGTGCTACATTAAGAGTTATTGGTGTTGAACAGTCTTACAGCAGTTGGAATGAACGACCTGCGTGCCTGGGTGAGGCAGTCTGTTGCTGAAGGAGCTGCTTAAAGCCCCCACAGTCTCATGTAGGGGGAGGGGTTGTCCCTGATTGATGTCAGCTTGGCTAACATCCTCCTCTCACCCACTTCCTCAATGGAGTCCAGAGGACAGTCCAAGACTGAGCCAGCCCTTCTGACCAGCTTGTTGAGTCTCTTCCTGTCCCTCTCTGAGCTTCCACAGCCCCAGCAGACCACAGCGTAGAAGATCGCTGATGCTACCACAGAGTCATAAAAAGTTTTTACAGTGACCTGCACACACAAAAGGACCTCAGTCTCCTCAGCACCTAAGTAGGCCTAATAACACTGTAATAACGGTCTAACAGAGAGAAGGTCTTCACTTTATTTTACAGTACAGTTCTGTGGTAATGTGTCACAAATTACCCTGTAAGTGAGTATAATAAGACTGCAATAAGGGTCTAACAGTGGGAAATAAAGATAAATGTCCTGGCAGCTTCAGTAGCTGGTCTAATGTTACTGGGGTTGGATAGTGACGTGGCTTTAAATGGTCTGATGTATTAACTAAGGGAGTAGAGTTTCGAGGGAGCCACCTACAAACTCCACAAGACTCCAGAGAACATCAAGGGTTAGCAGGGACGTGTGTAGTAGCGACCAAATGTGAACCGATATGGTTTGACTTTAGTTAAGGTACTGTTTTCTTCTAATGATCAATAAATGACTCTGTAAGAAAGTGAAACTATGTTAAATAAAACTCAAATAAATGTATTTTACTCTGAACTCTGTGTGTTTTGTCCGACTATCATAAAGGCCATGCCCAATATTATATGTACATTAGTCTAATTAAGCTATAGGCCGATTTTGGTAGCATTATATTATATATATTATGTATAATTTGGTAATGAGGGTAGAATAGGTCTAACTGGCGTATTTTGTATATGATATGAATTTTTGTGTGATTTCTAATTAGATTAAGATCTTGTAAAATGGCGTCTAACAGTGTATTAGGATCTCCAGTTTGGTTTAATTACAGTATAATTTGATATCAGAGTGTCTAAGTATAGTAGGCTATATTTTAATTAATAAGACTGTGTATGCAGTTTCTGATTACAGCATAATTTGGGTAGGCTATAAGGTGTCTAACTACGGTATAATTTCCTTGTTCAAAGAGTATTGTTTTGTCCAATTTGATACAAAGTAATGCTTTTTATGTCTTGTTAGCGTATTGTGTAGTTTGATACAAAGTAAAGCTTGTTACGTCTTATTACCGTATTGTTTTGTGTAATTTGATACAAAGTACGGCCCTTTACATCTTATTAATGTACTTAAAATAAAGTGCGACCCATATTTCTTCCTCTTCTTCGTAAAAAAAAGTAAATTTTGTCCCCTCATTGCTGTGAAAGCCTGTCTACTTCTGTGTCTGAAGAGTTTCTTACCTTCCAGCAGCTGTACCTCAACATTTACACCACATGTATTAAAGAATAAAACATATTGATCGTAGACATGTCACATCTTACAAATACAGTAAACTAACTCCAATAATCTGCTTCTCGTGGTCCGTGGAAGGTCACCAGACTTTATTAGAAAAATGCTCAACTTTGAGCCTTGTAGCGGTAAGAGAAACTATATAAAGTTTATGAAACGTTGTCTACAACATATTCTAAACTATTTGTGCCTTCCTTAATTTCTCTAATTTGATATTAAGAGGTCAAATAAAATCATGTAGTTACATTTAAACATGGAGAAAATTTCAGATCAATCTTCTTTCCATCAGGGGAAAAGTCAAGTGTTTCCCATCATGCACTGTGTTCTATGGAGAGAAGAGACAATACTGCAGCTGTCTCTATGATTTAATTCTGATGCTTTAAACACATATCGATATAAATGAGAGAAAGGTGGAGGGGAAACAACACAAACCACTGTGTTTATACTCTGAAACTGAGAAGAAAACACCAGAACACAGTCAAGTAGTCAGATTAGTATAAGACCGAAGTCACTCTATTTATTTAGTTGCACATGAGAAACACAGGAGGAGGAGGAGGAGGAGGAGGAGGAGGAGGTTGGAATTACCCCACCCACTGGCTCTGATAAGTTACTGGAAGGACCCGAGTACTCCTGGAGGCTCCCTTCTTAACTGATGTTTTACAGATGTATGTTCTCTTTGACTCTCTCTCTCCCTCTGTTGGCAACAGTAGCGACTACAGTTCAGTCGGATACTCGGTAGAAACGAGCATCCGGTACGGATAAAGCACTTTCGCTTGAGTACGACTAATACGAGTCAATATCTGTGCTCGGATTGAATGAAAATCCTCATTGGGTAGCTGACTGTGTCTGTGATTGGCTAGTAGTCACAGCGCCCCTCCCTCACACACATGCAGATGTGTATCTGTGTCCCGCTCTGCTCACTCACACACAGAACAGCTCTCTGTCTCTCCCTCAGTCATTCAGCTTCGCGGTCTTTTCCGTTAACGTTTAGGGTTTATTCAGCCTCAGGTTTGTTTTTACTTCGGTTTGGACTCACTTATTAACCAGTAGAGTTCTGGTAAACAAGGAATCTGGCAGCCAATCTGAGCAAAGAACTAGAATGGCGTTTCGAACCAATTTTTGCAAACTCCACATTTCGGCTTGCCACTCTCATTGACCCCAGATTTCCAAACAATGTTGATGTGGAGGCACTGAAGAGGACATTACTCCTCAGGATGGAGTTCTGTGACCCTGTGGCTACACCTGCAAGAAACACAGAAGAGACACCTGCCACCAGCAGCACTTCAGTCTTGTCTTTCCTGCAGAAAAAGAAATCGGCTATTCCAATGAGGACACATTTACCATCAGGTGATGTGGAGGCCTACCTGGCAGATGGGGACATCAGCCTTACTGATGACCCAGTGAAATATTGGCCAGGCAAGCTTCAGTGCCGGCCCAATCTTAGACGCTTTGCGCTGCAGCATCTCAGTTGTCCACCTACAAGTGTCCAGTCAGTCCACAGCGTGCAAACTTAGACCCTAGCCACGTGGAACAACTGGTCTTCATTAAAGTCAATGCAGATCTGAAAAACAGCGTCGGACTATTTGATCCGTAGAACACAGACCCCCCCCCCCCCCTCTCTCCCACTCACTCACACACACACACACACACACACACACACACACACACACACACACACACACACACACACACACACACACCTATTGTGAAAATAAAAAAAGTAAAAAAAAAAAAAAAAATTAAAAATTTAAAAAAATCACACTGATCATAAAAAAATTAAAAGTTAAAAAAAGAAAGTTATGTTGAGTATGAAAACTCTTGTTCATTACATTTTACTTAATAATTGCAACCGCATGTGTTGTATTCATTGTTGCAAAACTTGTTCTGTCAAAACCATTGATCTGAAGCTCAATGCTGATGCTGTCCTGTAAATAGTTTTCTAATCAGCAATAAATGTAACAATTTCTGATCAACCCCTATCAATTGCATGCTTAAAATAACATACCGGTTAAAGCCACGCCCATTTCAAGACAACCCGACCCACGTCCGGGTTAAACCCCGCCCACTCCGAGTACAGATACAGGTACAGATAATTCATATGGTTAACAGATACAGATACAGAAAATGCTGTTGCTCATCCCTAATATTGATGGTAAACATGTCACATTTTACAAACACCCTAATCTAACTACAATAATCTGCTTCTCGTGGTCTGTGGAAAACGACTTCATCAGAAAAATGCTAAATTTTGAGCCTTGTGGCGGTAGGAGAAACTGCATAAACTGTATCGATATAAATATACGAGAGGAAGGTGGAAAGGACACAACATAAACATCTGTGATTGTACTCTGAACCTGACTAGGAAACACCAGAGCACAGTCAGGCAGTCAGACCAGTATAAGAGCAACTCGTGCATAAATGTTTGTAAGGTGCTTGAGTGGCTTGTCACAACCAGTCCTATACCAAAACAAAAGCCTTGAGGCACACCTGACTCTGTGAAGGATGAGAGTTGTGCAGGTGCCTCCTGAGAAAAGTACACTGAAGCTTGATATCTTGCCAGAGCTGGATTACTTTTTCAAACACGTCTTCCAGGATACTTGTCTGACAATGTTATTCACTCGTCTGTCATAATGCCAAAAGCTCAACCCCACGGAAGTGTGTTGACCGAAGAACAATCTCTGTACCTGTTATGAACATTCCTCAGTGAGAAGGTTCCGACTACTTGACTGTGCATTTTTCACTGTCTGAACATACCCCAAAACTCACCAAACTTGGAATATACGTCACACCTGCCGAAAAATTTTAGAATTTATCATTGTCGTCAATTTAACTTCAACTTTAACTTTATAACTTCAACATACAATTTTCCATGTACACCAAATTCATCACACATGTATACGATGTCGCCCTGAATACCTCCATGCATCAATACTGTGTCATATCCATAGCACCACCTACTGGACACAGGAATTCAGACAAACATTCTATTTATAGTGTTCTGAGACCTTATCTTCCTCTGAGAACAGCTTAGTTTTTCACTTATGGAGAAAATACATATTAAATACACAGTTTGTATACCTCATTAATATTGTAAATAAGGAAATTTGGATTTGAAATTCTTCTACAAAACTACACAGGTCTCCTTTAACAGAAGACGTCTGACAGAGCTCCGCCCCTAAACAACTCACCTGTGAAAGAAAACAGGAAAAAGTCTGTTGTTCTTCCTCATTACAGAGACACACGGACCGAGACGATCAACTTCACCGTCAGACCAAAGTCGAAATAAAGGGCGTCTTCTGAGTGAGTTCAGCTATAGGAGAGAAAAACTACACTCAACGGCATTTCTTCAGCCTGCAGACACTCACACTGAAGGTGAGTTTGACTGAAACACAACTGAAAGTACATTCCAGTGCTGTGATTTGAGAAATGAGCAGAGACGTGACCGACTGTACATTTTGTCTGCTGTATTTTCAGCTTCACTCAGAGACAAAATGGCTTCCAGATCAGGGGAGGATCTCTGCTGTCCGGTCTGTCGTGACGTCTTCAAAAATCCTGTTGTTCTGTCATGTACCCACAGCTTCTGTAAAGACTGTCTGCAGAGCTGGTGGACAGAGAAACAAACAAAGGAGTGTGCAGTTTGTAAGAGGAGATCTTCAAATGATCGCCCACCTGTTAATCTGGTTTTAAAGAACCTGTGTGATGCCTTGACAGACCAGAGAGCTTCAGAGGATCTCTGCAGTCTGCACTCTGAGAAACTCAAACTTTTCTGTCTGGACCATCAGCAGCCAGTGTGTGTCGTCTGCAGAGACTCAGAACAACACACCAACCACAGATTCAGACCCATCGATGAAGCTGCACAACAACACAAGAAGAAACTTGAAGAAACTCTGCTGCCCTTAAAGGAGAAGTTAAAGGTTTTTAAAAAGCTAAAAGTGACGCTCGATCAAACGGCAGAACACATGAAGGTCCAGGCCCGACACACAGAGAGGCAGATTAAGGAGCAGTTTAAGAAGCTGCACCAGTTTCTAGAAGAGGAAGAGGAGGCCAGGGTGGCTGCTCTGAGGGAGGAAGAGGAGCAGAAGAGTCAGATGATGAAGGAGAAGATGGAGGCTCTGAGCAGAGAGATAGCAGCTCTTTCACACATAGTCAGAGCCACAGAGGAGGAGCTGAGAGCTGAAGACGTCTCATTCCTGCACAACTACAAGGCTGCAGTGGAAAGAATCCAGCAGCGCCCCCTGTTGAAGGATCCAAAGCTGCCCTCCGGAGCCCTGATAGGCCAGGCAAAACATCTGGGCAACCTGAGCTTCAACATCTGGAACAAGATGAAGGACATGGTGTCCTACACTCCTGTGGTTCTGGACCCAAACACTGCTGGGCTAAACCAGATCCTGTCTGAAGATCTGAGCAGTGTGAGACAAGAAGGGAATCAGAAGCTTCCTGATAATCCAGAAAGGTTTGATGACTTCTATTCCGTCCTGAGCTCTGAGGGCTTTAACTCTGGGACTCACAGCTGGGATGTCGAGGTTGGAGACAGAACAAACTGGTCAGTGGGTGTGTGTGCTGAGTCTGACCAGAGGAAGGGTTACGTATGGTCTAGATTCTGGTATATTGAGTTATACAATGGTAAATACTCAGCATGTGCGCCATCAAATCCAGACATTGATGAAATGGTTCAGAAGAAGCTTCAGAGGATCAGAGTGAATCTGGACTGGAACAGAGGAAAGCTGTCGTTCTCTGATCCTGACACTGACACACACATACACACCTTCACACACACTTTCACTGAGAAGATGTTTCCATACATTCACGGCGTGAATAACCTGAAGATATTACCACTGAAGGTGCATGTGACAGTGGAACAGAGCAGGAAGGAATAAAGTTGACTTTTGTGTTCACAGAATTTTACCTGTGAGGTTGCACATACTCCTCCTGCTGTAATCTTTTTTTATAACATCTTTATTTTAATTTCATCTATTACTCATTATTTAGTTTGATTTAGTTTTTGTATCGTAATTAGATTATAGTTTGCAGACATTAGAATCAAAACATGATAATGGTGGTGATTTCATATCATGTTTTTCATCAGCATAAGAAAACATTGTCTCTTCGTGGTTGTCATGTTTCACCTTATTAATTCCATCTATATCAGACCTAATTTGATATTTCATTTTTGGAAAGAGTGGAATAAAGTTTCTAAAAGTCTCGAAATGCATCGTGTCATTCTTCATAATTTCCAGTGTGATTCTTTGTACAGCAGGGGTGGACTGGGACAAAGATTTGGCCCTGGACTTTTTGGTCCAGACCGGCCCACTACAATCCACGCAACAGATATTGTGCCAACTCGCCCCGCTGATGTACATACAAACACACAAGCTCTTAATAACACCACTATGCTGAACAATATCCCTTTATATTCTGAAGCCTTTAGTAAAATAAATGATAACTACACAGTGTGTTGCTCACTTGCTCTTAAGAAGTACACTGGAATAAGGGTGTCTGGGTTGGGACGGGTGAAATAATCTATGGGTGGGCTCACTGGGCTGCTTGAGGTCTCTGGTGAGATCATCTCCACAGGAGAAGATGTACTGGGCCTGTCGCCTATCACAAACCTGGACATAAAAAGTAGAGGAATAGTGTGGAATAGGTTAAGTTTGAACAAGATTACATGCACATAATAAGTCTGCATGCAATCACAACTTTGGCTAGTTGGCTAAAGTATGGAAAACAATAATATAATGATATGAAAAATGGACAAACACTAATTTTATTTTAGAGAGACAGTACAGCTGGACATAATGTAAAGAGACAATGAAGCATGACATAAGAGGAAATACTTGTAATTTGTGTTCTGCATCATGAGCAATGTGTATGCAGATGTTTTATTGTAACAGTACTTAATCAGTGTTTTATTAATTTCAACTGTATAATGTTAAACTGTTGAAAGGACAATAAACCATAAACACTGACTGAAAAAAATATGTAAAGCATACATATATGTTAAGTTGTTAGCTCAACGTCCTTCATGACCAAACTGGAGTGTGGACACGAAGAAAGGTGCATGTTGGCACTTTAAACACTTTAACTAAGCAGATCTACATGCTCAAAACACATCACATGCATTTAGTTGTAACACACCACACCATCCAGAGTTTGCCATGCATTATGTCAAGTAAAGTTCATAGACAGTTAAGCAGCCGTTCTGAACCATTTATTTTAATGAATATTTATCCACACCATTCTAGAAGGCACATACCTGCTTACCACGGTGTCACTACCTCCTTCACATGGTGGAGAGTCTTCCTCAACACTTATTTTTTCAGCCTCCTCCTGCACCATAAGGGCAGTCAGTGGTAAGGGGAGCCTCACTCTCTTCAGACTCACTGTCAGACTCACGTGAAGGACCCGCTACTGAAGCTGCAGCATCGGTGCTGCTAACCCCGGCCAGGCCGGCCCCTGCTGCAAACATCTGCAGAATTGTTTTACCTTAAGCAGCCTGTGCTGCTAGAGCTTTTCTTTCCCTTTCTGTCAATTTTTCCGCACCGCCTTTGCGTTTATTACTTTGCTTCTCCATTTTTGTTTTTCATGCGCTGGTGTGTTGTTGCTGGCAAGGCAAAGCGAGGCATGGCAACAGACAAAAAAAGGAAAAGAAAGTTAAATAAATAAATAAATGAATAAATAAAAATAAAAAACGGCCGTCCATCGGCCCATTAGTGACCGGCCCACCGGGAAAAGTCCCGGTACTCCCGATGGCCAATCCACACCTGGCAACAAGAAGAGGTTAAAGTTCCACGAATAAAATCTCCTGTTAACTCCCAGGGTCAGTTTAAGTAATGGCAGTGAAAGTGATAAGGTTTTACTCATTGGTCCTGAAGGCCAGAAAGAGAAACTTTTACCAAAGTTAAAGGATTTTAAACCATCACAATCTGTAAAAAATCTGGGTGTGATTTTTGACTCTGAGCTCAGTTTTATTCCACACATCAAAAATATAACAAAAATAGGTTTTTACAATCTTAAGAACATAGCCAGAGTCCGCCCGTTTCTCTCTCAGGCCAGCACTGAGGTACTGATGCATGCTTTTATCTCTTGTCGTTTAGACTATTGTAATGCCCTGCTCTCTGGCCTTCCCAAAAAAAGCATTTCGAATCTACAATTATTACAAAACTCAGCACGAGTGCTGACAAGGACCAGAGGGCGGGAGCACATTACACCGGTTTTAAAGTCACTGCATTGGCTCCCCGTGCGTTTCAGGATTGATTTTAAGGTTCTTTTACTAGTTTTTAAGTGTCTTAACGGTCTTGGGCCTTCTTACTTATCTGACTTGCTTTTACCTTATCGGCCACTGCGGACCCTGAGGTCCTCCGGCACCGGCCTTTTAACCAAACCACAGCTTAGTTCGAAAAAACACGGGGAGGCGGCTTTCACTTGTTATGGGCCCCGACTGTGG
Organism: Diplodus puntazzo; assembly: GCA_963678695.2. Taxonomy (NCBI): domain Eukaryota; kingdom Metazoa; phylum Chordata; class Actinopteri; order Spariformes; family Sparidae; genus Diplodus; species Diplodus puntazzo. The sequence goes on along the minus strand of OZ023170.1, from coordinate 12,671,036 downwards.
AACAGCCTGCCGGAGAACCTCAGGGTCACGGAGACTGTTGAGGTTTTTAAAAAGAGGCTCAAGACCCACCTTTTTAACCAGGCTTTTAACTGATTTTTAAATTCTTTTTAATTCCTTTTATGCTGTGCTAATCAGAGCACTTGTATTTATTTATTTATTTATTTATTTATTTATCTTTTATTTTTTATCCTTTCTTAATGTTTTAATCTATCATGTTTAGCCTCTATGCTTTCATGTTTTAGCCCCTCGTGTTTTTAGCCGTTATGCTTTCATGTTTTAGCCCCTCGTGCTTTTAGCTTTTACGCTTTTTGCCTTATTTTACTGTTTTAGTCTATCAGTTTTTAATCTCCAGTTTTCCTCAGGGGGGGCTGCCAGGCTAGGAGTGGCCTCTGGTCTGCCCGCAGGGGGTGCTGTCCCGTGGACGGTTCCGGCCCGGGTGGCTAGAGGGCACTGCACCTTGGTGTGGGGCCTCCTGCCTACCCGGGTTGGGGTGGTCTCTGTGGCAGCGCTCCCTGCGACCTTGGACTGGGGTCTCTCCCGGTGTGGTTGGCCCCCCCCTCCAAAGGTAGCTTCCTCTGCCATGTCTCTGTGTTGACAGTTAGTGTTTGTATAGGTGTGAGTGTGTGTGTCTGTGTGTCTGTGTGCGTGTATGTCTGTGTGCGCATGTGTGAGTGTGTGTATGAGTGTGTTTATATTTGTGTATGTTTCTGTGCATGACTGTGGGGGTGGGAGGGTTGGGTTCTTTTAATTTTCTTCACCTGATTTTATTTGATCTTTCTCTTTTTGCTGCTGTATGTACTCTCTGTAAGGCACTTTGCGATACTTCTGTATGAAAAGCGCCATATAAATAAAGTTTGATTTGATTTGATTTAAAATCCAGACAGTAAAAAAAATCTTGATAAAATAACAAAAACGAAAAAGTGAACATAACAAACATATAACACAAATTGCATGTTCTCTGCTCTTAAGTTCGCCAGATTCTCTATTACATCCTGTACAGAATATACAGGGTATACTGTCAGTGTTTATGTCATATCTTATTCAGGGCTAATTCATCATGTACAGCTATTAATGAGAAAGGTAACAACATAAAGTGCACAGAGTCATTACATGTGGTGTACGCTGTCGACATGTTTCTCAGCATTATTTCAGTAAAGTGAACACAGAGCAGATTTCAGATCTGTCTAATAAGTGACAGAGTTTGATGAGACGTCCTGTCAAAATGATGGAAAACATAAAGGTGAAGGTTTCCTCTGATCCTACTGAGCTGGAACTTTTCTAAATCCTCCACTGGTCTCATCAGACAGACAGTGAATAAATAAAAGGTAACAAATAAACAACACAGCCCTCCATCACACTCTGTCCACCTGTCCAGTGCAACAGCCTGATCCAGGATATTTGTGGGCACCAGATAGTCCTTGATTTAATGTTGTTTAACCAACCTGAGCCCCATTTGTTTATTTTCCTTCCCTGTGACCGGACATTAGCCAGGACCAGCCTTAAAACAGAGTTTGATTAGCACAGATCCCATCCTGGAACTCTCCCCTCTCCTCCCTGGTTCCCTGATCAGATCTGTAAATCGTACGAAATTGTTTCATTAAGTTTTGTTGATCAAACTATTTCCTCAGATCCTCCACCTGAGTCTGAGCAGAAATGTTGTTCATCAGAGTGACAGTGAATAAATAAAATGCAACAAACAACCAACACAACTACCACTGCTGCTGTCAGTCCCAGTCCACAGTAGAGGCCGATCCTTCCACCTCCAGCTGTGTTCAGTCTCTCATGTGTGTCTGTGTTGGGTCTCTCAGGTCCGGGACAATCCTTCACTGCTGTAAAGAGACCAAACAACAGAACAGCTGAAAAGCTGCTTAATTGAACCTGTTAATGAAGTTCTACTGACTTCTACTCCACCAACTTACCAGAGACGTTGAGACAACATTCAATGGAGTTCAAAACATTATTCCTCCTCACTTTACAGCGATACCGGCCTGAGTCCTCAGTCCTGAGTCTGGACACATGAAGTCTGAGTCTTCCGTCTCTGACGACGTCTTTGTCCCACTGGACTCGTCCTACAAACTGTTGATCCCAAGACACTGGGACCACAACACCTCCAGATAGAATAAACAGGACTGAGACTTTGTGATGAGTTCTCAGGTCACAGAAGATAAAAAGGGAGTTGGGGGAAGTGTCAGTTGTGGCTGTGATCGTCCATTCCCGTGTGATGCTGTTGTTCTCCTCTGCCTGATAGGAGGTCTGTGTCACATTCACTACAAATGTTCCTGTTGAGGAGACAGAGAGGGAAAGTGAGGAGCAGACACACTGACAGCTTTAACATGGCAGCCTTTAAACTCCATCTACATGTTTCTGTGGACAGTTTAGTGACGTCTCAGAGCTGCAGAGGCTCATCAACATCAACTGTTTGCTCACATGTGGGCGACTTTAACTGATTGATTGAATCACAGTGTAATAAAGTGAAGCTGTAAACTAACCACAGACACAGTTGAGGCTGATGAGCAGCAGGATCCTGCAGATCATCTTCTCCCTGTGAGAGGAGACAGAGGTGAAGAGTCATGTGATCACAGTTCAGTCCTCACATGTACCACAACCAACATCTACAGTCTGTCTTTAGTCTTTACAATACTCCTTTGTCTTTATTATCCTTCTGATTACACACAAGAACTTTGTGAATGGACACAGACTCGACCTAAACGCTAAGCTGCTGTATTGTACTTCTGACACAAGATGGTGCCAGTGATTTAAGATGAAGAGTTCAGTCCAACAGCTCAGAGGTCCATTTCACAAAGCAGGTTCAACAAACTCTGAGTCTAACCCTGTACTCTGAGTTGATCTACTCTGAGATAGGAAACTCTGAGTTTTCGGTTCCAGAACAGCTGATTTGAGTTAGTTTGATCAACTCGGAGTAGTTTCACCTGGAGTTAAGCGCGTGCACCACAAGTATAGAAAGACAGCGTCAATGGAGCCCCGATTCGACGAGTCACCATGGCAACGGGGAAGAGGGCGGCTACGTTTTTCACCCCACTGGAATTGGAAATATTAATGCGCTCATACGGTGAGTTTGCGCACGTTTTTAGAAGGAAGTGTAACACCGCTGCAGCAGCAAAAGAGAGGGAGACGGTGTGGGAGAACATTGCTGCTCGGGTCAATGCGTTAAAATGTAGTCCTTTGCAATCACAATAATATTACAGGGGGAAACTGCTTGAGTGGTAGCCTATTAATTTATTTCATTTAGGTGCAATCCCGCGGGGGAGAAGCGCACTTGGCAACAGCTTAAGATGAAACATAAAGACATTATACCTCGGCATAATCTCGTGGGGGTTCCTCATTTTGATCATATTTTACATTGTAAAGTAAATATTAAGTGGCTGTTTGACTGTATAGTTGTTTTATCCCCACATAATGCTGTTTTCACGAACATAAATGTCTTCTCATCTATATCATATTCTGTTAAATAATTAAGCCTTAAACTAACACAGACTTCTACTCAGCAAACATAAAGAAAGCAGATGCCCGTAAAACGGGTGGTGGCCCAGCACCGCCACCTCTAAAGGAGGCAGAGGAGCTGAAAATGATAAAGATGGGTAGTAGCCGTTTCAGGGCGAGACACACTTTTCTGACTGCTCCGCATACAGTTGCCTTGTTCAAGTGCTCTGCATCTCCGACGCTATATAAAAAACTCCCATTTGCAAAAAAAAAAAAACGCAGCGCAACACACAATATCTGCTGGGATGTGAGAGCATGACTTCGGTTGGTAATGTTGGAAATGTAAGGACGGATTAGGTTGTGTATGTAAATGATGGACTGTGACGTGAAACGGTACCGCTCAAAAAGATAATTGTCTGGAAATGCAAGAACATCTGTGCGCAGTCTGATAATCATCTCCCGACAAATATTTAATTCTCTGCGCAGTAATGCTGCACCTTCATTCACGGGATCGTTATCAAAATGACATGCCATGGTAGTGAAAATAGTCGCCACCTAATATAACTTCTAGTGTAGGCCTACTGACTGATTTTTGCAATGATTTTCTCAAAAAACAGACGGCAGAACTATGCTACGCCAAAACTCGCCTGCTGACTGAATGAATGAGGAAATCAACCCAGCTGGCATTCGACTGACGTTAAACGTTTAAATGTGGTTGAAATAATGTCAGTTTATGAAAAAAACATTAATTCAACGTCAAAACAATGTTGAACAACAAATGGTTGAAGTGGTGTTGTTAACTCACTATGGATTCAACATTGAAATATCAACAATTTTTGTGTTGTATGTCAAATCAACATTATTTTTACAACCATGACTTCTAAACATTTTGTTGAAATATATCAGTAGAAAAATAACGTTGTTCCAACATCCAAACAATGCTGATCAATTAACTGTTGAAAAAGTGTTGATACATGAATAATGATACAATGTTGAAAGATCAACTCTGAATCAAACGTTTGCTGAGTTGTGATAAAAGCGCTTTCTACATTAGTGATGGGAACGGCAGTTCTTTTTACTGTACTGAATCTCTAGAATCAGTTCATTAAAATGATTCGTTCAAAAGATTCGTTCACCGAATCGTTCAGTGCTCTCCAACTCCCTGAACTGATAAACAGCCAAACAATCCGTCATTCAGTTCATGATTCAGCCCTGAGGTTCACGTTCACTTACTGAGGGACGGTGCGTTCACTGACTATAGTACACAATCATTCGCGGAAGACGCAGCGCTGCTTTGAGTGCACTAACATTATTACACGGTGAAAGTGTCCTCTGTGCACAGTAAAATCACTTAACATGATGCTACGCGGATATTAGCAACACAGCGCTAATTTTAGCAGTACAGTTACTGAACGAGAATCACCTCCTCTGCCCTGAGTGAGTGAGTGAGTGAGTGACACAGCGCCTCTTCCAGCACAGTACGTGAACGAGATTCACGTCCTCAGCGAGGCGAATCATGAGTGAATCAGTCGTTCGCGAACGACATGCTGAGGACGTGAATCACGTTCGCGAACGACCTGCTGAGGACATGAATCACGTTCGCGAACGTCAGTGACTGTTACTGTGCAGTAAAATCACTTAACATGATGTTACACTGATGTTAGCAACACAGTGCTAGTTTTAGCAGTGCTGTTACTGAATGAGAATCACCTCCTCTGACCTGAGTGAGTGAGTGAGTGACACAGCGCCACTTTCAGCAGAGTACGTGAACGAGATTCACGTCCTCGGCGACGCGAATCATGAGTGAATCAGTCGTTCGCGAACGACATGCGGAGGACGTGAATCACGTTCGCGAACAACATGCTGAGGACGTGAATCACGTTCGCGAACGACATGCTGAGGACGTGAATCACGTTCGCGAACGTGATTGACGTGAACGTGAGTAACTTTTACTGTTTTACTGTGTAAAATCACTTAACATGATGCTACTGATGTTAGCAACACATCGCTAGTTTTAGCAGTATGATTACTGAAGGTGAATCTCTCTCCTCTCCTACTCCTCTGACCTGAGTGAGTGAGTGAGTGACACAGCGCCTCTTTCAGCACAGTAGGTGAACGAGATTCACGCCCTCAGCGACGCGAATCATGAGTGAATCAGTCGTTCGCGAACGACCTGCTGAGGACGTGAATCACGTTCGCGAACGAACTGCTGAGGACGTGAATCACGTCCTGCTGAGAATCACGTTCGGCAGTTCCACTCCCGGCCGGCATGACAACTGAGAAAGGAACGAATCAGTTCCTCAAGTGATTCCGTTCACTTCGTTCACTCAAACGATTCGTTCTTTTGAACGACACGTTCGCGACCGACACAACACTAAGCAACAGGAGGCAGAAAGCTCGACCTACGCGGCAGCAGTCAGGACTTACTGTAAGTTCTGAATGTTAATATTTATTCACTTTTACTTATTTAACACCATGGATTGTAATAAAGTAATTTTACAGCAGAGGCAAAACTCCGTTAGCCACCATAGTGCTAACTTGCTAACAAATTACAATGAATGTAATGGTTAGCTGCTAGAACTAGTGAGCTAACATTAACGTAGCTAACCTAGGTTAACTTACAACCTGATCTGTCAGAGGAGCCAAGCTCACAAACAGTATATTTTGATATGTGATGAATGTATTCTCTTCCAGTTTCAAGAGTGAGTTAAGGAAGAGAACTGGAGATATGATAAAGATAGTACCACATAACATTAATGTTAATCCAATGAATGAATTCCTCTATCAACCGCCACTCCTCCCTCTCTAAATAACAATATACATTTTTTTCTCAGACAATGTTTTAGTTTGGTAAGTTAACCCTAAATTATATGAACTCCCACATACATATATCATCGTTCATTCTACTTGCCAGTTTGATTGAGGGAAAACTTTTTTTAGTATTCAATTTAACAAGCCATGAATCTGTTCTGTTCATAAATACCATCTTCCTAATTGATATTTAACCTTTTGCACTGCACTGATAATATTTATTTAGGTATAACTTACCTTACCCTTAAAGAAAGATGATTGGTCTAAAGCAGGGGTCACCAACCTTTTTGAAACTGAGAGCTACTTCATGGGCACTGAGTCATACTACCAGTTTGATACACTCTTCTGAAATAACAAATTTGCTCAGTTTGCCTTTAGTTAGATAGATAGATAGATAGATAGATAGAAATACTTTAATGATCCCAGACTGGGAAATTATTTATATATGATTATTAGTGATTAATGACACTCATAGATGTGAAGACACTGACCACGTTAATTATTTCTCACAATAATTATCAACAATGACTTAACAAGTTGGGAAACAGATAATATCAATATTCAATTTTCATTTTTAGAACAGGCCTGAGGGCTACTCATGTGGTCCTTGGGGGCTACCTGGTGCCCGTGGGCACCTTGTTGGTGACCCCTGGTCTAAAGAGTCCAAAATTTAATTCCAGATTTGTCTTAAAATCCTGTTAAAAACTAGTAAGTTTACTTGAACTATTTTCTATCTATAGACATTATATAAAATAAATTTTGAGGAAAACACGTTGTAATTTTAAAGCAGTGTTAGCTGTAGTCTGTGATAATATTTAAGTAAGCTAATAGTAATTAACTTGTTGTTATATTAAGTAGCAAGTATAAGCAATTCTGTTTTAAAAGTTTTATGGGGCGTTCAGACCGAACGCGATAGACGCGAATACAATCGCTTCAGACGCTTTATTCGCGCCACGTGATCATTTTGGACAATTCGCTTCATTCGCGTCATTCGCTTCATTCGCGCTTGAGAAAAAAAAGACGACGCGCTTGCCCACTCATTTTGCCAAATTAGCTTCTAACTAAATTAAATACTACAATAAACATTCACACAAACTGGAAGTGGGATCCTGCAAAGGCGGATAATGCTATAAAAGTGCTAAGTGATGCTAACATTTCATAGAGAAACACGGTCAATAACGTAGTAAAACAAGCCACAGATAGCTTCAAAACTTACCAGAGACCGAGCGTCTATCGCGTTCGGTCTGAACGCCCCATTAGAGGCTGCGCTTAACTTTGTCATTTTTTTCTTTGCCTTTTGGGTTGCTGGTTCCAAAATGATCTGGACGTGTAAGTTGTGCGCAGCTTCTTTCACCTCCAGAATACAGTTATTTAGACACTACAGGCTGCAGCACAGCCACTATTCCAGAATTAGCCCTCATATATGTCTCTATACTGATTGCATTTGTACATTTCCCCTTCATTAGAAAGATGATGGAGACCACATATTCCTATGCCGACTGACCATAGTGATGTCCTGCCCAGCAGTGAACGAGCTCATGGACCTCTGGCCTGATCTCAAAATAGAATCTGAGGTAATATGGATCAGCTCTCTCTTTTAAAGTGAAAATTGTGATTCTTACTCATTTGGCCGCTTCATAAATGTGTGCTAGATTCTTCAAATTTAACTGTTTTTTTAAGTATTGTTTGTTAAATGTTGCTGTATTCTCCTGCTGTTATTTCAATGTAGTTGTATGCAGAGTTCTAGCAGATTATGAATCAGAACCTGCCCAACACATTCTATGCTGAGCATGACCACCATCTTCCTCGGCTGATGAACTTATTCAGACAGAAGGCATCAAAAACTGGGAAGACAGCAGATTCTCTGGCTGAAATTTTAAAAATCCACGATGAACAGGTAAATAGATTATTACACATTTCATAGGTTAAACCATCGCAACATTGAACAGGTTCAATGATTCAAATGAGTTTCGTGAATTTTGCAATTAGTCCACTTTGTGTTTGCCATTTGTCTGATTGCATTACAGATGTGAACAGGGTATTTGTGGACATATGTTCTGATTGGACTGTCTAAAATCAGCTTTGTTCAGTAAATTATTCAGTGTATGCAATTCTGTTTTTATCTGAATAGGAAATCCATGACATCCACACCAAGCGCACTACTGTTCTCCACGCCCTTCCTGTGTATCTGTGCGAGGATGTTTCTGGATTTTTCAGAACCTGCACAGTGAGTCTTCTTAAGTTACTGACTACTGTGTATTATGTAAACAGTTCATCAAAATAACATGTTTTAGGACTTACCTTTGTTTAGTCTACCCATACAGTTTGGTGGTCTGTTTACTTTCTCCTCACTACAAAGGAACTCTATTGGCTTTATGTTCAGAGTGATAAGATGTTCAGTAAAACATTTTCCTGTAAGTGTCTTTTAGTTTGGTTTCAGTCGCTCACACCACTTAGATTCTCTGGTAATTTGTGAGGATTTGATTCATGTGTGCAGAACATGGATCTCATGTTTTTCACCTCTTACAGTGAGACCCAGGTCTCCCTTGTAAAAGAGGTATTGGATTTCAATGGGACTAGGTTAAAGAAAGATAAATGATAAGTCATCTGTTCTGTTCCATGTGTTAGTTTGTGATTAGTATCTCTTTTTCATTCATTCAGGACGAGTCTGATGAGCCAGAGCTTGATGGTGTTGCAGTGGGCCTCCTTACTGTCATCAGTGACCATGATACAAGTCCAGTTCACTACCACCCTGTGAGAATCTCCAGGAAGCCAAAGGCACTTTTATAGCTGGTAACAAAAGCTAATTTCATTAGTGTATTATTTATTATTGTTTTTGATTACTGATTATTTTACTGACTATCTGATTAGTTGTTTGGTCAATATCAGAAATTTGTGAAAAATATCTATTTCCTAGGGCCTTCAGTGACCAGGAACATATTTGGAAGGCTAGAATCAGAGAATTTTGAGTTTTTCTTCTTAAAAAGTTTGGGAATAATCAGTTAATCTACTTCTTGCATCTCTACAATCTATTTTTTGTTCTATTTATTTTAATTTATAAATGTTTATTTATTTTTCTGTTTAATTTTAACTAGGGATGCACCGATTGTGAAATTCTGGGCCGATACCGATGTTTAACATAACAACTTGGCCGATGGCCGATGCCGATTTTCTTTCTTTTTGTTATTTATTCCTTTTTTTTGTGCCACAGAAACATACAAGTCTTTCAGCTCTTCATAACACTATCCTTGAATGAGCACAAATCCAATGAGACCAATTTATGAAACAAAAACAACCTTTAATGTCACTTTCTGGTTGACATTTAAGATAACCTTAGTTCACATGACAAGATTTCGGGGAGACAGACCTTGGCAAAGTGACGTCGACTCGGCGGCGTGTAGCGTGGCTCCATAAACTTTATTAGACTCTGAAACCCCACGTCCTCCACTACAGAGAAAGGCTGGTCATCTAAAGCAATGAACTCCATCACCTTGCTTGTTATTTGTTTTGCTTTGGCGCTGTCTGGAGGCAGCTGTTTGGCTTTCCTTAAATGCTGTGTCAATTGAAGTCTGAGGGGCCGTCCAGACGGGCAAAAACAATCTTTTTTATCTCCGTCTTCCTCGACATCGTTTTAAGAATATTTGCGTCCACACGAACCCACTGAAAATGAGCGAAAACGCTGTAGTTCATATTCCAGGCCTCTAGGTGGCACTTGACATTCACAAAACACGGAGAAGAAGACACGGAGCATGCACAGTAAACTTGCGTGCTGTAAACAAACAGACAGTAGACGGAGTAACCGAACACAACAAGAAGAAGAAGATGAAAATGGCGAGTGCAAGGAAACCGGAATCGTTTGTGTGGACCGTTAATGAGGTCGAACTGCTGCTGAGACTCACACTCAACTACAAGGCGGGTGAGTTGCGAGAAAGGCTCAATATCTTCTGTGGCACGAACACGAGCATGTAGTCCGCCATTGTTGTTGTTATGGGACATTGCGAGATGCGGCGATGGCGTCATTGTTTTGGAAAGTATGCGGATTCGCTGTCCACATGAAAACGGGAGGGCTGCGTTTCCGGATTTCTCCAAAAAAAAAAAAGAGGGAAAAAAGAGTTTCTCCATGAGCACAGCGTTCATGCCGCAAATCAAGATATAATCATCGGCCACGAACATCGGCGAATGTCCTTTTTATTTGCCAATGGCCGATGGCAGTTAACGAGGCAAACATCGGCCGATACCGATGTTCAGCCGATGCATCGGTGCATCCCTAATTTTAACAATGAATTGTGCTAAAAGGGAGTGGGCAAGAAAATACTGTTCAGTAGCAGATGTTCATGACTTTTAGATATATTAAGTTTGTTAAATTCAGTGTAATCTAGGCAGTCAATTGCCTCAAAATTTTTAAGTTTTGAGTCACATGTTTTCAAGTAAATAAACTCAACATATGTAACTAATGTGAACCTAAAACAATGACAACACAAATTAATAAACATTGAGTTTGGTTAAAATGGTGTGGTTGTGTACTTATTGTTAATGTATCCATTTTAAATTGTTTAGTGTTACTGGAGCTACTGTTGAACACATCATTACTTTAGTGAAAACAGTGTAACAAAGATATATAGTGTGTCAAACTATGTTGAAAAGCAGGACTTTATAGTGACGTTGAAATTTCAACGTTGATTGGATTTGCAAAATCTAAACTAAAATCAATATTGATTCAATGTTGGCGAATTCACCTATGTTGAAAAACGTGACGTAGAAATGACGTTGCTATTTCAACGTTGATTAGATTTGCAAAATCGAAACAAAATTCAACGGTTATCCAACACTGGCACCTGACGTTGATTCAACAGTGACTCGACGTTAAAATGCCAGCTGGGAAATACCGTGTGTGGCTGAAAGAGGGCTGAGACAGAGAGAAACTCGAGGTTTGTTGAGAAAAACCTGGTCCCGACCAGGTTAGGTTCATAGAGTATGTTACCATGGTAACTGACCGAAAGCTTAAGTTACCTCTCTCTGTGAAACAGGCTAGAGTTACCCCTCTTGCTCTGGTTTGAGTTACCTCCCTTTGTGAAACGGAAAACTCAGAGTTTCCCTCATTTCAGGGTTAACAGACTCAGAGTTTTCACTAAACCTGCTTTGTGAAACGGACCCCTGATGGTGACTCAGTAAAACACATCAGCAGCTGTTTGGTTCAACAGATTAAATTGAAGGAACCGAAAATCATTTAACTTAACACTATGTGGACATCTCGGTAAGCTACAACGGTGCCATCTAGTGAGAGCAACACAAAACAAGTGCCGAGCTGTGGTGTTATAATGCCAGTGTTGTCAACAGTGTTCACATGAACAAATAAGATAACAACTGTAAATAAACACAAACAACCTTAAATTTGGCATCATGTGTATCTTAGTTTAACTTGTTTCTCTATGAACCAATATTTAGAGTCAGGAATAACATCCATCCATCCATCCATTTTCGTCCGCTTATCCGGGGCCGGGTCGCGGGGGCAGCTGCCTGAGCAGGGACACCCAGACTTCCCTCTCCCCGGACACTGCCTCCAGCTCTTCCGGGAGGATCCCAAGGCGTTCCCAGGCCAGCTGAGCGACATAGTCACACCAGCGTGTCCTGGGTCTTCCTCGGGGTCTCCTCCCGGCGGGACATGCCAGGAACACCTCCCGAGGGAGGCGTCCCGGGGGCATCTGAAACAGATGCCCGAGCCACCTCAGCTGGCTCCTCTCGATGTGGAGGAGCAGCGGCTCTACTCTGAGCTCCTCCCGGGTGACAGAGCTCCTCACCCTATCTCTGAAGGGAGCGCCCTGCCACCCTGCGGAGGAAACTCATTTCGGCCGCTTGTATCCGGGATGTTATTCTTTCGGTCATGACCCAAAGTTCATGGCCATAGGTGAGGGTAGGAACGTAGATTGACTGGTAAATCGAGAGCTTCGCCTTTCAGCTCAGCTCTCTCTTCACCACGACAGACCGATACAACGACCGCATTACTGCGGCCGCTGCACCGATCCGCCTGTCAATCTCACGCTCCATCCTTCCCTCACTCGTGAACAAGACCCCAAGATACTTAAACTCCTCCACTTGAGGCAGGAACTCTCCCCCCACCTGGAGGGAGCAAGCCACCTTTTTCCGGTCGAGAACCATGGCCTCGGATTGGGAGGTGCTGATTCTCATCCCAGCCGCTTCACACTTGGCTGCAAACCGCCCCAGGACATGCTGGAGGTCCCGGCTCGAAGGAGCCAACAAGACCACATCATCCGCGAAAAGCAGAGATGAGATCCAGTGGCTCCCGAACCAGATCCCCTCCGGCACGAGGCTGCGCCTAGAAATTCTGTCCATAAAAAAAATGAACAGAACCGGTGACAAAGGGCAGCCCTGCTGGAATCCAACATGCACTGGGAACAGGTCTGACTTACTGCCGGCAATGCGAACCAAGCTCCTGCTCCGGTCGTACAGGGACCGTACAGCCCTTAACAGAGGGCCTCCGACCCCGTACTCCCGGAGCACCTCCCACAGAATGCCACGAGGGACACTGTCGAATGCCTTCTCCAAGTCCACAAAACACATGTGGACTGGTTGGGCTAAGAATAACATATTATTACAAAAGACTTTTAGAAAAGGAAACTGAGTTTCTGGTATTATTTAACTCCTCAGCTGACAAATACAACCTAAATGAACACTTACACATGTCAGGTGGCGAGTATTTTCCAGATGAAATCATGATGAGAGGACAGACTACAGTGATCCATATGACGAGTGTTTTCATACCATCTTTTATGCCAAAAATCCCTGGGTGCTGGTGTGGGGCACGCCCCTTGCACAGGTCATGAGACCTGATAGTCTATCACGTGCAAGGTAGGGTGGTGCTCCCATTGGGCAACCCCCGTTAGAAATGAACAAATCACCTACTGCTGATCAAGTTTTTTGATTAAGTTTTATTCTTTAAGTGCTGTAAAAAATCTTAAATCAAGATTTCATGAAGTTTTTAAAGTTGTCAATGACGTCACTGAATGCTTGAAGCTTGAAGGTGTCGTGAACAAAGTTTTCAATATTATGATTGTTGACCATTTTTATTGGTTCAAGAAACTTGTGCAATAAAAATGTATCTCTTGTCTGTCTCTCCATATTCTAGTAATTGATGTGATCTTTTAATCGGTTTGTTATATCTGTAAATAAAGTTTATTATTGTTATTTTTATTATGACATAATATGAATCTGTTTGACATAAATATCATCCTCCCTCTTTATTTATTTTATCTTACTTTACCTGATCTTCTGTTTATAATGTGAACATACTGTAAATAAATCCATTAATATGAGAGAAGTTGTTTCCATTAATTTCATTAATTAATGGTAACCACTGAATATGTCAAATAAAATCATGTAGTTACATTTAAACATGAAGAAAACTTCACATCTAACATCTTCCATGAGGGAAAAAAAACTGAGTGTTTACCATCATGCACTGTGTTCTTTGGAGAGAAGAGAAACATGTGCAGCTGTCGTCATGATTTAATTCTGATGATACAAACACATATCGATATATAAACGAGAAAGATGGAAAGGAAACAAAATAAGTGTGATCTTACTCTGAGCATGACCAGGAAACACCAGAAGACAGTCAAGTTGTCAGATCAATATAAGAGCGAAGTTGTACAGTCACATTAGGGTAAATGTGTGACTGTGCAGCTTTATAAACACATTCTTAGTTCCTGCATTAGAAAGTCCAACAGGTAGTAAGGCGTTGCCGTGAGTCATATTGTATTGTTTAACTATGGGAAGTTACGGTGTGATGGCATGGCATCAGATTTAAAGGCCTGATAATTATGTGGAGGGATATTCCACAGGGAATGAATCTTGACACAGTGTGGCAAAACAGCGGAATTTTTTCAAAGTCAGTTTCAACTTTAACATGATAAATTCCCCAATCAGAATGTTCTGACTACTCAACTGTGTTTAGTATCAAGCTTCCTGATTAATTTCAGAGTTCAATCACAGTGGTTCCTTTCCAGTTTTCTCTCCTTTATATAGATATGTGTTTGAAGCATCAGAATTAAATTATGAAGACAGCTGCAGGTTGTTCTCTTCTCTCTCATGTTCATTTTGACCACTATAAAATGAGCAGAATATTAACAAGAAGGCCCAATCGTGCTTTAGGGTCACGCTGACTTCTTGTTACAGTGACTGATCAATCAGTAATCAATAAACTCAGCAGAACATTTCAAACATTAAGATGTTTCTTTTTGTAAAAAGTGTGACTTTGTGACATCACTGTCACAGCCTGTCTGCTTCTGTGTCTGAAGAGTTTCTTACCTTCCAGCAGCTGTACCTCAACATTTACACAACATGTGTTAAAGAATAAAACATATTGATGGTAAACATGTCACATTTTGCAAATACAGCAAACTACCTATAAACTGCTTCTCGTGGTCCATGGAGTACGAAAAAAACACTCAACTTTGAGCCTTGTAGCGAAAAACTGTATAAACATTGTTAAAGGCTGTCAGCAACACATCACTAACTATTTGGGCCCGTTTGATAATTCACCAGATGTTATGGTGGTAAATGATATATATGGCAATCATTTAACCAGTCAAATAAAAACATCTAGTTACATTTTAATATAAAGCAGACTTCAGATCAAACTTCTTTTCATCAGGAGAAAAGTTGAGTGTTTGTGCTTTATCTTTATTTATTATCTTTATTACTGTATTTACCCGAGGGGAAATTAAGTCAAATACAATCAAATTGTAAGGGCAAATATAGAAAAAAGTGCTATACACAGTATGCAAACAAAACAATAAAGTACTATATTTAATAAAATGCTTAAGCAGTTACAAAAACAAGACAAAATATTGAGGTAAATAAAATAAAATGCTGAGCAAAGTGGAACTCAAGGTATAAGATAAGGTGTAGTTTTATCTACAGAGTTGATCATTTAAAGTGCAATAAGTTATGTGTGTGTTTCTGCATGGGCGTTGTACAGTCTGATGGCACCGGGTAGAAATGAGTTCCTGTGCCGTTCCTTAAGGCAGCGAGGTTGGATTAGCCTGTTGCTGAAGCTGCTCTTCAGCTTGTCAAGAGTTTTGTGGAGGGGGTGAGAGACTTAGAATGTTATTTGACAAATAATATTTGCACAGGAAACTTAGACCAGAAGTTTTTGTATTTTTTTGAAGATGTTTTAGCGCCTAAAATCAGTCTTCAACTCCCTGTCTTTTGGGCATGTTTTCGTCAAAGTCAGGTTAAATTAGCCTTGCACTTGATCCGTTTTTTGTGGCGGTTTTTACCCTACACCAGTTGATTTGTCAGGAAAAAATAATGTGGAAATGTAAATTGTGCGTTTTTTCTATTAATTTAAAAATACAGTTACTGAGACATTACAGACTTTACCATGGGCAGTATTCGTCAGTTTTATGGAGAGAATTTTGTTCCTTTATTATGCAATCAAACAGAATAGGTTTGAAACCAAAAACGAGATTTGAGAGCAAAAAAGACTAAGTAACAATCAAAATTTTTATTTTTGAGAGAAAATATTTCTTCAACTTCAATCAAAACTGATGTTTGTAAGTAAAAACATACGACAATTTTGCTTATAAATCAGTCCTCTTTGCTTTCAAGTTGAAAACCTTTGCTTGCAAATCAGTCCTCTTTGCTTGCGAGTTACAAAGTTTTGGTTGCAAATCAGTCCTCTTTGCTTGCAAATTCAAAAGTTGTGCTTGCAAATCCAACTGCACTTGATGGGCGGGGCCTACGCTGGTGGATGAGAGAAGAGTTTCTATTGGTTGGTTTGACCTGGCTCCAGCGTCAGCTACGTCTTCCGCATTTTTCTGTGCTGTGCTGCTTGGAGGCAAGCCTGTCGCTCTTGAAAAGATTCCCATAAGTAATGAATTGCGCTAAATAGCGTTGGCTATAGCCTGCCGCACATTCACAACAACACAAGTAATGGATTATAATGCCCTGCTGCTGCAAGCACACTGATTAGCAGCAACATGGTTGTCTCTGCTAGTCACGGACTGAGCGGAATAGCTCAATGAGTGAGTGGATTACAGGGAGGCGTTAACAACATGAGGCTGTGATTTAAGCATTTAGTGTTGCATGGAACTCGCGGTGCCAAAACGTCACAGTTCCTACACAACAGTACTGTCAGCCGGGGGACGGACGGACGAAGAAGACCGCGGCAGCCCACAAACACCCGCTATAAAGCAGCTAACACTGAAAATGAGTATAGCGGTGCTGAGCTAGCAGTACAGCGGCGCAGCACCGTTGTTCAGCCGTCTGGGAGAACCCTGACCGTGGATTACTAAACTACCGCTGAATGTCTCCACTGTGTAGCGGGCTGCTGCTACTCCTCCCGGCTCCCGTTGTCACTACAGCTGTGCTAATGTCAACAAACACACATGGCGAATAAGTTAACAAATGCACGCACATTACCAAACTCAGATTTATGTGTCTGTTATATTATGGAATGGATCGACAGATTCATTGGGAACACTACATTGATCTTCATTCGCTGTTGTTTTTTATTGACCATGACTTTTATTGTTGTGCAATGTTACATAAATACTGTCAAAACAATACGTCCGTTTTTCTTTTAATGCCAGAATGAAAAAAACAACAGCAGTCACAAGCAAAGTCATTGCTTAATTTGTTTCTGTACAGCCTTTGCACCCATGTAAACTGACCACCTAATGTGTCATGTAAATGCACATTTTCACGTTGCATGTATTTTATCAAGATCAGTCTCTTCTTTTCATGTGGAGAGAACACGACCAAGTGAGACTTTTAACACTGTACATTTTTACTACTTTTTCTACATTGTTTCTACTGAAGACATTATGCTGTACCTGCAATTTCACCATCAATGGTATGGGATTATTCAGGTAAAATAAATTACATTACTCTGGCTTTGCCATGATGGTAGCGCAATGATTATTTATTTTCTCTGTTACTTGGATGTGGTGCATGTGGCTTGACAGTCGGCTTACTTTAAGTTGGAACTAATAACATTATTTTTCTAGCAAGTACATTGCCTAATTGCCTGTGTCATCAAGGGTTCTGTGCAATGCCTCTCATATACTGAAATTTCTCCCTCAAAAAATATTTCATTTTATTGTAGTTATCCAGTTTACTGGTGAAGACATTGCACAGGATGACACAGCTCCTAACTTGGTCATGTTCTCTCCACATGAAGAGAAGAGACTGATCTTGATAAAATACATGCAACGTGAAAATGTGCATTTACATGACACATTAGGTCGTCAGTTTACATGGGTGCAAAACATCAGTACATTACAGTACAATGCATTACTGTCACTTAGGCTGTACAGAAACAAATTAAGAATGTGCGGCAGGCTGTAGCCAACGCTGTATAGCGCAATTCATTACTTATGGGAATCTTTTCAAGAGCGACAGGCTTGCCTCCAAGCAGCACAGCACAGAAAAATGCGGAAGACGTAGCTGACGCTGGAGCCAGGTCAAACCAACCAATAGAAACTCTTCTCTCATCCACCAGCGTGGGCCCCGCCCATCAAGTGCAGTTGGATTTGCAAGCAAAACTTTTGAATTTGCAAGCAAAGAGGACTGATTTGCAACCAAAACTTTGTAACTCGCAAGCAAAGAGGACTGATTTGCAAGCAAAGGTTTTTAACTTGAAAGCAAAGAGGACTGATTTATAAGCAAAATTGTCGTATGTTTTTACTTACAAACATCAGTTTTGATTGAAGTTGAAGAAATATTTTCTCTCAAAAATAAAAATTTTGATTGTTGCTTAGTCTTTTTTGCTCTCAAATCTCGTTTTTGGTTTCAAATCTATTCTGTTTGATTGCATAATAAATGAACAAAATTCTCTCCATACAGTTTCACCTTTACCATGCCTATGCAACAGCTGCATGTGTACATTTAGTAGGCTACTTTTAATTCAATAAAAGTAGACCTACATTTGTCAAGAATACATACAGGGAAAAGAACACGACAGGTTTGACTGTAAAAAGGGCATTTCATTGCCCTGTTTGTGATTTTAAACAGCCATTTGCTGAGAGAGAAATGTTTATACATCTTCGGGGGCATTTAAGGAAAAAAACAGTTCCTTGTCCATTCAGGGCCTGCACGTTTAAAACAAATGTGTACTCCACTTTCATTGCACACAGATGCAGAGAACATCGAAATACCTGTGACTATGATGACATTATAGTGCAAAATGATGTTTGTCTCCCAGGATAGTGACATTTAACAGGATCCAGGTGAACTGACAGATGAAAATGAAACTACCCCTGTAGCCGGAGGTAGCAATGAGAGGTGAGCAGAGCTGTTACAATTCAATCTGCTCCTTTTTCTTAAAAATGCAAACTGTTCTCCATGTGTCACAGAGGGCAACCCAGGAAATCATTGAACATGTTGATCAGCTGTTTTTACTGTCAAAACCTGTTGTCAGGGAATCTGTAATAAAAATAATGGAAAAAAAATAATTGGCCCTTTACTGCACACTTGTGAGTGAGATAGTCCAGGCAGTGTCGGAGAGTAATGTATTGCATAAGTCAGTTACAGCTGAAGGACCCCTTTCAACAGCCAAAAGGAGGAAAACATATTATGAAAAAAAGTTTCCACTTATTAGGCCTGTCGAATACCTGATTGAGTCGTCACAGCATATCTTTATGTATGTACCTATTCTCTTTGCAACAGTTGTTAAAAAATACAGATGTACTTGAGAAAGTCAAAGAAACCCCTTCTAAGTTGCCTGGACAGTATTTGTCACACTGTGATGGCTCCTACTACCAGGAAAACCAGCTTCTCTCAGATGAGGGTCATTAATTCTTTATGTTGATGATTTTGAAATCGCAAACCCCCTAGGAACATCACGAAAAATACACAAAGTATGCTCAGTTTATTGGACATTAGCTAACCTCCCAGGAAAGTACCGTTCAGCTCTCCATTCAACTCAACTTGCCCTTTTGTGCAATTCTAATGATGTGTGGGAATTTGGATTTTCAAAAGATCTTTGCGCACCTCTTAAAGGACATAAGAACTCTTGAGGAGGTGGGCGTCTATATTGAGGCCTTTGGTGACTGTGTCAAAGGAACAGTCTTCTCAGTTGCAGCTGATAACCTTGCTGCCCATGCGCTATCTGGCTTCAACAAGAGTTTCAGGTCTACATATTTCTGTAGATTTTGTCTCACCACTCAACCTGTTTTACAATTGTGATTATTATAAAATCAAGGTAATTTTGGTTGTTGGTGTGTTTGTTTCTCTGTGCAGCTCTACCACGAATTCCATAGGATCACCAATGAAAACCTGCCATCTTCCTTTTTTTCTGCATTGGATAAATACACATCACAGCTTCTGAAATTGTACAAAAAGAAGACGACTGGAAGGTTTGAAAAGAAGCTGCAGCATGTTGTGACAGTATACGAAGAACAGGTAAACACACTTTTATTACATTGCATTGACAATTTATGTGACCAGCTGACTTGAGCATCGGCTAATGTATCTATGTCTTTGTTCAAAAGGACAAGAACAACATCGCTGCAGCCAGGACAGCAGCCCTTGCCGGCCTACCACTGTACCTGAAATAGGATTCGTCAGACATATTCAAGACTTGCACGGTAATTCTTTATTCTCCTGCATCAAAACTTGAAACTGAAACATCACTGAACAGAGTTAATTGAAACTGCCTTATACGGTGTGCCCAATTGGCTTCCTTTTGAGCAGTTCCATGGCTTAGATTATTTTTTATTGTGAAGAGCTGCAGAAATGTAAAATGAGTCATTGTAATTTACTTGTGAAGTAACACCACGTTGAGGGTAAAATTAGACAGTACATTATTTATCTCTGATATCTGGGAGTGTGTTTAAATTGTGCTTATACATACTGTATATCTTTGTAGCGATTATCAGCGTGGATACTAAATTAGCTACACCAGAAAGAATGTTAATTTCGAGTTAGTGGACAACATTAAAGGAATACCACATCAGTTCCCAAAGTGCACCCTAGACACAAAATCTTTTATAATGCCCATATGTCTAAATTTAAAGAAAAATGATACTTTTCTTTACTTGCTTACCAATGAGGAATATTTATCCTCTTTTTTATTTTGTCTTCAGTGTTACGTTCCAATGATCGGATTCAGAGAGGACTAGAAGGACAAATCAATTAAAATGTTCAGAAAAAGCAAATTCTTTAATTTAGAGTCATAACAGAAAAAAACTGCCTTTCCTGATGCTCCTACTTTTCACATTGGCTCTTGCAACCTGCTTTAGTGTTGTTGGCATCTTCAGGTTTGTGCTTATTTGCCATGAAAAAAATGTACTGAAAAAGCATTAAAAAAATAATTTATTTTCTGAGTTGATCAATTGTCGGTGCATGAGCAAACAGCCCAAGGAAAAATCCAACTATTCATATCATTGCATTAAACCAGGTTTCATGAGGGGCACCTATAGTGACGGCTTTGTGTTTGAATCAAACCCTCAACCCTTTGCTGCATGTCACCCCTTGGTTTAAAAAAAATAAATAAATAAAATAAATAAATAAATAAATGGTTTTTAAGAATACAAATTATCTCACTGATAATTTAAAACCACTACTAAAACTGATTAATCCATATTAACTGAAGTTTAACATTGTAGTTTAATTTCACAGACAAGAGGGCATTGGATTTAGTCCTTAATTGCTTCCATCATAGTTGTGTGAAGTTATCTCTGCTTTATGTTGGGCAGTAAGAGTGGTTTCATAGTAGTTCACTTATTTGCCCGTTTTATTGTTTTTGTGTTGCTTCCACTTGTATATTAAAATCTGGTAGGGGTTATACATGTATGAGTTTAGTTATTCTTAAATTCTTTCTCACACATACCAAATACATACTTCTTCCCCAGAATGAGTTTGAGGTGTCCCAGGAGGAAGCTGTGGCTTTGATGGCAGTGGTCGCTGAGGATGAGGTGCTGACAGGAGTTCCTTTTGACCTGCAGCATGTGTCCATCATCCTGGAAGGCCAGGTTGTGATTTCTACAAGATCATGGACTGACTCGCTTGTTGTTATGTTTGGTTTGATTTATGTTCTACATTTGAGCTATCCTGAAAAGCTAAGTGGCTTCTTTGAGTTCATCCAGGTTGTCCTTCTAAATCTTGTGAATCTACTGAATCATAAAGTCATACATTCTTCCTTTCAAGGGACTATGTGTAAAGTTGCTGTTAGTTACTATTGTGCCTGTGTGTTTCTTGTGTTTATATTGCCCTTAAGAAATGGCATGTTTATATATAAAAAAGAAGCAAAGCTGTGTAAGTGACTACTTGAAATGAACATGGAAATGTTTTGCAGTTATGAATGTTCAGCATTCAGCTTAATAAACAATTTAAGTTGGATCAGATATTTGTCAATTATATTGTGTTCATGTAACTTGATTGGTTTAAGGCAATCGGTTTCCTCAAATGAATTGAGTAGACAAAATGTAATTTTAAGTTATCACAACTAGAATTAATAAGTTATTTCAGTTGGAAGGCAAAGTTGATTAAACTTAAGTAAAACGATTTAGCAATGCAAGAGGCATTTAAGTTAGTATTACTTAATTCACATACATTTAATCAACACTTGTTATACAAGTTGAATGAATTGCTGCATTTAAGTGTATAAAGCTAATTCCTTACATTTCACTTTAGTAAATGGAATTAGTAATACTAACTCATAATACACATGTCAGAATAACTCTAGATATATGAGTTATCTTTACTTACATAAAATTATTGCTGGTACTTAATTTATTTGAGTTAGTAAACTTAAATAGTTCAAGGCAATCGGTTTCCTCAAACAGTTTAAGTTGAACTAACTTGTCAGGTTTTACAGTGTGCAATAAATTATGTGTGTGTTTCTGCATGGGCGTTGTACAGTCTGATGGCACCGGGTAGAAATGAGTTCCTGTGCCGTTCCTTAAGGCAGCGAGGTTGGATTAGCCTGTTGCTGAAGCTGCTCTTCAGCTTGTCAAGAGTTTTGTGGAGGGGGTGAGAGACTTAGAATGTTATTTGACAAATAATATTTGCACAGGAAACTTAGACCAGAAGACACTAAGGTTTCCGATCAGAATGAATAGGGAAGTCCGCTAATTTATTCATGTGTGTCTGTGTTTGAAAAAAACACAATAACACGTGATTACAGAACTGTTTAATTCCCCCATGAAATTGGAAACTTGCTGAGATTTCGATTTAACTGTAATCAAGATTATTGAAATCGTCTGAACGCATCAGCTGTGTGGTGTGAGGAACTTTTCATAAGGGTCCACGTATCATCTGATCATTCAGTTATTCCATTTAATCTGGCAAATGAAGATGCAAAAACGAGTCAATATTTCATTTTTCTGTTTTTCTGTATGCACCAAACATTGAAAACTGGTGTTTATTTTCTTATTTTCATACCAAAACGGAAAATATAATAAACAAGGAAACCAAAACAAAATAATGAATCTAATTTCCATTTTCTATTATTGTTTTATTATTTCCCGCAATACATTTCTGCTGTGTGGCCATGCTTTGCGCATGCTCAATGTATAGTCTGATATCTGTGGTCGCTAACTATGTTTTGTGGTTTCTGGGCTCTCTTCATCAAAAGTGTTGGTGAGTAGTTGATAGTTGATGATAAAATAATTCTGCGGAGGAAAGGCTTGGTAGAATGATAGAGCAATCTTTATTGAAACAGATGCCAGCGTCCGAATCAGAATCGGCCACTTTCTGATATTCTCAAATCTATAGCAAAAGCAAGGCCAAAATGCTTCGCCCTCTGCTCTATCAGAACTCCTGTCGGCCTTCGATCTTAGGAGCTCTACTTAGGGCCACCCTTTCTCTTCCTATGCAAGGGTTTTTAGAGTCCCTTTTCCAGTACACACCCACTTCTTCTAATTGGTCACTTTGGTAATTTAGCCAATTGACTAAAAGAGGAGTTGACCTGTCTCCCTACTCATCTACCATAACTCATCTAACTTTGCTGTGGTCGAGCTAAGGTCTTCTCATCAAATTGACACCTCTATCTTTCTACGGGAACATAAACGTTTAGGCATCTCCCACCATTTGGCGTGCGGGCCAACCTCAGGTTTAGTACTTTATGATGGCTAACCTTTCACACCTCCACAGCTTGAAACCAACTCCTGGACTTTCACTCACACAAGGAAAAACAATTAGTCATTGTTAAATCTAAAGTGAGTAGGATCAGAGATCAGAATGTGATGCCATCCAGATACCTCAGTTTTCAATAAAGCATTGGGGGAAAAAATCTCTGGTCGCTTATTATACTGCGGTCAAGCCAGCCGTGCTTCAGGTTTGCTTGGTCAAATCAGCCACACCTTTTTTTTCAGTGCGCAAATGCACTAACATTTACGGTGATCGTAATGAACCCGCTCTGACTATGGGTCAGACTGCAGTCTCACAATCCGACCCATGAAACATACGCTACTTTTACAGTAGTTATTCCCGGTAATAAACTGAAGGTATCACAAAGATATCCTTCCGGATTTCAAAGTAAAGGACGACGTGAGAAAAAAAAGCAAAAAAAAAAACATTGTTTCTATAAGTAGTCCAAGATTTATACTGCTGAACTTAATACTTCATAGACTACTTGCATGCATAATATAAAGTACTTTTACTGTGTACTTTTTGAGTAATCATGTGTCAAAATCCTTAACAGAGGATAAGATTAAGGATATTTTACCCAACTTTGATGTGGAATAAAAAAACGTATTTTCCATAAGTAGTCCAACATTCATATACTGCTGAACTAAGTACTTCCTAGAATACTTGAATACAGAACTCTGCTCAGTCTACAGGAGAGCCTGAAAACACGATGCTCTCTACCTACCGCAACCCCTTAGAGCCAGACCATCTCAACCCAAACCGGCCCTGCACCTGCTCAGCCTCCCCATAGCCCTACCCCTGGGAGCTAACCCCACCTCACTCAACCAGCTTCGGCCTCCAGCCACAGCTATGCTCCCACCCCAATGTGTTCCTGACTCACCACCCAATACTAGGTCCAGACTACCTGTACGACCAGGCACCTTCTGTGTAACATGTATTGTATCTCCCTGAGGTCAGGTTGCCGCTCCTCTCACAACCTCAGCATAGTTCTGTCCAGTTGAAGTCCAAGTGGTACCCAGCTTTTAGAGCTCTGCCGCACGCTGGGTCTGTATAAAGTCAATGGTAGGTTGCGAGGAGATACTCTGGGCCGTTACACATTTAGTTCAGCTCTTGGCAGTAGTACGGTAGACTATGCCATAACAGATCTGGACCCAATGTCTCTCACAGCTTTCACAGTCAACCCATTAATTAATCTCAATTAATCGCATATCAATATTTGACAGGAGAAGCAACATTTTTCGATTTAAATGGATTTGGGTATGACTGAATCATTGAATAGACACATAAATGAGTTTAAACAACAAAATTGTGTTTATTTTCATCACTAAGTGTTAACATTAAGTGCAATATGAATAAAGAATATTATGATTGCACCAAGAGTGGCCGACAGTCCACTGCAATCCACTTCGCCAGTACGTTTGTTAATTTGTCAGTCGTGGACTTACTCATTTTTGCTCTGAACCCTGTCATCTTGTCGAGTGTGGATTGGCGACTGCTTGCTCAAATGAGGAGCACTGTCTGTGCTAGCTGCAACATCTTTGGCATTGAGGCGGTAGCGGAGGCTGGAAGTGCTCCAGTGATATGCACATTCTTTCTTGCACAATTTGCACACAACTGTGCTTTTAGTAGTAGATTTCACCAAAGTAAAAGTTTTTTAAAACTACAATTTCAGCCCACCGAACCCAGCAACGACTTCTCATCGGTATCCATTTGTCTCGTGTTGTGTCCTGCGCAGCCCTATTTCCTCTGTGTGAAAGTTTCAGATGCGGAGAGGGAGGAAATTTTGCTCTGGCGCTGATACGCCTCTGGAGGTAGTATCAGGGCCGCATTATTGGTGAGCCATCCCAGTGTGAACGGAAAATCCGGAGGCACGGAGCGGGGGCGTGTCGGTCTGACTTAACTACATAACTACACAGGTCCTTCACTCAACTTAATACAAAGAAATGTCCCACAACGTTACAGGACAGAACAACAGTAATGTAGTTGCTGTAACTGTCTTTTGCAACTTATATGAGGAAAACAAATACCACAGCTGTAAGTGGAGAAGCGTCCGTCCTCTCGCCTGTCCTACCGACTCTTCATCACATTTCTGCCTGACAAACAGTGTCTGTCACCGGCAAAAAACTTTAACTCACCGAGTGTTTGTGATGAACCGTTAGCCCTCCCGACCAAGACTTCAGGGAACTTTCCCCGAGAAAACAGTCTCGGTCCACGAGTGAAGGAGTCAGACAGCGACCTGTTTACTGATGGTGATTATGTAATTATACAATTTAGCGAGAAAAGCGTAACTTCATCACTTTCCAGGATGTTTGGTGGGTCAGGATCTCAATCACTACACATTATGACAGCATCCATCTGATTATAAACTGCCAGCGGGTTTAGATTGACAGGGAGAAACACTTGGGAAACACCTGCATCATCAGCGTGACGTGTATCGTCAGGGGGGAACTGCAGAGATACTTCGCTCTGTGTGAATCACCATCGGCGGAGAATTGGCGAACCACCACTCCGGAGATAATGTGGAGACGTGTAAAAAGGGCTAGTATTACGGGTGTACCGGGAACTCGTGCAAGGAGCAACTTTCCGCGCTGTTTTGAGTGCAAAAATAAATTGCCATTAAATGCGTTATTTTTTTTGTGGCGTTATTTTTTCTGTAATTAATTAATCGTAATTAGCGTGATAAAGTCCCAGCCCTAATTATTATATATTTGTCAAATGACATTCTAAGTTGTTCCTTTCCCAGGTTTCTCTCGTATGTATTGATATGTGATTTGAAGCATCAGAATTAAATCTTACAGACAGCTGGAGACTTTTCTCTTCTCTCCACAGAACACAGTGCATGATGGGAAACACTCGACTTTTCCCCTGATGGAAAGAGAAGCAGCTTATATAACTGTATTAGTAAAATTGTACATGTTTACTGTGAAAATGTCCTAAAGGGCCATGCATTGACACATTTTTTCCTCTGTTTTCCTGTGATAATGAGTTAATTTCATTTGTTTTCCCGAGATAACGGGATCATTTTCTCGAGATCTCGAGATAAGGAGACTTTGTTTTCCCGAATAACTATATAATTAATTCGAGATCTTGAGAAAACAAAACCATAGTGTAGTATATTAAATCATGTCATGTCATTAAAACAGTAGTAAAGTAACAGACTACCGTTAAAACAAGTAGTCTTTTGTCAATACGCCTCTAATTAATTAGATTTTTTTTTTTAATCGAGTCCCACCACTAATAATAATACTAAATGTGCACAGGAAACTTAAACCAGAACACACTGAGCTGTCCGCTAAGAATAAATAGGGAAGTCCAACAGGTAGACTCGCTGTTAAACATCACGCTAACCTTGAGATGAAAAGGGGAAATGGTAATCCTGTGTTGAACAACTTCCTGCATAACAGTAGCTCAGTGTTACAGATGAGTACATTTGAGAAATATTAACAGACGATTGTGGGTCAATCTCTGTAGTTTGTAGAAGTTATGTGAGTATGTCAACTCTCTGAAGGTCATCCTGTGAGAAACATTATTTCCCTTTGATAATTATGTGTTCAAGCTTGTTTGTGTTTATCATCTGTTATTTTCTAATGACTTTACAGTTTATATGTATTTCTAATGTATCAGTGTTACAACATTGACAACATGTCACCATGTCCCAGATTCACAGCTTCCATCTGTCTGCAGGAGCAGCACTAGTTCTGCAGTGTGTTCATGTGGCAGCTAGATGGTTATATTTGCAACTGGCTGACCGTTCATCTACCAGCGCCATCTTGTGACAGAAGTGCAATACAGCAGCTATATTAGTTACTGTTAACTGTATTTGTAAAATTGTACATATTCCCTGTGAAAATGTGATATATAGGTAAAAAAACAACAACAACAACAACAAAAAAAAAAGAAAACATAAAAACTCTGGGAGTGTGGTATGCTACCATCACTGGTGACTTCATCACATGGTCCATGTTCATGACTGTCACCCACAAATTCAAGGAATCAGGTACTGTAGGTGGATTGGGTGTCTTCTCCTCTACTGTGATATCTATTGGCAACATATGATCCACAAAGTTCATTAATTTAAAACAATAACATTATATTGAGTCTAGTTTTTGGTTTGTTGGACTCCTACAACTGAACTGTCTGGGGTCTGTTTATGAGGAAATCCAATATTCAGTTCAGAGTGTTAATTAGTCATAAACAAAGTTTAATTAGATCAACTCAAAGTTTACATTGTCATTTTTCTTGACTTCAGAGTTCATTGTATTTCGTTATTTGGCCGTTTGTCTGGAACATATTCTGAAGTGAACTGGGTGCATCTTTATGATTTTGTCTTTTCTTCCAGCAGTTTTTGGGCAGGTCATTATTTAGAGATATCACTGCGACCAAACAATCCTGTTAGCTGACAAAAGAAGTGTGTTTGACCCTGAACACTCCTCACATGAACCATCTCTGTACAGAATCTGTGTGTTTGAGGTCTGAAGGACACAAAGAGGCGATGCTGCCTGCTGACCTGC
Source organism: Diplodus puntazzo (assembly GCA_963678695.2). Taxonomy (NCBI): domain Eukaryota; kingdom Metazoa; phylum Chordata; class Actinopteri; order Spariformes; family Sparidae; genus Diplodus; species Diplodus puntazzo. The sequence continues at coordinate 12,643,158 of OZ023170.1, read as the reverse complement.
TAGACTTTGTTAGAGATCATGAACAACAAAAGCTGAGAAATTATTATCTTCATAAGAAATACAGTCCTTCTCACTCACCAAGTTTATTATTACACATGATTCAAACATTCAGGTGTCAAATGATAAAATATGTGAACAAATGCTTCAAATGTAAGAATTTCAGAGTTCTGTAGTTTTATACGTGCTAAACAGTGGTGCAGGCAGTGAGAGGGGAGAGACCTCTACTGGAAAGGTGAGTCTGAAGGATTTCACAGGATACAGTTATTTGTGATGCAGACAGTCTTGGAATTTTATGGAACTTAATATGAATATGAAATATGAAATATTTCAGTCAAGGTACACCATATAAGACTTATTTAACTTGAGCTTTCATTGAGGAGAGTAATGATTAGAAACTGGAGAAAGCCAAGATATATAAAAGCCAGATTAGCCTGACTCAAATATTTTCAAGAATATCAAAATATTACTTTAATTCAAGTAATTTAGCAATATTTTTCAGGGCTTGAAATTACAACCATTCTAGTCACATATGTGCCCGAAATATAATCTGTGCGACTTCAAAATATTTGGGAGCAAACAATTATTGTGTTGTGAGCGAAAGTCATGGCATTAGCCTCTATGTTGATCAGTGATCAGTTAGCAGTTATTCAACTCTTGGTGTTTCAATGTATCTTGAAGGGTCAGGCAGAAGGAGATGCTGAGGGTGAAAAAGATCAACATAACAATAATAAATAATTTCTCAGTCTTTGTTAGCTGTTTGTGAAATTTTGTGCTCACGCGCTACGTTCGCTCACTTCCTGTTCCAGATCAGTTCAACCTGAAGCTTCATGACATCCTGCAGGAGTCCAGTACAGGAGAGATGAGATATGAATCATGATGTCTTATTTTGTTGTGGATAAAAATACATCATGTCGAGAAATGCAAAATATACATTTAACCAAGGGCGTAACCATGGTATAGATATTTGAGCGGTCCAAATGAAAGAGAAAGTACATTTCCCACAATTCTATGATATTTTTTATATGAAAATTCGCACATTTAGAAGTTTTGAGTACAACATTTACCATTTGAATTCACATGTAAAGGAATATTCTGTGAAACTGCATGGATTCCTACAGAATCAAGATAAAGCTTTTCTAAATTCCCATTAAGTGAAAATCAATGTTTTCATCTCAAAGGTTTTGCTCTATATCTCACCTATATGCCAATATCAGGCACAATGATATAGTTTTATTTACTGCTGACATGTAGGCCTAGGTTAAAACTGATGTTATCAAGCTGTTTAAGTTCTCATTCAAATTTCTCACCTGATCATCTGTATCCCCAGAGCATGTACCTGCCTGGCCACTGCTTTCACTATCAACTATCTGTCAGTTAGCATTAACTTTACCTGGCTTACCTGGCTTGGCCTAATTGTTTGCCACCTGGCTTGCTTAATATTAGCTAACATGCCACAGGTTCGGGCCAATCCCTCGCTGTTGTAAAGAGACCAAACAACAGAACAGCTGAAGTTGTGACATATTTCTCAGATACTGTGAGAATGAAGTGAAGGATTGTGGTCGTCCTCAATACTTTTCTTCAGGTTCTTACTGATCCCGGTCGGTGCTCGAGCTGAGAGCAATACAGTGTGAGCTCCCAGGTGCTCCTGGGTCGGGGAGTGACGGACTTAAACATACCGCCTGGTCGTGGCTCGATGTGCAGTGCTTTTATCAGTGTTGTACAGAGTTTTTTTTTTCTTCATCTTCTTCCGTTTAACTCTTTACATGCTGTAGAAAACATTTTATATCAGATTTATATCAAGTTAATAAATGTCTCCGAGGACTCAAAGATTTCTCATGACGTAATTTGCAAATATGTTACCATTTGTATTTTTCATTATGTGATTTGCGACACACTGAAGAAATAAAAACACATAGATTCATCTCTTGTCTGTCTTTTAATATTCTATTCATTAATGTGGCCTGAAAGTCAGTTTGTAACTGTTTCTGAGAGTTAATAAAGTTTATTATTTAAAAGTTGCTGATAAACTCTTTGAGGTCTTTACATCTCCTGGGATATTAGAAGAAGAGTCAAAACAACGTCTCTCATATAAATATAGATTTATTTACAGTATGTACACATTATAAACAGAACATTAGGAGAGTGTAGCAGTGTATTGTAATGTTCAGAGGGCACAAAGTGAAACCTCTCCATACAGTGATTTACTGAACCAGCTGTGATTGTTGAAACCAGCCAGCCGTCCATGTTGAATTTACAAACTCAAATCAAACAGCAGCACTTCATTTCAGTTTGAACAGCAGCATTGCAACAAGAAGAGGTTAAAGTTCCCCGAGTAAAATCTGTTTATAAAATCTAGACAGTAAAAAAAATCTTGATAAAATAACAACAAAAATGAAAAAGTGAACATAACTAAACATATAACACAAAGTGCATGTTCTCTGCTCTAAAGTTCGCCAGATTCTTCTTTACATCCTGCAGGAGGCCAGTACAGGATATACAGGATATACTGTCAATGTTAATGTCATATCTTATGAAGGGCTAATTCATCATATAGATCTATAAATGAGAAAAGTAACAACATAAAGTGCACAGAGTCGTTACACGTGGTGTAAGAGGTCGACATGTTTCTTAGCGTTATTCCAGTGAAGTGAACACAGAGCAGATTTCAGATCTGTCTAATAAGTGACAGAGTTTGATGAGACGTCCTGTCAAAATGATGGAAAACATAAAGGTGAAGGTTTCCTCTGGTCCTACTGAGCTGGAACTTTTCCAAATCCTCACTGGTCTCATCAGACAGACAGTAAATCAATACAAGGTAACAAATAAACAACACAGCCCTCCATCGCACTCTGTCCACCTGTCCAGTGCAACAGCCTGATCCAGGATATTTGTGGACACCTAATAGTCCCCGATTTAATGTTGTTTAACCAACCTGAGCCCCATTTGTTTATTTCCCTTCCCTGCGATGGGACATTAGCCAGGACCAGCCTTAAAACGGAATTTGATTAGCACAGATCCCATCCTGGAACTCTCCCCTCTCCTCCCTGGTTCCCTGATCAGATCTGTAAATCGTATGAAATTGTTTCATTGAGTTGTGTTGATTGAACTATTTCCTCAGATCCTCCACCTGAGTCTGAGCAGAAATGTTGTTCATCAGAGTGACAGTGAATAAATAAAATGCAACAAACAACCAACACAACTACCACTACTGCTCCACAGTAGAGGCCGATCCTTCCACCTCCTGCTGTGTTAGGTCTCTCAGGTGTGTCTGTGTTGGGTCTCTCAGGTTTGGGACAATCCTTCACTGCTGTAAAGAGATCCAACAACAGAATAGCTGTGAAGTTGCTAAATAGAACCTGTTAATAAAGTTCTACTGACTTATAGTCAATCAACTTACCAGAGACGTTGAGCCAACAGTCGCTGGAGTTCAAAACGTTATTCCTCCTCACTTTACAGCGATACCGGCCTGAGTCTTCAGTCCTGAGTCTGGACACATGAAGTCTGAGTCGTTCATCTCTGAGGACGTCTTTGTCCCACTGGACTCGTCCTACAAACTGTTGATCTCGAGACTCTGGGACCACAACACCTCCAGATAGAACAAACAAGACTGAGACTTTGTGATCAGTTCTCAGATAGCAAAAGATAAAAAGGGAGTTGGGGGAAGTGTCAGTTGTGGTTGTGAACGTCCATTCTAGTGTGATGCTGTGGTTCTCCTCTGCCTGATAGGAGGTCTGTGTCACATTCACTACAAATGTTCCTATTGAGGAGACAGAGAGGGAAAGTGAGGAGCAGACACACTGACAGCTTTAACATGGCAGCCTTTAAACTCCATCTACATGTTTCTGTGGACAGTTTAGTGACGTCTCAGAGCTGCAGAGGCTCATCAACATCAACTGTTTGCTCACATGTGGGCGACTTTAACTGATTGATTGAATCACAGTGTAATAAAGTGAAGCTGTAAACTAACCACAGACACAGTTGAGGCTGATGAGTAGCATGATCCTGCAGATCATCTTCTCCCTGTGAGAGGAGACAGAGGTGAAGAGTCATGTGATCACAGTTCAGTCCTCACATGTACCACAACCAACACCTACAGTCTGTCTTTAGTCTTTACAATATTCCTTTGTCTTTATTATCCTGCTCATCACACACAAGGACTCCCTGACTGGACACAGTCTTGATGCTAATGCTAAGCTACTGTATTGAACTTCTGACACAAGATGGCGCCAGTGATTAAACTGTAAAGGTGAAGATTTCAGTCCAACAGCTTTGGCAGTGACTCAATAAAACACATGAGCAGCTGTTTGATTCAACAGATTAAATTGAACGAACAGAAAATTATTTAACTTAATAATTAAAACCATAAAGTTCACAAAAGTACGTGGACATGCAACTACGGCGCCATCCAGTGAGAACAACACAAAACAAGTTGTACATTCGGCCCTTCATTGTAAAGCTGTGGGAACATAATGTCAGTGTTGTCAACAGTGTCTACATATACAGCAATGAGATAAAAACTGCAAATAAACAAGAACAACCTTGAATTTGGCATCATGTGTCTCATAGTTAAACTTGTCTCTCTATGAACTAATGCAGTGGTTCCCAACCTTTTTTCCTTGAAGCCCCCCGTGCCTGTGTCTAAGACAAGCCAGGCCCCCCCAACCCCAACCTGCATACACTAAAAGAATAAAGTGATAAATTACAAACTTTTATTTGCAAAAGTAAACAACAGTTATATTCTCCTAGTTTTACAATGTATATAGATACATTTCCTCCTTTTTGTGTCATCAGGTGTATCACACAAACACACACACAATGACCAGAATAGGCCTACCACAGGACAGAATAGGCCTACCTCATAGGGGTGTTGGTAATAAATAGCTTAATGAATTCAAATGTGGACCAAGAAATATGTTTCAATTTGGATTATAGAGAGTTTTGATCGGGTGTGTTATTGGGATTTTATGCAGTCCAGGGTATAACTGGCCGTTTTTTTTACTATTTTTGATTTCACCATTATATTTCACCTTAAAAACTATTTACCTTGCCTTGTTTGGTGTCATTATTTTCAGCACAACCACATATGTGTGACTGTATAGTTATTTTTTCATTTTGACATACTGTATTAACACTATGGATCTAAAATCACAAAAAACATAACATTTGATTTTTTACTGTGAAAACCACAAATATGTTTAACAAAACATTTGTATTACTTATAGTGCAAATATTAATTGTTGTTTGCTAAACTTGTTCATAAGTTCTTGAAATTTACAAAGTTATATGTAATTATTTACATTTACATTTAAAATGCAATGCCTCAGACTCAGGTCTGCCACAGCTCTCCTGCCTGCTCCACATTCAGCAGTCTCCTCATTGTTTTGACTCATTAAACATAAAAACGTTACACTCCAAAACGCGCAAAATGTCACAAATCTCTCAACTCTCTCACTGTCATTGTCGGTCCCTCCACAACTTCCCCCTGTTCCCCAGCAACCAAATTACGTGTTTTGCCATGTAATTTTGTGATTGGCTGATGTGGTGCCTTTTATCCACTAATAGGAATGTGTTTTTTCGCTCGCAAACTTTTCCTGATTGCGGACACTTTTGTGAGAAGTCTGTTTTTACCGTTTCTTCCTTCACCAAATGCGCAGAAAACATGACGGTAATGTTAGCGAAAAAGTGTGCCGTACATTATTTATCACAAGTCCGGTTTTACTTGGCCTATCCACACAATTAAAAAACTGGTACACAGTTTGAAAGCTGCTCCAACACATAAGTCGGACCGAGTCTCACTGAGGCTCCGTCTTGCTCCTACATCCTTTTAAACTGGTCACGTGATTTTGACGTGCCGGCGTGTCAGTCGACCTCATTGCACAAATATTACTTTAACCTCACAACCTCAGAACAGACAAAGTTGTGCGCACCTCCTGCAATCTCCCGTGTGCCCCTTGGCAGTGGTTGGGAACCACTGAACTAATGTTTAGAGTCAACAATGACATATTTTACCATGGCCTGGGGGAATACTCGATTCTGATTGGCTGCATGGTGTCCATTAATTAAGCAATATTACCCGAGCAAGTGTGCTTTAAAGTCATTTGAGCACAACAGTGATGCGGTCAGGACGGAGGCGCTTGCGCCGAGGTCCACAAGCAGCACTGAAGTGTGTGTCAACCGTATGCAATGTTATTGACTTTGAATCTTGCTAGCATAGCGTTAGCTTTCTGGTTCATCGCTGAGCGGACTAGAATATCTCCCGCTGCCAAGTCGTATCTAAGGTCCGTCCTATTTACTGGAAGAGTGAACAACTCTTCTGTTGCATAAGAACCTTATGGGAGGGTAATGATTGTTCCAGGTATTAGTCAAACCCTTAGGCGTTACCAGAGAAACTAAGTTATGGCTTGTGAAAAACTTTATATTTTGATTGTTAAACGCATGAAAATATAAATTAACAGTCTTAATTTCTACTTATTTCTACTATTTAATTTGGCAAGAGACTATGTTATAAGCGGGATATGCCCGATGAGGTGTCCATAATCAGGAATTAATGGCCTCCGCGCTGTCCATTAATTCCCGATTATGGACACCTCTTAGGGCATTATCCTAAGGAAGCCAAGAACGGCCATGGATTTTTCCCTTTTTTGTGCCCTGTTATGTAAGGGATAATGCCCGACGAGGTGTCCATTATCCGGAATTAATGGACGACGCGGAGGCCGAAGAACCGTCCGACGCGCAGTGGAGGAGGGTTGCCTCCGCGAAGTCCATTAATTCCTGATAATGGACACCTCAAAGGGCATTATCCCGCTTATACCATGGTCACTTGTCAAAGAAAAGAAATCAAGACCATTAATTTATATTTTCATGCGTTTTACAATCAAAATATAAAGTTTTTCACAAGCCATAACTAAGTTTGCCTGGTAACACCTGAGGGTTTGACTAATACCTGGAACGATCATTACTCTCCCGTAAGGTATGCAACGGAAACGTTGTTCACTCCTCCAGTAAATAGGACGGACCTTAGATACAACTTGGCAATGGGAGATATTCTAGTCCCCTCAGCGATGAGCCAGAAAGCTAACGCTATGCTAGCAAGATATAAAGTCAATAACATTGCGTAAGGTTGACAAACGGTAAATATAATTTGACAGTAGCTAGCTAACAAGACTAGCTAGCTAACCAGTCATGTCATTGTCTACAAATCAATATCATGATTTTCACGAACAAATGACCGGCCGTGTGTAGCGTTACTGTGGACGCAGCCTGAAGTAGAGAGCTGAACAGTGAACAGGATGTGAGATTCGCGTCTCAGTAAATTTAGAGGGGAAGTGTACTTTCTGCAGCTTGTGTAATACAGTTGCCACCTTGTGGTGTTCAGAGGATAAGGCACTGAAGGACTGAAGGACTGCACTCAGTGTTAGAAATAAAATATTCAGATTTGATACGCCAGCTAGCGCATTGATTTAGAACGGTAAACAGACAATTTGACTGGAACTACTTAGTAGGTGTCTGTATATCAGGGGTTAATGGACACCCTGCAGCCAATCAGAATCGAGTATTCCCCCAGACCATGGTATAACTCGTGATAACGACTTATTATCTCCGTACCTCATAACAAAGATTGTTATTGAAAAGTGTCAGTCAGTTAGTGTAACGACTGTAAATGACCTTTAATGTGATAATTGTTAAGAACATCTTGCTTTCATTTAGTTTACTGATATTCTTTGAAGCCAGGTTATTATTTCATTGATTATATTAGACGCTAAATGCGGGACTTTTATTCTGAAAGCGTCTCGCTGTGAACCTAGAACACCCGTATTCTTGTGAATCGTGTGTGTCTGCGTGCTGGAAGTGTGCCTGCAAGTTTTTTGCTGAACGTGATGAAAATGATTTACTCAGCACCTGGCTGATAAAGGTTACAAGCTCTTATGGTGTGTCCAAAGGTGTGTTCGAGTGTACAAGGTTCCTGTAATAAACACTTTGGACCATCAGTTAGAGAGTCTGACCATCATCCAGCCGGGGATCCGCTACAACGACATCATGCTCACTTAGATTGCACTGCCGATTAAGCTGAAGTCTTGCTAACCGTCTTCTTCGATTACGCACATTAAGGTGTATCTCTAATAGCAAGGCATAATGCTATTTCAGCCATTGAACTCCTCAGCTGAGAAATACAACTTAAATCACCACTTACATATCTCAGGTCGGGAGTCTTTTGATGATGATCATGATGAGAGAACAGACTGTAGTGATCCGTATGACGAGTGTTTAATGGTATCTCTCACGCCCAAATCTCCAGGTGCTGGTGTTTTTAAAGCGGGCACGCCCCTTTCACCTCAGAGACCTGATAGGCTACATGTGTGAGAGTCACAGATGACTTGTTGGCCTGCATGTCAACTTTAGAAACAGAAAGCGCGAATCAGTGCCAAAGACAGAAGGTTTACTCTATCACCCTGGTGCGAATGATCTGTATCCTCTAATTACACGGGTCTGTGCACTCGTGTATTGCGGGGTTTATTCGAGGGACTCTCGTCTGTTAACACAGTTTTTTTTTAAATTTTTTATCACTGATGTTACTTTATGTTCACTTTAAACAAAACAACACAGTTTGAGTTTAATTCTATAAATGCTGGACAACATTTCATGAAGTTTTTAAATGTTGTCGATGACGTCAGACTTTCATGAGGCATTTAATTCTTGAGACTTTGTGATATGATGAACAATATTTTCAATATTATCATTGTTAGCACTTTTTATTCATCAGCGGATCTCATTCAAGAAGCTGATGCAATAAAAATGTATATCTTGTCCGTCTCTCCATATTCTAGTTATGAATGTGAACTGTAAAACAGTTTGTTACTGTTATATCTGTTAATAAAGTTGATTATTATTTTGTATTATGACATAATATGAATCTCTGATATAAATATCATCCTCTCTCTTTATTTATGTTATCTGAATGTTTGCCTTGTAACGCCTTCACCTGATGTTCTGTTTATAATGTGAACATACTGTAAATACATCCAATAACATGAGAGATGTTGTTTTCATTAACATGGTAATCGTTGAATACGTCAATTAAAACCGTGTAGTTACATAAAGAAAACTTCAGATCAAACTTCTTGCCATCAGGTGAAAAGCCCAAGTAAAAGTCGAATGTTTCCCATCATGCACTTTGTTCTGTGGAGACAAGAGAACAATCTGAAGCTGTTTTTGTTATTCTATTCCTGCTTCAAACACATATCGTTATGAGAGGAAGTTGGAAGGTGAAAAACATGAATAACTGTGGTTGTACTCTGAGCCAGAACAGGAAGGACCATCACACAATCAGGTAGTCAGATCAGTATAATAATGAAGTCATCGTTTTTAACTAATAAACACTGAATGCATGATGTAGCTATCATAGATAAGTCCTTCCTCAAAAGTATATTATAGTTACCGAAATATCTGAGAAATTATCTAGGTCTGTAATTATGGGAATGGACTATGACGAATAAGTGTATTCATGCATGAAGTGCTGTTATTTTCTATATTCGAAGTTGCCTGTGTAGATGGTGTAAAGATACCTTTTTCTTCAAATTTGTTAACACAAAACTGGACTTTCAAAGGACACTGACTAGCTGACTGACAGATTGTTCTGTCTACTACTCTGTGATCTGTTAAAAAGTTTCCTGCCCAGATCAGAGTTAAAATCACAGTTGCTCATGTCGGAGTGTTTCCCATCATGTACTGTGTTCTGTGGAGAGAATTAAAACGTGCAGCTGTCTTTATCATTTAGTTCTGATGCTGTAAACGCGTATCGATATATGCGAGAGAAAAGCAGAAGAAAACAACACTGATGTTAACGTCCCACAGCTCACACACTGCAGCTGCTGTAGAGTCAGTCACTGTAACAAGAAGTCGCTGTAACCCTAAAGCAGAATTGGGCCTTCTTGTTAATTCTGCTCACGTTATAGTGGTAAAAATGAACATGGTCGGATAAAATCATGTAGTTATATTTAAACACTGAGAACATTTCAGATCAAGTGTCTTTCCATCAGGAGAAAAGTCGAGCGTTTCCCATCATGCACTGTGTTCTGGGTAGAAAGAAGAGAAAAACCTGCAACTGTATCTGTGATTTATTTCTGATGCTTCAAACACATATCGATATAAAGGACAGGAAGCTGGAAAGAAACAACATGAACAACTGTGATTTCACTCTGAACCTGTGCAGGAAACTTTACACCAGAACACAGTCAAGTAGTCAGTCATCAAGTCATCATAACATGCCAGTCATGACTTGCAATATAACTATTTGCTATCCTGCCAGGGGAATTGCCTCTTTACTTTAGAAGAGTTAGTGTCACACCTAACTGAGCTGCATTCTTGATAAGGACAGTAGGAATATTATTTGATGATAAATTCACTCAACAACTGACATAATCAGTCCAAAGCAAGACAAGAACCTGGAATACTATTCTTACTTTCATGTGTTAAATGCACTGAGAAGAGCCACTAGAATGCATTTGCTTGATTGCAGGTCATAGATACATCATGAATAACATGTTTTGTGTAATTACTCCGTCAGAATGTTCTGACTACCTGACTGTGTTCTGGTGTAAGGTTTTATGCACAGGTTCAGAGCGAAATCACAGTTGTTCATGTTGTTTCCTTCCAGCTTCCTCTCATATATCGATATGTGTTTACAGCATAAGAATTAAATCATGAAGACAGCTGCAGATTCTTCTCTTCTCTCCACGGAACACAGTGCAATGATGGGAAACACTTAACTTTTCTCCTGATGGAAAGAAGTTAGATTTGAAATTTTCTTTATGTTTAAATGTAACTATTTGATTTCTATTTGACCATGTTCATTTTTACCATTATAACGTGAGCAGAATTAACAAGGAGGCCCAATCGTGCTTTAGGGTCACACTGACTTCACAGTGACTGACTCTACAGCAGCTGCAGTGTGTGAGCTGTGGGACGTTAACATCAGTAATCAGTAAACTCAGCAGTAAATTTACAACAATAACATGTTTCTTTCTTTGTATAATGTGATTTTTGTCGCCTAATTGATGTCAAAGCCTGTCTGCTTCTGTGTCTGAGACAACAGAGTACAGCGGTCTGTGTGAGGGACCTGAGCTGACAGGTCTGTCACGCCTCATCTACAAGGTCCACAAGCTCAGTTTTTAAGGAGTGCTGTTGGTTAATGCATTAAGGAATGAACTGCTAACTCCTCCCTCAAAACTTTAACCACCTGAGGATTGTGTGTCAGTTTTCTGACTCTTGGCTCAGACCCAGCCTTCTAAAAGTAAAGGTGTTAATCAAAGTGTGTGTCCCTCTCAGGTTGTGTTTAGGCTGCTGGCCTGTTTGTGACATCCAGGTCTAAAACTGATCTTTAACTGTTACCTGTCTGTCTCTTGAGTTGTGCTTTAGGGAGGTTAACATCAGCGATGTTTGGACATGCAGCAGTAAAATGGTGGTTTATAAACCTGCAATCTTCACCACTGTGATGTTACCAGTCATCAGTGTGTCCTGTAAAGCAGTTTGTAACAGCCTTCAGTTTATGTTTTCTCAAGAAGACTCAGAGAGACTTTGTGCCAAACTGGAAACACAAAGTAATGTGTTGGATCTTCTATGCAGCAGCAGCACCTGATCCACATGTTGTAACAGATTGGAAACCACTGGCGCCACCTGCTGACATTAATACATGACTGCAGCTGAGAAGGTTTTATTTTACTGTTACGTTAGATGTCTTCAGTAAAGAAACAAAAAACAAGCAGAGATCCTTTATCTTCATATAAAGTGTCATTTATTATACAACACCTTTATTCTTTTAAACCAGTGTTTCTTTCAAGCACACATACAGAGCCAGAATGACAATCAGCAACAGACAGTAAATAACAAAAACAAATTAAACAGAAGTACCTTATTTCAGTTCAAACTGCACATTACAACAAGACAAGGTTAAAGCTCCACAAGAAAAAATTAAATCTGTTGATGAAATCTGGACAGACGTTCGAAATTGAAAGATTTTTTAAAAATCTTGATAAAAAACAAAAACAACACAAACGGAACAAAGTGAACATAACAAAACAAAACTCATATAACACAATGTGCATATTAATGGGTCATATATCACAACATAAAATCTATGATCTAATATTATCTCTTGACAGATTTCTAATGTTTTCAGTGGTTCACAGTTCTTCAGTTCATTTAATGTTTTAACTTGTATCATTTCTGTTTTGAACTGCTGAATGTTCTCTGCTCTAAAGTTCACCTGATTCTTCTTTGCATCCTGCAGGAGGCCAGTACAGGATATACAGGATATACTGTCAATGGTAATGTCATATCTTATGAAGGGCTAATTCATCATATAGAGATCAAGATCTGTCTAATAAGTTACAGAGTTTGATGAGACGTCCCGTCAAGATAATGAACAACAAAGGTGAAGAGCAACTGTTATGGAATTGCGGTTCGCTTGAACATTCAGGAGAGATGAGGAAGTCTCAGAGACACCGATGGCTTACGTTGAGATAGTTTATAAAACAAGATCTTGGAGGAGCAAAATAACAGCACGTCTGTCTGCACAGAGTGTTGTCATGATAATCCTCATGATTCTTCCCAAGTGTCCAAATTATATCTTACAGCTTCAGGAAGCAGTGTTTCCATACATGGTTATCTGTTTAACATAGTAAGGGGGTGATGCAGTGTCTTCCCTTTAGCCAGAGGACTAAGAGGTAAAATAGGTCAGAGACACTTAGGCGGCAAACATAGATAGATTGAAGGCCTCTTTCTGAGGTTTACGAGGTTTGCTCGTTAAGCAATCATCACTCATTATCCAGACTTTAACATCTGTATAAGACACGTATGACCACCTATTGTACGGAGACATAATGTCCTGGGAGAATCGAATTTTTCCCCAACAACAACGTTTCCTTCGTCAACTCCATTAATGTTTATCTCCTCTGACTCTTATATCATGGACACTTACTGAACAACGTAAAGGCAAGATGTATTTTGCTGTCTGCTACGTTGATCAAACTGTTAGATCTGCTGAACTGTAACTTTTCTTAAATCCTCAACTGGACTTTGTATCTTATGCAGACAGCAAATAAGTAAAAGGCAACCACACAACGACCACTACTGCTGTCAGTCCCAGTCCACAGTAGAGGAAGATCATTCCACTGCTGACCCCGTTCAGTCTCTCAGGTGTATCTGTTTTGGGTCTCTCAGGTTCGGGCCAATCCCTCACTGCTGTAAAGACACCAAACAACAGAACAGCTGAAGTTGTGACATATTTCTCAGATACTGTGAGAATGAAGTGAAGGATTGTGGATTGTGGTCACCCTTAATATTTTTCTTCAGGTTTTTATTGATCAAAAAAATCTGAGGAATTGAACCTGTTAATAAAGTTCTGCTGACTTCTACAGCTGCGTTGTTGAGAGCATCTTGACCAGCTTTATGTCTGGTATGGCTTTGGAGTCCACAGGAGAGCTGTCTCAATCCTCAAAGATCCCAGCCACCCCCAGCACGGTCTGTTCACACTTCTGCCCTCAGGCTGGAGGTACAGAAGTGTTAAATCCAAAACCACCAGACTAAAGAACTCTTTCTTTCCCACTGCTATCAGACTCCTAAACAGCAGATAGGAGTTTATAATCACGAATTCTACCTCATAACTGTCTGGACTGTTTACATTTTTGCGCATGCATAATTGTACAGATGTAAGATTTGCACTTTTTAATTATTATTATTATTATTATTATTATTATTATTATTATTATTATTATTATTATTATTATTGTTGTTGCTTTTTCTTTTTTTGTGCCTTATACAAGTGCTTTACTTGTATATTTCAGTTGTATATATCTTGTTTAAGTTGTTAGCATTCTGTGGACAGCAAAGGAAGAATTTCATTGCATAGAGAAACATGTTTCTTTACTGTGCATATGACAATAAACACTGTGTTGGCGACTGTGATCCACTCCAAAGACACCGAGTATCCACTTCCTTTGGTTTCCTGTGGGTCTTTCTGAATGCAGAGCAGCAGGAGCTCCATGGTGTGGAGTTTATCTTTGACATGCGAGATGCTGTGGAGGATGGCGAAAGGCTCCCCCATGTCTTCACTGAACAGCATCTAAAAGTACAGGATGAACAAATATAACGGTTTTAAAAGGGTTCAACCAAAATTTGGCTCAGTCTGTCAGCTGACATTAACATTTATGCAATGTTTCTTTACTTACACACAGGTTAATATGACAAAGTTATATGGCATTAATGGTAATTTAGATATTTCATGTGAACGAAACTGAGACCAAAAATGATGAAAATCTAATATAGAAATGAATCAAGAGCCAATGGATTAATTGGTGGTCATTATCTTAAATGTGAAGTATTTGTCATGATTCCTTAATGGCAGCCCTGCCCTCTCCCTTGTGTATGTGTGTTGTGTTTCCCTGTCTGTATTCCTCCTGTGTCTCTCCCTGTCTGTTCTGTGTGTGTGCATGTGGGCGTGACTTCTCTTCCAGAGGCAGCGCCAGGTGATTCTACTGCACTAATCAAGTCTTCCATAAAGCCACTGGTTTCCCTCCTGCTCATCGCCAGATTGTTTTGTCAGTCAACTTGGTTGTTTGAATCTTGGCTTCTTTGTATTTTGGCTCTGTGCTTTAGCTTGTGTAGCTAATCCTGTGATTTTCCACCTCGCTTCAGATTGCTGTGCAGTCTCGAGTTTTGCTTTCTCCCTGCCTGCCTGTTGCCAGCTCTCCTGTGTTTCCACTCTGTGTTAATATGCCGAAGAGATGGACCTTTCTGCCCAGCACCGCCATCGCTCTGCAGTGGGCATCACGTCACAACACCTTCACCTTCCCACTCACCGGTGACTTCACCTACCACGTCTGGATCCTGGGACTTCGCATCACCCATCCTCCTCCCACCTGTTTTGCACTTTTTGAACATTAAAGACTTTTGTTGTTGCACCGTTAACCTGAGTCGAGTCGTGCATTTGGGTCCAGATCCAACACAAACCGTAATAGCATTTCTCCATTTTATGTTTCATTTTTTTGCTACTTTGTTTTTTCACAAAACAGAATGTTCCTTGAGACAGGTCCTCCAGTCAATATTATTTCTATGTTTTAAACTTACTGACCCAAGCCTCACTCTGACATGAAAATGTCTAGAATTGCCAGTGCTCTGTTCAACTGTCCACAACCAAAGTCACTGCGCGGTGCGTGCAACAACTCGCCTCATCTACAACGTGTAGCGTCTGCAATGTTACAGACATGAGCGCTCTGCGCTAAACGGGAGGCTCAGGCTCCTGTCCGAGGGCAAAAGTTGGGCAAAGCCCCCTTTTCAGTGTCAGGGCATTTTTGGCCTCGCCCCCTTTTACTGAATTTTGTAAGCGTGCAGACTGAATCGGCAGCCAGTAAATAAACAAGACGGAGGGATGAGGTGTTTCTCCTGGTGACCCTGACTTGTGATTCTTCAGGGTACCGCCTACTAGGTACCTTTAGCCTGCACTGCCGTACAAGGATCATCCTGCAAACAGGAGATTAAAATGTAGGCAGAGACTGAGGGTTGGGTGTGCTTGCTCAGGCAGCACATATGATAAATTGGAATCAATACAGAGAAGATTAGCATGGCCCCTGCAAAAGGATGACACGCAAATTCGTGAAGCGTTTCCACATTTTGAACTGGCTGCCCCGAGACCCACTCCAATATGAAAATGTCGGGAATTGCCAGTGATCCCTTCAACCGTCCACAACCAAAGTCACTGCGCGGTGTGAGCAACAACTCGCCTCATCTACAACGTGTAGCACCTGCAGTGTTGCAGACATGAGCACTCTGCACGAAACGGGAGGCTCAGGCTCCGGTCTGAGGACAAAACTTGGGCACAGCCAAAATTCTAATTGCCAACACGTTGAATAAACAAGACGGAGGGATGAGGTCTTTCTCCTGGTTACCCTGACTTTTGATTCTTTAACAACTTGCTTCATCTATAACGTGTAGCACCTGCAATGTCACAGACATGAGCACTCGGTGCTAAACAGGAACAGCAACCTACTGGAGCTTCAATATCTTTATTATTTTTCCAGCCACTGACAATTTTGGAGTTTGTAAATAATAAGGTTCCTAACTACGAGAAGAAAAAGAACATTTTAGGAAGAGATTTACATTTGGCAGACACTTTTATTGAAAGCTTTACGTAAAAACGCAGAGAGGTGTCCACTGTTATGCTACAGGGACTCTTTCATGGTGAGGTTCAAACTTTGTGGCTAGAGTTTTTTTTTCTGTATAAACTAAATATGTCATCCAGATATGCGTATAAAACTATATTTCCTCCATTGACTGAAATCAAATCATATAGTAACTTGTAAGTATTCATAAGAAGCACGTGCTAAACATCACCTCTGCTATACATTGTCACTCTTCTGCAAGAAGACTATGGTATTTAAGACTTCTTATTACACCCATATTAGTAACCATAACCCAAATTTAAAAAAATGTGTATTTGTGAGGATTAAAGATGAGGTGCCAGTGCATCCGAATACAAAAGCCCTTAAATCAGTAATAAAGACATATGATGTCTCCTCACATTATATCTTTATTATTAGAATAAATAAATGGTTAATGGTTATAAACAGGATGGGCTGTATGCTGTATATTTAAAATGTCCATAATGCACTTAAAAAGGAGTATTTGTCTACATTTTATCAATGCAATGCTTTGTCGTTTTTTCTTTTCTCGCGTTTTGTCATTTAATCTTAATCAATGTCAACAGTTGTCTGGTTGAAGAGGGCAATTTGATGCTGAGAAGCTGGACTTCAATGTGTCTGCATGAGTATTTCTTGTTTATGGGTCACTTTATTACCGTATCGTAATCCCTGAGTGGTAGAACTTTGCAACATTGCAAATTACTGACTCTAGTGTTTGAATCTTCATTACAAATTCCAAATGAGTGTGCTCGCTCAGAGAGTGAACTCTCATTTGTATATAATCCCAATTGCAAGCCTGTTAACAGGATAACGTGTACAAACACTGAAAGATTTATCAAAGCCTTCATCCTTCACTACTAGAGGCCAAATTCCAAAGGCCAGCTAAGCTTTTTAAGTAGAGACAATATTATGCATATTTTCATGAACTTTGTTGACTACTATAAGATTAACATTAAACAGTGGCTTGTCACCAGTCAAAGTGTCTGCTGTCATGATCAATCACTTTTTAAACTCGTAATGCTGCTTCTCCTGAGGGACTCGGATTGTGTTCTTTGGTGACTCATCAGCAGTTGCCAAGATATCTGACTTTGGACACTCACTTTCAAAACATCACTTGTCTCCTGCCCAATCTTGTTCTCATTTTCAACAGCTGTGAACGACTTAATGATCAGGGGCTGACTTTATAAGAAATGCCAGTTAGCAATGCTAATGAATGGAGGTGTCAAGCCTAAAACACTGATGACAAAGCATTATCATTATTATTATTATTATTATTATTATTATTATTAGCAGTACATATAAAATAAGAAAAACAAAGTTGCTCATTCAATCAGTTGAGAGCTCCAACTATTAGTCATTTAGTTGTTTAGTCGATCCAAAGAAAATTCGTTGGCAACTATTTGGATAACCAATTAATTGAAAAATACAAAATCATTTGCTTGTTCTAGCTAAAGTTTAACAACTTGTTGCTCTTCTCTCCCATATATGAGGGTAAATGAATATCTTTGGCATCTGTACTGTTGGTTGGGCCGAAGAAGTCATTTGAAGACATCAATTTGGGATCTAGGGAAATTTTGATAAGAATTTTTCACATTTCTTTGACATTTTATGGACTAAATGAATTGCTAATCATGGAAATAAGTGGCAGATTCATCGACAATGAAAATAATTCCTAATTGCAACCTAATGATCAGTGTTGCTGCATTTTCATGAATTAGTTACTACCCTTTTATCTTCACTTAAGAGGCATCAGATAGAGCCACCCACGTCACTGAGGTGAGGCTGAGGGATGCACAAAGCCGATCCTTACACTGGCTGGAATCGGTGGTTATATTGAAGACCTCTCTGGGCTTCCTGAGTGCTGTGTCCTGCATTCAGAACACAATAGACCAATAAGTCAGAAGTGCATCCAGGAAACAGATAGCTGTAACTACTACGACTGTTTTGACATCAGGCTGAACTATGTTTGATTCACTCACATTTACAGGGAGTGTTTAATGTGTTGTTGGATAAGGATGAAACCAACAATTGTAATTAGAGCACTAACAATGTATCAGTTGGCCGATAATATCCAGCAGTATTGGCCCATCACAGATATATTGGTATCAGCTTATATTTTGTCATAAATGTGCAAATATGAAAACGTTTGTTTTTAGACATTTTAAAACAGAAAAAGATGTTCGGGGTAATTTATGGTTATTAAACACCATGTTAAGTTTACTGTTTCTTTTGTTAAAATACAAAATATACTGCCTCCATTCCATGTCTTTGTCACAAGTGTGACAAGTGTTACAAGTACAAAACTCATAGAGTATGTGACCTCAAATTTACTGATACACATACACAATCACTGTACACAACTACAAATTCCACTGATACAGGTGCTCGAACCTTTTGTACCAATAATACCTTCATAGAAGGGCCTGAGCCGGCTTTACTTCCTGAGGAGGCTCAGGTGCTACAATGTCTACAACCGGATGCTCCAGATGTTTATCAGTCTGTTGTTGCGAGCACCATCTTCTTCGCTGTGGTGTCCTGGGGTGCGGGCATCAAAGCGAAGGACACAAAAAGACTGAAGAAACCCATTAAAAGGCAAGTTCTGTTGTTGGCTTCGAGCTTGTCACCCTGGAGGAGCTAGTGGAGGACAGGATGCTGGCAAAACTGCTGGCGATCATGGACCATGTCTCTCACCCCCTCCACAAAACTCGGACAAGCTGAAGAGCAGCTTCAGCAACAGGCTAATCCAACGTTGCTGCCTTAAAGAACGGCACAGGAAATCATTCCTACCCGGTGCCATCAGACTTTATAGCACTCATGCAAAAACACACACATAATTTATTATGCTTTAGATTATAATCTGTAAATCAAACTGCACCTTATTTCTCTTGCACGTTAAGTTCCACTTAGCTCAGCATTTTATTTTATTAACCTCAATATTTTACCTTATTTTGTAACTGCTTACGCATTTTGTTGTATACAGTACTTAATTGTTTCTACATTTTCCAATACAGCAACATTAGCTCGCATTACATATATTAGCAGCTCCATTAACTACATTACACTACACTACTACATTCACTGGCCACATAATCTTGCGACAGTGCCATTCGGCAATTCACTTCTGTTCAGATAATGGCACAAACTTCATGGGAGCAGAGAAGGAGCTGAAAAAAGCAATTGCAGAAATGAACAATGGGACAACTGAGAAAGCTTCACTGCATGATGACATCAAGTGGACTTTTAACCCACCCACAGCTTCACATCACAGCAGTGCTTAGGAAAGCACGATCAGGCTGGTCAGAACGGTGCTGGTATCTGTGTAAATGACTGACCCATTACCAAAGTCTCTGAGGACCCTAATGACATGGAACCTCTGACACTAAACCATCCACTGTTTTTTTCCCCCAAGCTTGTTTGATCGTATAGATCGGTAGGTTAGAAGAAGATGGAAACAGGCACAATTCATTTCAGATTTATTTGTGAAAAAATTGTCCAAAGAATACCTTCCTGCATAAAAGGAAAGACAAAAGTGCAACGAAACAGAACATAATCTTGGATGATTGGGAAAGTAATGAAAACATTCCCTGACAAATCAGGCATTGCCAGATCTGTTCAAATGCAAACAAATACTTATCTGCAGATCTTATTGAGACCAGTGACCAAACTGTTTGCCCATTATGTTTTAACTGACCTATTAAATGATAACATGTTAATAAAAATAGCTTCTCTCATATAAAAGGATTTATTCACAGTATGTTCACATTATAAACAGAAGATACGGTAAAGGCAGTGCATTTTAACAAAGTTCATCAGAAGACAAAGATTAAGATACAATCAAGACATCACTTCCTGTGTGTCCTCTAACATCATACAACACATGAGAACAAGCAGATCAGTTCAACCTGAAGCTTCATGACTTCCTGCAGGAGTCCAGTACAGGAGAGATGAGATATGAATCATAATGTCTTATTTTGTTATGGATAAAATGTACATCATGTAGAGAAATGCAAAATAAAAATCTAACATATATATAACTATCTACCTCTGACTCTTTTATCATGAACACTTACTGAACAACATGAAGGCAGGATGTGTTTTAACGGTCTCATTTACAGTCCTGACGAAACTGTTTCCTCTGATCCTGCTGAGCTGGAGCTTTTCTTAAATCCTCTGCTGGACTTTTCTTTCTTAGACAGACAGTGGCAAATAAACGGAGACGAACAAACCACACGACTACCACTGCTGCTGCCAGTCCCAGTACACAGTAGAGGCTGATCCTTCCTCGTCTTGCTGTGTTGGGTCTCTCAGGTTCAGGCCAATCCCTCACTGCTGTAAAGAGACCAAACAACAGAACAGCTGAAGTTGTGACATATTTCTCAGATACTGTGAGAACGAAGTGAAGGATTGTGGATTGTGGTCAATACTTTTCTTTGGGTTCTTATTGATCCAAAAAAGCTGCTGAGTTGAACCTGTTAATAAAGTTCTACTGACTTCTACTCAACCAACTTACCAGAGACGTTGAGCCGACATTCACCAAAGTCCACACCATAGTTTGTCCTCACATCACACAGGTACCAGCCTGAGTCCTCAGTCCTGAGTCTGGACACATGAAGTCTGAGTTGTCCCTCTCGGAGGATGTCTTTATCCCACTGTACTCGTCCTACAAACTGTTGATCCCCAGACTCTTGGACCACAACACCTCCACGTAGTTCAAACAGGACTGAGACTTTGTGAACAGTTCTCAGATAGCAAAAGATAAAAAGGGAGTTGGGGGAAGTGTCAGTTGTGGCTGTGAACATCCATTCCAGTGTGATGTTGTGGTTCTCCTCTGCCTGATAGGAGGTCTGTGTCACATTCACTACAAATGTTCCTGTTGAGGAGACAGAGAGGGAAAGTGAGGAGCAGACACACTGACAGCTTTAACATGGCAGCCTTTAAACTCCATCTACATGTTTCTGTGGACAGTTTAGTGACGTCTCAGAGCTGCAGAGGCTCATCAACATCAACTGTTTGCTCACCGTTTGCTACTTTAACTGATTGATTGAATCACAGTGTAATAAAGTGAAGCTGTAAACTAACCACAGACACAGTTGAGGCTGATGAGCAGCAGGATCCTGCAGATCATCTTCTCCCTGTGAGAGGAGACAGAGGTGAAGAGTCTTGTGATCACAGTTCAGTCCTCACATGTACCACAACCAACATCTACTGTCTGTCTTTGGTCTTTACAATACTCCTTTGTCTTTATTAACCTGCTCATTACACACAAGGACTTGAATGGACACAGTCTCGACGCAAATGCTAAGCTGTTGTGTTGTACTTCTGACACAAGATGGCTCCGGTGGTTAAACCGTGAAGGTGCAGATTTCAGTCCAACAGCTTTGACTGTGACTCAGCAAAAACACATCAGCAGTGGTTTGATTCAACAGATTCAGTTGAAAGAACAGAAAATAATTGAACTTCATAATAAAAACATTAAAGTTCCACAAAGTATGTAGACATCTCAGTAAACAACAATGACTGAAATGGACTCCTACATTACTAAGACCACAGGCCAGTAATTTTCAACATCGTACATTGTGTTCACTGTCTCACACACACAAACTCAGTTCTACCAAGCCCGCAGCCAAAAATATAACAATTTACAATAGCGTTTGTCTCTTACTATGCATGCTGCTTGGTGGGACTTCTGGCATTCCTTGCCTTGAACAATCCTCATCACATCTGGCTTATATTCCGTTGTTGGCACTCGAATCAATTCTTTCACATGTGTGTCAGAACAGGTCGATGCTTTGATTTCACGTGTTCCTAGGTAGAAAACACAGACTCACAGACGTATGTTGACCCAAATACTGACAGTATCTTGAGCGCAGCACGCTTGACATTGGGGTCTATTATCCATTGGCACACCTTTCCAGAACTCAATGGTCCCTTCCCTTAAGCAGGTTTCAGTTCGTCCTCCTCACAAAGATTGATCATCTCCAACTCAGCCGCAGTCTCATCTGTGAATAGCGTGGCTTTCAAACAGTCCGTCTCCGCATTCCACAGGTCAACGACGAACGTAATCTGTGGCAAATCAGTTGTAGATCACGGAACCGGGTCACAAATCTTTCGTGCAGGTTTTCAACCGCTGTGGCATATCTGGCTGTTTGCTTATTCAGGGCGGTGCTGGTGGTTTACCCGCTGGCTTTTGGCAGAGCAGGAACATGCGCTAAATCTCCCTTCTGAATATGTCTGGAACAGCTTCAGTTTGTTGACAGATTCTTGAATTGCCTGTGGTTATGTTTGCGGATGTAGTTGACGATTTCCATCCCAGGCTTCATGACGTTGTCTAATTTCAGTGATTTAGACACGAGTTGCCCATTTTCAGAGCGAACTTGACACAAATTGTTTACTCATCAATAAGGTTTTCCCTCCCTCCAAGCTAAGAGGGCAGTTTTATGTTGCGTTCACACCAAACACGTTTGCGAACACGCATACACATTAAAAACAAGAAAACACAAACACAAAATTCAATATGCACGTAAGAGCCACATGAAACCAGTCAAAGAGCTGCGGGTTGACCATGCCTGGTCTACATATATAAAACATTAGAAACCAAGTGCAAATAAACACAAACAACCTTGAATTTGGCATCATGTGTTTAACATGTCTCTTTATGAACTAATGTTTGGAATCATGAAATGAAATTTTATCACAAAAGACTTTTAGAAAAGGAAACTAAGTTTCTGGTAGAATTTAACTCCTCAGCTGACAAATAACACTTAATTAACACTCACATGTCAGGTCGAGAGTCTTTTCCAGATGAAGTCATGATGACAGGACAAACTGTAGTGATCCGTATGACGAGTGATTTAATATCATCTTTTACGCCAAAATCACCAGGTGCTAGTGTTTCTTAAAGCGGGCACGCCCCTTGCACACTTCATCTCATGAAACGGCTGTCGAAGCGGCATATGGCATGCACATTAGAAACTTCATCTCATGAAGTGTGCAAGGTAGGATGGTGCTCCCATTGGGCCACCCCCCCCTGTTAAAAATTAACAAATCACCTACTGCTGATAGGCTACATGTGGGAGAGTAACCTCAGATGGTCTGTATCTTCCAATCACACTCCAATCACACACTTGTGTCAGGTTTATTAGAGTGACTCTTAATACAGTTTTTATCACTATGGTGTTGCACAAAACAACACAGTTTAAGTTGTATTCTTTAAATGCTGTAAAACATTTCAAATTAGGATTTGATGACGTTTGAAGCTTTATGATGTCATGAACAATATATTAAATATTATGATTGTTGACAATTTTTATTAATTCAAGAAACTGATGCAATAAAAATGTATCTCTTGTCTGTCTCTCCATATTCTAGTAATTCATGTGACCTGTAAATCAATTTGTTACTGTTATATTTGTGAATAAATTGTATTACTATTATTATTTTTTATGACATAATATGAATCTCTTTGATATAAATATCAACCTCTCTATTTATTTCATCTGAATATTTGTCTTCTGATTCCTTTATCTGATGTTCTGTTTATAATGTGAACATACCTTAAATAAACAATTTAATATGAGAGAATTTGTTTTTATTAACATGGTAATCACTGCATACGTCCATTACAATCATCTAGCTACACTTAAGCATAAAGAAAACTTCCGAACAAGCTTCTTTCCATCAGGGAGAAGTCGACTGTTTCCCATCATGCACTGTGCTCTGTGGAGAGAAAAATCTGCAGCTGTCTTTATGATTTAATTCTGATGCTTCAAACACATATCGATATGTACAAGAGAAAGCTAGAAGGTAAACAACAGAAATAACTGTGATTGCACTCTGAGCCTGTGCAGGAAACATCATAACACAGTCAAATAGTCAGACTATTATTATAATGAACTGGGTACTTTCAGACAGACAGCATGTGGGATGAACATCAGAAAGTACTGCTGATATCATTCCATATCAGAGAACACCCACTGAAGGAATTCATTGTTGGGTGAGAAAGAATCGCACGATTATGGCATGATGACTCTAAAAATAGCAGAAGAGGTACTACAATGAGTATGTTAGCGCATAGACTGTTGTTATCTTCCGGTGTCTGCATAATCTCTGAGTTTGTCACGACGAGAAAGTCATGGCACACATCCAACATTCAGAGTTCATTGCATGTCAGTCTTGCCTCATTATGAGAAATTCCTCAGTCAGACTGTTCTGACTACTTGACTGATCTGGTGTAAAGTTTCCTGCGCAGGTCAGAGTGCAATAACAATTGTTTATGTTGTTTCCTTACACCTTCCTCTCATTTATATCGAAATGTGTTTGAAGCATCAGAATTAAATCATAAAGACAGCTGCAGATTTTTCTCTTCTCTCCACAGAACACAGTGCATGATGGGAAACACTCAACGTTTATCCTGATGGAAAGAAGTTTGATCTGAAATTTTCTTTATGTTTAATTGTAACTACATGATTTTATTTCATAGGTAATCTGCCGTTACTGGTGACTTTATCACGTGATCCATGTTCATGACTGTCACCCACAAATTAAAGGAATCAGGGGGGTACTGCAGGTGGATTGTATGTCCTCTCCTCTGCTGTGATATTTATTAGTTACATATGATCTACAAAGTTCATTCATTTGAAATAATCATATAATTTTCAGACTAGTTTTTTATATTCAGTTCAGAGTGTTAATTAGTCATAAACAGTAACAGTATCTACGCTAGATAAGATAAACTGAAAGTTCATGTTGTCATTTTGAAGTGAACTGGGTGCAGCTTTATGATTTGTCTTTTCTTCCAGCTGTTTTTGGGCAGATCATAATTTTTTTGAGATATCATTGCGATCAAACACTCCTGTTGGCTGTCAAAAGAAGTGTGTTGGACCCTGGACACTCCTCACATGAACCATCTCTGTACAGAATCTGTGTGTTTGAGGTCTGAAGGACACAAAGAGGAGATGCTGCCTGCTGACCTGCTGGACTTTATTAGAGATCAAGTACAACAAATACTGAGAAATGATTATCTTCATTAGAAATGCAGTCAACTCCTGGATTACACACATTCACCAGGTTCATTATTACACATGATTAAAACATTCAGATGTCAGCTGTTAAAATGTGTTAGAAAATGTGTGAACAAAAGTTTCAAATGTGAAGTTTCAGCATTCTGTGGTTTTATACCCACAAAATATATCTGTGGATTTACACAGATGATTGCAAAACTAAGTGAATGATAAGTTTTAAACAGTGTTTAATGTGTTTATGCTGGTGAACTGCTTCTGTTGACAATGTTTCAGTTAAGTTGAGTCATACTGCAGTGGATCCTTTTCACATCAATCTGCACTTTGACCTGACAGCTGCAATACAACATGATGAGACCTGACGTTCACCAACTCCAGTGGCAAGAGGTCCACACCATAGTTTGTCCTCACATCACACAGATACCAGCCTGAGTCCTCAGTCCTGAGTCTGGACACATGAAGTCTGCCTCGTCTGTTTCTGAGGACATCTTTGTCCCACTGTACTCGTCCTACAAACTGTTGATCCCAAGACTCTGGGACCTTAACACCTCCACATAGTTCAAAAAGGACTGAGACTTTGTGATCAGTTTTCATCTCACAGAGGATAAAAATTAGTTGGGGGAAGAGTCAGTTGTGGTTGCGAACGTCCATTCCAGTGCGATGTTGTGGTTCTCCTCTGCCCAATAAGAGGTCTGTGTCACATTCACTACAAATGTTCCTGTTGAAGAGACAGAGAAGGAAAGTGAGGAGCAGACACACTGACAGCTTTAACATGGCAGCCTACTGTGAGCCTGCGCAGGATACACCACAACACAGTTCAGTATATGAAGGTATTATTGGTGCAAAAGGTTTGAGCGCTTGTAACAGGGGAGTTTGTAGTTGTGTACAGTGATGGTGTACATGTAACAGTGAATGTGTGGTCACATACTCTATGAGTTGTGTACTAGATTTTTTTTCTCTCCACAAATACAACACAACACTTACACATTCACAAATTCTATTTTACAAGTCACAGACTGAAAAACTGACACGCTCACATTTTTGCTCCATCATAGTATATTTGGTGCAAAACATATTTGCGTACCTGTATCAAACAATGTGAAGTTGTGGACAACATTTAAATATATTCAAATCTGAATGTGAACTTGTGCAATAAATGTATGTAAAACAATTTCTCACAAAAATATTTTTGTTCTTTTAAAACACAAACACAAATCGATAAGTATGACTGCTCGAATCTGCCCCACAAGTCACAGATTCTGTTTCCTTCAACTACAAATCACAATTTCACTGAGATATGCCGCAATAGCATAAGTTTTCATATTAAGTAGTCAGACCAGTATAACAGATATAATAAATGCATTCTTAAACAAGTTCTCACAAGGCCAATTCAGCTATGCCCTGTGGGAACAGACGTATTCAAGTCAAACATGCATGCCAGTCAAGTTTTGCCACATCTGATATATGACTGGTTAAACCACTCTCACAGATACTACGAGAGCTGAACAGGAAGCACAACTGAATCACACTGTTTGCACTGGGCTTTCATTCCTCATCTACTTTAACCAACTGTGATGACCCATGCACAACAAATCTTAATCTCCTTAATCAGTTGGTCAGCAACCCAGCAGAATAAGATTAATGCAGGGTGCACCTCCGTCAGAATGGTCTAAATACATACTTGTAGTCTGATGTACAGTTTCCTGCCAAGGTCCAGAGTGAAATCAGACTTGTTTATGTTGTTTCCTTCCAGCTTTACAGCATCAGAATTTAATCATGAAGACAGCTGCAGATTTTTCTCTTCCCGCCACTGAACAGTGCATTATGTGAAACACTCAACTTTTCTCCTGGTGGAAGTTATATCTGAAGTCAGGAGCAAGTTGAGGTTCAGTATCTTGCATCTTGCTTAAGGACACTTCGACGGGCAGCTCAGCTTATCCCAAAGTTGGGATTTGAACCAGCAACCTTCTGATCACTAGCCGACCTGCTTTACTTGCTGAGCTACAGCACATGATTCAGTGATAGTACTCTGAGAGAAGAAAAGGGTAACTTCAAAATACCATTGAGAAGATCTGCCCTCTGCACTGTACAACCCTTTTTATGTATAATTTAAGAGGAAATTCTCAGTTATGGGAAAATCTTTTGAACCAATAGATAACCAATACAAATAAATGCACAGGATTTCTTCAGCATCAGAATTTGACTTCTGTCAGTGTGAAAACTGTGGAACCATCTTCTAGTGTCACTTCAGGAGGCAGACACCGTCTCTCTGTTAGAGAAAATAGACTTAAAACTTTCCTTTTTGATGAAGCCTATTTCTAGGGCATGCACAGGCTCTTAGCTATACTGCCATAGGTTCAGTCTGCAGGGGGATTTCCCATGATGCACCAAGCTTTTCTCTCATTCATTCATATCTGTCACTGACTTGGCTTCCTCCCCAGAGCCTGTATGCTCTCTCGTCTGACAGGCTCCCATGGATGGTGGTTTGCCCAGCTGCTGCAGTCATGCTTTAATTTACTATTATTATTATTATTATTATTATTATTATTATTATTATATTTGATCATATTTATTTGGTTGATCCAAATCACAGTGCATAGCCTTAGACGTAAACGCTAAGCTGCTGTATTATACTGCTGACACAAGATGGCGCCAGTGATTAAAGTGTGACGGTGAAGATTTCAGTCCAACAGCTTTGATGGTGACTCAGTAAAAACACATCAGCAACTTCGTAACTGAACTCAACTTTTTTGATTTTCAACAATGAACATTGTGTGCACTGTCTCTCACACACAAACTCTCAGTTCAACCAAGTCCACAAGCAAAAATGTAACAATTTAAAATCGCATTTTTCTCTTACCAGGCATGTTGCTTAGTGGGACTTCTGGCATTCCTTGCCTTGAACAATCCTCATCACATCTGGCTTGTATTCCGTTGTTGCCACTCGAAGCAATTCTTTCACATGTGTGTCTGTCAGAACACATTGATGCTTTGATTTCACGTATTCCAGGGTAGAAAACACAGACTTGCAGACCTATGTTGACCCAAACACTGACAGTGTCTTGAGCGCAGCCCGTTTGACATTGGGGTGTATTTCCATTGGCACACTTTTCCAGAACTCAGTGGTCCCTTAAAGCAGGTTTCAGTTGGTCCTCCTCACAAAGATCGATCATCTTCAACTCAGCTGCAGTCTCATTTGCAACTAGCGTGGCTTTCAAACAGGAGCCCCTTTCACACCGGAGAAAACGCGTTGGTTTGCCAATTCTCCGTCAATGGTGATTCACACAGAGCAAAGCATCTCCGCCTCAAAGACGAAACGGCTGTGTGATTCACACAGGAAGTCGGCACTTCGGCTCCTATAAAGGCGTGACGGCACATGTCAAACACCTCCTGTTTTCAAGGTGTTTTCCCGGTGTCCTGTCAATCTTAACCCGCTGACAGTTTATAATCATATGGATAATGTTATAATGTTTTGTGATTTGATAAATGACACATAAATTCATGCAAATACAAATATTTTTTTAATTCAGTATTTCTTAGTGCAGGTGTGTGTGTATGTGTGTGTGTGTATTTGGAGGAACTCAGGAGAGGAGAAGCAGCAATGTGATAACAAAATACACCAAAACGATAAAAAGTACTGATAAAATAACTGATAATGTCTGAGCTTATCAACAATATGATATTACATAATTTAGCCCACTGGGAAAGATATTTCTGCAATTCCCTGAAATATGCAGCATTCCTCTTATTGTTGTTTTTTTCTGGCGTAGGGTTCAATCATTGTGGAGAGGTCCACATGCTGTGTTAAGGTAGGTCATAATCAAAGAAAAACATAAGACTTAACAGTTCTGAGCCATAGTTATTTGATCTACTATCTAAAAAAATATGCTCAAAAAATTAAAGTATTAGGGGCTTTTCTAACATCTCAACGTTATACCAATAAAACGCTGAGGAACTGCAGGAAATTGGACACCTCCTTTAGTGTCTGGCTTGTATCTAGATGGCAATAGAAGGGAATAGTCACACACTTGTAACTGAGATGCACCCAGTTTATTTTAGATCCAATAGATGAGTTTTCCTCCTGAAGAAGAAAAAGATGTGGTGATACTGGACACCTTTTTGGTGAATAGACATGAAACTTTTCATTTAATGACACAAGTCAAGTTTCTCAACAGGGTTCCTCTAAAAGACAAATGACAAATAATGTGTTAATCAACGTGTTGATCACTGACACCACTCAAAAGTTCAGTAGTACACATGCTTTAAAAAAATATAAACTCATCATACTCATATCGAAACTCATATTGTCATAGTCTCATGTCTTAAATGTCGATATTTGTGGCTTTGTTACGACCCCAGCTCGTCGGGGAAAGAAAAATAACATAAAGAACCAGATGGAGTTACTTTAGCAAGAATTAAATTGTTTTTTAATAAGGAAGGTGAATTTAAATATGAATCAAACAGGATTAAACCAAGGGAGGCGGATGCTATTCCCAAATAAAAATACAAAAGCCAAACCGAAATACAAAACAGGAATAACACCCCTTAGTCCGATGTATTGAGACGAAAATTTTTCACAACAATTAAATCCAGTACCGGCTCAGGGCCGTCAACATGTGTCACACACAAAACAAAGGATTTATTCGAAGTCCGGCATGCAGGCCAAGCAAAATGGCTAACAAACAATAGGCTAGTGACCACACACACAAAAGAAGTCAAACCACAGAACAAATGCTCAAGGCAGCGATAAGCAGGGAGAAAAAGGGGCTAGCCGCTCACACTAAATCACAGAGCCCTCGAGTGACTTGCTGCCGCTGATTTTTAAAAGGTGTGTCTGAAGATGAGCTGGAGCAGGATTGTGGCAGGTGAACCAGAACAGGGCCATCCAATCACAGTGCAGAAGGGCAGGCAGACCCAGGCAGGCAGGTGGATAGGTAGAGGAAGACCAGGCAGGAACCAGGGGCACGAATCAGGAGCAAGGGCTGACACACGCCGATCTGCATACTAGAACAAACTACCAACATGATGACAGACACTGGGGACAGGGCACAACAGCCAAGGGCCGACAGGTTTGTTGCAATGAGAGAGCTGCAGCAGATACCTCCCAGATGAAGAAGCTGGAAGGCAATTTGGCAGAAGCCCAAAACCTTGAGTTTTGAGGCCTTCAGCACAGGGGTTGGTGGGTCACATTTGAAACACTGTGGTTCCAGGCCAGCTATTTTAACTGTCATGATGGATGACAGTGTTCCATCTAGTGCCAAGCTGTTCCTGGTCTTGGTCTTGTTTAGTCCAACCATAGGGCAAACCCTCTCAGCGTCTGCATTCGAATGAGCAGCGCCGCGCCTCCCTACACGCAGAACACACTCTGTGCGTAGGGCCCCATGATTCAAAGGGGGCCCTATTTTGCACAAGGGGACGCATTCCCTGCAAATGCGCAAAGGATGCGCATCACTGTCTTGAGGCGAGGCGGGAAAAAAAAAGAAAAAGAGATGAGTAATTTGACACCGCACGTGTTGCGGCAATGATTGACAGCACGCAGCATCTGACCAATCAGCGGTCAGATGTGCCGACAGGCAGTTGGATGCAGGTGGAGAGATGGCCTCCAAACGGCAATATGCATCGGGACCAAGCAAAAGAAAGAAAAGTCAAAACAAGAGGAGGCTCGTGCTTCACTTGAAGGTGGGTATGTTGTAGAGATGCACCGATCCAGTTTTTTCCGATCCAATCCGATACCGATACCTGGACTGAGCGTATCGGCCGATACCGATCCGATACCGTTGTGTAATTAATAATAAACTGTATACCTTCCACCATGTGAAAGGGACTAAAGGCACCAGACTTTCCTAACTATGACAAAATAATCAAACAGTTACCAACATTGTAAACATGTGTAACATTAATAATAATAATAATAATAATAATAATAATAATAATACATTTAATTTATATAGCGCCTGTCAGGGTACCCAAGGACACACGTAACAAAGTGGAACAAACAAATC
Organism: Diplodus puntazzo; assembly: GCA_963678695.2. Classification (NCBI taxonomy): domain Eukaryota; kingdom Metazoa; phylum Chordata; class Actinopteri; order Spariformes; family Sparidae; genus Diplodus; species Diplodus puntazzo. The sequence goes on along the minus strand of OZ023170.1, from coordinate 12,611,946 downwards.
AAAGAATGAATGTACATGTAGCGCCTGTCAGTCTGCACGGAGGGAACACTAGCACCGAAGTCAGTAGCACCGTCTGTAAACAAACTAGCGTCTGGAGGCTCCGTGCACACAGCGGGGGTGACCATCCAGCATCGCTGCGAGCCGGGGAGACCGCAGCAGCAGAGGAGGAGACAAAGCAGCCCGGCGGTGAATAACCCTGAGGTTGTGGTGGAGGGAGGACCAACGGAGCAACGATGGACAGCCCACATAGTATTGAGTACGTCGGTTTGAAAGTTAGCGTTGCTAGGGTAACAGCTGACTGGTGAGGCTAACAACTGATGGCGGGGCTACTAGCTAGTCAGCGAGAAATGTGATGTGAGTACATGTAACGTCCTGCAAACAGGAATACAATATAAAACATAGCAGCTGAACCTGAGAATAAACTAATAAAGAGTTGGTCAAACAACAACTAGTGCTCTTCCAGCATGCGACACACTGACACTGACGAATGACGTAGGATGTGCTGCAATGGAGAAAAAAAAAAAAAAATGGATCGGCTGGTGGATCTGTTTCATTTTACCGATCCCCGATCCAGCCGTTTTGTCAATATCGGAGCCGATATCTGATCTTAATATCGGATCGGTGCACCCCTAGTATGTTGTTGAAATAAAAAAGAAAAAGTCATGTGGCATAAACGACCCAGCCTGCTAATCATGAGACAGAAAAGAGGATAACTCTGTCTAGATGTGGTGGAGATTAAATTTTCTAGCGGACGTGATTATCATTTATTGAATGTCTGCATATGCTTTCACCTCTGTTGAAAAAGGAGTGGTTAATTGATCAGTTGGTGGTCGTATGTTGGCTCAGGTTTATAGCCTATCAATCTATTTTTTTTATGGAGGTAAAATGTGTATATATACACATATATATAAATATGTATATATATATATATATATATATATATATATATATATATATATATAATAACCAACGCTGCTGCGTTAATGCGCCTTCTCGTTTGTGAAAGGGACTACTGTATCGGTTTGCCAATAATGCGCCTGATACTACCTCTAGAAGTGTATCAGCGCCGGAGCAAAATTTCATCCCTTTCCACCTCTGAGAGATTCACACAGAGACTGAGGTGGGGAATTGGCGCAGGATCCCTGCATCCAAATGCCAGTGTGAATGGGGCTAGTCCGTCTCCGGATTAAACAGGTCGATGAGGAAGGTAATCTGTGGCCTTTTCAGTTGTAGATCACGGAAAGCAGGTCACAAATCTTTTGTGCAGGTTTTCAACCAGTGTTGCATATCTGGCTGTTGCTGGCTGGTGCTGGTGACTTGCCCGCTGGCTTCTGGCAATGCAGGAACATGCGCTAATTCTCCCTTTTGAAAATGCATCTTGAACAGCTTCAGTTTGTTGACAAACGCAAACACTTTACACCAGGTAAGGCAACATTTTTAACTTACCCTGCAGGGTCAGGTTCAGTCTGTCCAAGCGACACAGCTTGACACACTTGGAGTCCGACAGCTCGGGATGGTCCTTGTCCTTCTCTTCCATGAACAGTTTCACAGCATCCAAAAGCTCAAAGAAGCGAGACAGTACCTGGCATTTTAATAGCCACCTCACAGTGCAGAGCAGCGGCAGGTCACCTGGAAGCACTTTAGTTCAGCTCAGCAATGAGATTCTTGAATTGCCTTGGTTATGTGTGCGGATGTAGTTGGCGATTTCCATCACAGGCTTCATGACCTTGTCTAAATTCAGTGATTTAGACACGAGTTGCCCATTTTCAGAGTGAACTTGACACGAATTGTTTACTCATCAACAGTGTTGTGGGTAACGCGTTACAAAGTAACGCGTTAGAGTACTCTAATTACTTTTTTCGTGTAACGTAACGCGCTAGTTTCGTGCGTCAAGCAATCAGTAACTTCGTTATTTTTTTCAAAAAGTAATCCGTTATTTTAAGAATTTCTCTGGATAAGGAAAGGAAAATCCCGACTGCAGCCTGCTTTTTGTCAGACAGTACTGTGCCACCTGCGGATGTGTCAGCGGAGGCGCAGCGCTGTGATGCGTCTGTGCCCTGCTGCTGACCTACGTTACCTGTGTGTGTGTGTGTGTGTGTGTGTGTGAGTGTTTTCGATCCCCTGGCAAGATGGCAGAGAGGACAGCTTTTGATATCGTGGAAGTACGCACATTATTTTCAATTCGCCAGCGAAAAGGACAAGAACAACATAACGGTAAAATGCACACTCTGCGTTGGTGAAAAGTTTCTGTCGACCGAAAAAAAAATAATAATAAAACGCTATGTGGCATATTGCTGACTGTCTTTCCTGTTATTGTTATCCTACAGAGTTAATTTGGTTGGATGACTGACGTTATTCATCATTGTCACGACTTCTCAGTGCATTTAAAGGAGGCTGTGTGTGTGTCAGTTAAGTTGCAGCATGTGCGAGGCGCTGCAAACGGCTTTTAATTTTTGGTAACGCATGAGTACTCTAACGTGTTACTCGTTATTCATAGGTAGCGCTGTAACGTAACTGATTACTTTTAATTGATGGTAACGTTGTAACCTAATTAACTACTTTCCAAAGTAACTATAGAGCCGGATTAAATAAATGGACTACACTAGGCAGACTGTATTTTTTGGGCCCCCCTCCATCGATGTTATTTATGAATTGAAATCTGATACTTACCAAAGTTACTAATAGGATAATTCCCATTTTACATAGCATAGTCGTTGGTTACAAGTTATTTTTTTGTATGCCAAAATAAGTCATGTGTTGTATATTAAACAGACTATTTTTTATTTTCATTATTTAAATGTTATTACATGGCTCTATTAAATGCTATTAAATTATCCTTATTTTATCCATTGTGAGTGTCATTGTTAAAGCAGTAGTACCAGTAAATCACCAATAGGTGTCAGCATTGCTATGTAAACAGAGCAAATCAGATAAATGTTATAAGCTATTGCATTTTGCAGAAAATCTTTGAATAGTTAAATAAGTTGTCAAATATACAAAGACCGATACAATTTGCAGTAAGAGAAAGTGTGCTGTAGTGGTAAAGATGTTTATTTTCATGGAAAACCATCACCCCTCTTCCATTTTCTGGTGTTCAATACTCGGCAGCTCAGCTCCTGGACTGGACTGTTCAGCAGTTCTCTCCACTGGTCCGGACGTTTCTCTGGACGGTGTGCTTTACTAGACTGCACTCTAAAAGCAGATTTAATCACAGAAACATCGTAGAAAAATAAGCAATCATTAAATAACTTGATCCATACCTTATGTTTGATCCAAGAACACATTTTTTCACTTTTCTTTACTAACCTGTTCAGACAGCCAAGGAAAACGAGCCTGAATTTGGTGAACAAAAATTCTTGTCCCTTCTCCTGGAGCCCATATTCACACCTGTGATTAAGTACAGGAACAAGAAGACAAACATGAACCCTTCACATTTATCAAGACCATTTAGAAACTGTCCAGCAATAAATAATAATAAATAAAACGAGCAGCACTTACTGAGGAAACCATTTAGCTTGCTCCACTCAGGGATATTCTTCAGCCTTCCAGCATCGCAGGCCTCCATCGCAGCAGAAACACATCTTCACAGCATCATCACGATCTTGTGGAGAAATAATAAAATGTATACATAAGATGAAAGACAGTTGTTTGAGATTTGAATACACTTGGTTTGTTCCTCATATTTCATTTCATTATAGTAGAAAGTATAGCCCTATATTATACATTCAATTTATATGCATCTTACATTTGATTTTAATATTCACTTTACTTATTCAGATTTAGATTTTTAAATGGAAAACATTCACAGATGCTTTCTCCTGAGTTTTGATGAGGCGAAGTCCTCGATAATGTCTTTAAAATCCAGGGAGGTTGTAAATCCATTCTCAATTGCCAACAGGGCAAAGGCATTCAGTTTTTTCTCTTTTACTGTTGCTCTCCGGTATGTTTTCACTCGTTTCAACAAAGAAAATGATCTTTCTCCTGAACAGTTTGCAATCGGTAATGTCAGATACATGCGAAGGCAAATGTCCACATTAGGGAAAGCATCCCTCAAGCCTAGCTCTAGGAGCCTCTTGTACATGGCCATGACTGATTCTTTATCTTTTACCCTTGAGATGAACTGGCAAAACTCTGCTGTAAAGTCCTCCTCAAGATCCTGAGGGTATGTTTTCTTCAGCTTTTCTGTGGCTGCACGGATTTGTTCAATGTCCATTGATTTCGTTTTAGTAAGGAAACCAAATTTCTCCTACACATTTTTGTATGCGTCTTTGCGTCATTTCAATTCTTGTGACAAGCAGTCACAGATGACATAATGTGTGTCAATCAGGAACGCTTCACGGCCTGGGCGCCGCACCTCTGGACCTGCAGACTCACCGAACATAACTTTCTTCACTCGTCTTCTTTGGTTATCTGCTTTGTATCCCTCTGTTGCTGTAAGAGTTTTGGCCTCTGCTTCATAGACATCAAAATCATTTCTGGCCTGTCTTATGAACTCTATGACTAAACTGTACAGAATAGGAACAGTACATACATCAATTTGTACCTGCTGCAATGCTTTGCTGGTTAAATTGATTCTTCTCAGCAGATCATACCACACTACTGTCATAACTGCAGTTACAAGGGTGTCCATCACTGTTATTAATTGACACGCCTCATATTGAGCAGCTCTGGGGGTTCCATGGTCAACTTTGATTTCGTTCAAAGCATCTTGAATAGCTTTGTAGCCAAATCTCAGAGCTTTTGTTGCATCAGCTCTCGCAGACCACCTTGTGCCGGAAAGGCTCTTCAGTGTCAGACTTTGCTCACATTTTGTGAGGTGGGCTGTTAAAATCTCCAACCGCCAAGTTGAAGCTGAGAAAAAGTTGTAGAGATTTTGAATGAAGCCAAAAAATGAAACTGCTTCTAGGCAACATTCTGCTGCATGCAGAAACTAAATTAAGAGAATGTGCAGAACATGGTATGAAGTCAGCATTAGGATTTTTATTTTTTATTCTTGCCTGCAGTCCAGAATATTTCCCTGCCATATTACTTGCATTGTCATAGCTCTGCCCACGACAGTCCATCAAATCAATGTCCAGTTCTTTTAACTCAGATTTGAGTGTTTCCTCCATGTGTTCTGTAGTATGACCATGTAGTGGTATGAACTCCAAAAATCTCTCGACAGGCTCCCCACTTTTCTTCAGGACATAGCGAAAGATCAAAGCGAGCTGATCAACATGTGGGACGTCAGGTGTTGAGTCCACAACGATGGAGAAATACTTGCCATCTTTAACTTCTTTTACAATGGCACGCAGAACCTTCTCAACCATCAGCTGAATAAACTCATCACAAACTGTAGAGGACAGGTAACTGGTATTTCCCCTTCCCTTGTTTCCGTATCTGGCTAGATGTTCTGACAGTAGTGGATCAAAGCGACTAATTAACTCCAAGCAGCCCAAAAAGTTCCCATTGTGGGGTGATCCTACTACCTCATCATCCTCACGAAAGGGCAGTCCTCGCGAAGAAAGAAACTGAATAGTTGCCACTATACGTTTCAAAATGTTGAGCCAGTATGCTCTCCCAGACTCCTGTTGCTGTACTATGTTTGAATCTATGCATGCATTTTTATTTCCAAGTGATGATAGACTCAGCACAGCAGTGCGATGATCCACACTATTCTCATGTTCATGCAAGCGATTAGCACAGTTTTTCCAGTCATTAAATCCAGTGACAAATTGATTGTCTCTTATACTGAACAACTTGCAGCAGTAACAGAATACAGTGCCAGTAGACGGTGAGTACACTAACCATTTTCTTGACAGGGTTTCTCCATTTAGCTTTTTTCTAAAGAAATGTTCCTTAGTTAAGCTTTGGTTAACGTCTCCATATTTTCTCTGTGATGCAGAGAAATCTCCAATATTTTGACAGGGATGGCTTAGTGCAAAGTACTCACGCATCCTGTCAATTTGGTCCCACTTTGCAGGATCAGATGGATAGCTTGTCAATACCCTTTCTGGGTCTAGAGGCTCCGTCAAAACTATATTGGGCTCACTTTTTCTGGCCGGCTGCTGTTCTTCCATCATTTTGTCATTCTCCTGTGATGGCACTGATGTTGAAGGCCCCAAAGCGTCTTCAGCTACATCTTCAGGCCGCGTCTCCGGGCCTGGCTCGGCCTCTGGCCCTGCTAACACCAGCAGGTTTACAGCTGTCGGGCGGCTGCCCGACAGAAACTTCTGTATAGCCCCCCGTTGTCTCTTCTTTTGTTCCTCTTCATTTTTTTTCTTTTTACGTTTTGCTGCACCCGAAAGCATCCTGAATGTTAGCCTACTTAAAAAACAACCTGGCTGCCTGCTAGCTTAATTGTCCCGCTTAGTCCTGACCGCCTGACCTCCGCACTGGACTTAACTGACTGACGTTAATGTGACGTGACGTGACGTGACGTGACGTGACGTTGCGTTACGTTAAGATAAACAACGTCACTATTTTTAGTTAATTAATCAATATTGATATATTAACACTGAAGTAAATTGTAGATAGGATATTTGTATATATATATTTTCATTATTATTATTTTTTTTTATTTTATTTATTTTTTTGGTCCCTCTGTCTGGGCCCCCCCCCCCCCTGCCAATCAGGCCCTAGGCACGTGCCAAGTTTTCATGTGCGTTAATCCGGCTCTGACCAGAGCCACCACAGTCACGTGCACACCAGCGCCAATCACTGCAGAGCTCAAGCCCACGACATACCTTAAGAAACAAGCGGATTTATACCTGCAGCGGCGCGAGCTGGACAGGGATTTTGCCGGCGGTTCGGTCCCATTCTGTTCTGTGCATCTAAACTGACTGTTGTGGATTAATGAGACTAAACGAGTCCCGACCGAGTCTGTTCGGGTCTGAGGAGATCCGGATACACCAAGACAACACACGGCCCACCTCCCGACTCGACTGACCGGACGCACCGCCACCTCCAAAACTGGACTTATGGGGCGTTCAGACCGAACGCGATAGACGCGAATGGAGCGTCAACTCTACATTGAAAATCAATGTAAATGGCGCGATGACACGCGATTCAGGCGCCGGCGGCGCGAATGGAGCGTCTGGCGCGGCGTGAATGAAGCGTCTGAAGCGTTTGAAGCGTCTGGAGCGTCTGCCGCGGCGCGAATGAAGCGTCTGGAGCGACGCAAATAAAGTTGAAAATATCCAACTTTTCAGGCGGCATCGCGCCGCGACATCCAATCAGCGACGAGTTCAAGCCGACGAAGTCACTTCCTTCACGTACGGTTGTTTACGGTCGCTCATAGCAACATGGAGGAGAAGCTGATAGTAGCTGTCTGTGGGCACCCGGTGCTGTATGAAACCACTGCGGTGTTCAACCGGGACAAATTTAAAAAAGAGGAGGCATGGGTGAAAGTCGCTGAGGAGGTGGGACTCTCTGGTAAGTTTTGAAGCTATCTGTGGCTTGTTTTACTACGTTACTGACCGTGTTTCTCTATGAAATGTTAGCATCAGTTAGCACTTTTATAGCATTATCCGCCTTTGCATTATACCACTTCCAGTTTTTGTAAATGTTTATTGTAGTATTTAATTTAGTTAGAAGCAAATTTGGCAAAATGAGTGGGCAAGCGCGTCGTCTTTTTTTTCTCAAGCGCGAATGACGCGAATGAAGCGAATGACGCGAATGAAGCGAATTGTCCAAAATGATCAAGCAGCGCGAATGAAGCGTCTGAAGCGATTGTATTCGCGTCTATCGCGTTCGGTCTGAACGTCCCATTAGGGTAAATAATGTCCGCCACGCTTTCTCGCGAACATTGCCGTCACGTTTGCTTTGTGTCTGGTGCAGAAGAAATGGTAAAAACGGCCTTTTGTCACGAAAGTGTCCAAGCAGCAAGTTTGGTTGTTGAGGAACGAGGGAAGTTGTGGGTGGGACGGAGGCGGATGAATGACAGGCAACAACGGTCGGTGTAGAGACAGCGATATTTGCATATTTGCATTATAAGTGTTGTGTTGTGGTTTTCACAGTAAAAAAAAAATCTAACTTTTTCTACTCGGATTTTATGTTTTTTTGTGATTTTAGGTCCATTGTGTTGATACAGTATGTCAAAATTAAAAAATAACTGTACAGTCACAAAATCAAAAATAGTCAAAAACGGCCAATTATACTGTTGTGACAGGAATTTGTCACCCCAGGTTCCGGGACCTCAGCGCCGATCAGCTTTGGAGGTGGTTTGGAGAATGAATGCACTCAGACTCGAGTTTAGTCTTTTGCCGCTATAGCGGGAGAACTCCTCAGCCCAACACAGACCTGATCTGCTCCTGCAGCTGCCAGTAAGAGTTCTGGGGTCTCCGCTGTTTGCAGGCTCGTTTTATTAAAGAAAAGGGGTGTAGACAAAAAACAGTTAGACAGTACAGTTAATGTCAGTCAGTAAACAGCCATACGCGAAACCAGACTCCTTCCTGTTCTCAAGGTTGCATATTTGGCAACTTCTTGTATATGTGTGATAAAAACGATATTGAGGGGGGGGAAGCATCTTCTCCTGCAACTGGTAATTTTCCACCGCGGCGTGGCCTCGTTATCCAGCTGACTTCCTTCTTTGGTGCTGTCTGGTATATGTGTGTGTGTGTATGTGTGTGTGTGTGTGTGTGTGTCTCATAGGCCTAGTAGCATAGCAGATAATATGTGAGCAGGTATATGTGTGTGTGTGTGTGTGTGTGTGTGTCTCATAGGCCTAGTAGCATAGCAGATAATATGTGAGCAGGTAAAAGGCACAATAAATCCACAATTCCCCCTTTTGAACTCTCCAACAGAGTTCAACAAAAGCTACAAAACATAGTAAAGAAAAACATCCTCAAAAAGCTGCAAAATCACATTCAGATCCCCTCAAAATTCTCCTCCTCGTCTACGGCAGGATTAGCTAACAACAGAGGCATCATGTGTACCTGATCCTGAGGGTGTGGGGCAATGGCTGTAGCGATGAGCCTGTTAATCAGTGAGCGAATGCAAGGGATACAGCAACAACCACACAATGTAAGGATCGCAGTAAACACGGCAATAGAGAGCATGACGGACGTTACCAAAGTTTTGTAACGTCCGAACACATCCATCCACGAATCCCACATGGATGTGTCTACTCCAGAATGTTCCTTTATTTTGTGGTTCAGAGTTCGCAAACCGTCTATAGCACGAGTCAGACTGCCGTCTGCGGCGGTATTGTTTGGAACAAATGTGCAACATTGTGTTCCAAACATCGCGCAGACTCCAACTTAGCATGTTTCTTAATGTACTAGTAGGAAAATATAAACTGCCGTATGTAATAAAACGTGAGAATCAGTTAGAAAAAATTAAATGTGCTGTTGCTTTAAAAATATTAAACAATCCGTGTCCTGGCTTGTCACACCTTGTCTTAGCTCCTCATAAAAAGAACTAACGCTTCAGACCCGCCTATTTATCACAGGAACACACAACTCAGAAATACATTATCATAGAAAAATTCACCCCCTTTTCTACTACTAGATGAGTGTTGGTAGCTTGGCACGCTACTTGTAGGAGAGGAGCGCTATTTCACCTCCTCCCAGCTGTCGTCCCTTTTCTACGACTAGACGAGTGTTGGTAGCTTGGCACGCTACTTGTAGGAGAGGAGCGCTATTTCACCTCCTCCCAGCTGTCGTCTTCCTCCTGTTCTCTTCAGGTTCCAGGGGTAGACTGCCCTGGAACCTATCGGTCACTGCCGGGGATTATTCTGCCCCTTTTGCGGCAGGACCGCTGCCTGAGTCAGCCGACTCAGTGTTCTGCTCTCGGAGATCTCTGTGTATTTCAGCCACCGTTCGCTGGGGCTCCTCTGCTGCCGCGCACTGGCTCCAGTGGAACCAGGTATCCCCTTTTCCTTTCAGGCGAACGGCGTGTGTGGTCCTTTCGGTGATCTGGAACGGACCAGTCCACCGGGGCTCCGTCCACTTTCTCTTTATCACTCTCAGCAACACCCACTCTACCTCGGGGGAGGTGTGTTCTCCTGCCTCCGCTCTCTGACTCTGCACCTGCTTAGAGAAATGTGACACCAAACTATGCAGTTCGTTATAATATGTTCGTTTTGACATATCTTCACCTTCTCCCTCCTGTGTCAGGGGGAGCTTAGTGCTGGGTCCTGGAAAGGCCCGCCCTGTCTGGAGCTCATGAGGGGTGAATCCCGTAGAGGCATTCACCGAGCTCCGGATAGACATGAGTGCCAATGGTAATGCGTCTACCCAACTCAATTTGGTCTGTGCACAGATTTTTGCCAATTTGTTTTTTACCGTTTGGTTCATTCGTTCCACCTTTCCTTGAGATTGAGGATGATACACAGTTCCAAACCCATGCTTCAGCCCCAACATTGCCTCCACTTGTTGGAGGTCTTTATTTTTGAAATGAGTGCCGTTGTCTGATCTCACCTTTTCTGGGAAACCATGTCTAGGAATGTAATGATTAATCAAACACTTAATCACTGTCTGGCTGTCCTCTTTCTTTGCATAGATGAGGCTCTCCTGCTCCTATCTGGTCGGCCATGTTTATCCCTTCATGTGTGAAAATAATGTTGGGTGCCTCCAGAATTTTGCTTAGCCGTCTCTGTCTCAGTGTGGTGAGTGTGAATGTTTGTGAGTTCACATATGCCACCACACTGTGTGTGGTCAACACTTTTAGTTGGTGACCCATGACAATGTGTGCAGTTTTTTGGATGATTTTAGCTATGCCTGCTGCGTGTTGTGTGCATGGAGGATGACGTCTTTCCATGTTATCTAGTAAAATACTGACGAACATGAGAATTACCCTTTCACCCCCTTTTCTCTGGAACAGAATACCATTGACGCAACCCTCTGTTCCAGAGACATCCAAATAGAACGGTTCGGTATAGTCTGGTGTAGCAAGCTCGGCTGCCGACGATAACGATTGTTTCAGCGCGATAAACGCTGATTCCGCCGCTTCCGTCCAATCGAGCGGAGCCGACAAGTTACGCATGCCCTGTTCCCTCACCATCTGTCGGAGGGGTTGTGTTAGGCCAGTGTAGTTAGCCACAAAGTTGCGACTGTAACCTGTAAGACCGAGAAAAGACAACATGTCTTTGACTTTTGTAGGCTTTGGGTGATGGAGTATGGTAGAACGATGCTCTGACGACAGTCCCACCCCCTTTTGAGAAACCATACGACCCAAAAATGAAACCTGTTTCCTAGCAATCTGCAATTTTGCTTTACTAACTTTAAACCCTGTCCTAGCCAGGTGCTCCAGGATACTTTTAGTAGCTTCCATGCAAACGTCGGCCGAAGGTGCTGCGATTAACAAATCATCCACATACTGCACTAAAGTGGTATTTTCAGGTAGAGGACAATCTTTAAGAATGCCCTTCAAAACCTGGTTAAAGATCCCTGGAGACAGAGCAAAGCCTTGTGGCAACCTAGTGTAACGCAACTGCTGACCCTGATATGTGAATGAAAATATGTCCCGACATTCCTCCGACAGAGGGAGACAGAAAAACGCATTTGCCAAATCAATGCAAGTGAACCAGGCATGTGACGGATCTAAATTTGCCAATGCAACATAGGGGTTAGGCACAGGTACAGTAGGCGTGATCAGAATATCATTAATGCGACGGAGGTCATGTGCCATACGATATTTACCTGTACCTTTCTTTTCTACCGGCAGTATCGGGGTGTTCCAGGGGGAGCAGGATGGTTCGAGTACACCGGCTTTGAAAAGACCGTCAATTGTGTCTGCAATGCCTGCCTCAGCCTGAGGTTTATGTGGGTATTGCCTGATCCACAAAGGAGAGTCAGTTTTTACTTTGAATGTCACCGGTGGGCATGAGGTGAGACCCACATCTGTAGGACCCTCTGCCCACAAAGAATCGGGGAGTCTAGAAAGAAGCTCTTGAGCCAGATAATGATCTGTTTTCTCTCTCCCGTGCGATCTGCTCACCTGTTCGTGTTGCATCGTGGCCAAATCAGAGCACTGTACAGCAATTTTGTAGGTGCGCGTAGAGTCAGAGAACAGAACCTGTGGGATCTCTGACTGTCTCCAATCTGAGACACTCAGAGATCTTTTGACCATCCCACCAAGCTCCTTAGCCTGGTGTTGTGGGTGGATGGCCAGTGACACGTGGGGAACCGCTTCGTCTCCCATCATGTACCACTGTAACTGTTCCTCTGAAAGATTTACACTCGCCGCCACTCCCTCCGGGGCTATGTAGATGTCCTGACTATGAACTGCCCAACATACCCCCTCCAACTGGTCCCTAAATTTGTCCTGATACCAGTAAGTTTGATGCCTATCGTAAAACAGAGTCACATGCGGTGGATCGGGGGGCGAGACATATGGTTCAATCTGGGCTATCCAGGGTTTCCACCTCAAATAAGCGGAGAGGATACCTGCAGTTTCTGGTGATTCAGGTTGTAGGAGGCCCCAGTAAATGTCCGCATAAGAATCCTCTACCGGTGTCATCAAATATTGTCCACCACCCCCTGGGTGGTTGCACCTCAGTGTCGTGTGATCCGGCAAAGTCACTGTCAGTCCATCCGGGCTGCACAGTATTGAGGCCCCTAGTTTGATGAGAAGATCCCTTCCCAACAGGTTCGCAGGTACTTTGGGTGAGTGCACAAAACTGTGCATTAGAGTCTGTCCCCCAAGTTGGGTGGTAAGGGGCACGGTGATCGGCAGAGTTTGCTTTTCCCCAGAGAAACCCATTACTGTGATGTGCCGATTTGAATGTTTGTTCGGTAAAACGTGAATCAGGGTGGAACAGGTAGCCCCTGTGTCCACCAAAAAAGGCAGCACATCACCATCCACTCGTACTGACAGCATAGGGTCTGCCGTGTTGCTGTCAGAGTCTCTCCGTGGGGTGTGCTAATCCTGAAACCCCTCCCCGTCCCACTGATCCCACCCAAAGGCGGGCATCTGACGTGTCGGAGGAGGCTGTCCCGAGGGCGGTCCCTGGGGAGGGCCTTGCTGTTGCCCCTGCTGACGGCTCTGCTGTATGTGTGGACAATCCCTCACCCAGTGCCCTGTTTCTTCACAATAGAAGCACCTCCCGCCGTTACCTCGCGGTGGTCCACCCCTTCCACGCCCATTTCCCCATTGACCTCTACCCTTACCATATCCCCGCACGGGCCTCTGCTGATAAGCGCGGTTATTATTGTTATGTGGAGGTGGCTGCGGAGCCCAAGGTGGCGTCGGGTACAAATCAGGGCCTCCCATTGCGCCTTGTGTAGCAACCATTACCTTTTTCTCAGGCTTTTTCTTTTCATTTACTTTTTGTTTAGCTTCCGCCAATTGCATTTTCAATAGCTGGGTCTGCAGCTCTTTTATCTGATTAGTCTCACCCTCAGCAGTATCCTGTGCACGAGACAAATGATGGATCAGATGCTGATCCCATTTTATGGAGTCACACCCAGCCATATCAGGATTATCCTCCATTGCTTTTCTTACTCCCTCTGGAACCCCTTTCAGGACTGCGGCTCTGTACCATACTCGTTGAACGCTCTCCTTTCCAGGGTGACACCCTGTTTGTTTGATCCACATGTCTTTACAGTGGTCGAGGTATTCGCGAGGACTCTGTTTACCGTCCCATTTTAATTTTGGTACCGCAGCGGTGTTGGGGAGTGGGTATTTTGATCTCATGGCCTTCCCTATCTGTGTACTAACTGAGGTAAAAAGAACGTCATCCCGTTTCCTAGTTATTCCTGCCTCCTCTTCGAGGTCGTTTACATCACTGCTGGCAAGACAACGACTTATACTGTGGTGGAGCTGAGGGGGATGTAGCCGAATATGGCGGAGGACGCTTCTCATCTGTCCCTGCATCCTTTTCCTTTTTAACCGTCATCAAATGCTTAGCACTCTGCCACAACAGGGCCCACTTCGTCCACTGCGCTTTATCCTTCACTGCCTTTTCCAACAACTTAGTATGCTGTCCTTTCTTCCATATGCTGCACGTCTTCAATGCCTCCCTCTGTTCTTCTTCCGCTCTGCCTGCCTTTTCTGCCTCTTTCCACCACGGGCCCCGCCAATTTCCGGGACCCTGGGGATTTTTACCATTTTCCTTGGCTAACTTCTCCGCTGCCTCTTTCAACTTCACCTTTTCTTTCTCTACCTTCGCCGGGTCATGTGTCTGTTCTATAGCACGCAATACTGCATTCATCTGTACGTCCAGAGACCCGAGACCTGTTATGGGTCCCCACCCATCGTCATCTATCTCTCGGTCAAATTCTCCGTCCATTGTCAATCAGTCTTGTACTTCGAGTTACTCTTTAAATTTTCTATCCTGTCTCTCTTTTTTTTAAAGGTACTATAAATTTTTTTTTTTTTTTTTTTTTTTTTTTAAAGGTACTACAATTTTTTTTTTTTGTTAAAGTACTACAATTTTTTTGTTAAAGTACTACAATTTTTTGTTAAAGTACTACAATTTTTTTTTGTTAAAGTACTACAATTTTTTATTGTTAAAGTACTACAATTTTTTAAAAGTACTACAAACAGTGCAATCAACCCTGTTATTCTAGAAGAAATAACGTACTTCAACAGTCCGCCTTTTCAGACGCTGCTGCTTCCCTTATTTCTCCTAAACATTCATACACATCACATTCATGCATTACCCTTTACACTGCGGTTGTTGTGTGCCGCTTATGTCTTATTCTACCCTTTTATGGAGGAGCTCACGTTTATTTCACCGGTCTTGCTTCCTCCGTGTGTGTTTTACCTTTTCATGTGGACATGTTTGGATGAACAGGGCCTAACTCTGGTCTTGCTTGTGCCTGTTATTCTCCGCGGGTGCTCACAAGTATTTTACTCTTGGTCTTGCTCCTTTTTTTTTTTTTTTTTTTTTTTTTTTCGGACCTCAGGCCAAGCTCACAGTTATTAGTTTTAACACTATCATGTGCCTTCTCTCATGAGTTTTGAGTTTGCTTGGGTGGCAAATCTCAAGAACCCTTATTTGTCTGTAATTCGGATCTTCCTTTCAGGCTTACTACAGCGGTCACCTAGGTAGTGTGCCCGTGCGTCTTCAGCCTTCAGTTAATCCGACATTCACACTCAGTGTTTCCCTGTCCTCTTCCCTTCCTTACATGTATTATAGCATTTAGAGGTTCCTACCCTCCGGGACTCAAACCCAGCTTTACAGCCCTGCTGTTTTATCAAACCCCCCGTCGGGGACTTGAGTGAGACGCCACTCTCAGAATACACACACTTATCTTTAGCATTTAGAGGTTCCTACCCTCCGGGACTCAAACCCAGCTTTACAGCCTTGCTGTTTTATCAAACCCCCCGTCGGGGACTTGAGTGAGACGCCACTCTCAGAATACACACTTATTTCCCTTGTGTTTTCAGTTCCTTAGTTTCTATTTTCCTTTTTCTTTAGAATGCAGTCAACCTCCCTGCCAACCTCTCAATTTACCAACCTCAGTTACTAGGATTCAGGACACAAAGTGTTTTAGCTTTAGCCAATGCAGAAGAAATGGTCTGCTCACCTTTAATGTAGCCGGCTTGTGTCCATCACCCGTTCACTTCGGTCCTGATGTCAATTGTTGCCGAGGTCCCCCTTTTCTCCAACACAAATGCTGGATCCCGGACGAGCCCCCAAATTGTTGTGACAGGAATTTGTCACCCCAGGTTCCGGGACCTCAGCGCCGATCAGCTTTGGAGGTGGTTTGGAGAATGAATGCACTCAGACTCGAGTTTAGTCTTTTGCCGCTATAGCGGGAGAACTCCTCAGCCCAACACAGACCTGATCTGCTCCTGCAGCTGCCAGTAAGAGTTCTGGGGTCTACGCTGTTTGCAGGCTCATTTTATTAAAGAAAGGGGTGTATACAAAAATCAGTTAGTACAGTTAATGTCAGTCAGTAAACAGCCATACGCGAAACCAGACTCCTTCCTGTTCTCAAGGTTGCATATTTGGCAACTTCTTGTATATGTGTGATAAAAACGATATTGAGGGGGGGGGGAAGCACCTTCTCCTGCAACTGGTAATTTTCCACTGCGGCGTGGCCTTGTTATCCAGCTGATTTCCTTTTTCGGTGCTGTCTGGTATATGTGTGTGTGTGTGTGTGTGTGTGTGTGTGTGTGTGTGTCTCATAGGCCTAGTAGCATAGCAGATAATATGTGAGCAGGTATATGTGTGTGTGTGTATGTGTGTGTGTGTGTGTGTGTCTCATAGGCCTAGTAGCATAGCAGATAATATGTGAGCAGGTAAAAGGCACAAAAAATCCACAATACCCTTGAATATCGGATTTCACAACAAACCTAAATATCCTGACGTCCCACCTTCAAACACAGCCTCATTTGGCCATCCATGAAAAAGCTACTTCACCTCCCACTTTTCTATAGGAATACATATTTCCTATGGCACTGCACTAGTATTAAAAACATGAGAAACCAAGTGCAAATAAACACAAACAACCTAGAATTTGGCATCATGTATCTCATAGTTTAACATGACGAGTGATTTGATATCATCTTTTGTGCCAAAATCACCAGGTGTTAGTGTTTTTTAAAGCGGGCACGCCCCTTGCACACTTCTTCTCATAAAACGGCCATCGTAGCAGCATGTGGCATGCACATTAGAAACTTCATTTCATGAAGTGTGCAAGGTAGGGTGGTGCTCCCATTGGGCCACCCCCCCCCCCTGTTAAAAATTAACAAATCACCTACTGCTGATAGGCTACATGTGGGAGAGTAACCTGAACCATGACTTGTTGGTCTGCATGTCAACTTTAGAAAAAGATGGTACGAATGATCTGTATCCTCCAATCGCACAGGTCCGTACACTCGTGTATTGCGGGGTTTATTCGAGGGACTGGTTAACACAGTTTTCATCACCATGATCTTACTTTATGTTCACTTTAATCTAAACAACACAGTTTAAGTTTTGATTTTTAAATGCTGTAAAACATCTGAAATCAGGATTTGATGACATTATCGATTGTCGATGACGTCATTGAATTCTTGTAGCTTTATGATGTCATGAACAATATTTTCGATATTATGATAGTTGACAATTTTCATTCATTCAAGAAACTGATGCAATAAAAATGTATCTGTTGTGTGTCTCTCCATATTCTAGTAATTAATGTGACCCATACATCGGTTTGTTACTGTTACATCTGTAAATAAAGTTTATTACTATTATTATTTTTATGACATAATATGAATCTCTTTGATATAAATATCATCCTCTCTATTTATTTTATCTGAATATTTGTCTTCTGCCTTTACATGATGTTCTGTTTGTAATGTGAACATACTGTAAATAAACATTTTAATATGAGAGAATTCTTTTTAATTAACATGGTAATCACTGAATACATCAATTACTATCATCTATTTACACTTAAGCATAAAGAAAATTTCAGATCAAGCTTCTTTCCATCAGGGGAGAGGTCGAGTGTTTCCCATCATGCACTGTGTTCTGTGTAGAGAGAAGTCTTTATAATTTAATTCTGATGCTTCAAACACATATCTATCTATACGAGAGAAATCTGGAAGGTAAACACCATAAATAACTGTGGTTATACTCTGAGCCTGAGCAGGAAACACCTTAACACAGTCAAGTAGTCAGACTATTATTAGAGCGAAGTGGAATCACTCAACACCAATGCGTATGACGTCAATATGAGAAAGAACCTGTGATAGGAATGTGTTGTGTGAAGAAATCTTTTGATGAAGTTAATTGTTGTCCTTTAAGGGATGGCATGATTCCAGCGATTCATAACACATCAAAGGACCTTGTAGAGTGAGAGAATGATACTTTGGGCACAAAAGTACTGTTGTTTCATTCTAGGGTCACGATACTTTCTGTGTGGGTGACAATGGGAATGTGTCGTTCAACAATTGTCATGGCACACATCCAACATTCAGAGTTCATTGCTGTCCGTCTTGACTTAATTATGAGAAATTCCTCAGTCAGACTGTTCTGACTACTTGACTGAGCTGGTGTAAAGTTTCCTGCGCAGGTCAGAGTGCAATCACAGTTGTTTATGTTGTTACCTTACACCTTCCTCTGGTGTATATCAAAGTGTGTTTACAGCATCAGAATTAAATCATAAAGACAGCTGCAGATTTTTCTCTTCTCTCCACAGGACACGGTGCATAATGGGAAACACTCAACGTTTCTAATGGAAAGAAGTTACATCTGAAATTTTCTTTATGTTTAATTGTAACTACATGATTTTATTTCATAGGTATACTGCCATTACTGGTGACTTCATCACAGGGTCCACGTTCACGACTGTCACAGACAAATTAAAGGAATCAGGTGGGTACTGCAGGTGGATTGGTGTCCTCTCCTCTGCTGTGATATTTATTAGTTACATATGATCCACAAAGTTCATTCATTTGAAATAATCAAATAATATTCCAAGTGCATGATCATGATTAAAACATTCAGAGGTTAAATATTAAAATGAGTTGAAAAATACGTAAACAAAATATTCAAATTTGAAACTTAAATTGAGTAAATTGAGTCATACTGCAGTGGATCCTTTTCACATCAATCTGCACTTTGACCTGACAGCTGCAGTACAACATGATGAGACCTGACATTCACCAACTCCAGTGTCAAGAGGTCCGCACCATAGTTTGTCCTCACATCACACAGGTACCGGCCTGAGTCCTCAGTCCTGAGTCTGGACACATGAAGTCTGAGTCGTTAGTCTCTGAGGACGTCTTTGTCCCACTGGACTCGTCCTACAAACCATCAGATCATCAGTTGATCCCAAGACTCTGGGACCTCAACACCTCCATGTAGTTCAAACAGGACTGAGATTTTGTGATCAGTTTTCAACTCACAGAAGATGAAAAGTGAGTTGTGGGAAGTGTCAGTTGTGGTTGTGAACGTCCATTCCAGTGTGATGTTGTGGTTCTCCTCTGCCTGATAGGAGGTCTGTGTCACATCCACTACAAATGTTCCTGTTGAGGAGACAGAGAAGGAAAGTGAGGAGCAGACACACTGACAGCTATAACACGGCAGCCTACTGTGAGCCGGCGCAGGATACACCACAACACAATCAAGTAGTCTGACCAGTATAACAGATATAATACATTTATTCTACAACAAGTTCTCACAAGGCCAATTCAGCTACACCCTGTAGGGAAACAGACATATTAAAGTCAAACATGCATGCCAGTCGGTTTTGCCATATCTGATATATGACTGGTTAAACCACTCTCACAGATACTACGAGTGCTGAACAGGAAGCACAACTGAATCACACTGTCACACTAGGCTTTCAGTCCTCATCTTTTTTAACCATCTGTGATGACCCATGCACAACAAAGCTTAAATCTCCTTTATCAGTTGGTCAGCAACTTAGCAGAGTAAGATCAATGCAAGGTGCATTGCAGCTGCAGATTTTTCTCTTCCCTCCATGGAACACAGTGCATGATGGGAAGCACTCAACTTTTCTCCCGGTGGAAAGAAGTTATATCTGAAGTTTTCTTTATGTTTAAATGTAACTAGATGATTTTATTTGACCATGTTCATTTCTACCACTATAAAGTGAGCAGAATTAACAAGAAGAAGAATCATGTTTTAGGGTCACAGTGACTTCTTGTTATAGTGACTGACTCTACAGCAGCTGCAGTGTGTGAGCTGTGGGAGGTCAACATCAGTAATCAGTAAAGTCAGCAGTGCATTTAAATAAAATTGACGTTTCTTCTTCTATTTTGTAAAAAATGTTATTTTGTCGCCTTATCACTGTCACAGCCCCTCGGGAGCCGCGGGTTGGCCGGGCCTGATCTACCTTCTGCACAGTACAACCCTTTTTATGTATAATTTAAGAGGAAAGTCTAAGTTATGGGAACATCTTTTGAACCAAAAAATAACCAATAAAAATAAATGCACAGGATTTCTTCAGCATCAGAATTTGACTTCTGTCAGTGTGAAAACTGTGGAGCCATCTTCCAGTGTCTGTTCAGCAGTCTCAATAGTCTCAGTAGTGAGTCAGTAGTCTAACTAGTCTCCTTCATACAGTTGTGCTCATGAATTAGCTGTAAATCTTGGTTACTGACACCACTGAACTCAAGTCTGTTGACTTAGCTCTCTCTGGGAGATCACCATAGTTCCCCCTGGTGCTTTCTATTTGACTCTACCTCCCCCTGTTGGCAGCACTAGAGACTTACATAATGATGAATGCAGCTACAGCTCGGTTCCACTTCTACATATGAACTTGGGACAATGGGACAAGTGTGTCAGGCTGAATTCTGGGTGAGGTGTAGAAAATGACAAATAAGACATGTAGAATATTTCACTTCTTTGATTGGTAATGCAGCTCTATAAAAAAATGGATTCGAATATGAAACTCTGAAACATCCTGTCTTTTTGAATATTTGTTGAAATAAACAGATACAGAATACACACCAGTGTAACATTAAAGGGAAGCGTTCATGAATGTATCTTATCCTATGTTCTTCTGACAGTATTTGACTTTTTCTGTGTGTGTTTCTTTGGCATGTCCTTCCTCGTCCTGCTGCTGTGACTGCTCTGCTGCAGCCGGTAGGTTTTTCTAGCCTGGGCTCTCTCCTTCTCCAGGACCTCAGTGTCATGACATACTGTCTGAAAAGGCAAAAGCTAATGGAAACACATGTTGTTGACAAGACATGAAGTATATATTCAGTTTGGCACAGAATCTGAAAGGTAGAGTGTGTTATATAGAGCAGGTCATCTAGTAATCGAAGCGTTGCTAGTCCGAAACCTGGTTGAAGTGTCCTTGAGCTAGATGCTGAAGCCCAAATTAAGCAGTTGGCACCTTGCATGACGTCTGTCTCTCTGCCAGGGGTCTGGTTCGGGTTTGGGGAGCTCCCTCCTCCTCCTCCCTCCATTTGCTTTGCAGCTCAGCATTAACTTTTGGATGTGCTGCTTTTAAACGCGTATACAACTTAGTGATGTTACCACAGACACGTATAGCTTTCTGAACATGTATTTGACCTTTACACTCTCATTAAACACACAAGTCATCAGCTTTCACTGATATGATTCATACGATGTGATTAATGTGTAACTCTAACAGCCTCTTCGAGAGGCACCGGTCCAAAGTCTCATTCACTGTGATGGTTGTGGTGCAGACAGTCGTGTCCGTGTGGACCTCCAGCTGAAGGTAATCTAACACATTTAAAATGTTTGACTCGCTAACAAACATCATCCTCCATGTTGAGAGGAGAACGGTGGAGGAAGAGCAGAGGTGGAGTTAGTTGGTCGTCAGTAGTTGATGTGGAGACAGCAGGAAGCAGCATTCAGAGGACGGTGAGCAGATGAAAGTAATGAAAGAATAAAAATTTCAGTGTGTCACTAAATGAGCTGTCAGAGCTCTGAACACTCCTCCAACATGAAGTGTCGCCTCTTTCTGTCTCTGTCCACTGAAATGTGATCAATAATGAGATCAAACACATTTACTCTACATCAGTCTGTTTTACATCAAGTGACATGCTTTTATTTTGAAAGTAACTAAGTACATTTACTCCAGTACTGTAGTTTAAGAATTTCAGCCCAGACAGGTTCAGGGCTGAAATACTTCATCTGCTCTGTTGTACTTCATCTCAGAGGAGATATTTGACTTTTTACTGCATTTAGATTCAAATGAATGAAATATGAGTGTTGAACATTGAAGGAGCTCAGAGTGAAGAAACACTTCAGCTGACTCCAGATCAGTCGTACAGTCATACCACAGACAGAGAGGAGACGTTCTCAACATGTTGCTGCCTCATCAGTTTGTCTCAAGTTAAAGTTTAACAGCTGCGCTGCATTTACTCCTTATCAAGACTCAACGTTCAGCTTTATTGTCTTTATGACACAGACAGAGTTTAATTTTGCTGTTGCATCTCTGATGAACGAGTTCATTTGGAGGATCATTCAGAAACTTGTTGAACTGACTGAATATTAAAGAAATTGAAGCTTCCTGTCAGATTTAGTCTGTGTCTGACTGCAGGGATCCTGCGACAATTCTCAACAATATTTCTGAGTTTCTTCAACATTCATCAGATTTATCACATTTATTTTAACATGCAGACCCTTAGCAAAAAGTAGTTTATTTAAGTGTACTACAAGTATACTTATTTTATACTTAAACTGAGGCAGTATACTTGAAGTGAACTTTTTATATACTATATTTTATATACTTAAGAAAAGTATAGTGAAGTATACTTGGCTTATACTGAAAAGTATAAAAAATAGTCGAAGACTAAGTATATTAATACTTAGACTTATACTTTAATACTAAAGCTTATACTTGTACTTTAGTATACTGTGGACTGTGGTGCAAAGACTCTTGGGTAGTCTGTTGTTGTTGGTGTAATTATGGTTTGTGAATGTGTTTGTGAATAAGATGATGTGTAAGAAGGTTGCAGGTCAATTCACATCCTTGTTATGTGGTTAAATTGTGTCAAATTAACAAAGATGATAAAAATGTTGGCACCGCGAGTGAAGGGGTGTTTTCTGGGAGAGACTTCCCGTCTGTTAAACTGTGGGCATATATGGTAATAACTGGTGAATCTTGAGCTAATACTTACAGTATTTTGATGCAAGTACTCAAAAAGATTGAGTCATTGAATTGTGCTACATCAAATTTAGCAAAATAAAAGTGTTTTGCACTACACATATTTGCTTTAAGGAATTACCCCTGTTATAAACTTACATGTTAATAAACTAAAATGTGGACTAGAAGTATATACTTAGTACACTAGTAGTATATACATGAGTGTACTTGTTGTATACTTGAAAGTGTACTTCTGTAAACTTTAAATGACCTTATAAAGTATACTCAAAGTATACTTTTATAAACTTAAAATGTTCCAATTTAGTCCGAAGAAGTATTAAATTAGTATACTTTCTAGTATGCTACAAGTACATGGTCCATAGTATACTTGCTATACTTATACTTATACTCAAGCATACTTAATAAAATGAACTTCTGTTCTGAACTTCTGAACTGTTTGGGTTCCAGCCCGTCCCTCTGCAGGAAGTAGCTCACCGATTTTGCTGGAAACCCGCGGGAGCCCACTTCAATGGTATAGCTGGTTGCATGCCAACCCTTTAAAACAGCTTTGTCGACCAGGTCCTGGTATTTAGCTTTTTTCAGTTTGTGGGATGTGGCCAGCCTCTCTTCCCAGGGTACCGTGAGCTCAGCAACAATGATGGTTTTTGTGCTTCTGGATAACAAGAGCATATCTGGTCGAAGGGAGGTCACTGCCACATCTTGCAGGAAGACAAGTTTCCTCTTTAGGTCCACGCACAACTCCCAGTCTGAGGCTCCTTGCAAGCTAAAGGGTGGGATCTTGGCCACTGTGCCGGCCTTACGAGTTTTGTCTCCTTTTCTCACAAAGGTTATGGCTTTGTAAGGTTGGACTTAGATGTTGTTGTTGGCCTTGATTCGCTGCTGATCCACCCATTTAGCGATTTCCGTGAGGACCTTGTCATGCCTCAATCTATACCGCCCTTCTGCCAATGCCTTTGGACAGCCAGTCATGATGTGGTTCAATGTGCATAAGGCTGCGCCACACTGCTTGCAAGATGGATCTTCCTCTTTGCCTCCAGTAAGATTCTGCTTCCCCTACGGCTTGTTGGGGCTTCCACTTTCTGCCGCATTTGATTTTCATTATAAACAGGAAAATCCAACCATCTAAACTCAAGTTTGTGTCTCTGACTGAACTGAGATCAGTTTAATCTGCTTGTTAACTCGTCATCAAACTCACTCCATTTAAACTGGGCCTGAACTGAATCACAGTCACACACACTAAAATGTAAATTTACTGTGTTCTAGTTCGAGGTTCTAGTTAAAAACACACAAAGTATCTGCAGCACAGCTGAAGGATTTTATAACACAAGTTGTTACCTGAATGTTTCTTCATGACAACTTGTGAGTTGTTGTGTAGTGACCTCATAGAAACTAACAGTCAGTTAAAGTGATGTTGCTCTTTAAAAGTCACTAAAGCTGCTTTGTTGAACCAAAGTAACAACAACTGAATGTATTTGACCTTTACACTCTCATTAAACACACAAGTCATCAGATTTCACACATGATTCAGGTTAACAGTCATCTCACTCTCTGACTTTGATCAATAATCAATCAACCTGTTTATTGTCTTGTCATCAGACGTGGAGGGCAAAGAACATGAAACTATTCCAGCCTCTCTCTTTGTTTAAACCCTTCCTGAAACTATCACTCAAACACAAACTGAGAACAGGTCGCCATTTTGTTTAAACTCCACAAAAGTCCTTTCTCATGAAAACTGATTCTTTCCATCCAAACTTTACACACAGCTGTCATGTAAACATGTGACAGCATCATTTAGACTCTGGTGTGATGGATTTAAACAGCAACATCAAAATACTTGTGTGTTCATGAGGTCATGTCACATATTAACCTGTATAAAAACTGAGCTGCTCACAGTCACTGTAGGTTTGTTGTGTCTCTGAATAGATTTAACTGTGATGGTACGTACAGTATAAAGACTGTTGTCATGTTGCTGTATAGTAACACAACACTGTGAATAGATCATAGATGATCACTGCACTGATACAATCACTGAACCAGAGCACGAGTGATGCACATCTGTTTGTCCAGTTAGACTCCAGCTCACTCTGCCTGTCTGCTGTCACCTGATTCTGACCCGTCTACATTTGGACCTAAAGTTCTGAGGATGTGACGGCTGTCAGACGGATCAAGAGACACCAGCAGCGTCTGTTGGTGTCTGCAGAAGAAGGGACACACCCTGTTTGAGCTCATCTGGACTTTAACGGGTCAGAACCCTGACAGGTAACAGGACACACCTTTGATGAAGAAACTCTGCTGTCATGGAGCTCCATTTTATACTCGGTGACAGCAGTGATTCAATCTTTCCACATTGTCCACTTCCTGTTTGTACTTCTGTATGTTCATGAGTTAATTCACTAACTCTTCTATGATCTGTGACTTTTCTGTCAGACTGAGTCTCTTCATGTTTACTGTGATTGAATCAGTTTGTCCTCAGTGTTGTTTGGTGTCCTGAGACGACAGTTTATTTTCAAGAAGTAACAGCTGGTGGAACAGAAGCTGATGGAAAATGGAACAGACTGTCAGCTGTTCACATCTGGAGACAGAAGGACGTGTAAGCAGAGCATCACTTCAGCTACTTTCAGTCCGGCCCACGCAGCAGGAGCTCTAACTGGCCAGACTCTACTGCTGTGTCGGCCAATCAGAGCTCCTGTTGATGCTCTGATATGTTTGTTTTCCTCCAGGTTGATAATACTGCCTGACCTTACCAGTGAGCCACGATGACGCCAGAGGACCTTTTAAACACTCTAAAGCAATTAGAAGAAAAGGAATTTAATGAGTTCAAATGGCGTCTGAAGCAGCCTGGACTCCTGGACGGCTACAGATCCATCGCAACCGCTGACCTAGAGAAGGCAACAAGATGTCAAACAGTGGACCTGATGGTGAAAACCTATAAACTTCATGGAGCTGTGAAGGTGGCCAGGAAGGTTCTGAATAAGATACCCAGGACGGACCTGCTGCAGAACCTGTCAGCCAGCAGCTCAGAATCAGAAGGTCAGTCAGTTTTATTTTTCTGTATTTCCAGAGAACAGACAGCCGGTGGAAACTGGTGACACAATACTTGTGACGGAGCAGAGTCTCAGTAGAGTACAGAAGTACGGAAGCGTATTGCATTCACTTGAAAAAAAAAAATTGGTTTGTTTTTCTGAGTAATTTATTTTCTGGTCTGTTTTTCGGAGTAATTTATTTTTTGGTTTGTTTTTCCGACTAATTTTTTTTCTGTTTTTCAGAGTAATTTATTTTTTGGTTTGTTTTTCGGACTAATTTTTTTCTGTTTTTCAGAGTAATTTATTTTTATGGTTGGTTTTTTGGAGTAATTTTTTTCTGATTTTCTGAATAATTTTTTTTCAGAGTTTAGAGAGCATTTGAAACAAGAGACACATTCATTCCTCGATTTAATGGAAACAAATAGACCGGCTTGTTTAGTTTTAATACTTTGATCTGGGTTTAAGACACTGGGAGATAGTCCTGTCTTTAAGTCATATAGATGGTATTACCATTAGTATCTCGACAGGCACCTGATATGGAGAACTTTGCGGTTGTTCAGAAGGAAAGCCCATTCAGATCTGCTAGACATAGCAATGTTTCTCCAGGATCAGTTGGACAGATATGGCTCCACTCATACAATACATGCATTTGAAATCAGGAGCAGGAGTCACTATATGTCCATGGGAGTCACTTGCAGGTTGGAAGTTCTAGCGGGAGTTCAAAGTATCTCGATAATTCAGAAAAAAAAATTACTCTGAAAAACAGAAAAAAAAATTACTTTGAAAAACAGAAAAAAAATTACTCTGAAAAACAGAAAAAAAAACACTCCGAAAAACAGGAAAAGAATTAGTCAGAAAAACAGGAAAAGAATTAGTCAGAAAAAACGGGAAAAAAAATTGTCAGAAAAACAGAAAAAAATTACTGTACTTTCCGGACTATAAGCCGCTACTTTTTCCCCATGCTTTGAACCCTGCGGCCTATACAACAGTGCGGCTAATTTATGGATTTTTACAGCTAACGGCCACTAGGAGACCTCCTCAATCTATGGATTGTACAGGTTACGTCCCTCACCTTTAACGCCTGGTTTATTATTATGCTTCTGCGTCGCGGCGACAGCGTAGCTACGTCGTCGACCCTACACCGTCATTGAGCATTCGGAGTTCTGCGTCGAGGGAACGTGTGTTCTGTCGGTGGACGTCATCAACGTCAGTGATTCAGGTTTGTTATGCTAACAACACATAGTCAGACAGGTGGCGGTGCTAACGGAGCTAACAGCTGTCTGTCAGTCTGACCGAGAAGTTTCTCACTTTACTTCGCTGTTAGTTGAATTAAATGACATTCATGTTGTCTTTAACTGTCCCTGCGAACCAGTCCGCAGCTTTGTGCGTCTGTTTGTGCGTCTCTGACTCTTGCGTGTTGACGTTTGCGTGGTCATAGGTTATGCAAATATGCAACTTGTTTGTTGAAATGTTAATAAAATGGAAGCTTCCCCAAACAGCAGTCTCTTTCCCGACAATCTCCTCTGTGCACGAGCCTTTACATATGGTAATTAAACGCTAAAACACCTGCGGCTTATAATCGGGTGCGGCTTGTATCCACCTGTTTCCTCAGAAGCCTATGGGGGCTGCCATGACAGATAACTACTTCTGCCCGCGGTTCTCTGTTTCCGGTTGCCCTGCAACTGCATGACTGACCGCTGCTGCCAAGCTAGCCCTGAACAACTAGCGTTATGTCATACAGGCTGAATTGTTTTTAAAATCAGTTCAGGTACAACATGTGCCGTTGTTGGTTGCCACAGCAATTCATGAAAATTGAAGTTTTTTTCAGAAACGTCTCGTGTAGAACATCAGCAACTTAGACAAACATGTCCGTGCCCTGCGCCCCACACGTCATGCTGAGGAAGGAGGAACGGAGACTAGCGTCACTCGCAGCTTCCAGACTGATATAAATATTTGTGTTTATAAATATATTCCACAGAATAGCTGCTGCATGACTGCATAACTTCTCTAACCCAACAATGTCCGAGCAGCCGCCTGTCTCCACGACTCCTCTTTCCTTCAGCATCATCCAGCTGTATGTTTAATGTTAGCTTGATTGGCGCTGTGGCTGGGCGCTAACGTTACTGCTGCCTTCAGAAATCTAAACTTGCTGTGTCTTTCCAACAGTATTTTCCCGATTGTGTTACTGTGCAGGTAGTTGTATGCTTCTGTGCTTTTGTAACTGCATAATTCTCCGCCGTCAACACCTTCAGAAAATATAAGATATTTAACGATCGATGTAACGTTAGCTAACGTTGGGCTAATGCTTCATGTCATCTGCCCACTCCGTGAGAACTGACGGTGAGGCACTGTGAGAACTGTCCTCACGACTTATTAAGACATCCGTACTGTGTGTCCACCTCCGATTTTTATCCATTCTGTCGCTTTCTTTGTGTTAAAAGCCGTTTTTTAGAGCGAGCATGACAGCTACGTTGGCGTAAACACAGAGGTCAGCCAGCTCAACCGGAAGAGCATAACCGACTACCGCTATGAACCATGGGTAAACTCACGACGTCAGGAATAAGGTGGATATGTACACATTTGTGTTTTTCCCTAAAATTGGCTGGTGCGGCTTATATTCAGGTGCGCCTTATAGTCCGGAAATTACGGTACTCAAAAAAACAAACCAAAAAATAAATTACTCAGAAAAACCAGAGTTTTTTTTTTTTTTTTCAAGTGAATGCAATACGCTTCTGTAGAGAAGCTCATTAAATTCAACAGAGAATGAAATTAAAGGCCACAACTTGTTTTTATGAGAAAAGGTTGAAGTGATCAATCATTGTTGTTTACTAAGAGGACAGAGACATGATGGAGCTCCCTGATTTATTCTCTTTACGTAGACTCTTCTGTCACTGACTCGTGCGGATGGTTTTATTAGTGTGGTATTTTATCAATACCGTAAATAACCAATGAGATGTTGTGATGTAAATCTGTTTGTTCAGGAGAAGTTAAACCAGTATGAGATGCTTCATGGACACAAAATCAAGCAAGAATAATCATCATCTAGAACATTAATAATTACTGAATTTTAGGACTCCCAGCATGTAAGGCTGGAGATCCTGTTTGACTGCAGTAACAACAGGACTGCTCTCTGCAGGTACAACAGGAGTCTTTCCTTCTTTAAATATCTTACATTTTCTTTATTTAACATGACATAATGTAGATTTTTCAAACAAATCTATGTTCAGCAACCAAAGTTAAGACCACCTCCAGTTGTTAGAAGGCCGTCTCAGAGGCTCTGAATAGTTTACTATAAGATCTTATGATTATATGTTTAGTCTGAAATACAAAATCAATTTCATATACAGTTTGTGAAACTATTGTAACAAGCTCTTCAGTAAACACCATGTTCATGTTCTGATATTCTAAATGTGTTAATTTGCTTTTCTTAATGAACACTGCAGATACTCTGAGTGTGTGAAGAATCAGAGGCAGCAGCCTTCACTGCTGTCAGAAGTTTGTTCAGATAAAACAAATATAAATACCAAACTGGCTCATCCCAACACACGAACTACCAACCTTGATGATCTTTGTTGTGTGTTCATTCAGGAAGCCATTCTGCAGTTTGTCAACGTAAACTTAAATCTAACCTGCAGAAGAAGTTCCGGTGTGTGTTTGAGGGGATCGCTAAAGCAGGAAAACGAACCGTTCTGAATCAGATCTACACAGAGCTCTACATCACAGAGGGAGGGACTGCAAAGGTCAATGATGAACATGAGGTCAGACAGATTGAAACAGCAACCTGGAAACCACACAGACCAGAAACAACAATCAGACAAGAAGACATCTTTAAAGCCTCATCTAGAAGAGATGAACCAATCAGAACAGTGATGACACAGGGAGTGGCTGGCATCGGGAAAACAGTCTTAACACAGAAGTTCACTCTGGACTGGGCTGAAGACAAAGCCAACCAGGATATACAGTTCACATTTCCATTCACTTTCAGAGAGCTGAACGTGCTGAAAGAGGAAAAGTTCAGCTTAGTGGAACTTGTTCATCACTTCTTCACTGAAACCAAAGAAGCAGGAATCTGCAGGTTTGAAGAGTTCCAGGTTGTTTTCATCTTTGACGGTCTGGATGAGTGTCGACTTCCTCTGGACTTCCACAACACTAAAATCCTGACTGATGCCACAAAATCCACCTCAGTGGATGTGCTGCTGACAAACCTCATCAGGAGAAACTTGCTTCCCTCTGCTCGCCTCTGGATAACCACACGACCTGCAGCAGCCAGTCAGATCCCTCCTGGGTGTGTTGATATGGTGACAGAGGTCAGAGGGTTCACTGACCCACAGAAAGAGGAGTACTTCAGGAAGAGATTCAGAGATGAGGAGCAGGCCAGCAGAATCATCTCCCACATCAGGACATCACGAAGCCTCCACATCATGTGCCACATCCCAATCTTCTGCTGGATCACTGCTACAGTTCTGGAGGATGTGTTGAAGACCAGAAGGAGAGGAGAGCTGCCCAAGACCCTGACTGAGATGTATATCCACTTCCTGGTGGTTCAGTCCAAAGTGAAGAAAGTCAAGTACTATGGAGGAGCTGAGACAGATTCACACTGGACTCCAGAGAGCAGGAAGATGATTGAGTCTCTGGGAAAACTGTCTTTTGATCAGCTGCAGAAAGGAAACCTGATCTTCTATGAATCAGACCTGACAGAGTGTGGCATCGATATCAGAGCAGCCTCAGTGTACTCAGGAGTGTTCACACAGATCTTTAAAGAGGAGAGTGGACTGTACCAGGACAAGGTGTTCTGCTTCATCCATCTGAGTGTTCAGGAGTTTCTGGCTGCTCTTCATATCTATCTGACGTTCATCAACTCTGGAGTCAATCTGCTGGCAGAAGATAAAACATTAAACCGTGAAGCTGCAGAGACACGTCTCTACCAGAGTGCTGTGGACCAGGCCTTACAGAGTCCAAATGGACACCTGGACTTGTTCCTCCGCTTCCTCTTGGGTCTTTCACTGCAGACCAATCAGACTCTCCTCCGAGGTCTGCAGACACAGACAGGAAGTAGCTCACAGACAAATCAGGAAACAGTCGAGTACATGAAGAAGAACATCAGTGAGAATCTGTCTCCAGAGAGAAGCATCAATCTGTTCCATTGCCTGAATGAACTGAATGATCGTTCTCTAGTGGAGGAGATCCAACAGTACCTGAGATCAGGACATTTCTCCACGGATAGACTGTCTCCTGCTCAGTGGTCAGCTCTGGTCTTCATCTTACTGTCATCAGAAAAAGATCTGAATGTGTTTGACCTGACGAAATACTCTGCTTCAGAGAAGGCTCTTCTGAGGCTGCTGCCAGTAGTCAAAGCCTCCAACAAAGTTCTGTAAGTGTGGAGAAGTTTCTTCCGAATGCAGCAGATGTGCTGTCATTGATTCAAATATAAATATTATTTTCTTGTTTTGCTCATTATTCTTTATCAGACTGAGTGACTGTGGCCTCTCAGAGAGAAGCTGTGAAGCTCTGTCCTCAGTTCTCAGCTCCCAGTCCTCTAGTCTGAGAGAGCTGGACCTGAGTTACAACAACCTAAAGGATTCAGGAGTAAAGCTGCTGTTACCTGGACTGGAGAGTCCATACTGCAATCTGGAAAGTTTGAGGTCAGATCACTGTTTTGTTATGAAGTAATTCATATATTTTTATACATTTTTTTAATTGCAGATTTTTTTGCTATCAAACTTGTTTTCTTTCAATATAATTTTCATTAATTCATCCCCTGTACAACATGAATAATGAGGATGAAGAACCTTATTTATGCTTGATATCATATGACTTTGATACCTGGATGTTTATTCTCGATTCAGTCATGATTCATTGTCACATTTACAACATGTTTAGAACTGATCAGCAGTGGAGCAAGAGATTATATACCAGTCATTCCCAGAGAGGATTTTATTTGGGTCACCAAATAAATTAGCAGACTTTCCTTTACTTTAAGATTTCTGAGATTTCTGCAGTACACGTTTGAGCCACATGGGGAGCTTGTTGGTATCCACTGCTTAATTTGTAAATCAGAGGGTCTGGTTCACAGAGACGGTCCGACTCCAGTGGAACCTTCCTGTGGACTCCGACAATGTTGGGGAGAAATGGAATTTAGGCTCAATGTTTTATTTACAACCACAAAAAGCAGCAGGCCAAGAAACCCTGTAAAGTGACATGTTCCATCTGTGTATCAGTCGATGGACAGCGTTACGCTTATACACACATGCTGATTGAGTTCATCATTTCACTGATTCACAGCTAAAACACCCTCTTGCTTGTAAGACTTACAGAGATCATATGCTAAAAATATTTAGACACTAAGAGGCATTGAACCACATTCCAGCATATTAACTCACAGCTTCAGGAGACACTGAGTGACCTGACTGCTCTGTCTCTCTTTGAAAACTGCATTTATTTGATCTCATTCATAATGTATTTGACACATATATATGTTTGTGGTAAACACAGTAGTAATCCAGTAAAGTACCTCTTTGAAATGGCTGATGTATTCAAGACAATATAAGGAGATGTAGAAATGACACTGAAAATAGTTTGGAGTGTTTGAGACACTGATACTGTCTCACTAAAACTGAACATTTTACCATGTTCTTATCTATTGTTTCCTGTTCAGACTGAGTGGCTGCAACCTCTCAGTGAGAGTCTGTGAAGCTCTGTCCTCACTTCTCAGCTCCCAGTCCTCTCTTCTGAGAGAGCTGGACCTGAGTAACAACAACCTGCAGGATTCAGGAGTGAAGCTACTTTCTGTTGAACTGAGGAGTCCACACTGTGTCCTTGAAACTCTCAGGTCAGAATTCATTTCATGTAACAAGTACTCATGTCCAATTCGAGCTGGTCTTGATGAGACATGGTATATATATATATATATATATATATATATATATATATATGTATTTTTACCAAATTTGGTCGGTATGATGCAGGACGAATCCTGAGGCCATATCTTGAAGGTGGTCATGACTGCTCAATGTGGGCGTGGCTTATTACAAGCTAAAAAACAAACATTAATTTCAGCCAAACTATTATGCTGAGAGCTTTGAAATGTATATGGTACATAAAGAATAGGACACAGTTCTTCCATAACAAAAAATTGCACATTGGTGGCGCTATAATGGATGCAATCGCGTTTTTGCTGTAATTTCCACATTTTAAATAACACATTCGCAAACCTTATATCATATGTTCCCTGATTAGAGCTGGGTTTTCTGTTTTCTATAACTCCCACACCGTATGGTGCACATTCAAAAACCTTGTATCCCCAGATTCCCTGAATGGAGCTGAATCACTTTGCGATTGGCCACACCCACTTGCGCCTTTAAAGTTTTTTCGCAAAATCGCCACATATGCAAAACCTACTTTTTCGAACTCCTCCGTGGGATTTTGTCCAATCTGCGTGAAACGTGGCACGTACACTCTTCAGCTGGACCTGGTCTAAAGTTATCAAAAGAATTCTGCTCAGTCAAAAAATGTGCAAATTATTAACAAACAAATTTCTGTAGCTAGCTATAAAAATGGAAACTGTTTGATATCTTGGTCAAACTAAATGCTATTAACACCAAATTTGAGATCCTTGGTTGCCATGACACTGGGAAGAGATGAGCCGAATTTGGCGAAGTTTGGCCACTAAGGGGCGCTAAAAATATGGGAAGTTTATATCTCTTGAACGGCTACACCGATTTTTACGAAATTTGGTCAGTATGATGCAGGGCCAATCCTGAGGCCATATCTTGAAGGTGGTCATGACTGGTCAATGTGGGCGTGGCTTATCACAACAAATCAAAATCGGAACACATTCAGCCTTTTGCACTTCCAGTGCACTTCCCATTACAGCGAATACCACAGCTCAGACGTTGGCCTGTGTCCTCACTTCTGCCCCGAGCCCATCATCCTTTGGGGCCAACTTCCGTGGGCTCTGCGGTGCGCGGGGTCCGAGTCGCTTGCAGTTTTAGTTACTTTTGTAATTCTTCTAGCTCCATCAGGTCATCATTTTAATCTGTACAATATGGTGGCTCATGAACAAATACTTGCAAAACTAATGGCATTTCCATCAGCTTCAGTTACACTGTACTGAATCATCAGGACCCTCAGCTGATGTGTTTTGTTTTGTGTGTCTGCAGGCTGTCAGGCTGTCTGATCACACAAGAAGGCTGTACTTCTCTGGCCTCAGCTCTGAACTCCAACCCCTCCCATCTGAGAGAGCTGGACCTGAATAACAACAACCTACAGGATTCAGGAGTGAAGGGACTATCTGCTGAACTGAAGAGTCGACGCAGTGTCCTTGAAACTCTCAGGTCAAGATTCATCATTTTATTTCATTATTTCATGTAACTCTTCAGTTGGAGCAGGTCTAAACCAGACAGGATAAAAAACATAAATGAAAAAATATGTATCATATGTCAGAGGATCACCAAAATAATTACATTCCATCCTGATGGAAGCATGAATGCATTTTATATGAAATGTGGGTCAGTCAGTCTATTCTGCTCTTTGGTCCCTGTGTACTAATCTCAACAACTATTGGATGGATTGTCATGAGGTTTGATTTAGATAGTGTTGTTTTGTGTGTCTGCAGGCTGTCAGGCTGTCTGATCACAGAGGAAGGCTGTACTTCTCTGGCCTCAGCTCTGGACTCCAACCCGTCCCATCTGAGAGAGCTGGACCTGAGCTTCAATCATCCAGGAGACTCAGGAATAAAGCAGCTGTCTGCTCGATTGAAGGATCCAAGCTGTAGACTGGAAACTCTCAGGTATGAAGAGTCCTGCTGCAGCCACAGACAGTCAGTGTGAGACTCTGTATCTGGATTGTAGATGGTTCAGTGTCAGGAGGTCGGCTTTGTTTACTTCACCTCCATATGTTCAGTTCAGTTCAGGAGAAAAGGCAGCATAACTTGAAGCCAATAGCTACAAGTGAAGAGAGGAAGACGAGGAGAAGAAGAGATGAAGATTAGTGATCAGAAGAGTCTTGGCACAAACACTAGAGTTACACCTCTTTCTTCAGACTAGTTTCCGTTCAAAAGATACCTGTCTGATTTCTTGGCCTCTGGTTTTGCTGCTTGATGAACCGCTCATCCAGACTATTTCACACTCCACACTGACTGCAGAGAATTATCAAACATTAACATTAAATCTATTTATGGGGACTTCCGCTTCCGGCCGCATGGAGTAGGTAGCAGGTAGAGTCAGCTCCGTCAAACTTTTCTTTAAAATAGTTTCCTAGACCATCTTTAGACGAGAAATTTCGGAGGCGTTTGAGGACTGATCTGGTAAGACTGCACGCCTTGTCATGAGAAGAGGGAATAGCCCAAGATACATGCAAAAACTCTTAACGCCACCGACCGCGGCTCGTGGACGATAAGCAAGAGTCGCCTATTTCAGTGAAGACCCTGAGAAGCGAGCTACAGTCATACCGAGAGGGGATAACGACCGACATTAAAGCACAGATAGAAAGCATGCACCGAGAGATAAGTAGCGAAATCTCCTGTCTCCGTGAAGAAGCCATCTTATTCCTGTTTGTTTAGAACCTCTCAATTAGGGATGTGAATCTTTGGGTGTCTCACGATTCCGATTCTTAGGGTCACGATTTGATTCAAAATCGATTCTCGATTCAACTGATTCTCAATTCGACTGATTCTCGATTAAAAAATTGATACAATGCATAGTGTGTTAAGGCAAATTATGGCATCAAAACAATACAGTCTGTATAAGATAATGTGATTTTTAAATAAACTGATTCCAATGACGTAATCACACAAAGGCAAACTTAAGACAAAAGGTAACATCTGTCTATGGTCACATTATGCTATATAAGAAATGAGAACTTCCTCCATGGAATGCGCAACAGCACAACTTTAATAGTGCAATCTGCTGCAGAATGAAAAAAGCAAGCCCTTACAGAGTGTGTTTTGACAAGATGAATATGGGTTTTGAAGAAGTTGCTGTCTCTCTGCTTGGAAGGAAAGTGCTGGCTACACTGTGTGTGGATGTTATGACCTGCACCTTCTTTTGGTGCACTTCTGTTTGACATTGTGCCTGCAGTGCATGGCTGCCCTTGTTTGCATAGTTAATAGCCGCTTATATACTGGGCAGCAAGCCGCCAATTAGACCGGAAATTGCGTGAGATGGGTGGAGGTGTGGATGACCTGCGCTGTTGTATGCCCTACAGCTGAGGAGTTTTAAAACCAGGAAACAGCTGATCACAGCAGTCAGTCCATCACTTCATCCGCGGACGTCAAGATGAGCAACTGGATAGCTGCTGAGATCCAGGAGATGCTAGCGCTAAGAACCCAGTTCTAAACTCCAATGGGGTGCAATGTAAAGCTCTTATTTTGGAGACAAATTCCTTGTCTTTCTTTCCCCAAGCTTGCTGCAACGCTGTGTACGAAAGCCCGTGGGGGCGCACAGAGAGACCGGGGAAATGTTAATAAAAAAATCAAATCGATTCAGAATTGTGGATGATTAGAATCCCGATTCTTGTGTGAATCGATTTTTCCCCCACCCCTACTCTCAATGTCTGGTTAATTCTCTTATACTAACCGGTACATAAATGCATAGAAGGAGGAGAAGAATCGGGAAAGCATTTATATACAAAGAGGGATTGACGGAGATGCAATAAGAACTATTATTATTCTACTTTAATCATTTATTTTCATTTATTCCAGATAAAGTGGGGAAACCCTTTATAATCTAACCCTAACAGAGAGTAAGGTAAGAATGGAAATGAATAATACAATTTCTGGTGCATATTTTTATTTTATTAGTGTTTCTCAGGGAATATAGCACCAACATTTGTATCTAATGTAGATTTACCCCTGTTATCCAAAAATCGAGTTTTTATTATTATTATTGTCGGTATTATTATTGTTTTAATTACCATATATTTACTTTATTCGGTTTTATTTTATTTTATGTATTTATTTATTTTGTAAGATACACACCCATACTTAATGTATAACCCAAATGTCAGAACATATTCAGGGTGCAGAGGGAGGAAATGAACAAAAATGGTCTAGGAAAAAACAAACATACTTACAAACATACAAGGTTTTTTGGGAAATGTTTTTTCTCCCTTACGTTCAAGGAAGCATGTCTTAGGGGAAGCAGGGGAAGGACAACAAGGGGTTTATGTATAGTTTTAAAGGTAAAAGTTCTGTTCCCAGTGCAGGAGTATTTTTGTGTATTATTTGTGTAAAGGGATGCCACAAAAGAAACAGCATACGAAGAATTTGATTTTCAAACATCACAATAATGGTTGATAAGGTCAGTAAGTCTGATGAAGCTATGCCAAAAAACCTGGTCCAGTTTGTTACATGGAATTGTAATTGGGATTAAATGGATGAGATAAATAGATATTGCATTCTTGTAAGAGACGCACTTAGGAAATCCAGATCATCATAGATTATGCTGCAAATGGACAGGACATATATTCCACTCTCCATTTAATTTTAAAAGTAGAGGCACTGCAGTAATAATCAAAAACTCAATACCTTTCACAACTTCTGAGGTTATTTCTGACCTCCAGGGGAGATTTGTGATTGTGACAGGAAATCTCCATGGCTATCCGATTACTCTGGCTAACATATATACGCCTAAAGTCGATGATTGATCAATTTATATCAACTTTTCTAGCCAAACTATGTAATATGAACTCTCACCGACTAGTAATAGGTGGAGATTTTAATTTGGTTTTAGACCCCCACCTTGATAGGTCTTCGAACAAGCCTATAGCTTTATCTAAATCTGCAAGGAGAATTCAAACGTTCCTTGACACATATAAATTAGCAGACCCATGGAGAACCCTGTTCCCCGACGCACGACAGTATTCTTACTTTTCAGTCCATCTTATTCCAGGTTAGATCTCTTTCTAATAGATAAGGGACTTTTGCCTCTGATGAAAAACTGTGAATACAAGCCGACTGTAATATCTGACCATGGCCCACTAACACTTCAATTAACATTTGGACAGGATACACTTCAAAGTTATGGTGTTTGGATAATAGCCTATTATCAGATAGGCTATCTTTCATTTAACGACCCACCAGATACCTCCAGAGCTACAATATGGGAGGCATTGAAGGCTTACGTATGTGGGCATATTATTTTATATAGCAGTTCAGTTAATAAGCAGTGTAGAGAGAGACGGAACAGGATAACAGATGACATTAAGGCGATAGACCAACAATATGCAATTAATGCCTCCCCGGACCTTCATAAAAGAAAGGTATCCCTTCAGACCGAACTTAATCTAATCTATTCTATAGAAACAACCAAACTCCTAACTCAAGCAAAACATAAATATTATGAACATGGGAAAAAAGCTGGTAGAATGTTAGCACACCAAATAAAAGAACAAGTTGCATCAAGAACAATTACAGAAATAAGAACCGACTCAGGTCAGACTACTATTGACCCAAAAGAGATAAACAATACTTTAAAAACTTTTTACACTAAATTATACACCTCAGAATCTCTAGGAGATATATCATTGATTGAAACATTTTTTGAAAAATTAAAGGTCCCGACAATTAGTGTCAGTCATAAAGAATTATTAGATAAACCCATAGCTACATCAGAGGTAGAACAAGCCATACAAAGCATGCAAATATCCCTTTAATACATAAAAAGGATAAGGACCACCTGGATCCTGGGTCTTATAGACCGGTGAGCCTACTGAATGTAGATTACAAAATGTTTGCGAAACTTTTGGCTATACGTTTGGAGGAATCCTCCCGACTGTGATATCTCAAGATCAGACAGGATTCATCAAGGACAGGCAGCTATTTTTTAACATACGGAGACTACTTAACATTATCTACACGCAGTCCGTGAACAGTGAACATAAATGGTAAATGGTTTGCATTTTTATAGCGCTTTTCCAGTCTGACGACAGCTCAAAGCGCTGTACAATACATGCCACAACCACCCATTCACACACTGATGACGGAGGCTGCCATGCAAGGCGCCAACTGCTCACCAGGAGCAATTTGGGGTTCAATATCTTGCTCAAGGACATTTCGACATGCAACTAGGGGGAGCCAGGATTCGAACTGGTGACCTTCCGATCAGTAGACGACCTGCTCTACCCACTGAGCCACAGCCGCATCCTGTACATACTGTAATCCATCCTGTAATACTAATCTCTCTAGGGTCAGTGACAGGGTCCAGTGGGATTATCTCTTCTCGACCCTGTCAAAGTTTGGAATTGGCTCTGAATTCATCTCCCTTGTTAAATTATTGTACGCTCAGCCTCAGGCATCAGTGAAAACGAATAACGTTAACTCCAGTTATTTTCCTCTTGGTTGTTCTACTAGGCAGGGGTGCCCTCCGTCACCGCTGTTATTTGCGCTTACCACTGAACCTCTCACTATTTCGCTGCGTACGGCAAAAGAATATGAAGATATTGAAAGGGAAGGGTCAGAACACAAAGTGGCCTTATACACAGATGATCTATTGTTGTTTATCTCAAACCATTCAAAATCAATGCCTGCCATAATGTCAACCTTGGAAAATTTGGGCATAGTATCTGGATACAAGCTCAATCTTTCAAAAAGTACATTGTTCCCGATTAATCCAACAGCCAGACAGAGCATACAGACTTTTGCCTCTCTGCCATAAATCCTCCACAATCAGCCACTATGACCTCAGTAATAAACACAGTAGAATTATCACCTTATTGACATCAACAAACACTGAACATGTATAAATGACATTAATGTAGATTTTATAGCAGAGCTGTTGTGTTGGATTGTATTAAGTTACACATGTGAAACTAATAAAGTGGCCAGTGAGTGTGTTTCTTTCTGACAGGTTCAGTATTGAGAAGGACTGAACAATATTATTTATCTGACCTTATTGCTGCACACTGCCTGTGAAGCCCTGCAGGACACGATGGATGAAGACTGCATTAGTGTTCTTCTTCTGCAGCTGATGGTGCAGCATGTCAACGTGAAGCCTGATCTGATCAAACAGTTCATCCTGCAGCATCCTCACTGTTGTGCTGTCCAGTGCACCTGATATCCTGATGGATCAGAACACTGATGAGGTCCTTGCTCGGTTCTTGCTCACCTCATCGTTGTGACGATGAACCGCTAACGTTAGCCTGTAGCTTTCACCCAGCTGTGTTGAGATGTTCACCCATTAAAATGCAAAAAACTTCAGACAGCTGTCCATGTGGGTCTGAGAGGACTCATGTTTCTTCACCTGTTCAGAAAGATGATGCATGTCGGTGACTCCTGTAGTCGTCCGTGCTGTGGCGTCTGCCGTGCTGCCATCAGGGTGAAACAGTGCGCAGGTGTAGCAGAATAATACGTTAGCTGCTTCACAGCCTGTTAGCCGGGTTTCTCGCTCATACCAGCCCCGCGAGAATCCGGTTATATGATTTCCCCTCTTGGTAGAAACTTGTTTGATCTTTAAATTTTGTCTGGGAGCTCCTTATTGTTTCGTTGCCAATTTATGTTCATCGCTATGACGACTGAAAGGGACTTCTTTCAGTGAAATGATCGAGTTGCTCCGTACACTTGCTGTGCTGACCTTGAATGTGACAAGCGCGGTGGCGACGCTGTACTCATGTTACACATGGCGAAAGCACGTTAGGGCGAGCCCTCCCAGAACCCACAGAGAATGCATTGTAGTCGTTGTAAAAACAGTTAATAGACACAGTGTTGAGAAGGCGTTATACTGCCACCTAGGGACTGCCTGTGAAAAGTGTTTTTCTGTTCTGAATAAAGACACGTGAAATAACAACAGGTTATGGGCCCAGGAGTGTTGCTGAACAGCCGTTGGCATGGTAATGAAACGGATGTGCTAGCAGCAGATGCTAACGCTAATGCACAAGCTGAATTTGAACAACGGAAAGAAAACGACATTTTCCGTATTGGTGGTGAATGTAAGTACACCCCAGTTGTACCTGATAACAAGCTGTCAGACTCCAAAAGAGGCGGGATACGCTGAGAGGACACTTTGAGAGAGACACTCTGCAAATAAACTGTTCCTACAGAAGAAATACTTCAGATGTGAAATGAAGGAAGGAGAAAGTTTAACTGGACATTTAAAACGAATGAAAAGAAAGAAGCTACCCTATGTGAAGCCTGTGTGGAGGGCAAGCTGTCTAGAAAACCACACAAGCCAGATTCGCTCCAAACGTAAGCTTCAGTTGATCCATAGTGATGTCTGTGGACTGCAGACTGAGTCAACAGGTGGAGCAAAGTACTTTGTGACTTTTATTGATAATTATTCTAGATGCTGCAAGGTGAGCTTCCCAAACAGAAAAGTGAAGTTCTTAGCAAATTCAAGGAATTTAAAAAACGTTCTCCAATGAGTGTGGACAGAAAGTCACAAGGCTGAGAACAGGTAATGGTGGGAATACACATCCAGTCATTTTCAAGAATACTTGAAAGCTCAAGGTATCCACCATGAGATGACTGTACCTCACACACCGCAGCAAAATGGTGTTGCAGAAAGAAAAATATGACACTCATTGAAGCAGCTAGAAGTATGCGGTCTCATGCCAAGTTGCCCAACATGTCCTGGGCAGAGGCTGTAGCAACTGCAGCTTACATACAGAACAGGCTGCCCACATCTGTTCTGAAGAAAGAGACACCCTGCCAGAGGTGGAGAGGCAAGAAGCCGGACATGAGTCACATGAGAGTATTTGGCTGTGTTGCTTATGCACATGTCCCAGACACAGAAAGAAGAAAACTGGACAAGAAAGCTGTGAAGCTTCACGTCATGGGATATGCAAACAATGCAAAGGGCTACCGTCTGTTGGATGAAGAAAAAAGGAGCCATCGCACTCGCAAAGAATCCTGTCAATGATTCAAGGACTAAACACAAAGACATTTGCTGCCATTACATTCGTGAGTGTGTGCAGAATGGTCAAATACAAGTGCAGTATTCTCCAACAGTTGATATGAAGGCAGATGTCTTGACAAGACAAAGGTTTGAGTACCTGTTTAAGTCTGCTTAATATGTGTACTGTGCTGTTTACTGTTCAATATGTTATGGACACTGTAAGCAAGGTAAAAGGAAGTAAGAAGGATTTATTATTTTTTGACATTGCAAGCACTGATCTTAGTTATGGAAATTGCTTAAGTGCTAAAATGCCACTGTAAAATTCAGTGGGAGTGTTGTAAAAACAGTAATTTGGCATTATACCGCCACCTAGTGACTGCTTGTGAAAAGTGTTTTTCTGTTCTGAATAAAGACACAAGAAATAACAACAATAGTCACCATGTAAGAGCAGATTTATGTTAATTGTTGTGTGTCATGGTCTGACTGTGATTAGCAGGTCAGCCTATATAATGTAGGAACCTTTGGGGGCTCGTCAGGTGTTTCCAACCGGAACAGGAAAAACAGTGTTTGACTGCTACGCTTTCGCCGTGCGGATGTGTGTGTGTGTAAAGCATGAAATGTGAAATAAATGGACTTGTTTGCATCTTAACAGAAAGGCAGGACTCTCATTCATCCGTCATGGTAAAGTAAAAGCGCGTCAATTAGGTTTCCTGTTGAAATGCCTCAGCGGCTTAAAGCATTGGCTTAGCTTCTACACACCATGTTGACTTGTTTCTTTGTCAAGTGACAGACACAATATTGTATAATATCAGTTTTGTATAATTCACATGAAGCTCAGTGAACTCAGTACACGCCTTGTTGTTTTAGTTCATATCTGCTGATGTAAAGAGCAAATACAGATCAGGCCTTTACAATAGAACACAGCAACAACAGAGCAGCACCTCCTCACAACATGTGAAAAGTAAAAACAAATTAGAGAAATACCTGAGCACGTGAGATACATGTTAAACATGTAATTGATTACATGTTAAACATGTAATAGATTACAAAGGGTTTGTTGAGCCAGTAGATGAAGAAACATGAACAGTCCTACTAGAGGAGAACCCAAAGAGCTGTGATCCAGCAGCATTCTATGTTCTGCTGCCACAAACTGAGGGACAGTGAGAGACAGTCAGCTGACAGTTGTTCATGTTATGACTCTTATTATTTAGTGTTGTGCTGTTATTGTCAGCTTTGGTTACAGTTATATCTATGTTGTGTTTTCATCTACTGTACTAGTCTTTACACTACAATGTTCTTCTTCTTTTCTTGCTTTGGCCACATGTTTGTGTGACATCGTGCCAATAAAGACATTTTCAATTTAGAAAATGAAATTAAAAGGATAAATGTACATTGTGAATGCAGCCTGAGCCATGCACTGAGAATAAAAAGGACATGTAATATATATTTTAACAGAACAGACATGCTCAAGTTTCTATGTGAAGAAATAAAGACTTCACTTCAGACAATCTCTTACTACGACATGAAACATACTAAAACCTCCTCTTATGTCCTCCAGTGTCTCTGACTGTACTTCAGCTAATTAACCACCAGGGGGGCGACACTGATCCATCACAGACCTGAGAGCACAGACGGAAGCTGTTTCTGTCTTAAACGTTGGTTGTTAAATTGAAACCTGTAATGTAGCCCGAATCTTGTGTTTGCAGGAACAACAGGTTTACTAATGGATGAAGTGGATCAGGTCCAAAAGTTCATCCTGTCCAAACTTTTGTCAGTCAGCCTCTCCAACAAACAAATCCTGCTGCTCATTGAAACACTGAACAAAGGGACAGACACTACGGCTAAGTGGAGATAGGTTCTGGGTTTGAAACTTTTACTAAGTCACGGTGCCGAGTCTCCTTCACCCGTAGTGGCTCCGACCTGCT
Organism: Diplodus puntazzo; assembly: GCA_963678695.2. Taxonomy (NCBI): domain Eukaryota; kingdom Metazoa; phylum Chordata; class Actinopteri; order Spariformes; family Sparidae; genus Diplodus; species Diplodus puntazzo. The sequence goes on along the minus strand of OZ023170.1, from coordinate 12,568,699 downwards.
TTCTCTTCAGGTCAGGTGCTGCCACGCTTTTGATGACTTGGCTCGAACACTTTTCTCTTCTGTAACGTTTGTAGTTTCTGTTGCCTCCGTGCCCTCCGCTATGTTGCAAATGCGTAACGGAGCCGATTCAGAAAGGAGACGGTGCAACTCTGAGTAGCTTCCTGTTTCATCACCTGAGCTACGCGAGGCACCATTGGCTGGCTTACTGCTCCCACCATAGGAGACAGAACTGCTGTACTGAATGTGTTTTCCTGACGTATCAGGGTTTGGGTTAGGTTCTGCAGTCGCCTTTGTACTTGGACATAGTCCCCATCATTCAAACTGGCCCTCTCTTGGACTACCTGAAGAATGAGCCCATAGGACTCTAATCGAGGCTGGCAGAAAATGCTTCCAGTTAATGGACTCCTCAGCTTGACATACTCCTTCTTTACCTTGTGACTTATCACTCATGCTTGACACTTGCTAAGACAGAAAATATTATCAAGCTAGCTAGTGTTGTTATCTAACCACAAAGGGTAATTTGATGATACATGATAATACATGCTGTCAACATAATAATTATGAATGTAGGCTACATGTAGCAGCCAGTGACGGACTGGGAACAAAAAACGGCTCTGGCATTTTCACCCACCAGCGGCCCACAGAGGGGGGGTGGGCACGCGCAATTTTTGACGCACGTAAAGAACAGGCACTTTTGATAGCCCCGGTGATCGTAAACGTAAATTCCCAGGCTATAAACAACTACACCCCAATACATAAAACACATTAATAAATCATCAAAGCCAGCTGCTCCATAATACAAACGTGTCTTATCGTCACACAGCTCCCTGAGATTTCTCTCTTTTTCTCCGCTCCCCCCTTGTGTCGCTTGATGCCTTTTTGCTAGCTTAAACCATACCTGTCAACCCTCCCGTTTTCTCCAGGAAATTCCGTCATTTTAATCATCTGTCCCGCCATCTTCCCGTTTACGTATTTTCCCTTAAATCTCCCATGTTTCCCCTCCGGCCCAGCAGGTGGCTTGAAGACCCTTTGTGCTTGTAGGAGGGGTGGAGGTGGGGGCGGTTGCTCCTCTCTCTCTCTCTCTCTCTCTCTCTCTCTCTCTCTCCCCGTGTGGCTGGGTTGCAGAAGGGCTCCAGCATCTGTGGATCGGCTGCAGATGTTGATCGCTGCTGTGTTGACACTACGCACTGTGCCGTCGTGATGATCCGCTTTATTCATTCATTTATTTATTCATTTGCGGCCGCATCGTCAGGCTGGCGTTGTGGCATTTGCTCACACTGCCTTATGGTCAGTCCGTCACTGGCTTGAACTGTTAGTGCTGCACTTTACACGTGAAAAAGTTGTGTGAGAAGCTTTTTAGAAATCATATTTTATATATTTTGTTTATTTGAGAATGTTTTATTTATTGTAAGTCTTATTTATTTATTTTTTTGTTTATTTGAGAATCCAAGAATACCATTGCAATCATTTCCTTGCCAAACATCATTTCCAACTTGAGTTGAATCATATTCTAAGACTACTTACTGCTAGCTAACGTTAGCTAACGCGAGCAGTAACTAGTCTTAGAATATGATTCAAATCAAGTTGGAAATGATGTTTGGCAAGGAAATGATTGCAATGGTAGCTTGCGTTAGCTAACAGTAAGTAGTCTTAGAATATGATTAGCTAGCGTTAGCTAGTGTTAGCTAGCTGTCATTCCTGTACAAAAAATAGCTAATGCTAGCTAACATTAGCTAATGCAAGCTAACATTAGCTATTTTTTGCACAGGAATGACAATTACCTCAACTAGAACCGAAACTAAAGCGATTTTAAGCGGAGAACTCACTTGTTATTCGTTAGTTCATCGATTACCCTTAAATTTTGGATAAATCTGGCTCAAAACATCACTGCACCATTGGATTCTTTGACAGTAAAAAAAAAATCAGTAAAAATCCAGATAGTCGAGATACTACAACTCAAAATTTTACGGCGGCCATTTTTAAAATTCAAAATGGCCGCCATATAGACATGTGAGCAAATGCAAACATTGATTTTCTGACTCCAAATCCCTCAAAAAATCCCACAAAGGTTAAAATCTAAATATAATGAACCAACTAAGAGACAATTTCTGTCATTGTTTCTGCTTTTAATGGCATCAAACATGGCATGAAGTTCTCCTCACAGTAACTATTACTGCTGTAATATACATCAGATATCAATCCAGCACCAAACTATAGTAACATGAACATGTCAACATATGAAACCATGAAACTGTTTCTATCACAAACAGGTTCAGTGACACTTCTGAGGTTCTGGAGGGAAACAGGGAGTCTCTGTCACTTGGTTTTGTGGCAGAGATCGGGAACCAACCTCCAATGTTTTCTGATTGATTTATTACGTATAAATTGTATTTGTTTCTTTGCTCAGTAAAACAAAGCAGCAGAAACACAGCAAGAACAAAAAGCAGACTGTGCACCTGAGATTCAGAAAAGCTCTCCAAGCTTCAAACAGGAATCGGACCTCAAAAGTTCTGACGTCCAAATCCAAAAGTCCTATAATATAGAAACAACGTCACAAGTTAACATTGGATGAATGGCTGAAAGAGGATGTGCTGCTCTGACCCCCCTCCTTCTTTCAGGGTGGAGCCTGCTGGAGTCCGATGGTTGACACCAGGTCTGAGGAAGTGTGAGTGTCTTTTTACTTTCATTCATGAAAACACTGTGACATAACTCATTCACATCTGTGATGTCATCATCACACTGATGACACATTAATAACTGCAGCTGTGTTGTGTCTTTTTCTCTCCATCAGATTCCTGTGAGCTCACAGTCGACACAAACACAGTCAGCAAAGACATCAAACTGTCGGACAACAACAGGACGATGGCACATACGTATGAGGAATTTTCATATCCTGATCATCCAGAGAGGTTTGAGTCCAGGTGGCCTCAGCTGCTGTGTAAAAATGGTCTGACTGGTCGCTGTTACTGGGAGGTCGAGTGGAGCGGAAATGTTTCTATATCAGTGAGTTACAGAGGAATCAGCAGGAAAAGAGACAGGGAAGACTGTGTGTTTGGACAGAATGATCAGTCCTGGAGTCTGAGCTGTGATGATGGTCGTTACTTAGTCTATCACAATGAGAGAATAACAGACGTCTCCTCCTCCTCCTCCTATTCCTCCTCTGGTAGAGTAGCAGTGTATGTGGACTTTCCTGCTGGCACTCTGTCCTTCTATAAAGTCTCCTCTGACTCACTGATCCACCTCCACACCTTCAACACCACATTCACTGAACCTCTTTATCCTGGATTTGGGTTCATGTGGTCTACAGTCCTTTACTGGCCCGGTCATGGTTCAGTGCATCTGTGTGGTGTTTAGTGTGCAGAGTCTCCTCCTGTCACAGAAACACTGTCAGTGCTGAACAGTTGAGTCTGTACAGGATCACAGTCACATCAATCTTTCAGCTTCTTGTAATAAATTCATCAGTCATCTTTGTACAAAATGATTCAAACTGATTGAAAAGATTCTTCATTTACATTTGAAACTTCTTCCATTAAATTGTGGAAATTGTGTTGACTTGTACTTTCTGTCCTGTGTTGTTTTGAATTCTGGCTCTTGTTCCAATAAAATCCACAACTAGGGTTAGGGTTAACCCTAACCCTAGTTGTAAATGGACAGTAAAATATGATCAAATGTACTCGACACTCCACCTGAAACACTCTGACTTGTTTCATGTGTTTCTAATGATGAAACTAAAAGTTTGATGGTATTGGTTAACACATGTAATTTTGTCCGTAGTGACAGAGTCATAAACTGCACAACATCTCTTCATTTCTGTCTGATTATTATATGAGAAGAAAACACATTTTAATGACAATCATTGTGTTTCTCTCAGTGTTATGTGGCTGTTGAAGTCCGGCTGTATTTTCATGACGCTTGTTGGATTTGAATCTGGTCCGTCAAACTAAACAGCTGTGAGAAAAGTCTTTTTCTGTCTGAGCCGGTTGGCTAAAGATGTTTGGAAGTCTGAGAGGCGGATGAAATACTGAAACACTTTCAGAGATCACAAACTAAACTGTCCTGATGAAGTTTTTAAACAAGTGCTGAAGAGATTTGAGCTCATGTTTGATGCTTCTGATCGTTGATGTTTAGAGCAAAGAGTCCAAAACTTGTACAAATTGTTCCTTTTTGTTTAAATCTGACTTTGTTTGTGAAACGATCAGCTGACGGGTTTATAATCAGACTAAAAAATGTCGCACAGCATCACTGAAATGTTTCTCCTCTGCTAAAGTAGCTCAATATAAGAAAATCCAATATTTACAATATTAATGACGTAATAAGACATTTTTCTCCAGCAGAACACTGTTTGAAGCTAGAGAGGTGGCAGGGTCCGCCACGTATAAACACAGTGAAACAGTATAAAGTTTGTTTTTTAGTTTGTTGATCAGCTGATGAAGATCTTTGTCTGCTCGTTATTGTTTCTTCAACTAAACTACAGACTGCTCCTTTAAACTTTCTTTCCTGGCATCAGAAATCGAGTGAAGAACAAAAACTTTGACTTGATTTTAGAAAATATCTGAAACAAGTATTATTCTGTCTGATTGCAGCACAGCGAGCACAACCTAAACTCTTCTTTTTATTTCATTATTCTGACTTGTTTCAGGATAAAAGACGTTTTTTTAAAACAGATTTTTAATATTCTTAAAGCTTAAACATGTTTTCTTTTAGAGAAGGAACAAATAAATAATAAAAGCAAAACAGAATGAGTGTAAAAGTTTGATCAGACATGAATTGATGATGAAATGAAAGCAGGTGACAGCACAGAATCAGTGGGACTAAGAGATCTTCTGTCCTGACGACTCTGATCAATCTGTATGTGATTCATTTGTTTAAGACTCAGATTCAATCATTCATTTTCTCTTCATTTCTTTTGTTAAACGCTTTAAGTTATCACCAAATATGTTCAATGCTTCAATATGTGTGTGAATCAATAAGTCATGTACTGATTATGGGTCGTTCCAACCAGCCAACTCACCCACAATCCAGAACTTTTCCCAGTTCTCCAAAACAGTTAATGTAGAAACTTAAATGAACTGGATTTGATCGTGCAGCTGAACTCCAAATACTTGTGGATTTTTGAACTTTGGACTCTTTAAACTCAATTTCAGGTCCGTATCTACAGAAGGCGACCTGTATCTACAGAACATCTAAATATCTTATTTTACTCTGTTGTTTACTGATGTTCTGAAAATAACACGTGTGTCATACTTTCCATACGACTTCAGTTTTTATATTTCAACACTTTCACCTTAAAAACATTCCGGACGTAAAATCAAACGTCTCTGAAGCTTTATTTAACAAGATGTGTGTCACTCAAATGTTGATGTTTCTGGTTGTTTTATGTGTTTTTATAATGATGAGAAGAAAAAAAAAACCTGTGATCGTGTTCATAAACTCATCTGATCGTTTCCATAGTGACATAATAAACAGATGGATGTAAAAACAGGTTGTTTATCAGGATGTTTTATTACAAAAAACAGAATATCAACAGCTGATTAGAATACAAAACAAACAAGTCTGTATTATTATGTATATATTCATTAAACTGTCGTGACGTGATGTTTTTCAGCTGTTAAATTCATGATATTTATTGTTTTCGTTCTGACAACAGATGTGACACGTTAAACCAGTTTGATGACTTTTACTTTGAAAATACTCAATGGTAGAATGAGAGAGGTGAAACCTTTTAAAACCGTCTCCCCCATAGAAATGGTACATTCCGGGGGCGGGGCCACTGCAGTGCACCTGATCAGCCACCTGTAGCCTATAAAGCTGACCTGCTGCCACACAAACAGCGTTTTGTTCAGAGAGCCTGAGCTGTTAGAGAGGGTGAGGACGGAGAGGATGGTAGAGACGTCAGCTGGCAGTCGATGAGGAAACCATCGAGAACATGCGCGAAATTCAAATGGAACAGATGATTTCTGTGAGGCGGTCAAGCACGACTGCTCTGTGAATGGATCAGAGATCGGCAGCTGGGGAGGAATGGATTCTGATGAAGGTAGAGGAGAGGAGACAAGGAGATAAATCCAGGCAGCCGAGCAAAAAGGAAGAAGAGATGAAGAAGGGATGATGATGAGAACATGAGAGGGAGGAAGGGAACAAGTGCAAAGCAAAGTGTGAGACAGGAGAAGTTTACTGCTATAATAAGGTTTAATGAAAAGGGACGAGAAAACATGAAGACAGTAAATCCATTGTTGTTACCAACAGCTCTGGCTGGTAAGATGGAGGAAATCCAATATGCAAAGGTGCTAAATGATGGGAATCTATTGGTGAGGTGTAACAGTGAAGAACAAAGTGATAAAGCATTAAAACTAAAAGAGAAACAAGGTGGTCAGCAGCAGCAGGAGGGTGGAGCACAACATGGTGGAGGATGTAAAGGAGTGATGACGGGGGCCCTATGAGTGTGGGGATGGAGGAGCTGAAGAAGAGGAGGAAAGGTGGAAAGGTAAAGGAAGCACAAAGGCTGAAAACAGTTAAAGAGAGAGTGAAAGTCTCAGGAAGTGACACAGTGATGATGAGTCTGAAGGAGAGAATGTGTCCAACAGAGAGCTGCTGGGGTTTGTGAGTTTCCCACTGAGAGTGTTTGTGCCAAAACCATGAAGGTGTTTTAACTGTCAAAGGTTTGGACACACAGCCATGAAGTGTGAAGAGAAGAGGAGGTGTGCAGGATGTGGGGGTGACCATGAGGATGGGAAGTGTGCTGTAGCTGTGGAGGAGCCCATAGTGTGGCACATGGTGGCTGTGAGCTCATGAGAAGTGAAACCAAGATTCAAACAGTCAAGAGTGGAAAGAAGAATCACTGCAGTCTGCAGAAGCTGTGAGTGTGTCGAGAGCACAGAACAGAGATAGAAACCAGCCAGCAGCTGTAGAAGTTCAAGAGTCGCAACAAAGGACGACTGACAGGACGCATGTGGTCAAAAGGGACTCAGTGACATTCATGCAGGAGAGGTCAATAGTACGGCACAGGTCCAATCAGAACATGTTAAAGTTCAGCTCAGTGTCAAAGCAGCAGGGAGTCACTCAGGATCAGTTGGACTGATGTGGGAAGAAGTGAGGGAGAAGCTTCCAAATTAGTCAGCCAGGAAGCATCATGGGAGGGTTGATATCACTGATGGGAATTCTTTTACCAGGAATTCAACCAAGTCATCGAGGAAATGGCTGTAACAGCGGATATAGTGTGTGTTCAACACACCTGGTTAAAAGCAGCTGTAGACTTTGTGTACATGGTAAACAGCGATAAGGAGAGACAGAAGTCATGGGGGAGGAGGAGGGTGTGCTACATCAAGCTAGATATTCCATATAGGTGCTGGAAAAGGGGGATGATCAGGAAAACAGTGATGGAAGTGTGGGAGAGTGGGGAGAAGGTGGTTAGAATGAACTATCAGAACACATGCAGAAGGTTGGAGCTGGATGGACTGCTGATACCAGGACAAGACGGACAGGAGATAGTAGGTGTGCAGGTTTTAATGCTCACAGTTCAGTGTGGGGGCTCACAGACAGACGCAGATGGGAAATAGTTGAAGAATTGATGGATGAAATGAATTTGGTGTGTTTGAATGATGGGAGAGGAACCAGGGTGGACATTACTGCAGGTGCTGAGTCAGCATTAGATGTGACTCTAGAAAGAGAGGAAGCGCAATGAGTCAGTGTCCAGGTGTGTTAGACAGTGTTGGGGCTCGTTACTCAAAAAAGTAATATATTACACATTACACATTACTCTCAAAAATAGTAATGCCTTACATTACATGATTACTGCCTGGAGAAAGTAATTAGTTACATTACTCGTTACATTACTCGTTACATTCTGTCTTGGCGTCTCATTCATGTTATATAGTCCACGGTTCCTTAGCAACAAGATTTGTGTGTGCGTGCTGTCTCTGTAGGTGCTTCGTTAAGTTTGAGGTAGTGTTAGCAGCGGTGAGGAGAGGTTTCCAACACGGGTAAAGCGCACCTTACAGTCAAGTTATTTTCCTTACGTTCAACAAATTCAAAGTAATGTTTGTATCTGTAACACTCCTGCTGCCCCAGCCAGCGCCCCCATACACACACACCGGCCTGTCGCCTGCGCAGCCGCGCGGGAGGGGAGAGAGTCCAGCACTGCTGCAGAGGAGCCGTGGTCTGCGATTACTATGAGCAGCATGTAAATTACAATATAATATATTTCTCGCCTTTCCCCCGATGATCTGAATAAGTCGCCAGATTTGTCGCTCGTAGCTTTTTAGAAATGAAGTCGCTAAGAGGGTCTGAAAAGTCGCCAAATCTAGCGAGAAAGTCGTCAAATTGGCGGCCGCCCCCCAGCCCGCCGTGTGTGATACGTGCGACCATGCTGTTAAAATTGATTAACCTAGCAATGTAATGTAAGTAACGAGCTTGGCGAACCGTAATGTGATTACTACATTCAGAAGAGTAATGCCTTACACTACTCGTTACTGAAAAAAGTAATGTGATTACAGTAACGCGTTACTTTGTAACGCATTACACCCAACACTGGTGTTAGACAGGAGGGAAGAAACAGGTGAAGCGAGTGATGAAGCGTTTACATTGGCAGACATGACGAGGGCGATCAATACATCAGAACCAACCTCTCCTGGGATAGATATGATTTGCTATGTGAGGCTACAACACCTCGAGGAAGGAGCGTTATCAAAGCTGCTGCAACTTTATACCAACATATGGAAAGAGGGAAGATTACCAAGTGCATGGAAAGGGGCAGCAGTGATTCCTGTAAGAAAACCTGCAGAGGATCCTTCACAGCCCACCAGCTACAGACCAACAGCACTAACATCAGATGTGTGAGGAATCATGTAACGGATGATAACACAGAGGTTATCATGTGATCCTGAGAAGAGAGAAATGCTGGCAGATTATCAAAGTGGTTTTAGAAAAGGAAGAAACACAATGGATGCAGTGATGAGGCTGGAAACTGAGACAAGAAGGCAAATAAAGAGCCAGTAGTTGAGTGTTTGTTGATGCTGAACAAGCCTTTGACATGATGTGGAAGGAAGGATTGTTAATAAAGCTGTGCAACATGGCTGTGAGAGGGAGGGCTTTTCATTGGATAAAGGATTTCCTGTGTGGAAGGAAAATACAGGTATAAGTTGGATCAGATTCATCAGATCAATCTGCAGCTGAGAATGAGACTCATCAAGGTCGTGTGATCAGTCTGTTACTCTTCACTATGATGATCCATGATGTGTTCTCTAAAGTAGCAGCAGATACAGGCAGCTCACTCTCTGTGGATGATGGGGCCTCGTGGAAAATAAGGAAGGAATGTGGTGCATGTCTTTGTCAAAGTGCCAGGGGCTGTTGATGAGGTGGTGGAGTGGGGTTGTGATCGGGCTGCCGGTTCTCTGAGGAGAAAACCCAGACAGTTTATTTCAGCAGGAAAAGAACAGAGGAAGGAATGAAACTAAGGATGTGTGGGAATGACTCAGAAAGAGTTTGGGAGCAGTGTTTGATTCACGGCTAACATGGGCAGCTCATATTGGCAGAATGAAAGAAAAAAGTCATAAAGGTATTGAGATGTCTGACAGGTTGCTCGGCACTGAAAAGAATATCTGTGGCTGTGATTAGATCTGTGTGTGATTATGGCAGTATTGCCTCTGGATCAGTTGCCAGGTCTCATGTGAAGAAGCTGGATGTGATTCAGGCACTGAGAGTTTGCAGTGGGGCTTTAAAACACCTCCAGTACCTGCTGTACAGGTAGAGATGGAGAGATGCCACTGGGGCTGAGGAGGAAGCAGCTGGTGGGGAATTACTGGGCACATTTGCAGGGACACACCCGACAAAAGAAGTTGTGCAGGAGTGCTGGGAAAATGGGAAGAGTGGGGAATGATGTGGCAGATGAACTGGGAGTCTTAGCAGCGAGGAGATGCCCCACAGTGGTGTGTCCAGAGACACCACCATGGTTGACTGGGTGGCCAGAAACAGACTGGTGTTTGTTAGAACTGAACAGAAAAGGAAAAGGTCAAACAGACTTGGTAAGTGCTTTTAAATATCTTGTAACAGTGATTCTATGCTGATTTATACAGATGGAGCTAAAGAACCTGAGACAGCAGTGACAGGATTTGGGGCAGCTGAACCAGCAAAGGGAACTGGGATAAACAGAAGAACATGAAACATGTTGGGGGTCGACACGCTGAAGGTGCTGCAGTGTTGGTGGAGTTAAGATGATGGAGGAGTCGAGACACAACAAGGTACTGATGGGCTCAGATTCTTCATCAGTTCTGGCAGCTTGAAATCATTTCATTCTAACAGCCGTCAAGATATTTGATATGAAGTTCTTCAGTGAGTTACAAGAACGGTGAACAGAGGAGGTCAGGTTAGATTTATGTGGTACCAGCATGGAGGGCTGAGGGGGAATGAGAGGGCAGGTGAGTTAGCAAAGAGGGCGTTAAGGAAAGGAAGGATAGAAATGGAAGTGAGCATCAGTGAGGCTCCAGGTGAAGAGTGTCGTCAGGGGGAAAACCAAGCAAATGTGGCAAAAGAGGTGAGACAGAGAGGGCAAAGGGAGGCAGCATCAGGGTCACCTGGGCAGGTACGGCAACAGGAGACAGGAAGTGGTGATGACGAGGTGAAGGCTGGACCACTGTACACTGAGTAATCACTGAAACTGGCAGGATGCATCAGACAGGACTGTGTGAGAGGAGTCAGGAAGAGGAGGAGTCTGGATCAGGTATTTCTGAGGTGTAGGGCAGGTATGAGGCACCGACAGGTGAGGAGGACTGTGCGTGTGTGCGTGTGTGTGTGTGTGGTACCACAGCGCCCCCTGTTGGTCAAACTCAGCAGCTGCACGATGTGAATCCTGACTGAACACACTCACCTGCACAGGTACAGTAGTTGAGTAAAAGTACTCAGTTACTCTCCAGGTTACAGTGATCAGTGATGATGATGTAATGTTCTTCTTTTCTCTTCTTTCATACTTCCTCTCTTCATTAATGACTTCAGTTACTGTGCAGACAACGGGAGAGACGTGACGTCACAGCTGGTTCTGACTGTTTAACTGCTGTAGAACCTGCTACTGACTTCCTGTTCTGCTCCTCCTGGACTCAGACTCCCATCATGCACCTCCTGTGTCTCACCTGGTCTGCCCAGTCTCTTCAGAACACGCTGGACTCAGACTCCCATCATCATTCCTGTTAAATAAAGCTTCAGAGCTGTTTGATTTCACGTTCTGAATGTTTTTCAGGTGAAAGTGTTGAAATATAAAAACTGAATGTTTCCATCATTGAACATTTAAATGAGCCTCTTCACTGGCTGTAATATTAAACGTGGTGGTTTTACTTCCTCCGTTTGTTGATTTGAAGGTTTTCTAACTTGGTGTGAAACCTGTTGAGTCTGTTTTTCATTCAGTTCAGGACATCCATCCATCCATTCATCCATCCATTGTCAACCACTTATCCAAAATCGGGTCGCGGGGGCTACAGCTTCAGTAGCGAGCCCCAGACTTCCCTTTCCCTGGCCACATCGGCTAACTCTGACTGGGGAATCCCCAGGCGCTCCCAGGCCAGAGAAGAGATATAATCCCTCCACCTGGTCCTGGGTCTACCCCTAGGTCTCCTCCCAGTTGGACGTGCCGGGGACACCTCCCTAGGATGGCATCCTCATCAGATGCCCGAACCACCTCAACTGGCTCCTTTCCACGCAAAGGAGCAGTGGCTCTACTCTTACCCTATTTCTGAGGGAGACCCCAGCCATCCTGCGAAGAAAACCCATTTTGGCCGCTTGTACCCGCAATCTCATTCTTTCGGTCATGACCCATCGCTCATGACCATAGGTGAGGGTAGGGACGAAGATTGACCGGTAGATCGAGAGCTTTGCCTTCCGGCTCAGCTCCCTTTTCGTCACAACCATGCGGTGAAGCGCATGCAACAACGCACCCGCTGCTCCGACTCTCCTGTCAATCTCACGCCCCATCATCCCCTCACTCGTGAACAAAACCCCGAGGTACTTGAACTCCTTCACTTGGGCAAGGACACATTCCCCACCTGGAGTAGGCAATCCACCGGTTTCCTACTGAAAACCATGGCCTCAGATTTAGAGGTGCTGATCCTCATCCCTGCCGCTTCACACTCAGCTGCGAACTGATCCAGTGAGCTTTGTAGATCTACAGCCGATGATGCCATCAAGACCACATCATCTGCAAAAAGCAGTGATGAGATCTTAAGGTCACCGAACTGTAACCCCTCCATACCACGACTGCGCCTCGAAATCCTGTCCATGTATATCACAAACAGGATTGGGGACAAGGCACAGCCCTGGCGGAGGCCAACACCCACTTGGAACAAGTCTGACTTACTCCCGAGTATACGCACGCAGCTCTCGCTTTGAGAATATAGGGGTTGGATTAGTGCTGGGCGGTACGACGAAAAATGTATATCACGGTATTTTTCAAAATTCCTACGGTTTCACGGTATATGATGGTATTTTTTTTTTCATGCATAATCAGGTGTTCACAGCATTTTCTACTGGTTGAGAGAGGAATTACTAGCCCCTTTTAGATAGAAAAGGCAGCACATTTGCTGCAAGGTAAAGGCAGCACTCTGTCTATCTTTAAGGGAGGTGTAATTTTCCTCTCTCAACCAGTTTCTCATTCCTTCTTTCACAAAAAGCTGCCACTGGGGTCGGCGTAAACATGTGATGTGACGTGAAGCACGAAGTTCGGTGTGAACAGTGACGTACAACATATGTATCGGTAGAAATGTGGCGACACTTGATATATTTATTTAATTGTAGATCTGTGGCCCATATTCTCGCCTCCTCAGTCAAACACACGCCGATGTTAAACCCCGCTAGTAATGGAAGCGTGCGGCCTAGCGCACCCCCCGTTAGCTGCCTCAAGCAACAGACAGCTAACAGGAAGCAGGTGGAATTTCTCTTCAAAATAAGAGCTTTACATTGCACCCCATTGGAGTTTAGAACTGGGTTCTTAGCGGGGGGCTTTTAATTTGAAAGTAGCGACCGTTCCTAGCTTGCCGCTACACAAGCAGCGGACACAACCAAACAGTTACAGAGACGAGGAGACGCTGCATCTCCCGGATCTCAGCGGCTTTCCAGTTGCTCATCTTGACGTCCGCGGGTGAAGTCATGATCTGCAATGTCTATCCTATCCATCTTCACCGTAACACAACACCAGAGCACTACTGTTTACCCTCGCAGTCACACCATACCTGTTTAGCAGCGCAACATTGACAAGGGTCCGATCTGAAACAGTGTCGCGCGGCGCAGCATAGCGTTCCGAACGTTGTGTATTCAAATACAACGGTATGGCGACATATTAAAAATTCAAATCATAACGAAAATATACACCAGTATTCGGTGTGAACCGGTATACCGCCCAGCACTAGGTTGGATGGCCCTGAGAAGGGACCCCCTCACCCCATACTCCCGCAGCACCTCCCACAGAACATCCCAGGGGACCCGGTCGTACGCCTTCTCCAGATCCACAAAACACATGTGGACTGGGAGATTGTACTCCCAGGCCCCCTCCAAGACCCCTGCCAGAGTAAGGAGCTGGTCCGTTGTTCCACGACCAGGACGGAATCCGCATTGTTCCTCTTCAATCTAAAGTTCGACAATCGGCCGGACCCTCCTTTCCAGCACCTTGGAGTAGACTTTCCAAGGCAGGCTGAGTAGTGTGATAAGTCTGTAATTGGCAAGCACCCTCTGGTCCCCCTTCTTAAAGAGAGGGACCACCACAACTGTTTGCCACTCCTTCAGCACCGACCCTGACCCCCACGCAATGTTAAAGAGGCGTGTCAACCAAGACAGCCCCTCAACACCCAGAGCCTTCAGCATTTCTGGTGGTATCTCATCGATCCCTGGGGCTTTGCCACTGTGGAGTTGTTTGACTATCACAGTGACTTCACCCAGGGAAATCGGCAATGATACCCCATCATCCTCCAGTTCCCAACTATAACCCATCCTCAGTTCAGGACATCAGCAGGTAAAAACTCGTCATGACTTGTTGCATGTAGGTGATGTCACCTGTTCCTGTGTCTGGATATATAATTTGAGTATTACATCACAGTTTCAAACTTTAAGAAGTCATTTCTGACAAAGAAAGAGAAGCTTGAAGTCAACACAGTACAAATATCCAGCTGTGAAATAAAACTACTTCATATGACGGCCAGTGAAAAGTATGAAGCGTGTTATTTTCAGAACATCAGTGAAGGAAGAGTTTGGACCTGCAGCACAGATTTATATCGAAGAACTAGATACCAGTTTTCATGTTTTGGAGTACTGACATGAGACTAGCTGTTATTATGTCCGTTCAGGACGAATTAATTTGTGTTCGTTCGGTAATGCCTCGCTGCATGTTTAGTATGCAGCTGTTTTTGTCTGAAATAGTTAAGTTTCGTTTTGATCGAAAGTAAAAAGAGCTACATGCATAAACCTCTAGTCCACTGTCTTTAACACTACAGCCAGCAGCTTATTGCATCTTGCGCAAGCGCAGAACGTACACGCTATTATATAAGTATTTAGTCAGCCACCAATTGTGCAAGTTCTCCCACTTAAAAAGATGAGAGAGGCCTGTAATTTTCATCATAGGTATACCTCAACTATGAGATACAGAATGGGGGGAAAGAAACCAGGAAATCACATTGTAGGATTTTTAATGAATTAATTGGTAAATTCCTCTGTAAAATAAGTATTTGGTCACTTACAAACAAGCAAGATTTCTGGCTCTCACAGACCTGTAACTTCTTTAAAGAAGCATTTCACCGGTGGAAACATTAATCTTTATTGAAAGAGGGTCATATTTGTAGTCAAACTGTAACATAATTTTCGAATTGTGTGCATATTTGACCGAGAAAAGGCAGAAATTGACTTTAGGGTGCATTTGTATGAAAGACAACAACTTCCACAATGCACAGCTCTGCAAGCCACTCCCACTAATCCGGCACACCACACATATCTCCGTCGGCTGTAGATATTTCGTCGCGAACAAACTGGCATCTCTGGAATTCACTGCAGCAGACAGAGTCCAGTTCGGTGTCCATAGGCGCACAGCGAGGGCACCACCAGTCCGCCCCTGCTCTAGCCAGTCCGGGCTCCTCGTACGGGACAGGCAGGTCTTCTGCCTCGGCTGCAGCAGCCGCCACAGCCGAGGAGGAAGACCTGCCGCCTCCATCTCCCTCAGCCCGTACAAGTAGCCGCGAACATCTGACTCGAGCGTCATGCTTTCGAAATCACTCTCTTCGATATCTGAATGATCATCTTGAATACAAGAGTACAAGCCTGGCTGCACAGCGTCTGTTCGCTTAGCATCCAACAAAGATGGCGGCTATGTATTTTCGTTTCTGCAAGTGAAGTCCCGCCCATTGGTCTGTGATAGGTCTGTAGCGTGAGTGGGTCCCACCTCTGGCCCCCACCCTTGGAAAAATGAGCGAAGCGTTTGTAGTCTTACACCCTCGACACAGATATAGGACTTCCTGCTTTCAATGACGTAAAATGACGATTTTTACATCATAGAAAGCAGGAAGTCCAAAACTGAAATCTGTATTTCTCCGTCTCAGGGCAAACTGAGGGAATGATGCACGACCATTCAAAAACATGACTGTTTTCCTGAAGATACAAAGCTTAATGCAAATCGGTGAAGTTTCCTTTAAGAGGCTCCTCTGTCCTCCACTCGTTACCTGTATTAATGGCACCTGTTTGAACTCGTTATCAGTATAAAAGACACCTGTCCACAACCTCAAACAGTCACACTCCAAACTCCACTATGTCCAAGACCAAAGAGCTGTCAAAGGACACCAGAAACAAAATTGTAGACCTGCACCAGGCTGGGAAGACTGAATCTGCAATAGGTAAGCAGCTTGGTGTGAAGAAATCAACTGTGGGAGCAATTATTAGACTAAAATGGAAGACATACAAGACCACTGATAATCTCCCTCGATCTGGGGCTCCACACAAGATCTCACCCCCTGGGGTCAAAATGATCACAAGAACGGTGAGCAAAAATCCCAGAACCACACGGGGGGACCTAGTGAATGACCTGCAGAGAGCTGGGACCAAAGCAACAAAGGCTACCATCAGTAACACACTACGCCGCCAGGGACTCAAATCCTGCAGTGCCAGACTTGTCCCCCTGCTTAAGCCAGTACATGTCCAGGCCCGTCTGAAGTTTGCTAGAGAGCATTTGGATGATCCAGAAGAGGATTGGGAGAATGTCATATGATCAGATGAAACCAAGATAGAACTTTTTGGTAAAAACTCAACTTGTTGTGTTTGGAGGAGAAAGAATGCTGAGTTGCATCCAAAGAACACCATACCTACTGTGAAGCATGGGGGTGGAAACATCATGCTTTGGGGCTGTTTTTCTGCGAAGGGACCAGGACGACTGATCCGTGTAAAGGAAAGAATGAATGGGGCCATGTATCGTGAGATTTTGAGTGAAAACCTCCTTCCATCAGCAAGGGCATTGAAGATGAAACGTGGCTGGGTCTTTCAGCATGACAATGATCCCAAACACACCGCCCGGGCAACGAAGGAGTGGCTTCGTAAGAAGCATTTCAAGGTCCTGGAGTGGCCTAGCCAGTCTCCAGATCTCAACCCCATAGAAAATCTTTGGAGGGAGTTGAAAGTCCGTGTTGCCCAGCGACAGCCCCAAAACATCACTGCTCTAGAGGAGATCTGCATGGAGGAATGGGCCAAAATACCAGCAACAGTGTGTGAAAACCTTGTGAAGACTTACAGAAAACGTTTGACCTCTGTCATTGCCAACAAAGGGTATATAACAAAGTATTGAGATGAACTTTTGTTATTGACCAAATACTTATTTTCCACCATAATTTGCAAATAAATTCTTTAAAAATCAGACATTGTGATTTTCTGGATTTTTTTTTTCTCATTTTGTCTCTCATAGTTGAGGGTATATCTATGATGAAAATAACAGGCCTCTCTCATCTTTTTAAGTGGGAGAACTTGCACAATTGGTGGCTGACTAAATACATTTTTGCCCCACAGTATATGTCTATGGTGGAGCTGGCAGCATGTCGAAGCGGTGTGTTTCTATGCAACTTTTGTGCCGAACGGGTCAGACGAGAGGC
Organism: Diplodus puntazzo; assembly: GCA_963678695.2. Classification (NCBI taxonomy): domain Eukaryota; kingdom Metazoa; phylum Chordata; class Actinopteri; order Spariformes; family Sparidae; genus Diplodus; species Diplodus puntazzo. The sequence continues at coordinate 12,551,612 of OZ023170.1, read as the reverse complement.
AACAGAGTGGTCGGAGAGTGGTCGGATAAGGCAGTTGGACGTCTGGGCGGTGTGTGGGGGGCTTTAGGCGCGTTCAAGTTGAACTCCTGCTGACTGACTGCATCAGCGAGATCTGCTGCCGACTGCAGGGGTGGGACTACAAACGCTGCTATGAAGTTGGACACTCTCTATATCCCTAGATGTGACGTGACTTGGCTGAGCTTGCGGTGTTTGCCTTCTTCGTCTGGGAAGAAGGGGAGGAAATTGAAATTCCATTAACTAGTGCAGTGCCCGTAAGAAATATGTGTTCCTATAGAAAAGTGGGAGGTTAAGAAGCATTTTCATGGATGGCCAAATGAGGCTGTGTTTGAAGGTGGAAAGTCAGGGATATTTAGGTTTGTTGTGAAATCCGATATTCCAGGGAATAATTGGCCGTTTGTGACTATTTTTGATTTTGCCATTATATTTCACCTTAAAACTACTTACTTGGTGTGATTATTTTCAGCACAACCTCACATGTGTGACTGCAGTTATTTTTTCATTTTGACATATTGTACTAACACAATGGACCTAAAATCACAAAAAACATAAAATCCGAGTAGAAAAAGTTATTTTTTACTGTGAAAACCACAAATATGTTTAACAAACCATTTTTATTACTTATAATGCAAATATAAATTGTTGTTTGCTGAATAAGTGCATACATTATAAAAATTGACAAACTTCCTGTTCCTCTACAACCAAACTTGCTGCTTGAACACTTTCGTGACAAAAGCCCGTTTTTACCATTTTTTCTGCACCAGACACAAAGCAAACGTGACGGCAATGTTCGCGAAAAAGCGTGGCGGACATTATTTACCCCAAGTCCGGTTTTGGACAGGTCGGTGCGTCCGGTCCGTCAGCTCGGGAGTTGGGCCGTGTAGGTTAGCTAGCAGCTAGCGGCTAGCAGCTAGCTACACACGAACATCCACAGATTACGATTCCACTTTGTTGTCCGCGCGTCTCCGCATCTCCTCAGACCTGAACAGACCGGTCCGGTCTTGTTTAGTCACATTAATCCACAACAGTCAGTTTAGATGCACAGAACAGAATGGGACCGAACCGCCGGCTAACTCCCGGCCCAGCTTGCGCTGCTGCAGGTATAAATCCGCTCTCCTCAGACCCGAACAGACACGGTCCGGTCTCGTTTAGTCTCATTAATCCACAACAGTCAGTTTAGATGCGCAGAATAGAACGGGACCGAACCGCCGGCTAACTCCCGGTCCAGCTCGCGCTGCCGCAGGTATACATCCGCTTGTTTCTTAACGTGTGTCGTAGGCTTGAGCTCTGCAGTGATTGGCTCTAATGCGCATGTCACTGTGGTAACTCCGATGGACTATGCTCCAGATTGTGTAAAGCATTTATGAAATAATTCATTCACGGTATCATTGCAGTCCAAACAAATGCGAAGTCGCACACCACTGAACCAAGCAGCAGCCATGTTGAAACTCTCAGGTCATTCTGATCCTGATCCGCAGAGATATTTGAGCCACACACAGACAGACAGACAGACAGAGATTCCTTGCTTTTATAGAGAGATGTTTGAGGAAAATCAACAACGACTGCGATCAGTTTTCTTACCTGATGCTATAGGAACTTTGCTGGCCTTTTTCTCATATTAGTCGCCTTCGGAAATTATTCAATCAGAGATGTTCACAATAGTAGTCAACCAAAACATGTAGGATGACGGAATAGAGCAGTGGAACTGCTGCCTTGTTAAGTTACACAGGATAGGTAGGTAAAAGTATATTATTTTAATAACACTAATGTTCAGAGCCCTGGAGGGGGACATATGCATCGCAGCCACGTTTCTTTCATGGAGCGAACATAGGAGTGTTTCCCTCATTTTGGTTCAGTCCACTCCGGGACTCCGGAAGTTTTGAGTGTCCGCTGCACAACTGGGCTCCGTTCTATGGAAGACCACGGCAAAACTCCCTTCAGAAAATGATGATTTTACAAACAAAACGTTCCGAAAAATGTGAGGAGCACTTAAACTCAACAGAAAGAGGTTTGTCTCATCCATCTTATTACGAAGACATTTCGGCATTGATTTTGAGGCACTCGGTCAGGTGAGATGGAAGCTGCTGGAAAAAATGTAGATTTTACATTAAAAACATTAATAACTAATATGAAGAGCACTTCAGTTCATATAACAAGATGTGTCCGAATCACCCAGTCTATTAACACAATTCGGCATTGGTTTGGAGGCAATGGGTCACGTGGGTTGGAAGCTATGGAAACTTAGTGAGTATTTCTACTTGTTATTCTGTCATTGTTCTGTGTGCCTCCATGCCCTTGTAAATGAGGGTTGCCTCTCAATGATCTCTGGAGGATAAATAAAGTTTGATTGGTTGATTTGAATATTCAAATATATATATATTCAAGACACATGTGGAAAGACTTTTAAGTTTAAGTCCCTATTGAATTCACACCTAAGAACCCACACAGGTGAGAGGACGTTTACTTGCAACACATTTGGGAAAGCTTTCAGCCACTCTGCAAACTTAACAGCTCACGTGAGAACCCACACAGGTAAGAAACCGTGTACCTGTGAAATTTGTGGGAAGACTTTCATGCTAAACAATAAATTAAAATGTCACATGAGAACCCACACAGGTGAGAGACCATTTACCTGCAAAACATGTGGGAAGACTTTCGTGCAAAACTGTAGCTTAACACATCACATGATGACCCACACAGGTGAGAAACCGTTACCCTGTGAAATTTGTGGGAAGGCCTTCGAGAGTCGTTGTCAATTAACTTATCACATGAGAGTCCACACAGGTGAGAAACCGTTTACTTGCAAAACATGTGGGAAATCTTTCAGCCAAAGTACACACGTGGCAGTCCACATGAGAACCCACACACAGCGGCCGTATTCTTGCCAGACATGTAGGAAAGGTTTCAAGTCTCATGGTGAATTGAAGCAACACATGAGAATCCATTCCGATGAGAAGCCGTATTCTTGCAAAACATGTGGGAAGACTTTCAAGCAATGCAGTGCCTTAACAGCTCACATGAAAAATCACACAGGTTAGAAACCGTAACCTTGCCAGACCTGGGGAAAGTTTGTCTGATCGGTCTGCTTTGACGAGATATCTTATGACACGTACACGTGAGTAGCCTTTTTATTTGCAAAATTTGTTGGAGGTGGTTCGGTTCTAGCGTTTCATGCATAATTGCAGAACGTTAACTTTGAATGACATTCTTGAAAAATCCTCAGATGATCAGTATACACAGGAGAAATGATGAGCTGACGCTGAATGTGTACAATTCCTCCTTGAGAAGATGTCAAAATATGTTTGTCTATCCTAAAGCTGATTTGCCCATGTTTGTTAACATGATGATTAAAAGTCATTTATTCGGTCTCATGTGTCCCACTTATTATTGCTCCTTGTGTCCTGCTTTTGTATGAACAGTTATGTTAAATACTTGTACTTTTTACTGTAGCTTTAAATTAAATAATATATAATATAAACAAAATGTAAGATGATGTGATGTGCTGGACGGCACCTTACATGGCAGCCACAAACCAGCGACCTTGCGTAAACGAGATGCTGGCTCTACCCCTGAGCCACAGCTGCCACACACTTCACCAGGCCAGGGTGGCACTGTGTGAATCATGGTAGTCTACTTAAGTGTTGGACTAATTGTAACAGGTGTGGCACAACGAGAGTCTGTGGTCTGTGGTTTTTAAGACGGTGAAGAGATGTTTTGAGATTATTTTGAGAGATGTTCTTTGTTCGGCATAATGTGAAATAAATGGATTGACATATCTGACAATAGTTTTTTGGCAACTTGACCACGTTTTAATCACAGCAGCTGATACAAGGAACCAGGAAGAACACCATTTACACCAGGGCTATAAACAATCCAAGGAGCCAACCAAAACCAAACTGAGAGACACAAGGAGCAACATCAGTTGTTTATTCTGTTCACAAAGTCACTCTTTGGATGAATGTCAAAAATCTGCCAAAAATAAACATTGTGAAAAAATCAATTTCTTAAATGATAAAGGGGTTTGCTTTGGGTGTCTCAACACTGGGCATTTGAGCAAACATTGTAAAAAATGCAAAGAGAGCCATCCAACAGCTTTACACATTCATGTCAAGAAAAAAATACTCATACATATACTCCAGTGAACCTGAACCGACTGTAAACAACACACTTGTGTTGTCTCAAGTGTTTGGAAGCCAATTAGGAGCTGTTAGTAATGGACAAATCCCAATTCTTCCAGCTCAGGCGAAAGCAAGAAAAGGGAATAAAGTGATTCAGACCTATGCATTTTTAGACAATGGAGTAACATCAACTTCTGGAGGACCCTAACGACCTGGAACCTCTGACGCCAAACCATCTACTGGTTTTTGCCCCCGGCCTTGTTTGATCCTAAGGACCAGTATGCAAGAAGAAGATGGAAACAGGCACAACACATGTCAGATTTATTTTAGAAAAGATGGTCTAAAGAATACCTTGCTGCAATACAGGAAAGACAAAAGTGGAACGAAACAGGAAATAATCTTGCAACAAGAGACAATGTTTTGATCGCACATTTCACTGCCCCCAGAACTTCCTGGATGATTGGGAAAGTAATGAAAACATTCCTTGACAAATCAGGCATCGTCAGATATGTTTAAATGCAAACAAATACTTACCTGCAGATCTTATTGAGACCAGTGACAAAACTGTTTGCCTGTTATGTTTTAACTGACCTATTAAATAACAACATGTGAATAAAAAGAGCTTCTCTCATATTAAAGGATTTATTCGCAGTATGTTTACATCATAAACAGAAGATCAGGTAAAGACAGTGCATTGTAACAATGTTCATCAGAAGACAAAAATTGAGATACAATCAAGACATAATTTCCTGTGTGTCCTGTAACATCATACAACACACGAGAACAAGCAGACCAGTTCAACCTGAAGCTTCATTTTTTTTTTTTATTATATCTTTTTTATTAATTTCTTTTTTAATGGGGATATACATTTAGTTTTAAAGAGAGAAAAAAAGTAACAGAACAAGTTGAGAACAGGGAGTATCTTATACATCTCCAAATTCATTCAGATAATAAATTGGTAAATAGATACCTTCCCCGCCTCATCAGTTTATCATCCCCCAAACATTCTCAATCTCATATCCACCCACCCACCTCCCCACAAAGCAAAGCAAAGAAAAAAAAACAAAGAAAAAAAACAAACAAAAAAAAACCAGTCGGTTAAGTAAATACATAGTAAAAATGAAAATGCTCTTGTAAATAAATACCTTAAAAAAAAAACTAAAAAAAAACGCAGACATATCAAAGTGAGCATCGTAGCTTCCCCTCATAATACATTGATACAGTATCCTACACCTTCACATAGTCAAACAGTTAGACAGGGCTGGTAAATCCCAAATACACACAGTGTGGTCTACCTTTGGCAGAGACCACATTTCATACATAACGGACGTTACTCCCAATCCCAATCCATGTCACTATCACTCAAACCATAGCAGATAGAAAAGAACACCAATTTTTTCATATTTGTCCACAGAGTTTGTGTTACAGTATATAACTCTTTCCAGTTTTGCTATTTTGATGAGTACATTGAACCAGTCTTGGATAGTAGGAGCTGAAGTGTTTTTCCATTGACAAAATAGCAACTTTTTAGCAACTGTGAAGGCTATTGCTATCCATTTATTATTAGACTGATTCGTAAGCCTGGATAGAATACCCAGAAGACAAACAGCGGGGTCCGGTTCTATATGGGTTCCAATTATTTTGCTCACACACTGGCAGACCTCGGTCCAGAATTTTTTAATTAACCTACAGTCCCAGACCATGTGCAGGTAGGTCCCCTCTTCAGCTGTGCACCTCCAACACAAGTCAGTTGGTCTAAGGTCAATTCTGTGTAGCTTTCTAGGAGTCCAATGATATCTATGCACAGTTTTGAGTTGTGTTAACTTTAGTGAGACCTCCTTAGATACTGTGTGTGCTCGAATCCAGATCTGATTCCATTCCTCTTCAGTTATTTCACAACCTAAGTCTTTACTCCACAGAGCCTTAGTTGCTTTAAAGTTTGATGTTATTTTGTCAATGAGTTCTTTGTATATAGATAGATAGATAGATAGATAGATAGATAGATAGATAGATAGATAGATAGATAGATAGATAGATAGATAGATAGATAGATAGAAATACTTTAATGATCCCAGACTGGGAAATTATTTTGTTACAGCAGTAGTGGGTCCACAAATAAAACACTTCGTACATAACATAAATAGAATCCAATATATACATAGTGTATATATACAGTGCACAGTGTGCTATAAACAATAAACAATAATAATATATACAACAAAACAGTAGAGAGACCAGAGTTCTTTGTCAGGCAGAGGTGAGAGAGTTATTGTATAAAGTGATGGCTTGTGGCAGGAAAGATTTCCTGTATCTGTTGCTATGACAGCGAAGCTGAAGCAGCCTTCCGGAGAAGGTGCTCCGCTGTCTGACCAGTGTGAGTTGGAGAGGGTGGAGAGGATTATCCATGATGGATAACAGTTTTCTCAGTATCCTCCTCTCCACCACAGCCTCCAGAGTGTCCTGTTTGCAGCCAATCACAGAGCCAGCCCTCCTGATCAGTTTGTTGAGTCTGTTGGTGTCACTGGCTCCGATGCTGCTTCCCCAACAAACCACAGCAAAGAAAAGTACACTGGCCACCACAGACTGATAAAAGATCTCCAACATCTTGCTGCACACGTTGAAGGATCTCAGCTACCTCAAGAAGTAAAGTCTGCTCATCCCCTTCTTGTACACAGCTTCAGTGTTAGATCTCCAGTCCAGTCTGTGGTTGATGTTAACACCAAGGTACTTATAATCCTCCACCGCCTCCACATCCCCTCCCAGAATGCACAGGGGTTGGAAAGCCGTCTTCCTCTTCTTCCTGAAATCTATCACCATCTCTCTGGTCTTGCTGATGTTCAGCCGCAGGTGATTCTGTCCCGTCCACTCCACAAAGTTGTCTACCAGAGTCCTGTACTCCTCCTCCTGTCCCTCACTTATACACCCAACAACAGCCGAGTCGTCAGAAAACTTCTGCAGGTGACACGACCCGGTGTTGTACTGAAAGTCAGTGGTGTATAAGGTGAACAGGAAAGGAGACAGTACAGTCCCCTGTGGAGCTCCTGTATCAGCACCTGTCCAAGGTGTATTTATTTTAGATTGGTCGTTACCCAGTATATTTTTATCCCGATATGTTGCCCTCGGAGGATCTTTACATTTATTCCTTAAAGTTACAATAGCACTTCTTAGTTGAAAGTATTTCCACCAGGCTAAGCGGTTTGGTGAGATTGCTGTATTCAATTCTGAGTATGATTTGAATTCCACACCAGTATACAGGTCAGCAACCTTTCTAATGGCACTTCTGTGGAACTCCTTCCATTGAATTATCTTTTTACCATTAGTTATCAAGGGGTTGTTCCAGATCGGTAGCCATGAAGACTGCAACACTGTTTCTTTAGTGAGTTTATGAATTGATCTCCAGATGGAGCAAATATAACTAAGACAGGGATGGGGCTCATCTGTTCTCTGCTGTTTAATATGCAAAGCATTCTTCAAAAGGGCAGGTGACATAAAATGTTGCTCAATACTAGCCCATGATGGTCTAGGATAAGGGGATCTGACTATTCTTACAAACTTATGGAGCGTGAAAGCCCAATGGTATAGCCGAAGATTAGGCAGATTAAATCCTCCTTTCCTCTTGGGTGTTTGTAGAGTTACTAAACTAAACCGTGCCTTTTTCCCACTCCATAAGAAAACTTTAATAAGTTTATCAATTTTATTATAAATGCTATTAGGTATTTGGATTGGAAGCATATTAAGTAGATAAAACAATTTGGGGTACACCATCATTTTTATAGACGCTATTTTACCCCAGAGGGATAATTTTAGCCCTTTCCACCTCTCAAACTGCATTTTCATTTCTTCAAGTATACCTGCATAGTTTATTTTTTGTATATTGTTTATCACCAGCGGAAATTTAATGCCAAGATATTTAATACCATGTTCAGGAATACTGATATTAAATACACTTACATCAGGCATAGAGGCTAGGTCAGAGAGGGGGAATGCCTCTGTTTTGGACCAATTTACTTTATATCCAGAAACGACGAAAATTGGTCGATAGTTTGCAGAGCACTCCTAATTGATTTAGAGGGCTGTGAAAGGAACAGGATAACGTCATCAGCATATAATGACAGTTTGTGGACCTCATTTCCTATTGTCACTCCCATAATGTCAGCATTTTGTCTTATAGCAATAGCAAGGGGTTCAAGGGCTAGGACAAACAGCAGAGGAGAGAGGGGGCACCCCTGCCTAGTACCTCTATGTAGTTCAAAATTGCACGATGCGATACCATTAGTTAGGACTGAAGCTCTGGCTCCAGAGTATAAGCTTCTTACACAGCGAATTAAATAGGGTCCGAAGCCATATTTCTCAAGCGATTTGAACAGGTACCCCCACTCCACCCTGTCGAAGGCCTTCTCCGCATCTAAGGCCAACGCAAGGGAGGGAGTGGGGGAATTTCGGTTTGCCCATTTTATGTTTAATAACCTTCTTATACTGTCTGATCCATACCGTTGCTTTATGAACCCAACTTGATCAGGATGCACCAGTTTCATTATCACCTGTTCAAGCCTATTTGATATCACCTTAGCAAAAATCTTTATATCACAGTTCAAAATGGATAGAGGGCGTTGGCTCTCACATAGTAAAGGGTCTTTGTTTTTCTTAGGAATTAAAATTATTGATGCTGTATTTGAAGATGGAGAGAAAAAACCGTTTTGGACGACTTCATTATAATGAGATATCAACAGAGGGGTAAGTTTATTTTGAAACGCCAAATAAAATTCTTGTGGGAGACCATCAATACCAGGTGATTTTCCAGCAGCCATTTGCCTGATAGCACTGTTAATTTCCTCACTGGTTATCTCCTGCTCTAAATTCTTTTTGTCTTCGTCAGCAATAGTTGGGATATTGATATTGTTAAGGAATAACTCTGCCTTTTGATTAGCACTATCATGGCTTGGGGTTGTTATATCCGATTGGTAGAGTTGCTCAAAATATTCCCTATAAATATCATTTATCTGCAATTCATTAACAATTTGATTGCCAAATTTATATTTCACCGCAGTAATTATATTGCGGGTTTTAACTTTTTTGAGTCTTGATGCTAGTAGTTTAGAGGCTCTCTCTCCATCTTCATAAAAAGGTAATTACTCCTCTACTTTTAGTGTTGTAGGTACTGTAAGAAATTTGACCAACCCAATCTCTAATCAGTTTCACTGCTTCTTGCTGGGATAAATGTGTTTCTTGCAAGAATAATATTTGGCATTTTTGACTTTTAGCAAAATTCAAAATGGTTTTCCTTTTGATAGGCTGTTGAATACCTCTAATGTTCCAAGTTATAAGATTTATTATATTTCCTCTATTCATTGTTATTTGTTACTAATGTTTTTAACGCAAGAAGCCAACCCATAACAACGCAGTTACATAAAAGGGAAGACAAAAAATAAATAAATAAATAAATAAATAAATAAAAATAAAATAAAAACGTCCCACCCCTGCCTCTCATACCCAAACTATGAGAGTTATACCTTAGGTAATATGGTGATGTCATCTAATATGCACCACCAAAAACTCCCGCAGTCCCCCTCATACATCAATGTAAATTATACCTTGGGAACAAATACTTCACATTCTATAGCTGCAACCTGGGGGATTTAGCCCAATATATGTATAGATATAGTACTTAAAGGCTATTGCTCTTAAACAGGCTTGAGAATATATTTTTAGCCATAGTAATTTAATATTTAGACATTTAAGTGAAGTCATACAAGCAAAAGAAAATCGAGGAGGGCTACTCCATGTAATAGCTTGCAGTCAGTAGAAATGTTTTGGTTTTTTGGGGGTTTTTTTCTCCTTTTTTTCCTTTCTCTTCTTTTCCTTCTCCTTCCTCCACATTGTTAAGTATGGGACTATTCTCAATTACTTTAACTAAATTAAAGCTTTTAATCAGTTTATTGGCTAGTGTTACTTGCCAGAGCTTGGCACGAAGAGTCCACCTTCTATTGTTTTTTTTTATGCTTTCTTTGGGCTCTTGAGTGCTGTGTTATCCATCCTCCACAGGGAGCAGCTGGGTCCACCTGAGCTGGTTGCGCCTGGTGCTGCTGGTCTCCGCTGATGGTACCGTCCTGCAGGAGAGCCTGCCTTGCTTCACTGGCAGTAGCATAGAGTTGAATGCCGTTTCGGGTGAACACTTTAAGCTTGGATGGATAAATCACATGTGATTTCAGCTGTTTCTCTAAGCTGCTTTCTGATGGGCACGTAGAGATTCCTCTCCTGGCGCACTTTTGCGGAGAAGTCATGATCAAAAAAGATCCGTGATCCCTGGTAATTAATAACTCTCTTCGCCCAAGCAGTGTGTAGCACCTTCTGTTTCACGTCCCACTGCAGGAAACGGACAATAATAGGCCTGGGGGTCGATCGCTCTGGCGCTTGCCTGTTTGTGAAAGCTCTGTGCGCTTGCACAATATTAAGATCTTGCCCAGGGATTCCCAGGTTGTTTTTATGTTTTTATGAAGCCCAACATGTCGTCGCCCTCACTCCCTTCTTTCACCTGGTTAATTCTAATGTTCAGCTGTCGAGACTTGTTTTCCAGATAGTGCACTCTGTCTGTTAACTTCTTTTGTTGTTGCAGTAGGTGTGTGAGGGTTTCACCAACAGCTTCTTCTCGCTCCTCCACCTGGTTTATCCTCTCCTCGGCGTCTGCCACGCGGTCCGTCATTGTCTTCATATCCGATGACAGGCATTTCACTTCGTTTTGTAATGCATTGAAGTCTTTTTTTATTTCTAGTCGGAGTTCTTGAAAGTCGGTTCTGAATTCACCGATTTGACCAGTGATTTCAGACTTAAGTTCATTAAGCATTTTCCGGATATTCTCCTCCATTTTGCCGATATCTTGGCGTCTTCTCGGTTTGGCTTTAGCACTAAAGTTCAGCGTGACGGCTCCAGATCTTAAATTCATGCCAAGTAATTACTTTTGCCATCCTTCTGCAAAGGTAGAGACAGGTTCCCTTTGAATTTAATTCATTCATTCGAGGGTTAGAGCGAGCGCTTCACAGCGACATCGCTCCTCGGTGACCCGGAAGTGAACCTGAAGCTTCATGACATCCTGCAGGAGTCCAGTACAGGAGAGATGAGATATGAATCATAATGTCTCACTTCTTTATGGATATAAATACATAATGTAGAGAATTGCAAAAAAGACAGACAAAGAACAATCAGTCAATCAATCAATCTAACTTTATTTCTAAAGCACATTTCATACAAATCATGTAACACAATGTGCTTTACACATAAACAACAACATGATTAAAGGACAAGTGCAGAAAGTTTGTGCAACTATACATAGAACCAGTGCATGCAGCCTATACAAATCTTTCAATACACAGAACAGACACATGCATGCATGCACACACACACACACAAGTTTATGACACATAGTCATAAACCTTAGAAAAAAGTAAGGTTTTTAACCTGCTTTTAAAAGTGCTCAGTGTAGGAGCGTCTCTCAAGTCCTCGGGCAGGGTGTTCCATCTACTTGGGGCATAGATACAGAAGGCAGCCTCCCCTGCTCTCGAGTTGGTGCGAGGGATGGTTAAAAGACCACTGCCGGTGGACCTGTGATTTCTTGCTGGTTCATATGAGCATGTCTTTTATATACTGAGGTGCAAGGCCATTTAGAGCTTTGTAGACAAGTAGCAGAATCTTAAAATCAATTCTTGTTTTGACAGGGAGCCAATGTAGAGATCTAAGAACAAACCACACAACTGCCACTGCTGCTGTCAGTCCCAGTCCACAGTAGAGGCTGATCCTTCCTCCACTCGCTGTGTTGGGTCTCTCAGGTTCGAGCCAATCCCTCGCTGCTGTAAAGAAACCAAACAACAGAACAGCTGAAGTTGTGTCATATTTCTCAGATACTGTGAGAATGAAGAGAAGGATTGTGGATTGTGGTCATCCTCAATACTTTTCTTCAGGTTCTTATTGATTAAAAAAAAAAAAAAAAGCTGGCGAATTTAACCTGTTAATAAAGTTCTACTGACTTCTACAGCTGCATTGTTGAGAGCAGGGGCGCCGCCAGGGATTTTGGGCCCAATGAAAAAAAATCTAGTTGGGCCCTTGAATAGGTTGCCCATGTCTCAAAGGGCCCCCTGTCAGTGCCGGGCCCTTGGAATCGTCCTAAACTTTCTCCCCCTGGCGGCGCCCCTGGTTGAGAGCATCCCACCCACCCCCAGCACGGTCTGTTCACACTTCTACCCTCAGGCTGGAGGTACAGAAGTGTTAAATCCAAGACCACCAGACGAAAGAACTCTTTCTTTCCCACTGCCATCAGACTCCTAAACAGAAGATAGGAGTTTATAATCACGAATTCTACCTCATAACTAGGGGTGGGGGAAAAAATCGATTCACATAAGAATCGGGATTCTAATCATCCACAATTCTGAATCATTCATACACTTCAAAAATCAATTTTTTTTATTAACGTTCCCCCGTCTCTCTGTGCGCCCCCACGGGCTTCCGTACACAGCGTTGCAGCAAGCTTGGGGAAAGAAGACAAGGAATTTGTCTTCAAAATAAGAGCTTTACATTGCACCCCATTGGAGTTTAGAACTGGGTTCTTAGCGGGGGGCTTTTAATTTGAAAGTAGCGACCGTTTCTAGCTGGCCGCTACAACAACAAGCTAACAGCGAAGACAGCTTCAGAGACCGAGGAGTCGCTAGCATCTCCTGGATCTCAGCAGCTGTCCAGTTGCTCATCTTGACGTCCGCGGATGAGGTGATGGACTGACTGCTGTGATCAGCTGTTTCCTGGCTTTAAAACTCCTCAGCTGTAGGGCGCACAACAGCGCAGGTCATCAACACCTCCGCCCATCTCACGCAATTCCCGGTCTAATTGGCGGCTTGCTGCAAACAAACTATGCAAACAAGGGCAGCCATGCACTGCAGGCACAATGTCAAACAGAAGTGCACAAAAAGAAGGTGCAGGTCATAACATCCACACACAGTGTAGCCAGCACCTTCCTTCCAAGCAGAGAGACAGCAACTTCTTCAAAACCCATATTCATCTATTAAAAACACACTCTTTAAGGGCTTGCTTTTTTCATTCTGCAGCAGATTGCACTATTAAAGTTGTGCTGTTGCGCATTCCATGGAGGAAGTTCTCATTTCTTATATAGCATAATGTGACCATAGACAGATGTTACCGTTTGTCTTAAGTTTGCCTTTGTGTGATTACATCATTGGAATCAGTTTATTTAAAAATCACATTATCTTATACAGACTGTATTGTTTTGATGCCATAATTTGCCTTAACACACTATGCATTGTATCAATTTTTTAATTGAGAATCAGTCGAATCGAGAATCGATTTTGAATCAAATCGTGACCCTAAGAATCGGAATCGAAACGGATCGTGAGACACCCAAAGATTCACATCCCTATTATATTAAGTGATAAAATACAATTATAAATAAGGCATTGCGCAAACATATTATCGCTCAGCCTCAAGCCTGATTTATGCTTCTGCGTCGCGGCGACGGCGTAGCTACGTCGTCGACGCAGACCCCTACGCGGACCCTACGCCGTAGCCTGACGTGCGCCTCCAAAAAATCCTGACTACGCGTCACGTCGACGCGTCGAGATGCGAACGGCAAGGACTGTGATTGGTCCGCTCAGAACGTCATTTCCGGCAGTTGCTTTTCCGGTCAACAGTATAACAACACCGCCATTTTTAAAGTTTTTGTGGTACGAGCGGCACGGAAAAAATGGACCAGGCAGAAAAGATAATTATCGAGGAGGTCAGAAAATATGACCACCTTTACAACTCGTCTTCAAGACATTACAAGGATTGCCAAATGGCAAACAACACACAGCCACACCCCCCTAGCGGCTTTGCGGTGAATTGCAGAACAACACGTTCCCTCGACGCAGAACTTCGAATGCTCAATGACGGCGTAGGGTCGACGACATAGCTACGCCGTCGCTGCGACGCAGAAGCATAAACCAGGCTTCAGAGTGCCATCTCTCGCTTATCTGTTGTCAGCCACTTTGCAAAACGACCTCCAACTCCTTCCATGTTGCCATGTGGGTATTGTGCTCTTGGCTATCCTCATGAACCTTCAGCAAGTGGCTTGCATTTTTCCAGTCCTTTAGTCCTTCCTTATTAAGTCTGTATTCTTTTGGAGAAAGGTAGGGCCAGTGTTTAATCAGAGGGACACATTAAAAACGGAAACAATAGAATTATTATAACAATAAGATTGTTTAAATTGAGAAACAAATAAATAAATGTAGTCTCGTTTTTGCTCTCAAAACCTTGTTGATTAAACATACAGAGGAAGGTTACCATTCTCCATTTTTCACAGAATTGGGTTCAAATGGAACCGGTTCTTCTCCTCAGTAACTTGAATGTCCTTCTGGCTCCATGAACCTGCAGCTGAGATCCATCTTTAATTTCAGCTAGTCTTATTTTGTTTGATAGATGCTTCAACACTGAGGTGAACAGAAAACCTACCAACACAGATCAATACTTGCTGTTTGACACTCCTCGTCCGCTGGAGCGCAAACTGGGTCATCAGAACCCTAAACCATCCGTTCTAAACCGTCCCGACAATTGGATTAAGATGATGATTTTATTGTGAAAATCTGGATCAAGCCGGTGATGGAGAGCTCTCTGGAATCAGGTATGTTTTAAACGAGTTCTGGATTAAATGTTTTCAGTCTGAAGCGGAACTAAAAGCCTCCGCACTTCCGCTGTCGGATCTTAAGAGCATGGCACCCAGCGGAAGTAAACAGTAGCAGCGAGTAGCCTGTGTGTAATGAATGAAGTGAAGACGCTACTGAGTCACAGCGCAGCTCATTATTGAATGAGTAAATAAAGAACAATGAGTTCAGTTGAGAGTTTGAGAGAGTTTGTCAACGAGCGACTAAGTGCTGTTGCTGAAGAAATATTCAGAGTTTTTAAAACAACTATCGTCCAGTACGAAGAAGAGATCGACCGGCAGCGCGTCATGCTGGATATCAGCTGGAAACCCCAAGTAAAGTTACACAGGATAGGTGAGTAAAAGTATATTATTTTAATAACACTAATGTTCAGAGCCTTGGAGTGGCCACACGAGCATTTCCCTCGTTTTGGTTCAGTCCACTCCGGGACTCCGGAAGTTTTGAGTGTCCATTCTATGGAAGACCGCGGCGAAACTCCCCTCAGAAAATGCTGATTTTACACACAAAACGTTCCGAAAAATATGAGGAGCATTAAAACTCAACAGAAAGAGGTGTGTCTCATTCAACCTATTACGAAGACATTTCGGCATTGATTTTGAGGCAGTGGGTCAGATGAGATGGAAGCTACTGGAAAAAATGTAGATTTTACATTTAAAAACATTAATAACTAATATGAAGAGCACTTTCAGTTCATATAACAAGGTGTGTCCGAATCACCCAGTCTATTAACACAATTCGGCATCGGTTTGGAGGCAATGGGTCATGTGGGTTGGAAGCTATTGAAACTTTGTGAGTATTTCTACTTGTTATTCTGCCATTGTTCTGTGTGCCTCAATGCCCTTGTAAATGAGGGTTGCCTCTCAATGATCTCTGGAGGATAAATAAAGGTTGATTGGTTGATTTGAATATTTTCTGTCTTTTGTTCTCTGTCCCTCCAGAGCTCCCACAGCAACATGTCTGTAAAGAGGAAGAGGTTCTTGCTGACCAGCAGCTCTGTAACCAGGAGAGGAACTCCAGTCTGGACCAAGAGGACCCAGAGCCTCCACAGATTAAAGAGGAACAGGGGGAACTCTGCACCAGCTGGGAGGGAGAGCAGCTCGTACTGAAGGTGGAGACGGATACCGTCATGTTGACTCCAGCTTTTGAGGAAGGTGACCACAGTGAAGCAGAACCAACAAGTGACCACCCGCTCCTCTCTAACAACTCTCATGTAGCTGAGAGCCGAGACCAGAAAGGAGGAAAACATGGAGACTCAGGATCAGCTGGAGATGGAGAGCGGAAGCAAAAGAAAAAACGTCAGGGAAGCAAAATTCACAGTGATAATGCAAAAAACTCTACCTCATCAGGCTCTCAACATAACACTCACCCAGGTGAAAAGTCTTTTAACTGTGACACATGTGGAAAGACTTTTAAGTATAAGTCCTTATTAAATTCACACCTAAGAACCCACACAGGTGAGAAGATGTTTACTTGCAACACATGTGGGAGAGCTTTCAGCCACCCTGCAAACTTTACAGCTCACATGAGATCCCACACAAATACCCACGCCTGTGAAATTTGTGGGAAGACTTTCATGCGAAACAATAAATTAACACGTCACATGAAAACGCACACAGGTGAGAGACCGTTTATCTGCAAAACATGTGGGAAGACTTTCACGCAAAACTGTAACTTAACACGTCACATGATGACCCACACAGTTGAGAAACCGTTTCCCTGTGAAATTTGTGGGAAGACTTTTATGCGAAACAATAAATTAACACATCACATGAGAGTCCACACAGGTGAGAGACCGTTTACTTGCAAAACATGTGGGAAAGCTTTCATGCTCTCCGGTAACTTAAGAGCTCACATTAGAACCCACACAGGCGAGAAACCGTTTACTTGCAAAACATGTGGGAAATCTTTCAGCCAACGTACACACAGGACAGTCCACATGAGAACCCATACAGATGAGCGACCGTATTCTTGCCAAACATGTGGGAAAGGTTTCAAGGCTTATGGTGAATTGAAGCTACACATAAGAATCCACACAGGTGAGAAACCGTTTACTTGCAAAACATGTGGGAAAGCTTTCAAGTCTCATGCTGAATTGAAGCAACACATGAGAATCCACTCCGATGAGCGGCCGTATTCTTGCAAAACGTGTGGGAAGACTTTCAAGCAAAGCAGTGGCTTAGCAGGTCACATGAGAACTCACAGGTGAGAAGCTGCATTCTTGCAAGACATGCAGGAAGACTTACAGGCATCGCAGCGCCTTAACAGCTCACATGAAAACTCACACAGGTTAGAAACCGTAACCTTGCAAGACCTGGAGAAAGTTTGGTTGATCAGTCTGCTTTGATAACACGTACACGCAAAATTTGTTGAGGTGGTTCAGTTCTAGTGTTTTATGCATAATTGCAGAACTTGAACTATAATGACATTCTTGAAGAATCCTCAGATGATCGATATACACAGGAGAAATGATGAGCTGACGCTGAATGTGTACAATTTCCCCTTGAGAAGATGTCAAAATATGTTTGTCTATCTTGATGATTAAAAAGTCATTTCATCGGTCTCATGTGTCCCACCTATTATTGCTCCTTGTGTCCTGCTTTTATATGAACAGTTATGTTAAATACTTGTACTTTTTACAGTAGCTTTAAATTAAATTATATATAATATAAACAAAATGTAAGATGATGTGATGTGCTGGACGGCACCTTGCATGGCAGCCACAAACCAGCGACCTTGCGTTAACAAGATGCTGGCTCTACCCCTGAGCCACAGCTGCCACACACTTCACCGCTACGACTAGTGACGCCACATTGGTGAAGGCCACAGGCCTTGGAGCCATTTTAATGATGACCAGGGTGCCACTGTGTGAATCATGGTAGTCTACTTAATCCAAGACCACCAAACTAAAGAACTCTTGCTTTCCCACTGCCATCAGACTCCTAAATAGAGATGCACCGATCCAGTTTTTTCCGATCCAATCCGATACCGATACCTGGACTGAGCGTATCGGCCGATACCGATCCGATACCGTTGTTGAATTAATAATAAACTGTATACCTTCCACCATGTAAAAGGGACTAAAGGCACCAGACTTTCCTAACTATGACAAAATAATCAAACAGTACCAACATTGTAAACATGTGTAACATTAATAATAATAATACATTTAATTTATATAGCGCCTGTCAGGGTACCCAAGGACACACGTAACAAAGTGGAACAAACAAATCAAAGAATGAATGTACATGTAGCGCCTGTCAGTCAGCACGGAGGGAACACTAGCACCGAAGTCAGTAGCACCGTCTGTAAACAAACTAGCGTCTGGAGGCTCCGTGCACACAGCGGGGGTGACCATCCAGCATCGCTGCGAGCCGGGGAGACCGCAGCAGCAGAGGAGGAGACAAAGCAGCCCGGCGGTGAATAACCCTGAGGTTGTGGTGGAGGGAGGACCAACGGAGCAACGATGGACAGCCCACATAGTATTGAGTACGTCGGTTTGAAAGTTAGCGTTGCTAGGGTAACAGCTGACTGGTGAGGCTAACAACTGATGGCGGGGCTACTAGCTAGTCAGCGAGAAATGTGACGTGAGTACATGTAACGTCCTGCAAACAGGAATACAATATAAAACATAGCAGCTGAACCTGAGAATAAACTAATAAAGAGTTGGTCAAACAACAACTAGTGCTCTTCCAGCATGCGACACACTGACGCTGACGAATGACGTAGGATGTGCTGCAATGGCGAAAAAAAAAAAAATTGGATCGGCTGGTGGATCTGTTTCATTTTACCGATCCCCGATCCAGCCGTTTTGTCAATATCGGAGCCGATATCCGATCTTAATATCGGATCGGTGCACCCCTACTCCTAAACAGCAGATAGGAGTTTATAATCTCGAATTATACCTCATAACTGTCCAGACTGTTTACATTTTTGCACATGCATTATTGTACAGATGTAAGATTTGCACTATTTTAATATTATTATTATTATTATTATTATTATTATTATTATTATTATTATTATCATTGTTGTTGTTGTTGCTTTTTCTTATTTACCACATGAGCCTTGTACAACTGCTTTACTTGTATATTGTATATTTCGGTTGAATATATCTTTTTTAAGTTGTTAGCATTCTGTGGACAGCAAAGGAAGAATTTCATTGTATAGAGAAACATTTTTCTTTACTGTGCATATGACAATAAACACTTTGTTGGCATCACTGTGTGATCCACTCCATAGACACTGAGTATCCACTTCCTTTGGTTTCCTGTGGGTCTTTCTGAGTGCGGAGCAGCAGGAGCTCCATAGTGTGGAGTTTATCTTTGACAGGGTGGATGGTGAAAGGCTCCCCCATGTCTTCATTGAACAGCATCTAAAAGTACAGGATGAACAAATAAAACGGTCTGTCAGCTGACATTAACATTAATGCAATGTTTCTTTATTTACTTACACACAGGTTAATGTGACAAAGTTATATGACATGAATGGCAACTGAGATAATTCATGTGAACGAAACTATATGACGAAAAAGGATTATTCAATATATCAATGAATCAAGAGACAATGGATTAATTGGTGGTCATTATCTTAATTTCTCAAATGTGAAGCATTTCTTCATCTTATGTTTCATTTTTTTTGCTACTTTCTGTTTTTTCACAAAACAGAATGTTCCTTGAGACAGGTCCTCCAATCAATGTTATTTCTATGTTTTAAACTTACTGACCGAAGCCTCACTCTGATATGAAAATGTCTGGAATTGCCAGTGCTCCGTTCAACGGTACACAACCAAAGTCACTGCATGGTGCGAGCAACAACTCGCTTGGAATCGATACAGAGAAGATTAGCATGGCCCCTGCAAAAGGATGACACGCAAATTTGTGAAGCGTGTCCACATTTTGAACTGGCTGCCCCGAGACCCACTACAACATGAAAATGTCTGGAATTACCAGACCACAACCAAAGTCACTGCGCGGTGCGAACAACACAACCAGTCACTGAGCGGTGCCAGCAACAACTCGCCTCATCTACAACGTGTAGCGCCTGCAATGTTACAGACATGAGCGCTCTGCGATAAACGGGAGGCCCAAGCTCCTGTCTGAGGGCAAAACTTGGAAACAGCCCCCTTTTAAGTGTCAGGGCATTTTTGGCCTCGCCCCCTTTCACTTATTTTGTAAATGTGCAGACTGAATTGGCAGCCAGCAAATACTAACTGCCAACATGTTGAAATAAACAAGATGGAGGGACGAAGTCGTTCTCCTGGTGACCATGACTTGTGATTCTACAGGGTACCGCCTACTAGGTACCTCTAGCCTGCACTGCCGTACAAGGATCATCCTGCAAAAAGGAGATTAAAATGAAGGCAGAGACTAAGGGTTGGGTGTGCTTGCTCAGGCAGCACGTATGATAAATTGGAATCGATACAGAGAAGATTAGCATGGCCCCTGCAAAAGGATGACACGCAAATTCGTGAAGCGTTTCCACATTTTGAACTGGCTGCCCTGAGACCCACTCTGATATGAGAATGTATGGAATTGCCAGTACTTTGTTCAACAGTCCACAACCAAAGTCACTGCGCGGTGCGAGCAACAACTCGCCTTATCTACAACGTGTAGCACCTGCAATGTTATAGACATGAGCGCTCAGCGTGAAACGGGAGGCTCAGGCTCCTGTCTGAGGACAAAAGTTGGTAACAGCCCCCTTTTTTAGTGTCAGGGCATTTTTGGCCTCGCCCCCTTTTATCAAATTTTGTTAATGTGCAGACTGAATCGGCAGCCAGCAAATACTAATTACCAACATGTTGAAATAAAAGTAAAATAAAAATGTTCTCATCAGTTTGAAAATGTTGTTTTCAGTTTTCTTCAGTGTAATCTTAATCCTTGTGCCCTCCTCAAAAAAACTTCCTCTAAGCATCTTCGTGGCAAAAATGTACATGCACAAAAAACTGCCATTAAATCACCATACATCTATATTTTTTTCTGCTTTTTTTTTCATAAATCACTTAAACAACTTCAGACTTACTCAAAACTACCAACCATTCAATACTTTTCAGTATTTTAACCCTTTAAATGCCGGTTTTATTATTTGAATTATGGATTATTTATTACAAAAAAAACACAAAAAAAGTCTTATTTTCCATATAATAAGTAGTAGGCTGATGGGACTTTGGTGGTTATTAGAGTCTTGAATATGTCAAAGATTACCAACAAGATTGATTTGATTGCATCAGTATTTTTTATGTAATAAAAAAACTCCCTCTAACCACCTTCGTGGCAAAAATGCACACGCACAAAATCTGCCATAAAAACCTCATACGTCAATATTTTTGTCTGCTTTTATTTGCTTGAATCCCTTAATCAACTTGTTTCCTGATCAAAATGATCAAATATTTAATAATTTTCAGGATTTTAACCCTTTAAATGCCAGTTTTATTATTTGAATTACTAATTATCTATTAAAAAAACACAAAAAAAGGATTTTCCATATAATAAGTAGTAGGCTGATGGGGCTTTGGTGGTGATTAGAGTTTTGGATTGCATCAGTATTTTTTATGTAGTAACAGATACTCCCTCTAACCACCTTCGTGGCCAAAAATGCCCCATTGACTTCCATTAAAACCACATTTTTTAATCTCACTGCCATAACAGTATAAAACCATGCATTCTGTAATGTCAGCATGCCATTTTGAAGAAAAGTAGTGATATTTGACATTTTTGTTGTATTTCACCAGATTCAACCATTTTCCCATTGTAGGCCGATGCATGAAATTCTTGTATATTTGCCAGTTACATTATGGAGCTGGGTGACTACCAGGGCCCAGTGTGTGTGTGTGTGTGTGTGTGTGTGTGTGTGAAATGTTCTTAAATCAACATCTGATTCATCAATGTGAACTCTTACTGTGCAAACTGCAACAATTTTGGAAATTTAGACAACAAAAAAAGAAATAGGACATATGGAATATGAATAAAATATGGAATATAAACAGAAATATCCAGGCATTGATTATATGATGTGTGTGTGTGTGTGTGTGTGTGTGTCTAATCTGAGGGTTAAATAAAATACAAGTTTACAGCTGCTGTTGAAATATCAAAGTTATTGTTTCTTCTTCTTCTGGACAGACAGGACGTTTCAAATTTTCAAAGTGTGTGTGTGTGTGTGTGTGTGTGTGTGTGTGTGTGTGTGTGTGTGTGTGTGTGTGTGTGTGTGTGTGTGTGTGTGTGTGTGTGGTCCTGCAGCATGTGACCTAGCGTTCCCTACAAATGCACACTTGGTGGTGGAAGACCTCTTTTTCAGGCCTCTGCACAACCAGCACACACCTCTCCTTCTAGTGGAGCTGGTCAATGGCGCTGTCAGGATGAGGAGTCCCATGTATGCCCAAATCTCTTGGGCATCCACATCACTCCATCCTGACACTCAACGCCTCCCATATAAGTTTGTCATTTGCAAAATGAGCTGGATGATCTCAGGAGTGAAGAAAAAGCCAAAAGATGATGCTACATCATGGATTCTTGATATCGCATATCTCGTGGGCCCTGGCATCATACCGGCGGGTGCCTACATGTAGCACAGAGTCTCAGCATGAGATGTAGACCACACATTTGCACGTCCACTGACTTTTAGGATGGACAGGATCCTCAGTGCCCACTTCACTCTCAGAGGATGGGTCAGAGGCACTCACAGAGGTGGAAGACTCCAGTGAGCCTTCTGTGTCAGACTCACCCTCGAAGCTGGTGTCTTTCTCGGATGAATCCTGCAGCTCGCTGTCAGATAAAGACTGCATGACCATTTCTAATGCCTCCTCTCTACTGAAATGCATTTCATTTTTGCTCCTTCTCTGCTCACTACTGAAATGACCCCTCAGACAAGTTGCATGTTTATCTTTGGCTGTGAAAGCAGCCAGGTGCATAAACACACTAACAGTTGTTTTTGCTTTGTTTCTGATTAGAGCAAAGGCATGTTTTCAATCAAGCACCTTTTCAGAGACACATGAAACACCTTTTTTCACCCCTGACATGATCAGTGTGTGCATACAGATTCACACACTCACACACACACCTCTGTCCCAACCTCAACCTTGTTAACACAGTTTCCTCTCTCCTGTTTCCACTACCTACCCTATTTACTTTGACACTCTTCTGAATCTGATATAGATGTCTCCCTTTCTCCTCTCTATCCCACCTTTCTTGCCACATTTGGTTGTTTTTTTCCCAGATTATGCATTTAACTTCTTTACTGATATTAATTTGCAGGGCCGGCCTGGGAGACTTTTCAGGCCAGGAGTCAGTCATGCAGGCCACCCTGGCCTTGCCCACACACGCTCACTCACACCCACACCTACATGCATGGGCACGCATGCACGCAGGTACGCACGCACGCACACACACACACTCCAATATAGGCATAATAGTCACTACAACACTTACCTTAATGTCACATGGACATTTTCAGGCCATGATCCATCTGCGGAGGTATTGACCCACCAAATATTTTGAAGCAAAATATAAAATAGACTGTATTTACCATGTGAAAAAAAAAAAAAAAAAGAATAAATTGGTCAATTTGAGGAATTTGGCCGTGTCATCCTCCAGCGCCTTTCTTTTTTTCTCTCTCTCCCTCTCTGCACCACCTTTTCTCTTTTTTTTACCCGGGTTGGGGTCCATCATTTAATCGTCGAAGCCTTGTCTCCTCTCCCGGTCCGCTCACTACACACACACACACCGCAGCAGGTACCAGACACACGTCACACACCCTTTCCTCCACACCCTGTCTGTGTGGTTGATACGGACTGTTGTGGCGGGTGTTAATAGAAACAAACAAATCGTCTTGTCCTACTCACATGCTACTGGCCTGAGTGGCCTCTGATTGGCCTGGCCTGCCTCTCTGACTTAACAAAAAAAGTCAGATAGGCGCGGCGCCGACTGACGGCAGCCTGACGGCAGCCTGTTAAAGAAGACAAAGAGAGAGAAAGAGAGACGCAGGCCCGCAGGCATTTCTATATTTGCTTTCTTTAAAGCCCACTTTGCCAACTCATCCACCCTCTTATTCCCCCTCACTCCTACATGCGCTGGAACCCACAGAAATGTTACCTGACCCCCTTGATTTGCTATTCTTGTGACTGACTGAAGGACTTCATATAGTACATCTTGACGGCTGTTTGAATGGAATGACCTTATACTTGCTAGAGTTGAGGTTGAAGCTGAGCATATCAGCACCTTACCTTGTTTTTTTTATCCATCCACCGTAGTGCAACCAGTACTGCCAACATCTCCACTGTGTAAACATAATTTTTTTCTTTTTCTTACCTTTTTACCTCTAACAAATACCAGTCTATATCAGGCCACACAAGCATCCATGGAGCCACCACAATAAACTATAAACTACTGAAGGGCTTATCCTCATATCGAATACTCCAAATTCTTTGACAATATCATTCCCTGCTCGACCAAAACTATCCCTCTGATTTCTCCCATTCTCCCAGCACTCCTGCAACACTCCCTTTGTGGGGTGAGAATCTTTGTGTCCTTGCAAATTAGCCCAGTAATTTGCCATCAGTTGCATCCTTCTCAATTCCAACGGCATTTCTCCCATTTCTTCTTGTAGTGAAGACACTAGCGATGTTTTAAAAGCCCCACTGCATACTCTCAGTGCCTGTGCCTGTATCACTTCCAGACTCTTTACATGAGACCTGGCTGCTGGTCCATATGCTACACTTCCGTAATCCAACACAGATCTTATCAAGGCCACATACATACTTTTTAATGATGAGCAACTTGCTCCCTATTCCCTACCAGTCAAACATCTCATCACATTTATTACTGTTTTGCATTTTAGTCCTATTCTCCTGATATGGTCCGTCCATATTAACCATGAATCAAAAACAACTCCAAAAAACTTAAATGATCCTACCCTTTCCAATTCTTTTCCGTACATCCTTAGTTTCAGCCCTTCCATAATTCTCCTCCTGGTGAAAAAAAACGAGTTTTTTCTACTGAAAACCTACATCCCCAATTGTGACCCCACTCCACCACCTCATTAATTGCTCCTTGTACTTCCTGATTGCATACTCCATGTTCCTTCCTCTTTTCCACAAGGCCCCATCATCCGCAAATAATGATCTACCTATATCTGCTGGTAACTTAGAGAAGACGTCATTGGTCATAATGATGAAAAGTAGCGGGCTTATCACACTACCTTGAGGTGTGCCATCCGTGTATTGATTTGACAAGTCTGATCCAATCTGTACATTATTTTTTCTTCCAAGGAGAAAATCCTTTATCCAGTTGAAAAATCTCCCACCACCACCCATTTTGTGCAGCTTGATTAACAATCCTTCCTTCCACATCATGTCATAGGCTTTTTCTATGTCAAAAAACACTGCTATTACTGATTCTTTATTTGCCTGGGCCTTTCTTATTTCAGTCTCTAGCCTTATTATTGAGTCCATGGTGTGTCTTCCTTTCCTAAACCCACTCTTATAATTTGCCAGCTTTCCTCTATTCTCAATCTCATATGATAATCTTTCTGTTATCATCCTTTCCATTATCTTGCATATATTTGGCGTTAGTGTGAGGCATCTGCACAGTTACACATTCAGAGGTAAGCTTTAATAGTGATAGTTGTTTTTCCTTACTGTGAGGGAAGAGAGGTGGCCGATGTGATGTTTACATATCTAGGGGCCCGGGAGCACTTAAACAGCTCTGTGTGTGTGCGTTAAAGTTTAGCTGGAGGACAGGCCCATATTGAGCACTAAAACTGAATTTATCTCTCATGGCAGTTGTTTAGAGTTGACTTAAGATATACATTTCCATATAAGCATGAAGAGACAATCCGGTCCATTTTAGGCTGTAAGTTCCAAGGAGTGACCTCAGTGAAGTTAGATAATGTACAGAAGGAGGCAGGTTTACTTCTCTTTCTACTATTGGATAGATGGACCCTCAATCCACCAAAGTGACCAATTGGAAGAAGTGGGACGATGCAAGTGATTAGACTTTAAAAAGGTCGGCACAAGTGGAGAAGTGTGGTGGCACTTTGTAGATTTTCCTAGATCGAAGGTGATAGGATTTCTGATAGAGCAGAGGGCAAAGCATTGGGCAGAACTTTGTCATAGATTCGAGGACCCCAGGGAGCGGCCGCCTCTGGTTCGGATGCGTGCATTGAGATTTGTTTTCAATAAAGATTGCTCTATCATTCCACACAGCCTTGCCTCCGCAGAATTCTTTTGTCAACATACTACACACCGACACCTTTGATGAAGAGAGCCCAGAAACCACAAGTGCTATTGGCCTGTAACTAGTTGGTTTAGACGGATCCTTACCAGGTTTTCTTACCGGAATCACTACTGCTTCTTTCCATGCATTTGGTAGCTTTCCCTCCTCCCACACTCTGTTATAAAGGTACTGCAACTTCGAGAGCCCTCCTTCCCCTAGATGCTTTAGCATAACATAGCATACCTGATCTTTCCCTGGAGACGTTGGTCTTGATCTATTTGTTGCTCTCACCATCTCTGCCAAAGTAAATGCTTTAACAATTATATCACCTGTTTCTCCCTTCTGTCTAACACACCTGGATGTTGATTCATTGTTGTTTCCCTTCTCCTTCTCCCTCCTTCTGACAAATTTTCTGAACTGTGTATCTTTGTGAATAACTTGGCCATGATCTCTGCCTTATCCCTATTGGAGACCGCTGTTACCTCCTCAGATTCTCCATTCCCTTCTGCCTCCTCCCATCTTCTTTATCATTCCCCATACCTCCTTCCTATTTTGTTGCAAAAGTTTCTCCAACAGCATTGAAATCTGCACACCATATCACTTTACGTCTGTTTTGTCCTTGTATCCCTAGAAACATATCCAAATACAATCTTTTGCATGGATTGTAGAGGCTAATTATAACCACCTCCTCCTCTCTCTCCCATATTTCCACTATGTACACACTATGTATTCCTGATTATCCCCCTTTTCTAATATCCTATATTGAAATTTCTTGTTGGATGAGTGTAGCACAACCTCCTCCTCCTCCATGATTCCTGTCTTTCCTTATTACTGTATATCCATGTACCACAAAATCTAAAGTTGGTTCTAACCAGGTTTCCTGTATACATACCACATCCGGTTTTACATCAATTTCTTTAATGTAATGCTTGAATTCCTGGCCATTGGCCAGTAAGCTTCTGACATTCCACTGTAATAGAATTACTATAACTAGTATTAAGCAATCCATGGTGCTTCCTGGCTTGACTGATTAGTGAGGTTCTCCCTCACTTCTTCCCATGTCAGTGCCATTAGTCCTAAATGATTCACTGCTGCTTTGACAACCAGCTGAATTGTATCATTTTTTGACTTTACTTCAGCCGTACTGTTAATCACTCCTGCAATAATTGTTACTAAAGCCCTTTCGTCCACATAAACCCTGTCATCTGTACTTTGTTGTAGCTCTTGACTCCCCCTTGCTCCTTGTTCATTTGTAACATTGTTCTGATCTCTTGACACCCTCACAGCTTCTGCATGTGATCCCTCTTTCCACTCTTACTTTTTGGATTTTATTTTCCCGTCTCATAACCTCACATCCACCATATGCCACATTATGAGCACCTCCACAGCTACAGCATTTTGGTTGCACACCTGTTCCACACTTTCCATATTCATGGACACCCCCACACCTAGCCAATCTTCTCTGCTCTTTACAGTTTTTGGCTGTGTGTCCAAACCTTTGGCAATTAAAGCACCTCAATGGCTTTGGCACATATACTCTCACCGGGTAACCCAGGAACACCTTTTTTGGTATATTCTCTCCCTCAAATTCAATCAGTACTGTTTCACTATCCTTTTTCACTCTTTCTTTTGTCGTTTTCATTCTTAGTGCACTCATTATTTTTCCTCCTTTGAGTCTTCTCTTTAGTTCCTCCATACTCACACTCACTGGCATCCCAGTAATTACTCCTTTACATCCACCGTCATTTTGTGCTCCCACCCTCCCTGTGCTTGCCACCTTAAGTTTTCCTATCTCTTTTAGTTTGAGTGCTTTCTCAAGTTGTTCTTCATTCGCACATCTCACCAATAGGTTGCCATCAATAAGGATCTTGGCATATATTATCTCCCCTATCTTGCTTGCCAGAGCTGTTGTTAGCAGAAATGGGTTGATTTTCTTCATGCTTTCTTGACCCTTTTCATTAAACCTTATAATGACAATACATTTCTCAGTTCTTTCCCTCTGAACTTGCTCATGCACTTCTTCCTCACTTTCAGATCTCTCACCATTATCATTTCTTATTCTTTTATTCCCTTTTCCTTGTTTGCTTTCATTCATCCGTCCCCTCATATTCCCCTCGTTCCTTCCATCTCTCCCTTCATTATAATCCATGTCTGCCCAACTGTCTACTTCTGATCCATTCACGGAGTAGTCGTGCTCAACCGCCATCAAGAAGTATCTTCAATTCGTTTTGAATTTCCAACATTTGCTGATTACTTTTCCCCGTTCACTTCCTGCTGACGTCACCGCCATCCTCCTGTCCCAAGCAAGACATCCTATGTTCTTCCACTCGCTCTTCCACTCGATAGTTTACAGATCCGCTTGTTCCACTAACCACACTTCTGCCTCACTACTCTTCACTTCATTCATTACACACAGGCAGTTAATGCTACTCGCTGCTACTGTTTACTTCCGCTAGGTGCCACG
The DNA here is from genome assembly GCA_963678695.2 of Diplodus puntazzo. Classification (NCBI taxonomy): domain Eukaryota; kingdom Metazoa; phylum Chordata; class Actinopteri; order Spariformes; family Sparidae; genus Diplodus; species Diplodus puntazzo. The sequence continues at coordinate 12,523,114 of OZ023170.1, read as the reverse complement.
CTCTTAAACTCTGACAGCGGAAGTGTAGAGGCTTTTAGTTCCGCTTCAGACTGAAAACATTTAGTTCAGAACTCGTTTAAAACATATCTGACTCCAGAGAGCTCTCCATCACTGGCTTGATCCGGATTTTTACAATAAGAGCATCATCTTAATGCAATTGTCGGGACGGTCTAGAACGGATGGTTTAGGGTTCTGATGACCCAGATGAGTGTCAAACAGCGAGTATTGATCTGTGGTTGTAGGTTTTCTGTTCACCTCAGTGTTGAAGCATCTGTCAAACAAAATAAGACCAGCAGCTGAAATTAAAGATGGATCTCAGCTGCAGGTTCTGCCAGAAGGACATTCAGGTTACTGAGAAGAACCGGTTCCTTTTGAACTCAGTTCTGTGAAAAATGAAGAATCGTGATCTTCCTCTGTTTGTTTAATCAACAAGGTTTCGAGAGTAAAAACGAAATAGATTTTATTTATTTATTTGTTGATGCATTCAATTTAAACAATCTTATTGTTATAATAATTATATTGTCTACTCCTGTTTTTTGTTGCAAAATTAAAGTATTTAATATGTAAATATAATTTGTTTCCGTTTTTAATGTGCCCCTCTGATTAAACACTGGCCCCACCTTGGCCCCCCCAGTAAAATTTGTCTAGAACCGCTCCTGGTTGGCAGATTGTCCCCGTCTAGATTAGAAGATTTAGAGAAAATTAACAGATAAAAGTCTAGGCACACTGGATAACGATATCAACACATGCAACAGGCTGATAAATGTAAATTTTGTTCTCTAAATATAACTTGATCCAATGCTGTCAATCTATACTAGTAGCGAGGTTAATGTGTAGGGAGTGTGATTGTAGTTAAGTCAATTTAATATAATTGAGGACTAGAAAGAGAGCTATTTTGTGAAATATTGCAGCCCATACAATTATACAATAGCCTACTATATTAGGGCTGTCAGTTTATTTGAAATTCATATATAGGTTTAAATGCTGGGTGAAAAGTTCAAGTTTGAATATTATATTATTATTATATATCAGTATTATACAATATAAGTCATAATATTAGTATTAGTATAATTATCAAGAGTTCATACATTATACCTGTGTTACTTTTAATACAGCAGCTGTGATCAGCAGCTAGAGACCCTGTCTTTGCAGATGAAGGGGGCATCGTGGAGTAGGGGCCCTTCTCTTTCTGACTACTGGCCGATGCACAAAGATGGTGGGAATCACATCTTCTCTCAGCCTCAAAATGTGGCTGCAGAATGACTTCACCTTAGTTCCCACACTCAACAACTCACTTTTATCTAGCAATATGGACATGTCTAGCATATATTCAATAGTGGTTGAATACACACTATTAGATTGCACATTACACTTTGAAGACATGTTTTAAATCTTTGCACATATAAAATATAACCACTTAAGAACCTGAAGCAACTTGACACAATGTGTTACACATCAGTGGCTGACGCAGCAAAAGCTGTTGATGATTAGAAAATGTGAATCTCCGTAACTGGAGGTGGGACTTTTTTTGTGGGATTGTATGAGGTCCCTCTGCCTTGTATTTCCTGCACTAGACAGCACTCAGCACTCTCCCAGGTTGCAGGAGGAGGGCAGAGTGCAGACACAGAAGCAGAGATACTGAAAAGGAGCTTCTTTAAGGAGCTAAAATATTTTTCGATGTCGCTGTGCTCAGCTGTGTATCACTTTTTGCCCTTGTCTAGCACTGTCCTGAAGCACCTTCAGCTGTTCTGGGGTTGCCCAATGTTCACCTTCTCAGTTGGATTTTGTTTCTAAGATGGCCATTATGTTACTTGTGTTAAAGTGTTGTTTTTTCCTGTCATTTGTTTTTTTTTGCTTTCCTTCAATTTGTAACTTAACTTCCCTTGTTTTTTCATTGTTTTTTATGTTCTGTGTTCTCTGATTTTAATTTAAAGAATCTTAAACCTTCCAGTGGTGTGGTATTTAAAATCTTTGTAGGTGGTTAAATTGTTCCTTCTGACTCTAGCCACCCATACTTTTCTCCTGTCTCTGTCTTTGGGGAAGCCATACATGCACACGCCTTTCTCTGAGCGATTGGAGCATCCCCATGCAGTACAGCATACCATGGTGAAGACTTTATTCAAGGACAACACAGTGGAAAGGACACAAACAGCTTGACATGCTGATCTGTTTGACTTCTTTAGATACTGTTTTTAAGGAATTCACTGTGGTATTAAGTGCATTGGGAAAAACACGACTGTGTGTGATGTATTATGCATCAATGAGTAGAGAAAGTTAGGGATAAGTAAGATTAGTTAACAAATGGTGATAGAATAGAATTGAAATTGATCCAAATCAAATTGAATTTATTTGCCATGGATTTCCTATTAGAATACAGTTAACATCATAATGCTGTTGTGAGTCAAGACTTGTCAGTCACTTGTCAGTCTGCCTCACTCAAGTCTGAAAGTAAAAAAAAGAGAAAATATTACAATTTTTTTACTGTCGACGACCATACAGGTTTAGTTTCCTATTGTTTTCAATGGCCCGCCAAGAACTTCCTGGAACTTTTGGAGGGCTACATGGACCACGTTATCAGCCGGCATTTAGAACTAACGTTGTCGCCACTGTCTCTCAAAAGGCACTCTAGTGTCAACTGCCTGTCAGCCCCAGGTTGCACTGCTGTGCTCCGGAGGTCATACAAAAATATTTGGTGAATAACAATTGGGCTGTGAAGAGTTCTCACTTCAGAAGCGCCTGTGTCCGTTGCTTATCCATCCGTTGCTTACCCATTACCCGTTTAGTGTCACCTTCCCTCACCACTTTTCCATTGAATCATCCTCTAAATGTGTACATCATAATAATCTAATTTTGATCTCCGACCCTGACAGTGGGGAAATGTCTCAGCAAGCACCTTACACAGTCTTACATAATAAAATACCAAAGCTAATCACTACTGTATCCCGGTATCCCTACCTGCACAGGCAGCGAAAACCAACTACTACTGAAAGGTACCTTGTTCCAATTCCTAAATTATCTACCATAAGCTCTACCGAGCGGCCAGTCACTGGAAACTGCTCCAATGAGCTTAAAACCCTCAAATTTGTTTTTTTTTTCATCAATATCAGATCACTGTCAACCAAAGCCTTACTGATTAATTATTTAATGACTGAGCATAAGCTGGACATGATTGGCTTATGTGAAACATGGCTGAAACTTAATACCTTTCTGCCATTAAATGAAGCCTCTCCTCTTGACTATAACTATGCCCATGTCGCTTGGGCCTCTAAACAGGGGGGAGGTGTTGCTCTAATCTACAAATCTATTCTCAGCCTAAGCTCCAACCAGGATATTAAATTTACTTCATTTGAGGCTCTGGTTTTAAAACCATCCTCATCAAATAGCAACAGCCTTGTCCAGGGAACAGGCTTTCACCTGGTTGTACTGTACAGACTCCAGGGCCTTACTTCCAATTCCTAGAAGAATTTGATGAATTTATTGCAGATCTTGTGACTCGTTCAGATAAAATCCTAATCATTGGGGATTTCAATCTCCACTTAAATAAGCCCTCTGACCCTCTAGGGAAAGCTTTTTTGAGACTTCTTGATATTTCCAACTTTATTCAGCTTGTCCATGAACCCACTGATTCCAGTGGTAACACTCTGGATTTGATAATTTTCCATGGACTTGATGTGTCAGCCCTGAACGTGGCTTCTGTCTCCTCTGCTGTGTCGGACCACTTTCTCATTAGATTTGAAGCGTCATTAGCCTGTCCCTATGTCAATGACACAAATGTTTTTATTTCTCGTCATATCAGCTCGGCAATCACAGCGACGCTCAGTGATAAAGTGCCCGGTTTTCTGGCTCCTTTTGTGACTGCGACAAAACCTGTGGAAAGCCTCACGAATTAAGTAAACTCAATACTTGTTTCGCTCCTTGATTCTGTGGCACCGGTCTCTACCAGGACAAGACGACCAAAGAAATCTACTTCCTGGTTTACTGAAGAAACCCGAGATCTCAAGCAGGCCTGCAGGAAAATGGACTGAGCATGGCGTAAATCTAAATTGGAAGTTTTCTATCTTGCCTGGCATGATAGTGTACTAAACTATAAGCGTGCTTCAAATACTGCTAGAACACCATAATTCTCTGGCCTAATAAAAAATAATAAACACATTCCTAGATTTCTCTTTAACACCGTGGCTAAACTTACTCAAAAACCACAGTCGGTAAGCTTTGCACCCTTTAATGCAAATTATTTCTTAGATTTCTTATGCAATAAAATCGATGAGATCAGAATTAAAATTAATTCATCATCTCCGGCTTCCTCGTCAAAGTTTGTTAAAAAATATCCTGCTGCCGATTCTCAGTTAGTCTCAGCTCTAAACCCTTTTGAAAATATCTCCCTTGAGATACTGTCCAAAATTGCCTCACCCTCAAAGCCAACTACCTGCGTCCTGGACCCCTTTCCGGCAAAACTGTTTAAAGAACTATGGCCAGCACTGGGACCTTCAATGTTAAATATTGTTCACTCATCACTCATGACTGGTGTTGTCCCTTCTGGTTTTAAGTCGGCTGTGGTTAAGCCTCTACTTAAGAATCCACACCTCCACCCAGGATCACTAAATAACTATCGACCAGTATCCAACCTTCCCTTCTTCTCTAAAATCTAAGAAAGAGTCTCTGGCCTGACTATAGCCTGGCTAAAATCATACCTGTCGAAAGAACACAATGTGTTTCCTACAATGGTGCTTAATCAATTTTTACTGCTGTGAAGTATGGAGTTCCCCAGGGCTCTGTTCTGGGCCCTTTGCTCTTCTCTTTATATATTTCACCTCTTGGCCAAATCATTCGGAGCTATGGAATACATTTCCACTGCTATGCGGACGACACTCAGTTGTATGTGCCCTTAAAAGCTGATGACAAATCTCAAATCACGAAACTAGAGACCTGCCTATATGCAGTGAAGAAGTGGATGTCAGAAAACTTCCTGCTCCTAAATTCGGTAAAAAACTGAGATGCTGGCCTTCACTCCAGCCAGACAGAGACACCATGTTGATCAGGTGACTGTAACTCTCGACAACTGCGTTTTTTCTCAAAGCTCAACCGTCAAGAATCTAGGTGTTACCTTTGATTCTACACTCTCTTTTGATCAGCACATCAAAGAAATTACCAAGATCGCCTTCTACCATCTGCGCAATATAGCTAAAATAAGGTACTTCCTGTCCACGGCTGACGCAGAGATCCCGATTCATGCCTTTGTTTCGTCCAGGCTGGATTACTGCAGTGCCTTATTTTCAGGTCTTCCACATGATTCCTTTTGATTCTTTCCTTCATTACAATTAAAACAATTAAGCCCTGACAATAGACTACTTCCGTATCAAGGTATCAGTGACTTCATAAAAACATAGAATGGGTAGAATGTTTTAGGTTACATTTAATAACAAAATTGAACTTTGAATGTCAACAATAACAACACATTAAAAATACAACGAAGGAACAACAACACCACAACAGCTTAACCCTTGTGCCCTCCTCGGGCATTTTTGTACATTTTTCGCGACTTTTTTTTTTGATTAAGCGATCATTTTGGCTGTATTACAGCTTGTAGTATGGATTTTTGCAGGAACTCTTCTTTGTAGTCAAATTTTTGAAATCCAGTGTCTTTTACTCTTACATGTCTTTTATTTGCCTGTAATGCATTTTGCACCCTTTAACCACCTTCGTGGCAAAAATGTACACGCACAAAAAAACTGCCATTAAATCACCATACATCTATATTTTTTTCTGCTTTTTTTTCATAAATCACTTAAACAACTTCAGACTTACTCATAACTATAGTCATTCAATAATTTTCAGGATTTTAACCCTTTAAATGCCGGTTTTATTATTTGAATTATGAATTATTTATTTAAAAAAAAACACAAAAAAAGGATTATTTTCCATATAATAAGTAGTAGGCTGATGGGGCTTTGGTGGTGATTAGAGTCTTGGAAATATCAAAGATTACCAACAAAATTGATTTCATTGCATCAGAATTTTTTATGTAGTAACAGATACTCCCTCTAACCACCTTTGTGGCCAAAAATGCCCCATTGACTTCCATTAAAACCACATTTTTTAACCTCACGGCCATAACAGTATAAAACCATGCATTCTGTAATGTCAGCATGCCATTTTGAAGAAAAGTAGTGATATTTGACATTTTTGTTGTATTTCACCAAATTCAACCATTTTCCCATTATAGGCCGATGCATGAAATTTTTGTGATTTTGCCAGTTATATTATGGAGCCGGGTGAATACCAGGGCCCAGTGTGTGTGTGTGTGTATGTGTGTGTGTGTGCGTGTGTGTGTGTGTGTGTGTGTGTTCTATTGTTTATTTATTTATTTCTATTTGTTTTGTTCTTGTTTTGTTTTGTTTAGTTTTGGCTTTGAAGGGAATTAGATTGTCCGCCTAAAGCCTAATATATGCGTCTGCGTTGCGGCGACGGCGTCGAGACGCGAACAGCAAGGACTGTGATTGGTCCGCTCAGAACGTCATTTCCAGCAGTTGCTTTTCCGGTCAACAGTATAACAACACTGCCAATTTTAAAGTTTTTGTGGTACGAGCGGCAACCACATGAAAACCTGTCGTGTGCTCAAATTCTGTCCATTCAAACTTAATCTGTCAAACAGCACTGTTTGACAGATTAGCGACACACAACGTCAACACGCAAGAGTTAAGCCTGATTTATGCTTCTGCGTCGCGGCGACGGCGTAGCTACGTCGTCGACGCAGACCCCTACGCGGACCCTACGCCGTAGCCTGACGTGTGCCTCCAAAAAATCCTGACTACACGTCACGTCGACGCGTCGAGACGCGAACGGCAAGGACTGTGATTGGTCGGACAGACCACCTCCGCAAATGTCGTCTGTGTCGCCTGCGCTTCAACATTTGTAATAACAGCATTTGTTGTTCAATATCCACGAGCTCCATCTCTAAAAACACCCGCTCCATCTCAGTTGCCATGGTTTACTGTCTGACCGGAAGAAAACCAAGGAATCCGATATGAACCCCCCCGAAACCAAACAGACACAGCCACACCGGTGAATTGCAGAACAACGCGTTCCTCGACGCAGAACTTCGAATGCTCAATGACGGCGTAGGGTCGCGACGCAGAAGCATAAACCAGGCTTCAGAGACACCATGTCAGAACAACGCATTCCCTCGACGCAGAACTTCGAATGCTCAATGACGGCATAGGGTCGACGACGTAGCTACGCCGTCGCCGCGACACAGAAGCATAAACCAGGCTTAAGTCTATTGCTCGATCCACACTCCAGAGCAGAAGGTGGCGGTAATGCACCATTAAGCTGGATGCCAGCCGCCGTAAAACCAGAAGAAGAAGAAGAAAAGGGGAAGAAGTGAGGAATGAAGTGAAGACCGCCCTGAGTCACAGCGCAGCTCATTATTGAATGAGTAAATAAAGAACAATGAGTTCAGTTGAGAGTTTGAGGGAGTTTGTCAACGAGCGACTAACTGCTGCTGCTGAAGAAATATTCGGAGTTTTTAAAACAACTATCGTCCAGTACGAAGAAGAGATCGATCGGCAGCGCGTCATGCTGGATATCTGCTGGAAACCCCATGTAAAGTTACACAGGATAGGTGAGTAAAAGACAGTATATTATTTTAATAACACTAATGTTCAGAGCCCTGGAGGGGGACATATGCATCCCAGCCACGATTCACTAAATGGAGCGAACATACGAGTGTTTCCCTCGTTTTAGTTCATTCCACTCCGGGACTCCGGAAGTTTTGAGTGTCCGTTCTATGGAAGACCGCGGCGAAACTCCCCTCAAAAAATGATGATTTTACACACAAAACGTTCCGAAATATGTGGGGAGCACTAAAACTCAACAGAAAGAGGTTTGTGTCATCCATCCTATTTGGAAGACATTTCGGCATTGATTTTGAGGCACTGGGTCAGGTGAGATGGAAGCTACTGAAAAAATGTAGATTTTACATTAATAACTAACGTTAATATGAAGAGCACTTCAATTCATATAAAATCACCCAGTCTGTTACAGTTTTTCTCAATTGCTAAAACACAATTTCTGAAACCTTTGCTCCATTTTCTGTAAACATTAAACACAGAACATCAGCTTTAAGCACTATTTACAAAAACTCTGAGTCCTCCTACAAAATGAAACTTTCGCCTCAAAACCAAACGCTGCTCTCAAATCATAAACAAAGCGATCAAAATGACATACACTCTGAAGCAGACAGTATACAGTACACCAAAAAATAGAAAACACATTGTTCAAAACAAATTTCGTATTTTTCCGTCATTGTCTTTTGATGAATGAAAACATGGTCTATCATAGTAGCTCAAAATTGATCAGAAATTATACTCTGCTTTGCTCTTTGCAATTTCTTTTGTTCTTGCTCCTCCTCCTTGCACCCCCTATTTTTACAGCACTGTACCCTGCATCTCACAAACGTGTCCTTTGTTTCTGTGATACTGTAATTCTTGTTCTTTGTTTATTTGAACCTGCAACCAGTCAAAATCTATTGAGGATTTAGTACTGTAAACACATCGAAAGCACAATGTTCAGGGCCAGACAGTGTGTTTAGTTTACAGTATGCAGCCTACAATGCACTGTACTACAGTAAATAATACAAAAATCAAAGGAGCAAATGTGATCAATGTGCTTCTTCTTGTCTATGGGCTGGGTCAGGTCAGAGCACTTCGTCCACATCACAAGCAATATTTTCCCTCCTGAGGCAACAGGGCTCTGAACTGGCTTATATCTGTTGTGTCACATGATTTGAAACAACTGAAATCAATTTTGAGTGGTTGTGTTTAATCAATGATATGTGTTCTCTATGTATGGATGACATGTGCTTTAGAGTGCAGAATGTATTTTGAGAATGACAATGTGTTTAGAGTTCTGCTGAAAAGTCTAAGTGAGATCTGCAAATTGTGTTTTACCATGTGAAATGGTTTAAGGTATTGACAACAGTCTGCACAATAAGCTAAATGAGTTCAGACAACTGCAAACTTTGTTCAGCCAATGGGTTTTAGTGTTTTAGCAATTGAGAAAAACTGTAACTCAATTTGGCATCGGTTTGGCGTATTTCTACTTGTTATTCTGCCATTGTTCTGTGCGCCTTGATGCCCTTGTAAATGAGGGTTGTCTCTCAATGATCTCTGGAGGATAAATAAAGGTTGATTGGTTGATTTGAATATTCTCTGTCTTTTGTTCTCTGTCCCTCCAGAGCTCCCACAGCAACATGTCTGTAAAGAGGAGCAGGTTCTCGCTTACCAGCAGCTCTGTAACCACGAGAGGAACTCCAGTCTGGACCAAGAGGACCCAGAGCCTCCAGAGATTAAAGAGGAACAGGGGGAACTCTGCACCAGCTGGGAGGGAGAGCAGCTCGTACTGAAGGTGGAGACGGATACCGTCATGTTGACTCCAGCTTTTGAGGAAGGTGACCACAGTGAAGCAGAACCAACAAATGACCACCCGCTCCTCTCTAACAACTCTCATGTAGCTGAGAGCCGAGACCAGAAAGGAGGAACACATGGAGACTCAGGATCAGCTGGAGATGGAGAGCGGAAGCAAAAGAAAAGACATCACAGAAGCAAAATTCACAGTTATAATGCAAAAAACTCTAGCTCATCAGGCTCTCAACATGACACTCATCCAGGTGAAAAGTCTTTCAACTGTGACACATGTGGAAAGACTTTTAAGTATAAGTCCCTATTGAATTCACACCTAAGAACCCACACAGGTGAGAAAATGTTTACTTGCAACACATGTGGGAAAGCTTTCATGCTATCTAGTGACTTAACAGCTCACATTAGAACCCACACAGACGAGAAACCGTTTACTTGTAAAACATGTGGGAAAGGTTTCACCCTATCCAGTTACTTAACAGCTCACATTAGAACCCACACAGGCGAGAAACCGTTTACTTGCAAAACATGTGGGAAATCTTTCAGCCAACGTACACACATGGTAGTCCACGTGAGAACCCACACAGATGAGCGGCCATATTCTTGCCAAACATGTGGGAAAGGTTTCAAGTCTTATGGTGAATTGAAGCTACACATGAGAACCCACACAGGTGAGAAACCGTTTACCTGCAAAACATGTGGGAAGACTTGCACACAAAACTGTAACTTAACACGTCACATGATGACCCACACAGGTGAGAAACCGTTTCCCTGTGAAATTTGTGGGAAGACTTTCAAGACTCATTGTCAATTAACTGATCACATGAGAGTCCACACAGGTGAGAGACCGTTTACTTGCAAAACATGCGGGAAAGCTTTCATGCTATCTCGTAACTTAACAGCTCACATTAGAATCCACACAGGCGAGAAACCGTTTACTTGCAAAACATGCGGGAAAGGTTTCACGCTATCCAGTTACTTAATAGCTCACATTAGAACCCACACAGGCGAGGAACCGTTTACTTGCAAAACATGTGGGAAATCTTTCAGCCAACGTGCACACATGGCAGGTCACATGAGAACTCACAGGTGAAAGCGGCATTCTTGCAAGATATGCAGGAAGACTTACAGGCATCGCAGCGCCTTAACAGCTTACATGAGAACTCACACAGGTTAGAAACCGTAACCTTGCCAGACCTGGGGAAAGTTTGTCTGATCGGTCTGCTTTGACGAGATATTTTATGACACGTACACTCGAGTAGCCTTTTTATTAGCAAAATTTGTTGGAGGTGGTTCGGTTCTAGCTTTTCATGCATAATTGCAGAACTTTAACTTTGAATGACATTCTTGAAGAATCCTCAGATGATCAATATACACAGGAGAAATGATGAGCTGACGCTGAATGTGTACAATTCCCCATTGATAAGATGTCAAAATATGTTTGTCTATCTTCATGCTGATTTGCCCATGTTTGTTGAAGGGATTGTTCGGGTTTTTTGAAGTGGGGTCATATAAAGTACATATCTATAGTCGATCTGTTCCGTACCGTAATCAGCGATCAGCGCAGCCTCAGTTTGGAGAAGTAGGGAGCCGCTCCAGCCAGTCGCTCAGCTTTGTAATGCAGTGAACGGGGTCCAGAGAAAAAGCAAAATAAACCACCTAAAACAAGGCTCACCTTAAAAAATCTATAACAGTTCAAATGTACGTTGTAAAGGGAAAATTCACACCGCTTTACATCGCCGACAAAACGGCCTTTCTTTTGGCACTACATTTTCTCAACCGTAGAACCTCCGTATCCTTACGCATCCTGGAGCTTTTCTTAAATCCTCTGCTGGACTTTTCTTTCTTGGACAGACAGTGATAAATAAATGGCGACGAACAAACCACACAACTACCACTGCTGCTGTCAGTCCCAATACACAGTAGAGGCCGATCCTTCCTCGTCTTGCTGTGTTGGGTCTCTCAGGTTCAGGCCAATCCCTCGCTGCTGTAAAGAAACCAAACAACAGAACAGCTGAAGTTGTGACATATTTCTCAGATACTTTGAGAACGAAGTGAAGGATTGTGGATCGTTGTCGTCCAGATTACTTTACTTTAGGTTCTTATTGATCCAAAAAAGCTGCTGAATTGAACCTCTAATAAAGTTCTACTGACTTTTACTCAACCAACTTACAAGAGACTTTGAGCCAACATTCACCAAAGTCCACACCATAGTTTGTCCTCACATCAACACAGGTACCAGCCTGAGTCCTCAGTCCTGAGCCTGGACACATTAAGTCTGAGTTGTCCGTCTCTGAGGAAGTCTTTGTCCCACTGGACTCGTCCTACAAACTGTTGATCCCGAGACTCTGGGACAACAACACCTCCACGTAGTTCAAACAGGACTGAGCCTTTGTGATCAGTTCTCAGATAGCAGAAGATAAAAAGAGAGTCTGGGGAAGTATTGTTTGTGGTTGTGAATGTCCTTTCCAGTGTGATGTTGTGGTTCTCCTCTGCCTGATAGGAGGTCACATTCACTACAAATGTTCCTGTTGAGGAGACAGAGAGGGAAAGTCAGGAGCAGACACACTGACAGCTTTAACACGGCAGCCTTTAAACTCCATCTACATGTTTCTGTGGACAGTTTAGTGACGTCTCAGAGCTGCAGAGGCTCATCAACATCAACTGTTTCCTCACTGTTTGCTAATTTAACTGATTCATTGAATCACAGTGTAATAAAGTGAAGCTGTAAACTAACCACAGACACAGTTGAGGCTGATGAGCAGCAGGATCCTGCAGATCATCTTCTCCCTGTGAGAGGAGACAGAAGTGAAGAGTCATGTGATCACAGTTCAGTCCTCACATGTACCACAAAAAACATCTACTGTCTGTCTTTAGTCTTTACAATACTTTGTCTTTATTATCCTGCTCATTACACACAAGGACTTCCTGACTGGACACAGTCTAGATGTCAACGCTAAGCTGCCGTATTGCACTTTTGACACAAGATGGCGCCAGTGATTGAACTGTGATGGCAAGGGAGTAGGTTTGATTTTGAGATTGGTGGGGACACAGACGTGTTCCAAGGCAGCACTCCTGAAAGTTGACATTGATTTACATTAGCAATCATAATTTCACGTCATGCAGATGTTATAGGTTAAAGCAACTAATGAAAGACAAGGAAGCAACTTCATAGAGTTGTAAAGCCACATGGTTGAAGCATTTCAGATCATCATCACACTCACATTTGTCACAGTGCTGAATCTCATGACTAACATATCCATCATAAATTTTATCTCCTCCAGCTTCTCCTCCTCTATCTCCTCCAGCCTCTCTTCCTTCATCTGCTCCAGCCTCTCCTTTTCTACCTCCTCCTGCCTCTCCTCCTCCATCTCCTCCAGCCTCTCTGCTGTCTGTCACCATACAAAAATATGTTGATGCATGACATATGAACAGATACATTAGGGATACAATGATCATAGAGCTTGATGGTGCAGTTATTGCATGAGCAAAAAGGCTTTGACTAAATATTAATATTGTTTAATATTAATTGATTATATTTTATAATATCACATGATCATCTAGAATGTGAGGTTTTCTTGTATTTCCACCACGAAGTTTCTTCATTTGTGTTTTTAAGCCGTTGCTCACTTCTACACAAATACATGAAAATAAGAATTAAAAATAACTTTTTAACTCTTTGGCATTAAATATTCTTTTTTATTCAATATCTGTATTGTTGAGCCTCTACCTATACACCCTTGAAGTAGCTTACACTTTGACTCCTAAAGAAGTCTCTTATATGTAGTTTTCTTTTCTTTGACATCTTTCAAATCCTATACAGCACACACGCACACACACACGTACACGCATGCGAACAGACACAAACACAAATGTAAATGACACCACTGATAACCAGGAAGAACAAATGCCGAACATGTTGACAACTTACACCGGCAGTTGCAGATAACATGCACTGCCTCTCATCCGGTCCAACTAGCAGGTTGCATGTAGCTTTTACAAGCAGAAGGAGTGACAGCGGGGACAGCCAATCACATGTAAGTTAGCGAGAAACTGGCAGCCGATCAAGGGAGCGATATTTAGGATAGAGGCGGGACTTCTAGCAGACAGATATTTAACCCGGTGTGTGCCATAATCATTGACTAAACACTAGGACAGCTGTTGTATTGATAGTGACTACACAGTAGCGGCTAAATATTGGTAGGGACGTGTCCCTAGCGTCACTACCCAATTCTACGCCCTTGTGTGATGGTGAAGATTTCAGTCCAACAGCTTTGATGGTAATTCAGTAAAAACACATCAGCAGCTGTTAGGTTCAACATATTAAATTAAAAGAACAGAAAATAGTTTAACTTCATAATAAAAATGCCAATTTGTTTACTGTGTTACTGCAAAGAGCAACATCATACACATGGGCACACATGAACATCCCTTCATCTCTGTCTGTCTCTCTCTCACACACACAAACACACCCACGCACACACACGCAAACAGACAGACCTCTGCTCAGCCAGATTTACTGTAAATGTCACACACCAACATGATAATGATAAAAATGGACTCCTACATTACTAAGACCACAGGCCTGTCATTTTCAACAATGAACATTGTGTGCACTGTCTCACAAACACACACACTCTAAGTTCAACCAAGTCCACAAACAAAAATATAACAATTTACAATCGCGTTTTTCTCTTACTAGGCATGTTGCTTAGTGGGACTTTTGGCATTCCTTGCCTTGAACAATCCTCTTCACATCTGGCTTGTAACGCATTTGCGAACACGCATACACATTAAAGAAAAACACAAACACAAAATTCGATATGAACATAAAAGCCACATGAAACCAGGCAAAGAGCAGCGGGTTGGCCATGCCTGGTCTACATCTCTCTATAAAAGCAAGGAATCTCTGTCTGTTTGTCTGTCTGTGTTTGCCTCAAATATCTCTGCGGATCAGGATCAGACTGACCTGAGAGTTTCCACATTGCTGCTGCTTGGTTCAAGGGTGTGCAACGTCGCATTTGTTTGGACTACAATGATACTGTTAATAAATTATTTCAGAAATGCTTTACGAATTCCTCTAGCATTGCTAATCATAGCTACCATAGTAATGTGCGCACTAGAGACAATCACTGCAGAGCTCAAGCACATGACATACCTTAAGAAACAAGCGGATTTATACCTGCAGCGGCGCGAGCTGGACCAGGATTTTGCAGGTGGTTCGGTCCCGTTCTGTTCTGTTCTGTGCATCTAAACTGACTGTTGTGGATTAATGAGACTAAACGAGTCCGGACCGAGTCTGTTCGGGTCTGAGGAGATCCGGATATGCGCAGACAACAAAGTGGAATCGAAATCTGTGGATGTTCGTGTGTAGCTAACTGCTAGCCGCTAGCCCACCCACACGGCCCACCTCCCGAGTCGATGGACCGGACGCACCGGCATGTCCAAAACGGACTTAGGGTTGATAATGTCCGCCACGCTTTTTCGTGAATATTGCCATCACGTTTGCTTTGTGTCTGGTAAAAACAGGCTTTTGTCACGAAAGTGTCCAGGCAGCAAGTTTGGTTGTTGAGGAACGGGGCAAGTTGTGGGAGGGACGGAGGTGGATGAATGACAGGCAACGACGGTCGGTGTAGAGACAGCGATATTGAGAGTTGAGAGATTTGTGACATTTAGCGTTTTTGGAGTGTATAGTTAGTGTGTTATGTAGTGTTTGGTGTAGTGTGTTTAGTGTGTAGTGGAGTCGGTTTTTTGTTTAATGAGTCAAAACAATGAGGAGACTGCTGAATGTGGAGCAGGCAGTGCAGCTCTTCATTCAGCTGGAAGGAGCTCAGGCAGACCTGAGCATTGCCTGCATTTAAATGTAAATAGTAACATATAACTAAATTTTTTAAATGTATGCTCATATTTAGCAAACAATTTTATTTGCATTATAAGTAATAAAAAAATGGTTTGTTAAACATATTTGTGGTTTTCACAGTAAAGGAATCTAACTTTTTGTACTCGGATTTTTATGTTTTTTTTTGTGATTTTGGGTCCATTGTCTTAATCCAGTATGTCAAAATTAAAAAATAACTGTACAGTCACACATGTGAGGTTGTGCTGAAACTAATGACACCAAGTAAATCATTTTTAAGGTGAAATATAATGGTAAAATCAAAAACAGTCAAAAACGGCCGATTATACCCTGGAATATCGGATTTCACAACAAACCTAAATATCCCTGACATCCCACCTTCAAACACAGCCTCCACTGGCCATCCATGAAAAAGCTACTTCACCTCCCACTTTTCTATAGGAATACATATTTCCTACGGGCACTGCACTAGTATAAAAAACATGAGAAACCAAGTGCAAATAAACACAAACAACCTTGAATTTGGCTTAAGTCAACACTTACACATGTCAGGTCGAGAGGCTTTTCCAGATGAAGTCATGATGACAGGACAGACTGTATTGATCTGTATGACGAGTGATTTAATATCATCTTTTGTGCCAAAATCACCAGGTGTTGGTGTTTTTTAAAGCGGGCACGCCCCTTGCACACTTCTTCTCATGACACGGCCATCGTAGCAGCATGTGGCATGCACATTAGAAACTTCATTTCATGAAGTGTGCAAGGTAGGGTGGTGCTCCCATTGGGCCACCCCCCCCTGTTAAAAATTAACAAATCACCTACTGCTGATAGGCTACACGTGGGAGAGTAACCTCAGATGACTTGTTGGTCTGCATGTCAACTTTAGAAACAGATGGTGCGAATGATCTGTATCCTCCAATCGCACGGGTCCGTACACTCGTGTATTGCGGGGTTTATTCAAGGGACTCCCGCTGGTTAACACAGTTTTTATCACCATGATGTTGCTTTATGTTCACTTTAATCTAAACAACACAGTTTAAGTTTTGTTCTTTAAATGCTGTAAAACATCTGAAATCAGGATTTGATGACATTATCGATTGTCGATGACGTCATTGAATTCTTGTAGCTTTATGATGTCATGAACAATATTTTCGATAATATGATAGTTGACAATTTTTATTCATTCAAGAAACTGATGCAATAAAAATGTATCTCTTGTGTGTCTCTCCATATTCTAGTAATTAATGTGACCCATACATCGGTTTGTTACTGTTACATCTGTAAATAAAGTTATGAATCTCTTTGATATAAATATCATCCTCTCTATTTATTTTATCTGAATATTTGTCTTCTGGTGCCTTTACATGATGTTATGTTTATAATGTGAACATACTGTAAATAAACATTTTAATATGAGAGAATTCATTTTAATTAACATGGTAATCACTGAATACATCAATTACAATCATCTATTTACACTTAAGCATAAAGAAAACTTCAGATCAAGCTTCTTTCCATCAGGGGAGAAGTCGAGTGTTTCCCATCATGTTCTGTGTAGAGAGAAGTCTTTATAATTTAATTCTGATGCTTCAAACACATATCTATCTATACAAGAGAAATCTGGAAGGTAAACAACATAAATAACTGTGGTTATACTCTGAGCCTGAGCAGGAAACACCTTAACACAGTCAAGTAGTCAGACTATTATTAGAGCAAAGTGGAATCACTCAACACCAATGCGTATGACGTCAATATGAGAAAGAACCTGTGATAGGAATGTGTTGTGTGAAGAAATCTTTTGATAGAATTAATTGTTGTCCTTTAAGGGATGGCATGATTCCAGCGATTCATAACACATCAAAGGACCTTGTAGAGTGAGAGAATGATACTTTGGGCACAAAAGTACTGTTGTTTCATTCTAGGGTCACGATACTTTCTGTGTGGGTGACAATGGGAATGTGTCGTTCAACAATTGTCATGGCACACATCCAACATTCAGAGTTCATTGCTGTCCATCTTGACTTAATTATGAGAAATTCCTCAGTCAGACTGTTCTGACTACTTGACTGAGCTGGTGTAAAGTTTCCTGCGCAGGTCAGAGTGCAATCACAGTTGTTTATGTTGTTACCTTACACCTTCCTGTGTTTACAGCATCAGAATTAAATCATAAAGACAGCTGCAGATTTTTCTCTTCTCTCCACAGGACACGGTGCATAATGGGAAACACTCAACGTTTCTAATGGAAAGAAGTTACATCTGAAATTTTCTTTATGTTTAATTGTAACTACATGATTTTATTTCATAGGTATACTGCCATTACTGGTGACTTCATCACAGGGTCCACGTTCACGACTGTCACAGACAAATTAAAGGAATCAGGTGGGTACTGCAGGTGGATTGGTGTCCTCTCCTCTGCTGTGATATTTATTAGTTACATATGATCCACAAAGTTCATTCATTTGAAATAATCAAATAATATTCCAAGTGCATGATCATGATTAAAACATTCAGAGGTTAAATATTAAAATGAGTTGAAAAATACGTAAACAAAATATTCAAATTTGAAACTTAAATTGAGTAAATTGAGTCATACTGCAGTGGATCCTTTTCACATCAATCTGCACTTTGACCTGACAGCTGCAGTACAACATGATGAGACCTGACATTCACCAACTCCAGTGTCAAGAGGTCCGCACCATAGTTTGTCCTCACATCACACAGGTACCGGCCTGAGTCCTCAGTCCTGAGTCTGGACACATGAAGTCTGAGTCGTTAGTCTCTGAGGACGTCTTTGTCCCACTGGACTCGTCCTACAAACCATCAGATCATCAGTTGATCCCAAGACTCTGGGACCTCAACACCTCCATGTAGTTCAAACAGGACTGAGACTTTGTGATCAGTTTTCATCTCACAGAAGATGAAAAGTGAGTTGTGGGAAGTGTCAGTTGTGGTTGTGAACGTCCATTCCAGTGTGATGTTGTGGTTCTCCTCTGCCTGATAGGAGGTCTGTGTCACATCCACTACAAATGTTCCTGTTGAGGAGACAGAGAAGGAAAGTGAGGAGCAGACACACTGACAGCTATAACACGGCAGCCTACTGTGAGCCGGCGCACGATACACCACAACACAATCAAGTAGTCTGACCAGTATAACAGATATAATACATTTATTCTACAACAAGTTCTCACAAGGCCAATTCAGCTACGCCCTGTAGGGAAACAGACATATTAAAGTCAAACATGCATGCCAGTCAGTTTTGCCATATCTGATATATGACTGGTTAAACCACTCTCACAGATACTACGAGTGCTGAACAGGAAGCACAACTGAATGACACTGTCACACTAGGCTTTCAGTCCTCATCTTTTTGAACCATCTGTGATGATCCATGCACACCAAAGCTTAAATCTCCTTTATCAGTTGGTCAGCAACCTAGCAGAGTAAGATCAATGCAAGGTGCATTGCAGCTGCAGATTTTTCTCTTCCCTCCATGGAACACAGTGCATGATGGGAAACACTCAACTTTTCTCCCGGTGGAAAGAAATTATATCTGAAGTTTTCTTTATGTTTAAATGTAACTAGATGATTTTATTTGACCATGTTCATTTCTACCACTATAAAGTGAGCAGAATTAACAAGAAGAAGAATCATGTTTTAGGGTCACAGCGACTTCTTGTTATAGTGACCGGCTCTACAGCAGCTGCAGTGTGTGAGCTGTGGGAGGTCAACATCAGTAATCAGTAAAGTCAGCAGTGCATTTAAATAAAATTGACGTTTCTTCTTCTATTTTGTAAAAAATGTTATTTTGTCGCCTTATCACTGTCACAGCCCCTCGGGAGCCGCGGGTTGGCCGGGCCTGATCTACCTTCTGCACAGTACAACCCTTTTTATGTATAATTTAAGAGGAAAGTCTAAGTTATGGGAACATCTTTTGAACCAAAAAATAACCAATAAAAATAAATGCACAGGATTTCTTCTGCATCAGAATTTGAATTCTGTCAGTGTGAAAACTGTGGAACCATCTTCCAGTGTCTGTTCAGCAGTCTCAACAGTCTCAGTAGTGAGTCAGTATTCTAACTAGTCTCCTTCATACAGTTGTGTTCATGTATTAGCTGTAAATCTTGGTTAATGACACCACTGAACTCAAGTCTGTTGACTTAGCTCTCTCTGGGAGATCACCATAGTTCCCCCTGGTGCTTTCTATTTGACTCTACCTCCCCCTGTTGGCAGCACTAGAGACTTACATAATGATGAATGCAGCTATAGCTCGGTTCCACTTCTACATATGAACTTGGGACAATGGGACAAGTGTGTCAGGCTGGATTCTGGGTGAGGTGTAGAAAATGACAAATAAGACATGTAGAATATTTCACTTCTTTGATTGGTGATGCAGCTATATAAAAAAAAATGGATTTGAATATGAAACTCTGAAACATCCTGTCGTTTTGAATATTTGTTGAAATAAACAGATACAGAATACACACCAGTGTAACATTAAAGGGAAGCGTTCATGAATGTATCTTATCCTATGTTCTTCTGACAGTATTTGACTTTTTCTGTGTGTGTTTCTTTGGCATGTCCTTCCTCGTTCTGCTGCTGTGGCTGCTCTGCTGTAGCCGGTAGGTTTTTCTAGCCTGGGCTCTCTCCTTCTCCAGGACCTCAGTGTCATCCAGGATCTCTAGGCCTGGGATCTGGCTGATGACATACTGTCTTAGAAGGCAAAAGCTAATGGAAAGAGTTAGAGTTAGAGTTAGGGTTACACACAGAAGGAGAGAGCCTGGGCTCTCTCCTTCTCCAGGACCTCAGTGTCATCCAGGATCTCTAGGCCTGGGATCTGGCTGATGACGTACTGTCTGAGAAGGCAAAAGCTAATGGAAAGAGTTATAGTTATAGTTAGGGTTACACATGTTGTTGGCAAGACATGAAGTATATATTCAGTTTGGCACAGAATCTGAAAGGCAGAGTGTGTTATATAGAGCAGGTCATCTAGCAGGTCATCAAAGCGTTGCTAGTCCGAATCCCGGTTGAAGTGTCCTTGAGCTAGATACTGAAAGCCAAATTGAGCAGTTGGCACTTTGCATGGCAGCCCCTGCCATCAGTGAAGCACCTGTTGTGGATCTAAAAACCTTTCATGTGTTGTGAATGTAAACATGAAAGCAGGCCCATCAGTTTTGTATCCTCGATACCATATGTTCTGAAGTTATAGGCTGATCATCACAGGCTCCTCTGCTGAGTTGATAGTACTGTATGAAAATGTGACATCTACATCAACTCAGATATAACAGACCCACATGGTTTATCATAAAGAATTCAACTAGACAAACAACAATATACGCTTTATAAACAATTTATTAAACTATTGTAAAGGTTTATAAACAGCTTCTTCTCTCTTGCCGTCTGGTTAAGGCTAAGCTGGTATCTCCATCTCAAGCATTCTATCACCCAGTGCTGGTGGACTCTGGAGCTGATGAGAGCTTTATGGACTGGCGATTGGCTAAAAGACTTGGTCTGAGCCTGTTACCCCTGCCCAAGCCTCTGGAGGTTAGCATGTTAGATGGATGCCTATTGTATAAGGCAACCCACTGCACACAGCTAATTATGGCTAAAGATCACATAGAATTTTTTTGAGCTTTCACCTGTTCAACTCTTCCTCTCATCCTCTCCTGCTGGGCCTTCTCTGGCTCGCCAAGTGCAACCCTCAGATTAACTGGTCGTCTAGAGAGATTTTGGTTTAGAGTAAGAGTTGTTCGTCCGCCTGCTTCCGTTCAGAGCCTGTTCTGGAGCCTCCACCTTCCTCACCTCCTCCAGCTTCATCAGACACAGACTTCCTGGACTTCTCCAGTGTTCCTGCTTGTTACCTGGACCTAAAGGAGGTGTTCAACAAGGTCCAGGCAACTTCATTGCCACCCCACTGGTAGTACGACTGCTGCTTTCGGGCAACAGCATCCAGATGGACCCTGCTAAGGTCAGTGCGGTTGTGGATTAGCTCATTCCCACTAGCTGCAAGCTAGTCCAACGCTTCCTGGGGTTTGCAAACTTTTACATATGATTTATTTGCAAATTCAGTGCCATTGCTGCCCCTCTGCATGCCTTAATCTCTCCCCTGGTCAAGTTACTGTGGAATTCCCAGGCAGACCTTGCCTTTCAGAGGCTAAGAGAGAGCTTCGCCTTGGCACCCATCCTCACGCTACCGGACACCATTCTTCAATTTGTGGTGGAGGTGGATGCTTCGGACCTAGGCGTCGGAGCGGTTCTCTCTCAGCGGTCACAGGCAGATAACAAACTTCACCACTGCACCTTCTTGTCCAGGATCTCTCGCCTGCTGAGAGGCACTATGATGTGGGCAACAGGGAACTCTTAGTAGAGAAGGTGGCACTGGAGGAATGGTGCCACTGGCTGGAGGGAGCGAAGCACCCATCCCTGGTATCGATGGATCACAAAAACCTGGAGTACATTCAGTCCGCTAAGCCACTCAACTCCAGGCAAGCCAGGTGGGCACCTTTATTTAATTGCTTTGACTTTTCCCTGTCTTACCACCCCTGCTCCAAAAATGTTAAGCCCGATGCTCTGTCCCAACTGTTTGATTTGGATTCTCGTCCAAAATCCCCAAGCGATATCCTGCCTCCCTCTGCACGGTTGAGCCAGTCCCATGGGGGATCGAAGAGAGGGTCAGACAGGCCACCTCTAACTCTAATATACCTGATGTTTGCCCCCAGAAGGGGTTGTTTGTTCCTGTCTCTCTACAATCCCAGGTGATCCACTGATCCACTCGGCTCGCACCTCCCTCCTGTCCTGCCATCCTGGTGTTAAGAGAACGTGCTTTGTCATCAAACAACAGTAGCGGTGGCCCTGGAAAATGAGGTCGGCGAGTAAGTGGCCGCCTGTCAGGTCTGTGCAAGGAACAAGGTCTCTCGTCACCCACCAGCAGGGCTCCTCTGTCCTTTTCCTGTGCCCCATCGCCTCTGGTCTGACATCTCCCTGGACTTTGTCATGGGGTTGCCCCCCTCTGAAGGCTACACAACCATCTTAACTGTGATGGATAGATTTTCTAAAATGGTTCACTTTATTCTTCTTCCAAAGTTGCCCTCCTCCAAAGAAACGGCGGAGATAATGTTGCGGCATGTTTTCCGCTTACGTGGGTTCCCGAAGGACGTGGTGCCAGATCGAGGATTGCAGTTCCCCTCTTGGTTCTGGAAGGTTTTCTGCTCTCTCCTGGGCACCACAGGCAGCCTCACCTCCGGATATCATCCCCAGTCCAACAGCCAGACTGAACGTCTTAACCAGGAGCTGGAGACCGGACCACGTTGTCTGGTCTCCCAGAATCAGGCTACATGGAGCAGACACCTCATCTGGGTTGAGTATGCCACCCTGCCCTGTTCTGCCTCTGGTATTTCCCCCTTCCAGTGTGCCTACGGTTATTAGCCACCACTATTTCCAGCTATTTCCAGTCTTGGAGGTAGAGGTCAGCGTCCCTTCAGCCCAGGCCCTCATTTGTTGTTGCCACAGAATCTGGACAGGAGCTCGTCAGGTGCTGCTTCGGAGCTCAGCCAGAACCAAGAGGGCAGCTGACTTAAAAGGTCGAGTTAATCGGTCTCATGTGCCCCACTTATTATCGCTCCTCGTGTCTAGCTTTTATATAAACAGTTATATGTTAAATACTTGTAGTTTTTACAGTAGCTTCCATGTATGTAACCAAAAAGTTAGGCTTTAGTTCATAGTAGCATTTAGAAAAGAGTACAACATTTCTTGTGGAATTAAGCAGAGTAGATCTACACCCTAATACTAGGAGTACACAAACATAGTGTAAACACACTGTGTGAAAATAGTGTAAAAATTGTGTGTATGCATGTAAGAAATGGAAACAATAATAAAAGTCCTTAGCAACTGGAGAACTGTTTTTGGCCCAACTATTTTCTTCAAGTTTAAAACAGTAGTCAAATATGTTTCAAACAAGTTGTCAATTAAATATTTTCAATCTGAAGCGGAACTAAAAGCCTCCGCACTTCTGCTGTCGGAGCTTAAGAGCGTGGCACCCAGCGGAAGTAAACAGTAGCAGTGAGTAGAATTAGCTGCCTGTGGGTAATGAATGAAGTGAAGACGGTACTGAGTCACAGCGCAGCTCATTATTGAATGAGTAAATAAAGAACAATGAGTTCAGCTGAGAGTTTGAGAGAGTTTGTCAACGAGCGACTAAGTGCTGCTGCTGAAGAAATATTAAGAGTTTTTAAAACAACTATCGTCCAGTACGAGGAAGAGATCGATCGGCAGCGCGTCATGCTGGATATCTGCTGGAAACCCCAAGTAAGGTTACACAGGATAGGTGAGTAAAAGTATATAATTTTAATAACACTAATGTTCAGAGCCCTGGAGGGGGACATATGCATCGCAGTCACGTTTCACTACATGGAGCGAACATGCGAGTGTTTCCCTCGTTTTGGTTCATTCCACTCCGGGACTCCGGAGGTTTTGAGTGTCCGCTGCATGTCTGGGCTCCGTTCTATGGAAGACCGCGGCGAAACTCCCCTCAGAAAATGCTGATTTTACACACTAAACGTTCCGAAAAATGTGAGGAGCACTCAAACTCAACAGAAAGAGGTGTGTCTCATCCATCCTATTAGGAAGACACTTCGGCATTGATTTTGAGGCAGTGGGAAAGGTGAGATGGAAACTGCTGGGAAAAAAATGTAGATTTTACATTAAAAACAATAATAACTAATATGAAGAGCACTTCAGTTCATATAACAAGGTGTGTCAGAATCACCCAGTCTATTAACACAATTCGGCATCGGTTTGGAGGCAATGGGTCACGTGACCTGGAAGCTATTGAAACTTAGTATTTCTACTTGTTGTTATTCTGCCATTTTTCTGTGTGCCTCGATGCCCTTGTAAATGAGGGTTGCCTCTCAGTGATCTCTGGAGGATAAATAAAGGTTGATTGGTTGATTTGAATATTCTCTGTCCCTCCAGAGCTCCCACAGCAACATGTCTGTAAAGAGGAGGAGGTTCTCGCTGACCAGCAGCTCTGTAACCAGGAGAGGAACTCCAGTCTAGACCAAGAGCACCCAGAGCCTCCACAGATTAAAGAGGAACAGGGGGAACTCTGCACCAGCTGGGAGGGAGAGCAGCTCGTACTGAAGGTGGAGACGGATACCGTCATGTTGACTCCAGCTTTTGAGGAAAGTGACCACAGTGAAGCAGAACCAACAAGTGACCACCCGCTCCTCTCTAACAACTCTCATGTAGCTGAGAGCCGAGACCAGAAAGGAGGAAATCATGGAGACTCAGGATCAGCTGGAGATGGAGAGCGGAAGCAAAAGAAAAGACATCACAGAAGCAAAAGTCACAGTTATAATGCAAAAAACTCTACCTCATCAGGCTCTCAACATGACACTCACCCAGGAGAAAAGTCTTTCAACTGTGACACATGTGGAAAGACTTTTTAAGTTTAAGTCCCTATTGAATTCACACCTAAGAACCCACACAGGTGAGAAAATGTTTACTTGCAACACATGTGGGAAAGCTTTCAGCCACCCTGCAAACTTTAAAGCTCACATGAGAACCCACACAGGTAAGAAACCGTGTACCTGTGAAATTTGTGGGAAGACTTTCATGCGAAACAATAAATTAACACGTCACATGAGAACGCACACAGGTGAGAAGCCATTTCCCTGTGAAATTTGTGGGAAGGCTTTCAAGAGTCATCATCTTTTAACTTATCACATGAGAGTCCACACAGGTGAGAGACGTTTACTTGCAAAACATGTGGGAAAGGTTTCACGCTATCCAGTTACTTAATAGCTCACATTAGAACCCACACAGGTGAGAGACCGTTTACTTGCAAAACATGTGGGAAAGGTTTCACACTATCCTGTAACTTGATAGCTCACATTAGAACCCACACAGGTGAGAAACCTTTTACTTGCAAAACATGTGGGAAATCTTTTAGCCAACGTACACACAGGACAGTCCACATTCGAACCCACACAGATGAGCGGCCATATTCTTACCAAACATGTCGGAAAGGTTTCAAGTCTTATGGTGAATTGAAGAAACACATGAGAATCCACACAGGCGAGAAACCGTTTACTTGCAAAACATGTGGGAAAGCTTTCAGCCGACATACACACATGGTAGTCCACATGAGAACCCACACAGATGAGCGGCCGTATTCTTGCCAAACGTGGGAAAGGTTTCAAGTCTCATGCTGAATTGAAGCAACACATGAGAATCCACTCTGATGAGAAGCGGTATTCTTGCAAAACATGTGGGAAGACTTTCAAGCAAAGCAGTGTCTTATCCAGTCACATGAGAACTCACAGGTGAGAAGCTGCATTCTTGCAAGACATGCGGGAAAGTTTGTCTGATCGGTCTGCTTTGACAAGCTATTTGATGACTCGTACATGTGAGTAGCCTTTCATTTGTAAAATTTGTTGGAGGTGGTTCAGTTCTAGCGTTTCATGCATAATTGCAGAACTTTAACTTTAAATGACATTCTTGAAGAATCCTCAGATGATCGATATACACAGGAGAAATGATGAGCTGACGCTGAATGTGTACAATTCTCCATTGAGAAGATGTCAAAATATGTTTGTCTATCCTAATGCTGATTTGCCTATGTTTGTTAACATGATGATTAAAAAGTCATTTAATCGGTCTCATGTGTCCCACTTATTATTGCTCCTTGTGTCCTGCTTTTGTATGAACAGTTATGTTAAATACTTGTACTTTTTACAGTAGCTTTAAATTAAATTAATATATAAAATTATATAATATATACAAAATGTAAGATGATCTGCCACACACTTCACCGCTACGACTAGTAACACCAAGTTGATGAAGGCAGCAGGCCTTGGAGCCAATTTAATGATGACCAGGGTGGCACTGTGTGAATCATATAGTCTGAGTGATGGACTAATTGTAACAGGTGTGGCACAACGAGAGTCTGTGGTTTTGACCGTGAGACAGTGAAGACGGTTTTCATTTTGAGAGATGTTCTTTGTTCGGCATAATGTGAAATAAATGGATTGACATATCTGACAATAGTTTTTTGGCAACTTGACCACTTTTTTAATTACAGCAGCTAATACAAGGAACCAGGAAGCACGCCATTTACACCAGGGCTATAAACAAACCAAGTAGCCGATCAAAACCAAACTGAGAGACACAAGAAGCAACATCAATTGTTTATTCTGTTCACATAGTCACTCTTTGGATGAATGTCAAAAAATCTGCCAAAAATAAACATTCTGAAAAAATCATTTTCTTAGAGGATAAAGGGGTTTGCTTTGGGTGTCTTAACACTGGGCATTTGAGCAAACATTGTAAAAAAAAAATGCAAACAGAGCCATCCAACAGCTTTCCACATTCATGTTGAGAAAAAAATGCCCACAGGAGGACCGTAGGACCCTAACGATGTGGAACCTCTGATGCCAAACCATCTACCGGTTTTTCCCCCCGGCCTTTTTTGATCCTAAGGACCAGTCTGCAAGAAGAAGATTGAAGCAGGCACAACACATTTCAGATTTATTTTAGAAAAGATGGTCGAAAGAATACCTTGCTGCATTACAGGAAAGACAAAAGTGGAACGAAACAGGACGTAATCTTGCAACAAGAGACAACGTTTTGATCGCACATTTCACTCCCCCCAGAACTTCCTGGATGATTGGGAAAGTAATGAAAACATTCCTTGACAAATCAGGCATCGTCAGATCTGTTTAAATGCAAACAAATACTTACCTGCGGATCTTATTGAGACCAGTGACAAAACTGTTTGCCTGTTATATTTGAACTGACCTATTAAATGATAACATGTTAATAAAAAGAGCTTCTCTCATATTAAAGGATTCATTCACAGTATGTTCACATCATAAACAGAAGATCAGGTAACAGCAGTGCATTGTAACAATGTTCATCAGAAGACAAAAATTAAGATACAATCAAGACATCACTTCCTGTGTGTCGAGAACAAGCAGATCAGTTCAGCCTGAAGCTTCATGACATCCTGCAGGGGTCCAGTACAGGAGAGATGAGATATGAATCATAATGTCTCACTTCTTTATGGAAAAAAAGTACATCATGTAGAGAAATGCAAAAAAGACAGACAGTGATGATAAATGGCAAACAAACCACACAACTACCACTGCTGCTGTCAGTCCCAGTACACAGTAGAGGCTGATCCTTCCTCGACTTGCTGTGTTGGGTCTCTCAGGTTCAGGCCAATCCCTCGCTGCTGTAAAGAAACCAAACAACGGAATAGCTGAAGTTGTGTCATATTTCTCAGATACTGTGAGAATGAAGAGAAGGATTGTGGTTGTCTTCAATACTTTTCTTCGGGTTCTTATTGATAAAGTCCACAGGAGAGCTGCCTCAATCCTCAAAGATCCCACCCACCCCCAGCACGGTCTGTTCACACTTCTGCCCTCAGGCTGGAGGTACAGAAGTGTTAAATCCAAGACCACCAGACTAAAGAACTCTTTCTTTCCCACTGCCATCAGACTCCTAAACAGCAGATAGGAGTTTATAATCAGGAATTCTACCTCATAACTGTCCGGACTGTTTACATTTTTGCACATGCATTATTGCACAGATGTAAGATTTGCACTGTTTTATTATCGTTATTGTTGTTGTTGCTTTTTCTTATTTATCACATGAGCCTTGAACAAGTGCTTTACTTGTATATTGTATATTTCGGTTGAATATAACTTTTTTTTTAAGTTGTTAGCATTCTGTGGACAGCAAAGGAAGAATTTCATTTTATAGAGAAACATGTTTCTTTACTGTGCATATGACAATAAACACTGTGTTGCCGACTGTGATCCACTCCAAAGACACTGAGTATCCACTTCCTTTGGTTTCCTGTGGGTCTTTCTGAATGCAGAGCAGCAGGAGCTGTGGAGTTTATCTTTGACATGCGAGATGCTGTGGAGGATGGTGAAAGGCTCCCCCATGCCTTCACTGAACAGCATCTGAAAGTACAGGGTGAACAAATAAAACGGTTTTAAAAGGGTTTAATCAAAATTTGGCTCAATCTGTCAGCTGACATTAACATGACTGCAATGTTTCTTCACTTTTTTTTACACACAGATTAATATGACAGGGTTTTAAAACATTAATGGTAATTGAGATAATTCATGTGAACGAAACTATGAGACCAAAAATGATTATCCAATGTATCAATGAATCAAGAGACAATGGATTAATTGGTGGTCATTATCTTAATTTCTCAAACGTGAAGCATCTTATGTTTCATTTTTTTGCTACTTTCTGTTTTTTTCACAAAACAGAATGTTCCTTGAGACAGGTCCTCCAATCAAAATTATTTCTATGTTTTAAACTTACTGACCCGAGCCTCACTCCGATATGAACATGTCTGGAATTGCCAGTGCTCCGTTCAATGGTCCACAACCAAAGTCACTGCGCGGTGCGAACAACAACTCGCCTCATCTACAACGTGTAGCGCCTGCAATGTTACAGATATGAGCTCTTTGCGCTAAATGGGAGGCTCAGACTCCTGTCTGAGGGAAAACTTGGGCACAGCCCCCTTTTCAGTGTCAGGTCATTTTTGGCCTCGCCCCCTTTTACTTAATTTTGTAAATGTGCAGACTGACTTGGCTGCCAGCAAATTCTAATCGCCAACATGTTGAAATAAAAATAAAAGAAAAATGTTCTGATCAGTTCGAAAATGTTGTGTTTGGCTTTCTTTGTTGTATTTTCAATAAGTTGTTATTGTTGACATTCAATGTTCAATTTTGTTATTAAATGTAATCTAAAACATTTTACCCATTCTATGTTTTTATGAAGTCACTGGTACTTAGATACGGAAGGAGTCTATTGTCAGTGCTTATTTGTTTTAATTGTAGCGAAGGAAAGAATCAAAAGTGGAAAAAAGCTTAATTTTTTAAAAGGCATAACAATAAGAGCGTGTGTAAGTGGCAGAATTATCAGAGGAGCTGAGAGTTTTGACATTTGAAAAAAGAAGAAGAGAAGAACGAGTTGAACAAAGCTTAATATTTTAAAAGGCATAGTAGCAGAAGGAGTAGTAGAAAGAAGAGGAGGACTAGAAGTCAGAGAAAAATTAAGTCTAACACTTATCCACACCACAACAGTCATAAATCGTACTTTCATGACGTTACACTCCTCTTATTTGATTTTTGTAGATGTGTTAATTTACCTTTATGGCCATTTCGGAGATTTAAACTTGCTAAATTAATCTGTCAGGCTAAGCTAACTATTAAATGGGTGATGGGTAAGCAATGGACAGGTAAGGAACGGACACAGGCGCTTCTGAAGTGAGAACTCTTCACAGCCCAATTTTTGTATGACCTCCGAAGCACAGCAGCACAACCTAGCGCTGACTGGCAGTTGAAACTAGAGTGCCTTGAGAGAGATAGTGGCGACACCGGGAGTTTAAAATGCTGGCTGATCACGTGGTCCATGTAGCCCTCCAAAAGTTCCACGAAGTGCTTGGCGGGCAATTGAAAACAATAGGAAACTAAACCTGTGTGATCGTCGACAGCAATAAAATCGTAATATTTTCTCTGTTTTTTTTTTGTTGTTTTTTTTTTAACCTTCAGACTTCAGTGAGGCTGACTAACAGGTGACTGACAAGTCTGGACTCACAACAGCATTATGATGATAACTGTGTTCTAATAGGAAATCCATGGCAAATAAATTCAATTTGATTTCAATTAATTTCAAATAAATGGAATTCTATCACCATGTGTTAACTATTCTTACTTATCCCAAACTTTCTCTCCTCATTGATGCATAACACATCACACACAGTCTTGTTTTTCCCAATGCACTTAATACCACAATGAATTCCTTAAAAACACTATCTAAAGAAGTCAAACAGATCAGCATGTCAAGCTGTTTGTGTCCTTTCCACTGTGTTGTCCTTGAATACAATCTTCACAATGGTATGCTGTGCTGTATGGGGATGCTCCAATCGCTCGGAAAAAGGCATGCGCATGTATGGTTTCACCAAAGACAGAGACAGGAGAAAAGTATGGGTGGCTGAAGTCAGAGGGAACAATTTAACTACCTACAAAGATTTTATCAACAAAAAATTATGTGAGGTAATCATATTCAAACAATGCATTTGCACTTTTGCACGCTTTCAAGTACCAGACCACTGGGAAGTTTAAGATTTTTTAAAATAAAATCAGAGAACACAGAACATAAAAAACAATGAAAAAAAACAAGGAAAGTTAAATTGCAAATTGAAGGAAAACAAAAAAAGCAAATGACAGGAAAAAACAACACTTTAACACAAGTAACACAATGGCCATCTTGGAAACAAGACACAAACTCAGAAGGTGAACATTGGGCAACCCCAGAACAGCTGAAGGTGCTTCAGGACAGTGCTAGACAAGGGCAAAAAGTGATACACAGCCCGAGCACAGCGACATCAAAAAATATTTTAGCTCCTAAAAGAAGCTCCTTTTAAGTATCTCTGCTTCTGTGTCTGCACTCTGACCTCCTCCTGCAACCTGGGGGGGTGCTGAGTGCTGTCTAGTGCAGGAAATACAAGGCAGAGGGACCTCATACAATCCCACAAAAAAAATCACCTTCAATTACGGAGATTCACATTTTCCAATCATCAACAGCTTTTGCTGCGTCAGCCACTGATGTGTAACACATTGTGTCAAGTTGCTTCAGGTTCTTAACTGATTGTGTTTTATATGTGATTTAATATTTAAAACATATCTACAAACATATCTACAAATTGTAATGTGCAATCTAATAGTGTGTATTCAACCACTATGGGATATATGCTAGCCATGTCCATAGTGCTAGATAAAAGTGAGTTGTCGAGTGTGAGAACTAAGGTGAAGTCACTCTGCAGGCACATTCTGAGGCTGAGAGAAGATGCGATACCCACCATCTTTGTGCATCGGCCAGTAGTCAGAAAGAGGAGGGCCCCTACTCCACGATGCCCCCTTCATCTGCAAAGACAGGGTCTCTAGCTGCT
Organism: Diplodus puntazzo; assembly: GCA_963678695.2. Taxonomy (NCBI): domain Eukaryota; kingdom Metazoa; phylum Chordata; class Actinopteri; order Spariformes; family Sparidae; genus Diplodus; species Diplodus puntazzo. The sequence continues at coordinate 12,491,868 of OZ023170.1, read as the reverse complement.
GATCACAGCTACTAGAATTAAAAATATTAAAAGTGGCACATGTATAATGTGTATGAACTCTTGATAATTATACTAATACTAATACTATATATTATATTATATTATTAATATATAATAATAATAATAACATAATATTCAAATTTGAACTTTTCACCCCGCACTCAAACCTATATTCGAATATCAAATTAAAACTGCCCTAATATAGTAGGCTATTCTATAATTGTATGGGCTGCAATATTTCACAAAATAGCTCTATTTCTAGTCCTTAATTATATTAATTGATGGGGGGGCAGTGTTTAATCAGATGGGCACATTAAAAACGGAAACAAATTATATTTACACATTAAATACTTTAATGTTGCAACAAAAAAGAAGAAGTAGACAATAGAATTATTATAACAATAACATTGTTTAAATTGAGAAACAAATAAATAAATTAACAAATAAATAAATAAAATGCAAAAATTCTCGTTTTTACTCTCAAACTGGGTCATCAGAACCCCAAACCATCCGTTCTAGACCGTCCCGACAATTGGATGAAGACGATGCTCTTATTGTGAAAATCTTGATCAAGCCGGTGATGGAGAGCTCTCTGGAGTCAGATAATAAACGAGTTCTGAATTAAATGTTTTCAGTCTGAAGCGGAACTGAAAGCCTCCGCACTTCCACTGTCGGAGCTTAAGAGCGTGGCACCAGGCGGAAGTAAACAGTAGCAGCGAGTAATGAATGAAGTGACGACGGTACTGAGTCAAAGCGCAGCTCATTATTGAATGAGTAAATAAAGAACAATGAATTCAGTTGAGAGTTTGAGAGAGTTTGTCAACGAGCGACTAACTGCTGCTGCTGAAGAAATATTCAGAGTTTTTAAAACAACTATCGTCCAGTACGAGGAAGAGATCGACCAGCAGCGCGTCATGCTGGATATCTGCTGGAAACCCCATGTAAAGTTACACAGGATAGGTGAGTAAAGAAAAGTATATTATTTCAATAACACTAATGTTCAGAGGCCTAGAGGGGGACATATGCATCGCAGCCACGTTTCACTACATTGAGCGAACATAAGAGTGTTTCCCAAGTTTTGAGTGTCCGCTGCACGACTGGGCTCCGTTCAAAGTCCCCTCAGAAAATGATGATTTTACTCACAAAACGTTCCGAAAAATGTGAGGAGCACTAAAACTCAACAGAAACAGGTGTGTCTCATCCATCCTATTAGGAAGACATTTCGGCATTAATTTTGAGGCACTGGGTGAGATGAGATGGAAGCTACTGGAAAAAATGTAGATTTTACATGACAAACCTTAATAACAAATATGAAGAGCACTAAAGTTCATATAACAAGGTGTGTCAGAATCACCCAGTGTATTGACACGATTCGGCATCAGTTTGGAGTCAATGGGTCACGTGACTTGGAAGCTATTGAAGCTTTGAGTATTTCTACTTGTTATTCTGCCATTGTTCTGTGTGCCTCGATGCCCTTGTAAATAAGGGTTGCCTCTCAATGATCTCTGGAGGTTTAATAAAGGTTGATTGGTTGATTTGAATATGCTGTGTCTTTTGTTCTCTGTCCCTCCAGAGCTCCCACAGCAACATGTCTGTAAAGAGGAGGAGGTTCTCGTTGACCAGCAGCACTGTAACCAGGAGAGGAGCTCCAGTCTGGACCAAGAGGACCCAGAGCCTCCACAGATTAAAGAGGAACAGGGGGAACTCTGCACCAGCTGGGAGGGAGAGCAGCTCGTACTGAAGGTGGAGACGGATACCGTCATGTTGACTCCAGCTTTTGAGGAAAGTGACCACAGTGAAGCAGAACCAACAAGTGACCACCCGCTCCTCTCTAACAACTCTCATGTAGCTGAGAGCCGAGACCAGAAAGGAGGAAAACATGGAGACTCAGGATCAGCTGGAGATGGAGAGCGGAAGCAAAAGAAAAGACATCACAGAAGCAAAAGTCACAGTTATAATGCAAAACACTCTACCTCATCAGGCTCTCAACATGACACTCATCCAGGTGAAAAGTCTTTCAACTGTGACACATGTGGAAAGACTTTTAAGTATAAGTCCCTATTGAATTCACACCAAAGAACCCACAAAGGGGAGAAGATGTTTACTTGCAACACATGTGGGAAAGCTTTCAGCCACCCTGCATACTTAACAGCTCACATGAGAGTCCACACAGGTGAGAGACCATTTACTTGCAAAACATGTGGGAAAGCTTTCATGCTATCCAGTAAGTTAATAGCTCACATTAGAACCCACACAGGTGAGAGACCGTTTACTTGCAAAACATGTGGGAAATCTTTCAGGCAACCTACACACAGGGCAGTCCACATGAGAACCCACACAGATGAGCGGCCATATTCTTGCCAAACATGTGGGAAAGATTTCAAGTCTTGTGGTGAATTGAAGAAACACATGAGAATCCACACAGGCGAGAAACCGTTTACTTGCAAAACATGTGGGAAAGCTTTCAGCCGACGTGCACACATGGCAGTCCACATGAGAACCCACACAGATGAGCGGCCATATTCTTGCCAAACATGTGGGAAAGGTTTCAAGTCTTATGGTGAATTGAAGATACACATGAGAATCCACACAGGCGAGAAACCGTTTACTTGCAAAACATGTGGGAAAGCTTTCAGCCGACGTGCACACATGGCAGGTCACACGAGAACCCACACAGATGAGCGGCCGTATTCTTGCCAAACATGTGGGAAAGGTTTCAAGTCTCATGCTGAATTGAGTCAACACATGAGAATCCACTCCGATGAGCGGCTGTATTCTTGCAAAACATGTGGGAAGACTTTCAAGCAAAGCAGTGGCTTAGCAGGTCACATGAGAACTCACAGGTGAGAAACTGCATTCGTCCAAGACATGCGGGACAACTTACAGGCATCGCAGCGCCTTAACAGCTCACATGAAAACTCACACAGGTTAGAAACCGTAACCTTGCCAGACCTGGGGAAAGTTTGTCTGATCAGTCTGCTTTGACGAGATATTTGATGACACGTACACGTGAGTAGCCTTTTTATTTGCAGAATTTGTTGGTGGTTCAGTTCTAGCGTTTCATACATAATTGCAGAACTTTAAATTTAATTGATATTCTTGAAGAATCCTCAGATGATCAGTATATACACAGGAGAAAGGATGAGCTGAGCTTGAGAAGATGTCAAAATATGTTTGTCTATCTTCATGCTGATTTGCCCATGTTTGTTAACATGATTAAAAAGTCATTTAATCGGACTCATGTGTCCCACTTATTGCTTCTTGTGTCCTGGTTTTATATGAAGTTATGTTAGATACTTGTACTTTTTACAGTAGCTTTAAATTGAATTATATATAAGCAAAATGTAATATGATGTGATGTGCTGGATGGCGCCTTGCATGGCAGCCACAAACCAGCGACCTTGCATTAACAAGATGCTGGCTCTACCCCTGAGCCACAGCTGCCACACACTTCACCGCTACGACTTGTAACACCACATTGGTAAAGGCCACAGGCGTTGGAGCCATTTTAATGATGACCAGGGTGGCACTGTGTGAATCATGGTATTCTACTTAAGTGTTGGACTAATTGTTACGTGTGGCACAATGAGAGTCTGTGGTTTTTGACCGTGAGATGGTGAAGATGGTGTTTATGGCAACTTGACCACTTTTTTAATTACAGCAGCTGATACAAGGAACCAGGAAGCACGCCATCTACACCAGGGCTATAAACTACTACCCAAGGAGCCAACCAAAACCAAACTGAGAGACACAAGGAGAAACGTCAATTGTTTATTCTATTCACAAAGTCACTCTTGAGTCACTCTCTTAAAAACAAACATCGTGGAAAAAATACATTTCTTTAAGGATAAAGGGGTTTGCTTTGGGTGTCTCAACGCTGGGCATTTGAGCAAACATTGTAAAAACTGCAAACAGAGCCATCCAACAGCTTTACACATTCTTGTCAAGAAAAAAATACTCATACATATACTCTAGTGAACCTGACTGTAAACAACACACTTATGTTGTCTCAAGCCTTTGGGAGCCAATTAGGAGCTGTTAGCAATGCACAACTCCTAATGCTTCCAGTTCAGGCAAAAGCAAGAAAAGGGAATAAGGTGATTCAGACCTATGCATTTTTAGACTATGGAGTAACATCAACTTCTGTAGGATCCTAACGACCTGGAACCTCTGACGCCAAACCATCTACTGGTTTTTGCCCCCGGCCTTGTTTGAGCCTAAGGACCAGTCTGCAAGAAGAAGATAGAAACAGGCACAGCACAGTTCAGATTTATTTTGGAAAAGATGATCCAAAGAATACCTTTCTGCATTACAGGAAAGACAATAGTGGAACGGAACAGGACGTAATCTTGCAACAGGATACAACGTTTTGATCGCACATGCCACTGCCCCCAGAAATCCCTGGAGGACTGGGAAAGTAATGTCCTTGACAAATCAGGCATCGTCAGATCTGTTTAAATGCAAACAAATACTTATCTGCAGATCTTACTGAGACCAGTGACAAAACTGTTTGCCTGTTATGTTTTAACTGACCTATTAAATAATAGCATGTTAATAAAAAGAGCTTCTCTCATATAAAAGGATTTATTCACAGTGTTCACATTATAAACAGAAGTTCAGGTAAAGGCAGTGCATTGTAACAATGTTCATCAGAAGACAAAAATTAGGATACAATCAAGACATCATTTCCCGTGTGTCCTGTAACATCATACAACACACGAGAACAAGCAGATCAGTTCAACCTGAAGCTTCATGACTTCCTGCAGGAGTCCAGTACAGGAGAGATGAGAATCATAATGTCTCACTTCTTTATGAATGAAAATACATAATGTAGAGAAATGCAAAAAAGACAGACAGTGATGATAATTGGCGAACAAACCACACAACTACCACTGCTGCTGTCAGTCCCAGTACACAGTAGAGGCCGATCCTTCCTCGACTTGCTGTGTTGGGTCTCTCAGGTTCAGGCCAATCCCTCACTGCTGTAAAGAAACCAAACAACAGAACAGCTGAAGTTGTGACATATTTCTCAGATGCTGTGAGAACGAAGTGAAGGATTGTGGATTGTGGTCGTCCTCAATACTTTTCTTCAGGTTCTTATTGATAAAAAAAAAGCTGACGAATTTAACCTGTTTATACAGTTCTACTGACTTCTACTCAACCAACTTACCAGAGACGTTGAGCCAACATTCACCAAAGTCCACACCATAGTTTGTCCTCACATCACACAGGTACCAGCCTGAGTCCTCAGTCCTGAGTCTGGACACATGAAGTCTGAGTCGTCTGTCTCTGAGGACGTCTTTGTCCCACTGGACTCGTCCTACAAACTGTTGATCCCGAGACTCTGGGACAACAACACCTCCATGTAGTTCAAACAGGACTGAGACTTTGCGATCAGTTCTTATCTCACAGAAGATGAAAAAGGAGTCGGGGGAAGTGTCAGCTGTGGTTGTGAACGTCCATTCTAGTGTGATGTTGTGGTTCTCCTCTGCCTGATAGGAGGTCTGTGTCACATTCACTACAAATGTTCCTGTTGAAGAGACAGAGAGGGAAAGTGAGGAGCAGACACACTGACAGCTTTAACATGGCAGCCTTTAAACTCCATCTACATGTTTCTGTGGACAGTTTAGTGACGTCTCAGAGCTGCAGAGGCTCATCAACATCAACTGTTTGCTCACATGTGGGCGACCTTAACTGATTGATTGAATCACAGTGTAATAAATTGAAGCTGTAAACTAACCACAGACACAGTTGAGGCTGATGAGCAGCAGGATCCTGCAGATCATCTTCTCCCTGTGAGAGGAGACAGAGGTGAAGAGTCATGTGATCACAGTTCAGTCCTCATATGTACCACAACCAACATCTACTGTCTGTCTTTAATCTTTACAATACTCCTTTGTCTTTATTAACCTGCTCAGTACACACAAGGACTTCACAAATGCTAATGCTAAGCTGCTGTATTGTACTTCTGACACAAGATGGCGCCAGTGGTTAAACTGTGAAGATGAGTTCAGTCCAACAGCTTTGATGGTGACTCAGTAAAACACATCAGGAGCTGTTTGTTCAGCAGATTAAATTGAAAGAACAGAAAATAATCTAACTTCATAATAAAAACAATAAAGTTCCCAAATGAATGTGGACATCTCAGTAAGCAACAACGGTGCCATCTAGTGAGAACAACGCAAAACAAGTGATACATTCGACTCTTCGGTGTCAAGCTGTGGGAACCTAATTTCAGTGTTTTCAACGGTGTCTACGTATAAAGAAATGAGATAACAATTGCAAACACAAACAACCTTGAATTTTGCATCATGTGTCTCATAGTTCAACGTGTCTGTGTAATAACCAATGTTTACAGTCAAGTTTACAGAATAACATTATTACAAAAGACTTTTAGAGAAGGAAACTAAGTTTCTGGTAGAATTTAACTCTTCAGCTGACAAATACAACTTAAATGAACACTTACACATGTCAGGTTGAGAGTATTTTCCAGATGAAATCATGATGGCAAGACAGACAGTGGCGATCTGTAAGTGTGTTAATACCATCTTTTGCGCCAAAACCACCAGGTGCTGGTGTTTTTTTTTAAGTGAGCACGCCCCTTGCACCTCAGAGACCTGATAGACTACACGTGTGAAAGTAACGTCAGGTTATTTCTTGACCTGTTTAAACTTTAGATGGTATGAATGGTTTGTAACTCTACAATCACGCGGGTCTGTACACACCTGTATTGCAGGGTTTATTCGAGTGACTCACGTTGGTTAACACAGTTTTTATCACTATGATGTTTTATGTTATGTTATGTTTTATGTTCACTTTAAATTAAACAACACAGTTTAAGTTGCATTCTTTGAATGCTGTCAAACATCTCAAATCAGGATTTCATGAAGTTTTTTTTTTTTAAATTTTAATCAGACTTTCATGAGGCATGCTTAAAGCTTTATGCTGTCATGAACAATATTTTCAATATTAATGATTGTTGACAATTTGTATTCATCAGAGGATCTGCATGCATTTCTTAGCTGTCTCTCCATATTCTAGTAGTGAATGTGACCTGTAAATCGGTTTGTCACTGCTACACCTGTAAATACAATTGATCTTGATTATTATTTTTATGACATAATATGAACCTCTTTGCTATTAATAACATCCTTTCTATCTCTTCATTTTATCTGAATCTTTGTCGTCTTATGAACATTGTTACAATGCACTGCCTTTATACGGTGTTCTCTTTATAATGTGAACTGTACTGTAAATAAATCATTTAGTATGAGAGAAGTTGTTTTCATTAACATGGTAATCACTGAATACGTCAAATAAGATAATCTTGTTACATCTAAACTTAAATAAACCTTCACATCAAACTTCTTTCCATCAGGGGAAAAGCCAAGTGTTTCCCATCATGCACTGTGTTCTGTGGAGAGAAGAAAACCATCTGCAGTTCTCTTCATGATTTAATTCTGATGCTTCAAACACATATCGATATATACAAGAAGAAGCTTGAAAGAAAACAACACAACTGTGGTTGTAGTCAGATCTGTATCACATTCCTAATGTGTTCTCACACATTCGTACAAGTTAAAACAATGAGTTGTTATTACATTCCGTAGCACACTCCGATAAAAATCTAACATCAACATTCACAGGTAGCACAGAAAGTCCCTATTTTCAATGGCTTCTGACTAGAGTTAATGCTAATCAGTGGACCTCGTTACTCCACTCCAGTCCAGTCCAGTCCAGTCAGAATGTACCATCTATTTGACCTAGTTGTTGTGTCAAGTTCAACCAAAGTGGTTTATGTTGTTTCCTTTCCAGCTTCCTCTCCTATATATCGATATGTGTTTGAAGCATCAGAATTAAATCATAAAGACAGCTGCACTGTGTTCTATGGAGAAAAGAGACAATTCTGCAGCTGTCTCTATGATTTAATTCTGATGCTTTATCGATATAAATGAGGTGGTGGAAGGTGGGAAAATAAACCACTGTGGTTGTACTCTGAGCCTGAGCAGGCTCAGTCAGGTAGTCAAACAAGTTTAACACTTACGTCACTGTTTAATTTCAGCCAGACATGAAGCAACCGTTTCGTTTCCTGTGCAGGTTAGGAATAAAATGAGAGTTGTTTATGTTGTTTTTATACAAGTTTCCTTTGCATGTATCAATATGAGTTTACAACATCAGAATTAAATCATAAAGAAAGCTGCAGATTTCTCTCTACTCTCCACAGAACACAGTGCAGTGTTGTGCCTGAACGTGTTCAATGAACGATTGTTCATGAACTCATTCATATTTTGGGCGAACGTGAACTGAACGTACGTATTTCTGCCTGATGAACGTAATTGCGTTCATTCTGGCGTTTGTGAACGGCGCACTCTCACAGTTTAACTTCGTTCAAGACTGCCAGGTTTCGATCGAGCCTTTAAGGCGGAGACAGGTGACACCTGTTAAAACACACCGTAAACAGGCCTTAATATGTAGTGGAAAAGCACCCAATCTGGCTGTTGTGTATAAAAAGGACGCTGGACGAGAGGTTCGTACATGCAACTCGCTTTACTTTCGATCAAAACGAAACTATTTAGACAGAAACAGCTGCATGCCAAACGTGCAGTGAGGCATTGCCAAACGAACACAGATGAATTCGTCCTGAACGGACATAATACAGGCAACACCAGCCTCCACAGAGTCGCACCACCGCGTGTGTCATCAACATGCGAGGCATGGAGGCAAAAACAAATGAAGGCAGCAACACAACCCCAGACTCTGCCTCCACCATTAATATGGCATCTATGTTTGATGATGATATGTATGATTACTTAAAACAATTTTATGAAAAGGTCAGTGATGATCCAAGTGGGGAAAATCTGACCTTTTTATGTAAACTTTGCCTGCTGGGTTTCAAGAAGCAACTCCGTACCTCAACAACGTCAACAGCAAACCTGAAACGGCACATTGAACTAAAGCACCCGGCTAGTCTTTCAAGGTATGTGCAAGTGAGTAAAAAAATCAAAAGACATGGCAACAGCGAGCCAAAACAGATCCTCTACCACCCAAATCACATTAACGGCGTACAGTAGCGGCTCCTCTGTCTTCATGTCCCAGCAACAGCTGGACAACCTGGTTTTGCAGTAGGCTATATTGTCGGAGAGCTGCAGTTTCAGTATTAAAACTGATAAAATAATTGCTGTCGGTGGTTCTATATGGGCTGTGGCAATCATTAAGAAAAATAATAGCTTGCAGCAACATATGGGGGAAAAAAAGAACTATGAACTAGTTCATTTTTGGAACTGTGAACTTAGTTCAAAATTTTGAATTATGAACTATGAACTGAACAAGTTCATTTTAACATTTGTGAACTGAACATTGAACTTGTTCATGTAGAAAGTGAACTCTCCCAACACTGGAACACAGTGCATGATAATTTAAGAGTAAACTCTCAGTTATGGGAAAAATCTTTTGAACCAAAAAGATAAATAATCCCATTATTTGTTAATCAGTCTCAGCAGTCTAAGTAGTCTCCATCATACATGAGTGCCGATGCATTAGCTGGAAATCTGGGTAACTGAAACCAGTGAACTCAAGTCTGTTGACTTAGCCCTCTCTGGGAGATCACCATAGTTCCCCCTGGTGCTTTCTGTTTGACTCTACCTCCCCCTGTTGGCAGCACTAGAGACTTACAGTATGATGAATGCAGCTGCAGCCAGGTTCCACTTCTACATCTGAACTAGAGACAGTGAGACGAGTGTATCAGGCTGAATTTCTGGGTGAGGTGTAGAAAATGACAAAAATGACATGTAGAATATTTTATTTCTTTAATTGATAATGCAGCTATATAAAACATGGATTTGAATATGAAGCTCTGAAACATCCTGTAGTTTTAAATATATGTTGAAATAAACAGATACAGAACACACACCAATAACATTAAATAGAAGGGTTCATAAATGTAGCTTATCCTATGTTCTTCTGACAGTATTTGACTTTTTCTGTGTGTGTTTCTTTGGCATGTCCTTCCTCGTCCTGCTGCTGCGACTGCTCTGCTGCAGCCGGTAGGTTTTTCTAGCCTGGGCTCTCTCCTTCTCCAGGACCTCAGTGTCATCCAGGATCTCCAGGCCTGGGATCTGACTGATGACGTACTGTCTGAGAAGGCAAAAGGAAATGGAAACACACATTGCTGGCAAGACATAAGGTATATATTCAGTTTGGAACAGAAACACAGAGTTATCAGAGGGTTGCTAGTTCAAATCCCGGCCAAAGTGTCCTTGAGATAGATGCTGAAGCACAAACTGAGCAGTTGGCACTTTGCATGGCAGCCCCTGCCATCAGTGTAAAAATATGAAAGAATGTGTAAGTCGCATCTGCTAAAAGTCCTAAATTGAAAATGTAATCTGCAATGTGAACAATTTCCACAACACAATGGGATCTCATTTTTAAAAAAATCTAGTCCTGTTCAGTTTTGACAAAACAGAGAACATTTTGGTACCGTGTTCCTGTACTAATGAACCAGGTGGGGGGTCGTGTAGCAAGTCAAAATGCCGACGTCTGAAAGACCATCACTGCTGCACAGATTTGCTTTTAATGGAAGTTGGACGTTTGAAATGAACAAACATGTCAGCTGATTTTTTTGTCTAACATTTGTATTTTGAGCGACCAGCGATGGAAGAAGTCATTTACTTCTTTGGGGAAGTAAAAGTACTGATACTACACTGTGAAAATACTCCACTACAGGTAAAAGTCCTCGTAAGTATTATCACCAGAATTTACTGAAACTATGAAAGTAAAAGTACTCATGTTTTAGTAAACTGATGTTGTGGATTCATATTACTGCTGCATTAATGTGTATGTTGCATTTTACTGCTCTAGATGTTTAAGGTGGAGCTGGAACTGAGAACCTTCATCAACACCCGATTGCCTTTTCATAACACTTAGATCAGACATTCTGTGTCAAATTAAGATTCTTACAGTTGTTGGTTGCTTCAGACAGCAGCCAAACTGTTAGCTGTGGCCATGTTGCTGCAGGAGCAGGCCTACCACAGGGAAACACTGGGAGGGGGTGAAGAGATGACTGACAGATTCTCACCTGTAGTCTTTGTACTGGGTCAGACTTCCTCCATTGAAATAGCTGGGTGCTGCCTCATTGTTCATCATACTGAGGATCCTGTATGTGAATGGAATATTAAAGAATAAAACAGGGACGAATGATTATCAACTACAGTTCCTCTACGGACTTGTGAAACAGGCTCACTTTATATTTGGAAACTTTCGTCGGATTTCTTCCACGAACACGGGCAGGTTGTTGATCTTGTTCTTGTTGATGCACAGGGCGGTGACACTGGGCATGTAGGGGAACTTGATGTGAGAGGTGTAGTTGTTACAGTCCAGGATCAGAGTGCTCAGCTTCTCCAGCTGACCCAGCAGAGCCGGGTTCCAATAGGGATTGAATGAAGGAGAACACAGCCAACTCAACCTGCTCACGTTTGTCAGTCACTGAACACATGAGCATCAATACACTGTGTAAAGTGTGTGAATATATGTGATTGACATGGTGCTGTATTAAATAACATATGTGCAACTAATCTACGGACTGACTCGATTTATGACGTCGTGGAGAGAAGACGAAAGGAACACTTCAGTAAGTTACTGCTTCTTATTGACTATGATGTTTTGTGAAGTTTAGGCTATCAAGAGAAGGATACTCTTCCAGCAGATTGTAGCTGAGGTCCAGCACCTCCAGGGTGTCTGTCTGTGTTAGGATGGTGTCATAGGGGATCTCTGTCAGGCCCTGGTAAGCGAAAGAAAGCCACTGAAAGCTTGAGGCGTGGCTGGAATGACTGTGTTGGCCTGAGGTAAGATGATCCATGACAGATCCCTCTGCACTGTAACCCTTTTCAAACCCCTCTAGTAGAGATGGAGATCAGGAGGGATGTCAGATGATTATGTCATGATCAAACCTAAACCACAAAAAGAAAAAAAAAAATGGTAGAGTGACATGAATGAGGCAGAAAGAGATGATATTATCAGCTGATTACAAGTGACACACGGGATAGTTTTCTCTACAGGCTTACAAAGGCTACACTTGCCTATGTTAGCTGCATTTACATGGACCCCAATATTCCAATAATAATCAGAATTGATGTCCAATCAGAAAAAAAACACCTCCAGCAACCAGCTCAGTGGAAAGAAACAGATGGCATCTGAGTGAGATGGTGCTGTAAACCTTCCATAATCTATTAAAAAGGAAATTATTAGTGCATAGATATTTTCCATGTATATGGAATAAATATATTTTATTCTGCTTATATTCGCCTTCATCTCTAATCATACTGTTAGATTCAGTCAGATTCAAGAAATGTTGTCCATTTTACCACAATGTACAGGTGAAAACACCAAATGAACACCTCCTCAGTGTGTTACTGTTGTTGGTCTTATACAGCTGCACATGGACATTACAGATGTCGATGCAGAATTATGGAACAGATGTTGTCGCTATCTTCAGACTTGTAGACAATGTGTTATCATAGAGACTGATGGAGGACATGTCCCCATAATGACACCACCTGCAGTAAATACATTGAAGTCATCTGGAAAAACACTGCCATAGTGTAAAATATAGTAAGATTTAGGCTACATGTTCACTTTTTTTCCTATTTGTCACTGATGCATCACATCGACATAAAGCAGAAACGTGTGGCTGTTCCTAAATAAAATCAAAACTTCAACATTTTGGGGAAAAGCGAAATGTTCTTTCCAACACTGAGGTAAAAAACATCCGTCTTTACAGAGCTGGATTAAGGACATGATTAGCCGAGATTAGCGCAAAGACTGGAAGCATAGGCAAACAGCTTGCAAAAATACGGCTACAAACACCTCTTAAGCTCACAGTTCAAATGTGTCTAAAAAGAAGTGTAAAAACAACAATGTGTGGAGTTAGCGGACGTCTTGTAGCTAGTTCTTCACGAGCAACAGGAGCACTTCTGTGGCATCTCTGGCTACAGAGCAGGTTTCTACACATGATCACTGAGCACAGACTGTGGCTTTGTTATCTGTTCGAAGGCATTTATAGATGAAAGGCCGAGTCAATAATCGTGGTTAGTGATGATTGAGTATAATGGCCACCCTACCTCCTGACATCTCAACCCACATTGGGAGACCAAACCTAACCGGGATATCTGATCTATCCCCAGAAAAACATTTAATTTCTTTTATTCTGGTGAATTTATGTTGATATTTTGTTGCAATAATGTGGAGTCTCAAAAGGATCTGGAGGGTTGGAAGTAGCTGCATCTACTTACACTGCATGAAATGTAAACGAAGGAGAAAAACACAGCAATCAGAGACAGTGGATCCTGCAGGACTGTTGTGTCATTTCATTGAACTAGAAAAGTGGCCCAGACTGATCATACTGATGTTTCTCCTGACACCTTGGAAGCTAAACAAAGCTGCTAATCAAAAGTTCTGTTGGATAAATAAAAGTTAGGATCAATATCTGTCTGTCTGCCCCTGTGCCAGGGAAGTTAATGCCGAGTTGTTTTATTAATGTTAATCATTAATGCCTTAATGATTTGTTAGAACACAAATCTCATCAGCCCCGCTTTTATCCAGTCAGTAGAACTGTACTGTCCTTACACTCAGTCTATCAGCACACTGACATGTGTTTTCCACTGTAAAAAGTTCAGACTGTGACATGCAGCCCTGTAAATGACATGGTCATTAGTGAGCTTCAGTCTGGGTCTCTAGGTGGATTTTTTTATTAATACTTAATACTAAACTGAACTAAATGCTAAATCCTACCCTGACTCAAAGAGACAAGAGCTCATTTCTCAAAATGACTGAAGGTCCAATGTGTAGGATTAAGTGGGCATTTAGCTGTGAGGTTGCAGATTGCAACCAACTGAATACCCCTCCTCTCATCCCGGGACTTTGAACTATTACAAGTTGAGATAAAAACACCAACAGCTTACATTCAATTTGAAACTGGTACATTTAATGTTAACCTGGACAACAGTCAGAGTACACGTCATATTTCTCAGGGACATCAGAACAGCTGTTACCTCATACTTTGGTTAGCTTTCTAAAACAGGATAATGCTCAGCAATATAAGAAAAAAAAGGGGGGAAAAAATACAGAAACAGAAAATAATCCCACACTGAAGTCACACGGTGTGTTATGTCCCTGAAAGCCCTCCTTATTCTGCATCCTATCATGGATTAAACACTGAGATACATTATATTATTAAGGTTAAGATAGAGCTGCTCTTTATAGGTAGAAAAAATTCTGAACACTGTTTAGCCTCACACATAGCTCATGTCTGTCGAGACTGTAATGCAAATGAGTAGCTGCTAATGCACGTGGCACGTTATCGACCGGCAAAGTACTCCATTCTGTCAAAGTGTGTAAATCTCAAAACTTAGAGGACCTCCTTCCTGACTGACTGATGTTCCAAAAGCTGCTCACATGAGTCATGCAAACATTATTTTTGGATCATTTACAGCAGAAACAAAACTGTTATTCTGTGGACCACTACAAAATAAATCTGCAGCATACACACATCAGGGACATATCGGTTCAGTTTTAGTTAGACTTACCAAGCCGAAGAGGATCTGGTGTGTCTTTTCAGTGCATGCAAACCTCTGAGAAGTGCTTACAGCTCATATAAAAGGCTCTCTTTCATACCCCGGCTGTAGATCACATGATGGGGATAATCACATTGGCGCTGAACCTTGTGGTTCCCAAGACCCACTCACCCCAGATCAGAACAACATTGACAGAGCTGAATTTATCCAAACGGGGACAACAACAACAACACCACCACAGGCTTATACCCAATGAAATAATGTTAACTTTAAACCAGATGTTTGCCCAATGACAGAACATGGCATATTATCATATCTAAACTGAATTAGCCAAACAGTATGCCTCTGATAGAATACTGCGTGTCAATTATGCTGGGGTAATCTGATTAAACACAAATTAATTTAGGAATATGTACAATATAAATTAAAAATATTAAAAGCCTCAAAGGAACGGTTCACCCAAAATGTATAATTCACACAGAGAATTTGGGGCTTTCGGGGCCCCTGGTGTTTTAGGGGGTCTGTGGGTATCTGGCCTTGGTCCTGTCTGAAATAATTATAAAAGATTATTGGGAGCTTTACATACACAACAATACTTTCAGTGGTTAATTAGAATACATGCAGTGTAAACATCGTCACTTGGATGAGCAGGTTACTTTTCAGACACAATGATTGGCACCAAGTTCATTATAAATGATATGAACAGTTCCATCAAACTTCGTATTGATCCTTGAGGGAAGCTGTCAGTTATTGCAGTTTGAATGTCCTGAGGATCAGTCCCTGCTCCTGCGGCTCTGCAGTAGCTCACAGCTGCACGCTACGTCAACGGCTGAGTTCAAGTTTTTGCTGAACACACAAAGCGGTGACCTCTGCTCGTCTTGCAGTCTCTGATTTGCCACTTTGCCCTTCTCCACACCAGGACACACTTTTTGTTCCCCTTCATTTTGGAGCGAGGGGGCGTCTTTCTCCAGTTAGTGTAGCTGACGGGCTCTCCATCTGCCCACTCCCAACGTCCTCGTCCCTCTCTGTCGTTTAGGCCTAAAACAAGAGGAGAAGAATCAGTCAAGTCGGTCACAGTAAAGAAGTTGTGTATTACAGTGTTGAATATTATAAATTCTAATGTTGACAAATATCTAAATTAAATACTTGTAGTCATTGTTTTTTATACATGTACATGATCCAAAAGCCCACTGTGAATTAAAGAAGTACAAACATAGAACAACAAATGAGCATCGACGTGGGTCATATTCGCCACATTTCAAATGATGAAGCACTGTGTGACTGGCTGGTTAGCACACTCAATCAGGGGCTGCAATAAATCATTAGAGAGCAGTTATAATCATAAAACATGGAAAAGAAATTCTGAAAGTATTCAAAATGATTTGTTTAATCATCAGACAGGGAACAATAAATACCAGCACATATTACCAAGACAGTAATGTTATGAATCAACAGTAATTATGATAATGATTAAAAGGCTGCTGATCCACTTCTGGTGGAACATTTTGGTCCTCTGCACCTCTACTGAATATATGTTTAGTGTCTGTGACAGACACTTGTGTATTTTGTATTCAGTTTGGTTCCAGTTGAAGTTGATGTCTGCGTCTACTGTTGGAGCAGCTGAGAACTGCACAGATTCCTCCTGACATCTTTGTCAAAGTAACATTACACAGGTAGTGAAGGTAAAAGCATGAAACTGTTCACTACTTTGGACAGCTCCCAGACAAATGTGTTGATATTGTCGGGAGATGCCACTAGATGACGGCCACTTGTCTACCTCTGGAATTTTGCCGGAAACGTGAAAAATTGATGGAGTGTCCCTTTAACATGAGGGACTCTGTTTCCCATAACAATCAGGAATCTTAAATAATCTCCAAACCAGAATTTTTGATGTCTTGCCTGTAATGAAATGTGATGACTGAACTTTGGCCTCAATACATTTAATGAGATCCACTCCGAAGTAAATGTATGTTCCGGCATTATTTACTCCTTTTTCTGTCACTGAGTCTGGATGTATATGTGTGAGGAGCCTTAACACCACGGGATAGGTTGAGCATTTCTCTCATTTTTCTGTTTGTCCCAGTTGTTTAATACTGTTGTTTTCACTTTAATGTTTTACGTTTGTTTCCTTTTTCTCCTCCCCATGACTTTAAAAAGTGAGAACACACATACATCATCCCGTTTGTGCTGACCACACTGGACACATTATTTCTGAAAGAAAATAATAAAATTAAAAAAGTGAAGCTGAAAGATGTTGCAACAAATGATACCAAGACGATTACCTATCCAAAATGGTTTTCTTCCACTAAAGTCCCACAGCCAGTCCATGTCGACTTTAGACAGAACACTCACAAGCGTGCCTTTATATCTGAAATCAAGGCGACAAGAGGGAAAGTTGTGTACCAAAAAGAATCATTCAGAATGCACATCATTCTGATTATATGGTTCTTATGCATGACAGACAACTAATCAGAAGCATGTGTGTCCATTAAGTTTCTCAGTTTCTTTTAGAACAGGCAGCTCCATGTTAACCTCACCTCTCCCTGCAGGCCCTGTTAGCTGTGCTCCATGTCACCTTGTGCTCCGTACTGAGGCTGTAACAGCGGCCACTGTGGAAGGTCCAGCCCTGGGGACACATCTGAGCACCCACCATCTGGATTTCAGGAGGAAAAAGGGGACTTAAGATGACATTTGTAGATGAATATGATTGATTACAAATTAGTTTTTAGGAAATGTTTCGAGACATCAGTGTTTTCTCTCGGAAGGACATAAATCACTCCAAAAGTATCATCTACAAACATTTCACATGGCGCTCCACAGGGCTCTATCCTCGATCCACTACTTTTCAGTTTTAATGTGACACTTATAGGAATTATTCACATTGACTTCACTCATTCCCGGTGATCTGTCTTCACTCTGTTGAAAAACTACTTTTCCAACATTCATTTATCAATGTTATTATCCTAGTGAGTGTTTTTTTTTAATCTGACTGCTGAAAAAAATAAATGTACAGTATTTGAAGATGTGCTACTTTAGTTCTGATGCACCACAGAATCTGCAAAGTACCTTGAAACTAAAACCAAATAATAAATGAAGTGGAGGGAAAAGTGGGATTTACTGGAGTGGAAGTATGAAATTTCAAAAAAAAGGAAATACACAACCTCAAAATTGAACTTGAGTAAAATACTTGAGTAAATGTAATTATTTGCATCACTGCATCATTTGAGGATTACAGTATTTCCGAGGTCAGATATTTTCTGTTCCCAGAGATACAAGAAACTAGTGCATGCTGGTAGCAGGTGCAATACCTGATCAGTTGGTGCCCAGGGTTTCCAGGACACACCGTTGCAGTGAAAGAGCTGATTAGTGGTCTGGTTGAAATGCAGGAGGCCGATCAGTTCTGGCACACAGGGCTTGGGCATGGTGTTATCAGCTGTGGCCTATGGAGAATTAATTTGGTGTTGCTTTAACTGGAATGCATTATATGTATCCACAATAATGATCCACAAATCAATCACTAATAAGGAATAGAAAGTTTGGAACTAGGAAGTGGCAAAGTGCAAAGCTTCCTCTTGAAGAACGATTGTGGCCCTGAAGGGCCAATTACACACTCACATGTCCTTTAGAATGTGAACTTTTTCGAGGTTTCGAGGTTTTCCTTTGATGATCTGACTTGGACCCAGTGAGCACTCCTGGCGCCTGCTGCTGCGCTCCCCTGCTCACCACACGGATGTTTGCCTTTCTGCCCTTTCTCGATGGGGAGGTGTCGTCTTCTACTTGCATCTGCATGATCCCGTGATACTGGAAGGAAAAAAAACACAGAATTGAAGACGTTTTTGACTTATAAGTGAAACATATTATTATTATCATTATTATTATTATTATTATTATTATTATTATTATTATTATTATGATTGTTAAAAATGTAACATCAGTAACCGCTGCTGCTGCAGTGTACCGTGTAAACGATGTCTGTCCCATTGTGAAAAACTGATGAAGGTGCAATCTGAAAAATGAAACAGAGCAACAGTTTATAGATTATAGAGTTTTTTAATATGTGTGGAGGGTTTAAGGGCAGAAAGTAAAGGAAAAAATGCACAAATAATACATATTTAATGTTAAATGTATTTCTGTATTTATTCCTTGTATATAGGCCTTGTTTATATCTAAATGTTTACATATATATATATCAAGTTATTCATCTGTAAATCAATTTATGTACAAGTGAATTACAAAATGTTATTATTCATTTCTATATATAAATATAAAAAACAGAAGGGAAGATGGGACAATATCATTGTTCATACGGTGATGAAAGTCCATGATAGCAATGATAGACAGATGTGTCGGCCAATCACCCAACATTTACTTTTGAAAGTGCCTGCCCTTTTCCAAACAGTGTCCAGTGACTACTCAAATGGTTGTGTGTAACAAACCATCCAGTGGCAATTAGAGTTAAGTTGACTTATGAATAAAATAGAGTATATAACAATCAATCATTAACATCAATGAATCGATATAAATAAAAGTGTGAATAAAGGAACACATACATTCAAATAAATGTATTTATTAAATATTTATTTCAGCATTTTATTTTATGATAATATATAATCAAGCATGCAATTATTTAATTATTTATTTTGTCATTTATTTAATCTTTTTTCAATTATTTTTAATTATTATGTCCGTATCTATATATTTTCTTTTGGCCCATAAAAAGCTCCATATATCAGAAACAAAGCCGCAACTAAGAGGAAAATCTGAGCGTGAATGAATTCTGATCTTCAAGAATAGGAACTCACCGACTTTGGATTGCCCCTCAC
Source organism: Diplodus puntazzo (assembly GCA_963678695.2). Lineage (NCBI taxonomy): Eukaryota > Metazoa > Chordata > Actinopteri > Spariformes > Sparidae > Diplodus > Diplodus puntazzo. The sequence goes on along the minus strand of OZ023170.1, from coordinate 12,472,478 downwards.
TCTGAGTTTCTTCTTTGGGGCAGGTCTGGAGACGCTGTCTCCGCGGGACCAGATGACTGAATCTGTGCCGAGGGGCAGTTTCTCTAGCTGGATGGACCCGTGCTGGGGGTACCCGTCTGACCGGATCTCTTTTCCCCCAAGAAGAGGAGGCTCCCGATCGTGGTTCAGCCTGCACTCTCCTGTGGTAGATGTGTTTTAACAGCCATTTCTTTTGGCAAATCAACTAAATGGGTTTTTAATCTGAAATAACTGCCACAGTTCTTCTTTTTATAATTTAATTTCTATGCTATGGTAGGATAGTAAATCACATACTGTACCGTAACTTGAATGTTTTTCTTTGCTAAGTTTCCGTGTAAAAAGCATGCATGCAGCGTTTAGTGATGCAACCTTTCAGAGTATCCTCTAAGATCCTAAAAACACACGGTTTGTTTTTTACCTCTTCCTCCCGTCTTCCCCCCGGACTCTTTGATGGTGACCTGAGCTGTGTGGATGCTGCTGATCACTGAGCCCTCAGGGGAGACCAGCAGGACTTCGAATGTCTCCTCGGCCTCTTCAAGGTGATCCCGAATGATCTCAGCATGCCAGCTCCTCTTTGACACTCCTACACGCACACAGAAAGATGTTCACACTCTGGCTTGTCTTGGAGGCATACTTCTGTGGTTTAGCATTGTACGACATACAAAGTTCAGTCACTGGTCGGACAGGACAAAAGCTTTTAGCTGCATGGTGTGGCCTTCATCAGCTGGTGACATTTAGTTTGGTTCTTCTTACATGACCTGACAGTGGTATTGTGAGTATATGAAAACATGTGGTTGTATATGGAGTCTGAATGAATGTCTGTTCTTTGGATGTTAACTGACTCCTGGACAATGACATTTGACCTCTCCCAAGTGGTTGCTGGGAATGGCTTTCATCTGCTGTTCACAGACAGCTGATGTTGTTTGATTCTGCAGTTTGTTTTGTGTCTTGTCTCTTGGGTGTTCCAGCAGAGAAGGTTTGGAATGGCTCGTGAACCGAAGACTCTCACTAGATGTTAAGACAGTTCAGCTAGTAAGGAAGTCTCACAGTAGGACTTGGTGGTGCCCCTCGGACCTGTTGTCCCTCTCTTTATGCTCCTGCCTCACTGCTGATGCTTTACGTTGTAATGTCAAGGTTTAAATGCAGATAATGGTCCGAGCGAGAGAGTTTTCTGTTTGCTGTAGTCATAATGCTCTGGTCGGCCTTTACAAAAAAAACAAGTGTCACCATCCTCACCCTGTTCACCCAAGAACATGACATGTGGTATTGATATAAATACAGTATCCATCACAATTGAGACAAAACGGACCCAAATTCAAGACACACAGATACGGGCAGGTTGACAACAAAAAGCGAGTTTTTAACGAAAGGCAGCAAAAAAGGACAAATAGAAAAAGCAATGTAAAAACTGACATCAAACCAGAAATCACAGAGAAGGAATACATGAACACATGAAGACTGAGGAAAAGATGCAGAATGAACACTGACACAAACCACAAAAAAATTCTAACTAATGATTGGACTGACAGAATATGTCTCCTTTAACAAATTGTTAAAAATTTACAGAGCCCAAAATAATGTCTTCAAATGGCCCTTTCTGTCCAACCAACAGTCCGAACGTCAAAACCCATTATTTATCGTCGTAACTGACAGAGAAAAAGCAGCAAACCACCACATTTAACAGCAGAATGCAAGCTTTTTATTAATAATGACACATACCTGGATCAAACTGAATGAGGGAAGAAGGGCTTATGAGGAAATCTTTTCCAACCGTCGCAGTCACCTCTTTTACCTGTGGTACAGACACGTGAAACAGAAACAGGTTGTAAAATCTGCGCGAAAAAGGCCGAATATCAGTTTACTGATGAGGGGTAATAGTTTGAGTGACAACCTTTACAGTGATGTATGAAGACTCTGCCAGGCTTCCTCTCCTGATGATGTCCAGCGAGACAGTCCCCTGCTCCTCACACACAGAGTACTCAGGCTGAGACAGCTCCACGCTGGACCATCTGAACTCAAGTCTGTAAAGACAAGGTTGGGCACAGTGAAGACTTCACTTCAAGATGTGATAAAAAGCCAGTATTGTGGATGTTGTTGTTACATGTGAGAGGGCCCGGTGTTCCCTAAAGGATCAGACACTGTGAACTCCAGGCTGTCTGACAGAGACTCTCTGTCAGGGTTGATGACGTAGACAACAGTTCTCTTTTTCAGTTCCGTCTGAAAGAAGCGCTGCGGCACAAAAGCACCTGCAGGAGCAAAGGAGAGTTTTAATTTTTCATTCCAAGCTAAGCTGTGTTTGAGATGAAAGCCAAATGTATTCTCTGACCTGTTGTCATGTTCTCCAGGTAGCCGAAGTAAGGCTGGCGAACGATGCAGAATATCAGCTCATCTTCTCTGCTGTCGCTGTCTTGGGCCTTGAGCTCCCGAGATGACAGGAAGATTCCATACCGTCCGTCGTCTAAAAGCTCAGCTTTCCACAGAGGAAGCAGCTTCACAACCTCAGGAGAGGATTTATCCAAAGGCTTGATCTGAAAATATATGCAGTTTGTTAATAAAAAAGATTGGTTAACATAAAAATAAAGTTGTAGTGTAGACTTATGAAATGATGTGACAGAGTCTATATGATAAACACACATTTAAAAGTCTAGTGTGTAGGATTTAGGGGCATCTAGCGGTGAGGTTGCAGAAAGCATACAACAAAATAGGTTGTGGAAGCTTGGAGAATATGGTTTGTTTGCCTTTGTTTTCTACTAAGAAATGGTATTTAACAGGATGTTTTGAACTTTTGAACTTGTTCAGAAAGAATGTGACAGTAACAGTGCTGTTATTTCAGTGTAAAAGCACGTGGACAGTGGAATGTTAAAGTCCTCCTGGGCAAATTCAACTTTATCTTTGGCCATGTCAAATTAAGTTTATAGCCGAAGTTACCATGTTCAAAGGATCACAAGGAACTTTATACTGGTTATGACACAGTCTCCATTTAAAACGTATTAACGGTTTTATACAGTTATTCCTTCCGCCGGTTACCTGGTCACGTTCCCTGTGAAGTCAGATGAAAATATTTTCATCATGCAGACTGGAAAAGTTTAATAATAAATAATAATAATAATGCATTTTATTTGAAGGCGCCTTTCAAAGCACTCAAGGACACCGCACATAACAACAAGTTTAACCCATTTAAAGGATGCAGAGCCCACAGGAGTGGGATTTTTATTTCTGACATTATACTTTGTGACTGTGGCTAATACTGCAGCAAGTTCAGCCCTTCAGTTGGGTAACCTCAAACAGCCTGGGATACTGCCGGTCGATGCCACAAACAGTGGACAAACCCACCCTGGAAGCAAGGTATTATCAGTGTTGGGAAAGTTCACTTTCTACATGAACTAGTTCAAAGTTCAGTTCACAAATTTTAAAATGAACTAGTTCAGTTCATAGTTCATAATTCAAAATTTTGAACTAAGTTCACAGTTCCAAAAATGAACTAGTTCATAGTTCTTTTTTTTTTCTTCAATATGTTGGTGCAAGCTATTATTTTTCAAAATTATTGCCACAGCCCATATAGAACTACAGACAGCTATTATTTTATCAGTTCTAACACTGAAACTGCAGGTCTCCAACAATATACTGCAACACCAGGTTGTCCAGCTGCAGCTGGGAGATGAAGACAGAGGAGCCGCTACTGTTCGCCGTTAATTCAATTTGGGTGGTAGAGGATCTGTTTTGGCTCACTGTTGCCATGTCTTTGGATTTTTTATTCACTCACACATACCTTGAAAGGCTCGCTGGGTGCTTTAGTTCAATGTGCCGTTTCAGGTTCGTGGTACAGGATAGAGTACAACTTAAAAATTAAAAATCAAATAATACGTAAATAAGTAAATAAATATAGAAGAAAGGGAAAAATAAAATAATAAATGAATAGATAGTTCAGACAGTGGCTTCAGGGAAAAAGTTTCATAATGACTCAGTAAGGTATTACTTTTTTTGTTATTTAACAAAATCAGAGGTTTAAGCAAAGAGCTCAGTTCCAGGAGAAAAGGAACAAATTTAGGTAGTGATTTTTTGGTTGGTTGGCCCGCTGCTGTGATACATCGACGTCGCCGCCATATTGGAGGAGGCAGATCCGCCCCGTGAACTAATACAAGTAAATGGAGGGAACTTTATAAAGCTCCTTCTACAAAGTGCTATAAGTTGATGTCTCTCATTTACACATTCACACACGTACGGATATATGAAGGAAAAGGCGGGGAAACCAAAAACAGCGTCTGTAACGTTCTCTGAAGATTATAAACGTAAACTACTCCTCATGTGTTCAGTATACAGGTCGGCACCAAACCATTTTATAATGTTTGTATGAGTGTTTACAGCTGCTAATGTATGTAACGCTGTTACTATGATGATACATGACAGTTAAATATTGAATCTGTGTCTATAATACCCACATCCTGACATATAAACGTGACGTCTGTCTACCACACTGTCAACTTGTTTCATTACGTTTAAGTTTAAATATGAACATTTGCCTTCGTAATATATGAATCAGAAGCAGAAATACTTTATTGATGCCCGACGGGAAATTGCAGCATTACAGAAAATAGTACTACTACGACTACTACTGCAGCTTCTGCTGCTAATAATAATAATAATAATAATAATAATAATAATAATAATAATGATGAAAACTATATGGTGCATATTTATAATAGTAGCCTGCTGCAACTTTACTTTTTTTTTAAACCATGAAATGTTATTGTATACATTATCATATGTTATAGTGTTCTGAAAAAAGCTCACTGCTGATGCAGTTTCTTATCTTGATTTGCAGACTTTAAGTTTTTGTCACCATGATTGTTATTATTAGTACGTGGATCATCAAAAAATACTGTATTTATAAAAACGACGTTGGTGTTTTTTATTTACACATATGCCATTTACATGTCAGGATGTGGTTATTATAGACACAGATTCATTATTTAACCGTCATGTATCATCATAGTAACAGAGTTACATACATTAGCAGCTGTAAACACTGCATAAAAACATTATAAAATGGTTTGGTGCGGACCTGTATACTAAACACATGAGGAGTAGTTAATGTTTATAATCTTCAGAGAACGTTACAGACGTTGTTTTTTGTTCCTCTCTGTTTCCTGAATATATCTGTACGTGTGTGAATGTGTAAATGCGAGACATTAACTTATAGCACTTTGTAGAAGGAGCTTTTTAAAGTTCCCTCCATTGACTTGTATTAGTTCACGGGGCGGATCTGCCTCCTCCAATATGGCGTCGACGTCGACGTACGGTCCAACGCTCAATGAGGCGTCTATGTATATATGTCTATGGCTGGTGTTGCCAGTGTTGTGTCCGTTCAGGACGAATTTATCTGTGTTCGTTTGGTAATGCCTCACTGCATGTTTGGTATGCAGCTGTTTCTGTCTGAAATACTTAAGTTTTGTTTTGATCGAAAGTAAAGCGAGTTGCACAAACCTCTCGTCCAGCATCCTTTTTATACACAACAGCCAGATTGGGTGTTTTTCCGCTACATATTAAAGCCTGTTCACGGTGTGTTTTAGCTGGTTTTTAGCCTGGAAGGCTCGATGGAAATCTGGCGCTGTCTTGAACGACGTTAAACTGTGAGAACGCGCCGTTTATAAACGCCAGAATGAACGCGTTCACAATAACGTTCATCAGGCAGAATACAGTACATTCAGTTCACGTTCGCCCAAAATATGAACGAGTTCATGAACGATCGTTCACTGTACGCGTTCAGGCACAACACTGGGTATTATGTTATGTTATGTATGTATGTATTATGAATGATATATACATTCCCAGTTGTGTCCTTGTTGGTTAATTCCGTGACCCTGCTTTGATGTCTGCATCTGACTTTCAGTCTATCTATGCTGCAAAATAGTGATGCCAATATGGTTCCTTCGGTTCATGTCCAACAGTTTGACTTACTGCTGCTTTCCTGTTCGGGGGGGTTAAAGTTAATGACATGATGTCACATGGAAAAATAATAGGCTTAGCTGGGAGTGTTGTGACAAGACTCTAAACACACAAGATACACCATCCATCACATACCTGGATTGTGAAGAACACAGGTGCCGTATGTAAGCGCCCGTCCACCAGGAAACCCTGACCGGTGCTGTCAGAGCCAGTGAAGGCAAACCGGTCGATCTGTGATGGCCCTGCGTCATGTTTATACGTCACTTCCAGCTCCTGGATGTTCCTCTGGGTGAAGTTTGAGCCAGCAGTTAGCGTGGCACCACCTAAAAGCAGCCGGCCATACTGTGGGGGCTGCAGGAGGACGAAGGTCAGGGCACTGGGTGGAGTGTCAGGGTCAGACATGGCCAGGCAGTCCGGACCCAGGATCATGGAGGAGCCCTGTGGCACTGAGAGGCCCTCGTTGGAGGACAGAGACGGCAGGACACGATCCACCATCTCCACCGTGATCTCAAAGCTGCCATTTCGGCTGGTCTTACCGTTACTGACAACAAACCTGCCAAGGCACACAAGAGACTGGCTGTTAGGTGGTCTGAACAGTAAAATTGATAAAGTCTCAGCTTCACTGCACTTAAAAATTTGCCACTTGAACAAGTTTTACATTGGCTTCTAGACTCACTGAAAGGTTTCCGTGGGTGTGCTGGCACTGTTGTCGTGCACGTAAGCCACAAGGTTGGCTGCTATGTCCATCTGGCTGAAGGTGGAGATGGCCAGTCCAGGGTGTTTGATGTACTCTATGTGCCCATGAGGAGGAGGGTTGGTGATGACGTACAGCAGCTCCTCAGGCTTGTCCGTATGGTCCGTGGCTAACAGCACATCTGTGGTGAGAACCACGTGGTCCCCACGGCTGACGTTCACTGGCTTCACAAAGACGGCGATATTTCCTGAAAAATCATGGAGGAGGAGATGTTTAAAAGATTACATCTGTGTGAAGTAACATGGGGTGACACGACGCGGCCTGGCACTCACAAACATGTCTGATGGAGAATGTAAGAATATACCTTTCTCTAGGTCTTTGACTGAGATCTGGAAGTGCTGCGGTGGTGATCGATTCTTTCCATCCAACAAGTGGAACACAAAGAAGTCCTGTGTTTTAGCACCGTGCACGCCTGTGTGCACGTAGCGCAGAAGGTTCATGTCCACCCTCTCCTGCGTGCAGTTTCTCCCCGCTGTCAGTGTCACCCAGTCTTGACCCTCCTGAGACAGGACCAGTCACAGTAAGAAACACAACACCGCCCAGGGTCACCCCAGTGCTTACAGACACTAATCCAAAAATGACACAGCCACAATGAAAGGAATTCTGTGGCACTGCACCAACCTTCAGCTGAAGTATCCCCTGTGTAGGAACGCTCTCTAATATGTACATGACCTCAGAAGAAGGAGTGTCACTGTCCTGTGCAAACAGTGTGACACTTGATATAAGCCTGGCCTCTGCTGGCTCCACCTCCAGCCCATTGTTCCTGTAGGACAAAAGATGGACACAAGGTTAACTTTTCTCTTCTACATCCGGTCGTGTGATGAACTGTCATGAAGGTGTCAGTCGGACCTGATGACACGAGGCTCCTCGTCGTTCACAGGCACCACTTTGACCTTCACTTGTCTGTGGAGGCGGTGCCTGCCGTCCGTCAGCTGGATCGTAAAACTGTCCTCCGTGTTCTCCGAGTCATCGTGCATGTACATCAGATCCATACCTGAGTTTGTGGATTTAGAAGATCATGGTTCACACACATTTATGGATTTCCATTTTGGATTTGGACATATCTGCACTACAACTTATTACAACCCCAAACTCAAAAATTCAACTAGAAAAAATACAATGGAATGGCACTCGAGGATGAATTCCTCCTCTTAAACCTCTGAGGAAATGTTTGACTTCTTGTCCACTAACACTATGCTAAAACTATAAAGGATAACAATGACTAAAAAGTGACTGAAATGAATAAACATTCTAGTACAGTTAGTAGAAGTAATTTAAAAATGTCTGCCAAACTGAACACTGATGTAAAATTACCATTTGTAAGATCTGTCATTGTGAAGTCGACCACTGGGGACCGAGCACCGGCCTCCCGTCTCCTGTCGGCCGGCTTCTCGCTCCTGTGGTTGACGATGCTGCCGTGCAGCGGGGCTTTGACCACGCTGAAGCGCAGGATGTTCTTGGGCACATCCAGATCCATGGCGTGTAAAACTGACGAGTCCAGCTGCTTCATTTCTCCCTCTCGGACCTCATCACAGAAGGGCATCAGTGAGTATTGACTATTATCTTGTGAACAGAATCTGATGGTATAGTTTTTATTTTTTGGCCCTCACTGGTGAAACTGACCATTAAGACTTACTGTGATGTTGCGAGCCTCAAACTCTGGGATCTCATCGTTAGTCGGGTTAATAATAATGTAGAAGGGGACATGGGCAGAGCTGTGTTTGCCGTCTGATACGCAGAGCATGAACTGATCGGCCGTGGGCTCCATCCTCTGGTGTCTGGACTGGACGTAGTTCACGTGACCATCAATGATGTCTCTGTATGAAAAGGAGGCTAGGAAAAATGAAGAAAATTATAAATGGTATTTTGGTTTCATCTAAGTGATGATAATAACAGGGTATATCATAATGCTTACCTATGCTTATGCCCGTGTTGCTTTTCTCAAAGCCGGGACTGGGCAGGACATTTTCAATGTAGCCAAACTGTGGCGGAGAAATCAGACTGATCACCAGCTCGTCCAGGACCGTGTCCACGTCAGAGGCCTTCAGGTGAGACGCAGTAATCGGGGCGGTCCCACCCTCATCCACCGCGAAGATGTCTCCTGCAGACAAGAAATGAGAAATACAAGTACAGGTGTCAGATTTAGAGTGTTTCTATATTGGCTTCTATATTACTTGTTTGTTTCATATAAAATATCTCCAGCCGGATCCTTTAAAAGTGATCCTCAGTTAAGAACATAAGCTTTATGAAGTACAGGCAACATCAAGAATGACCCGGCTGCCTTTTATACCTACAGCGAGGCAAAGCAGCATTTATCATATCCATGCGTCCATCTGGTCAATTTGGCTCTAATATCAAGACTTATTTCAGCTTTGTTTTTTATTTTCAGTCATAAATATATGAGGCTTTTTGTCCAAAACATGAAGCTAACAGAGGCTGAAAGTTTCCTGACACCTTTCACATTATACTTGATCAAGCCAAGAAAAGGTTAATATGTCAAAATCATGACTTAATTATTCTGTTATCTCGAAGAAAACAAAGCTTCACCATCTCGAGCTAATGGCGTAAATTAACAGTGGTGCAGTGCCAGTGCAGTGCTGTAATGGTCAGCTGCAGCTTCTGCAGTTTCCGGGTGCTCCAGCTTGCCCCACCCTCAAAACATGTACATTGGGTAAATTCTCTGCTCAGTCCCCTTGACCAAGCCACTGGCTTAAATCTGAATTTGGTCCCCAGGCACCAGATGTTGGCTGCCCGCTGTTCCCTCGGATGGGTTAAATGAAGATGATGATGGAGAAACAAATTAAAACCCAACATATCTTTGTCGTAGGACTTCTGTTGAAGAAATGCCCCCAGAAAATGAGATATTTCATCAAATTTCTGACCAAAGGCTCCTTTTTGTGCCCCTGTTCGCTGTGTAATTGAAGTCAAGTTGCAGTCCCATCAGCAGACAGCTGCCTTGTTTAATTACAATATGATGATCTCTGTCAATAATTTGGAGAAAATAAATTAGGTGTTAACCTACTCTCTGAAGGCTGAGGCTTTTCTTCAAATGAAGTCATGCAATGTAGATATGTTGGGTTTCAGTGTGTTTCCCATTGACTTCAGAACAGCTGTCACCACAGTAATGACTCTTCCTCCATTTTTAGGTTCCTTAAGATAACGCAGGACCTGGTACACCTAAATAATGTGCAACAATGATTAATCATTTAAATTAAAACTGTTTCCTTCTATGACATGCCAGTATTTCTGCACTAGACAGTCATATTACAATGACAGAGGTGTTAGGTGCAATGTAACAGGGAAATGTTAAACAGACCCACACAGTCCTGAGAAGAGTTCTAATCAATACATTAAGTGAAAATGCCTGTAGGTGTGTAAAAAATGGTGAGTTACTTCTTTACATTTGTAAGTGCTGCTCCGACTCAGAGCTCCCTCTCTGAACACCATCTGACTGCTTTAGAAATGGCCCACCTGTTGTAAGTGAGGGTGGCTGGCTGTCGACTGGGAACACCGTGATGTGGAGGTCATACACGGGCAGGCTGTGCTGAGCTGTGCCTCTGGTCCTGCCGGGTTTTCCTCCATCGCAGCAAGCGGCAGACTTTTCTGTGTCTCCGTCAGAAATAACAAAGGTGATGGTGTCACGGCGAGGAGTGAGTCCGATCTCCAGCCCTAAACCACAATTATACACAAAGAGTTTAGAGACCGTCTAAATTGTACTCTACCATCCTCTCTCTTTGTAACAGCATACTTTAATAATCACCTTGGGGAAATTCAATGTTTTGCATTTAAATGTTTTGAATTTGACTAATCAGAACATCTTTCAACCCTTTTGCTTGAAGCCCATTGTGCACCACCCACCCGTGTGTTTGTAGGCGATGATCCCTGCAGTGATGTCAGCCTGGATGAAGCGATCGACGATGACACCGCTCCGGAGAACCACACCATGATACGGCTGCCGGGCAATCAGGAAGGTCAGGGTGCTGTTGTCGCTGTCCGCATCGGTGGCGTAGATAAACTTTGCTGTGATGACTATTTCCTGTCCTTCCTCACAGCTGAGGACTGGCTTCAATCCAGGAACCAACACCGGGACCTCGTCATTGACAGGTTTCACCTGGAGAAGACATGAAACATGGACTCCAGCGAAGAGTGGACGGCATTCAGATCGTGCATTCCTAAAGGCAGCCCGTTATTTTGTGAAATGAGAAGAATTACCTTCACTTGCAGGACAAAACTGACTGAATTGGTGCCATCTGTTGCGGTGAATTCAATATTGTCCTCTACAGTTTCTGAGCCGTCGTGACTGTACCTGAATGACAAATGACAGAACAAATCAAGATTATCCTCTTGATGAAATAAACAATCTGATGATGTGGAACATGCAAATGAGAGAATCAGATTACTCAGCTTTTAGATACATACATACATACATACATACATACATACATACATACATACATTTTGTAAAACTACTACTACTTTGATTGATTCGATTGATTTGATTCTTTATTTGTGTACTTACTGAAGTAATGATTTTAGTTTAAGTGGTCATAATCTTTTTTTTTTTTACTTTCCTTATGGAGCAGAAGTCCACAACAAGCCAAACATCACACAAGTGTTAAAATAAAGCAGGTCCAAGTTCCATATTAATACATTTACATTACCAAAACTTAAATCCACAGAGAAATGTTGAGTACTTTAAATGAGCTTTCAGCTATATTCTGCCCTCTAGTGGTAATGTGGTTAGTGCTTGGCTTTTGTTGACAGTGTCAGAGAGCAGTATGTCTACTCCTCTGCTTTTTGTTGAGACTGTAGATGTGGTGTTGTAATGCAAACACCTATTGTGTAGTTTTGCTCAGATTCAAAATGATACTAGGGTCCCAAGTCCCCGTAATTTACTGAGTTACTGTGGAATGTGTTAGCCTGCCGCCATGCTTCAGTTACTTACATCAGTGGGCCCACTTTAAGCAGCTATGTACTAAATGATTTTTAAATCAAAGTTTTCCCCCTTGTAATGTTTAGAGTGTATTATTTAGGTGTAAATACTAAATGAAATGGAGAAACAAATGAAGCAGGATATCTGACCTAACTTTAAGGCTTTTCAGGTCTTGCACAGTGAAAACATGTCCTGGTTTTAGCGGGAGGCCGCCAAGCTGCAGAGCTCCGTGTCGTGGGTCCCTCTGAAGCTCCACCTGGATGACTTGTTCCAGGGAGTCCACGTCCGACAGCAGCAGGTGCTCAGAGCCGAGCCAGCATTCGCCTCCCTCATCTACAGTCAGAGGGTTAGTAATGACCTGCAACAGAATGTATCAGCACTTTTTCTATATGTCCACGTATCCATGTAAGGAATTAGTTAAGAATGAGACAGCTGTATTTTCCACCTGTGGTGGCTGGTTGTCTACTGGCACCACGGTGATGTTAAAGCAGATGCCAGGGACTGTTTTGCCCAGGTGGTTGGTTACAGAGAGAATCATTTGGATGTACTGAGGGTAAGGGCCGATGTCCATGATGGGAGGCATGAAGGCGACTTTCATGTAGTTCACTGCATGCTGGAAGCAAACAAAAAGAAAAACAATGGATATGTCGTTGATAAGCTAGTCTCACTGCATGGACTGAATAAAAATTCCTGAATAAAAAATTAACTAAAGGAATCACCTGGGTGAAGAGCCTCAGAACTGGTGCATTGGAGTCTTTGGTGAATTTGGGTATGCTGTCTACTAAGAACAGCCTCCCGGCGTCAGGACTGCTGCTCAGGAGGAAGACAACAGATGATTCAGACAGACTGTTCCACTTTTTTGCTGTCCAGTGTGCTTTTTGAAGATGAGAATGTACTAACCTATGAGGACCACTGAAGAAAGGTGGAGTGGTGACTGTGTATGTGAGCTCACTGTCTGGGGACTCCTGGTCTACAAAGTGAAGATGTTGTCGTGTTATATGGAGCACTTCGGTTTCTTTGATCACAAGACATCGGGTGGACCCAGGGACCTCTTTAGGCGGTTGGTCTGGAACAGGCTCTATGTGAACCATCAACACCTGTACCACAACGACACCAACATAGATCAGATAGCAAGCATAGTCTTTTCATAGTCTGTCGGTCTTCCACCACTTTTATTTCATACTTTAGGATGGATTTTCCTGAAATGTATTACTGACATATGTGGCCCTCTAAAATGGAATCCTAATAACATTTTTGGTCCCTTGGAGTTGACAAGTCTTCCTTTCAGAGAAATGTCCTAACACTTGTTGGAAGGATTGCTACACCATTCATTACAGCCCTTCATGGTTCCCAGAAGATAATGATGTTGATCCTCTGACCTTTCCCCTATTGCCACAGGTCAAGTTTTCAATTATCCAGTGAAGAATATCACTGCTCAATGGTTTGCCACAACATTCTTTACAGACGTTCATGGTCCCAATCAGATGAACTCGACTGACTTTGGTGAATCGTAGACATTTCCTCAAGGGCCATCATGAAGTGGTTTTGGGGAGAATGTCTCAAACAACTATTGGATGGATTGCAGCAACATTTGGTACAAACCTTCATGGTCCCTAAAAGATGAATCACACTGACTTTTATCCCTCAGGCTTTAACATCATGTCCCACCATGATGAGTTTTTGAGGAAATGTCTCAACAGTTATTGGATTGGTCAGAATATGACCAGAATTAAAAGGTAGCTCCAACAATATAGCGCAGAGTAACCAACAACTGCTGCTCTCTGCTGGCTATCCTGGGCTGTAGCTGGCTACTGTTAGCAAATTAGCTCAGGGCTCAGTCAGCACAGGCCCAACTCAAATGGATTTGGCAGCCCGAGTGAACATGGCCTCCAGGGCTGAGGGAGGTCAGTTTAAAGATCAGGGGATCAGTACAAAAAGTCTAGCCATGTCTTATTAGTTGCTCCTTTAAGGGGACACTTAGTTCAGGTAAAGGTGATGAATTCCTCGCTGAGGTCAGACTGCAGAGGTAACCCTCACTGTATTCTGTCTGTATTGAAAAGCCAATTAGTGTAAACCTATGTGGAGGCTTTAATAATGATCAGCATAATTTGAAAAGGTCTCTTCTCATTATATCCTTAAGCGACTCACTAAATAACAGTATTTTCAAGATGCGTTGTTGTTACCCACTTGAGTCTCGGACAGGTTGGGGGGGTCGTGGAAATCTGACAGCACCACCTCAAAGGAGTCATCAAACACCTCATTCCCTAGGTGTCGATAGTAAACCATGGACTGAGACAGGTCTTTCTGCAGAAAGTGTCTGACAGGATAACCTGGATTGAAATCAAACAGAAACAAGACATGATTTAGTTAAAAACAAAACCGAGCTGCACGTAGGACAAAACGAAAGATGAAGTCCATTCTTCTGACCTGTAAGCCCCGGTCCTGGGATTTTCATGACCTCTCCTGCCTGTGGGGGGCGGGTGATGTTAAAGAGGATGTAGTCGTCGCTGGAGTCCATGTCCGAGGCCTGGAGGATTGAGCCTCTCAGTAAAGCCATCTGGCCCTCTGACACCTCCAGCAGCATGTTGGTGATGAGGAACGGAGGGCTGTCGTCCTTGGGCAGGATCTTGATGGGGAACTTGTGTCGAGTCTGATGGTGGCCGTCTGTGATCCGGAAGATGATGAAGTCTTTGGTGGAGTCGCTGTCGTCGTGGTGATAGCGGACCACGCCTGCTTTGATGTCATTGACAGTGAACATGAAGCCCTTTCCACCTGGATTTGACAGTAACCATCAAAAACAAAAGTCAAATTTTTAAGGTCAGTATTATTAAACCAATCCCTGATGATAGTGCACAACGGTGTGAAACTGAAACAGACTACAGCTTGCATTTTGTTGTACGACCATGGGATGTAGAATGATAAATTAATCAACCTCGATCCAGCTCATAATGGATTCACATATTTGCAGTAAAGCTAGACAGATTTTACTTAAAATGTATAGTTATAGCTTAAAATTAATAAAACAGAGGTAAGTGTCAGTACCTCTGACAGTGAGCCGTCCATGCTGCAGGCCGTCCACAGTGATGATACGAACGGCATTCAGGTTGTCGTTGTCCACAAGCTGGAGCTGCTCCCACATTATTGGCCGGGACTGACCCTCTAACAGACTGAGACCTACAAGACAAATTGTTCATAGAGGAAAAGTGCACAGTAAATGCCATGCCTCTTTCTGAAGGATACCAACAGCACCAGAGAGTCAGATCTCTGGTGTAACCCATCTTTTACATTTATTCTTGTAGCCTTAAAGTGGCATTTACATGTATTTATGCACCGGACAGAACTGTTATCTCATGCGATAGTTACCAATTAACACACACATTAGAATATTAGCATTCATTTGTGTTGTGTTTCTGTGCGTTTTTGGTTTTTGTGCATTTGTTGTGTGGTGATGCTAGCATACCCATGTTCCAAGACACTCTGGGTGCATTCGTGTCTGCGTTCCTTACAGACACGTGAACAGTCATTGATTGGCTCTTCTCGAAGAAAAAATCATAAACCTCAAATTCCACCTGTATGGAAAGATTACAAAGATCTCCATAAACCACTGACAACACCAAACGAATTGGTTTATGTACTCACTGTACAAAATAAAAGAAGGTGTGCTACCTGGTAAGTCCGGCGCTGGCTATGTGAGGAGTTTGGAGGTTGATACCCAATGAGCATGTCATTGAGATCAAGCCAGGTAAAGGAGAAGACCGGGCGAGTGTGGTCGGACAGATGGGTGATGAAGCCGTCTGCAGGGGGTTTGGTGATGTTGAAAACCAAAAGCTGTTTGAGAGTTTCCTCGTCCTCAGCGTCTAGTGTAGCAGTGGAGAGCGGCGTGAGGATGAACTGGTCCACCTCCAGGATAAACATGGACATGAAGGACGGTTTGGGAGGCTGGTTGGGCATTGCACCAACTATCCGCACTGGGATCCAGGCCTGCTCAGACTGCACACGAGAAAACACGAAGACCAGCATTATTAAGTACATTTCCCATGTCTTTGGCGAATTTAACATCTCTTCTCTCTTCTTTTTTAAATTTTGGGCATAGGTATGATGTCCAACTTTGAAGATTGGGGTCTCTTATGGAGTTTATTTAGTGTCAACATATTTTAAGAGCAAATGCTGTAAAAGAAAACTTGAAAACTCATGGAGAGCAGGTCAAGACAAGGTTGATTAAATAAATAGATGAGTAAATAATATCTACTACAGTAACTGATCACCTAAACTAATACTGACAATCGAAGTCCAGTATTATGTGCTGTTATTCAGCACTAATTAGCTCAAACTCAAAACTGCTCAACAACAGGGCAATAGTGTTCAAATACACTGCTGTAAAACTCATTAGTACCATGTCTGGATACAGTATACTCATGTAAAATGATAGTGACAGGGAGTTAAATACAAAGAAACACAAAGTTTTTAGCATTAACACGGACAAATTACCTGATATATGCTACCACTCCTGGTGTCCTTAAGGTCCAGTCTGATTGCGATGTAGTCCACGTCCGGAGATGGAGGGTCTCTGTGCTGATACCTCAGCCCCATCATTAGGAAGTCGTCACACGGAATTTTGGTAAACTTCGGCAGCTTCAGACCTTTCAGGCAGTCCTCAGATTTACACATCGCTCTGGCTTTATTATCTAAAAAGTTACACAACCATGGAGAGATTCACTTTTTTGTATTCTTGTTTTGGTTATTGAGTGTGACAGCTAGATAATGTTATCCTCTCTATTGCCAGCTTTTTTTGTCCTCTCGTAAAAAAACGAGTTTGAACTCAATGAGACAAATCGAAGTTTTAATGAAGTTAGTCTGTCATGTCACTGCATTTTCATATCAACTCATCAGAATGTTGAATCAATAAACAGAAGACATATCTGCTGCCGTATCACCAGACTACAGAGCAGTTTCATTCCTCAGACTGTGAGACTCCTCAACTCATCAGCAACACTCCACCATGAATAGTTTATTTTTCTGACTTCATTGTTATTTTTGATTCATCTGTATAGTCTGTTTTTTGTTGTGTTTTTGTGTCTGGCTTAGGGAATTACAACAGAAATGTCATTCGATAGTTTTGTGGTGCATAATGACAGTTAAATTAAATCTTCAATCTGCTAAGGCTTTAGTTATGGCACATTGTGTATATCTTTAATTACACTGATACTAGCCAGTTGATAAAGATGTTTTATTCTTGAACACCCTTCAAAGTACATCTATGATGCTTAATGCTACAAAATAGAACAACAACTTGGTCCTCCCCTCAGGAGCACCAACAAGAAGACAGTGGCAGTCCCTTAAAGGATAAAAATTACCTTTTCACACTTCAAGCTCAAGTATATTTCTCAGTCAAAATGTTATGTTTTCTATGTGGATTTTTTCCTTTTCACATATGAACTAGACGTGGTACTTTCCACCATCAGCTGTCAGCCATGCATTCCCATAGTTTACCTAGCTGCTGACGTAAGTGGATGAAGCTCTCTGGCTCATCCCCTCTCTTCATAGCTCTCTCTGGCTCTCCGGTGACCAGCTGGCCGTGGGCTGGCAGGTGGGTGTCATGGCCGCTCAGATGGATGCTACACTCCAGGCTAGACCTCCTCTCATAGTGGAAGGACACCACATTAGCATCCACGACATCAGAGAGGCCGTAGAACTCAGGGACCTCCAGGAATTTGGGCCCCAGCTTTATTACGCTGCATTCAGGTTCCATAATGTCCACGTGGAGAGAAAACACCTCCATGTGTGTCTCTGTCTCTGTGAACCTGGTCAGAAAAGCACAAGGTAATCATGCTCCCACAAGGGAAAAAAAGGAAATAAGCCAATTTCCCATTTGGATTACATGCAGTTGTTGCACCTGTACAGTCGGAGCTTGACAGTGTCCTCCTTTAACAATGGACAGCCGTTGTGGACGTACTTCACCTCATCAGCCAGATAGTGACAGTCAAATACCTGAGCAAGTAAAGGGAGAGATCTTCGTAATCAAACATAATGAGTGAGTTAGAATCACTTGAATATTGCTCAGCTCACCTGATATGTACTAACATTACACAATAGTGGTGACTGTTAAAATGTATTGCAACAGTGCTACAAGTATCCAGCCGTTTCCAGGGAAGGTTACTGAGGACATGATTATGGGTGATACACGTGGTGCTCTGTGCAACCGGTGTAAGTATCATAATAACTGACTCACCAGCAGGACTTTAAAGGCTTTAGCAAAGCAAAGCATTATTGATAATAGGACGATAATTGATGAATTTAGTGCTTTTTTCTGGATACAAGATCAATTATGATAAATCCATGGCCTTACCTCTTGGGAAAATCCGTAGTGAGGATGTTTCAGAATACTTGCCTTTTAAGGTGACTTAAAATGGGTTTAAATATCTTGGCATTTTTTTCCCGGCCAAGCTCTCTGATTTAACAAAATGTAATGTTTTACCTACGGTTACCAAAATCAAATCGGATCTTCAAAGATGGATGAATTTACCAGTGTCTTTATTAGGCCGGATTGCAATTATTAAAATGAATGTTTTGCCACGCCTACTGTATCCAATTCAGATGCTACCTACTTATATCCCATTAAAGCTATTTAAATTAATACATAGTGCATTTCGTAGATTTGTCTGGAAAAATAAGCGCCCCAGAATGAAATTACAGAAGCTCCAATCTCCTATAAGAAAGGGTGGGTTAGCCTTACCTAATCTTATTTATTATCACTGGGCCTCACAACTGAGATTTGTCGCAGACTCTGTAAAAAACAGTGAGTTTTCATTTGCAGATCTGGAAAGTATAGGTCTAGATAATGTTTCATTGTCAGACCTCCCTTTTGTTCGTTCTAGTAAGCTACAAATTAAAATGAAGGATAATTTCATAGCTACAAATATATGCAAGTCTTTGAACAGTATACGTAAACATTTTGGACCTGGTCAATATTCATTTTTAGCACCTGTTGCAAATAACCCCGACTTTGAATATACTTGTGTAGATGGGGGATTTAGTGATTGGAAGGCTGCTGGTATTACAAAAATTGATTATATGAATCTGGGCGATGCACTAAAGTCTTTTCAGCAACTACAGGAAGAGTTCAATCTCTCTCGAATACATTTTTATCATTACTTACAAATTAGGAGTTATTTAAACTCTGTTCCATATTACAAAAGTGGCAGAAAGCTTAATATTCTTGATTGTCTTATCACAAAAGCAGCAACTCTTAATAAGAAAGTGATGACCTATATATATGACCAGCTGCTTATGAATGATGAGACTACAATAAATATTAAAAATAGCTGGGAAAGAGACCTGGGTATTCACCTAGACGACCAGACCTGGCGTAAAGTTGTGTATAATGCCAAAAAAATTACTAGATCAGACAAATCACATGAAACACAATTTAAGATAAATAATAAACTGCATGTGACTCCTGAAATACGTAGTAAATATGACAATTCATGTTCTGCAACATGCAGGAAGTGTCAAAGACAGCTAGGCACTTGCTTTCATTTAATATGGTCGTGTCCATTGATTAAAATATTCTGGTCTACTGTGGAGATAGAGAACCTCCTTGGCTTCAAAATGGTAATTGATCCTAAACAATGTATTTTTGGTATTAGCCCTTTTTCCTTGTCTGATCAAAATGTAAAATTGTTAAATATTATGTTGTATGCTGCACGTCTTTCTATCCTGCAGGTTTGGCTTGATGCACATCCTCCTACAATATCTATCTGGTATGATAAATTACTATCATTTCTTCAAATTCCAGCAACCCTGGAGGATTTTGTTAAAGAGTGGTCCCCCCTTAGCAGATTCTTTGGCAGTGACTGGCCAGCAATAATAAGTATTGGAGTAAATTAAGACTAAGCATAAACTATCACTGATATAGCGAACCCCCCCCCCCCCCACACACACACCTCTTTTTTTTTTTCTTTTTTTTTTAGACAGTCAGCGTTGTTTTGTTTGTGTTTGTGCTTAGTGTCTTGGTTGTATGTTTCGTTTTTTGTAAACAATTTTGTTATATATGTTATCACTTTGTAACAGCAGAAAGCTGTGGTCATATGTTGTTTCCTTAATGAATGATGAATGACTTGTTCTGTTGTCTCAAATAAAATTAAAAAGATAGTTAAAAAAAAAAAGCAAAGCATTAGCTAGATGGGCAAAGCAATAATAATAGTGCTGGTAGTATTCACACAATAAACTGAATCTTCGTGAATGAATGATACGTTGTACTGATTGCTCTGAGAAAGAGGATAAGTTACACAACAATATTTAATGCTAACATTAGCTAACATAGGCCACCAAATCTTGTGGTTACACCAGACCAAGTAAGGTTGCAGCAGCACAACACCTGTGTGTTTTAAATTGAGTTAGGGTGCACTGTGTTACCTTTTGGTTTAACTTTTAAGGTGTAAGAAGTATCTGATATTTCTTGATTCAAAAAATACAAAGTCTTTTAGCTTTTACACTTCAGCCTGTAGTGGTTTTATAGTAGTTTCGATAATATTCTGACTAGAAGCCAAAATCTGTTTTTCAATTAATCCCGATCAAAACTAGTTCACTGTCATGTCTGTGCCTGGGAATGAGGAAACCGCGCGGTAACAACGACAAGATATATGATCAGATTTGAGATCTGAGTTAAATTACATTCAGCTCATCTGCAAAGGAACTAATACATACCAAATCAGAAACTAAAGGAAAGCTTTATTTAATTCAGAGGTCAGATCGACATGAAGTGTCTCGTTTGTCCACAGGGAAGAATACAATTCAATATATTCAGAGTATAAAGTTTCCAACAATAAATGAAGAATGTGTCATAATGGAGCTTTCCTTTGATGGAAATCTTTATTTTCCCTGTAATCAGTACTAAATTACATAGTTGTTTTCAAGACACTTACCAGGAAATGACAGACCTGTAAATCAAGTTTTTGCTGGAATGGTTATTATGATAAATGATGTGAGAACAGACAACTAAATAACTACTTACCCATCTCAAGTTGTTCCAGCATGCTATATCTATAAAGCCACACAATGACCAAGAACTGTTTCTGATGAGCTCTGACTCTCGATGGTGTTAAATTGACCAAAACCTAATTATTATTGCATACATAAACTGGGCCTACAGGGAGGACTTGGTCAGTGGGCATGTGGTACGTCATGAAATTAGATTTAAAGACAGTTGGAAATGAGAATGAATTTAATTATGAGGTGTAAATGGCTTTATTGTCTCCAGCTAAACTAAAAAATGCTCAGGTATGTGAAAGGTGTGAATGATGACCGGGCTTATCAATGGAAAGGGAATGTTTCAAGTTTTTTTTTCAAAATGTTTCTGCTTTAAGCATGAACAGCGTCTCATCCTGGACATTCATCTGTCAACACAGTCATTAGAGAGGAGACGGCCTGTCTGCCTGGGAAACAAAGGAGGAAGTATGGAAGCGTCCGTCCACCTTTTCTTCCCCCCAAAATATCTTTCTTGACTCAACACTGGGCAGCTCAAAAATGAAAATAGATGTCCGAGCCACAATGTGTATACAATAAAAGACAGCAGTAGGTGTCCTAAACATGGCTTTTCACACTACACTTGAACCAACCTAAACCTCAGCGGACACAAAGCCTAAACCAAGCATAAATCCCTTGTTGTGTTTGAATTCCATGTCTCCAAGTTTACAGTGAAGCACAGTTTAAAGACTCATTTACAGGATGCTGAGAATTTGTATTTGCTTTAATGATGACTGGATTGTTTGTATTCTAACCTCCATTCTACTTACATATGCAGCTCAATACCAAATATAATGTGTTTTAGGATGACATTTTTTAATTTCTTTCCTTTAATTTTCATTTCTTCCACAATTTCTTTTCCTGAACATATCGTAAAGATTAAGCCTTTAGTAATGTATTCTGTAGGAGACAGTGTTGTCCATCTGTTTTTCTCTCAATACTCCATCAATTTTTTAAATGAACTGTTTCCCAATCCTGACAATAAAAGTGTGATGAACATTGTTACGATTATGTTTACACAACTCAGATCACTTGATATAAATGAGGAAGAAATTGTGCACTCAGTTGAATATTGAAAGAATGTAAAAATGTGTAAATGCTCATTTTAAAGCATGAGATTAGATGTGTTGTTTCAATATTTCACCAAAATCAATCAATCAGCCAAATACATAGGATGAAAAATAGGAAGAGCACAAAATAAAACTGATGCAGAAATGACATTTCAACCAATACATATTTTGGGCAAAGCTCATGAATAGTTTTTTAGATGGGAAGGCATGTTAGGAAAACAATTCTGCTGATTGATTTTCCTAAGTGATCTAAAATGATTTTATCTGATGTGTTTAAGAATTAATAAAAGGTGAAAAAGAGGACAATATTCCTACATTTCCAAAATTTGGATTAAAATTGTGACATCGGTCGAGAAGAAATGCCTTTTCAAGTTTTTTGTGTGTGTTTGTTGTTGTAATATTCATGTCAGCCAAAAGACTATCCCATGCTCTAGATAGGCCTAAAAGTAGTAGTTTTAAAGGTGCAGTATGTGAGAACTTTAATGACAATTTTTTTTTAAATCCACTAAAATAATCAACCCATGGTGAAGAAATAAGAGTTCTGAGATTGTGTTGCATAGATATTTCCTGATGTTAGAGTTAAGTTAGTCTAGCTAGCCCGGGCCCATCCCGGTCCAAAGCTCTTGTGTTATATGTTTTGAGTATGAGTCAGACAGCAGGCCAATTCTTAGATATTGCCCCTTAAATTTCTCTTTGCACTCCAAACACAACATACGTGTATTGCTTACATAACAGAATCTGCTGGGAATGGTGAGAAATAAATCACAGGATTTACAACCCAGCACCACACTCTTGTCATCATTATATCAACACTAGTAATATATGACATAGTTTCCTACATTTTAGCTTTCAAACAGTGACATGGGAGCATAACACATTGGTTTAACTCTGCATGGTTAGGTGCCTTCTGTGCTTTTCATGAGAAGAGGATCTTTCCATTACCTGAGGCAGGAGTTTTCCCACTCGCTGAGTGATGGGCTCATTTAACACCACCTCCACCTTGCATGCATCCTTCTGATGGGGAATATGGAACTGCAGGTCACCCTCCTGGAGGTAGGTCGACTGACCTCGTTTCACCTTTAAACCCTTATTGACTTTCACAAGGGAACAGTGTGATGAATAGGTCATTGCCAGCAGAAGCACTGGAAACAAGGTCCAGGGCAGTGTTTGACCCTGTGAACCCATCACTGTCAGTCACAAGCCCACGTTCTGTAAGGTCTTCAAAGACTGGCTCCAAGCAGAAGCTGGATCACTCTCAGGAACTTCACTTCAGACGGGGACTTCAGCAAACCAAGTCTTTCTCTTGAGGAGAAGCTACATTTTCCTCTGGTTGTTTGTTAATATTGTGTTTGTGAGCTCTTTACCAGGTCACATGATCGGCCAGGAGCTGTAAAAGAAATGAAATAAGATTCTGATTGAGTCATCTCTTACTGGTATATAAAACAATTAAATGTAATGCTCTATGTCATCTTATTTCTTCCGAAATAAGAAAATAAAGAAATAACCTCGGAAGTGCAATGTTCAGGAGCCGCAGCTGGATTGTAGTATTTTCAGGTCATAGAAATGTTTCTCCTGTGATACTAATCATAAACAATAATTTGTCTTCCTCTCTGCGTCCCTCAATGACGCTGGGTACCCTGAAGGAAGCATACATTCCAGCACTGCAAAAATAGGAGAAAAACTGCTGTACATGTTGTTCTCAGAAAGGCTAATCAGTGATATGATATATTAATGTGGTTAAATCTCTTCTCAACAATGCCGACCATTATAATAACTTACTTATCCTCAAATCAGCATGCACTGGCCTAGGGTTTTAAAATTGTTAAACTTTTTTTGCGAAATACTGTGCACATATCTACCTCCTTTCAGAGAACAAGCTGAGATATTGATGCACATTAAAAACAGAGCTGCAGTCAGGACATGATCAACCAAGCTTAACATTAACACACCAGGGATCACAACAAGCCTGGCTCTGTCCAAGGTTCCCCTACCAACACCTCTACAGCTCACTAATTAACTTTGCAAAATCTACTCACTAACTTAAATGTAAAAATTATCATTTGTGATGTTAGGTTGAGTCACATGCTGGAGCTATTTTTGGGCAAACAACAGCAGGGTGCAGTGACTGTGTTGCCTTGTGAACCAGCTGCCAGGCTTCGAGCTATGAGCTGGTGTCTGAACCACAGAGGTTCAGCCCAGTCAGTGTCCTATAAGGCAAACTGCTGGCAGCGACAGGCTTTGTTGAGGTATGACAACCAGGGAGAGAAGTGGCTGTTCATTTGAAACCAACAAGAACAACCTTGGTTGCGCCTAGAGAAGTTAGCATAGCTGCTGCTGTAGCATGACATGTTTTCGCTCTGGCTTGGAAAGAGTTTGATTTACCAACATGGTAACACTTGTCTACTGTTGATCTGACTGGTTGAAGTTAACCTGTGATAGATGGTAATAGCCAGATGGGTTCATCCAATCACCTGCCACCTTTTATTTTAAGGGCCTGCCCTTTTCCAAACAAAAAACGTTTTCTCAAATTTCTTAACTTTTTGACATAGATGGACTCACTGTTATCACCCACTTCCAGTATTTATGCTCAGCTAGCCCACCTGACTCCAGCTCTGTTTTTTACACACAGACATGATACTGATACTACTTCTAATCTGATCTTCTAATCTTACTCTTGTAACAAAAATGAATAAGTGTACCCTCCAAATTATTGTCTTTTTTCTTCAATGTTATATTTATGGCAAATGCAAAAAAATAATGAGATTGCACTAGGCCCCAAGTTTCAAAAACACCTTTGAAAAGCTTGAATTGGGCAAAAACAGCGTGGTGCAAAATGCAGTTAATGAAAAAGGCAGTGGGACACTGAAGAGTTGAACAGAGGTGAGGCTGTCAACGTCTCTCTAGCAATACATCTTTTTGTGATTGTCACTTCATTGAGTTGCATAAGATTAAAGTTTTGATCTTAAACACACAATATGCATTATCTGCCACGAAAGGTCTGTCTCTCCAGTGCTCAGCTGCTCAGAGCCTCCAGCTCTGGAGGAGAGAGTTGGTTATAGATCCAGACCTTCTGGAAGAATAAACACCAGGAGTCACATCAGATTCTGTTCTGATCTGGGGCCGTTTACTGACAGGAGAAGAACCTGGAGATTGCTTTGTAATTTTTGGGATTCAAAAGTGGATTTATCCTCACTCCTGTTTATCAGCCTGACTGCAGCCGTGATCAGTGGAGGTGACCTCCATTTTCGGGTGTTGATGTTGTGTAATGTTGACTGCTGACTGGAGCTGGAGGGCAAATTGCTGGCTAGCTCATGGCTAATGTACACTAATCTGGCTGTTTGAAACATGGTTGAAAACATTTGTGACAATGTAAGCGCACAACTCAACAAACTATGTAACAAAGGTCTAGCTGTTTGCAGGCCTTTCAATGCAGAAATCTTACATCATACCTTTAGATACTTTGTTATATAGGGGGAGCAGCCTCCATAAACAGGTCTTTATCATGACTTCAATGTTGTATAGTTGTTAAGAAGCAGCCAATACCACGAGAAACAATATAATCAAACTCTAAGGTCTACGAGTTGAATCATGAGCGAGCAACGATATAACCCCCCATATACAGAAAAAGCCCAACCAACACTGCTGTTTAAAGACAACAACCGGAAAGTACACTGTTCATTGTTTTTGTAATTATATGACAGAGAACAGCAGTAATGAGAGTTTTTCAGCCAGCTTCAGGCATGTTCCAGACCTCTATTCATAGACTTTGTGACTTGTTCTATGCTCAGGGTGCAAGGAAATATGTTCATTATGTACAAATGTTGGCCCTCTCCTGAGGCTAAACAGCCTCTCTAGTAATAGCATGATGTTTCTCACTGACCTTTGACCTTTATAGAGTCACCCCCAACATGGGCCTTTCCCCTACTTAATCTGTGCTGGAGTTACAACAATTATTAAAGCAGCAGGGGACAAACATCCTATAAAACCATCTTTAAAACTTCCGTCAGTATAACCTCAGGGGGTCTTATATTGCCCCTCTTTTTTTTCAGTCATGGCATGTTTTCATTTTATGTCCTGTTTCACTGTTGACTCCTTGTACCTAGTTGCTCCTTCCTCCAGAGGGATCAATAAAGTTTCATCTTACCTCACCCTAGACCCCACTTAGGATGCGCAATGAGTCGTTTAGTATTTGAGAAAAAAGGCTTTAGATGTCATACCGCCACATTCCTTCAACACTTCTCTGGGACACCTACTCAAGACCTCACACAGAAAGCACCTTGGACAGAAAAAGCACCTTATAATCAGCCGCCGCATTGGGGAACATGTTAGAGCTTGTCCCCGTGAACAATGCTTGTGTCGAGGGAGCTAGAAAATCATGTTCAAGGAGCTGAGTGCACAAACAAGATTCCAAATGGTCACAGCCCCCTTCACCCCCAACTCCGACCACGTCGGGAGTGCTGGCCTTGTATTGTATCTGTCAGTGCTAATTAAACATTCTGTCTAATTTAGATGATTTTCATGTTTTTACTATTTCATTGTATTACTGTAGGACTGCATGTTTAATTTCAAAAGCTGCATCTCAGCTGAAAACAAGGCTGTTCAGCAACAGGTCCTGAAGAGCAGAAACTTTGAATGAAGGTGGTTGCAGCTGATACAGTAACTTGGGTATATGAGAGAGATGAGAGAAGCTGCAGGGCCAACCAATGATCTTAAAGAGGCTACAAGGCACAGTAGAGCTGGGGGGGATTATGTCTTGATTATGTCATAGTTTGTCACTATGACTCACCTTTTTCACATTACACAGAGTTATTAAGTTCAAAATTGGTATAAAGGCACTGATTAGTAGAAACTTTGAAGAAACTCTCCTCTGCACTGTGGCTTTGTGGTCAGGATTAGTTAGGATCTCAATCAATTGTTGAACTATCAACCGGTTTCCTGCAGAGGTCGCTTGGGAAACTATCATGGGCAAAACGACGCCTGCTCGGTGGAACTAGTGTAAGTAAAAAAAGTATCATGATAACTTAAGTAATGCTGGCACTTTCTAGGCTTTAGCAGCGTTAGCTCAGTGGGCTAAGAAATATTAACAGTAGTTTTCACTCGATAAAGTAGCTAACCTAGGTCTTCGCGAATGAAATATCCCAACTGCTCTGAGAATAGGGTTTGCATCCTGTTACCATGGAAACTGCCAATTCCTGTTAAGTGACAGGACACACCTATAATCTACACGAGGTATCATATGACTAGCAGTAAGGTATATACTGGTTGAAAGTGTAGGAAGGAATTCTAGAATATGTTAACAACAAGTATGCATAATGTTAAAAAAAGTAAATGCATAACACTCTCCACAGTCTTCAGTGTACTTGTGGTCTCTGCCCTTTAGTTCCAGCGCAGACAACAGTCTGACAACCAGAAGATGTATGAACACCAGTTTTCGATAACAGTATTCCTTTATAGAAGAATCTTTCTTCCTCATATACAATCACAGCCACACATTGTACATCGCAGTGACACTGGTGCTCTGCATTTGAGGCATCCCAGAGAAGCAGTGGACAGTATGGCCCCGGGCGCTGTACACTCCCTGATTCCCAGCTATGACCATTTTGGGAAATCTGGGAAATCTGGGGATGTCTATATTTAACACCTAGGATCCCTCAAAGATGTCAAAGTCAATTTTTGGGGTGTCTCAAAATAATGGTGAAGCTCTTACAAGACTCTCCCTCCCCAGTGCCACAGAAGACATAATACAAATGCTTTAACAGGATGAGCCCTACTCCTCATAGCGTGTGATCTTCATGAGTAAGCTTTGTGGAGCGCCCCTTTAAGAGGATGTGAATCAGCTGGGGAGAGTGGTACCACACCATGACGTTGTGTTTAGGTTGGGATTAAGGGGTGCATGTTGAGCTGCCACAAGCTTATGGGAATGTAAATGTAGTCTGTCATTAGACCTGCCGTCTCTGACACTCTCCTCCTGAATGACGTGTCCGTGGAGAAAACAGTTCACTCCTGACACGTGAAGATAATTTAAGGTGAGGTCGGTGGTCTCAGTCTGGCAAGGATCTACACCCACAGCATGGAAATAGGACGGCTTCCCTGGATGCATCGTGTTGACATTATTCTGTCGAGCGACTGTAACTCGAAGCTCTGCCAAAACAGGAAAAGGATCAACTACAAACAGGGCCCTCAGAGTGCTCCAGGCAGCTTAACATCAGGACCTTTCCCAGCGCTCCCACCTCCCATCTGCAGCCTCCCCACTGGAACTCACACCCGTTCAAATCTCTAACAGGATAAATTACTGAGTGCTATTAAACTGGGAGTAAATATCAGTGACAAGCTGTCATTTAGTGTGACACAATGTTGGATAGGCTGTTATCTGCTAAAATGTGATATACTCTCACCTCAATTGGACTTTGGTTCGCTCTGAAACAAGCTTTGAAGCTTCATGCTATGTAGCATGTCTGTGTGTGTTTCTGTGTCTGTGTGTGTGTGTGCTCCTGTAGACCAGAAGGGAAGCTGTTGAAGTATTTCTTTTTCAGATGAATGGCTTTAAAATTTGCATTCATTGCAATATTTAAGAAAACACACTGTATGGCCAAAACTATGTTGACACCTGAACAGCAGGGTGCTGCAGGATGAGTCCTACAAGTTGTGTTAATCTGTGATTATCTGGTTAAAAACAAACTATGTCAGTATCATAAATTCAGGTTGACCACAGAGATTATTTTCTGAAACAAACATTGATCCAATTAAAAATTCCGTAGGCTCTTTGTGGTGAGACGGGCGATTAGTTGGTTGGCACACAAGTATACGTCATGCCTGTTGCTCTCTATGGAAACATGATTGATAGTTGTACATCTAATTTTTAACCCAGAGGCTTTAACATGCTACCATTCAGCTACGAGAGCATTAGTGAGGTCCAGCACTGATGTTGGGTGATACGGTCTGAATCACAGTCATTGTTCCAGATAGCCAGTGTCTAGCTGGTACATTCCCAGCTGGTTAGTGTATGTTAACCATTATCTTGACAGCTTGCCCAACTAGCCTTGTAAGTAATAACTAAGTCACGGAGCTTTGCACCACCTGTATCACAGGCCTTAAAGCAGCCTGTTGCAAGAAGTGGAAAATGACAGGAGAGTGCTAAGTGCTAAAATGCACGCAGTCTTTCTAACCGTGGCGAACATTAGCCAACAGAAGCTAGTGGTCAAACTTGCAAAAGGCAGACTGTAGGAGCAAAACCTCTGAGGAAGAAGACTATGTATATAATTTCGCTTTAACCCTTGCTGGTGTCATCAGGGTGACCTTGGCAGAGTTTTAATGAAAAGCCTACTTCACATTCTGGGCATGTGATGTATTAAAATTTAAGGGATGCATTAAACAGGCAGGAGGGTCTAACAGAAAATAGTTAGTTCGCAGTATGGGACATTAAGGCTCCAGTTGACCTATATTTGGGTTTGACCATTCTTTTCCAAAGTAGGTCTCTTGTGAGTTTATGGAAGTATAAAACGAAATCACTTGGATTGTTTGTCACGAATGGGAACACTTTGTAGGGGAAAATAGGGCACAAGCCATTAGATAAGTATAGAAATAAAAAATATAGGAGATTTATTTCATCAAGCTTCTTTGAACTGAAAAATGTTCTATGTAAATGTCCATGTTAATGGAAAGTCAGGTGAAGTTTCCTAGTCCACCAAACAGTTTTTCACAGTTCACAGTAAAACAGAGTTGCAGCATTCTCCTTAAACAACCGAAATAGCTGGAGACTTGAAATGGCTCCATGCAGCTCGTCCGCTGTAATCCAAGTCTCCAGAAGCCCCAAGATCCCAAACTGATTTTAAGGGAGGTTATTTACACCCTTTTTTAGATGAAATATTCCCTGTAGCTTCTAAGCTAAAAGTGTCAGCAGCATCCAGTCTGAAGTGAGCGTATGAGCTTGAATGGCATGTCAAGGGTGTAAATAACATATTTTGCAAATCTATTTGGGATGCCGGGGGGTTTTGGACACTTTTTACCGTTAAGCTCCAGAAATATTTTGTGGACTACGAAACTTCACCTGACTAACCCTCAGCATGGAGCTAGGAGGTAATGACTGAATTAACATTTTTGAGTGAACTTGTCTATACATTAAAGATTTGACACACACCAGCTGGGAAAATCGGAACATGTGCTTTCTGTCTGTTTAGCCCATCTCCCCCTTGTAAAGACAACATACCACAAGCACAAAAATAATAATCAAACGTCACAAAGGTCAAATAGCATCTCATAACTCTACCCTCATAATAAGCAACCCTTCCATAACCCAGCAGAATTCCATCCTGCCTCTCCCAAACTAAAATCCAGGGATGAGCACAGAGCGCAACAGCTGGGAGGGAATGCGATGTGTCACATAACAAGTGGCTTTGCTTCACAGCTGGGAATGTCCGCTCCATCCACTCACAGCTACGGCTTCTTCTTCTAATCTTAATAATGACAGGGTCCTTAGCAGCCAGCAATTTTCAAAGAAAAGCAAGCCATCAGGGAAGAGGAAGAAGAGGAAGACGGTATTCTGCTGAAAACATGAGTGGCTAAACGTTGGCTGCCATCCAGCAGCACAGTCCAGAATGTGCAACAGAAAGGCTTTAAAAAAAGCTCCCAAATACTCCCTAACTGCCAGAAACAAGAGCTGAGTATGAGATGTATGTTACGGTGCAGTGTTGCAGTGCAGTAGCATAACAGAAAGAAGCATGTATGTGCAGTTTTAAAATTATTAAGAAAAAAACAGATTTATGAACACCATGTAATGACTTTTAGACTGCAGGAGTTCACAGAGGCACCAGTTGATGGGTATGCAGAGTGATGAATTCAGAGACACTAAGAGGCAGATTCATTATCAATAATATAGTTTGGGGAAGAGAGGCAAACAGACAGACAGACAGACAGGCAGTGAGAATCAAAGGAAGAAAGGCCACCAAAAAAGGAGGGAGAAGCAGAAAAAAACTCTTAGAGAGAGAAGAAGGGTAACAGGCGGAGATCTCCACATGCATTTAGACATGTCCTTACCTGATCTGCTCGCATCTGGCGCCTCTTCTTCTTCTTCTTCTTCTTCTTCTTCTGCCTACCTGCCTGCTCCCCTCTGCTCTAAACAGCAACTAGCTCTGTTGATTGAATCTTGTTCAGTCCTCAGTGACAAACTCCACCCACAGGAGTGCGAGATGAGTAGAGGAGGGAGAAGGAGGGAGGGAAAGACAGAGGGTGAGGGCAGGAAGAGCTGACTGAGGACGCCTTCCTCCCTCTTGCTGCTGCTGTGGAATCAGTAATCGGAGCAGAAAAAAAAAACACCAAAAGACAAACACCGGGGCTCTCAGATCAAAGACTGGTCCAAAGTGCCTGCTGGTTTAAGGAACAGCTTTGTCATTATTGAACAGAAAGGAGCACAGATAAAAGGCTTAACAGTGCACTAATGTAAGGAAAACACCAAGAGAGCTGAAACTGACTTCATGTACTCCATACACACACACACACTGTAAAGACAGTGTTGAGAAAATAGGTTGAGACGAGGTTGAGAAAAAAGATTGCGGTTTCAGTTAAAATACCTAATTTCAGTTACAAATGTACCTATGTTACGCATTGACCCTCAGTTACGCAATGGACATAGTGTAACTTAACTGGTTCAGTAAGTTAAACAAAATTATCGCTGACTACCTCGGCTTTGTTTGACCCAACCAACCATCTACCACCTCCTCCCCGTACAGACTTGTTGCCCTTTACGCTGCTCTGCCTGACTTCCTCCTTTGCTGCCATAATATTTACTATGGCCACTAGAGGTCACAACAACAACTCATGTAAAAATGGTTTGTGGATATTTTTCTGATCAGGATGGCCTCAGCTTTTTAAAACTACACTAATCAATATTTTTATATTGATAATGGATCAAATGACTATGCTAGTAGTTATCTAATCTTGGTACAGAGCCTGTCTCAACAGTATGTTGTGTGCCTTGCTTGATATTTCTAATTAAGTATGGCAGTTCTATAAAAGGATTGAATATCTTTGTTCAATGTTCGTATATTTATGCCCATTAAACTGGTCTTTAATATTGTAGAAACCAACAAGAACAAGTGGTTCGAACTTTTAAAAGCTTTGAATGAAAAGAAAATCCCTCTTCTTCCCTACAGGACTTCCTCCAAAGCCGCTCCTCTGAAACACATGAACACACACTGCCAGAAAACACCAACACAGAGCCCCATAGCTCCCTCTGGACAGCAGGGAAACGTGTGGACAGCTAGTTCACTAAGTTCAACAAGCTCTTTAAGTCAAAAAATACACAAATGAAAGACTTTGTCAAATGCACACAATCATATAAACTCAAGCAAACACCCGTCACAAGCACACCACAGTCCGACAAGGCTAGCTGACATGACAGCTGCTCACTGCTTTGGCTGTGTGCTTTGTGCTAACTGGGTTAGCCTCTGGACGAGGCCATTGGAGCTTCTGCTGCTAATTTGTTGGCGTTCCTGTCTACTGTGAGCACAACATATCGTTGTCTTCACGAACCGCATCCACCTCCCTCATGTTTCATTCACATGGAAGAAACCGTGACTATTCAGTATGCTCACCCCTGACGAGCTAGCAGGTTGGTATTGGGAAATTTTGGCTGCATTTCCTCATCATTCTTGTGTAGGGTGACCACACGTCCTCTTTTACCCGGACATGTCCTCTTTTGGGGGGAGTTTATAAAATCCTTCAAATGTCCGGGGTTTTGAGTTTGTGTAGCGTGCACTTTATCTTCGCATCACAGACCCTTGCATTTACCATTCACGTTAAATGGTTCCACGCCGAACCCCGGAACGTGTATTCATTCATTATAAAACAGTGCAGCGCATCAGAGCTCTCTGCGGCTCTGCCCCTCCGCTCAGTTCGAAGCAAAGCCATGACGCGATGCACGCATGCACTAGCCCTTTTACACAGCCTCTCCGCATTATCTCCGGAGCGGTGGTTCGTCAATTCTCCGGCGATGGTGATTCACACAGAGCGAAGCCTCTCCGCCTTCACGTGTGTGAATCACACAGAAATCCGGCGCTGCGGCTCCTAAAGAGGCTTGACGGTACACGTCATGATGATGACGTCGGTGTTTCCCCAGGTGTTCCCCCTGTTAATTCAAACCTGCGGACAGTTTATAATCATATGGATGCTGTTATAATGTGTTGTGATTGAGATCCTGACCCACCAAACATCCTTGAAAGTGACGGAGTTAAGTTTTTCGCGCTAAATTACATAATTATACATAATCACCATCAGTAAACAGGTCGCTGTATGACTTTGTCACTCGCGGGGATGGAGGTTGTTTTCTGGGGGAAAGTTCCCTGAAGTCTCGGTCGGGAGAGCTGACGGTCGCGGTGATTTATTTTCATCACAAACACTCGTGAGTTAAAAGTTTTTTGCCGGTGACAAACGCTGTTTTTGGAGCAGAAATATGAGGAAGAGTCGGGAGGACAGACAGGAGGACGGACGCTTCTTCATGTACAGCTGCCGTATTTGTTTTCCTCATATAAGTTGCCAACGACAGTTACAGTTACTACGTTACTTGTTCGGTCCTGTAACGTTGCTTTGTGGGACGTTTCTGTGTATTTAGTTGAGTGAAGGACCTGTGTAGTTATCAGACTGTCAGACCGACACGCCCTCGCTCCGCGCCTCCGGATTATCCGTTCACACTGGGATGGCTCACCAATAATGCGGCCCTGATACTACCTCCAGAGGCGGATCAGAGCCGGAGCGAAATTTCCCCCCTCTCCGCATCTGAAACTTTCACACAGAGGAGGGTGCGGAGAATTGGCGCAAGATCCCCGCATGCAAAGGGCTGTGTGAAAGGGGCTACAGTCTGCCGAAACGCAAATGCACTTTTACAGACGAAATGCGGAAAAAGTACCCGTGTTTTCGCCAGGGTAGTGAAAAATGGGAAGCAGAGTGTACTGTCTGATAGATAGAATTACTTTAATGATCCCAGACTGGGAAATTATTTTGTTACAGCAGTAGTGGGTCCGCAAATAAAACACTTTGTACATAACATAAATAGAAGGCAATATATAAATAGTGTATTTATACAATGCACAGTGTGCAATAAACAATAAACAATAATAATATATACAACAAAACAAAATATGCAAAATATACTATAAACAGCAATAATATATACAACAAAACAGTAGAGAGTCCAGAGTTTGTATGACCAAAGTATGTGTCCGTGGCAAACAAAGGCTCTAACGACCCAGATAAATGAATATATTGTTTATAAACGCAACTTTGTGTGAGTATTTTTCAGTATCTCCAAGAGGCCTGGTTAAGTGTCTTTTTGGGAATTCAGAATATGCGTTTAACTGAGTTAGAAGCACGTAAAAAACACTCGACTTGACCCGAAAAACAAAATTTTGCCGAGTAGAAGTGTCCTCTTTTTGGGGATTCAGAATATGGTCACCCTATTCTTGTACAGCTAGCTTGCTAACAGCTTTAGCAATGTATCGACTGCGTGCCTAACTTCGTCTCCAGTCAGGCACACTGAGTGTAGGGTAGGCAGGTGTTGGTAGATCATTTCATTCTGTCTTAATTAAATGTTTCGCAGGCTTATTAGAGGCCTGTGACAGCATCAACTATCGTATTTCATTCATTTTTTTTCCTCAGAGCATGTGATTATTGATCGCTGTCTGGATGTTAAGAGATGGAGTTATAAACTAGAAAACTTTAAAAATGACTTGGGAAGAAAGGTTTTACGGATATGGACTGAACCCGTCATTTTTGGGGGTTGGGGCTTCAACAATAAGGTATTGCAGCTGGATGTAGCCTGAGAGGCAAGGCCCGGGGAATAAGATAACCTCACACCTCTAGGTGCTCATCAAGTTAACTGCTGTGAGTGCATGGTAATAACTGAAGGTGACTCACATGAGCCAGTGTGTCAACATATTATCAGCTTCTCTATATTGGTGAAGGACACTTGGGACATGTACTCCCACCCACAGAGGAAATGACTCCCTTGCTGCAGTCTATAGGCTAAAACAATATTTAAAGTAAGACTGAAAGTCTGCAGCTGTGCTTGTGGTTACATTACACCTGGCACAATGAAAGTGATGCTTTAGCTTCTCTTAAGGCTGCAGAGTGTTTAAACAAAATATATCACCACTCATTACTCCAATCATGCATCACATGTTCATTTTGAAAATGGATAACAATTTACGGATATATTACGGACAGATATAGTCAGACTGTAGGGGCAAAGATGGCGGTGCTGGAGTCCAGTGTATCTCTCACTCTGCTGGGTTACCTGGAAGTTTTCGTGATTAAACAACAATGTAACTCTGAATATTAACAAAGCAGCACAGAAAAGTACATTTTTTTATCTGCTGAATGGGAACAAACATGAATGGGAAGAAGAAGAAAAGATGGGAATATTTCATCTAGTACCAAGACAATGGAGGACGCTAACAGTGGCCTTACAACAGACATACAGCACTTGGTGAAAATGTGCAGCAACCACAAAACAAGAGTTGATGGAAGATGTTAATTGGTTTGAAATAAAGCAGATGTCCAAGCATTTATTGTTTGTAATATGTATGAGTTTAATTCCCATGTCGCTAACAAGATTTTATTAGAACCAACAAGTATTAAGATTCATACACTATTTTTGGTTTTAATGAATGTCCTAATGATATTATGGATAGATGTCCTCTCAGACTACACAAAGCTACACAAAGTAATGACCTCATCTCTTTGCTCTACTTCATCCTCACTCTGACCGATGTATGGCGGTGTTTCAACCCAAGTACTAAAGAATTCACATGGTGCTACAGCAGATTAACCATAAAATCAAGAATTGATTTCAGCAGACCTGAAGTCCTAAACGTTGTTGATACTGTTTACGCCTTTAAAGTGAGCTGTTTAGGAAGATGTCTTAAAAACCCCAATTCAATCTGGTATTTCATTCCAAATCATATATTCAATTAAATTGAAGGTCTTTCCTTTCTATTGACATGTCATTTTATGCCGAATAGATTACCAATCAAATTATCAACATTCCCTTTTAGCCTGGAAGACGTGTTTTGTCCACAGTCCACATGTTTTGTTACTATAATAATTCAGATAATAGCAAGATTGAGTATGCGATCAAATTCCTCATACTATAGTATGAGGAAATTGATCGCATACTCAATAAGTAGAATTGAGTAGAATCTCTGTTTGTAAATAATTAATTTAGCAGCTAAATTAATTATTTACAAACAGAGATTCTGCAGATCGCTTCCCAAATTCTCGGTTTTTCTTTCAGAACTAAACTCACTACTTAAATCACTTAAGTTAGTAAACAACATAAAATGTAATAAATGTATGACTCATTTCAAAACCTTTTACCCTGAATCCTCTGACTAATGATATCTATATTAATATATGTTTGTATTTATTTGTACTGTCCTTGAGACTGTAAAGTTCCAGGGAGCCAGTGGGGGTCAGTATTAGCCTGGGAAATAATATGACCACGAGAAACACGTGGAATTCCATCTAATTCCATTCCATCTAGTGGAAAGTGCCAGTCGTTTTTTTTTTATAGAAATCACACTGAACATTTAAACAAGAAAACAATGCTGTCAGCCAGAAATGATCAGGACACCCTCAACCACAACGAGAGTTTAATTTCAACCTTTATGAAAGGTACTCAGATCCTCCCTTTCAAGGTGAGATCCATTTACAAGACGACACTGTGGAACAAAGGTTATTCATAACAACTAACAAATAATTCACAGAGAGACATTTAGGCATATTTTCTTCCATGCAGGATTGTAGTCAGGCTTTTATACAAACTGAGGTGAAGCTGGCCTGCTGGAACAACACTGACCCACAACACACTGACTTATCTCTCATGCATACATAACATATTGACTGCCCTGATATGAAGGCCAATTTCCTAAAGTGTCCAACAGGTGTAAGAGTCATTGAAAGTGGTGGCTTAATTACACATCAGATCTGATAGGGGCGTAAATCTTAAGTTTCATCGCAACATGATATTATATTGATTTTTTGGACGATATGACACTTGCCAATATCACAAAGTCTGCCATTGTGATTCCATTCAGTAATTCAATACAGAGGCCTGCAATCAATATGATATACAAATATCAGGCATAACATTATGACCACCAGCCTAATAATGTGTTGGTCCCCCTTTTGCTGCCAAAACAGCCCTGACCCGTCTAAGCATTCACTCCACTAGACCCCTGAAGGTGTGCTGTGGTATCTGGCACCAAGATGTTAGCAGCAGATCCATTAAGTCCTGTGAGTTGCGAGGTGGGGCCTCAATGGATCGGCCTTTTTTGTCCAGCACATCCCACAGATGCTCGATTGGATTGAGATGTGGGGAATTTGGAGCCCAAGTCAACACCTTAAAGTTGTTTTAATCCTCAAACCATTCCTGAACCATTTATGCTTTGTGGCATGGTGCATTATCCTGCTGAAAGAGGCCACAGCCATCAGGGAATACTGTTTCCATGAAAGGGCGTATATGGTCTGCAACAATGCTTAGGTAGGTGGTACGTGTCAAAGTTACATCCACACGGATGGCAGGACCCAAGGTTTCCCAGCAGAACATTGCCCAAAGCATCCTGGTGCCAAGTGTTCCCAAGGTAAGCGATGCTCACACAGCCGGCCATCCATGTGATTTAAAAGAAAACGTGATTCATCAGACCAGGCCACCTTCTTCCATTGTTGCGTGGTCAAGTTGTGATACTCACATGCTCATGGTTGGTGCTTTCGGTGAAGGACAGGGGTCAGCATGGGCACCCTGACTGGTCTGCGGCTATGCAGCCCCATACGCAACAAACTGCAATGCACTGTGTATTCTGACACCTGTCTATCAGAACCATCATTAACTTTTTAAGCAATTTGAGCAACAGTAGCTCGTCTGTTGGATCAGACCACATGGGGCCAGCCTTCACTCCCCACATGCATCAATGAGCCTTGGCCGCCCATGACCCTGTTGCCGGTTCACCACTGTTCCTTCCTTGGACCACTTTTGATAGATACTGAGCACTGCAGACCGGGAACACTCCACAAGAGCTGCGGCTTTGGAGATGCTCTGACCCAGTCGTCTAGCCATCACAATCTGGCCCTTGTCAAACTCGCTCAAATCCTTATGCTTGCCCATTTTTCCTGCTTCTAACACATCAATTTTGAGGACAATATGTTCACTTGCTGCCTAATGTATCCCACCCACTAACAGGTGCCATGATGAAGAGTTAATCAGTGTTAATCACTTCACCTGTCACCTGTTCATAATGTTATGCCTGATCGGTGTAAAGCAACTAAAATAGGATTTGACAATTTTATGACTGAACTCTTCAGTGGAAATATTATTTTTTCAATAGTTCCACACATTTAAATGGAAAACAATCTATTTTTTTAACAAAAAGAAGACAAAATAGACCTTCTGTTCACTATCAATTGACACATTTCTTAAATACTACCAACAATACCTAAAAGAGCCCTTGTTGACCTTTCAATTATCATCTATGATCGCTGCTGACTTATTCCTGAGAGGGAAGTTAAATAATATGCACATCATCTCTTTTTCTTCCTCATCAAGTATTTTTCTTCCGGACAATGTTAGCTAGCTAGCACTGTTTATAAACGAGGAAGGACAGAAATGGTGAAAACAGCCTTCAAGTTAAGTGTCAGGGGGATCACATTTGGGCAGGCAGAACTGAGTTCATTCAAAGCAATGAACAGCACTATCATGATTCTTGTGTTTTGTGTTGTGTCTATTTCCTGTTTAATTTTGAAATTTTGCATATTGCTTTTCAGTTTCTCCCTCTGGGTTTTTTTCCTTCCTTCCAGCGTTTTTCCATTCCTTTCCCTCACCTGTCCTTTTTCCACGTCACCCCACCTGTACCTCATTCCCTTATTAGTGTGTCTGTATAGAGTCTTTGTTCTTCCTCATGTTTTTGTCAGTTTGTTCCATGTTCTCCTTTGATGCCATCCTGTGTTTCCCACCCGTGTTATCTCCACTGTCTCCTAGTTTCTCCCTGTTATGTTTCTGATTTTTGTTCCTTGTGTTTTCATTGATTTGTACTTTGCTTCTGTTTAAGATATTCAGTTGCTACTTTTTGTCCTTTTGACTAATTTTTTTGGTTTTCCTGGATTCTTGGTTTTGAATCATTCAGCTTTTTTTCTTAAATAAAGCTCGACCTTGTGTCTGAATCCTGCCTTCCGTGTGCTTTGCTGCATTTGGGTCCTCACCTTTTGCCAAATTATAACAAGCCCATGAAATTAAAATCAGTTCACAATGTATAAGTAAAGTGAAGTGTTAAAAGTGTACTTGCTGACTTGGAGGTAGAGAGGTTAAAGTCAAATGTTTTAAATAGAGATGCACCGATCCAGTTTTTTCCGATCCAATCCGATACCGATACCTGGACTGAGCGTATCGGCCGATACCCGATACCGATCCGATACCGTTGTTGAATTAATAATGAACTGTATACCTTCCAACATGTGAAAGGGACTAAAGGCACCAGACTTTCCTAACTAAGACAAAATAATCAAACAGTTACCAACATTGTAAACATGTGTAACATTAATAATAATAATAATAATAATAATAATAATAATAATTATAATAATAATAATAATAATAATACATTTAATTTATATAGCGCCTGTCAGGGTACCCAAGGACACACGTAACAAAGTGGAACAAACAAATCAAAGAATGAATGTACATGTAGCTCCTGTCAGTCAGCACGGAGGGAAAACTAGCCCCGAGTCAGTAGCACCGTCTGTAAACAAACTAGCGTCTGGAGGCTCCGTGCACACAGCGGGGGCGACCATCCAGCATCGCTGCGAGCCGGGGAGACCGCAGCAGCAGAGGAGGAGACAAAGCAGCCCGGCGGTGAATAACCCCGAGGTTGTGGTGGAGGGAGGACCAACGGAGCAACGATGGACAGCCCACATAGTATTGAGTACGTCGGTTTGAAAGTTAGCGTTGCTAGGCTAACAGCTGACCGGTGAGGCTAACAGCTGATGGCGGGGCTAACAGCTAATCAGTGGAGAAATGTGACGTGAGTACGTGTAACGTCCTGCCAACAGGAATAAAAAATAAAACATAGCAGCTGAACCTGAGAATAAACTAATAAAGAGTTGGTCAAACAACAACTTGCGCTCTTCCAGCATGCGACACATTGACGAATGACGTAGATGTGCTGCGACGGCGAAAAAAAAAAAAAATGGATCGGCTGGTGGATCTGTTTCATTTTACCGATCCCCGATCCAGCCGTTTTGTCAATATCGGAGCCGATCCCTAGTTTTAAACACAGTCAGTGTATCAGTCTTCATGATGAGCGTTTTGTCAGCCGACATGTTGTCTTGTCAAAGCAGGAAACACACCAGTTCACTAATAACATTTACAATGACTACAATCCATTTAGTATGGACACTAAGCCATGGACGGTAACTTGGCTTCTGAAGTAAAGACATTTTCTATACAAAAACAAGTAAACACAAAGTTTACTGCAGGACATTGTATGAAGCGCTGCTACAAGATGTACTCTGCAGGGTAAGTAGTAAGCAGTATTATAGCCACTCAAAGAAAATTGTCACATAATTGACAGAAAAGGTGTATTATGAGAATGAAGTCATAATTTGGAGAAAATGGTCACAAAATTATTGTGTTTTAAAACATACAAGGAACTTTTAACCAGTATTTAACAGACTAAATGTAATAATGATGGCTCCGTATGACCTACATAAACAAACGTCATTGTGAGAAGATGGATTAGCATCCCCCTGACATCCTGCCATGAATGTCAGCTTATATGCATGTAATGTGACCGTGATAGGATGTGTATTGTAGAAATGTTTGTGTGACGCATACACATTTTGATGGTGTCAGTGGTGTAGAGAGCCAAAAATGACGACATTTTATTCTGGCGACTGGGCCGCTTGACCTTTATCCCCTACTGTGACTGTTCTTTCAAATAAGTCCTTTCATTTCTGTCTCCTTTTATTTATTTATTTGTGTGTGTGTGTGTTTGTGTGTGTGTGTGTGTGTGTGTGTGTGTGTTCTGGGTTTTTGTGGTGTCTTGCTCTGTTTTCCTCTCGTGTTCCATTAGCCCTACTCTGCTCCCACTGTGTTTCCCAGCTTGTCAGCTCCTTCCCTGCCCTCTTGTTTGCTCTTCTTGACCACGGGAGATCAAAATGCCGATCATCACATGATTTCAGATGGTTCCAGGAAGTTCTTAATGGGCAATTTGCATGCATGAATACAAAGAGACAGATCTACCATGTTTGGTAGGTGGTAGTTAATATATGATTTTTTGTTTGATATACTGGGCTGTAGTATTTGCAGCTAACGTCGGTGACTATTTAGAGGTTCCTCTATATGCCATTAAATATATCAAAGTCCATCAGAGTAAACTAAGATAGCAGGATTCTCTCTACTCAAGGGCTCTGGTTATGGTTTCTACATCTCTCTCCACCTGCACCTCGTCCCCTTGTTAGTTAAGTTTGTAATGAAGTCCGTATTACTGACTGAGATAATGTATTATTAATCAGTTATTAATTAATAATTATAATTAGCATTATTATTACAGTTCCTGCTGTTGATTTTGAATAAAACTTCTGCCATTGATCCACCTGCCTGCTGTCTTCTGCATTTGGTCCACCATCTACACTGAGTTTGATGCATTATTTTCTAATATCATTATTTGCAATAGAAATAACACCCATTTTCCAATGTCAAATGATAATCATTATACTTCATTTATTTTTCTTAAATATCCAGGCATCTCAAATTATTTCAACTTTATTCTTGACATTTTTTTCTTTGTTTTTTTTCCTCCTGAAAGTGGTTTAAATCACAGTGGAGTCCTTCCAGTCAGTGCTTCAGCCCTGTGGCTGCTTGTGGAGAGCAGTGCAGGACTGTGGCTCATTACAGTCCATGGTAGAGTGTTTGTCAAAAGGAGGTAACATTCCTCAGCTTCAAAATTGGACTGCTTCACTAAGTCCTGACAGCCCCATGTGGTTCTTGCATGCCCATTAGCACACAGACTGTTACAGCAGTCTGCAGGGTGGAGGCTTCAGCAGCACCTTAGTAGGAAAAGAGGTACAGATAAAGGATATTTCGTATAATTAAATAAATATAATCACAATGGTCCGAGGAGTCTGTCTGGGATTTTTTGATGTGACGTTGGTCTTCCTCCTGCTGTGCTCCGTCACAGGCTTGCTGCAGATGGATCAGCGCAGAGATGCAGAGGATAACCAGGAGCACAACAAAGCCATTTTGGAAATGCTACATATAGATAAAGTGTCTGCGAGCCATCAGGCTAAGCCCCATCCCTACATGAAGAGGATCTATCAGCATTTGGATGCACTGGAGGCTCAAGACCTTGGAAGTTCAGATGGAACGCTGGTGCAGAGTTATCGGAGTATTGTTGGTAAGGAATGGTTTTAAAGCAGGAATCATCTTCATTGTACCACTGTCTTTAAATGATTGCACAATCTTAAATAGTTTTATTAAAACATATCTAATCGTGTCGAGTGAGGTTTTACAGTTCCCTTTGTGATTGCAATAGAACAATACAAGAACTGGGTAGTTACCCTTCACAGTGTTGCAGCGATGATCTGGCCAGATGCTTAAATATGGCAACAAACAGTGTTCAAATATAATTCTCAATACTGTATAGAAGTGATCAGTAAATTCATAAGTATAAAACTGTGCTTTAAAGCTGCTTTTTGGGCACTTGGGGGCAGTAGAATGAACTGTAAACACAACAAACACATTACTATCATATACAGTTGATGTGGCTAATCTGTTAGCAAGCTAACCGACATGGTGAGACATGGTACACACCTTGACATGTCAGATCGCTAATTTAGTTTCCACCATTTTACAAGAATGTTAGTTCCTAAACTGTGCCGAAGCCTTCACAGTCGAATGCATTTATACAGCACATTTCATACGACAGCATCGTCTTAATGTGCTTAAAGACACAAATAACAGACATACATGACCATACATACATGACAAAATTCTATACAATACAATAAAATAAAACACATATAAGAAAGGAAAACATATATAAAAACATAGAGGGTAACACAATAAAAAGAAATAGATAGAAAGCTTTTATTATTATGATTGTTCAGGGACACAACTGTCCAAACAGTATATCTTCATTAAAGATCATGATCACTCAAGTTTTTCAAGTGTGAAGATTTTACACAATGTATGGCTGAAACCAGAACTAGCTGTCACGTAAACACATGAATCTAAAAGTTGAAGTTAACGGTCACAGATGTAAGATGTCTGCTGATTCTCATTCCAAACAGAAATCAAATAGAAGCCATCTGATTCATTTAAAAATGTCACATTTTTTGCATGTTTGAACATCAATATGCACATAGGTCCACACGACGCACCTCCAGGATGGATCTGGTTCAATGTGAGCAGCCTGAACCCCTCCGTGCTGGGTGCAGAGCTGGTGCTGTTCCGGAAAACCCTCCATCCCCGGCCCATCAGCGTGACGGTCACCCTGCACAGTGTCACAGCTTCACAGGGAGCTCTGAAGGAAAGTCCTGCCCTGGAGGAGAGGCTGTTGACCCTGGACCAGCGGCCCTTGTCTGGATATGATGTGTTTGATGTGTCAGCTGTTCTGGCTCTGAGGCTTCTGGAGGTGGTG
This sequence comes from Diplodus puntazzo, assembly GCA_963678695.2. Taxonomy (NCBI): domain Eukaryota; kingdom Metazoa; phylum Chordata; class Actinopteri; order Spariformes; family Sparidae; genus Diplodus; species Diplodus puntazzo. The sequence continues at coordinate 12,429,053 of OZ023170.1, read as the reverse complement.
GGCTTTCAGCTGCGCTACACAGACGAGAGCGGGAGCCTGGTCCTTCACGAGGCCCTGACACAGAGTCTGTACTGTCTGAACAGAGGCTCTCTGAGTGAACCCTTACTGGTGCTGTACCAAACAAAGCCTGTCCACACCTAACTCTGTCACTGGGACTATCATTCTGTTCAGATGTGTTGTGTTAAAACTTATTTTATCAATTTTGTTAATCCACTTCCCATATGGTGGATATAAGCAGAATGTTTCGGCACAAAAGTGGCAAAGTAGGACATAATGTATTTAACAGAGTAAATGACGTGTATCACATTGAGGCAGACAAAATTACTAAATTAATTCCCCATATATAATCTTCTTGAGTCCCTTTTTTAACATAGTTTTACTTTAGAGCTCTAGGAACTTGTAAAAGTTGTTAGTCATTCTGTGCAATCTTGGAATGTGAGCATTTCTGTCAGAAAACGGTCTGCTCATCACTCATTATAAAAATCAATGTGTGTCTCGATTTGTATATCAGTATAGTTCAGTAAGCTTCCTTACAGGAGGAGAACAGCATCAAAATATTTAGACTGCTGTATGAACGCAAACACAGATTGTCCAACTAAAAACTGAAAGAGTCGCTGATCACCATCTTCTTTGCTCTGGTCCTCTGTAAAAGTCACAATACCCGTCTTTATAGGACACAAACATGTTTCAGTTTACAGTTTGCAACAACCACAAATGACAATAACTAAAACAATACTAACTCTGCGATGCTCTTGTCTAGTGACTAAGGTTTCACATTGATGGTCATATTTTCATCCTCATTTTAAAGCTGCTGTAAACGTTGTTTTCCTCTCTACTGGACAGTCTACTGGATTACTGGAGTTCTCTGTCCTGATAAGATACATTTATTAATTTCTTTTCTCTTTTTCTGCAGCAGCAAGAGGAGAGACATGGCTCTAAAACAGTAATTACTATTGGAATATTAAACTATTTAATACTTATTTTAGTAACAATAAATAAATTGCAGCAGTCTGAACTTTCTATTTATTGAAAATAAAGTGTTTAAATTCTTCCTTGAAGGCAGTGCAGTAGGTGTCAATCAAATAAAAAATGAATATATACTGACAAGATAGATTATTATCAAGTCAGACTTCAAAAGTTATGCACCGTTAGTTGATTGGAAGACAAAGTCTGTTGTGAATTAAATGTAACTATGCAAACTAATCATACGTGCTGTATCGTAGGCAACTGGACTGGTTTCAGTTTCTTTAAGATGTTTCCCCTCTCATCCAAGAGGCTTCTTCAGTTCTCACTGACTGGAGGGGAGCTGCAGGCTTTTAATCTCTGTGTGGGAGTGTCCTTACTGAGTCGTTAATGACAGGAGTGCGCTCTTGACTTTCAGGGCCACACACTTCTTAGGTTTTAAGGGCTGCTTATATTTAGTCTCAAATTTTAATTCTAAAAATGACTTTTAATCTAAATTGAAATTAATTTCCCAGCAGAATTAGCTTACATAACCCTAACCCCTTACCACAAGTGGAGCGCTGCTCCTCCACCTTCCTTCCCCAAGGCAGGAAGCGAGGTGTTCACAGTTCACAGATCACATCCTGTTGAATGTTAAAATATTAAAGTGATGAATTACTAAAACTACTTAGTTGTATGGTATGTTTTGAACTTTTTACCTCAAAGTTATGTCTTAGAACCAATAACTGGATCATTGTGCTGCTAAACAAGATTTTCTAATTGCTTGTTACCGCTGCTCCTTCCCTACATCACCTCAGTCTGCATCTCGCTGTTATCATCAGCATCAACACACAGGAAATGCCCCCTCTTTCCTCTGATACGATTGGTCACAGCCTCAGTCTATCAAGCCTTCTCCCAGCCAATCGCTGACGACCACCCGCAGCAACGGTCCCGCCCTTCTGTAGGCGCTATTTTCCCGGCCGTCGGAGGAGAATTCATATCTGCTGCTTTACTTCGTTGACATATTTCCAGTCGTCCGTGTGTGAAGGCGTCCAGAGCCGCTCTCAACATGCTCCTCGTGTGGATGTGAAGCGGCGGCGGGGAACATTCGAGGCAGGAGGCGAAGTGAAATGCATCCCCGGAGCGCTGAACCTGTTCCCTCCCGCACACAAAGCCTGTGAAGCAGGCCGTGTTTCTTCCTCTCCCAGCGCGCTGATGATGCTCAAACATGTCGGGGAATCATTACAAAGGCCACGAAGTCAGCTGCTGCATCAAATACTTCATTTTCGGATTCAACATCCTGTTCTGGGTAAGAAAGGTTTCGTTTGTTTTTTAAAAAAAAATGTTTTTATGCGGCCTCAACTCGGCTACAGCTCGGTTATTATCGTGTCCGCCCGGCCAATAGGGAGGAAGGCCGCAGTCATCTTCACATCTTATCATTGTGCCGTTATCGGCCGGGCTCATGTTCACAGTCGAATCGATGCATTTGTTTGTGTGCGTGTGTGTGTGTGTGTCTGTGTGTGTGTGATATATATATATATCGGTCCTGTCATGTCCGGATCGGAGCAGCTGCAGGTCGGCTAATCGGCTTTTTGTGTGTGAGAGAGAGCTGAGCCTCAGTGTCAGTCTGCAGGCTTATCATTCATATCACTCACACACACATACACACACACTGCACGGACAGCAGGACAATGTGATGCAGCCGTCACACAGTTTTCATTAACACTCTCATATGTATGTTATACATTTAGGCATGACGTCATTTTGTTTTTGTTTTTTTGTTTTTTTTTAAAATGATGTCATCCATGTAAGGTGCAGTGGTCCAGAAATGTGTGTTGTGGGATTTTGACCCCTTGAACATTCAGGAAAACACTCGAAGAACACTCAGAGACACTGGTGACTTTAGTAGTAGTTTATACAAACTTGCAAGGAAGGGCAACATAACAGCACATCTGTCTGCACAGAGTGATAATCAGCTGGGAAAGTCCCTGACAAGTCTTCCCAAATGTTCAGATTGTATCTACAGCTCAGGAAGCATCCCTCCCATGCATCTGATTGGCAACAAGGAAGGGAAGTTGATGCAGCGCCTCTCACCTCTGGCCAAGTGAGGAATCGGAGGAAAGTGGCCCTATCTTTCCTCTTTATCCCACAGATAGATCGAAGGCCACCTTAAGAGTTTCACACGAAAAATCAGCTTTGCTTTGGCTTGGTCCATCAGGCATCGGTTGTGTAGACGTATCTACAGCAGCTTCCAGTCGCTAGGTTGCAGAGGCCATGAGGTGTAAACACATAAATCAGACATCACTGTGCCCTTATCCAGACCTTAACATTTATAGAGGGTGCGTATGACATCCTGTCGTATGAAGACAGAATGTCCTGGGAGAATCACAGTTTTCTCCCACAATGTGTGGTTGTTTGCTGCTGTTGGGAGGGTGTCATCTGTCAGTGAAGGTTCCCACACTGTGTCCTGATCAAACTCAAGATCCAGGAGGAATTTAACTGTGATCATGGCAACAAAGGATTGTACAACAAATGCTTGATCTGCAGATAACTTTCTCGATTAATTGAGTAAGTGTACGGTTATAAAAGTCACAATATTCTGAAGTTTCTCAGTTGAATGTCTAAGTTAAAGCTAATGTAATCCACTTCCATTTCAGACATAAGTCTACTGTTTTTGTAATGGTGACATCAGCTCGTGAAATGTGACAAGGCGCTGGAGAGGAGGATATGATTGATGAGCTCTGCCAATCCAATGTCTGTCAGAAGAATACGAATATTATTAAAAATAACAGGCCGGTCTGATGTGTTTAGATACTGTTTAATAATAAGAGTTTTAAGCATTAATCCACCATATCCGTGCGTTTGCTTCAAGTCACCTGGGTTGAAAAGAATCCCACCCTCTGTGACTGTGTTGTAACATAATACAAATAAATAAATATAAATATAAATATAAACATATATATATGTATATATATGTATATATATATATATATATATATATATATATATATATATATATATATATGTGTATGTATATATATATATATATATATATATATATATATATATATATATATATATATATGTGTATGTATATATATGTGTATGTATATATATATGTATATATATGTATATATATATATATATGTATATATATATGTATATATATATATATATGTATATATATGTATATATATATATGTATATATATATATATATATATATATATGTATATATATATATATGTATATATATGTGTATATATATATATATATGTATATATATATATATATATGTATATGTATGTGTGTGTGTGTGTGTGTGTATGTATTATGTTACAAGAAGGGAGGAGTAAAGGTCAGAGCAGAGCCAGGCTAAGCACCCTGATGCCACATCACAGGGTCATCAGTGGCCTCAGAGGACATTGTTGTATCACTTATTTATTTTGGCAAACATGTCACTCTGTATCAGCAACTCCTCGCAGTGATTTGACGTGACTTTGTTTTATCTGCAGCTGCTGGGCATGGCCTTGGTTGGAATTGGGCTGTGGGCATGGAGTGAGAAGGTGAGCACACTGAGTTATTATTATTGATAATGGACAGTGGAAATACTTTTTTTTTTAATCAAAGATCAAAGTGATAGTAATACTTCAGTTCTCCGCAGTTCTATACAGCGTTTTAGTCTCTTTTAGCTTGTTTTTTTTTTTTTTTTTTGGTTTCATGTCCTGCAAACTCTGCTCTCATTAGCTTTTACACCAAGTAGTAGCAGGAAGCAAGCAAGTCCATATAAACCCACTGTATGCTAACAGCAGGGAAATTTACCAACTGCCTTGTGAATATTGTGTACCAGATGAATGTATCATTTTTTTTCCTCAATGGCCATGAACACCGAGAACGTTCTAGAATAAATTTGGGTCTATTGAGGTTTTTTTTTATTTCTACGACTTTCTTTGAGTCAATAGTCAGTTACCGTCTGATTTGCGGCTGCAGCAGCTGCATTTCCCCTCTGAGCTCGGGCCTTTTTAACGTCACTGTGCCTGTTTTGAACGAGACGCAGCTGCTTGTCTCTGACTGACTGTGTTGTTGTGCTCCGTCTCTCCAGGGGGTCCTGTCCAACATCTCGTCCATCACAGACCTGGGGGGACTGGACCCGGTCTGGCTATTCATGGTGGTCGGGGGGGTCATGTTCATTCTGGGCTTTGCAGGATGCATTGGAGCACTTCGGGAAAACACGTTTCTGCTCAAGTTTGTACGTTCCAGACCTCCGCTTTACACAGTGCAGTGATGAAGAAGTATAGAAAACGAGCTACTCGTGAATCATTCTGTGTCTTTTTTCTCTGGTCCCACTGCAGTTCTCTGTGTTTCTGGGAATCATCTTTTTCTTGGAGCTGACGACAGGAGTCCTAGCGTTTGTTTTTAAGGACTGGATTAAAGACCAGCTCAACCTGTTCATCAACAATAACATCCGGGCGTATCGAGACGACATCGATCTACAGAACCTCATAGATTTCACGCAGGAATACGTAGGTGTTTGAGCAAGATGTTAATCAATAGCTGAGCATGCAGACCTTGGTCAAAATCTCATTCAGTCAATTCTACATACAGACTTTGTTCAGATCTTTCAACTGTACCTCATAGTCTTATAAAGAATTTGCAATCGGGCGAAGAAGGCCATGACCAACAGAAGCCTTGAACCATGTTTTCCTCTGTGCGTGTCTTTAGTGGGAGTGCTGCGGGGCGTTTGGAGCAGACGACTGGAACCTGAACATCTATTTTAACTGCACTGATGGAAATCCCAGCCGGGAAAAGTGTGGAGTTCCCTTCTCCTGCTGCACCAAGGACCCAGCGGTACGACTCCCTCACCCTGCATGTACACAGCACACGAGACGTTCGCTCTGACTCGCCTTTTTACATTTTAACCCGTCCAGATCATGTCTGATTCGTTAGATATTCATGTGTAAATATAATGCTTGTGTCCTGAGAGATTTAAATGCAAGACAACACAGTGTACGGCTGAAGCAGTTGCCTCAGTGTTAAGTAAAATTGTCTTACGGAAGACAACAATCCTCCAAATGTCTCCTGCGATTACGTATTAAAATCTTGACTGTGTAATTAATGAGACACATTTGTGTTATTGTTGTTTTGTTACTGTTCCCACGAGCAGGACACACACTATAACGTTTCTTGTTACTGTCTCCAGGAGGACGTAATAAACACTCAGTGCGGATACGACATTCGAGCTAAACCGGTGAGTAATGTGCACCAGCCTGACTCGCTCTTTAATTCATTTCATGTCTTCATCCCAGTGCTCTGACACCTGCCCCGCTAGCTTTTAATTAAGACTCCGTCGGATCCAGGTTTCTTTAGAAAATGTAACATTTTCATTTCTACTGATTTATTTTAGGTCTTAATTTAGTTCTAGTCATTTCAGGTGGATTTAAGCCGCTAATAGCCACAATTTATATTCAAGGAACAGTTCACCAAAAAAGTAAAAATCCTGTCATCATCCCCTCTCTCCATGCGGGTGTATGCTGAAAGTCAGGTGGAGTTTTGTAGTCCACAAAACATTTCTGGAGCTTCGCAGTAAAACAGTGTTGCAGCATTCTCCAAAAACAACTGAAGTAGATGTCAAGACTGAAAATTGGGCCTGATAAAGTGCCAGATTGTTTTGTGATGATGATGGTGATGGTCACAGGACTCGGAGCAGAAGGACTACATCAACGTGAAAGGCTGCGTGCCGCAGTTTGAGAAGTGGCTGCAGGACAACCTGACCTTGGTGGCCGGGATCTTTATCGGAGTTGCACTACTGCAGGTCAGCTCCATGCACGTGTCTCACCGTCAGGACAATCGTTTCTTATATACTACTTTTGAAAAAATTCTAAGTGTCTCCGTCCAATGCTTTTCTCTCTGCCACAGATTTTTGGGATTTGTTTGGCCCAAAACTTAGTGAGTGACATCGAAGCTGTGCAGGCGAGCTGGTGAGAAAACAATCTTCACTTTATCTACTTCAGTTCAGTGTCTTGTGTATCCTCATTACAGACGGAAGTGTTTTTCTACCTTTGAAACACACTTCCCTTGATCTGCACCCATCTGTTTCTGCTGTTTCCATTTCACAACATGAGGCATTTCTGCTCTCTGTCATAGTAAAAAAAAATGCTGGAAGTGTCTCTCAGGCCCATGGTGTAGATAAAATATGCCAATATGAAAAAAAAAAATAAACAGTTCCAATACAATTTGTTTTATACATTGAAAAGTGTAAAAATGTATCTAAAGATACACTAAATGTGTTTGAATTAGAACACTTACACTAACTCACAATAAGGAATGCTCTGGATTAGTGGTGGGCATCAACCTCAAATTTAGATCAAGGTGGTATTACAAAAATAAAAGGGGATTTTCGATGATGAATCCACCTCGTTTAAATCTAAATGTAGGCCGACGTGTGTGTGTGTAGGGAGGAGTAGCACCCATTGAAGTTCCAAAAAGAGGTTCTTTAAACTGTTTCAAACAAAGCGTAACATTCACTCTATTTCTTTTGGCTGTCTCTTCAAACTAAATACTCCAACATTGCTCCGGCGTTCTGAAGTATGACGCTAGTCATTAACCCCGGGTCCTCTGGGTCTTCACTTCCTCTGATGGCTGGAGGAGATGAAGACGTTTAGTGTTGGTTCTTGCTGTTTGTCATACTGATGTCGGCCTTAGTGAGGGAAACGGTTACTAGTTACTGGATGTAACTTAAGCTCTATGAGTACGCTTTTAGCCCCTGAACTGAAAGTGATCAGTCACAGTAAAGCACATTATTTTGAATGTGCTGAGTCTGTACGGTGACAGTGATGACGGCGCTACAAAAGAACATGACACTGCTGACAGTGATGTAGCAGGTATATGGCCCACCCCTACTCCGGACAGTCTGGAGTATTCAAGCATTTTGGCATTGGTCACCCACCCTGAGAGGACATCACAGTGTTTTCTAAACCCTCTTCCTAAGCAGCACAGAACAAATGGTTTAATCATGTTTTGGCTCTGAAAGCAAGGCTCGATGGTCTGGACAGTAATGAAAGATACGTTGGAGCTTTGTGCCTCAGTTCTATCTTGTTCCTACGTTTGTATCTTGTGCACTCTAGTCGTTCTTGCTGTGTAGCGTGCACTAGTTATCTTATTTGCTGTCTTGTTAGCACTAGATCTGTATCTTTGTCACTAGCGATTAACCAGTTTGAACAAGATGGATGTTTTTTGTCTGCTCGAGGTAAATGAATCTTTTGATTCAGCAGCTTCAAATCAAAGTTGAAAACACTGAAAACTAAAATAAATTCAAGATAAAGCGTCTCTGTATAAGTGTCCAAAGACCTTGACGTGTTGTTGTTTTAAAACGACACCTGCAGAGATACAGCAAATGCCTCGCCCAAGCTATTACGGACGACATATCGTCCACTTTTCATCAGACGTGTGTGTGTGTGTGTGTGTGTGTGTGTGTGTGTGTGTGTGTGTGTGTTCATTAAAAAGATGTTTGAGTTGTGGCTGAGGGGAAGTGAAGGGTTACTGAGCTTTACCATCATGATGCAGAAAACTCACCTCACGCCTCATTCTTCCTCCTCCATGCTTCGTCAGGGTGCCCCCACCCCTCTCCATGCGTCGACTCCCACCACACTCCAGCAAGAAAGCATCGGCTTACTACTCATGAGACACACACACATACATCTGCTGTATGTGTGTTTGTAGCCGGTGGGTGTGATGGCTCCATTTGGTCATATGGTCTGTTGTCTTGTCATTGCTGTGAGTGGGTGGATGGATCTCTGTTGTGTGGTGTTGTGTTCTGTTTGAGGTCCAGATCTGTAAACCTCCAGCTGGTGTGTATTAATTCTACCCTCACTGTGGTCTATGGATGCAAAGGGTGTGCCACTGGAGACTTTCATTTGTCAGCGTTAAATTATATCAATGATAGGTTGATATAATTTAAACATCCAATCAAATGGGCACTGTGAATCCCCACTTCCTGGAACACACCGCCTCTTTAGTGGTGACCTCATGCCGCACAAAATTCAACCGACAAAGTCATCTATCAACTCTGACCACCTGCCTCCATCACTAACTGCCCTCACTGACCCGTTTCAACAGGAAACACAAGACATCAGCAGAGCAATGATATCATTTCTTTGGACTTTTGCATAGAGCAGTTATAACTTAATTCAACTAGCATTTTAATTCTACATTCAGAAAATTAATAAGACATTTGACCAATTAATGACTGAATTTCTAATGGTGATTTGATGATTGAATTCCAACATTACTTTTAATGATACCTTTTCTTTTAATTCCTACATTCACCTCATCACAGGTGCATTACTGTAGCATCTTTTAGTTTGTGTTTCAGCATCACTTTAATGAAAGACTTCTTCCCCCCGATCCCCCAAAATATTGCATGAGCTTCAAACTACTGTTCAGCTTTAACAGCTGGATAATGATAGCTTTATTGGGGCTCATTACTCATCCCAGACTCCACAGTAGAGATTCAGTGAAAATCAACACAGACATCGCTTCCTCTCCGTTTTTATTCCTGTGTTTTGGCAGTGGTAGCTAGCGAGTTAGCCGTAGGCTAGCAACTATTTGATAGTAAACGTTGTTTGAATCAAAAATTGTATAAGTCACGGTTATTGCAACAGGAACTGTTGCTGTTTGTAGCACCCTCTCGACGTGCCAATTCAGAGTGCACGTGATGAAATGATAAAACGTCGCTCTCCTGGTGCGTTCAGGTGCTGCTGTGTGTGTCGCCCTTTAAGTTCATGTGAGCGTTAGAAGCAGTGCGGGCTGCTGCTGACACTACATCTCAGGAAACGTGTAGGGGGAGACTAATTTTGACATAAAACTCCACAGTAAGGTTTCCTCTGAGCCAAAATATCTGACAGTCTGCCGTGTCTGGTACATCAGACGAGCAGCAGAAATGAGAGCAGATGTGTGTAAATCAGTTTAAATGAAGCCGTAAACAGCTCCTGAACACAGCAGCTTGACAAGCAGTTGCATTAAAGCCATTTTAGATACAATATTATAGTTGAAGCTGCTTATAATCTGTTAATTGCCTCCAGTGATGTCACACAGTTGCATTGTGGGTAACGTTTGTACCAGGTTTTGAAAAGGAAAAACAATGTGTGGAAGTAAATGGTGATATGTCTGTTCTGCTGAATCGTTCGTGTCCATAGAGAGTCAAACAGTGTGACAGGACTATAATGATAGACCAGTGGACTGTTTTTTAATAACCTGGTTTCTACATTACCCACAATGCAACTTAGCTACTGAGTTGTATCACTGGAGGCAATTCCATGCAGCTTCCTCTAAACCACATAAGGCTTTAAACTACTTTATGTGTAGAAGTCCTCCCCCAACACCAGTAAACGCACTTAAATGTGAAAAATGGCTGAAGTCACCTTCAATGACAATCGCATGGTCCACCAAGATATGCTCGACAGCCCCTTTGGACTTCAAAGTAATTTCAGGACACATTTTTCTATAATCGTTTATGGAGATATTTAAATTGTCCCATCTCACATTCAGAATTCTGGCATGAATTCAATTCTGTAGGTTTAAGACGCGTTTCATTATTACGTAGGAAAAGTTGCTTTTGTAGGCACACTGGTGTGTATGTGTTTGTTGGGGTCCTGAGTATGAAATGCCGCCCCATGAGAACATAGCTTTATCCCTTAAAAGCTGGAGAAGAGACAGACAGACTCATGAGGATTGATTACCACACAGGAGAGACTCTCAAGACCTCGTGATTCAAACCAGTTTAGGAGGATGTCTGTGTTGAGTTCACTTTAGACTGAAGTGGAGATCTGGACTGATGGAGCTCTCTGAAAGACAGCGTGACTGCATGTCGATGGCCTTCCTACATGTTCCCACTGAGCTGTAGAGCCGGGGTGGTTTGCATTAACAAGCCGTGCAGTCTTGTGACTTAGACAACAATCCTCTCTTTCTTCCACTGTCTGTCACTGCGACTTTGTCCAACTGAAGACATTTTTTTTCTATTCCCGTCTTTTCTCTGCTTCCACTCGTAATCCCTCTTGTCTTCTCTCTCCAGCCTTTAGCTTAGACTGCTGATCCTTTGCAGAAATCTTTGTTCCCACCAGCCCTTTAACTTGTCTCTCTGCTTTCTGTTGTGTCCCTGTGCTTTTATTTTGAAAGTGTGACAGCACACACCAGCAGATGACTTACAGGCTCTCTCGCTCTCTCTTCCAGTTTCTTTACCTAAGGCTGAAGCAGCACTTCAGCTCTAACAGGTAACCTGTCCTTTTAATGACATTGAACTTTGCTGGACGAATTACACGCAGTGCTTTGAAGGATCTCATGAAAAATGGAGAGGAATGTTAATTAGATCTCGTCTCATTTGTTTTGTCAGTTCCAGGTCTTTGACTGCGTCTTCCGCGAGGGAGTGCTCAGAGGGCTTCGCCGATCACCTGCACCGTTGTGTTCACTGAACCAGCACCTTTTATTAAGGCACTAATATGTGAAATGCTCTGTATATAACACTGTGTGTGACTACTGTAAAAAGATCATTGTGGAAGAGGATGGTTAAACATGCACTACATGCGGATCGTCACAGTGCTCCAAGTTTTGATAGCTACGTGTAGAAAGTAGGAGTTTTGATACATCTTTTTGATATTAGATAAGTATTTTTCACCGTGGACATAACGCTCCATCGCTACACCCATCATGTAGGACTGTGAAATAGTCATGTACAAGAAACTGAGGATGTGCTTGTTTTAAAGTTCAGTGCTTGCTTTATGTACCTTTTTCACTGCTGGTGGTATGACGTCACGAAGGTAACAAAGTTACAGATGGTAGGATACGTGCACTGCTTTCGGAGCGTTTTTTTTTCTCTCAAAATAACACTTTAAGGACTTCTGTGCATTTACAGCAGATTGCAGGACTTCTTCAGCTGCATAGATCTCATTCAATCAATAACGGGAATTATATTTTGAGCTTTAAGCTAGAGGAACAGTTTTCATTTTTGGGTGACCTGTTCCTTTAAATAGAGTTCTTGTTGCAAAAGCAATGGATTTTAAAAGCTAACGGTCCCCCAGATAGCAACTCATCCAGCATTAAAGAGGAAAGTACTACACATGACTTCAGCTATCATAATGAGCTACTGCTCAACAAATGGACTCCTGGGAGGGATCACAGCTAATGCAGATCTGGAGTACACTGACTCCCGTTACTGATGCAGACTAAACAGGACTGTGGAACTCCACTGTGTGCTACAGACCGTGGTTGGCTGTGCCACTGAATCACATTGAAGTCTGGGTGTTGAACCTCATCACTGTTTTAGTACTGACTGAAGTGTGTCTTGTTGCATCAAGCACTAAAACCACGCACTAGTCGGATACTTTCAGCAGATATTGACTTGGTTCTTGCATGGCAGCTCGAGTTTAAAATGTGAACTATGGCTTCTCTTGGGAAAGGATAGGTTCACATTTCTTCAAGTCTATCTCAATACAGTACAATAATAATACTATTATGTCCATATGCCCAATCAGTTTTGGGTCCTCTTAACACTAGCTGTGAAATGATTCCTGTGCCATAAAATCCTCAGTCCTTGTTCTGTATAAAAAATAGTTTTGGAGATTAAGCTAATGTGAGGCTTCAACAATCTGATCTTTCTGAGTTGGGGTTAGGGTTAGGGATAAATATCAGTGATATTGGTGTCTGAACGGAGTCTGGAGTAGACTTATAGTCAGCCAGCCCAGCCACAGTCTGTTCACCCTGCTACCGTCTGATTACAGATACAGAAATTTGTGCTGCTGTACCACCAGACTACACAGCAGCTTCACTCCTCAGACTGTGAGACTCAACACTTCACCATGAAATGTATTCTTGAATAAGTTTGTCTAGTTTTGCTGAGCTTTGTGTCTGTAGCCCAAAAATGAATAGAGTTCTGTTATACAATCTTGTGTTGTATTATGACACGTTCCTTCCAGAGATTCCAGTATTAGTTTACTAATACTTAATTCTTACTGTGGAAGATAAATGTGTGACACGGATTGCCATGTTAGCTTCAGTTAGACCTTCAGATACATTTTTATACAGAACAAGGGCTAGATTTTGAGCTGACATTGTGTCTTCTCACATGCTGTCAAAACAAATGCACCTAGTTCCCAGATCAAGATCTTTATGACAGCAGGTAGTGGCGCTTGTACCGTTTTAGTCCACAGGGGCCGCCAGAATCAGCAAAAATGAAAGTTCCATGTAGCTGCTTTAATGTACATGTGGCATGTGCGTAATAAGATGGGCTTGAGAAATCTCAATTTACCCTTTAGTGAAAAACATGCTTTTTTAGAAAGGAAACATGCTTATGTTTTGGCATCAAAACTCAGTACTCAAGTATCAAATCAGCGCTATCACAGGTAGGATAGGTCTAATGTCATCGTCAGTCCTGAGAATGTTGAAAGCTCTCCCTAATTCTTCACAGATCTTTATGAACACTTTATTTTAGGGGGAGAAACGACCTTCAGGTAGAGGAGGTTGTATTTTACTCGTCGGGTTTCACAAACATGAGCCAACAAGCAAGTCATTGGCCCCGTGGATACTGTGAGAAGGGTATTTTTGAACATTTCTGCCCTTGAATGAAAATCTGGCACATGTAAACCACAATTGTCCTTCTACTACTTGTACTTCGATGCAGATCTGGTCAGTATGCACGAATGTCGGATCAACAGAATCTTTAAATCCTGCCCAGAGATGAAATCTGGAATTCCAAAATAGTAAGTGTTTAAGATGTTCATCTGATTATCAGTATTTCTTTTGATGGTTCAAGGTGATTATCTGCTGAAAGCATGTGTCACTTGTTTTGTTTGTATTGACAGTATTTTATCGGTACAGTCTGGACAGACTGGTGCTGTGAGATGCATTCTCAAAAGTTTAAGGCTACTGAAAAAGGGATCACTGTTTTTGATACTAAATATTTATTGTACATTTAATTTGGTTTTCTAACTGCCCCAGTGTTGGACAGCAAACATTCAGCACTACTAAAGCCAATCGCTCTACAGACAAGAGCTGATGTGTCAGGTGTAGGAGGCTGTCAAATGAGCTGCTCTGTGGTCCTGCTGTATAGACGTGTCACTCATCACCACCTTTACCACTTCCAAGGATTGTGTAGATGGTCACATTATATCCCACAAACATTGTAATGTAACTACCTCCTAATTTCCTCATTTCATGTCCTGTTCAAATTGGACTGATTTTAATATTGAGTCAAATTAATTAATAAAGGTTACAAAAAACATGGATTGAAGTGTTGTTTTTTTTTCTTTTGGTCCATATTTTTGGCACCAGGAGCTGCCTGATTTGTTTATGCATGGCACTTCCCACACATCGTCTGTCAGCGTTCCTGGACATCTTTGCTGTCTATCGCTGCTGATAGAAACCAGTATAACTCGTGTTTATTCCAGACAACTGGACACAAGAAAACACTTGGAAACAGGACGCGTTTCATGAAGTGGACATAAATATGAACAGATCTAAAAAAAACAAAAAAACAACACTGTTTATCATGAAATACAGGCTACCACTCGAATGTTGGAAAAACTCTACGTTCAATCTGTAAGTGCTGTATGTACATCAGGTATTATTCACATTTTGTGCTGAGTAAATGCAATGTGCCGCTGAGCTCCTAGTCACGTGAACAAAGTAAAATGTTCTGTCCACACGTCTTAAAACAGTTAGGACCAATGGTGGAGCGCTTTGCACTTTTTAAAAGTGCTTCAAATCCGAGTATCCTTCAGGCTTTACAAAAGAACCTGAGTTCCTGCTGACAGGCATAGATGTGGTCGCAGTGTCTGTTGCTAACTCACCTCAAAACCGAACCACTGAACAAGGAGGGAGTTGTGAGCCATGATGAATTTACTGTTCAATCACCTCATAAAAGAGACAAGCAGGCTATTTCCTAACTGTACGTTCTTGTTAAAAAACAGCCAGTCACGGAGCCGATGAAGCGGACTGTAAGCCGTTGCACAGCAGGTAAACGTACCATCACCTTGGCTGTCCTCCCGCTACTCCGCCACCCAGCCTGTTCGCTCAACCTTGCCTGCTTAACCTTCTCTTGAGAATGAGTGAGCCCGGAAAAAGCAGAAGACCGGGGGGGCTGAGTGACTTACTCACTGGAAGATATGCAAAAGAGCAGATAAAAATTGTTTCCATTTTTCCCAATGAGGAGGTCCTTCCTGTTTCAAATAAGGGCTATATTGTAGACAACAGTACTAGTTTCAGTTTCTTGAAGACGTTTCATCTCTCATCCAAGAGCCTTCTTGGTGTGTCAGCTAACAGGCTAAACTCCACACTGACCCTCCAGTACGGACGAGGAAAGACTCATTTACAAGGCATAGCAGCCTTTTTACATGGATGTACTCAAAAAGGAAGAGGTGCGAAGTAAATCTGGGAGCTGTTGGGAGTTACAAGTAAAGTGAGCTCTCACCAGCAAGGCTGACAAAAGGTTATGAATAAATGACTTAGACTCTTACTTGTTCGGAGGGAGAAATCACATGTGATGCAAACATGTCAGCATGCAGCTTTTCACTATAAGGTGATAAGAGTCTGGGCAGCAACCCTTAATAAATGGAACCATGTCAATTCTAAAGTAAACAGCTGAGAACCTCTGGGATCTCCAAGATGTGTGTGCACCTCTGCCTTCAAACTATTTTCACCCTAGAGTGCGGCTGTAGTACGTTAGAATGTTTAAATGTTGTGGTAGATTATGGACAGTGTGTACAATGAGTGCCACAAGAAGCTAGCATAAAAACTTCAGCTACTCTCTTGTGTATATGAAGACATTTCTTTTTATCTGTCCAGACATGCATTTCCTTCGTTGAACACTAGGGGCGTACGTCCTTATTTATAAATAACAGACAAAAAAATAGTGTGTGGAAACGACGTGTTAAGCTTTATGGTTTGTGTTGGCAAGAATTAAACATGATAATCTGAAAAAGGGACAACGACAGCCATTTTACCTTTTTATTGATGATGTAATTAGAGAGGACACTTCACTGATACTGTTGGAATAAAGACATCAGCCATCACCAGCTATCATCTTTTAATTATCTGCTGAGTTACAATCCTCCAAATGTACAACTCATGACATTTACAACAAACATTTAAAGTTTATAGTATTTTTACGCAGTTACTATGGATACATCTCCACTGGCATGTGTCTTCAGAAGAGCACAAATCTGATAAATAACCATTCATACCTTTAAAAAAAAAGCGTGGGCCCAGACCAGCAGACACACCGTGGCATGTTAACAGAGTGTCGGTACAGTGTCGGACATGCTGAGATGCGCATGTGAGCAGAAATCCTTTGACTAGAAGAACCAGCTGTCGTTCGCACAGAGAGCCCCGTCTCTGCAGGGCGTGGTGCTGCTGTGGAGGTGGTGGTGGTGGTGGTTGGGGGGGTTTAAACAGCACGCGACTGTGTCTGCGTTCAGTTACCCATTCTCTCAAGAATTTAGACTTTCTTCCACACTGCCTTCCCCAGGTAGTACATTCACAACACACACATACAAACTGTACACACACGAGGGAATGATGGCTGCTGTATTTCAGACGGTAAAATGCCACTCGGGCTTCCTAAGGGAGCACAACAGCGCCCTAAAAGGGCACTAACGTGTTTCTATACGATCACGGAGTGAATCTTGATCTTCGGCTGTAGTTCCTCAGCTTACTTTACTGAAATTAGTCTCATTAACTACTTTGGTTTTAACTTATCTTGTTCTTGGCTGATTTTTTATTCCACGATACTCCTGACCATGCAAACATTAAAAAGAATTAACCTCGCTAATATTTTTCTTGATTTTTGTCCACAGTGCAACCAAAAAAATCAACAGTGATTCATCAAACTGTGATGCATTGATTGGACTGATGTTAAACCGTCAATATCAGCAACCTATTAGATGACGAAAAACTGCCAGCTGGGTCCAAGTAAGCGGCTGATCATGTCAAGAAATGTCGCTAGAAACGTGTCACCAGTAAAACCATCGTTTCCATACGGCACTCTCTTCTGCTTCTTACCCTTTTTTTAGACAACCATTTGTCCTTTAACTGCATTTGATCGTCCAGTTGCGCATGCAGTCCCACGCCACCTGCGCACCACGCCTTTTTGTTAAGTCTTTAGCAACGAGATTTATTGTGATTGGGACCTTACAAAAAGATTACTCTGACCAAGACAAGTCTCTGTAATTGAAATCAATACCAACCATGTGACACAGATTTAGCACGGAGCCTGTCTTGTCCTTGTTCATCACATTCTTTTTGTTACTTTGCACCCAGCTGACATTGCTTTTAGCCACCTTATATGTTGGCAAAAGGACTGCCCATCATATGCTAAGTTTGTATTTACAACAATCTTCCTATGATCTTTATTAAGGAGCTGTTCAGCGGCTTATCTGTCCAACTTCCATGATATGCAGTTTGATCGCCCTGGATCAGGCCTAACAGAGCTCCTACACAGGCTGTACATCTGTTTAAGGTTGAACTTATTAAGTTTTGCAGTATATTTCCATTTGGATATACATGCTATCAATTCTCTGTTTCGTACTCGTCTTGGAGCTGAGCTGGACTCACATCGGTAGACTTGACTATAGCCCTGCTATAGCCCCAGACTCTGTCTGCTTTACATAGTTCTTACATGATTCTCTGTCAGCGATGGGTGGAGACTTGTGGTGCCTCTAACTAACACTGTACAGCTGTTGGGGCAAGGTTATTTGGATTTGTTGAATTACAAATCTGATAAAATCTAATGGATCCAAGTCTTAAAAGAATTAAGTGCAAAAGAAGGGAGTGCACAAAACTGGAGGTGTCAGTGGAGGAAGGCTGTACTTTGGAGTATGCAAGCGGTAGAGGGGTCAAATGAACACGGTCACACCTTCAACAGGACTAAAACATGCACAGTTTCTAGTCAATTTATACTCGAGCTACATGGGACACGACTGGGCACATCATGGATGGCTGCTTTTTTTTTTAAAAAATGAAAGAAAAATCACAACAGGAAGGGGTTTTTTTTTTTTTGTTCTTTTGTGCACATTTTTTCACTGGTGGGTTACCGGCGGATGGTATCACAGCTATGGTCGTAAAAGAGTGTCGTCTCTTATCTATTGCGTTAGGCTGTTTATGGCGCCTCAGCTCCCGCGGAGCTACTTGTAGCAGAAGATGCATGCACAAGTAGAGGTGGGGACCAGGGTTAGACTGATGTGTCGGCTTAAGGAAAAACAAAAACAGATCGTGGTTAGGTTCAATGGTGCGTCCTGCTTTAGGCAAAGCACTCTGCTGAGCATTTAAGGGGTGTCAGTCTGTAAAGCCTGAAATGAAACATGCGTCACCCTGCCTCAAGGACGTGCTAACCCACCTAGATTAATCTCATTATATGGCTTTCAGAGGAGAGTTTTGGTGTCCCACAGAAGTTTAAAAACAGTTTCAGAGGCTTCAGAACTATTTGATTCTGGGCAAATTCTTGTAATTCAAAGTGAAAATGTAATTAGAAAATGCTCAGATTTTAAGATTTTGTGTATCAGCACAAAGTGTTCCAAGTCAACAATCAGTCTAACCCAGTTGGATGTGGGCGGGGCAGACGGTCGGGGGTAGAGACATGACGTATGTCTGGCTGGCAGTTAACGCGACATGGTACCTTGGCACATGACGATGGGGCACGGGAGAGCAGTCATGAGGTGTCATTGGGTGAATAGGTGGTCAGGCAGGCATTTGGGTGGATGGGTGTGGGTGGGGTTGGACACAGTCATTTAGCTCTGGGCAGTTAATCGCTGCTCTGTGAGCGACGCCTGGTGCGACACCGTTTTGTTTTCGTGAGCCCTCAGCTTGGACACCACGTCAATGAACGCCAGGCTCTGGACTTCTTTGTGGAGAGGCTCTAAAAACGAGGAGGAGGGGAGCATCAAAATCTGGTATTGGATTTTCAGCTCTATAAAATATAACAAGAGTGATTTTAAATGAGTTTTAGCAGATGTAGGTCTCACCTGAGCCCATGACTGCACAGATGAGGATCATAGAGTTGTACTTGATCTCTGGTGCACTCCTCTCGTCTGACAGCAGCTTGTGAAGCACTGACACCAGGCTGGCTCCGACAAAATCTTTCTCAGCTGCAACTGAAATCCAGAAACAGGAGTGCGTTACCATGATGAACAGGACAACTTGTTTCAGTTCTCTACAGTCTGTGCTCCAGAGAAAAAGGGCAGGTTTACTTGAGGATGTAATAAATAATGCAGGCCAAAATGCATTCTGCTTCCATCTTCACAAGCCACTGCTTTCACCTCTGTTCTGCTCGGCACACAGTTCAGGTCTTGTCTAAACTTAAAAACTAATTTTTTATCAAAAAATAGGTATGACCTCTTTTCTTTTAATGTGACTCAGGCATTTAAGTTATGCATCAAACAAGCTAATATCTGATAAAGATCTTTAATACATTCTAAAGATCTTGTACAGTATCAGGCAGAGAGAATGTCACTGCTGACAGTGAGAAAATCATCAGTGCTATAAGGCTCCATTTTGTTTCATGTTGCATATTATCACAACAATTAATTCATGCTGTGGATTCAAAATTTGTCCTTAACGAAAACAAAGAAATCTGACTGTTCAAACTCTTTCAGAGTTAGCAAAGAGTAAACTATATATAAAACAACCGAATCTTAATTTGGATTCATCCATTTTTGCACTTACCCAAATCCAGCCCTGCTATGAGACCCAAAGCCACCAGTGCTTCATTCTGCATAATCATATGCTCACTAGTTGCCATGGTAACTAAGTGCTTGACGCCTCCTCCCTGGATGACCGTCCTGACGACTTCCTGTAAGCCACAAAGTCATGCAGTCCTCAGACAAACACATACTAGTAATAGATCGAAGACGGTGAATGCGTATCTTTCTATACAAACAGTACATGTCTTTTCCTGTATGCAAACATTTATAATGAACTGTTAATAAAGACCTGCAGTGTCGGACGTGTTTGAAAAAGTGCCTCACCTTGGACTTGCTGTGTCGGATGAGGGCCGACAGGAGCCTGTTGGACTCTCCCATCACTCCTGCGTGATCTTTGGCTTCACACCACTCCACTAGCCTCTCTACCAGTTTGCCATTGGTACCCAGCTGGTCTGCAGCTTCAGCTGAACCAACACACAGCACGCATGTCATTTACTCTGGTGTCCATTGTCACTGAAGTCCAGTGAAAGCTCATGATTTTTACCAAATAATGCCCGGCTGCATTTTATTTGATTTGGTTTTTTTATAGAAAAAGCACAGCAGCAGTTGGCTGCACCACATTGGGTTCCCATTCTGATTATGAAGACTTTCTGTACATGAAACCATCTGTCCACTGTCAGGCCTTGAGCAGCAGTTACCATATTTGTGTGTCTTCATGACTCAGAACTAAAGCTCTTGTAGTCTGGACTGCTAAGCTTTTAATTATCAAACCAAAGCTCAAACAGAGCTGAGCCAAAAAGACTCATTATTGCTTGAAATTGGACCAGCTTCACAGTCAGCAATGTGCCGACAGGGTCCATTTGTTTGCTGTGATGATTTTCATGCATCATGCACAAAGATTGGAGAAAAACAGATGATATATCTACCTTGTGTATCGATAAGCATACGTAACGTTCCCAGGAGTTTAAACTGAACTGGAGGCATCTCCGATTGCAAAAACTTCAACACCACATCTGCTACTCCAGCTGACAGCATCTTGGATTTGTTTACCACTGGAGAGAGGAGAGACAGCAGATTAAAACACTGTTCTGGCAAAAAAAAAAAATGAAAACACAAGCACACGATTTTCACCGATTATCAGACCATTCTCTGCAGTTTAAAAATATATTTTATGCTTCGTCATTCAGGCAACACATCTTTCATCTCTCTGAGCAATTACTCGTCTTCTCAACTGTTTCCTGGAGCATAATTGCAGTGAATCTTTCAAGTAGGTAAAACATGTTTTACAAGAGGGAAGAAATGTAAATATATTACAGTATAGTTAAAAAAAAAAGAAAAACAGAATATTACTAAAGAACACATTAATCACAACACCGATTATAAACTGTCAGTAGAGGTTTTCAGTACGTAACTGTCAATGTCCACAACAGCAATCTGTTAGATTTGACTAAGTGGGACAGCTGGAAGTCAGCCATGGTTTGTTGAAAACCAAGAAAAAAAGAGGCATCGTCCAAAACAGCTGCTGTGCTGGTGGATCAGCACCACTGAACTGTACATGATAGGATTTTTTGTTGTTGCTGTTTATAGATTACTATTAGATAATTTTCTATGCTATTTAAGAAATGTTTCATGTTATATCTACATTTCCTCTCAGGTTATACACCTATGAAATTAATCAAATCTATCATCTGCTGGACAACAAGAGGCAGGGAGATCGGTGGGACACACTGCAGAGTGCCTGTTAACATCCGTCCTTCCGTGTCACACCCCTCCCTGGGTGCCCTTGTAGTCCTGCAGTATAACCAGGGGGAAGGAGGGATTGCTACTTGCTGCTGTATGCAATGGCTACTTTTTACATGCGTCGGTCTATGGCTGGCTATTTTTCTTTTTACTAAACGGGGAACGCAGAAAGACCTTAAGGAAAATAAAATTGTATAAAAAAAATAAATGCTGTACACACCACATTTATCATTAAAGGACATTGTTCAGTTATTTTCTTTTATGTTTTTTTTTTTTTTTTTTTTTTTTTTTTTTAGATATTGTGATAATTTCGTACCATGGACTATATTGTGGTGATGTATGAGTTTTTGATATTGTTACATCCCTACTTAGGACCCACTACAATTGTGTGGCAGTGTCTGCATTGGCAGAGACCCTGCCCTACGTAGCAACCTGGGTTATTTCAACATTTCTGGATACATGTTTAGTCAGTGCTGGATCATAATGAAAACTTTAAATGACAAATAACCGGTAGCTTTGATTGTAAAGAAGTAATAGGATATGAAATGTGTGAAACTGAATTAGCAGAGCCACTTTATTAGCAGGGATTCTTCATTAATATTGCGGGGAATGAGACAAGTGCGTCTCTAGTACGAGACACACCTTCCAGCAGGTAGACTAGTTGGTGGAAATGTAATTCCGACTCAAACTGAGTGGAGCCAGACTGGCAGTTGTATATTAAAAAACACCACAGGTTACATTCTTTTCTCTGCTCTGTTTGTTTGACTGAGGGCAGGGTTGAGCCACCCACACACACACACACACACACACACGAACACCCACACTCAGGGCAGAGAGGACAAAATATGTGCCTCAGCTGAGTTCAAACAAAATGGGAGATGTGCTGCAACGTGGACTATTTATGTGTGCGTTACAACATAACCACCAGGAACCGATTACAAAATGAAGTTTTATTTCTCCGATTCACTGCTTTGTTTACACTTCTATAGCTCCCTCTCTTTATTCACTGTCTAGCTCGCTCTACCGCCACTGCTCTCCATCTCTTTCACCCATTGACCAGGCGTGGAGAGACCAGCTTTAAATGGTGTGTTTACAAACAGGAACAAATAAACAGAGTCCCAAAGGACATACCCTTTCCAGTGGACCTCATGGGATCTTATTTCACAAAGAACTTGAACACCAGTCAATTAGGAAAGACAGATACTTTTTTGAACCCATTTGAATTGTGCCATGAACTACACAAATGATGTTTGTCAATTTCAAATATTATTTTCCATTTTATTGTTAATAAAGAAATTATGTATTTGTCTCTCTCAATTTACTACATACATATCTTTTCTGATAAAAGGTCCCATGGTGTCCACCAGAGAGGGCATGACTTTGGCTCTCTATTCTGCACAGTATGCTTTTAAGAATAAAGGGAAAATATTTTTAAATATAGACTCAGTCACCAGTTTATTAGGTACAGCTAACTAAATTTAATGCAGTCTAATATATTTACCTGAACCTTACTGATATGAATGGGATGAACAAATTAACAGAAAACACCTCTCTAAAACAGTTTTAACTTAAACTTGTTAAAGTTTAATAATAATCGGAACATGTGACAACAATTGCTCACTTAAATTTGTTTGAAATTAGTTTGTCTCTGTATCATGTCATCATATTTATCGCTACTTATCAAAGTCAAACTCCATGTAAACAGATGTGATGCAGCAGCAAAGCTGCCTGAAATAACACAAATACACGTGAGTGAGCAGCAGTAGCTCAGCAACGCAGCAGTCACACCCTACACGAGCAGCCAGTGTGGCCAGCCTGCAAGTTTGACTGATGTAGCAGCTCACCAGGTATGGCCAGGTTCCGCAGGGCGCTCAGTGCGGCATGTTGAACAGTGACGTTGCCCTCCTCAACATGCCGGTCCAGCAGCTCCAAAAGCTTCTGCACTATACCAGTGTCCACCATGTGGATGCAATTCCCATCTACACAGATATAAACACAAGAGAAGGAGACACCATGATGTTGTATTAGACACTCTTCAGTGTTAGGTATTATACTATACCTGTAATGAATCCTGAAATATGTTAGATCAATAGTATTGATATTATCAGTTAGTCATCACTTTCGCAAATACTTTGAAACATCCTTAAGTTTAGTTATCCAACAACCACTGTATGTCCACACTCTGTGGACCACTTTATGTTCGTCACTAGACATAAGTCCACCATATTGGAAGAAGGCGTGGCTTAGACCAATCATCATCGCACTTGATACATATGTTCATGCGGGGAAGGAAGTTGGGAATAGGTATGCAATGTAATTTTCAGCACACCCAGGGGGTGCCACAAATACCAAAATCACATATCTCAAAATCTGCATCACTTAGTTTCACAATTTTTGGTTTGAATACTCTGGTTGTGATTATTAACCAAAATCTGCAATCCCATATTGATTTGTGTAGGGGGGTAAGGCCTATCACCTTACATGCAATAAATTGGTTACACCATCATAACATTGGAACATCTCAGGAAAAATCTGATAACATATCTTTAGCCTGGTAGACAAAATTTCTTTGAAACCCGCTCATTGCCGCTTTCTAGTTTCTGCCAATTGGGTGTCTTGAGCATAAAACAGCTTTAACCCACCAAATAGCTGCCTGCTGTTATATTTTGTCTTTGTTGCACACTATTGTTATTTGCTGCTGCAATGTCCCACTTTACAAGCAGGCACAATAAACGTTTTGGTTGGTAACTTTCCTATGGGAGCTCATCTCACCAGAATGTGTCGTAAAACTTACCATTGCGAGCAAAATTAGCAATGGCCAGAGCCCCAGCGAGCTGCAGCTGATGGTTATGAGATGGAATCCAGGACAAGACCCTCTGGAAGACACTGCCCTTTCCTCCCTCAAACAGCTTCTGCATGGACTCATCTACACAACAGAGGAGAGACAGGTGACAGGACAGTCTGTAAATATTGATGAATAATTTCAGAGATACACAGGGATGTGCCATCTGGCCAAAAAACATTACAAACCATTTACCTGCTTCTACGATCCACTATTCATTTGACATATCTATTATATTTTCCCCATTTGCACCTATGAAAACACATTATTGTATTAAATATAGTATTGATGAGGATTCTCAGTCATCCAGGTCATGGTAATACTAAGTGCTGTATCGAAGGCAACTGGACTTGTTTTGGTTTCTTGAAGAAGTTTCAGCTCTCATCCAAGAGACTTCTTCAGTTCTAACTAACTGGAAGGGAGTTGCAGGCTTGGGAGTGTCCTTACAGAGTCATTAAGGACACGTGAGCTCTGAGTTTCAGAGTCGGCACTTGGGAGTCATTGACCCAATTAGCCTTCATGTGGGTTGCTAAGGCTAGGTGAGCCTAGGTGTGAATGATTTTTAAGCTATTTGGGGAGGGAACTCAGCAGAGCATTATAGGTGGGTGATAAGCAATGTTGTTGGCCACTCCTCTGTTCAAAGACGTTGTTCCAGTTTGACATATGTAGGATGTCCCTGACATAAGGAATGAAGATGTTGTTACGTTTTCTTGTCTCCTCCTCTCTGTCTGCTCTGAATCTTTAAGTGGTTTTGACAAGGGTCCAGTTTGGGTAGCCACAGCCACAGTGCTCCCCTGATGTGCTTCTGTTCCTTCTCCTGCCCCTCTGTCTTTGTGGGTATGGTCTCAGCCCATAGAACCCTAAACCACTGTGCTAGTCATTTTTGGTCAAGATAATAAAAGAAAGTTGTATTTAATCTTGGGTTGCAGCACTAGATTGTTTGTAGTCCACCATTGTGTGCCGTTTTTACTGGCCAAGTCCGGTGATTTGACAGACTCACAAAAGAGAAAAATATCATGTAATCTCAACCTTGCACTAGATGACAGCACAGTGCAGTCAGTGCCTGCATATGATGAGAGCAGACAGAATACTGTCAACAGTCACTAAGCGGATTTGTCAAGCACTCATGATACATGCTGACAAATCATTGCTTAATCGCTCATTAGATGTATCAACGGTGAAATAATGTTGTTTTAACATAAAAGAATCTAGATGAAAATCTGTAAGACTGGCTGCACTGACTCCACTTAGTGTATATTTATAACCAGTGTTGTGGGTAACGCGTTACAAAGTAACGTGTTAGAGTACTCTAAGTACTTTTTTCGTGTAACGTAACGCGTTAGTTTCGTGCGTCAAGGAATCAGTAACTTCGTTATTTTTTTCAAAAAGTAATCCGTTATTTTAAGAATTTCTCCGGATAAGAAAAGGAAAATCCCGACTGCAGCCTGCTTTTTGTCAGACAGTACTGTGCCACCTGCGGATGTGTCAGCGGAGGCGCAGCGCTGTGATGCGTCTGTGCTCTGCTGCTGACCTACGTTACCTGTGTGTGTGTGTGTGTGTGTGTGTGTGTGTGTGTGTGTGTGTGTGTGTGTGTGTGTGTGTGTGTGTGTGTGTGTGTTTTTGTTTTCGAACCCCCGGCAAGATGGCAGAGAGGACAGCTTTTGCATCGTGGAAGTACGCACATTATTTTCAACTCGCCAACGAAAAGGACAAGAACAACATAACGGTACATATATGCACACTCTGCGTAGCTGAAAAGCTTCTGTCGACCGCAAAAAAAAAAAAAAATTAATAAAACGCTATGTGGCAAATTGCTGACTGTCTTTCCTGTTATTGTTATCCTGCAGAGTTAATTTGGTTGGATGACTGACGTTATTCATCATTGTCACGACTTCTCGGTGCATTTAAAGGAGGCTGTGTGTGTGTCAGTTAAGTTGCAGCATGTGCAAGGCGCTGCAAACGGCTTTTAATTTTTGGTAACGCATGAGTACTCTAACGCGTTACTTTTATTCATAGGTAACGCTGTAACGTAACTGATTACTTTTAATTGATGGTAACGTTGTAACCTAATTAACTACTTTCCAAAGTAACGATACCCAACACTGTTTATAACACACCATGTTCAGGTCTATTCCCCTGCAATAAAATATTTGCATAGCGGCTGAATAATTAATACTCGACCGCAGCACTGGACAGAAGACCGTGTGCTCTTATAGTTATACTCACAAACAGTATGTGCGTGGGTTATACTTTCTGGCCATTAATTAAGTCAGTTTGGGGATAATCTTCTCCACCAATGACCATTTGGCTGTAGGATCTGTGCTGCTACAGTAATTTGACAGTTTGCAAAGTATGAATTTTTAATTACTGTTACACAACATTCTTTTTAAGTTTGAAAATGGGTCCTTGTTAATACAGTATGCCCCGGAACTGGATTAAAATGCGTTTTTGACCCATAATCCACATCTCCTTGTTGCTGAAAAGACTGTTAAATGTTGTACAACAGAAAATAGCGATCCTGTTAGGATTGCGATAGAAATGGTGTTATCAGGCGTTAAACATTGGCCCCAAATACTGGATAAGCCATGGGGTGTTTACCTCCAAGCAGCAGGAGAACCATGAGGTCAGAGGCAGTCTTGAGCTGGGCGATGTCCTCCTCCCTCTCTCCATCTACAGTCTGAGCCACCACCTCTAGGAGACACTCCACCAACCCCGCCTCCACCAGCTGCAGCTTTATCACATCTGGCAGGAGGATGAGACAGATCCACAGTGAGCAGTTAGGTCTGAAACACACTGCTGCTGCAATGCAGTGCTGCATATGATATTCATCATATGATGTGCTTTGCACACATGGTACTCCTCACAGCCCAGCATAACAGCAGCACATAAACCCTAACAATAGAATGTTTCACGATACAACATTCTATTATTAGGGTTTATGTGTTACGTGCTGTAAATCACCAAACTGTTACCATTGTCACATAAACTGATGATGTACATCCATGCCTGACAGGTCGAGTCTGTCCAGCCTATCCAGCCATTAGCCACTTTCAGCGGGCCAAGTTTGGCCAAAACTGCTAGTTTGTAAAATGTACCATCTACATAGATTTAAGCAATCCAACCAACTAATCGGTCAACCTCTAGTGGAGACAGAGCAAGGTTTCTCTAGGGTAGACTTAAGTAGGACGTCGTCCTGGAGACTGACAATGTGGGAGCACCCAGTGTGCCTGGAATGGTCATAACAACAGGCATTAAGACGCTCTCTGCTGTTGACACACACGCATGCATGCACACACGCCGAACGCACGCACGCACACACACACACACACACACACACACACACACACACACACACACACACACACGCAGCTCTTGAAAAAGAGCAGCTGAGCAAATGCAGGAGCCGTCTGCCATGACTATGCAGTTAGCAGCTAGCCTGGAACGCATGACTCACACTTGGAGGATAATTTACTACAGAGTAGGTGGACATCTTCATCTAAATCTTCATCTAAAGGCAGGAGAGAACACCGCAGTCTCTTACTATTTGGTGTTTTGAATCACTGGACTTCCCATACAAGGCATTTTGCAGAACTTATTAATGATACAAAATAAAAATAGAATAACAAAAATTACCATTTTCTGCAAGTGGAGCCAGAACCTCAAAGATCATCTCCTTCTTCTCGTGCTCTGTCTGCTTCTGGAAAAGCCGCACCAGCTCCACAGCGATATTGGTGGAGGCAAACTGCTCTTTGCTGGACTCTGAAAAAACAGCAGAATATCATGGCATGTCATGAAGGAGAAGAATTCCTCTCTTCTACATAGACATCTTATGTGCAGCCCATTAAGATAATTATTACATTTTCTGCATGTGTCAAGGCATTTCTCGTCCCGGCATGAGGGAATTGTGAATCATGTTTCATTTTTAAGATGAACTGAAATTTGTTTTTACAGTTAGAACTTGTGCCTCTGCCCTAGCCCCCCTTTTACACCGCCTTGCCGTCTGTGGGAAAGCTACAGATGAGGAGGGGAGGGAAGTTTCGTTCCAACTCTGATTCACCAACGGAGGTAGCGTAGGTGTGTCAGCAGAGGCGAGACTACGTCTGAGTGAAAGGGTAAGCCAGCAGTACAGGACAAGAATGTATCGGTCTAATGGCGTTCAGTCTGACAACTAAACAGATCCTTCACTCATTGAATAAAAGAGAAATGTCCCGTACTTCAACCTACAAAAACATGTTATTTACTCAGCAGGTCTGTATACTGATGCAGGAAACATGCAACATGATTTTTTATATCAATATTTTGCAGCAAAATGACAAAAATGACAATAAACGATGGTAGATAAATTTTAAGAGACCATTTTCGGAATGGTTGGAAAGTTTGTCAGCTCGATATATATTTATATTTAAGTATACTCACCAAGCTCAGCCAAATTCCCAAAGGCAATTAGACACATTTCTGTCAGGGCTGTGTTGTGGGAATGGATACCAAGCAGCTTCACCAGAGTGGGAATCACACCCATATTTATCAGCTGGGCTTGTAAGGAATCTGCAAAAAAACAGAGACACAGAAAGACTTGGTGTCAAGTCAGCTGTTCTAAACAGAAGGTAAAGCTGAGGAGACCAAGAGACAAAACTGGGACATTCCATTTTTACTTGAAAGCTGATTTGTTAAACAGTGAGTATTTGAATCAAATTTTCTAACTGATGGATTTAAACACTGTGACCTGCTTCCATGAAAAGCAGAAGATACTGTTACGGAAGCTTAAAGAAGGACTAAGGCAGTTTTATGTCCTTGAAATGAAAATATTAATGAACTGGTGCCAGAACAAACCTTATTGGGGATTAATCTAGTGAGCTAACCCAGAGATTCTCTCTATTTTCTGTGTCAACTGTTCTATTAACTCCACCCTGGTATTGTTCACCATTATACACTATTTCATTCAATACAACTTACTGGAGATGAGCAAAAAATTCTCTCTAAGCAAACATGCTTGCTACAATAGTTTAGCAAACTTGCTTGCTGAGCTTGGAAGCCAACGGGACAATAAATTCAAAGTTTATTCAAACAACAAAACTGACTCGTCTCATAAATGTCTGCAAACTATAACATTTTTGTGTAACAAATTAAACAACAAAAAAGGAGGTTTTAAATAAAAGTGAAGGGGGACACAGCTGATAAACTACGATAGCTTCCTCCATTTTGGATTAACCTGCTCACAGTCCCCTCAAACGTCATCATGGTCAATACCTGCTAGGCGCAAAAACTGAACTTGACGCAAGAAAAGTTAGTAGATTTACTTTAACCCCAGTTGAATCCACTAATCGCAGTGATTCTAATGAAATGAATGTTACATTTAAAAAGAACTGGTGTGACCAAGTCTTTGCTTGTCAGGTACGACTGGTGGCTTATCCTGGCTAATGTGGATAACTCTTCCCAGCTTGTGGTACTGACACACTACGTTTACAGGCCGACCACATTGGGTGCCACATTGTGTCCAGCCTGTTAAAATTCATAATTATCATTTAACATAGACTTACAAAAAATTCAGTCCTACCTTAAGCGCATTTGAGAAAAAACAACAAAATCTAAAACAAATACTATAATTTCTGACATGGGATTAACGAGGCCAAAGCCCTACCCATTGTATGACATTAGGGTGGAGATGGAAACAGTTGCGAAACTTTAAAAGAAGTGTAGATGCATTTGCCATTTGGTGACAAGAAGTGGGAGAGCTATTAGATATATCTGGAGATCGTACATCAAATGTACTTGATGATTTTTTAAATTCAAAAACCAGAGTGAATGAATCAATGGTGAAAAAAGAGTGGATAAATGAGCAGAACAGAGGAAGGAAAGAAGGAAAAATACTCAAAAAGATCTTTTCAGATCATTACTGGATGTCAGTCAGAACTTACAGTACCAGAACAAGCTCAACCCCTAAAACCATGTAACAGTAAGAAGCAGCGAAAGCCAACAAAACAGACACTGTATGTGCTATTTGAACGTCAATAACATACATTTATCAGCCTCTACAGAATTTGTATATTGTGTGCCATAAAACAAGAATGGAAAATTTGATGGATGGCTTCATGACACAAAACAGTATGAGAGTGCTCTTCTTCTAGTGCAGTTTTTTTGGAAAGGCAAGAGGCGAAGAGGCAGAGAAAAAAAAAAAAGTCTTTATGAGGCCAACATTTCTTGGACCTCTTTTAGTGCACACTGTCCTACTGTTGATAATTCCACTGCGGTACTTTGTATTTCTACTAAATGATACAACTGCTTCCTGCTCTAGATCTTAAGATCTTGTTTTTGCTTACTTCATATATTGTATAATCAGACAATATTTTCATCGAAATTTTTCAGTTTGGCTTGTTGAGTAAAAAGACTTTGTAGTACAGAAGTGAGTCTGAAGTCCATCAACACACACTGGTATAATTTACCCTGTACAATGTTGTCTCTAGTTCATATCTTAATCACAATTCTTTAATATTGCAAATTTTTACTTTAAAATATAAATATTGACCAAAATATTTTTAAACTCTAATATCTGTAAGGATACCCATCAGAGACTGTGTGTGCTGTTAATATTAGCACACGTGATAGTTACAGGGATGTCTTATATGCTTGTCTTTTTCTAAAGAGATTCCATTAAGCCGATGCAGCAAATTTAGTGTTAGTACATTTTGAGTTGTATCAACATTAGCTGGATATGAAGAGTCAGCATGATGAAAGCTGCTGAAAGCTGCAGAAAGCCACAAAAATTCATCCGTGGTGTTAGCACAACCCACAATCCCATCACCCAGCCAAACAGATGAAACCATCATCCAGTGCCAAGAGACACCTTGGCAGGAGTTCTGACTCTGTCAGATCACATTCTTGCTGCTCTCAAAAAGCCTTGTTATCATAAAAGACACAAACTGTAGCGTAGACCAGGAAAAAAAGAAGGGACACAGTGGAGGATGTTCACCAGTCTCACCTTTTTGGCAAAAACAGTTAATCATGCCACTTCATAGCAAATACGACAGTAAGTTGATAGACAGTGGTGCAGACACATAATAAAGATAGACACACATGGAAGAGAAGCATATTTCATGTAATCCAGGATGAACAGCATCATTTTTAAAGATGGGAGCAACAACTGGGTAAGATTTCTTCAATCTATTTAATATTCTTACAATAAAATGTTGGTTGCTTTGGTTGAATATTTGTTTAAACCTAAGAAGATAAGGCTTACTGACTTAACACTAGATTGTTGGATATTGGACATTTGTTTCTCAAACATTTTACACTGGTTATCAAACAGGTTCACAAATGTTCCTAAAGGAATAGTTCAACATTTTGGGAGATGAGCATAATCACTCTTTTTTAAAAGAAGTTGAAAAGGCATCGATCTCATTTCCATTTTAAGTGCAGAGCTGGAGCCAGAATGTGGTTAGCCTAATTTAGCATAAGGAGTGAGAGCCAGGGCTAAAAGGCTAGCTTGACAAAGTTCCAATAATAACACTTAAAGTTCACTGTTTAACACACTGTTTCTTATTGTTGTTGTTTAATCAAACACAGAAATGTTGCACGAGTCTACAGCCATGCAAAAAGCTCTTAAGAACAATTCAGCTTACTCCAAGTGTCGAGTGTTAGCGTAGCTGAGCATTGGTTTGTGACAACATCCACATTCTCGCAGTTAATGCTAACATGATATTGCATGTTTATCAGAAAATGTTTCCCATGGTTGCCACCTTAGTTTCAGGTGTTAGCATGCTGACATTTGCTAATTAGCACCAACCTCATAATACAGCTAAAGCTAACAGGAATGTTATTAGAATAATTCACGGTTATGTCCATCTGTAAAGATGGACTAGTGAGTAGATGAGTCTCTGTATTCAGACTTGTGAAACAAAGTAATGAACAGAGATTTTGACCTAAAATGAAAAGTCTAGGGATTGCCAAACCTTTTACAATTCACTCTAAAGAGAACATGAACCTATGTACTAGATTTCATGGCAATCTGACCAATAGTGATACAAACATGAAAGGTTGGCCATGAATTTTTGTTTGCGCCAATTATCTTGTAGATTTTGAAATATTCCACTGGAGAAGTGACAGCCTTGCCTTGTTGGTGGTGCCACACGAAATAAATCAGGGTATTACTGAAGCGATTCGAATTATCCGAGGCCCATAAACGTCTTGTCCATCCAGCTATCCATCCATCCATCCATCCATCCATAACATTTTGTAGTCTGGACCAAAGCCATGTTGCTAGCATGCTACAATGCATCAAGAGGCGTTAACTTGACTATGACTATGACTATGCTCTACCTGCGGAGTCTATTAACAATACAACTGAAACCACTGCAGGTTAGGGGGATAGAGGGTACTGCTATTAGGACAGCTGACTCTCAGCAAATATTAATTACTGCAGATTACCTCAGAGGTGATGCTGGAAAAGCAACAGAGAGCATAGTGAAGGATCAGGAGAAAGGTCAGTCCAAGAAAGAAAAGCACAGAATCTTCTGGTTCACTTCAACCCTACCGCCTTACGAAAAAAATAATGTGACATCGTCTGTGTGTAAGAAAGAGAACACCCGCTGATTAGTTGAGATTAGTCAACAGTTGTTCTTGGGGGAAGATGGTCATTACCATTATCATTGCTATAGTTCATCAGCATGCCACAAAAGACAGTCAAGAGCTTCTCATTTTCCGGCTCAGTATTTTGGTAGAGGGATTTAATGTGTTCAGCTACTATCTGAGCCCCTCCTGCCAGGTCAACTGCACTCCTGCCCTCATCTGCAAAACAAAGAGGCCAGGACACAAATCAACCACAAAGCAACGGAATAAAAGTAAAGAAAACAAAAAATAACCACAACCTGAAAAACACATGTGAAAGCAATGTTAACAAGCAGTACAAAATATACAAATCAATGAAAACTTAGTACAATATATAGAAAAATCAACACAAACTTAGTACAATATATACATATCAATGCAAACTGAGGCTATAACACAATCAAAATCCTGAATAACATAAGTGTAGAGGAAAGAGGTATGACCACAACCATGTGACATGAAGCAAATCCAAATGTAGATCCTGTGCGTGGTGAACACGGATTAACATAAGGTTCATAATCCATCTGAAAAAGACTTTTTATCATTAATATCCAAAAAAAAAAAAAAAAACACAAATCGACCAAAGCCAAAACAAAGAACTGTAATCTTCAAAAACAGACCACTGACAACTGATATGTTTAGTATAATCAAGCCTCTGTTCGCTGTGTCCATGTCTAGATCATACGCCTTTGAAGAGCAGTACACTTTGAGAAACAATGAAGCCACAGTCGGATGACTGTCTCTCTGGGAGGGCTTTGTCTGGGAGAATATCTGCCAAAGGAAGCGTTACATGAGTCAGCCTTCTCAGTATCAGTGCATCTGCTACTTTCATTCACTCATGGCAGCATGCCACGCCTGAGCTATCAGCAACATGCTAGTGCCATGTGTATAACATTTCCTGTTTCTGTTCTGTACATATAAAGCTGCTGTTGTCATGTAAAGGCTGTGATAGAACTTTATTGTGAAACAGGAACAAACGGATAATAAAATAACAGTCCCTAGATCAACTTGAGTGGAGTGGCTTGTACTAACCCTGTACTAGCTTTAAAGGGTTATAATTAATCTATGGCTAGACCTAGCTACCACAAAGGTGTTAGTCTTTGTGACAGCTGTCTGCAAGGATCATGTGGCAAACCAGTTTAAGACAGTTCCAGTCAATGGGAAGTGGTACTAACCAACATTATTTCTGTCCTAAACATCAGTTAGTTATGTGAATGGTATATAAGATCCTGTGGCTGATGAACATCAGAACTGTGTCTGCCTAGAGAAGCTAATTGAATTCATAAAGAATGAGACTGTCAGCCAGATCTCCTGTTTTGAGCTCTTCTGAGCATTCATTGAGGGTCTGCCATAAACACTTAAAAGATAAGAATCTGTTTTGGGTTTGAACCCAAGAACACACCTCAAAAGGTTCCAAAGGCCTGTCCTCAAAAAGCTCAGAATTACAGTGTGGTACCTGAGTATCTTACATTTAGCCTGACCAATTACAGGCCAGCAAACGTTATCAGGATGTCAGTGCTTTAAAAATGCATTTAAATCTGTGAAAATCAGATGATACTTCTTGCATAGCTTATCTTTCAATGGTAAAAAGTCCAACCATCCAACCAAACTCTAACCATAGGAGTACAGTCTACATTTACTGTGTGCAATATATGAAGGGCTATCACTGTGTCTGTGGGCTACCAATCCATCCAATCCTTATATGACCTGGGACAGCATCTCTACATACAGCCAACAAATGGAAAGTGTCCAGTTTGTTGATATCTCCTTTTTTCTGTGTCAGTTTTGCTGGATTTATCAACATGTGAACTCCAGGGTGTATTGTGACAGTTTAAGTGTGAAACGTCTGTGATGAATGTCAGCACCCCTCTCTGCCTATGGCCATGGCACCCTGCCAGAAAACAGTGGAATACTCACTCCAGGATAGTAACAAATTGATGCCCCAAGTGAAGCAGTTCAAATATCTGAGGCTCCTGTCCATGAGTAAAGGTAAGATAGTTAGAACAGTTGGAAGAGTGCAGCATTGGCAGTGATGCACTGGTGGCACTGGTAATGGAACATCATGGTGAGCAGTTAACTGAGCATGTGGTTGAACCTCTCAAATGCCTCATCTATGGTCATGGGGTTGTGTACAGCATTTTTTGTTACTTTAAGTAACAAAAATACAATCATAAAACTACTCCCCTGCCTTTAAGTGTGTACTGATGACTGCAGCACCACCCACAAGCAGTCAATGCTCTTAAGTGTGACCTGTTATCCCCATTTGCACAATTCATCAAGTGAAGAATACAAAGACATGCCAAAGAGTTGTTGGAGAGAGATAAGGGAGGCAGTGGAGTCTTGGAGTGTGGCTATTCAGAACAGGCAGAGAAACTTTAGGGCCCTGACTCACCAGGCTCACGGTCAACTGTCGGTGGCATCTGTGGCCCCAGGTTTTGTGGTGTGTCCCGCACCATTTGCACTAGTCCGCGTCTTTTTGGCTGATTGAACACTGAATCTGCATCGAAGCCTGTCGATGAGAGAAATCACTCCGATGGGCTGTTCAGCAACGTGGACCGGTGCACGAGAAGAGAACCAGAAAAGGACCGGGAGAGCCTGTTGAGGCTGCTGATGAGGTAGCCATGACTTCACCCTCACAGTGGGGTTTCTCCGTATTTTTGCCTCTGCCTCTTCGCCAGCGCCATTTGCGAGTATCAGACAAATGGTCTCGATTAGAAGTGGTTATTTATGGTGATGCAAACACTGCTTAATCAAAACAACAGTTTGTATATCCAGGTCTCGTGGTTTCCCTTTTTGAAGGACGAAAACAAATAACTGCCACCTGGTGGTATTTCCTCTCACATGGGCGGGGAACATACAAGCTAGCTGGCTGTCAGCTGTAGTCTTGGCAGTGTGACCAAGTGCAGCTAGCGGCTATTTATATATATATATATATATATATATATATATATATATATATATATATATATATATATATATAATATATATATATATATATATATATATATATATATATATATATATATATATATATATATATATACACACACATATATATATATATACACATATATATACATATATATACATATACATACACACATTTATTATTATATTACATTTACAGTCATTATCTTAACCCCGATCAATAAAAGACATGAAACGTCAAGATTATGCCTGAATACCCATAACACCTTAGATGTAGACATCTTAAAACTAAGAGTATTTTACTTAATTTTGGACATACAGTCTGTATGACTTGATTGAATTTTCTTTTTTGTAATACACATGCCATCAAATGTAAAAATAAAATGATTTCAATGTAAGTCCCTATGAATACACAGCTCATTCAACTCTGATCAAGAGCCACTTCCTGTCTACTCAATGAGTGTGTACTGTCTGTGTAATGTACAGACATTAACAGTACCAAAGATACTGTTTTACCCATTTTACTGAGCCAACCTAGTTGATGTCTGCCATATCGCAGTGTTTCTTTCTTCAAGGTAGCGAGCAGCTGCTTCTCCACACTCACCCAGAGCATCGATCATAAAACCATGCCAGCTTTCTGAGACCCCCCTCAACTCAAACAAATGGCACATCCCTCCAGATTCCACAGATGCCCGGCTTTTTCTGTGAGAGGAGAAACTATGCACCAGAACTGACAGCTGTGATTAAAGCTTCTAAAGCTGGCTGAAAAATCAGGCTTAAACTCTACTGCTCTTCCCTTAGGTCACTACTCAAATACAACACTGGTACACTCACTAATGAAATTTCTTTGAGCTGATCTCAAAAGGTGACACATGTAGCACTCTCAAATCATCACTTTTCTGTCAGATCATCTGTGATATCATAGTTTATAGTTCACATATGCCTCACAAATGGAGTTAAAATGCATCATGGCTTGTTATCACATGTGAAGCTAAAAAAAAACAAAAGAAGAAACATCTCTGCCTTTATTCCAACCTAAAACAACTAAATAACCAAGGTATGTGTTAACTACATGTGCTTTCAAAATAAAATGTGCATTATATGTACTAAAAGGTTTAGAAAAGGGGCTCATATGTAGAACACAATTGCACTGTCACAAATCTCAGATGTGTATTGAGCCTGTCTACAGTTTTACAATTACAGGATGCAAGTTTCAGGTAAAGCACAAAGTAGACACACTAAAATGCTGCACATCGTTTGTATGTGAAGCACCTGGAACACACTGTAAGTATGGATATCATGCCTTTCATATACGTGTGTGGATGTTGCATGTTGTACTGTCATTGCCAATATGTTATTGTATAGTAAGGTATACTTTCATATATATTTTTCATAGGCAACAACTGTAGTGCTCTCTGTGAATGCAGTATTTGCAGCTGAAACACATGGTTAAACATCAAAGCTTCGTCTACTGTAGCCCAAAGCAGCATCATTTTATTACTTATTTTCTATTAGCTCTCTGAGATGGTGATGACAAGGCTCATGAGGGATTCAGTGTTCCCTGAGCAAAGCAAACTCCTACTTACGGCTGTCATAACAGATGTTGCCAAGAGCTCGGCCAGTCTGCAGTAAAACCTCCTGGTCGGTGGAGTTTAACAGCTGAATTAGAGGAGGGATGAGGCCGGCCTCAACGCAGGGACTCCGCATGAACTCTGAGAGAGTGAAAGGTGTTGGAAAACAGGTCAGTATGAAACTGTGCACAGTTAACCTTACTTAAGGAAGATGGGAGCTTTGAACTGCTTTATTTGCCAAATCTTTCCTACGAAGTTACTTGGAGTCTCTGCAATAAATGTGGGGCCCTACATGACTAAGAAATGCAATGTCTTGATCAAATAAATTGCAAACCAACAAAAAAAAACAAACAAAAAAAAAAACAATGACATGACACTAGCCCAATAACAATGTAATCTATTATTGCATTCTCCTTGACCATCCCGAAAAGCAAAAAGATGAAAATGAACACGAAAAATCTGACAGTGCTGTGGCATTTTTAACCTGGGTTTCTTTTAAGCCTCCACTTCATGTTTAAGCTGCATAAAGCAACTTCACAAAATAAAAGGATCCAATGTCAAACATCTGCTGGTTCCAGCTTCTTAAATTTGAGGCTCTGCTGCTTCTCTTTGTCATTTATGATGAGATCAGTCTTTCGGTTTTGGACTGTTGATTGAACAAAAGATGCAGTTTACGAGACTTTTGATCAATAATCATCAGTCACGTGGATACAATGACCTTAGTGGCTTAAGACGAGTATTGGAACAAGTAGAACAGTGTGGTGAGTTCAGAAAATGACATCATTTTGTAATGTAATGAGCCTTTAAAACCAGGAAAAGACAATACTTAGATGTTGGATATCATTATATGGTGATATGTCCTAAGACCGTATACAGTATACTTTCATATCATGATAACGATATATATCATATATAATGAATTGCCCATCCCTGGACTAAACGTTTAATCATGCAAATAATCGGCAGATTAATCGATAATTAAAATAAGCCCAAATCATCTGAATTCTCAAAACTGAATATTTTCCGTGTTGCCATAGTTTTTTTTTGTTGTTGACCTCATCAGTCTTTACATTTGATTTTATAATCTTGAGGTATCATCTGTTGTCTGTCTGCTGGTCTGCACGGCCAAAACAACTCTTTCCAACCTTTGCTGTTGTCGAAAACAATCTAATATCCAGGCTTTGGGAGGCTATTAATCAGATTTAGGACTAGAGTCAGAACCTGAGTTCACAGCTCTGATGCTAGCCATTGGCCAGTACCTGATTTGCACGGTCAAATATGATGCAGAAAAATAACAATATATGAGTTGATTCATTGCAAAGCCAAGTGAATTCAATGGTCAGTATAGTTTACTTGGTTATCAACTGTTAAATGATTCACCAAATATATTGATGATCAATTAATCTGTGAGTACTTCTTATGAAAAAAAGTCACAATTCTCTGATGTCAGCTTGTTAAATGTGAACACTTTTCTGGTTTCTTTCCTCTTCTGTGACAGTAAACTGAAAATCTTTGGGTTGTGGACAAAATAAGATATATGAGTACATTGGTTTTGGCTTTGGGAAACACTAATCAACATTTGTCACCTTTTTTCTGACATTTTATAGCGCAAATAAGTCAATTAATTGAGAATATAACTGACAGATAAATTGACAATAATTGTTAGATGCAGCCACAGTCTCCACTTAGTCAAACTGTTCTGTATTTGCAGTGAATTTTATCACCATTTACCAAACAATAATCAGGTTTTATTCGGAAAATCCTGTTGGGTATTCTGAATTTAAGTACGAATGAGACGCTATTATTTGTTGTGATGCTAATTTATGCTTATTAGTCAAATGTGTTTTTACATTTACTTTTGCCTGGTCCAGCTTTAAACAATCAAGTCAGTTCAAACTGTCAAACAGAAAGGGAGTTGTCTTTGGCCCCACAGTCACTTGGCTGCTTGCAGACATTTCCGGAAGCAGTGACAGATAAATGCCAGCGGGTTGTTGCCAAGCCTGGCAAACTGCTGGGGAGTGATCATTAGCTGCAGTCTTCCAAGCTGCTAAAAACCCATTCATTATCCTAACCTTTTTTTTTTTGCCCCAAGTTCTATTCACGTCTGCTTTTTCTACTTTAAAAGCTTCTCCTGCACTCACACAAAGGCATTATGGAAAATGGAAGCTCTCTGACACTGCAGTTATGCAAGCTTTGAGTCCTTACACAATAACCTCACAGCAGGTGACAGCTTAGCTCTGAAATGCCAAGGAGGGTCGCTAAAACCATCCCTGCTCTGACATGGCCTATCATTCAAAAATATTACTCTATGAATATCTTAATTCAAAGAAAAGTGCTGAAACATTGGTGATTAACAAGGTCGCCGTGCTGTCCCACTGAATAATGTATTTATGAAGAAAACATGTAAAACAAAAAGGATGAAAGCGAAAGAAAGTGTAAAAAAGAAATACTGACGAATGGAAACACAGAAAGTCAGGATTGTCCTGGGTGGATGGACTTGGAAACCGAACCTCACCATTTTTAGCCACCTCAGCTATGATGTTGGCTACTTTAGGGGTGCAGGAAGACTGGGGGTTTAGCAGGGTGGGGAGCAGGGGAAGAACGCCCATCTCCTGGATCTTCATACTGGCCTCAGTGTCTGCAGGAGACAAGGAAAAAGAATTTTAGTCAGTGATACAGCCATATCATTTTCTAACTAGGGCTGGGTGATATATAGCACAGTTTCTAGGGTTTATTGCAAAACAATACATCCAGTATATCATGATATTTTGACATCTCCTCAAAAGCACATCATAAAATGCTGGGACTGCGCAACAAGATCATATGTCAAAATATTTTTGACCAAATAGCACAAGATCAGTTTGATATGTATTAGTACTTAAACTACTAAATATTAACCCAATGCGACACTTGTGTCATATCACCATATAACGATATAGAACATCTAAGAACATATATAGTTTCGTCTCACAATAATGATACAATATCAATATATTGCCCAGAGTTGTTGCTGGTAAAAAACATAATGGTTTATTACATGACTTGAGTCATGTTAGGGTTAACATTTTTTTACACAAGAATCGCGATTCACATCTCCCAAGAATCTGAATCTAATCACAATTGGTTTTCTAAATGTTAACTCAAAGTGTGATGACAGAACGAAAAAGGTGAAAGTAAACTGAGAGGGTAGTGCAGCACTTGGACAATTTACAGCATGCACACGCTAGAGTTAGTTCATTTTCAAACAAGGCAGCAGTTGCAAGCATGTCTTTTATATAATGACTGGATTTCACCTTTGCAAGATGAACATTTAGCAGGCCACATGTTTGTGATGACTTTTCATGTCTTCAGGAGACGCCACAACGCAATGTGAGCGGAGTAGAGCAGCGGTCAGCAGCAACAAACAAGACCAGCTGACAACCACTGACAATCTAACAAACACACACTGGCAGTATTCAATACATTAAACAAACGCTGTTATGAAGAAAATGACTACATTCAAAAACTCTGTTTCTTCTTAGCATCTTGTACATGGATGGACCACCAGAGCTAACAGTGCAGCAGTTTTAATTTTAATAACACAGCCGAGCATCTTATTTTGTTTTCCACATACACAAATGCTTTAAAATAAATTAATTAATCAATGCTGTTAACTTTTTCAAAAAATAAATTGCACAGTAAACCACTTTACTATTTATTCAATTGATAATCAATTTTGAACCAAGAATCGTTCACATTGAAATTTGATTCTGAATTGGATCAGACACCCAAGAATCATAATCCTAAATTTGATTCTGACATTTATGTCTCGCTCAGGATGACTTTAATTTGTGTTTGCTTTTAGTTTATAGGAAATGCAAACTTAACAGTCCTGTCAGCCTCTGCTGTGCTTTCTGCTGATTGATATTAAGCAATGTTACAATGCTAACATGCTAAACTAAGATGGCAAACATGATAAACACTGTGCCTGCTAAACATCAGCAGTTTATCATTGTGAGCACTTTAGCACGCCGACATTAGCAATTAACTCAAAGCACTGCAATGTTGCTAGTGTGGCTGTCTTGTTTTCGGGTTATCTGAGCCATTACTTGGCATAGATATAAACACAGCAGCGTGGCATCTTCACACACTGTGTATGTTATTCTGTGTCAGTTCATGCTGTATTCAGATTGGATATAAACATGAGTCGTAGCAGCAATCACACTGAAAATTTGTGCTGCTGTCAGAATTGGATGTTGGCTGATGTTGGTTAGACAGAGTGATCTAGAGCCACCGTTTTGGATAGACTGCCAGGTGATTTTACAATATTTCTTTCTCTATTATGAGATTTTGTCAAGGGCAGCACCTAAGGCACAGAGTGTTCACAAGCATTTATTGTTTTGTCAACTAATAATTAATAATTTAGCTGAATAACTGAGCCAGTATAATCAGAACGGTTTGAAAATAATTGACTCCAGTTAAGCACAGATCTGTCCACAGTCAGCAGGGAAAGATTTACTCATTCAACAGTGAGATGTCATTACTCAGCTGTCTGTCAAAGATTGTCACACTGGCCACTGGCTTCAGGCACACTAGTAGCCACAGCTGTCAATGGCCCATTTACATTGCACATATACCGAGATTCAGATATGATTTATCAAACTACTGGCCACATTAAACAGAGGGTTTAGAAAAAGTCAAGACTTTTATGGAAAACTTAGCAAAGGAGGCAAGGTATTTCATCACACAAAGCATACAGTAAATCACGCTCTACTCACTGTTTTTGGCGAGTGCTTTCAGCAGGCAGTCCAGGCAGCTCTCCACGCTGTCAGTGGCGCTGTCTGTAGATGCTAGCTTCAGCTTCTCCAGGGCTTCACTTAAGTTGTCTGAAACACAAACATTGAATGATCAAATGTTGGAAGGGTTTTCATTTGGGAGATGATAGTGATGAGCTGAGAATAAAACAAAGGGAGAGAGAGCCATTAAAGGTCTTGTGTGAGTCATTCATAGTCCAGCAAATTTATGCAAAGCACCTAAAGCCTTTGTCCAGATACTTGAGGAAGGCTAATTATTGCACGTGGGTTGCCACACATGTGAGTCCTTCTAAAATGGGCAGCTCACTGGAAGAACAGAGCAAATATTTTAAAGGCAGACCAAATTTCAGACACCCTTAGCAAATATACAAATATAATAATATTGGAGTACTTTCTGAGGCTCTATGATAGACTGGCAGCCTGCCCAGTGTGTGCTGGGACAGGTTCCAACCCCCTGAGACTCACACCTGATTAAGTGCTTAAGACAATAGATTAGGTGGAAAACTGAACATCTTCTGACATTTGACAAAAAAAGGGGATGGGATCTTCTATTGCCATTCAAGACATGATATTGATGTATAGTAATTTTCAACCAGCCACAAATATTATTCATTACTTATAAAAACAAATCTGAGTCTTTGTTTCAGATAAAAATGGGAAACAGGCACACCCCCTGCTTGAAGAGACTCAAGTGCTCAACACAATGTCGCAAAGCAAGGCTTCAAATGTCACCCAAACAACTACTGTTGTTTTGAATGTTTGAGACTCCATTTACACTTCATACATACCGGGCAGTTCTGATAGAAATCTGATTTAAAAAAAACTAAAAAACTGTAAATGCATCCAAGAAGACTTCAAGACAGACTGAATCAGATTCTTAAGAGGTGGCTTGAGACATATTCTTGCTAGATATAGAACAAGTGTGAATGTATGATGTGTACATAATCTATGTCAAATATAACAGTATTTCAGCAAGATCTGATAATGATAATAGCGAATATTTACACTGAAATTTGCCATCTTGGTATAGTGACAGGGGGAAAAATAGCGATTTCAACACATATTCTCATACAGACGGTTAGACATGCTCTTAGATAATGTATCTTATCTCAGATCAGTTGAACCAGTGAATGATCTGTGTGGGGGACAGAGCAGCATGAGCGAGAGTTTAGTCGGTACACATGGCTAAAACTTACACGCCAGTGCAAAACAAGTAAAATGACCAAAATGAGTTTTCAATTTCAGTCATCTATATCAAAAGCAGAATCAGTGATTCTCCCATATCCCAGTTTTCTCTCTCCGCCCCGCCTATTCAACACTTATCCGAAGAAAAAAAAAAAAAACACTCCAAAGACGACACAGCTGGCTTACTAATAGCCTGCAGCTGTACTTCCAACCGCTTATCCTGGGAGCACGAAGACATCCTGCTGACTGCTACTGGGGGTAACTCCACCAGTGTCACAGATGTTGCTTTATTTTCAAAGATTCTTTATTGATATGTTTACAAAGAACATTTACCTGCAAAAATCCACCAGGATAAAGTCAAGCTGTTGATGTAAAAAGCAACAATCTTCTGAAAGAGGAATTTGAAAATGTAAACGAATGTTGTCAGTGGACATAAAACCAATGATCTGTTGATCTTTACAAATCCAGATGTGAAGAAAAAAGTCCAAAATCATTCCGATTTCTAAAGTTGAAACTTCAAAGATCAAATCATGGATTTGGAGCATCATGCCACCCCAATTTTTTTCATGTGACATATCTAACAAAACAGTAAACCAAAAATCACAGCGGCGTACTTTTTTCCTCAGAGTTTCACTCAAATTCTTGCTGCATGAATGACATTTTCCCATCACTGCAAACTGACTATGTAATGGCTACCAACACATTTCATCAACCCATATTATTTAGCTACCAAGCTAACTTCTTGTCAAGAGCCAATACTATTAATAACGATAAAGTCAGCTTTAATAGGAACTCATTGGGCCATATTTAGACAGTCTGTAGTGCATAGTCAAAAAGGCAAGGCACTAGTGCGTTTAGAGCCTGTCAGCGTCCATTTCGCTAGTTCAATGGCAGATAATCGGGATGCAAAGTGTGGCACGCAGTGCAAAGGGGTTGTGTTTAAGCTCTGAATTAGTTTATGGGTGTGTTTTGGGCACATATTAA
Organism: Diplodus puntazzo; assembly: GCA_963678695.2. Taxonomy (NCBI): domain Eukaryota; kingdom Metazoa; phylum Chordata; class Actinopteri; order Spariformes; family Sparidae; genus Diplodus; species Diplodus puntazzo. The sequence continues at coordinate 12,384,785 of OZ023170.1, read as the reverse complement.
ACAGTAGTACTCGTCTTCGCTGAGAGACAGGGATGCGGTTCCCTGCTGCTGGACCCTTCGCCCCATCATTTCAAAATCATCTGTCCCATCAACAACTCTGTTTGACTGAATATGAAAAAAATACACTTATATTAAACTGAGGAAGAGGAGCACTGCTGCATCTCTCTGTGTGTGCACAGATCTCACTCTGTGGATCAAGTGGAACAGGTCATGAAAATGATCATCCTGATCAACAATGGGTGGGATGAGAGAGGTAAAATACATCCTTAATGAGGAAAATATTAATGACATCACCTGCAGCGATCCTCCAGCAGTAGAAGCCATATGTGTACCTCTACATTAACATGCACATTTGCACAGAAGCAACAGCTGATAAACTTCATAGGTTATTCCAATCTCCTGACTCGCCAACAGGGTCATGTAGTATTTAACGTTAATTTATGTTCTGTGTTCTTCTACACATCAAAATTTCACAAACAGTCCAGAGTCATACAGTAAAATAGTTTGGAGTGAGCAGCTGTTCTGATTCCTGAGATCCTGTCTAAACAGATTAATTTTACATGCTGGTGTGAACCCACCTTTGTAGGCACATCTTACTGTCTGAATAATGCACTTCTTAAAAAGCAGGAAATGGACTGTAGTTTTGACTTTAGACCAGCTTGTTCTTGGTCTATGGTGCTGTCACTTTCTGCTGCCTCAAGACAGCAATCCACCATCAGTGCGCCTGACCACGCCTCATTTTAAGGCCAACACGTGCAGGGGCACACAGGTGGGCACCAGTTCATTTGCTATATACACACAGCATGGCCCTGGCAATGATGGTTGCACTGTGTTGTGCACCACTTTGCGCCGAGTTTAAGGAGGGCCCCTTGTCTTTTTTTTTTGTCCCCTTGTTGAGTGTATGGTCAGCTCCTCTACTCTATATGACTGATTTTCTTTCTTCTTCTCTTTTTTTCCCATTAGAGTTAACTGCCAGCCATGATCACCGCGCAAACTGAATCAGTGATAAGTGCTGCACATCATCCATCACATGCTCTGACAAACAAATAGATTATCATTCCTGTTATTCTTATTCATCAGTGAAAGAAACAAATAACTTATTGTCCACTTGCTCATAGCATTATATGCTATGTGATATATAGCAAGCCAAGGATGCAGTAAAATCCTTTAATAGTTAGGGCATATCTGAGTAAAAAAAATGGAAAAGAAGGAAACAGAGTGGGTTGGACCCACACTGGGCAATCCTCACTGGAGAGGAGTAATTTATATGAAGAAAAACATTATCTGCTCCTTTATTCCTGCTTACAAACATTTACATAATTTGTACGTTTGTTAGAAATTGTATTACTATTAATATCTGGGTCGCACTAAACTTTTTCATTTAGGTGCACTACTGCTACCAGTGTAAAGATGGTTAACGAGACTTTTGCTGACCGAGCCAGCTAACATGAATAGGGATAGAATAGCCATATATTTTGCGGGGGTTGTGAGGCTAAAAAAAGAAAGTGTATCGACTGTTTTACAGACGCTTATCTTAGCTTTTGGGAAAAAGTATTTTTGGTCCCCGGTGCATCACGTTACGCTGTAGTTTCACAGTTTGGCCACTATGAAAACTGCCTCCAAAGCTTGACGCTCGGTCCTGGGGGCCTGGGCCTCCTCTCCTAGCTGGAAGATAACTGTGTGTAACTGTCCTTAATGGAGGGGACTGGTTTGTAATAGAAGGTGGGGATTCAGTGAGGGAAAGCTCATTTAGACAGAATGATCCACCTGATCTGCTGAGCATTTTTTGCTCATGTGGAAATAGTGTTATTGTATGATCTGTCTAAAAACATTTGATGATATGATGAAACATTCTATGAAAATGAGCATCCAGCTCGCATATCCTCCTCACCATTTGAAATATACCACATTGAATTAAATTTTTGACTTGATGAGGCTGAAAAGACCCTTCTCAGAAATGTTTAATAGAGCTGCATTTCATGATGTCATACAACTGCTCGATTTCTCAAGTGGAGAGTCACAGCTCTCCACTTGATCTAGATTCTATACATAGCCATGTACAGTCCGATGACATACACTGATAATCAGGTACAACAACTATAATGGTTGACAAATGCCTCTGAAGCATTGTTATATGAGCTACACGGATGCTTATTCACTGGGTAGGTTCAGCTGTGATTCGGTTGCATTTTCACTCCGCCTACACTCTACCTTGTCCACACAACCCGCTTAGGACTGACCCGTCGGGTTTGGTACAGAAAGTGCTCTAATCACTCCAGAGGCTGACGCACTACTTTCTTGTATTTCTTATTGATTGTCATTAGAGAGCACAATTTATTTTAATTATTTGAAATGCGAGTCGCCACTGTAATTCCGACATTGTGCATACAAACCAGGTAATGATAGATTGCATAAGGATTGCAGACACTGTTGCAGTGACCTGGTTGTTGCTGTCAGTTGCTTGTGCACTGCACAACCCACACATCCATCCCCCACGATAGCTGCCTTACATCAAATGACAACATGAGTGATCCAGCGGATCGGATTAAACCTTGTGAAATACCTCATATACTGTCAAACAGGTGTTGCTCTAGATGCCATTCATGGATGAGACTGCCTCATATGGGCAGTGGCAGTCGAATGTGATAGATGAGGTGATATTTATTGATTACAGCATGTTTTAATGTAAATTTGTTTTAAATATCATTCAAAGATAGGACTACTACAGCGGGCACAGGCCCTGGGATCAAACGATCAGTGTGCGGTGATGTGTGCACCATCAGTAACCAGTAGAAAACAGTAACGTTACAGAGAGCAGTGCAGTATATACAGCAACACAAAGTGGGCTGCTGGATCCTATTGCATAACAGCTGTGGAGATGGAGGAGTGCCATCTACACCATCAACTGCTCTGCCATTTCAGGGGATGTGCATTCATCTAGCAACTGGGACATTTAAGCCATTCAAGTTCCCAGCTGACTTACGGCAAGAACGAAAGGCAGACGCCAGTAAATAATGTTTTCAGAGCAAGCATCGCTAAGAGGGAAGGAAAAAAATCCCGAGCACTCAGAGCGGATAGTGGATGAGAGTGAGGGCAGCTACCCCACCCGACTGCTGAGGCTGAGGCGCACGCACGCGCACGTACACACCCGCCAGCTTCACATTTGACTAACTAACGTCGGTATAACACAACAGAAACTCTGAGGGTGACACAAAGTGCTACGGCAGCATTAATGCATGGTACACAACGTCAGTCATCAACCATACGTGTCTTCTTGGCAAACGTTGGCATTAAAATAACACTGAGAGGTTTAACTATAAGGTAAAAATACAGTCCTGGTTAGCTAACGTTAACTACGCTCTGAGTGAGCAGGTTAGCTAGCTGTCTACTCACCCATCTCAGCAGGATGTTGCCACGGAAAATAAACCGGGGTTGTTGCGCTCTCCAGGTCAGCTGGAAACCGAGTCGTACTAGCCGAGAGGCCCTGCTCTCCCCACACTGCTCGTTCCTTAAACCGCCTTAAATTGGTGAAGTTATCGGGGTTGAGCTCAGCTAGCTAGCTAGCCAGTTAGGCAGTGACGGCAGCCACCGGGCAGTCCCGCTCAGATGGATGCTGCTGTACAGCGGCCTGTACACCGGCTGACTACCAGGCTAACACATCTGACTTCCTCTCATTTCCGCACCCACAGTCAAGACCTGCTGGCTGGCGCTCCCCTGGACGACTGGCTCACACTGACATGCCACAGTCAAGTAAATCAGGCGGGTCCGAGAGTGCGACTTCCGTTAGAGCCTTTCAAAATAAAACACATGATTCCTGGGACACCTCGCCGGAAGATGGCAGCCTGAGACCTGTCTGAAAGATCTACAGGCACAAGCCAGACGCTAACCATATATTTGGCTAGATAGTGACCTTTGCCATGAAAACCATACAGTGGAGTGCGTTGTTGCTTTTGGCTTATAAAGTGTCTGTTACACTTTAAACTTAGCAGAAGCTGTTGAAATAATAAGAAGGAATATGTTTGAAACCAGCTGCACTGTTTCTTTCTTTCTTTCTTTTTTTTTTTGAACAAATCATAGTTTTTCCATTCCATTCCATTTTTTTTTTTGTCAAGTGATATTGCAGTTGGGAGCACAGGCATTGTTCAAAAGCCCCTTTGGTGATGCCTGGTGGTGACTAGGCCCAGCCAAACAAATGACATTGTAAGGCTTTAAGATCCAAAGAACCAATAACAGCTCCTGAAAAGACCATGTGGTCCGAATGTTTAGTCACCTGACTTTACCATACTCTAGACTTGAACGTTCAATCTCAAGCTGGACCGCTTATCCTACCATTACAAGAGATCCTTCAAGTGATGTGTGAATCAGCAGTCTAAATACACACCAGTTTTTGAAAATCAGCCAATTGACCTGTGGCATTTTGTCCACAGAGGGGTGCTGTGATACCAAATGACAACTAAAAATCCACCCAGCTTCATATCCAGTTTCATGGAGACAGAATATTCATAATTCTTTTCCTGTGGTTTCTTTGTCTCTTGTGGTGTCCATAATGTCTTCCAAGGTGCCTCAAATATATTTCAGCTGAAAAACTTATCATTTCATTTAATGTTTCTGGATACTTATACTCCATGGCTAAATATTGTGCTTTTTACATTTACCCCCAAGCTTTAGATACTAGTTAATGTCAGATTAAGATTTTACATAAAAACATGTGTCTTAAAATATACCGTCCAAACAGTTAAATCAGTGGTTTCCAACCTTTTTGTCTTATGACCTCTCATATAAATCAGGGAGACGCTTTGGCTCCTTGTCACATTTCAGATGTCTGTGACTTCACCGCTCAAATGGTCAATGATGAAAAATCAAAGATTACAGGAAAGTCCAAAGATAAAAAAATAAAAATAAATAAATAAATGAAAACAGATATATGTAACAGAACTTCCTTTGCCATTAACCACTTTACTGCCTCTCAGATTAACTAGGTGACCCTTTGGAGGGGCCAGCCCCTTCGTAGTAAGCAATCTAACTGCATATGAACTGTTCAGCGAGTCGTTGATAGCTTCAACAGGTCCATAATGGTAATATTCTGGTGTCTTGCTGATGAAACTGATGAAGTTAACATTTTGTTGTAACATTAAAAAAGTTCTGCCATTCTAAAATACGTCATGCGCCTGCCTTTGTAAGAATGAAAATAAAATCTGTATATGTTGTTCACATGCATTTTTATAACTGGATCCATGTATACCATCAGTTATTTTATTGTTCTTTATGGCATGGCTCCAGTGCTGGGAGACATGTGTGGCCTGGAGACTGTCCCAGATGGAGGATGGTACCAACAGTGTTCAGTCTGTCACTGATACATGCAGGTGCTCTCAGGTCCAGGTCTGCAGTGGCCAGGCTTCAGTAGAAAACCCTGACCAGCAACCAGGCTTGCGCACTCGCTTGGGACTTGCCTTGTGATAGTTAATAAAAGCACAAAAGTTCATCACCACCCACAATATGAAAGTGTTAGCTGACATCAGCAACATTCAAAGGTTTTTGCTATTCTTAGAACTTACTAGAAGAGGGGGTAAAATGTCAAGTTTATCCTGAGGGGGTGTCATAAAGGACAGGTCATAGGGTTGTTAAAGTTCAAAGGATTAATTCAAATGTGGTTGTGCAAAGCCCTTTCTCTGCAATCTGCATGATAGATTGTTAGATATCCTGAATGTAAGGTTGATAGCTTTTCCTTTGAGCTGGTTCTGGTATTAGTTTAGTATTAGTATTATTAGTTTAGTATTTCTTTTGCACCCTTGCAAATGCTGACCTGATAGTGGTGGTAGAAGAAATATTAGACAGTCATAATAGAATTAGGATTCAGCAGGGGGGTCTTATGAACACCTTTGCACAACACATGTCACGATAAGCCAATTTATGATTGTGCATATGATTCAAATAAACCGGAAGAGCTGGCATCAGTTGTGCACTGTGTCGTGTGAGATCAATTGGTCTATGAACACCATACCAAATCCACTCACAGCAGCCCCTGAGAAGAAGTCGGATGTCATTGACGGGGCTGGGACTGTCTTCCTCCATCTGCCACTGGATCCTTGACTTCCTGACAAATCGCTCTCAGAGGGTGAGAGTAGGCTCCCACCTCTCAGCATCCATCAGCATCAGCACCAGCTCCCCCCACAGGGCTGTGTGCTGAGCCCCCTACTCTGCACCCTCTACACTCATGACTACACCCCTGCCCACTCCGGCAACACCACTATTAAATTTGCAGACGACACCACAGTAGTGGGACTCATTTCTGAGGGGGATGAGTCTGCCTATAGGAATGAAGTGGAGCAGCTAACTGGGTTGTGCAGGGAAAATAACCTGGTCCTTAACACCACCAAGACGAAGGAGCTGACCGTGGACTTCCGGAGGAAAAAAACAGAAAACATCCAACCACTGTGCATCAGCGGGGACTATGTGGAGAGGGTATCTGACTTCAGGTTCCTGGGCATGCAGATCGAGGAGGACCTGTCGTGGAGTGCGAACACCTCAGTGACCATCAAAAAAGCACAGCAGAGACTTTACTTTCTGAGACTCCTCAGAAAGAACCACCTGTCACAAAAACTGCTTGTGTCATTCTATAGCTGCTCAATAGAGTGTGTGTTGACATACTGCATGTGTGTGTGATATGCCAGCTGCACAGCAGCAGAGAGGAAAGCACTCCAGAGTGTCATAAACACCGGCAAGAATATAACTGGTTGCTCTCTCCCCTCCCTAGATGAACTATACATTGCAAGGTGCCTTAAAAAAGCTCAAAACATCATCAGGGACCCATCACACCACAGATATAATGACCTCTGTGGTATTTATGTTCTTTATTTATTTTATCCTAGTATGTTCTTGTGTTTTTTAAGTTTTTATCTATAATTTCCACTAATAAGGAGTTGCTTCTCAATTTCGTTGTACAATGTACAATGACAATAAAGATCTATTCTATTCTATTCTATTCTATTCTATTCTATTCTATTCTATTCTATTCTATTCTATCTATTCATTGAACAGGCTTACATATACTAGCCCCATGATGGTCCAGTAGATGGCAGCATGATCACGTAACAGAATGTTATGGCGTCATCCTGTGCTGCAGCGGGAGGACCAGTGGAGCCAATTAAGCATCCTTGGAACCAACAAGGGGAACAAGCCTGGAAAAAGAAATTGCAGTCAGGAAAGACAGAGCGAAAGAGAATAAAGAGGAGGAAAGAGCCTGACAGAATTCTTTCTTTTAGCAGTGTTTCAGGATAGTTCAATGTTGGCATGTAATATTGTTAAGAATGAGCAGCTGCAAGTCCACTAAGTATTATACAAAAACTCACAACTTAGGTGAAGGGGAATCTCTCCTCCTCTCACATCCTGATAAGTTCTCTACCTTACATTGATTTCTGAATTCAAAACTATTTGATTCCCACATATTTATAAAAAATAGTCAATTCTACTGAGGATTTAGTAATTATAAATCACACCAAGCACCTTTGTCTGCATTATGTTCTATTATTAAAGTTTTCATATAAACACATACTGGACATACTGGTTATTTCTGGGATGTATGTGTGGCCAATATCTTTATTTCTATCTATAACCAAGAGTGCCGTAGCAATGAGTCCTACAACCTAGAATTAACTTAACATTTTGTGTACAGGTTTTTTGAATGGGTTTTTGGATAAATGCCTGAAATAAGAAACATGGTTACCACAGGCTTAAGATACTTACACATTTTGTTCCACGACATAAAATACATCTTTAAATGTCCCACAGTTTAATTATTAAGCTCTTCCGTGTGTTAAAAAGCAGTTGCTAACAAGTGTCTCAACGAGACTACAGAGGTTGTCAGGGACATTGAAAGTCATCACAGCAAATCATCAACTACTCTGTCTTTACAGGCCCAGGCTATTTATTAAACAGTTATGCTTGTTTAAAGACCGGACAAAGAATGACAAACTTTTTTAGTTTTCAGTTTTAACACCGGACACCTTCCATGTAAATATATGGAATGTAATTTGTGCTTTCTTAAATTTCATTATTATTTCATTAAATTTCCAGCATAACTTGCTGGGAGTGGCAGAACTAAAAAATGCTGTCATTCTTTAGCTGGTCTTTAAGATGTATTCTGTGCCGTGGAACAAAATGTGTGATGTACAATGATGTGATGTTTAATGGTTTTACAACAAACTTCATCATCTAAAATTACATGAGTGTGCTTCAGTAAACTTCGATGGGGTTTTAACAATTAAAAATGATCACCTTATGCAAATATTTTCCATTATAATATCTGACAGGTTTAATATCGGCATATATTGGACAACATATACACTGTTACTGATATGTCTGTGATGAGCCAATATCGGCCAGCCAATACATCAGTCAGCCTCCAGCTGCAAACCCTAATAACCGCTCCAGACACATGTATTTAATTGTTGATTCAGTGATTAATACAGGTAGGCCAATAAAGGGAGAAGGGGGTCCAAACCAAAGCTGCAGAGTCTCTGGGTATTAAAGCTGTTTAGTACTAGTTTTGGGAGGCCTCAGTTTTGGTTATTGGTTGTGACGGAGATCAGTTTGTCTGTGCATACATAGGTTTGGTTGGGGTTCTTGTATGGTTAATTGCTTAGTTTTGGTCAGTTGTGAATATGGTTAGGGCTGTCTTGGATAGGGCTGGAGACAGTTTTGGAAATTGAGGGCCATGATTGTTTATTGTGCACATGTTGAGCTTTCCCTGGTAGGATGAAGGAATGTTTCTCCTTTGGGATTCATTTGTAAATCTTGATTGTGTTGCAGTGGACAATCCATTTGACCATTTAATTATCGATTGTGTTGGGCCTTTGCCTAAATCAAAATCTTGGTCTGAGTATTTATTGACTGTGATGTGCCAGGTCACGCGCTATCCAGCGGGTTAGGGGCGTACTATCACAGCTAAATCCATAGTCAAGGCTCTGACTCAGTTTACTGCCATATTTGGAATACCAAAGATCATTTAGAGCAACCAAGGGTCGAACAGAAATGGACCGGGAGGAAAGTTTACAGTGGTTGCTTTTGACTACCAGGGAGGTTTGTCAAGAGAGTACTGGGTTCAGTCCTAACGACCTAGTCTTTGGTCATATGGAACATGGACCTTTTGCAGTGCTTCGGGATGAGTGGATTATAGTTCCCACTCCTAAGCTGATAGACTACATAACTGGTTTCCAACACAAGCTTTATATGGCTGGTCAATTGGCAAAACAAAAACTTGTAATTTTCAGAAAAGCTCAGAAAAATATCTGCTTTCATAACACCATCTGGCCTGTTTTCATATACAGTCAAGGGTTTTGGCTTATGGAACGCACCAGCTACATTTCAACGACTCGTGAATATGGTCGTTAATGGACTTGAGGGTTGCACTGTTTATTAAGATGACGTAGTGATATACAGTAATACCTGGGAGGATCATCTAAGTCGCATTCATGCTTTGTTTGAACGATTAGCAGATGGAAATTTGACTGTAAACTTGGCAAAACATGAGTTTGCAAAAGCCACTGTGACATATCTTGGAAATGTTGTGGGTCAGGGTCATGTGTGGCCTGTTTATGCCAAAGTTTCAGCTATTGAGGTGTTTCCTGTCCCAACCACTAAAAAGGACATGAGGTTTTTGGGTTTGGTTGGTAAGTACAGCTGTTTTTGCCCTAATTTCTCGACTGTGGTGGCTTCTCTGACTGACTTGCTGAAGGCTAAATCAACATTCAATTGGTCTGCCTCATGTCAGCAAGCTTTGCTTTACCATTAAAGCTTTGCTGTGTTCTGCTTCAGTGGATGCAAGCCATGTTGGAGCAGGTGCTGTACTCCTTCATACTGATAAACAAGGCGTTGAACATCCACCTAGCTTCTTTTCAAAGAAGTTCAACTCCTATCAACTGAATTACTCAGTGATAGAAAAAGAAGTGCTGGTATTAATCTTGGCTTTGCAGCACTTTTATTTTTATGTGTACCTTGACTCTGGAATACCAATCGTAGTATTCACTGACCAAAACTCACTCACTTTTTTGAACTCTCTGCAGAATCAAAATCATAATAATAATATATTTCTTCTAGGTGCCAAGGTTGCTGAGGTTGGAAATGCAGAGTCAAAGTTGCCCAGTATAACATAAATATGTTACTGTATCATGCTTAATATTCAGGTTAGGAACCCTGTTTTTATGGGGGGGTGATGGCCTCAGGGTTTTTCCTGCTCTGTTCTCTTTTTGTCCTCTGGCTGTTGCTGTGTCTCAATTCAGGGTCTGCATCCTTTGAAGGACCTGGCCTTTGTGGTCGTTGAAGGCGAGTCCTTCGGAGAGACCTTGTTAACCGCGTCAACCGTTGTTTAATGGGACGGGCTAGCCTTTGTACGCAGACCCTGAATTGAGACAAAGCATGTGCGTTTCCTTTCTTCCAGGAAGTTGATGGGTGAAGCTGGGTCATCATCAGTGATGCAACACACCTGGGCAGACTGGGGTCAGGTGGCTATAAATCAGACCTGCAGGATCCTCTCTGTTTCTCTCTTGCCCTGACCTACCAACTGACATTATTTGTTTCTGTATTGTGTTCCACATAAATACACCCACACAGACATTGCATACATACTGACTACTGATAGACATAATCATATTATTTCATTTAGTTAATTAAAACCTTTTGCATTATTTACAGACTATGTGTGGTCTCCCTCTTTTGTCACATACTCTTGAGCCAGCTTGTGACACTGGTGTCACTCATAAAGGAGAAAATGTCAGAGACACCTTGTGTGGGGGAAGGGTGACTCCTTATCTCCCTCCCTCCCTGCCAACTCTCTCTCCCCAGTACACACACACACACACACACACTCCCTCCCTCACACCGTCTCTAGCCATCAGCAGCGTCTGTCGGCTGCATCCTCTGCTGTAGCAGCGGCTCCTCATTCCTCCTCTGCGTCGTCTGCATCTGACATCCCGACCGCAGGAGTCTTTTGTGTCTCCACGGGGGCCATTGTTGTTCCTCCCTGTCTGGATAAAGAGCAGCACCATGGACATGATGGGGAAAAGAGAGCGACGAGGCGTGAATTTCAAAGGCTTGCTGAGGAGGAACTGGCTTCTGATTGCCACGGTTATATCAGTGCTGCTCGGTATGTGGAAGCCCCCTTCATGTCCGTTCATGTATGCTGAGAGAATGAGATGCTTTCTTCATTGATGCCATTTTTTTCCACTTCTCTATTGCTGTGCGTATGTCCATCCCTCCTTCTGTGTTTTACCATTCACTCTGCTATCAGAGCGAAGATAAATCAGCCTCTTTAACACCAGCCGCTCACTGCCTCAGTACAGAGCAGCAGTGGAGGCTGAGATGTGTGTTGAGGAGCAGCACACATGCTTTGGATTCCATCATTATATTTCAATGAAAGGATGGAGGACGTGTTACTGAGTGTGGTGTTATAGGAGGCAAAGCCTCTGTCCTCTCCCTGTGTCTGGACATGTCTCATTCAAACGTGACCAGACTGAGGGGACAGCTGATGTGAGGAGTCCCAGCACTGAGGCAGCAGCTTCACACACTATCAGCAGGTGCTTCACACAAATGGGCTAGAAAGGGTTCAACGTTTTAACTACGCTGCAATTATTACATGTTGTTTCTCTTGATATTACTGACCGGTGGAACTTCATGTCCCCTGTTACATTAATCCAGACAGTTTGTACTGTCTGCTTGCATCGCTACAAAAATATTGGTTTAACGATATGAAAAAAGGAAGAGTTAAACAACATTGGAAATAAATTGCTTTCTTTCTGTGAGTGAGCTGAAAGGAGCAATATAAATCGCATGCTCTTGTTGGGGGTGCAATTACCCTAGCTTACCATAAAGACTGGAAGCAGGGGGAAACAGCTAGCCTAGCTCTGTCCATAGATATATATATTTTTTTCTATGTATCCAATCTGGCTGTTGCTTGCTGAGTATTTCAACTCCTCCTGAAATAACACGTTATCAATACATTTCCCATGAAAGGAACAGTTCACCCAAAAATGTAGATTCAGTCATTATCTCAGCCATATGGACATGTTTATAATGTAAAAAGAACTGAAAACAAAACATAAAATGACTCCATTCGCCTGCATAATCCAAGTCTCCATAGGCCCCACCATCCCAACCTGATTTGATGTTATTTACACCCTTTCATAAGATGAAATTTTCACTGTAGCTTGCTGAGCTGAAAGTGTTGGCATGTACCTAAGTTAACTTTCGGAAAGAGAGCAAATAAAATGTTGATATGTTCCGTCAACTATCACTTTATTGTTATACCCTGCCCTTAAGTAGTTACAGAAATTGCACAGGCAAGGAGGATTTCAGTCAGTAATTTCATTTTATTTGTTTTTTGTGTGTGGAGTTTCTAGGTTTGTGTTTTTATCTTAGATGCATGTCAAAGTCACATTAACAATGTTTCTATACAATTATTCAAGTCCATCTGAAATTGCCTCCCACAACTTGCCTCGGGTGAGATACTGAAACTCAACTTGCTCCTGCCGGCTGTTCCACTGGTGTGTAAGTGGTTGTGTGAATGGATGTGTGAGTATCATATGGTGCTTTGGAAGAAAATGCTGTATTGCTCTTGATGAGCAGGTGGGCAACTACAACCACTGAATCTTTTCGTTCACAAACTGTATTTGCATAAACAGCAACATTAGTGTTTTTTCATTGGCTGATGGTCATCTGATGTGATGTTGATATCGCTGCTGGAAAAACAAAATACATCATCATACATTAAAGGTGCAAAGCTTGCTAGTCATAGAGCCTTAAAACCTGAATAGACATTTCCCAAATGCGTGTCTGTACAGTTTTGTGTCTATAAGAGCTTACTGAATTGACTCACTGACTCAGTTAGTCTGATATTTAGCGGGAGTTTGTGATGTAGGCAGCAGTGCAAAGAATCCAATTACAATTTTCTGGGCTAAGCGAAACCTAAAGGGGAGTCATCAGCATAGCAACGATAGGAGATGGTTGAAATTGTGGAAACATGGCCAAGGACCAACAGATACAAACTAAACAAAATAGGACCAAGGACTGAGCCTTGTGGGACACCACATATTGCTCCAAGGCCATCACTGAAACTGACCACTAACGTTTTTGTTATGTCACATCTTTGTGAAAAAAACGCACGTGGGAAAAGTTATCCTTTCAAACTAATAGTAACATGGAATGTAAAACTGACAAAAAAGTGAAAAGATATGGAAAATGATAAGTCAACTATGTGTAAAAATAACAAGTGAACAGTTTTATAAAGCTTCAAACACAACAAGAGCCACCCAATTTGTACTTTGGACCCATAGCGGCTCTAATGTCTGCTTACCCTCCTACAGACATTATCATGTGTCCTGTGTTGTACATTTATCTTCAGCCCATTTCTAATAACTTGTTTTAGCAAAGTAATCATTTGAAAGAATGAGCTGTTTGTAAGTTAAATGATCGGGAGACGTGAAAAATGAAAACCAGAAAATAACATCAGGTAGAGGCATCTGCAGGCTGGACGAAGTGGGTAATGACCCCAAATTCCCAGGGACTCCAAAAGTTCTAGGTTCAGTGAAAATCTATAGGTATTGGTAATTTAATGAATTGCAAATTTTGTTACTTTAAAAGGATTTTTTGTTGCTTTCTGGTCATTCATAGCATTGACAGAAAGTCAGCATCTTGATTTTGTAATAGGACTTAATAGTTCCCCATGTTTGCCCTCTTTCATTGTTTTGAACTCATTTTACTTCAAGATTGAGTCTCAAAACATCATCAGAGGGCTGGGAGGAAGTTGCATACTGCCTGATGTTTTTATAAAATCATGGAGTCTGACTTTCGAGCTTCACAATTTCACTGTTGAAGTAAGGCCGCATCTATAATCTGACCTAGCAGGCTGCAGACCTGCTGTTGCTGATATGCACTCGGCTTAGTTTCACAAATGTAATGTTGTGTTGTGTTGTGTTGTGTTGTGTTGTGTTGTGTTGTGTTGTGTTGTGTTGTGTTGTGCTGTGCTGTGTAAGATGTCTTCTGAAAAAAGCAAGACTTTGTAAGCCCAGAATGGGCAGAGAAGTGAATCATCAAAGTACTGCATAAACATTCACTGACAGAAGTGTAATTATTCGTAAACTCTTGTATATATAAACTTTTGGATACATGACAAATGTGACCTGAATGTAAACACATGAATGTAACCTATTCTAAGTTTTCATTAGTGTATAATCACCTGAAACTAAGAACAGTTGTGTTTTCGTTACCTAAGCCTGCATTTGCATCTACAGAAGGAGCAGGTCCCTATCATGGAGTCTGCCACCATGTTTCTACAGAAGACCAGAAAGGGCAAACCAAACACTGGGCAGGGGTAGAAGTAACAAACTAAATCTAATCAAATTACTGCAACTAAGTCATGTTTTTTGGGGGTACTTTTTCAAGTCTGTAATTTAACTTGAATGACACCGTGTTATCTACTTCATTACTTTTAAAATCATAATTGAGTACTGAGTTCATATCTAAGCCTTTCATCTGATATCAACCATCATTGTAGCCAACATGGCTTTTTGATCACAGGTTGCAGGTTTGCAGATGTGACCACAACCACAGAGTTAATTTAGATTGAAGATTTAGGAAATAAATGCTGCTGTAGCAGGGTGAATAATCTGGGCCTAAAGAAAGGCACAATGGGACTGTCTTTAAACAATAATTAGTCAGAGGTGTGTTTCGGGCATAACATAATTTAAATCAATCCGAGTGTCATTTCCCATCCCCTGCACCTGGCACATAATCAGCAGCATTCGACTTCACTGAGGGACAGGTAGTGGTGGACCCACCTCCTCCACCGTCTCCCAATCTTCTGTCCCATAAACGTCTCGGTCGTCCCATCTGCTATTAATCAGAGTTTGATTTTTTTATGACGTAAATTGCGTTACCTACAGCGATCCCCCAGCAGCAGAAACAAGAATGGAATCTCCAGTACCCATTTACACAAGAGACACAAGATTGGGCCGGTGGAGGTCACACTTTGATAGATCAGTGTGAATGGTTTGCTGTGTCATCTCAGAGTGCAGTAGCTTATATCTACAGCAATGACTGTTGTCTGCTCTGCGATCCGAGGACTTAATGTTATACATTTCTTCAGCTGAAGTGAAGATTTTTTTATGATTTGACTTCTTTCTCCTGATCTTTCAGGGATCAGTTTGGGCGTCGTGGTCAGAGAGTATGCGTCCCTGTCTCAACTCCACAAGCAGTATTTTGGCTTCCCAGGAGAGATCCTCATGCGGATGCTGAAGCTTGTCATCCTTCCGCTCATCATTTCAAGCATGATAACAGGTAACTTTAATATGAATCCTGATTGTATGTCTTACTATGTGCTGCAATGACAGGTACAGAAGTGCATTCAAAGGAATTTGCATTAAAAAAGAGCCTAAACTTTGACCCAATCAAGACAATCAGCTGTCTGCAGAAGTTTGATCATGTCTTGTTGAGGTAGGCAGCGATTCGGCATCCTGCAAATTACATTCATACCGAACTATTCTGACACACACACCTTTCATGTACTCAAGTACTGTACTTCAGTAACATTTGAAGTATGTGTACTTAACATGAGTTTCCATTCTACTTCACTACATCTCAGAGGGAGTAGTCCCTACTGGTTACTTTTTCAGATTACAATCTTCCATACCCTAGTTCATGTCCACTTAAAACCATGTATTTTCCAATCTGGAGATTTTGAATTTCTTGTTGGCTAAATTAAATTGCCCAGCAATATACATTTGTATGTTAAAAAGCTACACGTTTAAGGTTCATTAAATGGCCATTTTGCAACACCGGGGTTCGAGATTCAAGATTTAATTTTATTGTAAGTTCTCTCTCTCTCTATCTTTGTCTTTCTGTGTGCGTGTGTGTGTGTGTGTGTGTGTGTGTGTCTGTTTGTGGTAGTCAGAATTAGCACAACCATCAATAAGCAGCAGTAATAGTACAGCATACACATACATACACATTATTCATTACAGATGAAAATATTCAGCTTAACAGTTTGAGTGAAAAGCTGACTCTCTGAAAAAATGTCAGAATATCTCAGTATTTGGTTTGTCCCCCTTTTGCTTTAATGACAGCATGCACTCGAGCTGGCATGGACTCCACAAGTTTGTGTAAAACCTGCTGACTCATGTTGTCCCAGCAGGATGTGACAGTGTTCCACAAAGCTTCTTGTGATGTCAAAGACTGCTTGGCTTTCTCAGTCTTCGAGTGTCCCCATAAATATTCTTTGTCAGATGATTTGACCACGCTGTATAGAAGTGAAACACATTTTTCTGCACAATGAGCACTTTTATCTTTAATAGTACATTTTACTGATATAACTTACAGACTTGGAGGCTAAACTTGTATTAGATCCTTCAATTAAAGGTCGTATTGATTACATTTTTATATTCATAATAACACATCTACAGAGCTTGTAGAAAGGTGCAGAATAAAAATCTCTTTTATTATTATCAAACATTATTATGACTGTGAATTAATAATTTTTCATTGTTTGTTGGGTCCAAAATAATTGTTTTGTTTGCCTCTGTGTAAGAATTCTGAAAACAAAGATTGTCAGCCAATAGAGTAACACGGTTGGTAACACATGGTATAGTCAGTCTCAACAGTCTTGATAGGAAAAAATGTTCTACAGGATGCAGTCAGCATACTATACGGCCCTAATGTTAGCTTGCTAGCTTTTGCAACATCAACATAGTGTTAGCAATGTTAATATTAGCTAGTGTTAACAACGTTAGGTAACAGTTTTACTAATTGATGGATAGTGTAAGTCACTTTTCCTCTTTTCCTTGTGTTACATGATATCAATGAATATATTTGGTGTGTTTGGACATAAACACAACTTGAAGGCGTCATCTTGTGCCCTGCAGATTTGCGATTAACTTTCCCCCTATTTTCTGACAGTGACCAAACAACTCATCATTTAATTGACAATGAGATTAAAGATTAACAGACTAAGTGCTTAACTTATTTAAATTTGCAAGAGGAGTTATTCATGGCAGAACTTTCTAAGAGCTTGCAAGCTACTAATGTTAAAATAAAATGATATTGAAAGACAAAGCGTTGACAGAGTGTATTGTATGTGTAGCTGATAGCAATGGCCGATAATAATTTTATTCTAATAAGATCCAACCAGAGGGCAATAGGCTCTTCATAGTTAAGTAGGCTTGCAGTCTGCATGTGAAGGTGAGATAACCATCTATCTGGTTATGTGTAAGTACTGCAGTCTAAAGAGAGTACACACTGAGGAATACTATCCACTGATGGCAGAAGAAGACAGTAAGATATTTGTCACTCAGGAGCTGCATTACATCTTCTCTGACTAATCCCTTCACCTCACCCACAGCAATGTATGAAGGCTCACTGCTGAAATGGAATTAGGCCTACAGCTTAAGCTGTTTATTCTGATAGCTGCAGACATGAAGCAATTACATGGAATATTTCACAGGAACTATAGCATATGATTTGCTTGTGATGAGCATTTTGTTCCATTGTTTGTCTCACTCGGTTGTTCAGGATTAGTTTTTCCACCTGCATTTCCCGGGAGTGTTCCCCAGCTGTGCACCACCATTGCTCACTGTGTGCCACAACTGGGGTTGTTCAACTTGGAAATAGTACTAGCAGCCTGTAAAGGTTTAATGCAGTACGTCCTGCAGGGGGAACAGTAGTTGAAATATCATTAATAACTAAATGATTTTTGTAAAATATTCCAGTGAAAGCATTGCATGATGACTAAATATTTAGAGCGTTCCACATCTACATTTCAATAACCTACAAAATAAAAATGGCAGGCTGAGTGTAATTGTTAAGCTCTACAATCATTTAGCCACTTGTATTCCCACTGGCCTAATATCTCATATGTAGCCTCAAGGCTTAAATGTCATGTTGACTTTCTCTTCACCTGCACTGTGCCATGAATGCTGGCTGACATGTTAAAGGCCCAATCTGTACATTTATTTCTACCAGATGAGTTATTCATATTCACGTACAAATGCGAACAGGCTCCAGAATCTGCAGTCTTGTCATTTGATTCCTTGTTTCAATTTCAATTAAACATTGTGCTTGTTGTCCACAGGTGTCGCAGCCCTGGACTCTGAGGTATCAGGAAAAATCGGTCTGCGAGCGGTTATATATTACTTCTCAACAACCGTCATTGCAGTTATTCTCGGTGAGTGGTATTTTCCCTCACACAGGCCTCTTTTTAATTATATAGGTCACAGTAACACTGTATTTAAATTCTGTTAATTTACATTCAGTTCAGTTGCTCTACAGTTAAAACACGACGTTCTGTTACAGTGGTGGTTGTGATTTGAAAAAAAAAAAAATGTTAGTTATTTTGTCATCACAGCCTTCTAAACAGTCCCATCGATCGTAGGCATTATCTTGGTGATGACCATCAAGCCGGGAGTCTCTCAGACAGCTGATCACATCGACAGAGCCGGAACCACGCCCAACGTCACGACAGTTGACACCCTCTTGGACCTCGTCAGGTGACCTCTCGGCAGCCTCATACCAACTACAAACTTCCTCATGACCATCAAGTGTCAGCTTGTTCAGATGTTTAAATGAAAGAGACTTTCCCTTATAGTCCAACAGTGGAATATGTGACTGGTGGCTGTATCTCCTTTCTTCTAAGTCATTTAGAATAACTTACAACTAAACAATAATAATGATAACAACAACAACAACAACAACAACAACAATAATAATAATAATAATAATAACAATAATAATAAACATTTATTTCTATAGCACCCCTCAAAACCAAAGTTACAAGGTGCTTCATATAATATAGCATCACATAGTTCAAGAAAGACAAATGAAGGAAATGAAAATGCAATAAAATCAGATGCTTCACAAAATACAATACTGATGCAAAGAGCAGTAAACAAGAAATATAAAACACTGAGATAAGACAAAACACAAAAATAAAAGCAAGATTAAGACTTTAAAAAACACATTATGCAAATGCTTGTCTGTGCAGGGGTGTTTTTAAAAGCTTTTTAAATTGTGGTTACTGACTCAGCTGCTCTGACATTTTAGTGGGAGTTTGCTCCACAGTATCGGGGAGGGAACCGTAAAAGCACAATCCCCCCTTTGTTTTCAGTCTGGACCGTGCTACTGATAGCAGGATTTGGTTCTCTGATCTGAGGAGTCTTGGAGCAGAATAAAGGATGAGTAGTTCTGAAAAAGTTTGAATTGAATTTTCTAATGGATTGGTAACAAGTGTCGATCAGCCAGGACTGGGGGGGATGTATTCTCTGCGTCGAGTGTTACTGAGGAGTCTTGCTGCTGTATTTTGTGCTAACTGTAGGCGGGCAGCTGCTGTGTTGTTGAGACAGGTGAATAATGAGTTGCAGTAATCTAGACGGGAGAAAATGAGGGTGTGGATGATTTGTTCAGCTATGTTTCTGGGTAGCAGTGGTTTGACCTTGGCTATATTTCTTATTTGCAAATAACAATTTCCAACTAGACGGTTAATGTGCTGAAATAAGTTCTGTGGCAAAGGTCCAATTCTTTTTTTATAATAGCTGCCTCCTGACTGTGTCCCAGTGCTTCCCTAATTATCTGTGCCTCCTGTATTTCTTTGTTATCTCAACTTGATAAATTGTTCAAATTGTAAAATAATGGCCCACGCTTTCAGATGGTCTCTCCTCAAATGCATTCCTGGTGTTGGATTGTTGTAAGTTGTAAACATGCAAAGTGACAGAATTCGGTGTGAAAAGAACGAAAGAGAATATACCTTCCCCTACTTTTACAGCATCACTCCCCCAGCTAATCACTATATAAAAGTGTCGGGATCGTGGGGTTATCTGTTTCAGATCAGATTGAAATGTGACATCAAGTCAGAAATTTATGACATACTGAAAGGTTGTATCAAGTCAAAACGTTCTATCTATGTAAAGAGATACATTAAATTGAAAAATTACATCAGCTTGGACGTTACATTCATTCTAAAAGTGACATCAACTTAAAGAATTCCAGTAAGTCTTACATTGATGTCAGCTTGAAAGATAGTCCACTCTGAAACGGCCCAAAAAATATAGTTGAATGTCACATAAACTTGAAACACTACAAAAACTTACTAAAAAACAACTCAGAAATTGAACTTTGACATTGATTCTGAAAGTTGGATCAACTTGATATGTTTCATTGACTCAAAACTTTACCTGAATGCTGACATTCAGCTGTCAGGATCAGATTTTTTAGAATCTGTAAGATGATCTGAAAGCGCTTTGTTTGTAGCGTACTGTGAGGTTCTGAAAGATTTGTAGCGTACTGTGAGGTTATATGTCCAACCCTCACTTTTTTTTTTTTTTATAAAGGCAATTGCTTGCATTGCAATGACCCATCTGTCAAGGGTTGACTGTAGTGCACATAATTGTCTTGAACCTGAATCGTCTTTTCTGATCAACAGAAACGTGTTTCCAGAAAATCTGGTGCCGGCTTGTTTTCATAACAAAGAAATGCAGGAGGCACAGATAATTAGGGAAGCACTGGGTGCTTCCCTAATCATCTGTGCCTCCTGCATTTCTTTGTTATCTCAACTTGATAAATTGTTTAAATTGTAAAATAACGGGCCCTCGTTTTCGGACGGTCTCTCCTCAAATGCATTCCTGGTGTTAGATTAAGTTGTAAACATGCAAAGTGACAGAATTGGGCGTGAAAAGAACGAAAAAGAATATACCTTCCCCTGCATTTACAGCGCCACTCCCCCGGCTAATCACTTTATAAAAGTGTCGGGATCGTGGGGTTATCTGTTTCAGATCAAATCGAAATGTGACATCAAGTCAGAAATGTATGACATACTGAAATGTTGCATCAACTCAAAACATTCCATCTACTTAAAGATATACATTAAGTTGAAAAATTACATCAGCTTGGACGTTACATTCATTCTGAAAGTGACATCAACTTAAAGAATTACAGTAAGTCTGACATTGATGTCAGCTTGAAAGAAAAGCTCTGAAACGGCCCAAAAAATATAGTTGAATGTCACATAAATTTCGAAACGCTACAACAACTTGTACGTTTATTTCACCTTGAAAACTTACAACAACTCAGAAATTGAACTTTGACATTGATTCTGAAAGTTGGATCAACTTTATATTTTTCATTGACTCAAAACTTTACCTCAACGCTGACATTCAGCTGTCAGGATCAGATTTTTTAGAATCTGTAAGATGATCTGAAAGCGCTTTGTTTGTAGCGTACTGTGAGGTTCATAGGTTTTTTTTCATAAAGGCAATTGCTTGTGTTCAACAGTCATTGCAATGACCCATCTGTCAAGGGTTGACTGTAGTGCACATAATTGTCTTGAACCTGAATCGTCTTTTCTCATCAACAGAAACATGTTTCCAGAAAATCTGGTGCAGGCTTGTTTTCAGCAGGTAAGAGACTTTGTAAATCCGTCATTCATCCATGTTTCACCTTCTACTCATGTTACCTGAACCCACATCAGTGGCTGGTGGGTATACTGTATGTAGCCATGTGACTATAACTCTAATCTTGTGAAATGTGACCAATTGCCCTGTAGTACAAGACCAAGCGCAAAGAACTGGAGCCTCCGAAAGCTCCAGCCAACACCACCACAATTGCGCCTCTCACAACTACTATCATGGCGGTGGTTGAGGTAGGTGTCCACATTACTCTGTTCTTTTCATCTCTAGTGGTAAATAACTTATTGTTTGCGATACATTATCTTTTTTATGAAACAAGCTGAGCTTTATTCGCACCTGTTTCTCCTGTCGTTAACAACCATTAACATGAAGACTTTAATCTTTAAAGTGTGTCCTTGTTGATCTGTCTGCCGCACTTTACGTTTCATGTTTCTGCACCTGGCAACTGATGTCTGATCTAAATGCATCGGAGTGCATCATGAGTCATAGGTAGCCATGGTACATTGGGCCGAAATCCTGTAGAAAACATTTGCACAGCTCATCAATGGGTCTTTAGAGTCAGCTAATGTGGTTGTGAGAGCAGCTTCCTGGCCTGGTCTTGGTGAGCTGAATGAATCAGTTCTTTGTCTCCTCTCTTGGCAGAATATAACCAAGGAATATCAAATCATCGGGACATATTCGGATGGAATCAACGTTTTGGGGCTTATCGTGTTCTGCGTTGCCTTTGGCCTTGTCATTGGGAAGATGGGTGAAAAGGGCCGTATCCTCCTGGAATTTTTTGATGCTCTTAATGAGGCAACCATGAAACTGGTCCAGATCATTATGTGGTATGTATAATGTAAAGGTATGGGACACGTTCTATATGGGCCCAGAACTTATGTACCTGAACTTCCTAGAAACAAAATAAAATCTCAACTCAAGGTTAACTTGGTAGCTTTTTCCAAGGTTTTCAATTGCATCTCATGAGCTTCATCACCAGACTGAGCTACTAGGTCTGGACAAATTCTATGTACCGTCCTCAGTTAAACCAAAGTGTTGCATTTATATCTTTGTTGAGTGTATCAGTAATAAAACTACATGCTCAATAGTGATGTTCCCTGTAGGACTTTCAGGTTGCCAGTTGAGAGAGTTTAAAGAATGTTTCAACTGTGCTTGAGTAAAAATGACAATATTTCCATCTGTAAATACTGAAATAAAAGAATAAAGTAGCATCAAATGAAAGTAATCAAATAAAGTAGAAGCGCCACGAAATTGTATTTATGTCGTGTAAGCAGTCTTTCTTGCCTTTTCCTAATATTATGAAACACTCGGAACATCTTTCCATATTTACACCGAATAAAAACAGAAACTCAACACTTGTAAAAGATCCAAAATCTGTGAATCAGGAAAATGTTTCTAAAATTTTGAGCACCTGTGTAGGTAGCACTTCTTTGCCAGGATAATCAATCCACCTGACCAGTGTGTCATATCAGGATGTTCGGATTAAACAGCGTGATTTGTGTGCAAGTGAGCTTTGGACTGTCAAAATAAAAGGAAGTAATAAAATGTGCAGTTTTATCACACAACACCATACCACAGATGTCACAGGTTTTGAGGGAGTGTGTGATCGGGCTGCTGGCTGCAGCAATACCCACCTGAGCTGTTGTCCCTGAATTGAATGTTGATTCATTACTATAAACTACCTCCAATGTTGTTCCCTAATTTGTGCTCAAAATTTGAGAGAAATAAACCTTTTTTTGTGTGCTCTGAAAAGCTAAAGATCCTACTTCTACTCATAAAAAATGGGAGCAAAAACAGAAGCACAGCGTTTACATTTTTGTTGAGTGTTTGAGCAACAGAACTACAGTACAGTTGTGAGGCCACAGAGTTGCCAATTGTCTCGGTACTTTTTTTTAGCAGTCATCATGATTTTCATCCCAAAGAGGCCCTCACAACCACTGGGCATTTTAAGAGGCTTCCCTCTGTCCAAGTTTGCGACACTAGAAGTTTAAAGACATTTCCTGTAAGCGTGTGGTTAGTAAAGCTATTTTTAAACTCAGAAGAGCTTTATGTTTTCAGTAACAAGTCACTGTATACACTGAATTGTGGCATAGCAATGGTACTGTCTATAACATTGCGGTGTCATTGTAGCTTAACATCTTTCGAATGAAGAGTAGCTTTTAGCTTCACCAGCCAAGTAGTTTCCCCAACACAATCTAATATTGACCACTAGCTTGCCAGGCTAACAAACTCATTGGCATATTAGCATTGGTATAACACTGCAGTATTGTTGTAGCTTAACTATTTTACTGTGAATAATAGTAATTGTAAAGTAGTTTCCCCAACACTGGCTAATGCTGACCGTTAGCTTGTCAAGCTGAGAAGCATATTGGCTATGTCTCACTTGCTTTCTTGCCAGTGGGGTTTTTGATGCTAGTTAGCACATCTGGATTGATACATTCACACTCAAAGAGAGAAACTTTTTAAAGGTCCAGTTTGTAGGTTGATTATTGAGCCTCAGTCTCAACTCGTCAAATACCGAAGAACTGGGAGGGTGTTCGGCATCAGTATTTGATCAGTTGGGAACGAGACTCAATAAGCAACTGTCATACAAAGTGAACCATTAACATTTGAGAATGCCAAAATCTGTCCAAGTTCCAAGCATAACAAAGGAAGCTCAATAAAACAGCTCAAACCTGACCGGAAACCGAGTAGTGGGTTGAGTAGCAGAACTCTTTGGATCTGTGTGTTGAGTTGGACAGACTGCTTTACTTGTTTAACCAACACATTCACACCCAAAGATTTTCATTAAATGATAATAGAAGAAGAAGAAAACCAGCCAATAATAACATCTGAGAAGCTAGAACCAGTGAACGTTTTGCTTTTTTGCTTTACGAAATGACTTAAATGATTATCAAAATTGGAATTTAGAATTTTAGTATTATAACTTTTATGTTGGTTGACTCATCAATAAATCAACTTATCAATTCAGCTGCAGTTTAAATGCACTTTATTTGCTATAATCTTAGATTCTTTGCCCCAAAGGACTCAAACATTCTGTGTTTTTTTCAGCTACATGCCAGTAGGGATCCTGTTCCTAATTGCTGCTAAGATCATTGAGGTGGAAGACTGGGAGATCTTCAAGAAGATGGGTCTTTATATGGTGACGGTGCTGAGTGGGTAAGCTGTCCCATTACTCTGTATCCGCCTGTTCCAGACCCTGGGATTTATGGTTGACATTTGAGCCAATTCTCCCTCCAGTGATACAGTAAAAAGCTGAGCTCTGTGTAGGCACTGATAAGGGCCAAGGACATTTAAAAGTGCTCAACCTGCAGATGCAGTAATGAAAGCTTTGCTCATGCCTCTAAATCTAAGTGACACCATTAAAGACTGTACAGTAAATCCCTTCTAGTTAGGTCACAGGGTTAGTCCAAGATGCTGAGTGTTCTTGTGTCGGCATGTAGTGTTCATGCTTGGTTGTATTGTTTTGAATGCAGAAGTTGGTGCATAAGAAGCCTTTTGAATGCAGAATTTGGTGCATAAGAAGCCTTTTCTTAATGCTTAATTGTGACTCTAAATTACAGTAGATGCAATTAAGAGTTTTTGACATGATCATTGGGGAAAAGACACTTTAATAAATAAAGTAAAGTAAAATCTCTGTCTACTGCAATTCCTTATGACATTTCTAAATTTCACAGCTCACACCAAGGGTTAAATGGTATTTGACACCCACCACATCCTAGTCTGATGATAAGAGATATGAAAGTGTATCTGTTTCTCTGAAAGTGTCATATTGTGCTTGTAATACAGTATATCTTAATCCATTTTTACACACATGGTTCTGTAACACTTTTGTCCTTCAGTTTAGCTATCCACGCCACCATCTGTCTGCCACTCATCTTCTTTGTCATTGTGAGGAAGAACCCGTATACATTCACACTGGGAATGGCTCAGGCCTTGGTGACAGCACTCATGATCTCCTCCAGGTCAGAATCCCCTGATTCTGTGTGTTCTAACACTAAAGCTCTGCATACATTGCCTTAAAATGTTTAAATAGTTAAATATGTACTGTCAGGACCACATTTCATGTCTATAAATCAGAACGACTATGTGCCATCCCATAAGGTCAGAGTAATAAAGTCTGGCTTGTCTTGCAGCTCCGCCACCCTGCCCGTCACCTTCCGATGTGCTGAGGAGAACAATCTTATCGACAAGCGGATCACCCGCTTCGTCCTCCCAGTGGGTGCCACCATTAACATGGATGGTACAGCGCTGTATGAGGCGGTGGCTGCCATCTTCATCGCCCAGCTGAATGACTATGCTCTGGATGTGGGCCAGATTGTTACCATCAGGTACATCACAGTTACATACAACTTATGATACTATAAAGTTGTACTATTGGACTGTTGACCTTAGAATGATTATGCCTTGTCCGTAAAACATAAAAACATAAAATACTGAAGCCAACATGTAAAGCCACAAACATAATAATATGTATCATATAATAATATAAACAAACAAAACAACCAGCACAAGAAAAACACATTCATTTCCATGTTTTAGGTTGAAGACTGGTGTTAGTCAGACCTTTGGGCACAGAATCCACTTGGTTAAGGTTAGATCATCGTTTTACCCTGATTTGGCTTAAAATAACCACTTTGTTAAAGGAGAAGAAGAATTTAGGGGCATCATCTAGTCTTACTTACTGGGTGTAGAGTTTTAGTATAAAGCCTGTCATTGGTCACCTTTTCCCCCTTCCTTCTGCTATCTGCAGGTAATGTTATCAGAACCCCCACAGCAACATGAAACTACCACAATAATAAGGTGGCAGCTGTTACCCTTTCTTTTTGGGCAATTTAGCGATTGATGCCAGGGCTCACCTCCCCACATGCAAACCAAGTTTCCCCCAACACTATTTTGCAGGGGCACCTTTGCGGCATGCTGGGTAAAATGCTGCCCAAGATGATTTTGGTTAAAAGACACGCAAAAAAGCCAGAGTGGTTATTTCCCCCAATTATTTCTCCGGTGTCTTGGAGACAGGTCTGGCTATGCGAGACTACCGCTCATCTTACCCTACCCTATGGTGGCCGCTAAAAACATTAAAAATGCTAAAAGCCATTTCTTGTTTGGTTTTTCTCTTCTGGGCTACAGTAGAAACATACAAGCAGAAGCATACAATATGAAAGACTTTGCTTAAGAAGACCTGCCCCCTCTCTTATATAAAGGTTTGTTCGTTCTAAAGGAATGAAAAGACAACAACTCTTAGTTTCAGGTGTTTGGACACTAATTTAAACATAATTATAAATATCATATTACTGCCAATAGATTCACCTTAATCTTACACCGGACCTTTAGATCTGATGATGTTGATGTAATGATGATGATGATATATGAGCCACTGATGGGCCAAACTGTGTCTCTTTTTTTCAGTATAACAGCAACGGTAGCCAGTATTGGAGCAGCAGGAGTCCCTAACGCTGGGCTTGTCACCATGGTAATAGTCCTAACAGCTGTTGGATTACCTGCAAATGATGTCACTCTAATCGTGGCTGTGGATTGGCTGCTGTAAGTTCATCAGTTGACCTTCTATTGGGACTGTTCCCCTGTCTTTCTTACTCAATAGTTGAAACTGTAATGAATTCTTGCAGTGCTGTTGATTGAGTTTGAGTGGTGTGTTTCAGGGACCGGTTCCGTACAATGATCAATGTTCTTGGCGATGCTTACGGAGCTGGAATTGTTCAGAAACTATCCAAGAGGGAACTGGAGAGGATGGATCTGACATCAGATGTGGACGTCGCTAACCCCTTCGCTCTGGAAGCCACTTTAGATGACGATGAGTGCGAGAAGAAATCCTACGTCAACGGAGGCTTCACCGTCGATAAGACAGATGCAATCTCCTTTACTGAAACCTCCCAGTTTTAGACTCTGGCTGGCTCAGAGGAGCAGAGAAAGTGCCACACTGCTATGGATGTGAAATGGAAAATCATGTATCAGAGCCATGACGAGAGATGAAATCTATCCAACCAGACCCATCCACGCTCAGACATCAGCAATAGCAGCCCCCATTCAGCTTATCCAAGATGATCACCTTCCATGTCGGACATTTACAACCACGACTAGATAAAAAGTGCTTCCTTCTTATGCTCAAATTGTGCCAAGATTAAGAAAAGTCTGTTTTCTTTGAAATAAGAGTGTGTTCTTTCGTGCAAAGATGCATTCAAAACAAGAGCTGTGTGTGTGTGTGTGCGTGTGCGTGTGTGCGTGTGTGCGTGTGTGCGTGCGCACGTATGAAAACCCTTTTTGGATGTGTCCATGGTGTGTATGTATTTTACGATAAAGAAAATGTCAATTGAACACAAGTAACAACAATAATCTGAATGTGAAACTTCGATCTGACTTCATTTGCTCCGTGATTAGACAATAATTCACTGAACTGTCTGAATGATCTTTTTGGTGTGGCTGTTGTTGAATGTCTATGTCCCATAATGCACTGCTTGTATATCTATCTATATCTGTATATTTAAACTGTGCCAAACATATGAAGAGGTTTTCCACCAAGTTGCATGAAGCAATATGTTAAAGAAATGTTAATCGCTGGTTGCAGGCCGATATTTTTATGGAGACTTCACAGAGACTGGAGATTGTTGACGAAGGCTCATGAAGTCGTTGAACACTGTGAAATTTGAGGACATTTTTTCAGATCCAAATCACTGACTTTCATTGATTCTTTGCAAAGTATAATGATCATAAAAATATTGTCTGTGTTTGAAAAGAAAGAGGTGAAAATGTGTGAACATTACGTTACCCAAAATAATCCTTATTCGAGACTAATTGAATTGTCACTTAATGGATTTATGTCACTAATCAGAGTGTCTTTTTGCTACTATATTTTCACTGTGTTGTAGTTTGGAAAGATGTTCAAATGCTCTTAAACCAATGGCTCAGTTGTGTTAGGCTTTCATCCATAAAACAAAATACTATAGGTCATGGCACTTTTGTTTAAACAAGATGTGAAATCCTTAGGCACATTTTGTTGGAAGATGAAGTATGACATTCTAGAATATACACTTTTATGCTTTTCTTGCAGAGTGAGACAAAAAGATAATATCAGTCTAACGGCTGTGTGTTAGGAGGCTTACTCTGAAGTCCCACCGTTTTTCCTTGTGGTGTTACTGTGCGAACCACTGTTGCAAAGACAGCATTAGCAATATAGCTACTGCTTGCAGCGTGGCTACTGTCCAAAGCAAAAACAACTGGTTTGGTCCATGGGACCTTATTTGATAAAACCTTTGTCTGGTAGTGACTGAAGAGAGACAATAATTTATTGATCCTGTTTGAATTATCTCATGAATCACACATGTTTTTTTTGTTAGTTGAAAAGATAATTCTCCAAGTCAATGAAGTCTCAGTTTGTCATCAAACTAATGAAATATCAGACTGTGACAATACTTCACTACATCACTTCACTTCACTACAATGTCATCTTGTTGAACGCTCACAAAACCTGTAACTTAAACACTGGAGAGCTGCTCCTGTATATTTGCAGCTCACAGAACTGACCAAATCTCCTTTTACATAAGTGCAGTTGTGTGTGTGAGCAGATGTATTGTGATTTTCATCTTTTTCAGACCCTTTTCTTTGCTGAGATGGGGAGATTGGTGACGTGTGTGGAGTGAGATGATGTAGTTCACGGAGCAAAACTCTCACCAAAATGCAACCTAGGCTCTTTTTGTAAATGTCCCCGAGGCAAACTTTCGTTTAAAAGCATAATTACGATGAAAGCGCCTGTTTTAAGATTGACCGTATTTTCGATTTCAGGTCAAAATCATTTTCAATGGGAGTGCCAGTGGCACTACTATGGTCATCAAAATCGCTATATTTAAAACACTAAGAAGGCTCGACACAACATGAAACTTTACTCATATTGACCTTGAAGTTGAAAAAGGAGCCTCATATAAGAAACAATACTAAAATCAAAAGCCGGAAAAGTCACGTGAGATCTCGTGTGGATAGTTGTTGCTGGAGGACAGTACGCTATCGGTGACCTGAGTGAAGAAGACACAGCAGAACAGCGAAAAAGACCAAGAAGAGACACCAAAAGACCACTGGGTATGAAGAATTCAATTTCATGGGCAAGATGTTCGAGTCCAACTAAGCTTTAGGATCGTTCCACCTTTACTCTCCTCCCTGTTACGTTGCATTTGGAGATTGACACTTCTCAACTAGCAAGACGGTGGCAAGTGGAAAAAACAACTGGTAACGTGAGTTGTTCAAAAACTTGTACTCTGTGTAAACAAACAATGTTCTCAATGCTCGAGTTCATGTGTAGAGACCCTGGTGATACTAAAGTTTCATGTTGAGTGGAGCCTTCTTAGTGTTTTAAAAATAGCGATTTTGATGATCATAGTAGTGCCCCTAGCACTCCCATGGAAAATGATTTTGACCCGAAAACAAAAATGCTGTCAATCTTAAAAGTGGCACTTTCATCGTAATTATGCTTTCACGCGAAAGTTTGAGTCGGATACATTCACAAAAAGACCCTAGGTTGCATTTTGGCGAGAGTTTTGCTTTAACACAAAACTACATGAGATTTTACTTTAATTACAACAAACTGAGACTTAATTGACTTTGAAAATGATCTTTTATTCATTAACATCATATATGAGCATCAGGCTTTTTTTACTTTTACTGTGGAGAGTTTCAGTTATTCCAGTTGTTCCACTGTTACCTGGGGACAGTGACCGGGGAAAACAATGTTTTGATTGCACAATGGCAGATGTGCTTCCTTTGTGCCAAAATCCGTCCTTCATTATTCAGGTAAAACTCCAAACTGATGTAGAACTGAATAGCATAGCGAAGCAAGGCTTATAGGTTACAGAAGAGGATTAGGGCCACATGTGAATTTTTTCAGTTTTTACTTCACAATGATAAGTTAAGTTGTTGGGGTATCAGTTTACCATCTCACTCTCAGCGAAGAAAGCAAGTAGGTTAAGAGTATTTCCCAAAATACTAAACTCTTCCTTTGACACCCATCGGTACAAAAGAAGGATGGATTGCAGTGAAGGAATACAGCACCTTAATAGTTAGCTACTTAGCTTCTTCTTCAGTGGTTTCATTTCTGGAAGCAACCTGTCCATTAAAGCTGAAATGCTGACCAAGACTGGACAACCCAGAGCAGTAGTTTCATTTAGACCACCTCAAATAGTCCTCTATAACATCTGGTTTACAGCTATAGGGCTATAGAGCAGCAAACTTTAGCACACCGTGGCACATTTTCTGCAGAGCTGTGTTGAATCAACTGCATAACTTTATGGGCAGTAATTAACATGTCTTATCCACATCATTTCCTCCTGTGCTCGTGATAACATGATACGGATATTTAACGACTTAATGTGAAAATCTGTTCGCCATCTCTGATATGCTCTCAAACTGTGTTTGAGGGAGCTTGGAATTTTCTTCTGAGGAGGTTTTGAAGCTAAAAGACCTTACTTGTGTGTTATAATATACAAATATTACACCCTTTATTGATTTGAGTCGTGACATCCCCCTCTGCCCTTGTTAGCTAGTCCTCAACAACATTACCAATATGGAAACATTTCAGAATGCAGAAAACAGTTGGGAACCGCTGCCATAGTGACTGAAGCTTAATGAGACAAACTTCCATAATAGCTAACTAGCAAAACTATATACTTTTTTTTTTTTTTTAAAGTCAAGGTACCAGTATACTATATCTGCTTTGTTCTTGTTGTTTTGTATGCTGCAATATGCTTTTGCTACTTCCAGCCTAGATGCCTTGTTCTCACTGGCTACATGTGGGTGCAGACAATAGCAGGTGAGAGTCGAGGTGTCAATCGTGACTGGCATTTTTTGGTGCTGGAATTTAACGTGCAAATGAACAAATGTAAAACTGTGTTTGTGGCCTGTAGAGATGGCAGTGATTATAACACACTACAGTTCTAGAGTTGAATTAAAGCAAAGCCAGGGTGCCATTAAAATAAGCTTTTTGAGCAACAAAATGATGAGTCAATCAATTTCTCAATTGCAAAGTACTGGATATTTGATTTGTGGATTCAAGTGACAAAACTTGTCAGGATTTAAAATGGAATACTTATACTGTATAAGGCAAAACAAGGCAAAACAAGATGTTTAAAGAGAGGACAGAGAGGAAAAATAAAAAGGAAAGATTGATTGCAGGATTAATAATAAAAATAATAATTAGTTGCTGCCTCAAATGTAATGTTGACACATATTTTGCACTAAGCTGACATTTAGGCAGATGATGGTAAAGCAGGTAAAGCAGTGTTTATAATAGAAGGGTTCATCTTCCAGGGAGCACCAATAGTTAATTAAATGCCAGTCTAACCATTACATTTGCAAGGTTACATGGTACATTTATTGTCATTTTTTAAAATACAAGAGTACAAAAGGATGAGTCTCACAGTCTGAGGAATGAAGTTGCTCTGTAGTCTGGTGGTACAGCAGCAGATACTTCTGTGTCTGTTGTCAGATGGCAGCAGGGTGAACAGACTGTGGCTGGGGGACTGCTGTCTTTTAGTATCTTTCGGCTCTGTCCAAACATCTCACTTCACTGATGTTCTGTAGATGATACAAGTCATGTTCTGCTGGTTTGATCACTTGCTGTAGAGCCTTCCTGTCCTGGGCCACATTGAACCACGCCAGTTTGTGATAATTCCAGTCAGGATGCTTTCTTTTGCGTCTCTGTAAAAGTTTACCAGGATCTTGCTGCAGAATTTAGCCTTCCTAGGTTTCTGTAGGAAGTAGAGCCTTTTCTGTGTTTTTTTTTAACCAGGGTGGTGACATGTGATGACCATGATAGGTTCTCAGTGGTGGTAATTCCAAGGAACCTAAAACGATTCACCTGCTCTACCTCAGCTCCACTGATGTAGACAGGGGTGTGTGTCATTGCCTCTTTTTTTTCTAAAATGAACAATCAGCTCTTTGGTTCCTTGGTAACGTTTAGCAGTAGCTTGTTATCTGTGTGCCACTCTGCAAAATAGTTGATTTCCTCATCATAGGAACTCTCATAGTTGTTTATCACGCAGCCGATGATGGTGGTGTTGGCAAACTTCACAATAGAGTTCTCCAGTTCTCTGTGGATCTGTTGTTTCTGAAAGCATACCCGTGAGGGTTCAGGCTGGCAGGGATGTTGTCTGTGATGTGCTAGTGAACAAGTTTCTCGAAGCGCTTAATCAGTATGGGGGTGAGAGCCACAGGGTGGTGTTCATTAAGACTAGACACAGCAGAATTTTCAGTTACAGGAATGATGGTGGCTGTCTTGAGGCAAGAGGGAACAGTCTCCTACTTTCCGGCACATGTTTTTAGCACACGGCCAGGTTTATTATCTTGACCAGCAGCCTTATTTATATTCACTCTCAGCAGTAGTTTCCTCACATCTGCCATTGGTAACTACACACACTGTTTTCCACTATCGCTTTTGCCCGTGCTGCATGAAACCAAGCTGCTTTTCCATCACTAGTTTTACTGCACCGAGTTGAGCTGAGCCACGCTTGCAACGGACCTGCTCCTGAGTGGGGCCAAGCTGCGGCCGCCTCGCCTCCAAGCCTAAAATCGATACTCAACTCGTGTCAGTGCTGGAAAACCTGAGAGAAGATGTTTTAGAAACTCAGTACTTTTGGAGCTTCTAACTGAAATCTCTTTAGTTTCTCTCGTCCAAAACATACACCTGCTGTGTTTCATTGTTTGTGTTGTGCTCCCTTTTAGCTGTTTGAGGAGTCAGGTTTAGTAACTGCCAGTGAAAACACAACATTTCTCGTAATGCTGCTTCATAATAAAAGCTTTTAAATGACTAAATGGGCTTTTACTGTGAAGGAGTTATAGTAAGGGAAACGTGATTGTAACAGAATAAGCAGAGCCAATTTGTTAGTGGTGATTCCTTGTACTGCACAAATTGAGACAAGCGCGTCATTTGTTTGAGACACACCTTCAGGCAGGTAGATCAGTTGTGGTGGGAAATGCAAAACCCCAGCCGTGCCTAGCTAGTCTGAGCCAAGCACTTTTCCAATGTCCTGGCAGAAACACACTGATCGATCACAACACAACTCAATGACGCTCCATCACATGCTAATGTAGGTATGAATTCAAGAACAAAAACCTACATGATCTAAATTCATTAGGGACAACTTCCAGCTTCGACTGAGTATTCCTCTCAATAGTTGGTAGAAATTAAACTGCCTGAGTAGTTTACAGCACAGTAATGTACTGTAGATAAGTTCCATTTGAAGTTGGACATGCTAATATTAGCAGTCCAGCTTGTAAAAGAAATCCTGTAAGAAACACCTTTGAGATTTGCTGTGTTTATGTACAGTACTGCTCCCAAAAGAGCAGCTGATGTGTCAATATTTACCAGTGTTAGTTCTAGGTTGGTATAGAAAACTACCCAGTACAAACGCTACTCTTAAAAATTCCTTGCTCGATAGATATGCTAATTTAAACTGTCCAGCTTGAAAAACTCACAGAAGAAATGTCTGAGATTTTCTTTGCTCAGTGTAAAAAACTGCTTCAAAAGCAACAGCTAATGCTTCAATACTTTGCGATGTTAGTAGCTACCGCGAGCATAGAAGAAATAGCAACTGCTAATGGCATTTTATCTTTCAGCTTTATCCTGAAGTACGTAATGGTGTTTATAGAGTGCTGTCAGGTTTAGTGTGATTTCACATGACTATATACTTGGGGATAACCATAACATATCTTGCCTGAGTTCAACTTGGTCTTTAATGTTGGTTGTTCCATCACTTTTATCCCAAGAGGTCAAAAAATTCCAAATCTATTGTGTCTGGAATGCAGTGTCTCCATTTTAGTCATCCCTACACTGCCAGAAGGGCCACAAATGAAATAGATATGTGACTGAAGTGGCTTGTTTGTAATTCCATACTAACATGTAGATAAGCCCTTGCAAATCAGGTTGTATTCTACATTTCAAAAGCACACTGGCATCATCCAACCCCTTTTCTGTATAGACAACTACAGTACCTACAGTATGTGAATCAACATGTACTACATTATGTGTAACTGCAAGCAAATAAAAGAATGTTGCTCATTTTTTGACTGATTATGTCCTTTCATTTACATTAACCATATCCGTCATACTCATGAAAGTGAGATTGTTCACATTGACTTAACACCACATTTCTTTAAAGAACTGCAGGATTTAGTGGCATCAAGTTGTGAGGTTGTAGATTGCAACCAACTGAATGCCATTCTGCTCACCATTTCCAAGAGTGTATGAAAAGCCATGTTGGCCCACTCTCAAGCCACTGTTCGGTTTATCCATTCTAGGCTACTAAATGTTGGTGCAACACGGTCAACTTCACGGAAGAGGACCCACACCCTATTTAGAGCCCATTGTAAGCTAAGAGAAACACAGTGATTCTCGATCTCAGGTGATCATACACTAATCAAAACATACTTATATAAATATATGTGATTTCTGCCAATTAATAACCTTAAATCCCACACAGTGTTCCTTAAAATTAAGGGAACACTTTAATCACACATGAGATCTTGGTGAGCAAATGATTCAAGTTAAAATTCTTACTGATGTAACAACGGTCAATGAAAACCACAATTATCAACCCACTTAGGGCTGGACTCAAAATCACACTGAAAATCCCCAGCGTGCCTGTATGCACTCCCAACAATGTTTGGGCTTGCTCATGATGAATCGGCGGATGGTGTCAAGGGGGATTGCCTCCCAGACCTGGATCAGGGCATAAGTAAGCTCCTGGACAGTCTGTGGTGGTACTTGCTGGTGCTTGGTGCTCAATTGGATTTACGTCAGGGAAACAAGAGGGCTAGTCAGTGTCATCAATGCCTTAGTCATCCAGGAACTGCCTACACACTCTGGCCACATGAGGCCGGCCATTGTCCTGAAACAGGAGGAACTCAGGTTGAACTGGCTGTAGGTACCACCTCATGCTACCAGTAGTGACAAGGGCACTAGCAGAAAACAAAACTAGAGAAGAATCCGTCAGGAAGGAAAAGGAGTGAGCAAGAATCTGTGGCTACCACATGTAAAACCATTCCCTTTTTGAGGGTTGTCTTGCTTTTTCCTCTCCATCGCACCTGTTGTCACTTTCATTTGCACCAAAGCAGGTGAAACTGATTCACAATTACTTGTACTACCTAAATGGACGGATTGATATCCCTGAAGTTTAACTGACTTGGTGTTATACTATGGCGATTAAGTGTTCCCTTAATTTTCTGAGCAGTGTACATTTTGGGGACATTCCGAGTTGTTCAGGTGGTAAGTCGTGAGAAAGCTTTTAACACACAAAACATTGTGTTATTGGGCAACATATTTCTACTACACAGTGCAGTTTTTTGGGAGGGGGCAATGTTCCCAAAATGAAGGTCAGTGTCTTGGAAGAGTCCAGAAAAAGTTGCACATAAATGGAAAACGTGACTTTTGATTCTGGAAGATGGATTGGCTGATTATGGTTCAGGCTCAATAGCTGTGAAGATTCATCCACAGCACCTTGAAAAATTCTTGGCTTATCTGTTAAATGATCTGGCTTATCTGATTCTTGACCTTGGAAAAAGTAATTTGCCAAAACAATCCCAATTCAAGGTTCCTCTTTAATACCTGAACAACACCCAACCTTCTCCAAGACTATATAAATGGCTTTACACCCGATGTGGCACATTTGTTTTATGCATTTATTGTGATAAGACACAAATGTATGAAATGTTTGTACAGTGTACAGCACACTGTATCTTGACAACTACTGTTGAAATTTGCTGAAACAGACTACTTGACAATCATGGCCACAGCCACAATTTGCCGCAAGTGCAGAGATGTAAAAGTTGGCCGGCTCTACAGCAGGTGAATAAAACCACCAAGCCTTGGTACCCATCTGCTGAGCATCAGTGACTTTAATGAAGTGAGATTACTGCACAAAGCCCAAAGATTCTAAAAGAAAACACCCACCCAGTGGCCACAGTCTGTTCACCCTGCTGCCATCTGACAACAGATACAGAAGTATCTGCTGCTGCACCACCAGACTACAGAGCAACTTCATTCCTCAGACTGTAAGACTCCTCAACTTATCCTCCTTATCCTTTTTCCTGACTTGATAATTATTTATCCATTATCGGTATAGTTTTTGTCTTATTGTATTTGTAGCTTGGGGGATTACGACAGAAATGTCTTATAACAATCTTATGTTGCATAATTGCAAATTAATAATAAAAAGGGGAGGGACTGTCTAAAAATGTGCATCCCCATTTCTATAATCTATGGCATTTTACATCTCAGTGACAGCACACTGCTTGTTCTGCCTTTGGGTGTGAAACACTTTTGCCTTTAGAAATCATAAGGTGAAACGTCATATGAACTACATTGTAGGAGCCACATCTGTTTATTTGTCTGTCTTTTGGGTTTGTCAGGTCTCCACTGGTGGCAGTATAGCATTTTCTTTATATTCACAGGTGTAGGTAATCAGGGGAGTATGGGGTGGAGGATCATGCGGTTTTTACCGCTCGCTCGACCAGCTCACTCCTTTATTTTTTCCATCAGCATCACTTTGTTAGTTTCATTTTTGCATTAGTTCAGTCATGTTTTTGTTACAATACTTTTTGTCTAATAAATGGGAACCTCACCCGAACATGGACAAGCGCATGGACAGTTGTTTGTTGAGCGCGTAAAAACAGTCTCCAACTCCCATGCCGAGTGACTACAGGAGGGCAGGATAGTCGCTATACAAGTAAAAACCCGATCTCACCTGGAGACTTGGAGCTTCTTGGATAACATCTTGGGACGCCGCCACATCATCGTTATCCCGAAAGGAAGAACAAGCTTATGGGCACTGACACACACCTGGAGGTCCGGTCAGTACAGATGCTTGTATTGCTTGCTTGGAACAGCATTGCGCTGATACGGCAATCGGCCGCTTTGATGTAGATGTTTCTCATGCAAGACTTCAGTCATTGCGATTATTTGTGCATTCAAGGAAACTGGAGGAAAGAGACAATCTTTCAACTTGTTGTGTGACTGCGATTGTGTCGTGTGGATAAAGGTTGCGCAGGCTGCGCGCATGCATATCCAACATAGCGCAGCACTCGGCTGAAGTGTCTTCTCTTTAAAGCGTCAATACGCTCTTGTTGAAAATTAATGAAACGCAATGTATTAATACTGAAACCGACACAATTGTGAGAAGTGATGTCATGGAGAAAAGAATAAGGAAACCTACCCTTAAAGGAATCACGATTATGATTGAATGGCTCCAAAAGGAAAGGAGAGATCATTTTGCACAGGCAAGCAAATTAAAGACAAAAATCAAAACACTCTTGGTGTCTAAGGAAAATGTCCGTGCTGTTCAACTTAATCTAAAAAGGTTCAAACAACTATGTCAAAAGGCCGCTGAGCTTCATAACACATTTCTCACTCAGTTTTCTCTCCCAGATGAGGAACAGATAAGCAGGAAACATGGCTTCAGTCCAAAAGGTCTTACAATGATGTGTTTGTTGAGGAAATATCAACATGGATAATGGAATCTCACATGAAAATGATGAGGAGGAGAACGATGGGGTTGATGGTGGTGATGATGATGGTGATGATGATGGTGGTGATGATGATGATGATGATAGAAATGCAAAATCTGAGTGTCAAGATGATATTAATCCTGAGGACAGTGTGTCTAATGTGCCAAGTAAAAGGTTAAGCCATTCTAGATCTGATTCTAGATTCATGTCTAGTACTTCATCTGCATGCTTAAAGGCAAAGGCTGAGAAAGCAGATTTAATGGAGAAAGCTGCTGCTCTGCAAAGGAGACACGAACTTGAGGCACAAGAGGAGAAACTAAGACAGGAAAGTAACAAACTGAGGAAAGCTAAAAAGCAGCTGGACATTGATGCACAAATAGCTGCTGCTGCTGCAAGACTCTCTGTGCTGGAAGGCAGTGATGTCAGAGGAAAGTCCAGTTCAAATGGAATGAACTCTTATGTGAGCAAAGGACTTAAAGAGCAAAAACTGGAATTCAACCCAAACGCAAATGAATTTGTGTCAAAAGGGAAAATTCTGTCTTTGGATCAAAGCCCAACAGTGCCACCTGTCTGTTGGAAGCAAGCTGTGCGACCAAAGGTGAAAGTGCAAACACAACCACAGGACCAAATCCTATATGGCACCTCAATGGCAATGGAAAAATCACTCAGGCCACAGTTGGAATCAAACACCGAAATGCTCCATACAACCACAATAACGCACAAACCTCAAAATGATCTCACAACCTCTACTGCTGCACCCCTCAGGTCATTAGCTGCACAGGAACAACACCTGAACAGGTTTCAAAATGGACAGTCACCAGTGCAAAAGGCTGCTGAGCACAATGTCATTTGTGGAATCATGCAAAAGCAGAATGAAATCACCACAATGCTTGCGCAACAACAAATGTCAGCTACTTTGCCACAAAGAGAAATAACAATTTTTGATGGTGATCCATTGCAATGTACTTCATTTATTAGGACCTTTGAACATTGTGTTGAAGAGAGGACTGGCAGTTATCAAGACTGTTTGTACTTTTTAGAGCAATATACCAGGGGGCAGCCCAGAGAACTGGTGAGAAGTTGTCTTCATATGGCACCACAACAAGGTTATCAGAGAGCCAAAGGCCTTTTGAAAGAACATTTCGGCAACGAATACCAGATAGCAACAGCCTACATGGACAAAATATTTGCATGGCCTGTTGTTAAGGCAGAAGATGTTCAGGCGCTGAATGAATTTGCTCTGTTCCTCAGAGGATGCTGCAATGCTATGACTGAGATACAGTTCATGGAGGAGTTGAATATCCCATCAAACATGCGGAATGTCATGATGAAGTGGCCATACAAATTAAGGGAAAGATGGAGGTCTGCAGCCTGTGACATTCAAGAACGACTAGGCTACAGAGCCACATTTCCTGATATGGTGAACTTTCTGGAGAATAGAGTCAAGATCTTGTCTCATCCACTCTTTGGTGATATTTCAGATCCACGTCCAAGTACATTAACAAAGCCTGTTATCAGAAGCAAGCCGCTAACCAGGAGCAGCATCAAAGGAAGTAGTTTTGCAACAACCATTACAGCTACTAATCACACTGCACCTCCCAAGCCAACAGTGTACAAAATGCAAAGGCAGCCCATAACATCTAAATCGAAAGAGCTGTCATCAGAAGTCTGCCCTTATTGTAAAGAGCTACATCTGCTATCTAAATGTTTGCAACTGAAGAAAATCCCTCAAAGGGAGAAAATTGAGTTTCTGAAGGATAAAGGAATCTGTTTTGGATGTTTGAAGGTTGGCCACATGAGTAAAGAATGCAGAAGTCGTTTATCATGTGATGAATGCAATCTAAAGCACCCAACTATTCTGCATATCTATAATAAGGACAAAGGGAGCAAACCTCAAGAAACACCAGTGAGTAGTGCACTTGTCTCTCTGCAAACAGGTGGTTGTACTGGGGCCGGAGACCAAGATTGTACTCTTTCCATCATTCCTGTACGGTTGAAGTCTGTGAAAGGAGATAAGGTGCTAGAGACCTATGCCTTCTTAGACCCTGGAAGTACAGCAAGCTTTTGTACCACCAGTTGCATGAAGAAGTTGAATTTACAGGGCACAAAGACTCGCATTATGTTGCGCACCATGGGCCAAGAAAGGGTGGTGGAAAGCCAGATTCTAACAGGACTGGAGGTGTCAAGGTTGGACAGTAATCAATTTGTGGAGCTCCCAGAGACATTTACACAAGAAACAATTCCTGTGTCAAAGAACAACATTCCAACTCAGCGAGATGTCGAAAGATGGGAACACCTGAAAGATATTAGGATCCCAGAACTGGACGCTGATGTTGAAATCTTAATTGGGACTAATGCACCAAAACTCATGGAGCCATGGGAAATAATCAACAGCAGAGGTGATGGACCTTATGCCGTGAAGACCCTATTGGGGTGGGTCATCAACGGGCCTTTGAGGGGCAACAATGGTTGTCAGAGAAGCTGTTCGACCATATATGCTAATAGGATATCCATCATCAGATTGGAGGAGCTGTTGGTCTCCCAGTATAACCAGGACTTCAGTGAAAAAACCATGGAGGAAAAGCAGGAGATGTCAAGGGAGGATCTGAGGTTTATGGAGATCATGGAGAAGTCCATTTGCAGGCAGGAAGGTCATTATTGCGTGGATTTGCCCTTTAAAGTGCGTGACATCACCATGCCGAACAACAGGTGCATAGCTGAACAACGTATTCAAAATCTCAAGAGGAAGTTTGAAAGGAATAAGATCTATCAGGAGGAGTACACAGCATTTCTCACTGAGATGTTGGACAATGGATATGCAGAGGTGGTTCCTCAAGACCAGTTGGAAGGCAGAGATGGCAGTGTGTGGTATCTCCCTCATCACGGAGTCTATCATACAAAGAAGAAAACCTTAAGAGTGGTCTTTGATTGTGGAGCAGGGTTCAAGGGAACCTCATTAAACTGTCAGCTTTTGCAAGGTCCTGACCTCACAAATTCTCTTTTTGGTGTCTTAACAAGATTCAGGCAGGAAAACATTGCTCTGATGACTGATATCAAGGCTATGTTCCACCAGGTGAGGGTGTCAGAGAAGCATGTGGATTTTCTTTGCTTTCTCTGGTGGCCGAAAGGAGACATGTCACAGAGTCCAGTGGGACACAGAATGAGAGTGCATGTTTTTGGAGCAGTTTCATCACCAAGTGTTGCTAATTATGCTTTGCAGAGGACTGCAACGGACAATAAGGATTACTTCAAAGTGGAGGTGACTGACACTATTCACAACAACTTTTACGTGGACGATTGTTTGAAATCCTTGCCTACAGAAAAGGATGCACTGTCATTGGTTGTTGATCTGGCTGACATTTGTGCAAAAGGAGGATTTCAGCTAGTAAAGTGGACCAGCAATAGTCGAAAGGTGTTGTCATCTATTCCAGAGGTAAAACGGTTCAAAACAACCAGGCAGCTGCACTTGGAACAGGACAACTTGCCAGTGGAGACAGCGCTTGGATTGAATTGGTGTGCTGAGAGTGACACCTTCTCATTCAAGCCTGCAGTGGAAAAGAGACCACATACCAGAAGGGGTATTCTTTCAATTGTCAGTTCCATCTGTAGCCTGAGCACCCTCACTCCTTCTCACAGCGGGGCGCTGTGTCTCTCTGGTGCACTGATTGATGGGCGGTCGCACCCCTATATAGCAGGTGGTTTCACCTGGCGCGCCCTCTCCTCTTGCCGTTCTGCTCGTCCTCGGTGGTGGCTGTGGCTTGGCGTGGCGGAGTGGATGTCAGTGTGGTGAAGCTCAGGTGGTGTGGCTCTGCTGGTGTTGGAGCGTCCTTAGCATCTCCGCCACGGACGCACGTTATCTCCAGACGCACGTTATCTCTGCAGCGCACAGGTAAGGCGCAGTAAAGCGCACCGCTGCCTCTTCTCCTCACTCACGTGTCGATTGTGTAAATGTTACGATCGTTGTCCCCGCTGCAGTGTGGCAGACTGCTGGTGCCGTGGGGCTGGGTTGTCCCACTGGAAGCCCTTCCGAGTGTCGTTGTGTTCTACACGTGGTAAGTCGGCGTTGTCCGCTCCTCGCTTTCCATTCTGTTGTTCCGCCTCCAGCTCATTGCTATTGTTTTGTGTGTTGCCCTAGAATATTTATTCTGACTCCCCGCGATGCTATACCGGTGAGGTCCAAAAAACACCAAAGCCATCACCTCCTGGACCCACTGCTGTTTTGGCTCACTGAACTGTGTTTTGTGGCTCCTCGGCTCTTCAGAGCTGCGTCGGAGCGGTCATCTGACCGCAGAGGCTCGTCGCGGAGCTGGCCCGGGCTTAGATTGCTGCCCCTGGGAACTTCATTAACTTATATAATTAATTAGAATATTTGTATCTTGTTTTGTGAATGAGACTCCTTTTGTATTAAGTTAGTCAACTTGGTTTAATAACCATTTAATTTATTTAGGTTTTGTTTATTTCTTTATTATTCAATTAATGTATATTGCTTTGTCGGGTTGTGTGTGTAAGTGTGTGTGTGTG
Organism: Diplodus puntazzo; assembly: GCA_963678695.2. Classification (NCBI taxonomy): domain Eukaryota; kingdom Metazoa; phylum Chordata; class Actinopteri; order Spariformes; family Sparidae; genus Diplodus; species Diplodus puntazzo. The sequence goes on along the minus strand of OZ023170.1, from coordinate 12,342,327 downwards.
TGTGTGCATGTTTAAGTGGCTGTGCGAGGACTGTGAGGCCTATGTATATTTATTCTTTTTCTTTGTGGACAGGTGCTGTGGGCCCCTGACGGTGACCCAATCCCTGGTGGTGGGCCTTTTTCTTCACGAACGTGTGTGTGCAGTGTCACGGGTGCTTTTGTTAATTATCCCTCCCTTGATTTGATTTTGGGCACCAAGGTAAACCCAGCCCTGTTCACCCCTTCATTTTGGCCGCAGCCTAGCAGCACGTGAGTCAGCCGATGATGTCTGTTTTATAAATAAACTGTTGAATAAAATTGTATTTATATTTTTCTAAAACGTCTCCTGCCCATGGTAATTTCGAACTGTGTGACCTGTAACAAAGGTACTCGATTATTGTTTCTAAATAACTATCTCCTGGGGCGAAACTCCCCAGGTGGCGTTGTCGGTGACACCTTTCATAACCCTCCACTTGCCACAATCTGGCGTTGTCGGCAGGATTACCACATTTTAAAGGGGAAGAGACGTTTTTTTTTTGGTTATATTGTTTTTCTTGTTTCTTTTCCCATTGACAGTTATTTGTGCAGTGGTAGAGCCAAAACAGCAGTGTCCAGTCCAGTGTTTGATTTTCATACTGTCTTGGGTAGTTTCTTCCAGGCAACATGGACGAGGAGGTACAGCAGCTTAAGGAGCTGGTGTTGCAGCTCAAGGCGGACAATGAGCGACTCCGCCAGGAGCGCGCTGCTTCACCGGGGGGCCCTGCTGGGGCAGCTTCAGCCTCTTCTGGTCCGGCTGGTCATGCCTCTGCCACCGGCGTTGCGGCTGCTGTCGCGGAGCGGTTGGTTGTGATCCCACGAGATCGTAAGTGTCCCATGTGTAATGGTAAATCGGTTGTAGGCATTGTTGAGTGGATAGAAGAGTTTCAGGCATGTGCGCGTGCTCGGCACCTTCCTGCTGCAGAGCAGGCATTGTTTATCTTTGACCATTTGGAGGGAGAGGCGAAGGAAGAGATTAAGTTTCGCTCTGCCGCAGAGTGGAGAGATCCAGCCCAGATTCTTGCCATCTTAAAGGAGCTGTATGGTTGTAGCCAGGCATATGTCACCTTACAGCAGGCTTTCTTTTCTCGGCACCAACAGGAAGGTGAGTCACTGCAGGAATTCTCACTAGCTCTTATGGCTTTAATGGCCCAGGTTGAGCGGCAGGCACCTGATGGAATGCCCAATGCTGACGTCTTCTCAGGGATCAGTTCATTGAGCATGTCCTTGACAGCTCCCTCCGTCGGGAGCTCAAGCAGCTAGTTCGTCGCCAGCCCACAATCACCCTGTTGGGGCTGCGTAGTGAGGCAATTAGATGGGAGAGGGAAGGTCTTCCAGGTGGCACTAGGGGTCGCAGCTCTTCATTACCAACATCTTATGGTCTCCAATATGGCGTGCAGGGCCGTCTCCAACAAGTCCCTCAAGCTGCTCCCCAAGAGCCAGGATTGGGAGCAGTAATGGATCTCTTGCAACGTCAGCAGGAGCAGCTGAACCAGCTAGCCCAGACGGTAGCTTCTTTGCAGGCACCCCCTCCATCGGGTCTCGTGTCCCGTTCTGGCCCTGTAATTTGCAGGAGGTGCCAACAGCCCGGCCATTTTGCCCGTGAGTGTGACGGTGAGCGGGCTCCTCCCCGCCGGCATGCTAACTCTGTCACTGGTTTCAACCCACATGCTGCAATGCCCTCTCGTTCTTCCCAGCAGTCGGGAAACTGAAGCCCGCTGAGCTGCCGAGCCACAGCTCAGTTGGGGAGTCCCTAGGCTCACATCCAGGTGCAGCAGTGGAGTTGATTGCTTCCTGTCCAAACATTAGTGTGTCCATTGGGGTAGTCAGTGTCGAATGTTTGGTGGATACTGGTTCCATGGTATCCACCATTACTGAAAGCCTCTTTTTGGCCCAGTTTGAACCTTGGGGCCATGATCGCCTTCGTTCTTGTCAGTGGCTACAACTGCGTGCGGCTAATGGCTTGGCCATCCCGTACATTGGTTATTTGGAGCTTAATGTGGAACTGTGTGGCAAGGTGATGCCCTGCTGTGGGATCCTTGTCGTGAAAGACCCCCCTGGTGCTTCATCTTTTGTTCCAGGAATCCTGGGGATGAACGTGATCCGCAGATGTTATCAAGAGCTCTTTGGCGTGCTCGGGTCTTCCCTGTTTGAATCACCCTTGGTGTCAGGGGCGCCTGGCCCAGTCGTGGCCGCCCTCCAGAAGTGCCACCAATCTTCAGCCCAGGTTATCTCAAGCCTTACTGGTGCTGTGAGGGTCCGAGGCAGGCGGGTGGTGCGGATACCCGGTGGCGTGATGAAGCTGGTCACTGGTACCTGTTCAGAACAGTTTGCTAGTCAGAGTGTCTTATTCGAGCCCCCTGAGTCAGGGTTGCCCGCCGGGTTGCTGGCTTCCCCGTGCCTGTTAAAGGTTGTTCGTGGTACAGTGTGTGTTCCAGTCGTCAATGTTGGAGAAGCGGAGGTCCTCCTTTACCCTCGGACTAGCCTTGGGGTCTTGAATGCTGCTCAGGTTGTTAGCTTGCCTGCAGGGGTGAGTGAGGTGGGGTCAACCGTGGCCACGTTGTCCTCCCAGGTAGCCACCCCCTCAGTCCTCGATAGAATAGGGTCACTGGATTCATCTGCTCTAACCGAGCAGGAACAGACCAGTGTGAGGTCTTTGTTGTAGAAGTATGACTCTGTTTTTGCGGTTAACGAAGGGGATTTGGGGTGCACGGATCTTATAGCGCACGATATACCTCTGATCGATGACGTCCCAGTACGACAGAGGTATCGCCGCATTCCTCCCTCGGAGTACGAGGTAGTGAAGACACACATTAACCAGCTTCTTGAATCGCAAGTCATCTGTGAGAGTAGTAGTCCTTATGCGTCCCCCATTGTTTTGGTCAGGAAGAAGGACGGTGGCTTGCGGCTGTGTGTGGACTATCGGCTCCTCAACAGCAAGACCAGAAAGGATGCTTTTCCACTGCCTCGCATCGAGGAAAGCTTGGACGCCCTTTCAGGGGCCCGCTGGTTTTCTACCATTGATCTGGCCAGCGGGTACAATCAGGTGCCAGTGGCTGTGCAGGACCGTCCCAAGACTGCCTTTTGCACCCCCTTTGGTCTTTTCGAATTTAACCGGATGCCCTTCGGCCTCTGTAATGCCCCCAGCACCTTCCAGCGGCTGATGCAGCGGATGTTCGGTGATCAGCAGGGTCAGTCCCTGCTGCTTTACCTGGATGATATCATCATCTTCTCCTCTTCTGTTGAACAACATCTGCAGCGGTTGGAGATGGTGCTCAGTCGGCTTCAGAGGGAAGGCCTCAAAGCCAAAGCGGAGAAGTGTGCCTTTTTCCAGCAGCAGGTGTTGTACTTGGGGCATGTCATTTCGAGCCAAGGAGTTTCTACCGATCCCAAGAAAGTTGAGGCTGTGGCTGGTTGGCAGCGCCCCCTTCCCATCTCAGAGCTGCGCTCCTTTTTGGGTTTTGCTAGTTACTATCGGCGCTTTGTTGATGGTTTTGCAAAGCTGGCCAAGCCTTTGCATCAGTTGGTGGCTGATCTTGCTGGAACCAAGTCGAGAAAGGGGTCAGGTCAGGCACTGGGGGCAGCGTGGACGCCTCAGTGTGAGGAGAGCTTTAGTGCTCTGAAGTCCAAGCTGGTCTCCGCCCCAGTGCTGGCCTACGCTGACTTTTCACGCCCCTTTATCCTTGAGACCGACGCCAGCCATAGTGGGCTTGGTGCTGTGCTTTCGCAGGAGACGGACAGTGGTGTGAGACCAGTGGCTTATGCTAGCAGGGGTCTCCGGCCCACTGAACGCAATATGTCCAACTACAGCTCTATGAAGCTAGAATTTCTTGCGCTCAAGTGGGCGGTGACGGAGAAGTTCCGGGAGTATTTGTTGGGTCATAAATGTGTTGTGTACACAGACAATAACCCGTTGAGTCACCTTTAGTCTGCTAAACTTGGAGCTGTCGAGCATAGGTGGGCTGCTGAGCTTGCTGTTTTTGATCTGGAAATTAAATATCGTTCTGGGCGCAGCAACAGGAACGCCGATGCACTGTCACGACAGTATGTACCCGTTCCCCATTTGGCTCCTCCACCTTTGCCTGGCACTTTGGTCCCCAACAGCATTCAGTCAAATTTACATCCGGGTCCTGTTGTGTCTGCCATTCAGTCTTTGGTCTCCGTTCTTCCATCTCACTCTGTATCTGACCTTCGCGGCATGCAGGAGGCTGACCCTCTGCTAAATGAGGTGCTGGGCTTCTGGCATCGTAGGTCTCTTCCCACCTCAGCTGAGAGGCGGCAGCTTTCCCAGTTGGCAATTGCACTTTTGCGCCAATGGGACCGCCTGGTTGAAGAAGATGGCGTGCTCTTCCGCCGGGTCTTTCGTTCTGATGGCGGGGAGGAGTTCCTTCAATTGGTCTTGCCTGCTGTGCTTAAGCAGGAAATGTTGCATCAGCTCCATCAGGAGCATGGTCACCAGGGCATAGAGAGGACCATTGAGTTGGTCCGGCAACGTTGCTACTGGCCAGGGATGGCGTCGGATATTAAGAACTGGGTCCAACAGTGTGAGCGCTGCCAAGCAGCTAAGGATTCAGGACAGGTTCCACATAGTTATATGGGCCACCTGCTTGCATCCCGGCCAAACGAGATCTTGGCCATTGATTTCACGTTGCTTGAACCCTCTCGTAATGGGCTTGAAAACGTTTTGGTTTTAACCGATGTGTTCAGCAAGTTTACAGTGGCTGTCCCTACCCGGGACCAACGGGCTTCAACGGTGGCCCAGGTTGTGGTCTCCGAATGGTTCTACAAATTTGGTGTTCCTTGTCGCCTGCACTCAGACCAGGGCAGGAATTTTGAGAGTTCCTTGATCCACCAGCTCTGCGCTTTGTACGGTGTTGCCAAGTCCCGTACAACCCCCTACCATCCAGCGGGTAATGGTCAGTGCGAAAGGTTTAATCGAACCCTCCATAACCTTTTGCGTACCCTGCCAGTTTCACGGAAACGGGACTGGGCTTCTTGTCTGCCACAGGTGCTCTTTTGCTATAACACCACACCACATCAGAGCACCGGTGAGTCACCATTCTACTTAATGTTTGGGCAGGAGCCTCGTCTTCCTGTGGACTTCCTCCTTGGTCGTGTTCAGGATCCAGTGCCTGGTGAGGTACAGGATTGGGTTGCTGAACATCAAACCAGACTTCGGGTTGCTTTTGAGGGTGCTCGTGGGCGACTGTTGGCTGCAGCTGGCAGACGCAAAGAGAGACATGATCATCGTGTCCGGGATGCACCTCTGCCTGTGGGACAGTTGGTGTACTTGAGGGACCATGGTGTGAGAGGCCGACATAAGATCCAAGACCTCTGGAGCTCTATCGTCCACCAGGTTGTGAGGGCTCCTGCTGGTGAGGGAGCAGTTTATACAGTGGCCCCCATGGATGATCTGGATAAGACTCGTAATGTGCACCGAGACATGCTGAAGGTTGTGGTCCAGCCTGAGGTAGTAGCTTTTCCACCTCCGGTGCCATCTCCACCAGTTTTGTCGCCTCTGGCAGCCTCTGTTGATAACTCCCCCAGCAGTGACCTTTGGTTTCTAGTATCTGAGACCCCTGTGCCACCGACTGCTGTGCCGTCGCTTGCAGCGAGTCCTGACGCTTCTTCTGCACCGGCTATGACGCCACCCCAGGCCGTGTCCAGCTCAGAGACACCCCTGGACCATGGAGATTCATCACAGCCAGCTCCTTCTTGGTCCTCAGCTGACCAGCCCGGTACCAGTCAGCAGTTCCTGCGTCGAACCACTCGTCCTACTGCTGGCAGTCATCCAAATGTCCACCATCTTCCTCGGTCAGCTGGCCCTCAGAGCCAGGCTGTTAACCGACCCCCTGACCCAGTGTCTAATTCTCAAATGGCTGTTTTCAGACCTTGGTGTTGACTGTGGTTTCTGTCCATCATCGGGTCGACGATGCAAAAGAGGGGGGTAGATGTAGCCTGAGCACCCTCACTCCTTCTCACAGCGGGGTGCTGTGTCTCTCTGGTGCACTGATTGATGGGCGGTCGCACCCCTATATAGCAGGTGGTTTCACCTGGCGCGCCCTCTCCTCTTGCCGTTCTGCTCGTCCTTGGTGGTGGCTGTGGCTTGGCGTGGCGGAGTGGATGTCAGTGTGGTGAAGCTCAGGTGGTGTGGCTCTGCTGGTGTTGGAGCGTCCTTAGCATCTCCGCCACGGACGCACGTTATCTCCAGACGCACGTTATCTCTGCAGCGCACAGGTAAGGCGCAGTAAAGCGCACCGCTGCCTCTTCTCCTCACTCACGTGTCGATTGTGTAAATGTTACGATCGTTGTCCCCGCTGCAGTGTGGCAGACTGCTGGTGCCGTGGGGCTGGGTTGTCCCACTGGAAGCCCTTCCGAGTGTCGTTGTGTTCTCCACGTGGTAAGTCGGCGTTGTCCGCTCCTCGCTTTCCATTCTGTTGTTCCACCTCCAGCTCATTGCTATTGTTTTGTGTGTTGCCCTAGAATATTTATTCTGACTCCCCGCGATGCTATACCGGTGAGGTCCAAAAAACACCAAAGCCATCACCTCCTGGACCCACTGCTGTTTTGGCTCACTGAACTGTGTTTTGTGGCTCCTCGGCTCTTCAGAGCTGCGTCGGAGCGGTCATCTGACCGCAGAGGCTCGTCGCGGAGCTGGCCCGGGCTTAGATTGCTGCCCCTGGGAACTTCATTAACTTATATAATTAATTAGAATATTTGTATCTTGTTTTGTGAATGAGACTACTTTTGTATTAAGTTAGTCAACTTGGTTTAATAACCATTTAATTTATTTAGGTTTTGTTTATTTCTTTATTATTCAATTAATGTATATTGCTTTGTCGGGTTGTGTGTGTAAGTGTGTGTGTGTGTGTGTGCATGTTTAAGTGGCTGTGCGAGGACTGTGAGGCCTATGTATATTTATTCTTTTTCTTTGTGGACAGGTGCTGTGGGCCCCTGACGGTGACCCAATCCCTGGTGGTGGGCCTTTTTCTTCACAAACGTGTGTGTGCAGTGTCACGGGTGCTTTTGTTAATTATCCCTCCCTTGATTTGATTTTGGGCACCAAGGTAAACCCAGCCCTGTTCACCCCTTCATTTTGGCCGCAGCCTAGCAGCACGTGAGTCAGCCGATGATGTCTGTTTTATAAATAAACTGTTGAATAAAATTGTATTTATATTTTTCTAAAATGTCTCTTGCCCATGGTAATTTCGAACTGTGTGTTGTCGGTGACACCTTTCATAACCCTCCACTTGCCACACATCTATGACCCATTATGATTTTTATCACCACTCACCTTGTTGCCCAAGATGCTATTGCAAGAAATGTGTCGGAAAAACGATCCTGTACCTCCCACATTCTCACAGCAATGGACAGAATGGCTAATGGACCTGGAGAAAGTGGTAGAGTTTAAGGTGGATCGATGCATCAAGCCAAAGGACTTTGGAGAACCCATACATGCACAGTTACATCACTTTGCGGATGCTAGCGACCATGGTTATGGAACAGTGTCCTACATAAGGTTGGAGGACCAGGATAAAGCGATACATCTTGCATTTATGTTGGGAAAGGCTAGGGTTGCACCGTTAAAACAAACAACAATTCCTCGCCTTGAACTGACTGCTGCCGTGCTTGCAGTTAAAGTTGACAACATGCTCAGGAAAGAACTGTCATTGCAGTTGGAGAAGTCCTGCTTCTGGACTGACAGTCAGACTGTTTTGAAGTATATTAATAATGAGACCAAAAGATTTCACACCTTCGTGGCAAATAGAGTGGCCTCTATAAGAGAAGCAACGAATGTGGTTCAGTGGAGGTATATCAGCTCAAAGAGCAATCCTGCTGACGAAGCATCCAGAGGTCTGTCTGTGGATAACTTCCTGGCATGTAAAAGGTGGATTGAGGGTCCAGACTTTCTTCAAAAGTTCTTCATTCATGTAAGAAATCACCTTATTGAGGAGTGGAGGATCAGGTGTAAAGAAAACCATTGACATCTACAGGCTGGATCCTTTGCTGCAGGATGGTTTATTGAGAGTGGGTGGAAGACTCAGTAGGTCGGCTCTACCTGAGGAGCTGAAACATCCTGTAATACTGTCCAAAGGTCATCATGTATCTAATCTCATTCTGCGATATGTTCATCAACAACTTGGCCATGCTGGGAGAAATCACATGCTCTCAACGTTGCGGCGAAAGTACTGGATCACGAGTGCTAATTCTGCCTGTCGAAAAATAATATCTGAATGTGTAGTTTGTCGACGGTATCGAGGACAGCCAAGTGAGCAGAAAATGGCCGACATGCCAAGGGAGAGAATTATTGCAGGCCTGCCTCCTTTCACTAATGTAGGAGTGGACTACTTCGGGCCCATTGAGGTCAAGAGAGGACGTGCTATGGTCAAAAGGTATGGAGTAATATTCATCTGCATGGCAAGCAGAGCTGTACATTTGGAGATTGCAAATTCACTAAACATGGATTCTGGTATCAATGCCATACGAAGATTTGTGTGTCGCAGAGGTCAAGTGTCCAGTTTGAGATCAGACAATGGCACAAACTTTGTTGGAGCAGAGCGAGAGTTAAGAGAAGCCTTAGCTGCCATAGACCACAGCACGATTCAAGGGGCTCTCCTGCAGAGGGGCATTGATTGGATGTTCAACATCCCTGCCGCATCCCATCATGGCGGTGTGTGGGAGCGACTCATCAGGATGGTTAGAAAGGTCTTGTTTTCTGTTCTACGACAGCAATCTTTGGATGATGAAAACCTGCATACAATCCTGTGTGAAGTGGAGGCTATTCTCAATGACCGCCCCCTAACCAAGGTCTCTGATGATGTCAATGACTTAGAAGCTCTCACTCCAAATCATATCCTTTTGCTTAAAGGCAAACCTACTCTTGCTCCTGGCCTCTTTCAGAAGGATGATGTTTACATCAAAAGGAGATGGAGGCAGGTTCAATATCTTTCAGATCTCTTTTGGAAGAGGTGGATAAGGGAATACTTGCCATTACTGCAGGAACGGCAAAAGTGGACGAAGCCTCGGAGAAGTTTCATGATTGGAGACATTGTTGTCGTTGTGGATCCAACGGCTCCTCGTGGATCATGGATTGTGGGAAGAGTAACAAAGGCTTACCCGGACAAGAAAGGATTTGTACGTGCAGTACAGTTGAAGACAAAGACAGGGCATTTGGAGCGGCCCATATCCAAGCTCTTCTTGCTTCAAGAAGCAGTGTAAAGGTTATGACCCCATGTTGAGTCACATGTTGGAGGGTCTTGACTCACAAGAAAGAAGGCAGAAGATTAGATTGTTTTGTGACTCCTTTTTTGCTTGATATAATTGTTCTATCATCACAATTAGGGGCCGGTGTGTAGGAGCCACATCTGTTTATTTGTCTGTCTTTTGGGTTTGTCAGGTCTCCACTGGTGGCAGTATAGCATTTTCTTTATATTCACAGGTGTAGGTAATCAGGGGATTATGGGGTGGAGGATCATGAGGTTTTTACCGCTCGCTCGACCAGCTCACTCCTTTATTTTTTCCATCAGCATCACTTTATTAGTTTCATTTTTGCATTAGTTCAGTCATGTTTTTGTTACAATACTTTTTGTCTAATAAATGGGAACCTCACCCAAACATGGACAAGTGCATGGACAGTTGCTTGTTGAGCGCGTAAAAACAGTCTCCCACTCCCATGCCGAGTGACTACAGGAGGGCAGGATAGTCGCTATATACATCATTAGAAGCCTACTGAGTCTCTCTGAGGCTACATGGCCATCACTGTGGTTCTGTGTCGACTTTCTCACCGGGGAGAGGATTTAGGTTCAGCCTACTAGCATTCAGACCTCAAGAGGCTTCATCTTTTAAAAGAGGAGTCCACTGAAACGAGCCTAATAGGGGCGGTTGCAGCCCTGCATAGCCCTGCTGACAAGCACGACCACAGCAATGCAGCAATCCCTGCTCATTCCAAACAGTGTGTTATTAATAGCATTATTCAAAGACTTTAAAATGGATCACGCAAACCACCAAAATATCTGCGCTGTCACCAGGACCTACACTTTGACTTTTTATAACACTAAAATAGAGTTCTGTTTCAGCGGCTATTCTGCTATAGATCACAATGTTCTGGTGGAGCCAGTGCTTAATGTTGCACAGTCATACAGTAGTGAGCAGCTATTTCTCTGATATATGGCAGTAGTTCACACAGAGCTGCATGGCCATAGACACAATTAGCTTTAATGGCTTCGGTTGATTTACCTGAGGACTCGGCAATGTCAGCTTGATAGATTAACAAGATCAGGACTTATGACGTCAAACTCAGACTCCTGGGTGTGTTCAAACTGAGATATAACAATGAGTTCAATTCTAAATGGTTTATTTTAAAACACATTATTTTACCAATCGTTAAAGGGAGTGGAGTGGGAGTGGGACTTATATCAAACCACTGCAGTGAAATACTTCTCTTTTGCACACACACAATTAGGGATGGGAATCGAGAACCGGTTCTTCTTCAGAACCGGTGCCCAGTATATGGATTCCTCGGAATCATTAGCATGCCTGCTTAACGAATCCGCTTATCGGTTCCGCTCGTTGCAAATGCGTGATGACGTGACACACGTGCTGCGTTGTTTTGGTTCAGAGCGCAGCAAACATGGCGACGCGGCAGAAATGCCCAAAAGTTTGGTTACATTTCTCGCGAAAAGACGACAAGACTGTCACTTGCAACACGTGTGAAACTTTAATTTCATCAAAGGGGGGAACTACCTCCAATATGCATAAACATTTGGCCACACAGCATGCAATTCATTTGCAGGACTGTGGCGTGTTTGATACACTACTTAGCGACGCAAGTCAGTCAAGCAGCAGCGGAGTTAACTGGACGCCATCTGTTAATGAAGGTAACTTTAAACTCTCTAGGCAGGCCCTGTCTTCTTAGTTAATGTGAGCGCCATTTCATTGTGTAGACGTTTACTTTACGAATAATCTCTATTGTTATTGTCCATCAAATTTAGATGATGATGACGGCCAGAGTCTGGCTGGCTCAGAGGCTGGCTCTCACACTAGCTCAGAGGCTGCAGCAAGTTGCTCTCGTGCACCTCTAGCTTACCCGTTCAAAGAGGCAGGGAAGAATAAAATGACCGAGGCGAGGACAAACGAATGTCACCGAGCAGTGACTAAGTTTGTGGTAAAGGGTTTGCACCCGTTTGCCACAGTGGATGCCTCTGAATTTCGGTAGGTTAATTTGCTGTAGTTTGTCCAGCATGTCTTTTCAAATGAAAATAACAAATGCCAAAGTTGCTTGTTTTTATGTCAGTATAGTTCTGTTTCATTCATTCTTAGTCCTTCAATATATTTTCTGTAGGGAGATGGTAAAGACTCTCAACCCAAAATACAATGCCCCAAACAGAGACAGTTTAACAAATCATCTGATTCCTGCCTGGTATGGGGTTGAAAAGAGCAATCTGATCACAGACCTGAAACATGTCACGAACGCAGCCATCACAGTAGATGGTTGGACTAAGACCACTACCTCACTGTAACATTGCACTTTGTCAGGGAAGGTCAGAGTAAAGAAAAAGTCCTCAAAACCCAAGCAGTGTACAAAGCTCAAACAGGGACAGCTGTGGCCGAAGAGATTGAGGGGATCCTGGAGGAGTTTGGAGTGAAAGAGAAGGTGGTGGTAGCAACTGTGGATAACGCAGCAAACATGGATGTAGCTGTGAAAACGCTAGACATCATCAAGTTTCCATGTTTTGCGCACACGCTTAACCTTGGAGCTCAGAAGCTGTACAACTGCAATACAGTTTCCAACTGGGCAGCAAGGATTCGTTCTGTGATCGTATGGATGAAGAGATCCCACATGGCTAAAGTAGTCCTCAAGGAAAAGCAACAACTCCTCAGTAAGTAATACCTACTGTTTAAATAATTTAATTGCAAGCTAACGACATACACATTGTAGCATATGAACAGATTAGGATCAATTTCAAAATGATAAAGTAATGGTAATATATTGTTTAGTGTAATCTCATAATCTCGTGTGTGTGTGTGTGTGTGTGTGCCTGCAGAGCTGCCCCAGCACATGCTCCTTTTAGATGTGAGGACGAGATGGAACTCTCTGTATCTGATGATGGAGAGATTTTGTGAACAGTTTCCTGCGATCCAAGCTGCAGCTATAGACCAACGGCTTAGAAAGCCCATGGAGAAAGAGAAGTAATTACTGTTTGAAAAAAAATAAAATGACTTACATAAAACTTGGTTGACTATAGCCATTAAAAGGGTTGTTTGTTGTTAATGCAAAATATATTTTTTGTTTTGCAGACTGGCCAGAATGGGCAATGAAGACCTGAGGAAAGCAGAGGAGTTTGTGCTGCTGATGAGGATGCATTACACATCCACACTTGCTGTCTCCAGTGAGAAAAATCCAACCTGTGGCCAGATATTGCCCATCCTTCAGAAATTGCGCGAACATTACACAGTGCAGGCAGACGACTCTACTTTTGTCAGGAGCGTCAAGGAGAACATCTGGAATGATCCTTCCAAACGTTACCAGTTACAGTCACTGACATGTAATGATGAATTACTATATGACAATTAATCACATACACTAATGGTTATTTACTGTCAGTCACATTTTCTCCTAAATTTGTGTTGTTTGTCCTTCATTTTATACTTAAGGATGATGATATCCAGGCATTCCTCGAGGAAGCCACTGTGTTAGATCCCAGATTTAAATATAAAATGGACAGGGATGACATCTGGGACAGGGTCAGGGCATCAGCAGTGGCAGCAAACACAGAGGCAGTTGAGAAGGTGTTTGAATTTGACAGCGCCTTTAGCAAATTTCTGTTGTGAGACTTTTTCTTCTTGCTCTGTGGTTCTTACTCCTGTAAATTTCTTCTCAAGCTGTCAGAGCCAAGAGAGACACATGGGCAGGCAGAAGAAGAGGATAAAGAAGAAAAAGAAGAAGAGGAGGAGGACTACGTAAGTTTATTGTAGCTAACTGTGATGAATGTTGATAGATGGCAGGGATTATTACATTATTTAATTTAAAACTAAACCTTGTGGTTATGTCATATGTTCAGATGCCACCTGTAAAGCAGAAAAAGAGGACAGCCCTAGAGGAACTTTTCGAAGAAGAGGACAGCAAGCTGCTTTCCACGCAGCAGCAGCCCCCTGTCTCCACAGCCCAGAGAGTGGATCAAGAAATCCAGCTTTATAGAAGCCTTCCTTCCTTCCATTCCAACTAAAGACAGTGCGAGCCTCTGGTGGTGGAAGAAGAGTGACACATTGCCAGTGTTGTCAGCTCTTGCTGAGAAGTATCTCTGTGTCCAAGCATCTTCCACCCCTTCTGAAAGGGTGTTCTCCACTGCTGGAGACACCCTAAGTCCAGAAAGATCTCGTATCCTTCCTGAGAGGGCAAACATGATCATTTTTCTGCACAAAAATGGTTAATTTGCCAAAGTTGTAGTTGTGGTCTTAACTTTACATAAGACTTTGTTGTATTTTTTATGTTAGTTGAATTTTGTTTCAAGTTGAATGCAGATGAGCACTGTTAATATTCCAAAAGGCACAAGCTCTTCCTTGACTGTTTTCAGTGTGTGTTTTTAGTTTTTATGGCACATAATGGCAGTTGGGCTTAAAAAGTCAAACATCTATATTTTTTGTCTGGACCAATTAATGTGAAAATCAGATATTAAAGAGAGTCAATACAAACAAAGAAAGTTGTACTTATTCCCTCACCCAATGAAAATCAATAAGAGAATCGATAAGGAATCGGATCGATAAGCAATATCGATAATGGAATCGTAATCGTTAAATTCTTATCAATTCCCATCCCTACACACAATTAATCAGGAGAGTATTGACATCAAGGTTCCCTAGAGGGGAGGGAAGAGACAGATATTTGACATCACACACTTAAAACAACAAAACAAGTTTGGGCTTCTTTTGCAGCTTCAGTTCCTCAGAAAGGTTTTCTAAGTTGGCAGTTGTGGTACAGTGGGTGTGCGGTCGGTTTAGGAGATACAGGACAGGAGGTGATGAATGACTGAGTCTTAAAGATTTGTTACTGCCCTTGAGAGAAAATATAAAATGAAACCCCACTTTAAGGCAATTTAGCATTTATTGCCACTAATATTAAGATTTCATTAATGGTTTATAACAAACTATAGTGTACTAAGCTGATTTGATTGTTCATTCATGTATTTTTCAACAACTATAACTGATATAAATGTAGGATTGTATATTACCTGATCAATGATAATTGTTTTTCCCCCCTCCCCATATGTAAAACGTCCTTGGATCTATCATTACTATCATCATCATTATCATTATCATGATTATTATTATTATTATTATATATTAAAACACAGTTATGATGCAATAAAATAATTTAGCTAGGAAACCTAGTAATTGCTGATAAATACTACACAGTTTTGTGTGTGTTGTGTTTTTGTCTGCATGTATGGGTTTTCATTGGATACAAAAAATGCTGATGAAAGGTTTAGATACTAATTAAAATTGTACTCTTTAATAGTAACTAAGTATATAGCATGGTGTAATGCATACTACAATACAAGTAAAGTTACAGAGTTAAAAAAGTACTTGTAATTTCAGTAGTAACTAGTTATTTTCAGCCCTGGTCACCATCATTTTGTGATTCAAAAGTAAAACTCATAGGTCCAAATTCCAATCTGGCCTTACACCCTCCTCCTTCCCACTGTCACTCTGTTTGTGCGTTTTTTGTGGAGTGTCCCCCACATTGTCATTTCAAAGCAGTTGACCTTAAGACGGAGTGGGTTTTAAAGCCCTCCAACAGCGAGTTTGTATCGATGCAGGCGTACAAACCACACTCATCTCAGGTGCAGCACCATTTTGTTTCGTTTTTTGCGCACATGAAAGAATTACAGGTTACACTGTATGAACATGTTGTTAAGAAATGTATAATAATCAGAAAAATATATTATTGATCCAAAAGGAGAAATTGGGTCATGTTACAGTTCGTCCAAGAATACAAATATAACGGCAAAGAAATATTGAAAAAAAAATGAATTCAAAAAATCTAATACAATACATGGAAATACATGTTTTATAATATTTATAACCATATATAGTGAATTAGAAACAGAAATTGAAATGTTTAAACCTATATTGTATGTCTATGTTCTTCCGTCTGAGAAGGCATGGGCATTCCAAAGCTTGCCAATTTATACACTCCCTCTTAAATAAGAGACACTCCACAGCAAACAGAGTCACACTCTGTCCAGAGTGGGAGTGTGTGGGAAACGGTTTTGAATAGAGCCATGGAGACAGACAGCAGGTCCACCTCACCTTTCTAGAGCCTTGCCAGGTCATTCTGGGGGTCCTGGAGAGATGGACCTGCTGGCTAAAACCTGGTCTATCTCGTAGTCTGTGGCCCCCTAAAACACAAGAACAGTCATGTACTCTTAAATTGTTGCAGTGTTTCCCGAACATGAATTTATTTGACTCATTTTACTGTCAGAATTTGAGCAATTCGGTCCAATAAAATTTGAAGAGTCTAGAAGAACCGCCCGATTACATTTTATCGCCATCCAAGCTAGCTCGCCTCAAAACCGGATGTTAACTCTGTGTGTGGAAGTCTCTAGCGCACATGCTCTATGGCACCCCAGCTGGACAGTCACTGCCAGAATTAAAGTCTGACTCTGTGGGAAACACTGTGTTGTATCTTAATCTGTGATCTTCAGTGTATTCTGAGAGTTACTTACACATCAAAATAGCCAGCTTGTAGGCTTCTCATGAAACATAAGTCATATTTATGAAACGGGGGAAAATTTAAAAATAAATGAAACATAAGCCTGTTTCAAATAAAAGCCTGGTTCCCACTGTGGTTGCGGTAAATTTCAATGACAAGTTGTGGCAATTAAAGCAACATTATGTAGAAAATAAATTGTGATTTGGCGACTCCCACAGTTTCTGTGTGTAACACTACTATGGTAAATACAAATCTCAGGTGTGCAACAATTTGCCAATGTAGGTACTAACTAAAAACAAACTCGTTATGTCATATAGTGCAAAAACCTGTGACAGAGGGGCAGAGAGACACCAAAATGATTTTCAAGTAACTATCACACATCTATCTACAACCGCAATTTAGCAACGACTGAGTCAACAGACATGTAGCAGCCTGTGTAATGGCAACAAGTCTAAGACCAGACTGAAACACATGACTGATGGCACCTAACGTAGAGTCTAATGTTATGTATTACTTACATAGACAAGCCGGCGGACAGCTTTTGGTGTTGTTAGGAGTCCCCGAACACGCTCCTGGACCTCTTCCCATTCTCTGTGAGTGCTGGACTGACACCTGAACATTACACCAGTAGTCAGGAGATTACACTTTAAATGAAATGTTAATTAGTTATCACTACTGACTTGAAAAATTTACATTCCAGTTTCATCTGCATAATGCTTGTTTGCAGACAAACTAAAAGTCAGATGAGAACCTCTGCACAACTATAAGATGAGAGATGCTGTTGGTCCATCATTTATCCTAGCTTTGCACAAACACTTTATTCCATCTAAAGTGGTAGAAATACATCTCCCATCAGCCCCAACGTGCAAGTTTTTTTTAATTTATGAGGTTCAATATGTGTAATTATTAACATAATTTTGTGTTTGTGTTTGTGTTATTTTCTGCCTTTGTGGTGAGCTGCATGATTATGCTGTGAACATCAATAATCAACATGAGTCAAGAAAAAGGACCTGGTGTGCACAGCCTGTTCTCTGTAAGACTGCCACAGTGTTGAAGGGTCAGGGCCTTGGTGGTAGTCAAGGGGATCTTGTGTTCCTGAAGAACTGGAGTCGTCTTCTACCCCTCCAACCTGCCAGTGGAAGCAGAGAGGAGTTTGCTTCTTTTACTATCAAACAACCATCATGTGAATGTATCTGCACTAATGCAATTAGTTGACTTTATTCATCAATACTGCTCCATTGCAGTTGTCTGCATTTTTGTCAATTTATATTTGATAAATGTATTTTTATATTAATCAAAATTATCTCTCCTGAGGTTAATCAAGTCATTAGGAAGTCACAAGTCCCAAATCTGCATTTCAAAGTCCCAGATTTTGACTTAAGGAACAGTTCAACATGCTAAGATGGACATAAATCTTTTTTCTGTGACTCTGAGTGTTAGCTGGGGTCAGGATGTGGTTAGCCTAGCTTAGCATAAAGAACGGAAGCAGGAGCGAAACGGCGAGTATGGTTCCGTCCAAAGATCCAAAGTACACCTTCGACAAAATACTTTTCCATCTGTCTCCGTTCAGGCAAGACTCAAACATCATTCAGTCTGTGCTGAGCCTGAAAGAAAGACTGAAGTACCTACAGCAGTTACACGCCTCCATGTCAGTACCAAAACCTTGCTGGCTGCCTAATAAAGACTGCACATGTGGCTTCATCATCAGTTCCCGATAAAATTATGTGTCTAGTTCAGAATGTTATTAATGAAGACTTTTCTGGATGTATTCTGTAGAGGTATATGATCTGCTGCTTTCTACTGTTCCCTGTTTATCCAGGTGACTTTGTGAAGCTGACAATGACACACTACAAAAAAAAAAGAAAGAAAGGCAAGCTCATCTCCTGGCAGTGGTTAGTTTAAGTGGGTTTACCAGCATTTATAAAACACTAATGATGGTGTAAAAATGGCATTCTTTCTAAATCACAAATAGTAGTTTTTACAATTCTGTTTATGTACAAATAAAACAAATGGATACAGTGTGTTAATAATTTTGCTTTAGCGGTGCTGGAAGGTGTATTTTGTAACTTAGGACACAGTCGAGCTGTTTCCACTTCCACTCCTTTGAATCAGGCCCACATGTGACAAATCATATGACTTCCCATCTAAGAGGTCAAAGAGGAGGAAAATGAGTTGTTCGTACCAAACCGCTGGATAAAGATTGTCTTCTGCCAGATGGAGAAAATCTCACTAAAACAGCAAAGACAAAGGGAAAATCGTTTTTTTAACCATAACAAATTTGCATTTCTTTGGTGACAGAGACGTGACTGCAAGTAGGCCTCTGTACTGTAGATAAGGTTTTGCTCATCAAACTTGCAGCTTGTTACAGTAAATCAGGTCATGACAACAGAGTAGTATAACAATAAAGGCAAAAGTGCACCTGTGGATGAAGACCTTGTCAAAGGTGAAGAGGAGCTTGTAAAGACTGCAGAACGCTGGGGCGATGCAGACCGACTGGCTCCAGGCCACGAAGCCATCAGCTGCACACGGGAGAGTAACACAGTGAGCAGGTCGGACTGCTACAGGATGTACACAAGCAGGGCAGTGACTGTTTTGGCAGAGAGGTTGGACCATTTAATTGAGATAAGGAAACAGAAGGCAATTCATCATATCATTCCAAGAAGCTAAAATAAAGTGTTCCCTGAAATGTTAGTGACTAATTTATGATAGGTATGATGTGATAGCAATTAAAATTGCACTAAAGGCATTTTCTCTCTACAAAGTTACAAGTTCTACAAGTTGTGGCTGTGAGCTCCTCAGTTTTAATATAGGTATTCAATGACATTTTTAAAAAAACTCCACATTTCCTCCCAGTTCACTGGTTTGAGACTTAACCTAGCTGTTGAAACATCAAAATGAGAGGAAACTGGAGACATTTTTGACGCTAAGAGGTGAGAGCACTACTAGATAAAAGATCAAGAGTTATTTCTGCACTCAGTAGAAATAACTGCTGTTTGGAGACTCAGCACTTGTCTGCCATCTGCCGGCTAGAAATGCAATAAAGACATGTTGTAGTGCTTACAGGCTGAGAGGTGCCATTCGTGTTCTGGTCAGCAGAGCCAGGAGCTGCAGGGTCCAGGCTGAGTCGGGCCAAACGCTGGGCGTTTCCAGCTCTAAGAGGGGATTGGGACTTGGATCTGGAAATGTATGAAGATGACCTAGTGCTGCTTTGTCTCTCTCTGCACACCCTGCCACCTCGTCTCTTTCCATGGTTTTGAGGTTGCTTCCTATGAGGTGAGGAGCTCCTTGGTCTGCTGGAGTGTTTCCTGTTCCTATTTATTATTGGTTTCTGGAGACAAAAGGGTGGATGTCTCAAAACTAACTACAGCTGAAACATTACATAATTAACTGGGCTTTCTAACTGCCTATGTTTAATATTGTGCTAGAACCACATGTGGTAAATCCGTTTCAAATAGTTTCGGGTCAAATTAGTTAACGATCCCATTCTGAATGAAACAAACTCATAAAAGACACTGGTTTGGACTGGTACCATCCAGAGGTCTGCCGCTAACAGAATATCTGATCAGGTCCAGTTGATGTGGTCATTTCTGATCTGATACTTTCGGACTTAATACACTGTACATATACAGTGTTTGAGCAAAATATTATCATCTTTACCATAGGCACCTTGGGGTAAATGTTGATCTCTGCCTCAGCTGAGCACTCAACGATAGATGTTTTGGTGGAAAACTCCAACCTGGGAGAGATACCCTGTGAAAAAGAAATTACAGGGAATAGTAGTACCACAGTGACATTAAACTGCAAAGATCACGCTTAGCCAGTTGTCAGTTGTCTTGATTAGCTCTGAGAGGCTGTTTAATGAGCCGCCACTGGTGGAAGGAACATCACGATTGCTCTTCAGCAGGAATTGCGGAAGTCTAAATACATTAAATTCTGCTTATTTAACATGACATAATGTGGAGAATTATTGTTCAAAAACTAAAGTTACCTTCGGTTGTTAGAGGGCCATCTCTATAGCACTGATATGAGGCATTATGATGTCACCGTGCTAAAATCTCAGATGGACAATGAAGTCTACAACAATGCACAGTGTCGATTAGTAGTTTTGATGGTTGACTGGTCGATTATTCTATGTGACATAATTAGTGTGCCCCCCCCCCCCCAAGTTACATCTGCAAGAGCACTGTAGTAGAAAATTGAGTTAAGATAATGAAAATTTGCATTTGAAGTATGATGGTGTCAGAGGTGGTAACCTTAGCATCACACAATAATGTCTGAAAAATAAAGTGTGAGTTATGTACCATGTGTAAATGGAACAAATAGTATCTTTAAACAACAAAATAGAAACAACCATAATTTTACATTTAATGTAATCTGTATGAGGACTGGACCTACTGGAAAGTGAGGAGCTCGGGTCATCAGAACCTCTCGATCCACTCCAGAGAAAGAGGGAACCAGTTTGGGCTCTGGGAATAAGAAACGACGAGCATCTTCTTCGAAGCAGGCCAGAGTGTCCCCCCCTGCAGACGCATGCACACTCCTGTTAAACTTCAACTGGCTGCAATGACGTTGATGGGCAATTCAAAGAATGCTTCCATATTTTGGTGAAAAGAGAAGGAAGGTTTTGGTTTAACTGCAGCAACAGATGTAATAATAAGCAGTGGAACAAAGAAGGTATGGGGAATAAACAGCATCACCTGGAGGAACCAGCTGCACCAGTTCTACTCTGACCGTCTCATCTGAAGAGGAAAGGTGTGAATGTGAGATAGATCCACAGTATCATGTATAATCAAGATCACTATTAGATGTGTTCTAAGTTCCTCTAGAGATATCATGAGAATACTGCAGGCTTTAAAGCAGTCTTGTTCAACAATATAACATACACTATCCCTTGAACTTTTCATGACAGAGCATCCTTGGGAAGTTGGACATAAATATAATAGCGATCAGCGAAATATAATAGCTCATCCTAAAAATGAAGAAATGTGTCTTTTCTTTATCTTTATGATTATGGAACAAATCATTCATCACATCACATCAGAACATCATCTTGATATTTCCTTAGCTAAATGTGACATGTGTTCATTTAGAGGCTGATGGCTCTTGTGATGACATTCATGATAACAGTTGTTCAAATGTCTGGTGGGGAAACAGCTAGCCTAGCTCTGCCACAGATAGTATCACTCTATACAATCAACTATTATAGGTACAGTATGTAAGATATTAGTTAAAAACATTCAAAGATACGATAAAATTATCAACAGAATGTGAATATGCAGAGATGTTGATGGCTTACTGTAGTCAGCTTGCTAACCGGTCCAGGCCAACTCCAGTAAGCTAATAAGGCTAATACCTGCATGGCTAACTAAGTGAATTAGCTAATGACAGCTAGACTTGGGAGCAGCTAGCTTAGCAGTATGAATTTCTGGCCAATTATTACATACTGCACCTTTACGTAACTTACACTCAAGCATCACAGCGATGTCCCCCGGATCAACTGCATGCCTGAAAATCTAAACAGAATTTTTTTATTATTATTATTTTGTAACTAATATGAATGTAGTATATTTGTCATTATTTACATCTCCTGTCAATAAAATATTTAGTACTGTGTAGTTTATTTATATCCTTTACAGAGAATGAAACCAGATGTAACAAATCACTTATAAATCTCTTAAAATGCACACGCAAACACATTTCACGCGCTTCATTTCAGCTACTCGTCTCATTGAGATTATCAGACCTGACTAAAGACCTGCCTTCTCAAAGGTCATCTTCTCATGAAACTGCAGAGGAAAGACGGCAGGGAGACATTCGGACTGATGGTACTGGCCCATGAAGCACATGCTCAGGTAGATATCATCCTTGGCTGGCAGATGAACACCAGGACAAGAAACCTGACAACAGTGGAGGGATATATTAGTTTCTTTAAATGGGGATTAAGTAAAGTATGTGCTGTACCTGAGCCATTTTCTTCTGGCTGCTAGTGGAGGGTGACAGGCTCTGGAGTGGCTTTAAAGCAGCCAATAGGAAGTTTGATTTTGTGTTGATTCCAGTGGCTCAGACAAAAGGGGTCTGAAAAACAGCTGTTTGCAGGATGCGTGACCTATATGTGGCACTGTAAGATACTAACTAATATGATAATGTGAAGCAAAGTCAACTTTGTTTAAGTGCCGTGCCACCAGATCTCAAGCAGCTCCTATCCTCAGGCTGTAATATCCCTCAGTCCATCATCGGGACTCCACCATAGAGAATAGTTGGTCAGGTGAGGATTAAAACAGTGTGCACTGGCATTGTCACATCACATCCATTAATTTGGGTTTAATTGCAGTGAAGAACAGATTTAAGTTGATCCCATATTTATTTTACATATCATATTTGTTTCATTTTTAGGGACTACTGTTTTATTAAGCACTAAATTGGATTTATCGGAGATATTGAAAAAAATAAAAAATTCTCAGTTGTATTTATATTTATGAGCTGAAAGAAGGCGCAGCCACAGTACATAAGTCATAAAACAAGTACATACAATAACTGACTCAAACTCTACATTAGCACTGGTCTGTTAGCATGTTACCTCACAAATGTGTACACATCAAATACGACCCCAGACCCCCTTTCCTTCTGAAGATAATAATCAGAACCAAAAGATTTACAGTTTTGGAGCAGTAATGCTTTATTGATGGAAAGTGAAACTGTAGGCTGAATATTTCTCCACTTTCCTGTGTTTCACTTGACAAATTCTCCCCTAAATGAAAGACTGTGTGCCCATGTAACATATGTTCAGCTACTCCCAATGTCACCCAAATATGAAAATGTAGGATAATCCATAGTCTGTATAGTACAGCAGGTAGTGATGGAAGTAGGCTAGATCCCTCTCTTGTGTAAAAGTAGTATGCCACACTTTACTATACTACTAAAACTCTGTCAAAATAAAAGCTCAGAGTTGGAAAAGTATTAGGTTAGTATTAAAAATGTCTCCCTAAAAAACTCAAACTGTCATTTGTACTTTGATATGTAGATGGCATACTGTACATCCTGTGTCCATTTAAACAGCAGAGCTAGTGTAAAGTGTAAAAGAAGTGTAAAATAGCACTCAGACCCGTATGCAGACTATGCAGTTGCACAGGGGTCCCTGAAGCCACCAGAGGCCCCCCACACAGTGTACTGCAGTGATGATCTGGCACAAATCATTTTGTTTATTGTTTTGTTTTTTGTTTTTTTAAAGAGGTTAGATATATTTTTGTATTTTAGTGGCCAATTTTTATATTCCTTAACAAATGTTGTGATGTAAATTTTCAGGAGTTTCTTGATGTAGCTCCAATGTTTCCCATTCATTATCACTTTTTGTAGGTTTAATTCACCTTTGATTCGAGATTAAAAGTTTTTCACAGATCTAGCCTCATTTCCTTTTTAAGTACACCAGATTGATGCATTTAAATGTTTAATGCATGCCTCAGAGCCATTATTCTTGGTGGTATGCGAGTTCCCTCTGGTGGCACATGGAGGAATCCCAGAAATGTTTTTTGAGTTCTTGCATTATAAGACTATTAAAATGCTGCAATAGTTTGGATTAAAAACATATTAACTGAAATATCCTTCAAAGTAAAGTTTTGTCTTTCCTTTAAAATTTTAGTTTCAGCCTCCTACGTTGTAACATTCACAACACGTGATTGATGATGAGGATGATTTGTTGCAATCTACTCTCAAGATAACTGAGCATGAGTGCTATAGTGGCTGACTAGGCAGCATTGCTGAAGCATCTGCAGCACCGGCTAAGGTTAGAAGAAAACGGCGCAAAACAATAAGCTGAACAGAGTAAGCCTGCTTTACTGTATTGAAATAGTACTCATAATGGTGGCACGGTGTAAGAAGTTTGTCTTGGAGGTTTTGGAAGCCACAATCATAGTTTCACAAAATAGGGGCCTCCAAAAAACTTTTGGCATAGGGCCCCCAAAAGGCTAGAAACTGCCCTGATAGCACTTAAAAATGGATGGATTTTATACATGCTGATGTGATGCAGGCCTGCTGGAAGGAGCAGCAATAAGAAGGGATCATAACACTGACCCACAACACAGTCTCATGCATACATCACTTAGTCACTGCCCGTATATGATCCTTCTTATTTTTTGCCAGTTCACGACAAAAAGAAAAAAAATGCAGAAAACTAAGACTGATGAATGAAAGACAGGCCTATTTATGAATTGTGTATGTCAATTTCAACTTTTTAATCTAATAATTCAGTTGAACACAGCACTGTTAACAGCATGAGAGGGTTTTATTTTTCCCTCTATTATAATTTGACTTTCATCTCATAATTCAAACTTTTTTATATCCTGATTTTTGACTTTTTACGAGTTATTTATGATTTATAATTTCAACTTTTTTATCTAATTCATTACTCTGACTTTCTATCTCATAACAAGCTTTCATATTTATCCCTGTGAAACACAACTGCTTCTGCTCCTGTGCCGTCACTTAGTTTCTTGTTCTTGAGTGTGTTGGACCGGATGACAGGACCGTCCTGAACGTGTCCGGCTCCTTACATCTCACATAATGTAAAGAGCTGCGCGCGCAGAGCTGTTCGGTTTTGCTAATGACAAGATGCCAACTTTTGTTCACAACATACCATACAACTAAGTAGTTTTAGTAATTCATCACAACAGGATGATACAAACTGTGAACGCTTCACTTCCCCCCTTGGAGAAAGAAGGTGGAGGTGAGACGGTGACACACTCACCGCTCTGCAGCTGAACTGCACCACCACCTTCAGCGCTTTTCGGGACATCGGACTCTTTGGCCACAGCTGATGATGACACGGTTTAGCTCCAGCTGCATATAAAGAAATAATCTGCTCGGGCTAGCGTCGCCTTACCTTGTTACTATGGATACTACAACTTCCGGGTTTAGTTGCTACAGCAACCAGCTGTAGCTCACCCCGGAAACGTGTTTCCAGAGGGTGTTACATGTCGACTGACCTTTAATGTTCAATAAGTTAAATAAAAATAAAAAAAACAAACACAAAACAAACAAGCGTGTAAACTGACCTCATGGTTTTCTCGCCGTGACCAATCTTCCCAGAGCACTATTTGTCTGAGGCCTTCTGCCTGTCGGTCACGTGGTTCCTCGAGCTGTGGGTTTGTCGCGTGCCCAGCAATACATTCGAACATCTGCTCTCAGAACTTGTAAGGCTGGGTCACAGGTGCTCTGACACCTATAGGCCCTTTACGTCCTCAGCAAGTATAACATCATTTCAATGTATGTATTTTGATTTACTGCTAAGTACGTCCCCAAATTTATTCAATTTATTAGAATGACATAATTCTTTGTTGCTCTTGTGATGGATGTGTGGGCCCCCCCTATGACCATTGTCTATGTATTTCCTAATAATTATTCATCATGTATATTTTGTAATTATGTACCACATAACACAATGTAAGCTGGAAAAATAAAATACTTTAAAACTACTTTTCTTCTTGGGCCTCTCTAAAAGACAGGGCCCCAGGTGTTGCCTTTAAGGCCCTTCATCATTTCAGTTCATATTGTGCTGTAATGATGCCAACAGTATTAAAGCACAGACTGGAATTTATCAAGATAATTGCCACAGATAATTGCCTGGGACAGGAGGTAGGACTAAGCTTCTCCTACATTTTTTGCTTGTCACATATCATTTAGTCACAATTTAGGACACTGATGTACCCCACTGCATTCTGTCTCCTCGTCTCTCCTTTTATCTTGATCTTACTTAACTTTAGCTTCACCTGCATCACACATATGTCAAGTTGAATAGTGCCACAGCTGAGGATTGTCTGATTGTTCTTGAGCACCAGTTTGAATTGGTCTCAATGATGTTTAACATAGATAAAATACAAATATAAACACCTTCTGTTTTTGCTCCAAATACAGGTAAAAGATTTAAGACTTCACGCCCCCAAAAAGGTCTATTTATCACTACCTTTAACTAATTTACCTGACAGGTGTATCAAGAAGCTGATTAAAAGTCATGATTGTAGCAGTTGTGCTTTGGACTGGTGGTCTATCAGATCTAACTATTCCCTATGACCCTGCTTCTACCACACAGTGCAGACTCCTGCGTCATCTAAAGACACCAAAAACCATTACTCATTGTAACTGCAGTTATAACTTCTATCACACAATTTCATGACTTGTTCCATCATTTTAATGTCATTCTTTGGCTATATTTTAACATTCAGCTTTAAACTGACTGTCTCCGAGCAGTGTACATCAGGGTTTATCAGTGTTTTTTAATCCAGATCCTTGGGACCTGCCCTGCATGTTTTAGGCTATGTTCAGACAGCAGGCAAATCAAACACAGAGGCACAATCACTCATCTCACTCTGAAGTCACAGAGCGGACAGTTTATCTCAGTGTGACTCCACAGACTGATGTCCTCACACAGCTCTGCTAGCAGCAGCCTGGATTCTGCTCAGCCACTCTGTTGCACATTCCATCTCTCTGGATTTGGCGTTGTGTGTCCCAGCAGAAATCTGATCTGAATCCCACGTGAAACCACCTTCGGATGTGGCTTGGATCAAATTTAAACTAAATTCAATCTGGAGATGACAAAAAAATACATACTTGGGCTGCTAGTGTGAACAAAGCCTAGGATGTTTCCCGGCTCTAAAGCAGTCTGATAACGACCTGATCATTTGAATCAAGGAAACATCTAAAAACACACAGGGCAGGAGGTGAAAACACTGCTCTATATCAAATTTATATGAAAAGATACATTCGCAAATTCTGCAACTGTACTCAAAAACTGCAGATGGCATACATGTTGTTTGTGTTGACTTTATGCTTTCTTTTAAATGAGTCTATTTGGCACAGCTCTGACACCTAAAACAATTTTTTTAAAAAATCAAAAAACAATAAAAGTCAAGAATAAATCATTTGTTACATCTGTATATCTGAAATGCTGCATTTCTTTTAGATGTTCAACTAAGTTATCACCCCATAACAGGAGGAACAAAGTAAAACTTAATAAATAAGAGTTTAAAACAAAAAAAATCTTGAAGATTGAAAGCAACAGATATGTTCTAAACAGATCGTGACTCTTTTGAACACAGCCTTAGCATCAATATGTCCAGACTTCAGATGCTTGAAAAGTTTTAGGTTCTTTTCTCAGTTTGCTCTGGTGTGTCAGAGTCTGAGTCCGAGTCTTCCTCCTCTCTTTCCTGAGCGGTCGCTCCGTCCTGGCCGACGGCCACGGCGCCTTTCCTCTGAGGCAGGACGGTGAAGAAGGCCTCCCGCCAGCTCCCCTTCTCCAGGTATGCCAGGATGATCTCAAACACTGCAGGAGGGAAGAAAGCACACGCTGAGACCAAATATATGCAATGGGAGCAGAATATTAGAGGCATGAGTGATACAGGTGAACTATTATTAAGATTGGTCAATGAAAAGACAACTGACAACGATAGTATCAGCTGTAGCTAGCTTTATAATTAGTGCTGGCTCAGCGAAGCTTCATATCGGGCTGACTTTAATTACTTTAGCTGACGCATGAAAAAAAGAGCCCTGTCTAATGATTTTAAATATGCACCTGACGGTTACATATATGATATTTAACTAACTCAGTACTGATGTAAAACAGGCTGAGGCTAAAGCTAACAAGTCCAAGGTGAAAAGTTAGCATCTCCACCAGTTTATATTCCTATATGGCCATGTTGTACTGCAGAGTAGATCATATTTTTTTCTTCCTTATTCCCCATTTCTTCTTCCTCCCCATGTAGACATTAACTGTAGAAATAGATCAAATGTTTCATTGTAACAGCAATGCGAATGTTACATTTATATTTTTTTTTATCAAGAATTCATTGAAACATGACTACAAAGGCTATAGATGAGAACACACTTATAAAAGAGCAGAACAGTGTCACTAATGCTTATGTTAGCCTAATATGGTAATATTCGTCAAAACTTCGTGCCCATACTGTGGATGTATCAGTTCTGAATCGAGCTTGTTAGAACATAATGCTAGTTAGCCAGATATGCTCACATTAGACAGGACAAAAGTGAGCAATTTTACTCCAAAGATGAGCACCCGAGCCTGACCACCATTGAGTTTTTGAGGCAGATGCCAATATTTGGGAGTAAAAAAACTCTGATATTGAAATATGCAAACACCAATCACCCAAAGCATCTTTTTTATTCATTATGTTCTGTAAAAACAAAAATGTTTCATATTGGAGCATATCAGATAAAACGAACGCGGATGCTGATATATCTGTCATAGGCCAATGTAGGCCAACCAACCTACGATCGGGCTCTAGACAGCACATGCTGAAGCCACTTGGGCGATGCCTTAGCTGATGATGTCAGTCTCATATATTGGTCTGATAGTAGTTCTTACCGTGGTTGACTGCCAGAACCTTCCGACTGTTCATCTTAACAAAACTACTCAGGGGTAGCTGGGCGTGATCGATCCCCAGCTCCTTCGCCCTCTCAAAGGTGATCCCCTGTGAACAAAACCCGGACAGAGGAGTGAAGAACAGCTCAAATCAGCAGTCACGTCCAGCATCTTCTGGCAGCTGTGAAGCCACACACACCTTATGATGGTTGTGGTCCACCAGACCTCCTATGACATAGGCCTTTTTTTGGTCCAGCTCCTCCAGCACGTTGGGAGAGTCTGACGTCAGATACACCAGCTCCTCCTTAGCCACGACTTCACTGTAGTGCTCCGTTTTAATGTTAATGTCCTGCACACAGCAGCAAAATAAAACTAGATAATGTGTGTATTCACATAGACGATCATAATACAAACAGCAACAGAGGCAGCAGTTTTAGATCCCTTTATGATCAGGTTACTTCTTCGTTCTTGGTATGTCTCTTTGTGACTGATCCGTCACGAAATTGAGAGAAAACAGATGCAAGTTGCAAGCAAAATGAGTGCATTTGGATACAAATCTGCAGGAGACAGCAGATTTAGTCAACACTAATTAGCTGACATGAGGTCAGAGAGAGACATAACGTTTAGAAATGTGGGGAATATTTCATGGCATTAGTGAGACATAATCTAAACTCAATCCTTTATTTTTCACAACAGAAACTAAAGGAATATCTGATGAAGTATATATTAATTACATTTCCATTTTACTATCGCCAAAGTCACTTATTTCATTTCTTTTTGCCTTTTTGTATTGGCTTCATAAGCAATTGCCTTACGAAGAAGACAAGGAATAAGTTTTGTTGTTTTGAGTAAAATGGTGGAAATTACAAAACTGAGTCTTCTTCATCCAATTAATGCAATAATCTAAATTGTAATCGGTAGATTAACGGATTTAGCTGTCAGCTGCAGCCCTAGTAGATTGCATACTTTTTTTTTTGGACCGACTATCTTATTAATTAGATCTCTTTTGATGTAACCTTTTTTACCATTTCCTGAGATATTTATTTAGCTAAAAAGGGATGCACTGATTAATTGGGAAAATTATTTACATATCATTTCATAATTGAAATATATGTTTGTTGCATTCGTTTTTGAAAGTTAATGCCCATATCGCATGTTGAAATCTCTGAAACCACGGCAGTTGTCAGTGGGGCGATAGAACACTGGGCATCACAATTAAATGCCAATTTGCTAAGCACTAGAGACGAGTGTGAAGATTCAGGAACAAGACTAATCAGGAGCAGTCCAAAGGAGTTCTTGTGCAAAATTCTATTAACTACATAGGGAGCAGTGTGACATCTGATAAATGTCCTCAAGTGATGTCACTTAAGTCAGCATCGGCTGGGGCTGAAGACAACAAGTTTGAAAAAATGCAAATAATGGGCAAAACACTAATTGACCAAGAGGAAAAATTACGACATTTCTGATTCGACTGAGTCTTTTTTCAGCCATTTTTCTTTTAACTGCACTCTTATATGTCAGTTTACGTTTCCAGAAGCCATTTGATTATGCTTGACATGACGAGTACCAAAAAAGAAAAGAAGAGTGAAAAGAACATGAGTGCAAAAAATCACTCAAGGTGATGCTTACCTTCCAGTTTACCCATCCTTTGTCCTTCTCATCCATGCTCTGTTTCAGTTGTCCTCCCAGGCTCGTCAGGTAAAACTGGAGAAGTGAGAGGAGGGGTCACACATCGGACAGATCTGTCTCTACAGTTTCATATCAGTCGGCGCTCACTAACCTGCACTGGATGAGAGGCTCGTCTGTTCTCAGCATAGCACCGCTGGATCTGTTTGTGAAGCTTCCGGACGTCCTTAAGACAAAACAAGACTATCGGTCAGGAGAGTCAAAACCTCAGTTCATATCTCGACACAGACATGGTGGGTACCCCTCCACATCTGTTCCCACAGCTGTTTACCTTGATCAGCATGAGGTTATCAAAGCTGCAATCCACCACCAGCTTCAGCGAGCTGGACGTCACCTCTCTGCGAGGACGCTTTCTGACACTGTGGGCTTCTCCTCTGTCCTCCTCCTCCTGATGATGGTTTTGCCTCTGAAGCCGACGCTGCTGCTTCCTGTCCTTCCGTCTCTGCCTGTTACAGCAAACACAGGATAGATACTACGCATATGGATGATGATGTGACACCATGATGAAGGGACACCATGATGACTCCTGCACTGTAGTCAAAATGTTAAAGAAACCTTTAACATAACATAATGGTTCTTAAATTGACACATTTTTTAATGGAGTTTGGCATGTAAGGGAGCACAATGTGTGCTACCAAGGAGAATGACGTTTGAATTCTTAATAAAAAAAACAGCTTGTGTTCTACAAGACAAATGCTATCACAGCTGAATCGGTAAATGAATGAATCAGAGGTTTCTGACAAGACTGCCGAAAACGAGCTCACTTACTTTCGCAGCTCCCTCTCCTCCTCCCATTTCTGCTGTTTCAGGAGCTTCTTCCTCTGCCTCTTGGACAGACTTTGGTTTTCCTCTGCAGCCTCTCCATTACCGCTCGCTATCTTCTGCCCGCTCTCGTCGCCGTCATTGTCATTCTCCTGCTGGGCGGAGGCTTCACATTTCACGCGTTCGTCAGCCATCTGACATGAGCAGAGGTGACTAATGTCTGCTTTGCTGATGTTGCTGTGTCAACTAGCTGCTGACGTTAGCTTGCTGGCTTCTCTCTGCAGAAAGGCACCTCGCAGCATTTAACAGTCCATTAACGTTTTAAGTCCATAAGCGACACTTTTTAAAAGACCCTCATCACCCTGATATCACCCACAGACGCTGAGACAAACCAGGAAAACAAGCCGGACAAACACACAGGCTGTTAAACTTAGCCAACCGCTTCCACATGTATATTGTGTTGGCGCACGTATGACGTAATTTAACTGCGTCAGATGCGTTCAAGTGCTGTCGGAACGCGCCCGCTAAGATAAGTATTCTTGGGTGCATTTACGGATTTTCAGCTGCCCTCATAATGGTAAAAGATGACTTGAACAAAATTGACAAGATCTCACCACTTTACAATATACAAGCTGCATCAACGGGTGTGAAAATGTGTCAAATTCCACGTGGGTTTAATTTTAAAAAAGGAAATAGTTTTGCTTATATACATAGTTTTTATTTTTCTGCATGTTTCTGGGACTTTGAATGGGAGCATCTTTAATGCAAGCAATTTCCCCTCCTGTGTCAAGAAAGTATTTCTGATGAAGGATTCAAATATACTAGAAGCTGTAAGACCAACCTGCAATGCTGGTATGAATTTGTGTGGAGAGGGAGCTGATATGAAGAGATGTAACAGTGAATGAAATATATTTAACTTTTTAGTCCCGTTCACAGTATTTGACTCATCCATACTGTGAACGGGACTAAAAAGTTAAACATATTTCATGATGTGTCAGAGATTTTGCTATTCAAATGCAGTTTACCGCTTAAAGACTAAATGGAAAGAGAACAGTCTCTTTCCAGGAATCAAGACCCAGTTACTCAAGATAACCCACAGACCTTGTTGAGAAGAGTTACATGTAGGACTATTTTCCTTCAGCCAGACTTCATCCACCAACCACATCAATGCACAGAAAGAAGTGTGCATCTACTCATGGATGAAAAGCTTTTATTTTATTTTATTTTCTTCCTTTTCTTTTTTCTTTGACTCTTTTTTCAGGGTGGCAGAAGTCCCGAACATTATTATAACACAATAACAAAACTCATCCCGTTGACCCCCCGACATACAAAAGCAATTAGGTATGACCTGAACCTCAGTAACCAAACTGACATGTTGCCTCTCGTTTTGACATGTTTACTGTTTGATTGTGTCAAAAGTCATTGTAGCAGGATGACGTTGACTTCTGGGAGATTTTGAAGTTTGGTTCAGCTGTAAAGAAAAAATAACCAATACTTTAGAATAGAGTTCTCTTAAGTTTCTTTCTGCAATCTGGTCCAGTCAATGTGTTTAGCAGGTATACTTTGATGATATAATTGAGTTCTGACAATATTACCAAACAAGTTGATATTTACCTTGCAATGCCCTCCTCCCCTCGTCTTGTATCGTCTCCTCTCCTCTCCTCTCCTCTTCACCTTCTTTCCTCTGCTTGCTCTCCTCTAGATGACAATAGGAAAATATATATATATATATATATATATATAGATAGATAGATAGATAGATAGATAGATAGATAGATAGATAGATAGATAGATAGATAGAGGCACAGTTAAACATATCAGAAACCAGGCCAGCATCTCATTATTTATTAAATTAACTTTGAGAATAACGTTAAAGAAGTCGATATTTACCATTTACATGACAGAGACACTTCCTGTTGCCCTCTCCTCTCCTCTCCTCTCCTCTCCAAGGTGAAAACAAGACAACCCAAATAATTGCGAAGAAAGTGCTTTCTTTGTTTTTTCACCCCCCTGAAGGCCATTGTCACTGCAGACTCTTCTTGGTTAAGGGTGGGTGATGACATACACATGAGCCCCCGACATCGTGTGATCATCCTATTGATTCTCTGCACAGATGAGCTTCACAGAGAGGTTGAAACACATTGGAAGTTCATGCTATCCCCCCCAGATCCAGCCCCTATGTGCAGACACACTGCCTAAGTCATGGTGCAGCGACAAGGACGCGATTCTCATCTGAGCGTGGTCCTGAAATGCGCAACGCAACGCAACGCAACGCAACGCAACACAACGCAAAAACAACGCAACATCGATTCAAAGGAGGGGAAACAAGGCAACCCAAATGAATGTAAATAAAGATGCTTTCCCAGCTTTTTTTTTACACCCTGTAATAGGGTGTGAAGGAATAAAATACAAGGCAACTCAAATACATTCAAAGAAAATGCTTTCCTTGTTTCTCCTTCCCTTCGTACCTTAACAAAAAAAAAAAAGACGGTCAGCCAATCGAGAGAAATTCAATTTAGTCAAATCAAATTCTCATTGATTTTAGCTGGATTCAATGAAGAAAAGAACTAAACTGAATTTAGTCCGATGGACAAAACCGTTTACCTGGACGCTCACATCTCCGAGTTGTATGGAGAGTAAGTCAACCACGACATGATCGTCTCCGCCACTGCATCAAAATAAGCAGAGGAGAGGAGGGGTTGACTGTCCCCCCAGACAGGCTGCTGGATGGCTCCTGGTCGGTCCCTCTGGAGGCAGGGGGGGAAAGACTGGGTCAGTTACAGACTGATGTGGCAGCGTTAGATGAATGTGTGTAGTGCCTATAAAGCTAGGATGGAGTAGACAACTGTAGCACTCACCTCCAGCCGGACACTTTCCAGCCTGGTCTGCGGGGCAGAGGTGGAGGGCCGGGGGCTGAGGTGGAGCCTTCTCTCCGTAGCCTCCTCGGAAGCTCTGGAGGAGCCCTCCTGCTGCCTCCGTCTCTTCCTGCTGCCAGCAGCCTGTTAGAGAGATGGACAGAGGTAGAAACTAAAGGACCAGACCAAACAATTGCAGTTAGAGTCCTCTCAGCGCATACAACAGGAGACACTGAAGACAGGTGTTACTGCTGCTCCCATCAGAGGGACGCTGGGATGTGACTGGCTGCCGTGGCAACACTGCAGAGGAGGAAGTTGTCCCAGGTAATACTTGTACAGCAAGACCAAGCACCTGATCATTGATGATGCAAGTGCTATCTCTCTCTCTACACTTGAACAGACACTTCGGTCTTCAGGGCTGTAGGACTCTGTATTGTCCCGGCATGGGACACAGAGATTAACTGCCTCTCACCATCTCTCCAGCAGGAGGTGCTCCAAACTTCATACATCCAGAAGGATGGACGTTGAATGCACTGCTAGAGGAGAACTTTCTACTGTTTGTCCTTATTCCAAGTCAAACCTGAGGCCAACTTGAATTCAAAAGGCCACAAATGCAACATGGGGATGTACTGTATACAAGTAAAACAGGTCCAATATCACCAGACTCCCTTTACAAATTGCGAAAATGAGTTGATGTGTGATATGTGCCGATGATTTTCGTGTTTATTTGCATGTAGAGTGAGGAAGTGAGATTCCATCACAAGTGCCAGGTGTGAGCTGACAACAAACTCATAAACAGCTCCTACACCTTAATTACACAAAAAATTTAAAAAATCCATTCTAGGTTGAAAATTTCATTTTTAAAACATTGTTGTTCAAGAAAGTCATAATAGATGTTATTTTATAATGCGCTCCTTTGGAGCTTCAGTAATAAATGAGTAAGAATAAATCTAATTCATAAACTTTGTTTTTGTTGTATTTTGAGTGTTTTTTCTTACAACAGGAGATTTGATGAGCATGAATGCTCTTTGAGAAGACTGTGTTTCACAAGCCACTGTCAAAAAGACAGTCTGCATGTCAAACTCAAGAAGATCTCTTTGACAAAGTTTTTAGCATCTTACTTGTTATGTAATGGTTGTCCCTGCATTACAAACATGACACGACTGTTTTCTGCCTCATGACTTTCATGTATAAATGGTACAGGAAATTAAGGTTCTACACATTTAATACATATCAAACGGTAAGAATTACAAGATACACACTTTTTACGGCAGCGAAAGACGGGTGTGCTACCTGGTCAGTGTCGGTGCTCCTCTGGCTCCTGCTGGGCTCCATCCTGCAGTAGCTGTGGTCACATAGGTAAGATGGCACAAGACACATCTGGAAAGACAAACATGGACTCAAGAGCACTTTATTCATCTGAACACTGAATACATTTGAGGTACTTTACACTATTCTCATTTTTACCTGCTCAGCTCAATGATTTTCCCTTTAATATATATATTTTTAAAAGTTTTTCAACTTGCTATGTGTCTTTTCAGCAGCAGCATCACATTACAGGAAAATTCAAATTAACGCTTAATTTACAACTTAAACTAAGAATGGGGAGTTAGTTGAATCTTTCTAATATTATCTTCTACTGAACAAATGTTACAGCAGATGATGCCACTTTCTGTCTCTGTGGAGACTTCGAAGCTTCAGGGCTTTAATTCACTTTAGACGTCGAAATAAACAACTTTAAAAATGACTGTACTGTACTTGAGTAAATGTAGTTACTGTACTTTACACACCTACAGATACTTTAAGAAAGGGACATTTGCACCAGACTCCATTCAACAATATGCCCATTTTAAATTCTCTCGCTGATCGCCGACAAACATGCACCATGACTGACCCCTGATTAATAAATAAAAACAGTGTGTCTTATCAGCACTAGTTCACCTTTTCTCTTGAAGTAGTGTCCCTCTGCAGTCCTTGACAGCTCTCTGCTGATGATTGTCTGCGCATGCCAGGAGATGATGAAATCAAGTTTTAAAAATATAAGTATGAAATAAAGTATTTGGAAAAAAAAAAAATTAAAACACAAATATCCCAAATATAAAAAAAATTAAAAATCAAATAGACAAAAAAAAAAGAAGCAGTTTTTGGTTGCCGTATTTGATCCCGGTCATAGTCAACCTCAGTCTCGTTAGATTAATTGACACTAATTGAAATTATTGCCAATATTCGCAATAAATTCTATCTTAAATCTGTGGATTTTTAATGGTTCAGACAATGTTGTTGTAAAATAGATGAAAAACAAAATGGCTTTAAAAGATTTATAAATCTCACTTTCTTTCTTGATAAAGGTTCCTCTTGGCAGTGACAGTGAAGGTGTGAAGCGGGTTCAGATGCACAAAGTTGCCAGTAGATTATTTTTTTCGTCCAAAAATCGGCTTGTGAAAGTGAACTTGTCCTGAAAATCAGAAGGCTCGGTTCTGTCCGAATGTTGATCCGGATTGAATGATGCACCTGGAGACACAAACATGGCAACCGTGGAACGTTCAGGCCCCCCCTGCTCAGCCGCTCACATCTCACCTGGGGAAGATGGATCCAACTAAAGGGGTGAAGTCCTGACAATGGAGGCCAGAGATCAGGCCCATATTAACCTGTGGAGAACTTAGAATAAAAGAAAAATTTCAGGTGTCCTATGAGATGTCTGTATAATGTGATAAAGCATCCCTCGGCCTATTTATGTTAGAGAACGAGCTGGCCTCTGTGTGCCTCTCTATGGTTTGACTTTCTCTGTGTGAAATTCACAAATTCACATACCTAATATGTAATTTTATTATTTCTCATGGGCTCCTCTCCTGCTGAACACTTTCTGTGTGTGTTCACTCTTGCACATTATAAAGCTTCTATAGTTCCGTCAGGTGGTCTCAACAGAGACCTGCATGTAAAGGAATAGTAGGGATGCAGTCCAATTTAAGTGGAACAAGCCCACAGAGAAAACATTATTGCAGCCTACACATCAATTATTATTGTACTATATCTACTATGGGCCTGTTATATTGAAGTTAATCTGAGGCTTTGGGCCCCTGGCTGACCTTATTGTTGGCACCCCACCCACCCAGCAACACCCCAACAATCAGGTGATTGCTGCAGGTGAAGCAGATCCTGAGGACACTCGGGTGAAGGGTGAAGGAAAGAGGTAAGAAGGGCTTTTGGTCATGATTTCTGGCAGCATAGAGCAGCTGACAACGCCTAATAAATCCCAGAAATGAAACTTCAGGCCATGTCAATACTATGATTATATGAACAAATATGCTGAATATTTTTTATGGTTTCATATAGTGAGGATATTTTTATTTACGCTGAGGAAATTGGATGAAAAATAACATATGAATCCAGATATATAATACAGAAATAAAATAAGAATAATATAAACTCATGAAAATAGTGGGTATGATGTCCATCCCCAACCTCCCCCTTCATGTATTCATGAGGGATACACTCCATTATAAGATTGTGCTACATCTTCAGTGTCGGAGCAACACCCATGATCCAAAAAGTTCAATATTCTTCCAAGCAGCAAGAGTCAATGGTTTGAACAGTTTCTTGTGTCTGACTTATATCTCCATGTGGAAGACCAAGAAGGAGGCACACAGGCTAACTCTACTGGAACACCAAAAATAATGGATAGCTCACTCACAACACCAGATCAACATCTTTGTAGCTTCACACACGTCCAGAAACAGTGAATATGATCAATCTCTGATTTACATTTACAATAAAGAGGAGACTCATCAGCATCCATTTTGTTCTTAAGAGCAGGTTATATGTGTGTGCCACCAGCTTTGACAATAATTCATTTAACTCACTTTAATCTCTTAAAAGATCTCCTAACTTAGTCATACCTTTGTCGACCCAAGCCTCATAGTCCTGGTTCTGGCCTCTATGGTACAGGTGAGCCTCCATTCTTTAACAGTACTTAAAGTGATAGGGTTACTACAAAATCAAAAAGGGCATTTGGTCTGAGAGGATTCAATATCAAACCGGATTGTGGCTGGGTCATACTTGAGCCAATCCGCCATCACTCAAATGTGTGCTCCCAACTGAGATTTACATCTGGTACATCTAAACCCACCATCAGAACCAGACATCTGCAGTTTTGCTATCTTCAACCGGGGATTTCCTTAGCTCCGGATACAGGAACTCAACAGGCCTATAAGCACAATGATCAACTTATTATTTTTTTTTTTTAATCAGATTTTATTTTATTTTATTTTGAATTTACATATCAACAATGCATATAGCATACAACATTAAATAGCGGTCTGAGCTGGAGGGAGAAAGAAAATAAGCAAAATAGCAATAAAGTGGGAGGTGAAAAGTAAGGAATAGAACAAGATTTAAGAAAAACAAAAAAAACAAAAAACAAAAAAAACAACAAAAAAAACAAAAAACAAAAAAAAAAACAAACACACACACACACAACAAAACAAGAGAAGTCCTTGTACCTACTAAGGAATATTTCTCATCACCGGTCTGCCCAGTCTGGCACCTTCTCAGCCACTGTTTCCCCTCTGGATAATTTCCCTTAGATCCTTAGGCAGGTAATCCATTAGAGGTCGCCATATGTCCGTAAAAGTGTCATCACTTCCTTTTAATTTGGCACTTAGTCTTTCCATAGGAAAAACTCTAAAAATTTCCTTGTACCACTGAGTTACAGAGGGAGGTTTCTCACTAATCCAATTAAATAATATACATTTTCTGGCCAAAAGTAAGAGTTTATTAAGTAATTTTGATCTTTTGACATCCATAACTCTGTTCAAAGGTGGCAGCCCCAATAGAAACTGACCTGGATCTTTACATATGTGTTTTTTAAATATTGCTGTCATTTCCTTAGATACACATGACCAGAACTTTGATATTTTCGGACAGCTCCAGAAGCAGTGTATATATGTCCCACTTGCTAGCTTACATTTAAGGCACAATGGTGATCTATTAGGGTCAATTTTGTTCATAACAAAAGGTGTCCTGTGCTGTCTATGAAGTATTCTATATTGTATTTCTTTAAATTTATTGCTGAGAAACAGGGAGTGAGTAGTCCGAATACATCCCTTCCAAGCATCCTCATCATATACACTTTGCAGGTCCTCCTCCCATCGCTTCATAAGCCCATCAACACTGTGTTGGTTACAACTCTGAAGACTATTATAAAAGTATGTGATAAGACCTTTA
Source organism: Diplodus puntazzo (assembly GCA_963678695.2). Lineage (NCBI taxonomy): Eukaryota > Metazoa > Chordata > Actinopteri > Spariformes > Sparidae > Diplodus > Diplodus puntazzo. Next base: position 12,303,708 of record OZ023170.1, on the reverse strand, counting down.
TTCAATGTGAAATTAATGATGAACTTCTCAATTGGTCCCTTCAGTGTTTCAGTTTGAGTTGACTTGAAATTTGTAGTAATAAAGTGACGGACTTGGAGATAGGCAAAAAAGTCTTTTTGTGGAAATCCAAATCTGTTTTGCGCTTGTGAAAAGGACATGAGAACATTATTATCATCAAACAAATCTCCAACCACTCTCACTCCCTTCTCCCACCAAGAGCAGAATACAACATTATCAACACCAGGTAGGAAGTCCCTGTTACCCATAAGTGGAGTCAAATAGGAAAAGGCACCCTTTCTGCCTACAAACCTGTGCATGTCAAGCCAGATCTTAATAGAGCTTTGAAGGATTGGATTGTCCCTTACTCCGGGAGGGGCAGTTTTTTTACTCGTGAGTTCCCCTAGTAATCTTAATGGGACACAAGCCCATGATTCGAATGGAACCTCTATTCCCTTTAAATAGCAATGAACCCATTCATATATGAATCTGCCATGACAGGCCCAATTGTATAATATAATATTAGGGAATGCTAGACCTCCGCTGTCTTTTGGAAGCTGTAGAGTTTTCATACTCAACCTAGGTTTTTTCTTTTGCCAAATGAACTTTGAGAAGTCCCTTTCAACCTCTCTTGCTACCTTTTTAGAAATAAACAGAGGCAACATCTGCATTGGACAAAGCAGCCGAGGTAAAACATTCATTTTTAACAAGTTAATTCTGCCCATCCAAGATATTGGCAAATCCATCCACCTGTTAAGATCGCTCTTGATATCTTTATGTACAGTGTTGAAGTTTTTTCTCAATAAATTCTTAATATTCTGGGATACAGAAATACCTAAGTATGAGAATCCAGAGGTAGACCAAAAGAATGGAAAGTTTGGTATGTTTGGAACATCCTGCCCATATCCAATTGGCATGGCCATTGACTTACTAAAATTAATCTTATATCCAGAGAAGGATCCAAAGGTCTGAATAACTGACATTAGAGCTGGTATTGACTTGTCTGGGCTGGTGAGAAAAAGAAGAACATCATCTACATATAATGCAATCTTATATGTTGAGGATTTAATCTGGAAACCCGCTATGCTTTCATGACTTCTAATAGCCTCTGCCAGTGGTTCAATGGCCAAAGCAAAAATAAGCGGGGACAAAGGGTCCCCTTGCCGAGTGGACCTCCCTAACTTAAACTCTGATGATTTTATACTATTTACAAGTACACTCGCTTTGGGTGAAAAATATATCAGCCTAGCGAGTTTAATAAACTCCTCCCCCAGTCCAAATTTTTCCATAATGGTGAATAGATAGGGCCATTCCACGCGATCAAATGCCTTTTCGGCGTCGAGTAAGATAACAAGCCCTTGTGCCTGATTAGTATTTGCATATTGAATGATGTTAAGTAATTTTCTCATATTGGTATAAGAGTTCCTGTTTTTAATAAAGCCTGTTTGGTCAGATCTTATTAAGAGTGGCAAGTAGTTCTCAAGTCTTTTTGCCAATATTTTCGAAAATAATTTACTGTCCACATTCATCAGGCTAATAGGCCGGTATGGGCTACACTCGTCAGGGGGTTTGCCCTTCTTAAGGATTAAAGATATATTGGCAGCATACAATGAGCCTGGTAGGGAACCTGTCTCTATTGAATGAAGGTACATCCTTAGCAGAGGTCCATCTATGGAGTTTAATAATTTTTTATAAAACTCTGGACCGTAGCCATCCGGTCCAGGAGCTTTTCCGTTCTGCAGAGAATTGATTGCATTTTTTATCTCTTCACTGGTTATTGGTCTTCCAAGAACAAATTTATCTGCTTCTGACAAGGAGGGGAGATTGAGCTTTTCCAGAAAACTCTGTATACAATGTGGAGATGTAGTGGATTCTGAGGTGTAAAGTTTTTCATAAAAACTCTTCATTATCTCAAAATGGTTTTTCCCAGTTTCGTCCTTTAAGGAGGAGATAGCCCTAACATCCCGCCTACCAGCTGCTAAGGGTGCAAGTAGTCGCCCTGGTTTGTCACCCATTTCAAACAGTCTGTGTTTTGCATAAAAGATACTTGCTTCTGCCTTTTGCGTCAGGAGCTGGTTAAGAGCTGACCGCGTGGCTTCAACTTTTTTGAGTAGGGTTGCACAGTAGTTATCCTTTAGTTGTTTATCAAGATCAGCCAATTTTCTCTCTAGGTTCAGTTGCTCTCTCAAAGCTTCCCTTTTTCTAGCTGTGCTATATGAAATTATGGATCCCCTCAAGTAAGCCTTGAGGGTATCCCAGAGTATTGATGGATTGGTATCATTGTTATCATTAGTTGAAAGAAAAATATCAATTTGTTCTTCCATAAAGGTCACAAATGAGGGACTATTAAAGAGTGAAGGATTTAGTCGCCAGTAGCGTGGTGTGGGTTGGGGGGAGGGGGGGGGGAGACTAGAATGGACGTATCTGCATGGTCTGATAATAGACGGGAACCTATAGTACAATCCTCCACTCTATCTAACACCTTCCTTGAGACAAAGAAATAATCTATTCGGGAAAAACTTTGGTGTGGATGTGAAAAAAAGGTATAATCTCTCCCTCTAGGGTGGAGAATTCTCCAAGCATCAAACAACTGTAAGTCTACACATAGTTCTGTGGTGGCCCCCCCCCCATTTTAGACAAAACTTGAGTCAGGGGGCGTTGGTCTACCTCAGGGTTCATAACAAAGTTAAAGTCTCCTGCAAGTATACTGAATGTTGCAGACATTGCAGAGGCGTCAGCTAGCAATTTAGAGTAGAATTCTTCCTGGTACACATTTGGAGCATATACACAGCCAATCATTATATGTTCCCCATATAGGAATCCTGTAATAATCACATATCGACCTTGACAATCTTTAATACACTTTTCTAAAGTAAACGGAGTGTTTTTATTTATTAAGATGGCCAGCCCTCTCTTACTTGTAGAGAATGAAGAATAATACATTTGTCCTACCCATTCTCTCTTAAGTTTTTCATGTTCCTTGTCATCCAAATGGGTTTCTTGTAATAGGACTATGTTAGCTTTTTCCTTCTTTAGCCAACATAATAGTTTTTTACGTTTAATAGCATTGTTTAGTCCCTTTATGTTAAACGAGACATACTTAGTGGTGTTCATTGTTCTACCCAGCTAGATGACTGACTATGAGTACATCTAGTCTTAAAGCAACACATAAAGGAGATAGTACAAGGGCACAAAAGGAGAAGAAAAACAACAACAACAACAAAAACTAAAGTAAGGAAACTAAGAAAATATAAAACACTGAAAAAGGTGGGACTCAGACCTAACTCACTCCCTTTAAACCTATCTTCAAACAACGTAAGTACTGGGACGTGTACTCGTCACTGAACACACTCAGCAGAAACGAACGTGTCCCTTTGGACTCATGAACAGTCCTCTCAGGGATACAAAACAAAGGGTCCCTTGGAGCTGGGAGGAAACAACGCGCGTTGTGAGCGCACTTGACCACGGTCCACAGTTGTTCTCCATGAAACGCAGCCTTCATGACACCCACTCGCTCCCGACTCGAACCCCCACGATAAAGTCACCTTTTATGCAGCCAGTACATCTCACAGCCAACCTATGTATAGCTGCCCGTAGGACGCTGTACGCACGGGGTGGCATACAGATTCACCTTAATGTCATATAAAATTACTTGTGTACCGAACCACCCCGGTCAGCGTACGCTGCTGCAGCTCTTCAGAGTACTCACGGAACCGCATCCATTGTCCCAATAACGTGAGCAGCCTCCTCCGCTGTGTCGAAGGAAAAATCTTTGTTGTTGTAGGTATTGCATCCTGAACCTGACGTTCCTGGAGATCAGCTTTTGGCATACATCGTTGAAGCTCCTCCGTTGCTGCAGGATATTTTGCGGGATGTCCTGACGAATGGAAATCCTGGCCTCTTCGTATTCGAGCTTCTGTTTCGCACCAAGCGCTAATATCTTCATTTTGTCCGCCGGATAGTGAAGCTTCATGATGACTACGCGGGGCATCCCGGATTTAGGTCGGCCGAGACCTCTGTGGCATCTGTCCAGCCGGATCCTGCCTTTCTTGGTTTCCATGTGAAGAAATTTGGGCAGCCAGGTTTCAAAGAAATGCAGCGCATTGCTCCCTTCAATCCCTTCTTTGATCCCAAAAATCCTGATATTATCCCGTCGGGATCTCGCCTCCTGGTCATCCATGCGGTTAGTGAGGGCAGCAAGTTTATTTTCCGTCTCTGCTAGCCTGCCTTCCAAATCTGCAATGGTGTCTTCAGCACTTGAAATGCGATTTTCTGCCTCCTCAATGCGCTGTGATTCACTTTCCAGCTTGGCCGTAATGATATCCAGTTTATTAGAAATCATGGACATCTTCTCTTCCATGACGGCCGCAACTTTAGCCGTAGTCTCAGCCGCTACCGCAGCTACAAGGTTAGCTCCTGCTACCTCGCCATCATTAGCAGTAGCTCCGCTGTCGACTTGCTGGCTAGTAGTTCTCTGGACCGGAGCTTTTGTGGGCTTGTTTGTCGGCATTTCTCGACCAGAGATGTTCATCGACCACTCACGTTTCGATATATTAAGTATGGCTACAAATATGACTCTTAAAATATAAGTTTGTGGGTAATTCTGCCGGGAGCTAACTGGCCTCGATCCTCTCAGTATGACGTCATCACCGGAACCCCCGATGATCAACTTATTTGATAGCACAATGGTGACCAGTTGCCGTGGATAGAGTAGTCTGTACAGGATGTTTATTTTAATGAGAACAACCTCAATGTCTGCGTCATATGTGGGTGTTACATACACTCCCAAATAAATCAAAAATAGCAATATGCACAGGTAAGCCGATATATAATTTTAAAGTAAACAAAGATAAGTTCTTAACTAACAGGTTGACACGTGTCGTAGACTGTTACCGATCATTACATGTTTCTTATATTACCAGTGTTATATTTTAGTGCTTACATAATAACATGATGAATCCAGCTGATGAGAATCGAGACTGCACCCAGCTAGATGCAAATTTGATTGGCCCCAAACGATTTTCTCACTCAGAGGTATTCCTCATGAACATTGAATCTGATGTTTATAGTATCCGTTGCAAACAAAGTGTAATGCAGAGAAGTGTATTCGTGTGTGTGCAATGGCACTGGATGTTATTGGAGTGCATCGCGGACACACTGTGAGTTTAAGTGCCTCTGTGTGTGTACAGTTAGGGCTCTGCAACATGATCTGGCATCCATCCATCTACAACCCCTCCAACCCAGTTTCTATATGGGCCCACAGTCAGCAGAGATGCCTTTAAATTAACACTGCCCTCTTATTTAGCACACATTCTAGCATGAACGGTGCTAAGCCTGTTTTCAGCCCCGCAAACAGGCTGGCAAGCTGTCAGTGCCAAATTATTTTCCAGAAGATGACGGTTAGGTGTCAGTTTTGACAGTCTCAGGTTTTTCTTGGTCAACTGAGGCTTAAAAACAATTTGGACCAGGACTGATTCTACATTATCAGATATTGAGAAGCGTCCAAGTGCGACCTCTGTCTCCATGTCTTCCCTCCATTTTCAGACCAGCTAATAAATGTCTTCATTTATTTAATTAAAAACATGGGAAATACTAAGATAACTTTGTTTCTGAGAGTGGATGTGAAAAGGTTAACGTCAGTGTTGTTTCTGTGTTTTGCCTATGGATGCAACTAGCCTGATGGCAAGCTGTCATCACTGCAGCAGCAGCTTACTTGTAAATCCACTTACAAGTGAGGGTTATCTCACCTGTGAACAGTAGTTCCCATAGAACCAGAGCGCCACACGTAGACATCAGATTGATATGAACCTACTCATCAAACTCTCAGGAAGAAGGCAAACAGACGTATTCAAAAAAATGTTCAACTATTGTAAACTGTAACTGTATGTATGTTTGAATCTTGAGAACCAAACCTGACGTGTAAGCATTTCTTGTACATCATTGGTTCACACAGATCGTACCAAAACTGGATCCTGTACCTGGAAGAACTTACCTGAAGCTGTGTGTGGTTGCTTGTCTTGAAATGAACCACACACTGAAGAGGTTCGAGGATTGAGGAACTAAACAGTATCATGAAAAGAATACCAGACAATTCAAACCTCCATTGTCTTTGTATGGGTTTTTGTCCCAAACATATGTGGTTTTACTATAAAAACAGTGTTTATATCTCAGAGAGGACATGAAATTCAACATGTGAGAGTGAAAGTAACAAAAGCTTACAATTTTGTATTCAGAAGAGTTTTATCAGTTATAAGCTCTATGTTCCTGTGGGTGATTCTGCTCCTATTCTGTGAGGTCATGCAACACCAACAAGTAGAAAACATCCAGAGACTTCTGCAAAAGAAGAATTTCATATTTATTACATTTTCAAAATGCACAAACACATTTGAAATCAGCATGTGATGAAACATCTCATGCGTTACTTATGACACAGTGTGGAGCCAATGCTGTACAGTTCACTTGCAAAGGCACCAAATTTAAAAACCTAAATGAGAGCAACGTTTGAGTGTTGATTTGTGTTCGGACCAAATTTCCAATGTTTCATTTCTCTCTATCCATCTATACCTACCTGTCCCTGCTGTGCATTCACCGTTTCCTTCCATATAAAAATTGCTTTATTCCAAAAGTCACAAACTCTCTCACTTTCTCTTTATGACAAATCTACCTTCTTCTACCTTCCTTCATAGAATTTGCTGCTTGTCCTGGAAATTCATAGCAGCCGGCTGGTCTGGCTTCGAAGCCCCATCCTGTTTACATGTCCATTCATTCATCAATGCACAAGAACATCAGGCCTTCCTTCAGACCTGTGAAAAAGGTATTTACACTTATACAGAATTTAACTTATTCAAACAATGAGCTGTACTTTGAAATAAAAAAACAACAGAGTTATTCTCCATGCACGTTCAAAAACTGCTGCAAAATGACTTGCAAATTGTTGATATCTGAGATAATGGAGGAGTTGTCTGAGTTAGTGATTGTTCAAAGAACTTAACTTCTTCAGTCAGACCTACTATTAAAATGTGATGATGAGGACCACTGGATCAGATTAAACAGTAGCTTATATGTGGACCATTCATAATTATACAGTACTTTTTACAGTATAAAACTATACAGTACAGTTTTGGACAACTACCATATCACATTGAATTGGTAAAGTTATTTTTAAAGTGCCAGCAAATATTTGGACGTTAGACAATTAGATAGACAATCTATCAACACCGAACTCCAAAACACACAATTGGGGATTTGAAAGTATATTTAAAGGGTCCATTCACCCAAATCAGGTAAAACACATTTCCTCTTAATTAGTCTGCTCCAGTCACACAGGTAGTTTTGGTTTTATGTTTCTGGGTGTTGAGGTATCTGTCTCTGAGATTTATGCCTCCTGTTCAAATACCATGACGGTTGAATTTTATTTGTTCTGCTCGCAGAATGAAAACTGAGGTTTAAAAAACTACGGAGCCTGCCAAGGGTCACGTGGTAGGAGAACAGCACCAGGGCAACTAACTGTTAAACTGCGCAAACAGACAGAATTTGTCTGACCAAACATGCTCTCTCTATGGCCAAAAACTCATTCTAAGTTAGAGAAAATACTACGATTCTAAGTTTCAGGTGATTATATACCAATGAAAACAAATTTGTGATTATTACATTCCACTTCTGCCGATAGATCTCCATACATGCACAATTTGTAATTTAATCTGCTGGAGGGCCCTGACCAAAACAAAACTTACTACATCTGTATGATGTTTTTTGGGGAGAAGCCGCTTGCTCAGCTGCGCAGGAGGGAATACACAGTCACATCAGATGCTGTGATCCGGAGCTATTTACCGACGAGAGGAAAGCTTTATTTTTTCACTTATCACTTTATCAACCTGATTGCAGCAGTAATCCACAGACGGGATCTCCATTGTCAGGTGTTTATGTTCTGTAATGTTGACTGCTGACTGGAGCTGGAGAGGAAATGTACTTTACTTCATGGAGATAGTAAGAGGGGAAAAGAAAAAGAGCAATCGTGAGTTTCAAATTGACCATTAAATAGAGTTTGCCGATCATAATAAGTTGATAATGTGCAGTCAGAGCAGTGATAGAGCGACACTTCAACCTAAAACAGCAACCACAGCTCAGCATTTTCTATATTACAAAATTTCAACCTCTCAGAAGCCAAAAAAAATTAAAAATTAAAACAACAACACAACCTTGCATGATCCAGTAAAAACACATTTCCAGAAGTTGATTTGAAATGAAAGAAGGATGGATTGGCCAGCAGATCCACAGTCTGTGAACTGTTTTAAGTACAAAACAAATAAGTCAACATCAGAATAATTACTTTGAAACAGTGATATACAGAGATACATGTCAGTGGTTTGCAGGTCACACAGTTGAGTTATCCCAGAGGTCCCTCTTTGTCCTTCCTGCTACAGCAGATAGCATGAGACACTCTTAGAGCTGCCTGAAAGCTAAAATCAGATTCTTTATATTCCAGCGAGAAGTGAAAAGGCCACTTTATATCCTTTTGTGAGAATAATGAATAAACTTGATCTCAACATGAACAGCCTTCACGTGGTTGTTAAAGTAAATCCTAAATGATTTGTAGGTAACAGGTCATGTTGATAAATTAAGTGAAAATTATGCAGGACAAGTGCATGGAGAGAGACCTCCAGGATGTCTCCCATTGTATAGATTTAACACACTACATTCAAAATTGTTATCAAAATGACTTGAGGCAAATGGTGATTTATGATTCTGGGCTGTATAAATAAAACTGACTTGACTTTGACCATTATGTTAGGAAAACAGCGTGGTTGGTTAACTAATCATGACATTTCCAGGCACATAAAAGATGGTGGTAAATGCTTTTACAGAAGCCCTGAGAGGCAAGTAGGGAAAAAAAATATGCCAATCCATTTTCAAAGTGATCTCATCAGGATAATCTTTCTGTTTTCCTGAAGTTCCTGAATTCTTGTTTTTTTCTACATGTCTACATCTATGAAACAGGTGAAAATAAAAATAAAAAAGATAGGGTGTTTGTGGGATTTTGTTGTAATACTCATATCAACCTCAAGGGGCGGTTCTTTCCTGTATACGGTTCACATATTTTGTCACATATATAGGAGAGAAGCAGATGCAGTATCTCTCACATGTGTCTGGACATACTCATACTGGTTTCTACATCTATTTTTCTACAATAGTACAATAATACAAATACAAATATTTCACTCCTTTTGTCCCTGATTTTTAACAGATAAAAAAATAATATTAATAATTAAGAAATGGAGAAAGACTATCCTGACCAAACCCTTTTTGCCTGTTCACCAGAGTTCAGATTTGATTCCCCCTCCCCGCCCCAGTTGCCTCTCAGAGCTTCCATTTGACTTTTGAGCATTCAAAAGCAAACGTTTTGACACTGCATAAAACCCAGCAGAAGAGATGCTGAGGTTGTATCGATGTTTGCCTAAATATAGTCATCAAACATATTCAATAATGTCTTGTAAAATTAACTAAAAGTATAAAATCAAAGGTTACGTAGCCTGATGTTAAGTTAAAAAAAATAAAGACTTTAACCCTCATCAGTTTAGGCGGAGATCAATTATTGCGATAGTAAAGTCAATGCGATAAAGTTCTACAAATTAACAAATTAAGTGACTCGTTCACATTTTTACAATGTGATGTTATAAAACAAGGCAAGAACTACACACACTTCACTATAAACATCTTTTATAAGTAAAAAAACAAAAACAAAGGTGAAACAGGATGTGGATGAGCCCTCTGATACAAGAGCCCTGATCCATCACCTCCAGCTGATAACAACATGATGAAGAGACCAGAACCCAGAGCAGTCCAACATCCATCCAGGGTTCAGTCCTGTTGGGAACCAAGAAAAAACAGACACTAAATGATAATGAACACACCATACTTAACTAAAATCCACATTATAATTCACCAGATTTACTTTCAATAGAGTTGAAAGTTGTGTTTCTGTGTGAAGGTTGTGCTCAACAGGATGGAAAGTCAAGAAACCCTGTGTTCCCAGGGGGGAAAACTCATACAGTATGCATTGCAGAGACCACTGATCAACAGCTTCACTTCTTTGACTCGTTTCCAAGACCCTGGCAGGCCCGAGACAACTACACTAGATGAAAGAAAAAAATATTCAGTGAACATTTTTTTTTATGAATCTTTTTATTGAACATTTTAAAACAACAGTCGACTTAACCTAAATCGAGTGGCTTTTATGACTGAACCTAAATTACCCTTATCCCTTCCCACCCAAAACTAGAAGGAAAAAGAATAAGTAAATAAACACAACAAAATGGAATAAATAAATAAATGAATACATAAATAAATGAACAATAACAAATTGAAAAAATAAATAAAATGGTTAAATTAATTAAAGGAAGGGGGGGGGCATCTAGTCACTATCCAGGTGAATAGTAGTTATATCCAAGTATTCTATGAAGGGCTGCCAGGTTTTATTGAAAGCCTCACCGGAACCCGCAAGTGAGTATCTAACCTTCTCAAGTTTAATGTGAGTTAGGACCTCCCTAAGCCAGCTATTGTGTGAAGGGGGAAGAGGGTGTTTCCACTTAAGCAAAATGAGGCGTCTGGCCAATAGAGTTGTAAAGTCAAATATCCTCTGTTTTGTCTTAGGAAGGTTAGTTGTTATAAGTGGAGGGGAACCAAACAGCGTTGTGCAGGGGTCAGGGCTAAGATCCACGTTGAGCACCATTGCAAGAGTATCAAAAATTTGGCGCCAGAAGTCATTTAAGTTCGGGCAGGACCAAAACATATGTGTGTGATTAGCCGGTGATTGTTTACACTTATTGCAACTGTCACTGGTACCTGGGTAAATCCTCGCCAACCGGGCGTTTGTGTAGTGCACTCTGAAGAGAACCTTACACTGTAATAGGCAGTGCCTAGCGCACAAGGAGGACGAATGAACTAGCTTAAGAATTTGGTCCCATCGGCTGTCCGATATTAGTACTCCAATCTCCTCCTCCCAGGTTCGCTTCAGGCAGGTCATTTGGTCAGGGTTACGGGAGTCAATGGAGTTATAAATTACAGAGATGCAGCGCCTTTGGGCCGGGTCGAGGGCAAGCAGGCAGTCAATCAGAGATCCAGGTGGATGGTTGGGGAAGTGAGGATAGGCAGTTTGGACAAAATGCCTGGCTTGAAGAAAACGGAAAAAGTGAGAGTGAGGCAATTCGAGCCTAGCTGCAAGTTCTGTAAAGTCTGTAAAAATATTTTCTTTATAAAGGTCCTTGACATGAAGCAGGCCCTTGTTTCGCCAAATATTAAAAGTAGGGTCTGACATGGAGGATGGAAATAGATGGTTTTTAACAATCGGGGCTAACGTTGATGGCTCCTTCAAGCCATAATGTTTACGGAACTGAATCCAAATTTTCAGCGAGTTGGTAACGACAGGGTTCTGGGAGACATTGTGAGTCTTAAGAGAGAGTCGCGCAGTAAGGAGTGACTGTAATGAAAACTTTGAGGACCGTAGTTCTATTTGAGCCCACGAGGGCCCGTATCTGCCCCTCTGTCAAGCCAATGATTAAGTTTGTTAATGTTGCATGCCCAGTAATATTGAATAAAATTGGGCAGCGCAAGACCGCCCAATTTTTTGGGGAGCTGTAAAACAGCTTTTTTAATCCGGGGTGGTTTATTCAACCACAAAAACGACGACACTGCCTGGTCTAGCTGCTGGAAAAAGCATCTTCTCATGAAAATTGGAATATGTTGGAACAAATAAAGAAATTTAGGTAGAATCACCATCTTTACCAGGTTAACTCTGCCAGTTAGGGAGAGTGGGAGAGAGGACCAGCGAGACATATCAATCTTACACTTATCCATAAGAGGGCAGAAATTTTTGTTAAAGAGGTCTTCAAAAGAAGCAGTGATGAATATGCCTAGATATCGAAGCCCCTCTGAGACGACTCTGAATGGGAAAGAGGACAATGGCATCCTCCTGGACAGGCGGTTGATAGGGAGAAGTTCACTTTTAGTGAAATTCAATTTATAACCAGAGTATCTGCCGAACTGGCTTAAAATGTCTGTGATAACGGGAATAGACGAGACCGGGTTTGACACATATAATAGCAAATCGTCCGCATACAGAGACAGCTTATGGGTGATACCATTCCTGGTGATGCCTTCGACTCTTCCCTCCCCCCGGAGCCAGATGGCCAGCGGCTCGACAGCCAGAGCAAAGAGGAGGGGGGAAAGGGGACATCCCTGTCTGGTGACCCGGCGAAGGGCGAAGGAGGGCGATCTCACACTATTTGTTTCTATACGGGCAGTTGGGGAGTCATAAAGCAGTCTAATCCATGTAATAAAGTCAGAACTAAAACCAAATTTCGAAAGCACATAGTACAGATATTCCCACTCAACCCTATTGAACGCTTTCTCAGCGTCTAGCGAAATTACCACCTCAGGTACGTCAAGGTTGGGGGAACCAATAATGTTGAGGAGTCATCTGGTATTAAATGACGAACTCCTTCAAGCCATGAACCCAGTCTAGTCCATGGAAATCAGGGCAGGCAGGGCCTGCTGCAAGTGGGTGGCAAGGACCTTGGCGAGGATCTTTTGGTCGACGTCTAGAAGTGAAATGGGCCTATAGTTGCTGCATTCAAGGGGATCCTTATCTTTTTTTAATAAAAGGGAGATATTGGCTTCCGATAGGGTCGGGCGCAGTCTGCCACTTGTAAAGGATTCATTATAGGCATTAACCAAATGCGGGGTTATTAGGTTCGAAAAAGTTTTATAAAATTCTACGACAAATCCGTCTGGACCGGGGGATTTTCCATTTTGGAGTTGTCCAACCGCCTCCCACACCTCCGCCAGTGTGATCGGCACGCCTAGTTTGGCGGTCAGATTACTGTCGACTTTGGGATATGTCAGCATCTCCATGGGGTTATAGCTTTTAACATAAGATAGAACGTTATTAATTCCTAAGGAAATTGTGTCAGAGATCACAACAACATATTTATTACAGATTGTACATATTTGATTAACATAGTGCGTTGCTGGACAACTTTGGATTGCACTGCAGCAATATGAGAGCACTTTACTTGCCTAAATACCACACATACTTGCTTTACAGAGCGTGCTCTGGCAGAGCCACCACAGCGATTTGATTGTCATGGATAAGGAAACTTGTGTGTTTCACTCCAGTGTTATTGTTTGTTAGTCACGACTGCTGTTGACACATTTCAGCAATGAATTTTGTCTTCATTTGATCTGTAATTACATAGTGACATATAAATCAAATTCAAAAGACCAGGTCCAGTTAACACTTTATTAACCCATTAATAATTGGTGAAGTTACAGTTATTTAAACTTTAGTCAGTAGACATTACACTGTCGTAGAGGTTGATAAACATCAGTTGTTTCATCATAATGACCATCGAAATAATGCTTAAAGACAAACTGCACAGTATTTATGGAACATTTACAAAGTATGATAAACATCAGTTGCAATTTTTTAAAATAAATGGTTAGTAAAACATTTCATTGTTTGTTAACATTATAAATACAGATTCACTAAAGTTTCATTAACTCTAAATTTACCATTTATCACTGATAGTTATTATAAATAGTTACCCAAGTTCAATTTAAATGTTAATTTTCAATGTTAGGTAGCACAGTTTAAAAATTAATGATTGATTTGATATTCCCTTATATGGTTTTGTAATTTACACTTTATTTTAAGTGTATAAAACACTTAAAAACATGTATAGGTCATAAACCATTATATATACAATTTATTCTAATTATAGATTACACAGGTTTCCACATTTTTAAATCTGTAGAATAAATTGAAATTTTGATTGTTGAATTTTAGCCTAAATGTGTTCACACGTGACTTCTAAAAATTTTACTCATATAAATGTAATATTCAGCATGAAAAAATGCCCAAACTTAATAAAGTAACAAAGTAATAGTATGCAAATAAAACACAACTGTAGGTTGATTATCACTTACTTGTGCTAAAACATGTTTTGAGCTTACAGATTGGTATATTTTCACCCTGCAGACTGATCACTGTCAGCACACGTATGGACTCCATACATTTGGATTATTGCAAAGGAAAACTTGCACAGCAACTCAGGGTGTTAGTCTGCACTCTTTTTATGATGATACAAAACATGTGATGGATTCTCATGACAAATACTGTTCCAATCACAAATATGGAAATGCAGGTGTCTGTCAATGAGTAGCATTGAGGACATATTGTGAATATAGTGTGAAAATAAGTAGCACAAGAAAGTGGGAAAAAAGCCATCTCACCATCATCCAGAACATCCAACCATTACCTTTATTAACATAATCATCTACATCTCTAACTTTGCAGTGACTTTCAGAGGTAATATCCTTAGCGTCTTGCTACTTAGTGCGTTAATGTATGGAAACAGCCTCTCAGAAAAACTCTGTGAGAAGGTGTGTATGTCCGTGTTAGTTTCCGGGTCAGAGAATGACAGCTTTCCTCTGTTCCAGTCCAGACGCACTCTGATCCTCCTGATCAGGTTCTTCACTGAGAGAACTTTGTCAATATGTGGTGGAGAGTACGCTCTGTATTTACCATTGTCGAACCAGATATCCCAGTATCCAGTCAGAATCTCTCCCTTCCTCTCAATAGACTCTGCTGCCACACCCACTGCCCAGTCTGCATCATTTGTAACTTCAACATCCCAGCTGTGAGTCCCTGAGTTAAAGCCCTCAGATGCCAGGACGGTTGGGTAGAGATGAAATCTCTCTGGGTTTTGCGGAAGCTTTCTCTCACTCTCTCTGTAGGTTGTACTTTTCAGATCATCAGAAACATCGAGGTAAGGACTTGCTGTGTTTGGATCCAGAATCAAAGGATAATACGTAACCATCTCCTTAAACTTGTTCCAGATGTTGTAGGTTAGGTTGCCCAGGTGTTTTGCCACATGTATGAGTGCTCCTGGGCCCAGCTGAGGAACAAACAGCAGGGGGTGCTGCTGGACTCTTTCCACTGCAGCCTTGTAATTCTGTAGGAATGGGATGCATTCACTATTCAGTTCCTTCTCTACAGCTCTGATTGTGTCTGTGAGAGCCTCGATCTCTCTGCTCAGAGCCTGAATCTTCTGCCCCATCACCCTGATCTTCTGCCCCTCTTCCTCCTTCAGTGCAGTGATCCTAGCTCCCTCTTCTTTTTCTAAAAAACACTTCAGCTTCTTAAATTCTTCCCTAATCTGCATCTCTGTATCCAGAGCCTGACTCACGATGTGTGACTCTGTTAGTTCAAAGTTAACTTTAACTTGATGTAGGTGCTCCATTTTCTCTTGTAACGGCTTCAGGGATTTCCTGAGCTCCTCCTTGTAATCCTGTGCGGCTTCATCGATGGGTCTGAATCTGTGCTTGACGTGTGTCTTTGAATCTCGACAGACAACACACACTGGCTGCTCATGGTCCAGACAGAAGAGCTTTAGTTTCTGTGAGTGCAGACTGCACAGAGCCTCACCTCTTGCAGAAGCAAGAGAAAGATCCTGTACAAAGGCTTCACACAAGTTCATTAAGGCCAAGTTTCGGGGTGGGTCACTTTTTGAAGATCTTCTTTTACAAACTGGACACTCGCGAATCAGCTTCTCTGCCCACCAGTCCCGCAGACAGACTTTACAGAAGCTGTGGCTACATGTCAGCATAACAGAATCTTTGAAGATGTCTTGACAGATTGGACAAGAATAATTCAACTCTGACTCTGACAGCCGAGCAGCCATTACTGAGAGGCTGAGAAGACAGTACACCGACACACAGCTTTTGACCTTGGTTTGGAGTCGTCTCTCTTCTAAAAGACTTTTGCAACCAGTGAAAGTAGCAGTATTGCAGTATTCCGAGTATCCCCTTCTTCTTCTCTCCTCTTTGTCAGTGAAAGTTATGTGTTTTGTATCCTGTAATCTGTCTCTCTCTGTATAACTCCGTCCTTAGAAAGAGAAACTAACTGTTGCTTCCTGGTTTATACCAGGAAGCAACAGTTAGTTGCTGTGGGAACAATGAGCAAAACATTGTGCTGGTATGTGGGTGTGGCTACAGTGGTTTGCACCCTGGACTTTACCATGTTTATGATAGGATTCATAGTGTTCCAGTCTCGCTTTAACAGATTTCAGAAACAAACCACAAGTAAACATCCAATTTTATCTAGGAAAAAGCTGAAAAACTGGCAATGTTAGTCTTGATGTTAGTGACCACCGAACCTACCAAAACTACCTTAAGGGTAGTTAAATTACAGCATGGAGTGTGTGTGCCACCAATCCATTATGCACTTATAAGCATTTGTGAGCTGAGAAGTGTTCAACATGTTCAAAATGAACTAGACAGAGGTATTAATAATGATATGAAATGTAAAATAATTCAATACATGTTTAATACTCAGCTTGCTGCTGAAATGTTATTCCATCCTGTAACTTCTCTTAATAACAGAGATGACTGCAAGTCTTTTTAAAAACAATGTATTTGAACACACAGTATGTCATTTCAGCCACTAGGGGTCTTTCTATCAAAACACAACATAGTCTTGCTGAGTGTTGTGTGAGGAGAGCCAGGCACAGCAGGGAGCACAGCGGCTGTAGCTGCTCAGTGCCAGCTAGCACTGTAAGAGAGTCTTTATTCATATAATTATTTATGTTATAATTTTGCATGTATTACTTTAATTTTTTAACATTTGCATTATTTAACATTTTAAAAAAATGTAATGTAACATTAAAGTTTCACATTGAAACATTGATCCAAACTTAGTACCACAGTTTTATAATTAGAAATGATAATTCATCTTGTGAAAGAGCACATGGGAGCAGAAATGGCAGCAACTAGGAGGCAGACATGGAAAGAGACACCTCCTCAGACACAAGGCTCAGGTTCATCTCTGCTTTAAGGTCACACCAGAGTGACATCTGATGCTAACAAGAGAATTTTGGCTAACGTGGACAGTTTGACAGACTGGAGGGCTACCTGGCCAGCCGGAAAGGTAATTGGGCTGCTCAAGTCTCACTCTTGTGTGACATAAAATCATAAAGAAAACATTGAGGCGTCCCATAGGGCAGAAATATATCACAATAAAATAAAATAAATGGTGTCCCCTACACTGACAGATGTTTTACTTTCATCTTTTTTATCAAGTGGCATCAATATCAGTTTTTTCTGTCTTTTTTATTTTTTCTCTGTTAATTCTTTTCTGTTCAGTAGAATTTTCAATGCAGTACCTTTTCTTGTAACATATATTTTGTTTTAATATAATGTAGTACTGCTATTTTTAAAAGTGTAATGGATCAGTGTACTGGACGTAGCAGGTGGTAAAAATGTTTTCATCAACTGCTGAATTTCAGCTCCAGAATGAAATTTAAATCTCAAGTAACTGTACCCACTATTAGAAATAGTAATAGTGGAGAAAGGAGAAGAAGAAGAACGATCAACCACCTTGGTTGAACGAGAATAACAGAACAAGACAAGAAAAGAAACATATGCAGAGGGTAAGGTCACTTGTGCATCATATTAGAGCATGACTGTCTATCAAAACTGAAGCAATTGAGATTTTTTGTTTTTAGAATATTGTAAGAAAGGGACTCTATCTCTCGTTTAAATGGACTTGAAAGTCCAAAGTTATCATGAGCTAAACTTAATTAAACAGGTCAGCAAAACCATGTGCACTGCCTAACTACAACACATACTTTACATACATGCTTTACAGAGCGTGCTCCAGCAGAGCCACCACAGCGTTCAGACTGACATGAATAAGGAAGCTTGTGTGTTTCACTCCAGTGTTATTGTTTGTTGGTCACGACTGCTGTTGACACATTTCAGATATTAAGCTGCGGCTAAAGCTCCTATGACTTATGTAAAAAATGCAACCAGCAATGAATTTTGTTTTCATTTGATCTGTAATTACATGGTGACATATAAAATGAAATCAAATGCCCAAGTCCAGTTAACACTTTATTATAACCATGATTGATAAATGGCGAAGTTACAGTTAAATGGACTTCGTCAGTAGTTATTACACTGTCGTAGAGGTTTAAAAAACGTCGGTTGTAGCTTCATAATGACCATCTAAATAATGCTTGAAGATAAACTACACAGTATTTATGAAACATTTACAAAGTATGATAAACATGACAACACACACTGGCTGCTGATGGTCCAGACAGAAGAGCTTTAGTTCCTCTGAGTGCAGCATGAGGCTGAGAAGACAGTATGCCGACACTTCAAACAGGAAATCACCTTAGGCTTTTGCAACCAGTTGAAGTATCAGTATTCAGGTATTCCTAGTATCCCCTTTTTCTTCTGTCCTCTTTGTTAGTCAAAGTTGTGCATTTTGTATCCTGTGATCTGTCTCTATCTGTGTGTCCCTGTCCTTAGAAAGAGAAACTAACTGCTGCATCCTGGTTTAACCCAGGAAGCAACAGTTAGTTAGAGTCAATCTGGCCTCTGGAAAAAATACATCTTGATGTTGAAACTTGTGGCTACATTTAACCAGTCTACAGCCATGCTAGCAGCTCCGTGATGCATGCTAAAATGCTGACAATGCTAACATGCTGATGTTTAACGCAACATTTTACCATTTTCACTATCAAAGTTCAGCATGTTAGCATGCTAACATTTGGTAACTGTATCTAAAAACGGAGTACAGCTGAAGATGGGGGGAATATCATCAGTTATGCAGGCATGTGAATAATATATATAAATAATGGGCAGATTACAATGTTGGCCTGGATACAAAGTCATTAGGATTCATATTTTGATATTATCTACCAAATTTCATGGCTATCAGTCCAATTTTTGTTTGGATATTTCACCGAAACAAAAAATTGTCAATTTCGTAACGAAGAAATCGGAGGATCATCAAAATCAGTAAGATTCACTCTCTAGGCAATGTGCCACCCTGTCTTTCTAAAAGGGAGGTGTAATATTCCTCCTTTTCCAAAAGCCATCACTTGGCCGCCACTGGGGTCGGCGTAAACATGTGACGTGATGTGAAGCACGAAGTTGGGCAGTGAACAGTGACAACACATTTGTCTTCAAAATAAGAGCTTTACATTGCACCCCATTGGAGTTTAGAATTGGGTTCTTAGCGGGGGGCTTTTAATTTAAAATTAGCGACAGTTCGTAGCTTGCCGCTACAACAACAAGCGGACAACGAAGACAGCTACAGAGACTGAGGAGATGCTAGCATCTCCTGGATCTCAGTGGCTGTCCAGTTGTTCAAATTGATGCCCGCAGATGAAGTGATGGACTGACTGCTGTGATCAGCTGTTTCCTGGTTTTAAAACTCCCTGTCGGGTCGCACAACAGTGCACGTCATCGACACCTCCGCCCATCTCAAGCAATAGCCAGCACATTAACATCTTGGATTTAGATAGCAATGGAGGCGGAAATAAGTGTTCCCTACGAAGCGGCAAATTGGCGAACCAAAACACACCCCCAATTTACCGCCCTCTGTCTAAATCTGTATACTTAGCCGCAAAAAGGACAGCAAAATCAGCGGCTTGCTGCCCAGTATAAAAACGGCTTCAGTGAAGGCCATCAATGTCTTACATTCATTTATCAGATCTCTTGTTGACATATTCCGGTCTGATCCAAAATGGTTGACCATCCAACAGACCGCTAGAGCCTGCACGCAACCAGCATGGCTAGAAATGTATTGTTAATGTTATGTGTTCATGTATTTTGAGCTTGAGATTCATACAACTACAGTTTGATTTGACTGTGCCAAATGTAGTCACATCATTTCAATTGATTGGGATCTACACTCTTAGATTTTGCCACTGCAGACTAATCACTGCTCACTTAGTTTTCACATCAACGAACTTCTGTATATTTTGTTATTCAGGAGACAAACAGCAATCAAGACGACCTGATGTATTTATGAAGGTTAACCCGGAAGTTAGCAATACCCCCCCCCAGTTTGGGATACTGACACATTTTGTTCAGCAAGATAATCTTTTCAAATTAAGACCACTTCAATCACTTCTGAAGTAAATATCAACAGTCATTAAGAGCTTATGTTAAGGCAATAGCTAAGGCTATAAATGAAATAGGGTGCATCACGGTCACATGACTTTGATGTAACCACTGCTTCTTACTACGCTATACTATACATACCTTAATGTAAATTGTTAGTTGTAAAGGTTTAAGTTAAAGTAGTTTGAAGCTGAATCTGCATGTAAAGACAGACTATTGAGTAGATGAGTCTCTGTGTTCGCTGTGTTGATGTTTAACCACCCTGACAACCTCTGTAGTCTCATTAAGACACTTGTTAGCAACCGCCATTTTTAAGTTACATAATTGCTTTAAAATTCACAAGTGGGATATTAACTGATGTACTTTATGACATAGAACAAAACGTGAAACGGCCTCGGAAAGGGTTCTACTGACAAATGTAGAGGTGATTCCACAGTCAAAGGCACATGACAGTAGCTGTTGAGGTACACGATCATTGTTCATTGACTTTCCTTGCCCACATTTTTGCATGTATGATTTAAAGTACCTTCCAGTCCAGAGCGCGTTCCTTCAGCCTCTAGACGATCAGAAGCCAGCCTATCTTTTTACTATATAAACATCGCTGAGCCCTCCAGTATGTTGGTGTCGTTCTCAGATGAGAAGGGGGAACTCCGAACGTTGACCCACAGTGCAGCTGAGGCTATCTGCTGCTATGCTGCGTGTTGTGTTTATGCAATTGCTGATCAGAAGCCATGTGAACCTGGCTTCTCACTCTCTCAGTCTTTAAATGACTGTTCCTATAAAAAGACGGCTGACCCCGCTGTGACACTGACCTGCCAGGCAGCCTCTTGATGTCCGGCAGCAGCTGAAGCAGGCAGTGTGTGTACACATAACAAACACCTGCCATCGCCTGACCTTTTACTACTGCACACACTATGCCCACCACACCATACGCACACATTCAGACACCTAGCCCGTGAAGAATCTAATATCAATATAATCCTCTGTATCTCTGCTGTGCTATTGGGATTCGCAGACTAGCTTGTGAGTGCTAGCACCCGCTGAGGTGCTCAGTTGCAAGCTTTACAATCACATGGTGTCTCCTCCTTTTTCATACATGTTGAATCCGAGCACACGATTGGATGCCTACTACCTTTACTGCATTTTTGAGCTGAGAAGTGTTCAAAATGAACTACATAGAGGTATTAATAATGATATGAATTGTAAAATAATTCAATAAATGTTTAATACTCAGCTTGCTGTCAAACTATTATTTCATCCAGTTACTTCTCTTAATAACCGAGTTGACTTCAAGTCTTTTCTTTTATTTGAATGCACAGTATGTCATTTCAGCCACTAGGTGTCTTTCTATCAAAACACAACATAGGTCTTGTTGAGTGTTGTGTGAGAAGAGCCAGGCACAGCAGGGAGCACAGCCGCTGTAACTGCTCATAGCCGGCTAGCACTGTAAGAGAGTGTCTTTATTCATATAATTATCTATTTTATAATTCCGTATGTATTTATTTAATTTTTTTCTATTTTTTTTCTAATCTCTAAACTTAGTACCACAGTTTAATAATTAGAAATGTTAATTCACCTTGTGAAAGAGCACATGGTGACAGAAATGGCAGCTCCTAAGAGGCAGACATGGAAAGAGACACCTCCTGAGACACAAGGCTCAGGTTCATTTCTGCTCTAAGGTCACACCAGAGTGACACCTGATGCTAACAAGAACATTTTGGCTAACGTGGACAGTTTGACAGACTGGACGGGTACCTGGCCAGCCAGAAAGGTAATTGGGCTGCTCAAGTCTCACTCTTGTGTGACATCAAAACTAAAAGGAAACATCGAGGAGAAATATATCACAATAAAATAAAATAAAAGGTGTCCCCCACATTGACACATATTTTACTTTCAAGCTTTATCAAGGAGTATCAATATCAGTTTTCTCTCTCTGTTACGTCTTTTCTGTAAAGTAGAATTTTGAATGCAGTACTTTTTCTTGTAACATATATTTTGTTTTAATATAATGTTGCACTGCTATTTTTAATAGTGTAAAGGATCAGTGCCTACTTTTTTACCACCAGCGACAACTAGACTAGGTAGCAGTTGGCGAAAATGTTTTTGTCAACTTCTCGAGAATGAAATTGAAATATCAAGTAACTGTACTAACCATTAGAAATAGTCGCAGTAGTAGAAGAAGAAGAAGAAGAAGAAGAACAACAACAACAACAACAACAACAACAACAATCAACCATCTTGTTTGAACGATAATTCGAAAAGAACAAGACAAGAAAGGAAGCATATGCAGAGGGTTAGGTCACTTGTGTGTCATATTTAGGTTTGTGGGACACAAAACAGAACATGGCAGTCTATTAAAAGTAAACCAATTCAGATTTTTTTGGTTTTATTATATTGTAAGAAAGGGTCTCTATCTCTTGTAATGGATTTAAAAGTCCAAAGTTATCATGAGCTAAACTCAACTAAAAAGGTAACAAAACCATATTATGGAGTAGTAGCGTGCCACCAGCAGAGACAGTTGATGAATCAAACTCTTACCAAGGCAAGTTGAGAGAAGAGCGAAACATCTTTTCCATCAAGAAAACCTTTCAGTGCTGTGTTTTGCTCTTCTTTCAATGAAATATACTCTTCAGTTCTGACATACCAGATGCCAAAGCAACTTCTATGCTAACCTCTTGAGGAGCCGCCATTTTGTTTTCAAACAAACATTCGCCCGTTGAATGCAAAATGCTGTCAGGAGTTCCTTAAAGGTGCAATATGCAAGATTTTAGGTTGTTAACATGACTACTGAAATGACTAACATTATGTGAAGAAATAACAGTTTGACATTATGTCAGACATTTATGTACTGTACTGCAGAGATGTCTTCTGAAGTTTGTGTGCTAACCAGCTAGCCCTGGCCTGTCCTGGTCCAAAGCTCCTGTGCTAGCGGTGTAAACTATCAACACTCCCACGACGAAGCTATGGTTAGCAGCAGTAAGCAGTTACCCTGACTGCCCTCTTTTTGTTTTGAGTATAACAGGTGGCCAATTCTTACATTCGACTTTTAAAGGATGCTGGCTGGTCAAACCCAAAAGTGCATTGCTTGAGCCCTGGCAAGGCAAATCAAAATATATAATGCTGGTTCACTCAGACCCATTCATTCCTGATACTGTACATAAACAGGTGAACTGTTAAACAGTCAGAATTTCTCACCTGTCTACGTGAGTTGTCGTTCATCTGTGCTCCACCACAAAGCTCATGGTGGTCCCATCAAACGATGGTGGGGCAATGATCCGGGGCCCTTGCTGGGAGGTGATGCTGACGACCGGCTGCTTGATGCTGGCGAAGCCCTGCGGCTGCCTGTTGGTGGTGGCCTGCTGTTGAGCCACGGAGGTCGCCTGGGGAGACTTCCCAGTGGTCATGTAGAAGGGACTCTCCATGTACATCCCCTCATTATGCTGCGCTGAGGCTTTCTCCACACTGTCCATCTCCGACTGCATCGACATCTGCGACTGCACCAGCGTCCGTGCTGGGATCATAGATGGCGTTGGCATGAAGCCTGGGTAGATCATGTAGGTGTGTCCATATGCTCCTGGACTGAGCGCCAAAGGTGACATTGGCATTGGAACTGGGGTCATAGGAGGCTGCTGCATGGGCACGTCCACATACTGGCCTGTCTCGGGATCAAAAAGGCGCTTGGTGGTTGGCTGCACAGGAGTGTCCACCAGGTAGTAGTTTCCGGTGGTGGGATCAAGGAGCATCTTTCTCTGGGTGGTCTGGAAGGGGTCCAGTGTGGGTGTGGGGGTGATTGCCGGGGAGAAACAGTACAGCTGAGGCTGATTGGTGGCCATGCCGAATGGCATGGAGTGGTAGATGGTGGCAGGAGGGACCTCTGGGGAGTGTGTCTCCATCACAGTGCCGGACTGTTTAGGGGACTGGTTGTGGTCGTACTGTCCCCTGGAGCTGGATCCCAAGTGTCCTGAAGGTGTGGTTGGATGTGTGTGGGTTGTAAATGTGGACGAGGCTTGCTTGTTGCTGCTGGCGTGAGACTTGACCGGAATGGTCAGGTAGTTCTCATTGTCAGCCGAGGTGCTCAAGAGTTCCTGCATGGATCTCTCTGACTCCTTTGATCCATCTCCTTCATGTCCACTTACCCTCGGCTGGCTGACTTTCAAGGATGCAGGCAGTTTTGGAGACTTTGGGACAAAGCATTTGTTGCTGAAAGGTGCTGGTGTGACAGTGCTTGGTTGGGGTGTCTTTGGGGTTGTGGAGGCCTTGAAGCTAGAACTGAGACTGAACAGGTTTTTACTCCCTGTGGCACTGGGGGTTTGCAGCGACTTAGCAACTAGTCTCTCATCTCGGCTGCCAGGACTTTGAAAGACTTTGTCCTCTCGCCTCAGCAGGCTGTCAGCAGTGGGGGACGCTGCCACCGCTGGTGGTGTCTTGGCCACGTTAGACCCTATCACTCCTTCCTCCTCAGGTCCTCCATGCTCATCACTGCTTATCAATGAAAGCACATGGCTGTCTGTCAGGGGCCGGGGCTGATTCTTCCTTTTCCATTCATTCCTCTCAAAGACATAGAGCTGCTCCATGGTTTTCACAGCAGCCTGGAGTTTTTCCAAAGCCCCCTGGTTGGCCATCTTAGATTCAGGTTTCTTCTCTATGATGTCTGTTATTTTATCCTGCCTCTTTGGAGCGATTCTACTTTCAGTTTTCAATCCAGTGTCTCCCTCTGAAGGATTGTTTGAGTTACCTATGGGTGCTCTCCCTGCTGCCTTTTGCAGTAGAGCACTTTTAGCGCCCTCTGGAGACGACCTGTCTATATTGAACAGCTCCCTATTAGACAACTCGTTAAGTTTTCCGTTACTGTTTGTATTGACAGACTGGCATTTTATCACTATAGGGGACACAGAATTAGGGTTGCGATAGGTCATTTGCTTCCTCTGCTCTGCCTGGCTGTCACCAGAGGCAAAGCTGGATTTATTGTCGTTGTTATCCAAAGAAACAAAGTGATAAGAACTTTTCACCAATTTACGCACGTCTCTCACTTGGTGTATGGGCGTCTGCAGCTTTCCTTTGTTATCTCTAATGTCTCTGACCATGAAGTGCGGAACTTTATCTGAAGACTCACCCTTGAAAGCTGCAGCCAGCGCCTGGCACTTGAAGTCATCTGTTCTGATGAGGCTGGCCGCGTTACAGCCTATATTAGGCGCGCGCAGTTTGGAGACGCCAAAAGGCTCCGTTTTATTGTTTCTGACGCTCCTTAAGTTAATTTTAATTTCCGGAGATTTCGATGTAGCCACACTCCTGGTGTCTTGGATGTATAAAGTGTTGTCAGAGCGCAGTTTAATCCCTCCTCCGTGTCCACACGGAGAATAATTTCTGTCCTGCAGCTGCTGTCCAACTTCTCCGTCACTGGGCAGCAGTTGGATACTTGGCACAAACAAATGTGACATTTTAGTCAGTTTGCCGCTGCACGATGAGTACTGATCCCTCTCGCCCTCTTTGACGTTAACTGAAGGCGGCTTCTCCTGCGGAGTTTGATCGTTTTTATGATCCTTTTGAAACTCTAGCTCCTCGTCCTTCCAGCATCTGAACGCGCTATTTTGGCTGCGAAGCAGCGTGCTTTTGGACGCTTCCAATGCGCCTTTTTTAGCATCGATTCCAGCTTCATTTGCGTGCTCTAAATTAGTTTCTGGTGCGGGAGCGGCCGTGTCTTGTCTCCGAGAGTCGCTCTTGGTATCACATGAGCCGCTGTCCACGAAGTCCCCTAATTCATCCATGCACATTATGGCGTAGTCAGAGCTGCTCTCAGAAAACCTGGAGCCCTGTCTGTGCAGTTCCCTGCTCCCCTTCCCCCTGTGGCTGTCGCTCTCCTGGTGCACAAAGCACGGGGAAGGCGTCT
Organism: Diplodus puntazzo; assembly: GCA_963678695.2. Lineage (NCBI taxonomy): Eukaryota > Metazoa > Chordata > Actinopteri > Spariformes > Sparidae > Diplodus > Diplodus puntazzo. The sequence continues at coordinate 12,277,850 of OZ023170.1, read as the reverse complement.
GATGCGGCTCACTGATCTCCCCTCTTTCCATCTTGCGCTCCTGCTCGAACTGCATCTTCTTGGAAATCACATTTTTGAGCAGGCTGGAGGCGAAAATGGCTTTCTTGTGCGTGTCTTCCATGGTTTTAGTGGGCGGCTGGCTGGCCCCTCTCCTCTGGCTGCTTGGCAAAGTGTTGGTAACTTCATCCGTGGAACGTGATCCTGCTGCGTTTTGTGCAAAGTTAGTGCGTCTTTCTGCCTCAGACATTCCCGATTTGACATTGCAGCGAAAATTCAGAGTCTCTGTCAGTCTGATGACCCCACTGTGGCCCTGGCTGAATTTCCCCATCAGCTCTATTTTCTTTGTAGATGACGATGCGCCGTGGGGATTCCCACTCAGGGTGAAGATCTTGCCGGTGGGCGGTTGGAAGCTTGCTGGTGCAATGCCCTTATAACCTCTGTTATCTACATTCTTTGCTATTTCAAAGGAGGCCGTAGAGTTTTGACGGGAAACGACACTTTTGTCCAGTCCCTGCGACATATTCATGTTGCCATATTTCAGGTCGACAAACGTGGACCACCTGTTTATCCCTATGCCATGCTCTGAAGCAGATGACTCACTGGAGGTGCTGAAATTAATGGCATCAAAGTAAGGGTACGCCAGGCTCTTGAAGGCTCTGGCTGTCAGGTTGCGCACCTCCTTGTCAGCATCGTCCAGCTCGCTGACAGCGCTGGACGCACCGCTGGAATACCCGGTGACCTCTTTTCCCCTCAATTTGCGGCCAAAGTGTAAGCGTCCGGGCGCGGCTATGAAACACTTCGCCCTGTCACACAACGTCTCTGCCTTCCCATCAACTCCCCTAAACACATAGCGGCTCATGTCTCCGGAGCGCCTGGCATGATAAAGGATATTTCCCTGTTCCTGAACGTTGCCAGGGTCATTTATAGCTCGAGAAGTGGTTCTGATTGACAGGTGGATCTGTCCAGCACTGTTGCCACTGCACTGCTGCTGCTGCTGCTGCTGCTGCTGGGGCTTTGACACACTCTCATCTGAGCTGGCGAACTTGGCCGCGTGGCACGGATCACTTTCAAGCAGAGTGCTGACTGCTGCTGCGCCCGGAGAGCGAGGCTGGCGGTCGTTCCCCCTCTCCCCCGCCGCTCCATCACCGTCGAAAGAAGCGTAATCGACAAAAGAGTACACCTGGTTGCCATCCTCAATGTCCCAGCTGGCGGAGGAGCCCGCCCCGAGGTCGTAGTCCCCCTCATCATCAGAAAGTTCCGAGAGCTGGATCTCGTGCGTGGTAATGTAATGGGACTCGTCCTCCGTTGCGCACGGGACGCAATCGGCGGAGAGCACCACAGTTACCTCATCATCATCATCCTCATCATAATCATCCGACTCACTTCTCCCGCTCAAATAGTTTTCACCACAGTGTAAATCCTCATCGCCTGGTGTGCTTTCTTCTTTTTTGGGCACGTCGCGCTCGCCTTCGTCTCCTGATTTGAGGCGGTCCTCTGACTTGCCTTTAAGACCAGGACGGTGTGATGATGAGACTGGATCAGTGGGACCAGCATCTGCATCTTCTGCACATTTCCCGACACCAGAATCCTCTTTCCTCTGAATTTCATTCTTGGTTTTAATCGGTGGCTCGCGGTTTGGTTCCGTTACGCACGGAACACCGGAGTCGCTGCATTTAACAGGGGCAGACATTTGGTTTCTTTCACCCAAAAGACAGTCTTTCTCTGGCTTGGCCCCGCTTGTGTGCACGTCCACTAACTTCAAATCGACGTACGTGCGGTCGTCTTGCTTCTCCGGGTCATCCTCCTTTCCGTGCGCTAGTTTTTGGAGCAGGCTTTTGATCCCCCGGAGAGTCGCCGGTGTCTCCACGGAGCTTTGCTCGGTCTTCATAGCTGCACCGGCAGGTTTAGGCTTACATTGGGTGTCTGGCAGAAAAGAAGCGCAAGAGATGGACCCCCCCCCCCCCCCCCCCCCCCCCAAACACATACACACCCCCGACTGAGGGTTCCTCAGTCTCCAGGCAGAGGTCCTGCTGCGCGCAAAGCACTGGTCAGACAGACACTCGGATGACAGTGAAACGCTCCAAGCATTCCAGCTCACCGCGAGATGAAGCCCAAAGCCGAGTATCTAAAAAGGACCAGAGACATTACTAACTACTGTCTGGGCCACATGGTTCTCGGCCGGGGGTCGAGGGACCAATGGGGGTCGTTGAGTGGAAACATCATTAATAAACATCAGATTTTTATTAGTGCTACATCATTACTAATGACTTGCATAAATCCACTCAATGTACCGTATTATGGGTGATATCTTTTTATATTATATTATATTATATTATTTTATATTATATTATATTATATTATATTATATTACATTATATTATATTATATCATATTATATTATAACAATAATTAAATATAATAATTTATTTCTCACTATGATTTAAGTTGGCCTCAACGTTATAAGTGAACCCTGCTGGTTTAAAGTGATAGGTACATTTACAATACTTAAAACAATACAATAAAGTTTGATCAGCGGAAACCCGCCTCTTGATTAAAGATACAGGGACATATCTAGGTTCCAAAACTGATTTAAATGACAAACTAGGTTTAAATGTTTATTTTCTTATTGTTCTAAGACAAGAACAGTTTGGGGACTTGATTGTAAACAGTCAGCTTTATAACATTGAAGCTTCTGCAGTTGCAGATAATGTTAAGTAGTTCATGACAAACATGTGATGACACACACCAGTATTAAAGGAATGGTTCATCAACATTGCCTAAATATTCCTTTAATGCATAATGCATGTGAATTCATCTGTGATACTGATCATTTGACTCTGAGCAAGCTCATTCTGCGTAATGACTACATTTACTTTTGATGTGCATCCACTGAAGTCAAACTTTTATACTTACTGTCTTTACTGAAGTGAATGATCTGAGTACTTCTCTATCCATGGCTGGTAAATAGTGTAGAGCATTAAACACTGTAGCATTCACATTTAATGTCCATGCAACTGAGTGCTTAAGAAAGCTCATATTGGCTTCCTTGTCACCAAATCATATCATATCTGGGCTGATGAAGGGGCGTGCGAGAGTTCGCAAGAAGCCCAGCGACAGCCTTGTTTCTGCCTGCCCAGCAGACGACACGCTCATGCGGACAGAATGCTCACTGACTGTTTTTAAAAATACCAGTCAAGCTCAAATATAGGCACAGTGATAAAATGTGAAAACTGCAGCTGCGTTAGACGGGAGAGAATGCGTGCAGGCTGTTGTGACACCTAGGATGAAGGCTATGTGACAGATAAACACCCAAGTGACAACAACTCAGCAACAACACACCCCCACGAGGAGTGAGCCGCTGTGCACGCCTGACCACTGAAGACCTCAGGGGGGTTGGTCCGTGTCAGTGGGGCCAGTCTGGGGTCCAGGCACCACAAGGGGCCTCGAAGGATGGCCAATAAACTCTACTTCCCATCATCTTCCTCGTGGAATAATTGATTGGCCATTTTGGTCAGATCACAATGAACATGGGTGGAGGTACATACTTGTGGTTCCTTCCATGCCAACTCCTGTTACTTGGCAATATCCTACAGCTGTACTCCTCTACTTTAAAGGCAGCATTCCAAATCTGTGCAGCAGAAGTTAAGAAACTCTCTCTTCTAGTTGCTACGGGTCTTCCAAACCCCACACTTACAGTGTGTCAGCTTTCTCATAAATTAACTGTCGTCTTCAAGTCCAAGGGGAGACATGCAACTGCAACCCTCAACAAACGGGAAAAAAAGATGGGGATGGAGGAGGAGGTGACCTGAGGACTGTTCTGTATCATTTTTCTCCACTTGGTTCCATCACTTTATTGGAGCTTACCAGTGAGATAGAAATATTCAATTCCCAGATGCTCTATTCTCAGGAAATCATGTCAAATACACACCCTGTGGATCGTTTATATGCAAGTTTCCTGTAAAAAAAGGGAAGAAACCTGCACATTTTTGCCGCAATTTCAGCCTTACGTGGTAACTTTTTGGAGCAGAATTTTAAACATCTGGGGCTTATGCCCAAGCAAGCCCACAGTCTGTGTGAAACTGATCCGGCTGAAAAAGCACAGAACATGACATCAAGGTGACTCCTCATCACCATGGACAGCTCAACTTTATTAGTTCTGTCACTGCAAGATAAAACACAATTCATCAGCCCTGCACACCCACACACACTGTTTCCGGACGTTTTGGCTGATGGGATCTCAGTCGGATGGGGATTGGAGATCATAACACCAGCTCCTCTCATTTATAGGAGTGAGAAAGCTTTATGTTGTCCAGCTCTGGCAGTTGAAGTAAAACAGTAAGACAGCCTGTACACACCCATAGCTGGGTTGTAGACATATACTGTGGTTTCAAACACACCAGCAGAGCTGACGCAGGAACACCATGGGCAGACCTGCTCAGGCCGGTGCCAGCTGACCAATCAGTACAGTACAGAGATCCGACAGAGGGCAACTAAAGGAGCTGCAGGAATTGACAGTAAGAGAAAAATAATGTGTATATTTAACATTAAAGCATGTAAACATTCTCTGGTAGACACCCAAAATAAAAGTGTGAACCTGAACATTTTACTTTTTTGTGTATTTTCTTTTGTCATCTTATTTGATTAATAACTTCCATGATATAACAAACAGAAGAGCAGCAGACAAGACAAAGAAATATACAGCAACAAACAGCAGACCCTCAGCAACAAAACAGTCCAACACCACACTGCCAATCACAGCTGCATGTGGATAAATGGCCTCATCACTTCCTGTACACTGAATGTGCATTTGGAAAGGATCTACTCATGGCCAGTATAAACAGGAGGACTGATTACAGCAAATAAAACCTGGGTCAATGTTCATGTAGACTCCTTACTATTGTTTGGACCTGAGAAAAAAAATGTGAACCCATCCTTTCACTGCAGGTTGGCATGAGAAACAAAGATAAGGATAAGACACAGCTGAGGTAAAGTCTGTGAACGTGACGTCTGCTGGACGCTTGCTTTCTATGACAGTTAGAGTTACATAGATGACAGATGTATCTGGGTGTAATTTCATCTGGAACCTTTAGCAATGTGTAGTGCCTGCTCTGTGGATAGCTTTGTAATATTAAAGAGTTCAAGTGTTATACAGAGATTTGACCATCAATGATTCCAATCAGGTTCTTCATTCAAACGTTGTAGCTTCTGGTTTCTTAATGTTTTAACTGTATGAGGCTTTTTAACATTTTCATTAGAAGATGTACTGTCTACTGTTTTAACTCTGAGAAAATAAACATACTACAAGGAACCTTTAGCTGATTATGACACACAGTCTCAATTCTGAGGATGAACTGAGGAGTCGCAGTGTCTGAGGAGCTGCTCTGTGGTCCGGTGGTGCGGCACTTAAACAAGGTTCACTTTGTTTTGCCATCATCATATTACTGTATCTTGATCTTAAATGGCAACAAAAATATATATTATCTCATCACCATGCATCCAGCAAATGGCTGTGTTTCAAAAAGAGAAACAGTTTTACCACAGTCTTTCTTTTACTCGTTTCCAAATCAAGGAGAAACATATTTTAAATAAAAATCATTACTATAAGCTACATATTAATAAGATCCAAGCATCTGAGCACCAGTGTTAACGGGATGAGACACAGATATTTAAATGACTAGAACCACCACTGTCGCTGAGCGCCGGCGACACCACTCTAATTGGAATGAATAACTTGGCATGTAGATGGTTGGCTGGCAGGGGCCCTGAACTCACCACCAGGCTATGAAGGGGGTTGTGATGTCTACTGTTGGTAGGCAACAACCCCCCCAAGCAGTGTAATACAGTAGATGCTGGGTGGGAAACCAGAGATGACACAGAGACTAACTTGGGGAAACTTGGCGCTAGAAGTAAAACAAGCATCCAACCTATATACTACACTCATAATGTTGGAGAGAATATATCATCTGTGTTCGTACAATGCAGGGAGTCTGTGCTTTAGCTTGTTCTGAACACATTTATAGTTTTGGTATGCAACTTTAAGTCTTACTGTCTCATCTCAATATCGTCCTGAAGTGGTTAGTGTCAGCTTTCCAGTGATGCAGTGGCAGCCAAAATTAGAACTATTTTGACTGATAACCTAAGTCTTCAACGGTGAAGAAGCCAGCTAACTGTGTCGAAACATATTGGCTAGTTATGTGTATTACTAACCAAAGTGTAAAAACATTCTTATTGATCATTTTACAACTTATCAGCTCAGAGGACTTGTTGTTGCAATCCCTTCAAACAATCAGTAGTACCTGGTGTCTTGAGTAAGGGAGGCATAATCACGTCATCTGGGTCATCAGGTGGGCACCAGGCCCTCAACACCCTCAGAGGGCTCAATTGTGTTACCTGGCATCCCAGGTTTGCCCCCTCGTGCAGCCCAGTTGCAGTCCTCTCTCTTCCCCAAAGCAAGGTGGTGCTTCGCTTAGCAGCCTCTGATAGCGACTTGATGGCTTATCAGAAAGCTTGTCCTCAAACCCCCATATTCTTCAGGAGCCTGGTTACTGAGTTGGCTACAAATCCTCAACACCAAAACACTGCGTGCCTGCCTACTTCAGACTTCTACATTTGTACGCTTCACCAACTGCAGCCTCCCATGGCACCATGGGCTACACGACGTACAGAGACTTCTGCATTGTTGACCACAAGATCAGGTCCGACCTGAGATTAGGTGTAGCGATCTCCGGTGGAGACTCTGACATACCCTCCACCTCAGCAACCATCTGAGAAATTACAGAGGGTGAGGTAACACTCCTAGGCATGCCAACTGCTGCTGATTTCTTCACACAAGATATGTATAGGCTAATCTACACAGAATATTCACTCTCACGACACTGAACAAGAGCAGGCTGAGGCCAAGATGGCTGACAGTCACCTTCCTGATGTACTCCCAAACTCATCTACCCCAAGACTTATACATGACCAGACAACCATTCGTCCAGTGGCTCCCAATGGGTGACAAGCCATTCTTTTGAAGGATACTTTGAAGCATACTGCATACATTATATGAGGTCTTATATATTTGAACTGCCACACTGTAAAATCTGGTGCCATGAACAATGTAATGAACGGTGAGGGGGGCACAGAGGAGGGTTTAATAGGGGGCTCTAGGAGCTCATTTTGCAATCCGGGCCTGCCACACAATATACATGGTATTATGCAATAATAATGTATGTATAAAAAATCTAATTGCATGTTAACATTTGCAGTAAACATAAACGTACAGTTTCCAGTGTAGTCCACATGACATGAATTAGAAATTAGATTATAAGAAAAAAAAATCATAAATGGGACACGCAGCTGCCCTGTTTATGAAGCTTCTTCCAAACGTATTAATTTCTGTGACAAGATTTTAGGTCTGGTGTAATTTCAACTGTCTGCTGGCCCCCCAAAAAACTTCGGTTGTTGCTCCTACTGTGGACTGGAGCTGAAATACTGTAAACCTAGTCACACAAACAGGATATATTTAGAGTACTATTTTGAAGAGACAGCCTGGTGACTGCAGGTCTTGAGGAGATACAGTTACTTCTGGAGTCCACATTAAAACAGCAGGCAGTCAATCATGTTTGGCCATTAGTCGAAAAGGATTACGAAGGAAACTTAATTAATGAGGAGAGTGCACTGATAAATACAGTCTACTGCATGTCTCCATGACAGCAAACATAAATATATATGCATTTAGGTACATATATATATACATATGTAAAATGGAATTTGGGGCTCTATGAAGTCATAAAAGAACTTGTAAAAGTTTTCTGTGTCTCACATCACAGCCGGATGTCTTCTTCAGCAGCTAATAGAGTCAGCATGAGTCCTGCATGAGTCAGGATTAAAGGGCCGCTCTGCTGATTTTACACATGAGGATCAGTTTCCTAATCACAAGGAATATTACTCACTCCTGTAGAAATAGCTGAGTCATGTCCAGTGCTGGGGAGTAGCCAGTGACATTTTAACATTTAAGCATTGTAATTAATTTTTTAAAATGAATGAAAGTGCGGTCAGCTAAAGTTACTGAGAAAAAGTGTGTAATAATGTACATAGATTATTTTCAGTATAATGCTTACATGCAGAAAATTCTTTCATATCTGCAGGCAACATGGGTCAGCAACGTAGTCGAGACAAATTTGCGTCCAACACCAACAAGGGTAGGATGACATGCAGGGAGCTGTCTCTGGGCGTAGACAGGCTTCATTCACTGGGCAGCCGGTAAAGTTGTGAGCGTTGCAGGCTCCGGCATACCTGAGTCTGCCATGCCTGCATCCAGGTGACCATATCAATGGCTACATGACTTGTACTTCTTTAAAAAAACAGAATTTAAAATGATCCCAGTCAGGATCCAGTTTGACTTCTGCAAGTTAGGAAATCCACATACTGAAGTCCTGGACAGAGAAGGCATGATTATGTCAAGTCATTTGTATATAAACTGAAAAGAAGTGGACCACGAAGAGAGCCCTGTGGAACTCCTTGTTGTTTTAGTCTTTAATGCAGAAGATTTAATATAGATTTAACAGAGAAGATTATTTATAATAACACATTGCTCACAGTTGGAGAGATGATATTCAAACTACTGCACAGTTTTGTCAGAGAAAAGAAATCTGGAAAGATTATCATGATTTCATGTGTCAGTGAAATAAATAAATAAACGATAAAACGTATAATATATATAACTTCTGCTCCTAGAGGGCTCTCCACAAAAATAAAACAAATAATGTTTGTGGAGTGTTGTGCAAGAGCCTGCTAAGCTGCTTGGAGCCGGCTATAGAGCCTCCATTGGAGCCAGACCTTCTAGAGGAATAAACACCCAAAGTCACATCACTCATTGCGTCATAAAAAAACTGTGGATCTTGGGCTTGTTTTTTAAGTTCACCAACTGGATTCTTTCTGCCTTAAACACTCCGACTTGCTATCGTGGACCAAAAAATGGACTCAACAGCAGTGGCAGAAAGGTCATGACTAACAGAATGAACTCTGTCGTGGGGTTCTTGAGTGCAGTGCAGCACCTGATACATAAATTGAGCTGTAATTTCAGAGAAGGTATGATAGTGTGAACAACTATCGCAGGTCGGAGACCTTAGAACCACATTAATCTGTTTTCCATCTGTCACTGGCCTTTCATCAGCACAGCGAGGGGGCAGCAGAGATATTAAAAGATTAAATATTCATATCCATCATGTGCTCTTGAGTCTGAACTTCACTCTAAAGGTCTAATTATGTGTCCACCTGTGGTGGACTAGAAGCCTGTGCATGTGTTACTCTCTACCTCTCTAAATACAGGCTGGAATTACCTGCAGTCTCCCACTGACCTGAGAAGAAATACAAGATTTGATTTTCTTGACGCTCCACTAAATATAATGAGGGTATCCAAATCCTAGAGCCCATGTTTTTACATGTAATATATTTTTCTACTAGCCCCTGAAAAGCCTTAACACCAGCCAAGTTAAAGGAGCTCTGTGTCGTGCTGGAAGTTAGCTTATGTGAGCGGACTCCATTTCTAAACTAACTTAGCTCCTGTTGCTTTCTCCAGGAAGATGTGGAGACGAGGCAGAGAAATCCACAGTCCAGCACCTTTAAACTACTAACACATGATCCACAGGCTTCTATAGGCAACCAAGAGTCGCGTTACAATCCCCTCAAATATGGCCAATAAAAAAACAGATTCATAAATGTAGATTCCTAATGAATTGTTACATAGAGCCCCTTTAAAGGACCTAGTTAGCCAAGCAAACACACAAACAGGAACGTCAAAATGACAGTTTGTGGTTTCAGAGGGAGGTAAATGCTGGAATACTTGTTGGTGAGCCACAGTCAGGTGCAGCTTCCTGGAGTTATCACAGTGAGGTTGCCAGGTTTGGGACCACCTGGCTGAACAGACACCAGGAATTTAACTGTTATTCAGCGGTTCAAGTAAACAGTCCCCCCTAAAACCACAGCTCATCTTTTGTACTCATTGTTTTTGTTTTTAAGAAATGTAAGAAAAGCATCTTTAAAGACAAATGTACCGAAACAGCATCACAAGCTCAAAGAACTTAACAGCAAGGTGAAAGTGAATGGATTTGATCCTGGTAGCTTTTTTTCTGCCCCTCACACAGAGGGACAACACAGATGTGTGTTGGTTGTGTTTCTGTCCGACTTTTTTTTTGTAATTTCCACTGCAGCGTTAGTTCGCACAAGAAAAAAGAAGAAAGTCGGAAGAAACTGCACTGTTTGTGTCTCATTCCGTCTGAATATTTATACTGAATGTGATATCTGTAGAAGGAATTCATTATTTCCACCACTAGAGAGCAGTGCATACCATTTTATTGAAAGCAGCATCTGCAGGGATGGAATGTAACTGAGTAGATTTACTCAAGTGCTTTACTCAAGTACAATTTTGAGATACTTCCAATTTCTGCTCCTTTTAAACTTCCACTCCACTTAGGTAAATGTCATACCTTTGACTTTACTACATTATTTGATAAATTTAGTTACTTTGCAGATTATATGCTGCGTCGGAGCCAGAGTAATAAAAAAAAACAATAGTATACAGTAAATAAAGTACATACAAGTGAGTATATGTAGAATTAAGTTTTACTTGTACTTTTGATACTTAATTACATTTTGATATCAGATAATTTTTTACTGATGTACCATTCATACGGGTGATTTCTATCTATCTGACTTTTGGGTACTTTTTATAATCCCTCAACACCTGCAACTGTTGTGTGTTGGGATCCACGGAAGTATATGAGCCATAACCACATGTTGTAATTACAGAAGTACAAAATATTCACTTTGATAACTTAAAATGAATAATTGTCATTGTTATAACAATTACAACACTGATGCAAAGACATTTGAGTAAATGCTTGTGGCTGTTATATAGCAAGCTACGGGCTTAAGAGTTATCAAAGTTTCACATTCTTTATTGTGTTATTGTATGTTTTCATTTTGTGAATATTTTGATTGAAGTATAGCTGTTGATGTTTCATATTTTTCTTCAAATGTGCAGAGTCAAACCAACAATGAACTGATCTTATCAACAAGCACTTTGTGTATCAACACCTGCTAATCTTCGTCCTCTGTGCCACAGAGAGCTACTGCTGTCCAAAGGCGTTTCACCATTATAAGTGTGATGCCGCTGGATAATTTTAAAGAGACCTCGGGTATCTCCAGCCATGTTTGTGGCTGCCAAAAGATGTATTTTAAATTAAATACTTAAACTGTTTTCAGAACCAGGTGGTTTTTATACGTGAACCTAATCAGAGCATAAGCACCGTGTTAGAAAAAAAATGGAATTTCAACTGGAAGAAAACTTGAAACATCAGGAAATGTTCAAGTGTCAACATGTGCATGATTTGTTGTAATGTACATTGCCAGTGTTTTATTCTTGTGACTGGGTTGAAGTACAACACCAATATTTTATTGATCCACTGTTAAAAATAGTCATCTTTTATAGGTTATTGGAGAACAATCACTAATACATACATACATACATACATACATACATACATACATACATACATACATACACATATAAAAACAATATTGGTGGTGACACACACACAAAACAACAAAGAGATTGCAATTCAATTATCCCACAAGTGATAGGGTACCCACACAAGACATTAAAACATGGTTAGCTTGTTTAACCATTAACCGTTCACCTTAACTTTGCAATCAGACGAATTGCCAGACTACTTGAAACGGTCCCTCCCTATTTGACATAGTGAATCTTTCTTTAGGTGCAGTATATTCCCTAATTCCTTCATATGCTTGTCAAATGTTGGGGACTTCTCCGAGTTCGACAAGGTGTGTGGACAGAGAGATGATTTGGGTTTCATGCCTGTTCTTCAACCCACCTGGTTCAACCACCCCAAAAAGTGCAGTCAAAGGGGCAGGAGAGAACTCCTCGTTAAAATAAATAAATAAATAAATAAATAAATAAATAAATAAATAAGTGACCCAGTTTACAACCTCTGACATTGCAAGATTGCAACTTTGAACTGTATCAAAGTATGTCTAGTTCAAGTTTCCCACAGTCCATCTGAGATTTCTATACCCAATTCATTCTGCCAGGCTTCCCTTAAAGGAAATTCACGATGGGCTATGTAAATTTAGTTAAATGTTCTGTTTAGGTAATGTTTGATAAAAAAAAACTAATAAAAAAAACTACAGAGAGCAGCTGGTTTTGAGCCTGAGCCTTTTCTAAAAAACATGATTTTTTTTGTTTTTTTTTACTTCTGAGGTGTTTTTGAAGATTTAAAACTTTTGTAGGCGCCAGTGGGTTTGGAGATAAGTGAGAGAGTCTTGTTGAGAAAATGTAGAACATCATCACTCTCATCATTTTAAACATATTAAACTGTCTTTTTTTTCTAGATTTAACGAGCTGATTGTTGTCCCGACTTTAGTGTTAAGAAGATTTTAAAGCTGTTTTGTGTGGAAAATATCAGTGTTGTAGCTCATACAGTATGTAATGTGTGCTGTTATTTTATAAAGTATGACAAGTACAACAGTAGTATGTCAAGAATTAACACTTCACTCCGTCACTTTCAGTGTGAGGTCATGAGACAGTGGTGTTCTTAAAGATATTCAGCTCAAGGGTCCCAGAATTGTTTCACTGGTTCCTGCTGCTAATCCTAATACCGTATACATGTACGCTGTGTGTGTGTGTGTGTGTGTGTGTGGCTCATTGCTCTCCTGCTGCTCCTCTCTCCCGAGTTCTATGTCTATAGACCTCTATAGCATAGACGGCAGATAGTTTTTCCTTCAGGGGGCTGGGACTATCTGACGTCACACTCACACATGGAATGTCCACTTCCTACTCGCTGCAAAGTAAGAAGTGTAAGAATCAGCTTGAGGAAGCAGAAGGAAACACTCATATTGCTTCATTTTTCTCTGCCTCCACTCGTGAAGGACGATGAAGTAAGAGGCGGGTTTTTCCGTTTACTGGGAGAAAAACTGCTTCAAGGAGCCACAAACTGCACCTGGAGAAAGATGATTCTCCTCAATGTCAGACAGGGATTATGAGCAGCTCCTTTTTTTTACCTGCAACACAAGGACCAGAAGGAGATTTCATGGGGAGAATGTGAGTGAGTGTTGTGGGAATCGAACAGCGGTGTTCTCGCTGTGGGAGGAATGTTCTGTATCTGCAGGGTGTGTTGAGGAATGTCAGGTTGATCACAGACAGAGCTTCTTTTACTGTCAACTTTCTAAGATTAACTCCTGTAAAGAGGGATTAGTTCTTATTTTGAAGGTTTTATATCCAGCATGAGCCCACAGATCATATGCAAAGAGTTTAAAACTACCTGGGGAGGATTTTTCTGTCTGCACTCAGCCATTCCATTCTTCTATCTGTGCTGATGTCTATCTGTGCTGATGTCGTGTGTTAGGGAAGATTCATGAAATCTCTGCCATAACCTTTATTATACATTGTAAATTTCTTGCTAATTAAACTTTAACGACACCTAGTCGTTTGGCGTGTAAGAATGGATTTGGCACAGCTGCTCCGGTGTTGTTAGCGGCGCTGGCTCAGGCATGTGTGAGCTGACCAATCAGAGCAGACTGGGCGGGTCTTCAAGAGGCAGGAGCTAAGATAGTGGATGAATACAGAGCTGCGGCACTGGACAGGATGAGAGAACAAATGTGTTTTTTGAACATGAAAGCAGTAGTAGTAACCAAAAATGAAATGACAAAACCTTTTTTTTTTCTCTTACAGGCTCAGCTTCAGACTCGCCTATATTTTCTCTTACAACCTGTTCCAGTTCTGTGGACACACATGGATACTGGCCAATAGCATAGCCAGGTTCCTAACATTTGGTCGAGGTAAGAGTTTCCAACGCCAAACATTCAGCAGCAGACTCAAGCAAAACTGAACAGCCCAGCGGATAACACAAAGATTCATATGTTCAATACTAAACGCTTTTTAGCCTTGGTATGAAAGAGAGGCCCATTTAAAGGAACACTTCACCCAAAAAAGAAAATTTTGTCATTGTCGTGGTCTGTCTGGAGACTTGGATTACAGCGTATGGAGCCAAAGTTTTTCTTTTATTAATATAGTTGTTTTTCTGTTTAAAAAGAAGTCCCCAGTTACTTCAGTCGTTTAGGAGGACGCTGCAACGTTGTTTTGCTGTAAAGCTCCAGAATTGTTTTGTGGTCTGCGAAACTCCCCCAGACTTTCCATCAGCATGAGGAGAGGAGATGATGATGGGATTTTCATTTTAGGTTGACCTGTTCCTTTAAATCATGATTGATTTTATCTCAGTAGGACAGGACCGTGATAAGTCTCCAGCAGTTGGCACAAGTTATATTTTATCACAAGCGCGATAAAATATGATTTTTCACTTTGCAGATGCCTTAGCGGACACATTTTACTCGGTTGGCTTTGTGATGAGTCTGTGCCAGCTGCTCTCCATCTTGGAGCTCTTCCACATCGCAGACAGGATTGAGAAAGCCAGACTCCTTCCTCGCTTTATCCAAGTGTGTATCACAGCTCCACCTCTTACTGGAATTCAATCATTAATCATGTGGATCTTAGAAAATGTAATAAATATGTAATCAAGAGCTCTTTAGCCTTGGTGGACAGTGCATGTTCTCTGTTCTTTCAGGTTCTGGAGAAGAACCTGCTGCTGATCATGATCATCATGCTGGAGGAGATCCAGAGTAAACCAGTCGTGTGTGCTCAGTTCTTCTTGTGGAACATAATGGACCTTCTACGGTATTTCACCAATATTAAATAAATACTGTATGGTTTGTTTTTGCCTCACTGGAAGTGGGGCCAAGGGATGACAGCACAAGTGAGACAGGGTTGTCTATTATCTGTTAGTTTGGTCTAATCCTGATAGTTAGGGTAACTGTTGTGAATATTCACGATTCTCAGACAAGAAATCTTCAGAGTTCAGACTTCCTAGCTGCAGGCAACATTTCCTCGTTAAATGTCCTAAAATCGACGAGATCTTTCTTACGGACCCGACTGATGTATCAACTGGCTGATATCATTGGCCGCTGTGTCCATATCGGTACTCCTGTGCGTGTACGGGCTGATATGAGCAACTATTTTTGTTTGAGATAATGCAGAAAAACAAACTGTCCTCGCGTGTCTTTTTTCTTCACAGGTGTTTTGATAATCACATTTGACGGATCATTGCTTTGAATGTGTGTATATCAGTCGATGCATCCTTAATACCAGTATCAACATCAGCCCCAAAAAAACTGTGTTGGCCCAGCTCTACTCTCTGTTGTCGAGTCGTGTACTACTAACATTATCCCAAATGTTTCAAACAATGTTCAAACCAGAGAAATCTGCAGTTAACCTTGCGTTTTTTTTTTTTTGGTAGCCGGTCACTGTAACCTCGAGGAGAGAGTCAGAGTGAGGGAGGAAGTCAGAGAAAGAGACTAAACGTAACTAAACATGAAGTCAAGAAAACTCAATACATGACCCTGAGACAAGTAGATATATCTTCATCAATGCAATACTGGTGGATTAACATGGACAACACCTCCCATGATCCCTTGCTACTTATACTGTACTCCACTGCACTTAAGCGGGATGCAGCAGGCCCGGCATTCTCCGACACATTTATCTTTTCATCACTTCTTAATTAATGTAGCTTTAATAACTTTATAATGGCTTTTTCCAAGTCAGCTGATTTGTGCTTGGTAGAAGTGTTGTCTCCTCTCACCCCTCCTGTCTCTTGTTAAGCGTGCTAATCTGTTTATCGGCTGACGTAGTTGCATTCCCAAACAAACATTCTATTGCTGCGGGCGTCCGTGTTTTTCTCAAGCAGAACCAGTGGGGCGCATTCAGACTAAATGCATTTTATTGGAATACCGACTTGGCTCTATTGACTTGCACTGGACTGCAGGGTTCCTCTTTTGTTTTGCTTGACAGACCCTTTGCGGCATTTTTGGATTTTTTGGCTGAAACTAAAACTGTATACTTTTAGGACGATAACATATAATTATGGTATACTAAGAATTGTGTCGTTTATAATTGATCTAAGAGTAGAGGTCCTTGTGTGCCCAGCTGAGATCTTACTGTGTCTTACTTACTGTTGAAACTGGACTGAGTGTCAGTCTGGAAGAAGAAAAGTGCTGTTTGACTAAGAAAGAAAACAAGTTCCACTTTGTCTTCCTTTGCTCTTTGTACTGTAAACTGAGCAAACAAGCATATTTTGAAAGAATATAATATTTTATGATGTGGGAACTTTTTTTTTGTCCTTTTTAATATGTATTACAGGGACATATATAGGTTTTATAGCATGGTGTCTTGTTATACCATGTGATTTGAGCATGTAATGAAGTAATGAAGCAGTGAATTGCCTGCTGTTCTTCAGTAAGTGGATGATCAGCTCATGTTGACTATAAATACAGCGGCAGGTGTACAGAGAGCTGCAGCAGGATCATGGATCACGGTGAATAACATGAGTGTAGAAGAAATGGTCTTTTCCCCAAGATCCAGAGAGGTCTGCCCTGCCCAGCGTGATGGCGATCACGGCGACGGCCCTCTATGGAATGGTTCTGGCCAAATCAACTGTCAGTTATTAAGTCATACTGTGTCATTTTGCCCTCAGTTGGAAAACTCATCAAACATTTTTGATGTGTGCCGTGTATGATGACAGGTACCCGCATGAGCTGCTGTGTCTCTTGGACAAACCATCCATCGCCATGCTGTGGACTCGCTACACACTCTGGATCCCCGTATACATCCTGTCAGTGGCCACTGAAGGTAACTGAACCATTCGATCAACTTCCTTGTATTTATGAAAACCGACCAAATGGCTACACAGGCCTCAGACTGCATCTCATTACATTTAGGGTGATAAACAATATGTTATTAGTTATATACGTTATATTGTAGCTGATCTGACACTGCTGAGCAGCATGAACTAATTTAACGTGGCAAAGACACAAAGGTCGTCGTGTTGGCTTACAGGAAATGAGTTGGCAAAGCAGAGGAGATGATAAAATGTCAGGAAGTGTGTGAGGAAAGTACATCCGGCCTGTGCCGAGTGTGTGAGGCTCAACACAAGTTCACTGCAAACAATCACACGCTGCAGGCGGCTGTGAAGCTCTGGTCTATCAGCGACACACCACACCAGCGTGTGTTCCTTCAAAACAACGCATGTAGTGTCTTTAGTCAAAAATGTTCTTTGTTTGACTGCTTTGGTCAGCTTCTTAACAGGGCTGAAATGAACATACTGTGCTCAGTGCGAACAAGGGAAAGGGACAGTACACCCAAAAACAATATCCCTCTTACCTGAAAAGCTATTTATCATTTAGATTATTTGGTGTGAGTTGAGAGTTTGGAGATATCAGCTGCAGAGAGTTCTGTCGACATGATAAATAGCACTACAGGTAATCTTGTGGTGACCCTTCCCTTTAAAGGAATAGTGTCTTCCTGCTTGACTGTTTGTCTCCTTCTTCCTCAGGCGTCACCATATACCAGGCCCTGCCTTATGTTGAGCCAACGGCAGCAAACTCCAAACCGTTGAATTCAACAGTGTCGGCACATGTTCACCTGCCCGTCCTCCTGATGCTCTACCTGCCTGTTCTTGCTCTGGGTAAGACGAGTGAGCCAGCGTTCAGCCTCACACCTTCAGCTCTGTGTCAGAACAGTGGAGGGGACTTACCTGTAAACAGGCCAGACAGTTTAAAGGCTTTTCATGCCACAAAACACTGTGCAAAGTTTTATAACAGTGACGCACAGCATATATTGCACCAAAAAATCATTGGTGCAATATTGGGTAATTTATATTGTCAGCTATTAATTGGTTTGTAATTGGTATATAAATGAAGCCAGTGATGTGAAGCCACATTGATTTTTGTTTCAGCCTTTTTGTGATATTTGTATGGGTATTCTAAACCCCAGCAACTGTTTAATTTTCACTGGGCGTGTGTATTGAGCTGAGGAACTAAGATTAATATTTTGTCTGAACAGAGCAAGATAATTTCTACTTGCAACAAACTGAACCATCACAAGCTGTAACTCGCAAATGAAAAACAGGCTCAACAAGTATCAGACAGATGGAAAACTTTAAGAGGTGCTTAATATTAAATTGATATTTGGCACGTGGTCACAGTCCAGCACCTGCATGTTAGCACAAAACAAACCATTCGTATCGGCCACACCTTCCCTTGTGCCCCGCCCTCTCCACCTTCGTTGTTCAGCAGCACAGGGGACGGAATTAAGTTAACCTTTAGGGACCATGTATGTCTAGTGGTGATGTACATTATGCAAGCGAAAGGATGAACATCTTTGCTATCATTTGTTTCAGTTAACTAGTAGAATTGGAAAGGAGAGGCGAGCGCAGGCAGGCCGTGAGTAAAGGCACGTCATATGAGCCCAACGTCACAGAGCCCACAAACACACAACCCTGCTCTCTGAATCCATAAATGGGGTGGTCCAAAGGTTCAGAAGGGAGGGGGCTTCAGACCGGCTCCCCCCCCAAAAAAAGGGGAAGCGCAAAAGTAGTAAGTGTGACATCACTCTGCTCAGTACGTCTTCTCTCCTCCACATCTTAACATAGTCAACAGTTGTTTCCTGACATCTACGAGGGCTGAATGTTGTATACTGGACCTTTAAAGTCAACACAGTACAAATGTGTATCTATGAAATAATCCCACAGATAATGAAAAGTTTTAAAAAAAGTACAGCTTTTGCACGCCTTAAGGTTGCCAGGTGTGTAGGAGAAGACCAAAGGCCAACAAAATCAGGAAAATGACTCCCGCAAACTTTTTTAAATTGCTGAAAAACAAAACAAACAAAAAAAACACAGAAATTCAAATATTCCTTTTTGGACAAACTGACTGTATTTCAGTTGCGATGTGATTTTTTAATAATGAATCCTCAGGGTTTCTATGATGCCAAGGTTAAATTTCAAACCAATCCAGTGAAATAAGATGTTGTTGAGGTTTAAAACAAACATACAATCATACAAATAATTACCTTTAGATCTGAGGGCCAAATGCCAAAAACGTATTTGGAGAACAGATATAGGATATCACAAGGTCCCATCAATTTAATAGAAGTATGAAAATCCATGACATGAACTGGCCGGCCAGATGTGAACTGTTATAGGATGGCCCACTTTTAGTTTTAGCTGGTAAACTGCCTTACATCTGCAGCAGGCATTTTGTTTTGTAGCTGAATTTATACCTCATAATAAACTGACAAATAAATACTGATTGAGATACTTGATTAATACTGAAAAACAGTGGTGTTGTCTTTTCAGGGGCCTCCGTGACAGTGTGGC
Organism: Diplodus puntazzo; assembly: GCA_963678695.2. Taxonomy (NCBI): domain Eukaryota; kingdom Metazoa; phylum Chordata; class Actinopteri; order Spariformes; family Sparidae; genus Diplodus; species Diplodus puntazzo. Next base: position 12,258,579 of record OZ023170.1, on the reverse strand, counting down.
AACTGCTGAAGGAGAGACAACACCACCTGGAGAAATGGAAGAAGATGAAAAGGAAATAATACCTCAGGTCGCCTCTGGATGGTTTAAAGGGACAGTTCAACCTAAAACGAAAAATATATATATTTTCCCTCTTAATCCACCTAGATTGTTTTGGTGTGAGCTGAGAGTTTTGGAGATATCAGCTGTATAGAGGTCTGTCTTCTCTACAATATAGTAATATAACTAAACCCGGTTACATTTTTTGTATCGCCGCACATAAGGAAGCTTACATCTACTCATGGACAAGAGGCTAGCTAACTAGACAAGCTAACATTACAGCTAAGCTAAGGTGGACACATTTTAATGTTTACATCTTCTGCTGTCACAAGCAGGAGTCGGCCATGAGTACATACACACACACTAACACAGTACCATCTCATGTCCAATATTTCTAAAAGCTCACACCAAAACAATCTAGATGGATGAATGGCACTAAAGGTGTAAAGAAAGAATATCTGTTTGATTCTGAGGGGAGTTTGAGGTCATCAAGCCGTGTCACCATTAGCATCTATATTAGAAGGTCTTGAGCTCAAAATCCACAAAATGAAATTCAAACCGATTAAACATGTCCTATATTTCTTGAACTTTCAATAGGCATACATTGTTTTGAGCACATTCCTCCAGGCATTCTCATATGTGAGTGAAGCAGAGCTACGATGGCAAAGTGCAGTTTGTCTACAAGTCCGTGATGCTGCAGTGAGCCTCAGTTGTGTCCACGCGTGCTATGGTAACATTGTGGTGTAGCTCCTCTGGGCTACCATCCGTAAGCTCTGGTCCACACAGCTTTCTTCTTGAACTCAGCGGAGGACTTCAGGGCCAACAGGACAGCTGAAAGAAAGACAAGTGAGGACGATCAGATAATCCACTCAAACAAGGAATATTCGTTTTGGCCAAAAATGTTGTTTGTTCTTGTAAACTTGTGTTCTCAGTGTAAAAGGAAAAACGGGATGTGTGTTTCAGTTGACCCTATATGGGTCTCTGCTAGCTCCAGCCACGGCTGATGTCTCTGTGTATGTTACAATACCAACAGTGTTTCCTCCTCATTGAAGTTTTTCTTTAAAACAGCACTACTAGCACCAACTGGCTGGACCTCTGTTGAATTAGGTCCGTCACTTTAAAGGGGGTGAATCATTTTACCTTATGTATTTTTAATGAATTGACATCACTTTGTAGAAATCTGTTATTTTGTATATTGACTGTGATTCCATTTGTAAAACCAAATAAAGGGGAAAACATCTCAGGGGGTGAATACTTTTTATAAGCTCTGTGTTATGAGAACTAGATAAAGCTGGACTGGACTTCTTGTTGTTTTTGTCCAGAGCCAAATCTTTTTTAAGTTATCCAGTAAAGCCAACAGAACCAAAGTAATATTTGGTCATCAACCAGCTTACCTAGAGAACCAAACGGGCCTCCCGTCTTACGCATACAAACACTGAGCTAAATAGAGGTGACATAAAGAACTCACTAGTGTGTGTTATATTAATGCTGTGTTCTGACCTTTGGCTGTGCTGATGGTCGTGGCTGACAGACACTGTTCGGGACCTTCTGTGATGCTGAGAAGCCAGTCTATGAACTGACACACACACACACACACACACACACACACACACACACATATTTTCAGCGTCTTGTTCAGCTCTAAAAACTTGAACCATTGCTTTTCAAATTAAAAGAGTTTACATCCAACACACTTACCTTGTGTGTCTGGCTGCTCCAGGGCTCTTTGTTCAGAAGCAGAGCCAGGCTGGGGGACATTCCCAGCAGGCACTGCGGCAGGGTGTGTTCAGTTAATGACTCCTCACCGTAAAGACTGTGTTGTATTGCTTCGGGCTTTGAGTCGGGTTGCCATGGGGACCACTGGGCCCTAATGCCAAGAAGGAGGGGCATGAAGTGGTCACCCCAAGAAACTACAGCAGCAGCAAAAACCTGAAACAGGAAGTCTGTGGCCTGCAGAAAAATAAAATAAATCTACATTCAGCTAGTCAGAATATAAAATACTATCTGTAGTGAGTGAGTCTGACCAGGTCTTGAGGGCACTTTTCCATGACCTGCTGTACATCCATACATCTGGTACAAGACAATATCTCACCAAACAATATCTCTGGTTCTGCTGCATGTTTTCAATCCTTTATTTTAGACTGTCCACTATGAGTCCAACAATGTTAACAGAGTGATGCTAAATTGGTGTTGTCATCATTGTCAATGTGACTAACAATGAGTGTAATGGGATACCAAGCAGGAAACTAACTTTTCCTGATGTTGCAGGATGTGTTTTGTTTGTAAACTTGTGGATTTCTCTTGTTTGAACATCGTTGGAAACATTTGGGCCAAGCACACAACTCAACAAAATATGTAACAATGGCCTAGTCGTTTTTAGATATTTCAATGCCGAACTCCGACATATTGTATCTTTAAGGGTTCATGAATAACAACCTTAGTGATATAAGTGCTGTATTGTAGGCAACTGGATGTTTTTCAGTTTCATGAAGATGTTTCATATCTCATCCAAGAGGCTTCTTATGTTCTAACTAGCTGGAGAAGAGATGGCTAGCTTTTAAACTATGTCTGGGAGGACACATTTGAGACATGAGTTTCAGAGTAGTTAGGGACGTTGGGTCATTGAGCCAACCGGCATTCATGTGTGTTGCTAGGGCTACGTGAGCTCAGGTGTGAGTGGTTATTAAGCTGTCTGGGGAGGAAACTCAGTACTGCATTGTAGGTGGGTGATAGGTAGTGTTGTAAGACACTCCTCTGTTCAAAGATGGTCATTCCAGTTTGACATTGTTGGATTCTTTTACTCCTTCAAACCACCTGTCTTCTCTGGCCGAGATGACTACATTGCTGTCCTCAAGGGGAAAGATTTTTCTCCTTCAGATGTAAGTGGACAGCAGAGTCTTCAAGTGGCCCCTTACAACTCTGAAACTGAGAGCTCACACTTGTCCTAAACGACTCTGTAAGGAAACTCCTACACAGAGTTTAGAAGCCTGCAAACTCCCCTCAAGTTGGCTAGAACTGAAGAAGTCTCTTGGATGAGAGGTGAAACGTCTTCAAGAAACTGAAACAAATCCAGTTGCCTATGATACAGCGCTTAGAATTACCATGACCTGGATGACTGAAAACATTCATACATTCAACAACCTTTGTGACAGTTTGTGTTTCTTGCACCAATGGAAATCACTGTTTTTGAGCTATTATTTTAGTTATCTAAAGTGACAGAAATGACTTACAAAAGCACAAAAAACCCAAAAGACCCTAATAAAACACAACCCATTTTAATAATTTGTACAACACCTTTTGATGTTCATTTTACCTTTAAGTAAGATCAACTAAAATGTGAAGCCTCTTTTAACTTATCTTAGTAGACACATTCAACAAGACTGGAGCTGCATTCCAATCCGCCTCAGGAATGACAGTCATTCCTGAGGAGCCCTTAACTCTCACCTACATGCTGAAACACTGGGCTTTAAACACAGGCTCAGTCATCTGTGGCATGATAGTGCCTGTTTAAAAAGACACCCTGCAGTTTTCCAGAATGGCTCAGAAACTTACCAGTTTGGTGTCTCCACATATGACAGGAGTTGCACCATAGGCAACATTTCGGATGTGTCCCATCAGCTCCAGGAGCCACTCCATCCGTTTGGAAACGCCTGTTACAAGAGCAAACCGACTGATGACTGGAGGACTACGACAAACATGTATTGTGCCATGAAGAAGAGAATACTATGTATCATGTTGCCATTAAATCAATCCTTAAAACCATTTTGTGTGGAATTTAAAAATCTTGACGAGTGATCCCATCCCCCCCATTTTTGCATTGGAAAACCTAATGTGTAGCATTGCACAGTATTTATTTACAACTTGAAATATTTTCACCTATGCTTTGCCACTTTCTATATGATGTGAATGCAAAGAGAGAAGTTTGAGTAATTTCTGGGATAACCTGTGTTGGAGCTGGTGGCCAGGCGACACTGGTAAAATGTCTGCAGGAGGATCCAGCCAACTCTTTTGCTTGGCCAACCACGAAGCACACCAGCAATGATATCATTGAGACCCAGGAGAGGAACTCTTCCCTGGGAGGTCAAGTAAGCCAGGACGAAGCAGGTCTTCTCCATCCCAGCCTAAACAGGACACAGTACAGATCTTGATTCACAACTATGTCTACTTTTATGTACAAATACTGATTGTTCAGCAGTATTTTTTATACCTCTAGCTTTTCTAAACCATTAATGCTGCTAACCACTAGCCAGTGAAACAGTTTTCATTTTAACACTACTTTTCTTTTTTTTTACACAGCTGCTTGCGATGTGGTAAATGTATCTATTTGTTACTCTTTGAGATTAAGAACTGTAATATGATGATGATGAAACAAATAAAGCTTAAAGCTAGCAATGTTCCCATGTAAGCCTAAGCCTGCAACAGGCATTAAGAATAGCTACATAGAAAACCCTTATTTTCTTGCTGATGGTCATATAGTAGCATCACTATTAAACTGACGCAGATGAGAACCAATGAAAAGTTCCTTGTAAAAAGTTAGCAAATTTCACTCCTCATAAAAACCACAGGCGGTCAATTCTATAATTAAATTTGTATGGATTAAAGACAAAATGTTTAAACATTTTGAACTTATTGTCACATCATACTGTACCTCTGTAACTCGAGCGATTCGGTCAATCTCTGAATCAGACATCTCAGACAGACATTTGGCGATTCCCACATAGAAATCCACTTCATTACTCTAAAACAAAGTGAATGACATTGTACAATTACAGCATAAACACCCACCACCACACACTGGATTGTGTTCTGATTCTAACCCATTCACAAATGGCAGGAGAGCTCAGAGATTACTTTTAAAACTTTCGTGATTAAAAAGTGGATTAACTTCACTCCTGTTAATCAACCTGACTGCAGCAGTGATCTGTGGAGGTGACCTATATTGTCAGGGTTTACTTTTAGCTGTGATCAAGTATCTGTTGAAGCTTAAGAGGTAAAAGCAGTCGAAACGTCAGCTGAAGCTGAAGTACAAGAGGTATTTGTTGTGGACGTGTAAAAAGTGTGACAGCAGCTGAAAATTAATGCATAAACACTTATGTCCTTTCCGCCCTGTACCTGGATGTGGTTTGGCAGGAGGGTGAAGATCTTCTCGGTGGTGGAGCAGAGGATGGTCCAGCAGTTGTTGGGGGGATTTGGGAGGGCCATGGCCTGATTGAGGCCCCGAAGTAAGGAGCGGCACAAAGACAGACGCTGGGGACGAAGGTCCTCTTGGAACTGCTGCAGACCCAGACTCTCCACATGGACCTGGAGCTTGTCCTCAGCAACATGCTTCATCCACAGGCCCAAATTCTCATATAAGTGAGCCCGAGTCTGGTTCTGGAGGAGAAAGAAGTCTATTTGACTGTAGTCAAGTCTACTGACCACTCGGAGTTCTTCACATGCCACATTCACTGACGACAAAGCTGCTATGCAAGGAGCTGATGTGCTCATTAGGAGAAGTAGAGGGCAGAAATCCACTAGGCTGAAACGTTAACATGCTAGTTGTTACAGCCAGAATAAATTGCTGAAATTGAGAATTGTCCACTGTGTCCTGAAGATGTGTGTGTGTCTTACCTTTTGGTGTTGAGCATTTTAAATATGGCTTTGGTTTAACACCACAAAATAAAACACAGGGAAGGTGCATCCTCTGAGAGACTGACTATATCTTTGGCATATCTTATATCTTCCTGAACTGAAATGCTTGGCTGCTAATTGTCCAGCATACATGCAAGAAACTGATATATCTGGGAGCTAACACCAGCTAATAATATCAACCATGTAGATGTATCAGTCAGGCTGTACTGTGTAGGATTTACCTGAGTAATAAAAGTAATCACTGGGACCTGATACAGAAACCCTTAAGAGGAACTTACACTGAGACTGTGCACAAGAGGCGGTGACAGCCAGGAGCCCAGAAAGAGAGAGGCACTCTGAGAGGATTGAGCTTGACATGCTGCCAGCACCACACACTGATGCTGTACATCCTCTCCTGTAAAAGGGAAAAAGACGCTGAGTTCAGTGCTTTGGCTCTGCAAGCCCCTAGGTATAACAACATAAATATGTGATAAATCTTACCGAAGCTGAGCCTCATCAGAGGAGACAGGACAGCACTCCAGTTGATGGGTGGGTACTGGAAACTGGTTCCAACTGATGCCAGGGGGGTCAAGGCAGTCTTAACCACGGCTGGATGGGAAAACTCCGGACCTGCACCCACAGGAAGAGAAGTTACTCCCAAAATTAAAATCATGAAATTGTAACATGTGCAGGCAATGTCAATAATCATTTCTATATATATTATCTTCAAAGTGGTGATATTACAAGGTAGTTATACACTTCTCAACAAACCTTTTTTTCCTGCCTCTGTGAGGAAGTCAATGATGGATCTGATGACACTTCTCTCTGAGAGGTAACTGAAATCCTGAGGTACTGAGAGGAAGACCAGAGAAGAGAAAACATATCAAACACATTTTGAGGACAGAGAAGGACTTTAGTCGATTCCATTCCACTCAATTGTGGTAACAAGAAGGTTCACACCTCCACCTACCTGCTGTGTGACTGTGACTGGTGGACATATGGGCCAAATGCAAATGACCCACCAAACAAGCACTGTTGGACTGCAAACCAATGGCTCCTGAGAATGCTACGATCTACGAGAGAGGCAAAACAAGCCAATAAGCCAATGACATAATGAGCAAAGGCCGCCTCAATTTGATGGTAACCTGTCATTTTATCCTGACAGTGGCATTATCGACAGTACGGTAAACACAACTTTTTTCAACACTGGTACGGTGACGGTGCATCACTGAAAATTTTGGCTAAGAGGAGAAGTGTATCTGAGAGGAGGTCACATTTTCAAGGAAAAAACGGCATTAAGACTGAAATGTGTCTTCATACCTGTGTGATGGCTCGAATAACCTCGTTCAGCCTGCTCTGCTGCTGGGAGGAGAGCTCCAGTTCACTCTTTAGCTGTGACACAGGACAACAAACTTGACGGAGCGTACGGTGAAAGAAACATTCATGGCCTCATTTCAGCAAAAAGGTATTGTTAAGAAACACTTCACCCCAGGACATCTGTATCAATGTATTGCCCACATAAACATGATTTCCAGGCAACAAATAGTACTTACAGTAAGTGCTAAATGATATTGTTGGTTTAATGTTCAGGCTGTTCTCAAACACGTGATGATTTAGAATAAAAAATAGATCACTTCTAATGAGCTTTTTCCACCCTCCCCAATCTCTCTGGCCCCACATTTCCCGCTTATCTCTACACAATTAACTAAAATATAAATGCTAAATGACCAATTACTGTTTTGAAGCCTCAAGTATGGCAATATGGCCATCTCTATATTGGATTTTTCTGAGCTAGAAAAGACCATATTTGGATGAGAGCATGGAAGTGGGGAGCATCTCCTGATTAGATCTGACTGAGAACTTGAGGACACACCAACTCACAATGTAGCCTTAAAGCATACCCTGCTTATTGTCTAATATTTTGTAAATGGAACTATAATTTGCAAATGAACATCTAGCTGTATTGAAGATTTGAAACTAGCGAATGAGATCATAAACTCATTAGAAGACTGTTTACTGTGGTTGTAATAAAGTGAGAAGTAGGGTCATTTTCTCAGCCTATATACCTCCGAACTTTGTTTTTTAAACCAGTGGGGTTGCCCCATGCTGCCTGTTTGACTGTAGTTTTAAGGCACTTCAGCATTGACTTCACTTTTCAGACCTGAAAGCACCAGCCACATTTTCTACCATCAATGTTCCTAATGAGTTCACCGTGTCAGGGTAACCAGATAATCAGTGAGCACTGCTTTGCCCTGACACAAACAAATAAAAAAATATGCAAGGTATATAAAAAACGGTCGCGGCAGATAAGAGGGTTTCTCACCTGAACGAGGTAACTCTCTGATCCAACTAAAGCCACCAGGCCGTTGATGGCAGCCAGTCGCTGCATGGTGGGACAACCCTGAAACAAAGAAAAAATTCCTCTACTGAGCACACGTCAGAGTAAAGGCTTGAATATATTACATAACAGGGTGTCTCTGTGTGGAGTTTGCACACTCTTTTTTATGTGGGTTTCCTCCAACAGTCAAGAAAGAATTTGAGTGTGAAAAAGAAAAGCTCCTATTTCGATTTGATCCTCAGGATTCATCAAGTATGAAACCTGATATTAAAGGTGCTTTTACATTCTGATAGAGTTAGATGACACGTGATATAGATCTATTATACATTCGGTATCCCATGGATATCTAAATGGGAAAGAAAAGGTAGATGTAATACCTCGGCCAGTAAGATCTTGATCCAAGCAGCCAGCAGGCGAGGTTGGATGTCCTCTGCTTTACCATGGCCAGACATTGAAAGGCCATGGACAGCCAACCCTAGAGCCAGGGAGAAGCCTGGAGTCTGAACATAAATAAAAAAAACAGTATGCAAAACTGGGGTTAGACTATAGGAAAGCCTCAAAATTGTTTTGTGCAGTACTTCAGTAAATTTACATCCAAATACTAAAATTGTCTGGAACAACTTGTGAGCACTGTAGCCAAGATGAGAAAAAAACTAAAAAAGATCTCAATTCCCATCACTGTGGTTCATCTAGGTCCATTTTTTTTTTCCCTGAAGAGATTGCTGTGGTGTGGTAACATCAGAATTACTGCACACGAAGTAGCTGATAACCGTCCTGAAACAATCTAGCTGACAAGAGACTCTGTCCAGCTGACCTGCTGGCTCTCCTCGGTCAGGGTGCGCAGAGTGTTCATTACTTCCTCAGCCTTGGCAGCATCTATAAGGCCTCCACTGAAGGCCGAGACACCCACACATGCCACAGAGTAAGCCAAGACCTGCACATGTGGAGTAGGAGAAGGAAGAAGAAAAAGAAGAAATGAAATATCTTGTTGACCTGTCAAACTGCATCATAGTAAAACTAGTGATTTGCAGGGTTGTTTGTACCTCCTGCAGCATGCGTCCCTGCCCACTGCTGTCCTGCAGGTTGGACAGTAGTTTGTCCAGTGTCTGGGTAATGTGGATACGTTGGTCCGTCTGTCCACTACTGCAGAGAGCTGCGAGCACCAGAGCCAGACCCAACACACAGCCAGTTCTGAGAGAAAGGAGAGAGGAGGAAGGGTTCAGGAAAAAGGACAGTACACATGATTTATTAATGAGCAGGGTGAGGGCAGTGATGGAATGTCACAGTTGATGCAAAATGTATATAATGTAAGTACTTTTACTCATGTACTGTACTTAAGTACAATCCTGAGGTACTTTCAATTTATTTTTTTCCCTTTTCTGCTACTTTGTACTTTTACCCGACTACAATTTGTATTGTAAATATCGTACTTTTGTCTCTTCAACATAAATTTGATCTTTTATCTGCATCTGGTAAAAAAACAAAACACAGATTCAAATAATCAGTAGACCCACAGTATCAATGCATACACACATGTAAATATGTAGAATTTACTTTTGCTTGTACACATATTTAACATACATATTTAAGCATATTAGAAATCAGGCTTTATTTTCAGACTTTAACTTAAGTACCATTTGAATGGGTTAGTTTTAGTTTTACAAAAGTACAGACTAAATAAACAAACTCTCTTTGTTCTGAATAAACTGAATAAACACACTGACCTCAAAGGTCAACACAACTGTGTTGTGCTGTTTTACTTTGTTTATATGTGGTGGACCCTGCCACCTTCCTAGCTTCAAATAGTGTTCTGGGACCTTACTTTTCCTCTGAGAACTGCTTGTTTATTCACTTACATACAGAGAAATACATATTTCTAAGTTTGTATTACTACCTCATTAATATTGTATATATTAAAAGCAAGTTTGAATTTATTCTCCAAAAACTACATAGTGCCCCTTTTCTGAAGTTTGAATTTGGGTACATTTTACACAATAGCTTAGGGTCACATCACTGGCTAACTGCATTGTAAAACTGCACACTAGCTTTGTTTGTCATTATACAGACAGAAATTATATTTAAAAAGGAAGAAGCACAATGCAGGGAACTCACTATATGTCACTCATATCCTCACAGACAACCAGTTTGAAACCACTTGTATAAAGATCACAGCATATTGTTAAAACTCTAGCTAGTTAGGACTTCACATCAGGTCATGAGCTGGCACTGACTTGTATTCCAGGTTGGGGTTGAAGGAGCAGCTTTCCAGAGCTTCCAAAGAGCTGAAGAGAAGATCAGTGTCCTTCTGAACCAAGACATCACTGTGCAACAGAGAGAGGCATTGAGGTGACAGTAGGTAAATGAAGGTTTACAGCCTGTGTTTGAGTCATTACTACAGACATGCAGAACCAACCTGAGGCGCTGATGCTGCAGACTGGAAAGCACCATGCCGAGCGCAAGACCAGAGTGGAACTGGACAGCCTGGGAGTCATCAGCGGTGGGGGCGCCCGGCAGGCCGGCCTGCAGCACCGACAGGACCTGGACCAGATCATCCTTGTGCCACACCACCAGCACTGGGACCAGCAGGGACAAGGCCAGGCTGGCACAGGAGCGAGCTATGGCACTTGCTGTGTTCTCACCAGAGTAGGAGCGCTGAGAGGGAAAAGCAGGGTGTCAGGTGTGATTGAAACAGCATAGAAGCTGATTTTAATACTCAATGTAATTATTCAGTGAGGAGAAGGCACTGCTGCATGGTGATTACAGGCTCAGATTACATTCTCAGTGTAGCAGTTAGAAAGCAGCAAAGAAACAAGGACACCTGCAGGAGCTTAAGGCTCATAACATGTCATCTTATCAGCAGCCACACACAAAGGACACAAGCCCATTAAAGCTGTCAGAAAGTCTCTTAAACTTAATTGATATACAGTACATTAAGTTTTTGTAATTGTAATTATTTCCCCTCTCCATGCCGACTGAGACGTGAGTTTGCGAGTGAGTTTGAACTGTTTCTCGTGTGTCTTTAGAAAGTAGATGTCGTATTTTCTGCTATACCATTGTCAGTCTTCATTCTGTGCACAAATGAGGCTAGCTTTAGCTATTATAAGGTTTGCGTAACTATCCCTCTGTTGCAGCTCAGCAGGTAACTCAGTGTTCATGGGAACACACCGAGGGAGTAAATAGTAAAAACACTTTGGAAGGCAGCTTGTATCAAAGGCTTACGGTGCTGTAATGATGTTTTCTTGTCTCAAAGCACTCCTCATCTCAACAAGACAGATAGCAACTATACTGCCTGTGGTTTCCAAACCTCCACCCACACCGCTATCACTGGGATAGAAAACAAGGTTTCATGTTTTCTGTCAAGGCACGGTGTCCTGGTGTTTAAATTGATGTTTACAGTATCAATAACAAAACCGTTACTTAAGCACTGTATGTGCTGACATTTCTGGAATTCAAAACACTTCCAAACAATGTTTTTTTTATCTGCTTTTGGACATTTGCAGTGTACTACACAGCACTGATATGCAAGACGATAAGTGCTTTTCAGAAACCTGAGACACCGTTTTCCCTTTTTTCGGTTCCTGCCACAGTTTCCAGCATTGGATTGCATTTTTACAAATAGGAAGTTTCAATTTGAGTCTTTGTCTAGAATCAAGCGTAATCAGTGAAATGAGCAGCAGTTTTTATGAAAAACATTTTGATTTTAGGGCCGCAATTAATTATCATTATCATTATTATTATTATTGCTTGTGTGTTTGACTGTATTTATCTAATGCTTTTCTCATATGTTTGTATGTAAGTAGTGGATATGTTGAAATCTTGACATGTGTACTGTGGCTTTTTAGCTGTTGATATTTCCAAGCCCTTTCCTTCAAGAGGCTTTGGGTCTCCTCCTCTCTGTCTGTGAACTAAGAAATGTGAACCTTCATCAACATCTATATATATTATATATATTAGATACATTTTGCGCACTTATATTTATAGTAGCTTTCAGGGCAGATGAAGAAACAAAAACATCACGCGCAAACTCTGTTAAAACTTACATGGAGGAACCATGGGAAAACTTGTCCTCTGGTCTTGTAGCTGCTGCTGCTGCTGCTGATGCTGAGCAGGGTGTTGAGAACCATGGCCAACCAGCTGGCTGTGGGTACAAATTCTGGTCCAGCCTACAGTGACAAGTCGGTAAAGACAAATTACAGAGCATTCTGCATTAGCTGTGCCATCATACACACCTTTGTTTGTGGGATCTGAGCACTATAATCACACAGTGAGTGGTTTCAAAAATTGAGTTTGTTACCCCAAGGCTGCCGTCACTATCAGCAGGCAGGTTGCTCTCATATTTAGCGAGGGCAGCAGCCAGGCCACTCAGAGCCAGGATGGAGTTCCCCTGAACAACAGGACTGTCCCTGAATAATACAAAGAACATCCAATTGTTAACATTGTTAGTATAGACACTCAGAGGGCCAGATCACATGTGTGATTGAACGCAACATATTAAGTTATAACCAACTATTTTGTCAGTCTACAATGTAGTGATCACAAGCAGGGGACTCACTTTGTCGCGGCTTTGATGACCTCTGCCAGCTGATCTCTGGCCCTGAGGGAGGAGGACAAAAAAGGAGAGACAACAAAGATGAGGGAGAAACGATGAAAGACATAGAGAGAAACAGTGATTCGAGCGTCATCGCTGTATGAGAGAAGGTTCTCTCTTCTGCTCCCATGGAGCTCGGCTGGGCTCAGCAGGAAAAAAAGCTACGTGAGGCCGCCCCCTGACTGTTGTTTGATTCACCCCGAGATGTTGAAGGCTCTGGACATTGTTGGGCTGTCGTGGCTGACACACCTTTTCAGTGTCACTTGGAGGTTGGGGACTGTACCTCTGGTCTGGAGTGGCAGACCAGGCTGGTGGATCCCATTTTTTAAACTCGAGACTGGAGGGTGAGCTCCAATTATCAGGGTATCACAATCCTCAGCTTCCCTGGGAAAGTTAATTCAAGGGTGCTGGAAAGGAGGCACTGACTAATTGTTGAACTTCGTTATTTCAGGAGGAACAATGTAAACTCTGTCCTGGTCATGCAACAGTGGATCAGCTCTTTAACCCTGCAGACTTTTTTCCCTGGCCCCAATCCTGTTAATTATATGCATTGACAGGATCTCAAAGCCAAGCTGTGGTAAAGAGAGTGTCTGGTTTGGGAAACTCAAAATTGCATTAGTGTGTGAAGTAGTCGGGATGAGGGTCAACAACTATGGTTCTCAGCCAGCTAATGGTGGATTGCCCTCTCTGTTTGGGCCTGAGTTACTGTCCCAAGTGAAGGAGTTTAAGTATCTCAACAATGGGAAAGTAGAGTGTGAGATGGACAGGTGGTTTGGTGTACTGCAGGCATTGCACTGGACAGTCCTGGTGAAGAGGGAGCTGAGCCAGAAGGAAAAGCTTTTAGATTGACCAGCATATCTGCATTCCAACCCTCACCTACAGCCATGAGCTGTGGGTAGTAACCAAAACAATGATATTGCTGATACATGTGGCCAAAATGAGTTTCCTCGAAGGGGTGGCTGGGCTCAGCCAGGCTTTCACATCAAAAGGAGCCAGGTGAGGTGGTTCAGGAATCTGTTAAGAATGCCTCTTGGGCGCCTCTCTGTAGGTTTTCCCAGGCACAACCAACTGGGAGGAGAGCCTAGGGCAGACCCCGAACTTGCTAGAGAGATTGTATATCTAGTTTGGCCTGGGAATGCCTCGGGTTCTCCCAGATGTTGATTGTTTGTGTCCAAGTCATGAGTCACTATGACATGTGGCAAATATGAACTAGAAGAAATGCCTATCTTGTCCAAATACTTAGAAGTGTCTGGGGCAGCATGCTTTTCACTGGTCAGCAGGCTGTACTGAGACCAGGAGCAGCTACACTATGCAACAACTAACACCTTAAAAATGCAGATGTTTCTGGACAGCCTTGCTTAAGGGAAAAATGTCTCAGGTACAATGGGTGTGTGTACAATATGAATTCATGAGGATTCCTCATTCTGAGCCATACAGTTCACAAATTAAGTTTAGTGAAAGCTATCAATCATCAGATAATAATACAGTACATGTCATTGCATCATTACTGTCTGCAAAATGGTGCACTTTACTACATGCTACCACTGAATCCCCCCTTTTGTAGTTAAATCTGTTTTGAATGTGTGTGTAAACACAAAGCTAGCAGTATATTTAATTAAGGGATACTCACCACAGCCAGGCACAGTGTTGTTTGTACTGCAGCTCCTGTGGGTTCTCTTTGCCCTGTTTCTGCTGCATCTCCAAATCAGCACGTCGACCCTAAACACACACAAAAGATAAAACCATAGAAAACCAGAGTTAACTTTACCATGAAAGACATCCAATTCATTCTGTCAAACTCAGAGGAACTTTGTCAGGAATTGTTTTTTGAAGGCCAATAAAAAGGAAAAAGCCTTGTGGTTGCATTAGAATCAAGAAAGTTAGTGAGTAATTTATAGTCAACTTTTTTTTGTGTCAGTGTGCATAATTTTGTCAAAACCCCCAATATAAAGTTTTCTTGTCCAAAAATTCATACATGTAATGCCAAAATAAAAATTAAAACTCATGGATAAATAATTTTTAGTGCACAAAACAGCACAATGTAATGTGGAAAGATCTTTTTCATTTTCAATTAAACAAAAGATTGAAACAGAAAATGAAACAAATTTTGTGCAATACAAATTTGCCTGGCTGTAACCTGAAACTTGATAATGTATGTGGTATGCATCTTGGATTCTGAATGTGACGTTCTGATTTTAGCCCACTTGTTTAAAAAATATAATGGAAATTATCTTATTCATGGCTATTTTGATAATGGCAGGGTTGTCATAGTCCTCTTTTATTAAATCTGTCAACAATCAAAACCAATGGGCAGGACTTTCCATCTAATTGGCCAAAGTTCAACTATCAGAAGCAAGGACATATTCCACTGCTTTGGTTTCTGGCCAGGTTTGACACTAACTGGCTTCGTCCACAGTTCTCTCCACTATATATAGTAGGACCGGAGGTTATCACATGAAAACCATTAAGTAGGTCATGCTACAATGATCCATCTTTTTGACAACTGAACAAACTTTCTTTCTGAGACTCTGAGACTAACTATATAAGTTAAAAAGTTAATTTTCAGACTCTGCATTTTTCAGACTCAGAATGTCTACATATATCATAGGCGCACATATTGAAAAAAAAAATCTAATTTCATCAATTATTTAATTTCACTTCATTTCAATATTGGCAGCCACAAACATCCATACATATCCTTGAAATTCCTGCTGTATCAGCAGTTTATGGACTGTCAAGTGCAGTCTGTCAAGACATGATGTCACGTTTACTGGTGGAATTTCAATTATGGAAACAGGTGTCTTTCATTAACTCTATTCTGCTGAAAATCCTTAGAGATTGAAACCATTCTCCCTTTTAACATATCTTTTCTCCGTGCTCCTTTTGAACAGTGCCTGAAGAAAGTTTCATTTCTAGAACCCCATGTAGTACTTCAATAAATATGTGCTATATCCATCAACTGTCAGAAGCACAAACCTGTAGGACAGCGTGGAAAGCTCGGCTCATGAAGCCTCGCCAGGCCTGAGGCAGGAAGAGGGCACGGTGCCATTCAGATGGCTGAATGTTCACCTACACATCAAAAACAAGCAGAAATTTCGTTAAAACCTCATAGTGTGAGAGGCAGAGGAGGAGAGGGATTAGACTTACTTCATGAATGAGGGCTGTCAAGGTCTGCTGGTAGCTGCGGCTGCGGCTTATGAGGAAACGATCAATTGGTCTGCCATTACGATCCGTCTGCACAGGCAGCTCATAACAGAGCAGCAGCCCAGCTACACACACACAAACGCACACACAAACAAAAAGTTTACTGTAGCACATCTGTAACTGCAAAAATACAAGAAAAAAATGAGGACAGGAAAAACCCTGGAAGATAAATTCGTCGATTTTCTTAGTCCCTTGGAGCCAGAACAAACTGTAAACACATCTGACATAATATCACTTTTCAAATATATTAGTAAGCAGCGGTCTGTTTAGCAGACAGAACAACAATAGCATACATTTATTACATGATGTTTAATAGTTAACATAGCTATATTGTGAAGCGGTTGCAGTTTGGTTAGGTTTAGGAAACATCATGGTTTCTGTTAAAAAAAACTTAACTCACATATGTATTAAAAAAATTTATTGATAACATGCAACCACTAAATGTGGAATTTCTACCCCTTCCATTGCATTCACATCACAACACTGCAGTTCTTCCAATCATTAACCTCCTCAAATGGTTGCCAGTTTGCTGCAGCTAACATTGCAACATTAGCACTAGCTAGCAAAAGCGAAAAAAAAGCTTAATGGTGAGACAGCAGTGACTCAACAATGTAAAACGTATCAATTCAAAATCATAAAGTTTTCTAAGTGTTTATAAAATATAGGCCAATTCCAATTTATGATAGAAAATAAATGTCTACTTGAAATAAAGAATTATATTAGATCAAATCGAACCAAATCGTTCCATAATAAAAAGTATTGTCCTTGAATTGTATCGTAGCAAATGTATCTAATGTCTTATAAGGGAGAGATGCACACCCCTTACTTATTGGGTATATCAAATGTTTTGGACCGCTGGAATACAGTCAACAGTTTGTCAGTTTGAAAGTGTGGTAAGTTCATACGGTTTATTATGTTATTGGTCTAGTACAAATTATGTTATTTGTACCAGACTCCTGTCCTGTGCGATATTATTATATGATTTACTGATGCAGAGTCCTTGTTCAATACGTAAGTGGACACAATAATAACAATAACCTTAACACCTCTGCAGTAATGTAATGTAACTGAACAAAAATATTTCCACAAAGCAATCAAATAAAAATATAATATGTTGTCACCTGCTAGTCCGGGCTTCAGCCCAGGCTGCTTGTTTTTCTCGTAGGTTTTCAGCATGAATGATGGAATCCCTGCCACGGTTTTACCCTGGTCTGAACGCAGGTTTCCTCCTCTCAGGGCGGAGAAGTATACCCCCCTCGGCATCTGGCTCATCTCCTGCTTCACCAGTGAGGTGAGGAAGCTGTCAAAGGCTGAAATATCAAGGAGAGTATCAAGATGAACTTCTGACTGAAGCAAAACTACAACTGAACTTCCCAGGAGTGTAAGGTATGACAAGGTGATAATGATAGATGGGCACAAGGTTCACAGCATCACCCAATATCCAAACCTGCATTTGAGTTTGATGAAGTGCCTCGCCCAGCTGGAAGCACCACAGCACCAGTATGAAGCCTTATCTCTGACCGACTGTAACTTTACAATTTACCTGGTAGGACAGATGCGGGTGTGAGAGCCATTAGCTTCACATAAGATGAACCCGGGATGCAGAGATCCTTCTCTTCCTCTTCTTTCTCCTTCTCCTCCAGATCCTCCTCATTTTCAGGGAGCTTTGTGGCTGGTCTGGCCTACAGAGTGCACAGAGCAGCAGCAATACATACAGCTGAATGCAAAACAGCCCACAATATAAGATGTGAAACGTATTCCCACACTCAGGGTGAAGAGATTGTGGACCTGAGCTATGGAGCACACAATATGAAGTGAACATAAAGCTACGGCCAATCTAATCAGAACCTACAAACTGAGCAAGAAGTCTGAATGACCATACAGCTGTGCCAACAGTTGAAATGCAACACGTGTGATCCAAAGCCAAACAAACGCATACGGACAAACATTTACCTTATCATGCTATTTATCTTTCAGTTGGTAAGTTAGAGAATATTCAACGTTTTGAAGGAAGCACATGCTCGCAACTGTTTAGGGACTATAGGGAATAAGGAACTAAATATTACTGTAGGCCTTTTGATGCAGGCAAAAGTGAACTGCAGTGGACTGCACAGGCTGTTAATACTATCTTCATTTTTGTGTAATTAAGAGCTAACAAGCCGAAAGCCATGCTGGTGGCGTTGTGAGACAGCCTTTAGCCACAGCAGTGCTTTGAGCTCTGTGCTATCATTAACATGCTAGCATTCTCAGAATAACAATGCTATCATGCTACTTTTAAGCAGGTATAATATTTTACCATGTTCCCCATCTGATATTAGCATGTTAGCATGCCAAACAACACACAACAGCAATACAACAGCAATAATAACAGCAAACAACATACACCAGCTATAAGAGCAGTTAGGGTTGATGGGAATTATGATTTGACAGGTATTTTTCTCAACCCAAACTACTGGACAAATAAAACACTGACCATCTGAATGCGCTTGATGAAATCTCAGGCAAATCATCTGATAGTTATTTCAGAGTGGATCAAAGAGGTGCAAGACACCACCATTACCATCCCCAGAGCTACACCGCTAAGTCGCAGCCACAACTCAAGCAAATCTGCACTGGCTTACTCACTGTATTATATGGATATAGCAGCGTCACACATTGCAGTGAATAGAAAAAAAAATCACTGATTCTGTAGTTACCCTGTGAAAACCTTTCACCTTATATTGTAGATATAGGCTAATGCTTAATTCAGATATACCTTTTCCACAACATTATTTGCATGAATGTCTTAGATGGAAATAGACATAGACTTGAGACTATTAGTAGATTGGAGCAGGACTCTTACTGCCTCAGGAAGGAGATTTATTGTGTGGGCCGCTTCAGGAAAATCTGCCAAAGCCCTGTAGCCACAGCTGGCCACCTCTGGATCCTGTTAGAGCACAAAGACACACACACACATTTTTTCAGAGTTTTGTATAGATGACTCAACATTTGACATACACACTGAGTGAGATGTTTGGTTGTGTAGCAGAAAAACACTGACTTAAAAAATGCTTTAATCATAAACCTGAAGGGAGCAGCTGAGTTTCTGATAATTCTTTGTGAGTTCATAACTACATCTGACCTATTTTAGATGACACGTAGTCATTTTATCCATTGCTAATATAAAACAAACTATTAGCACAGCTTTGTCACTGTACTGGATATTCAGTTTAGGTGTCTAATTTTGTAAGTTATAAGTTAGACATGCTTTACCGCACCAACAATGTGTTAGTAATTATGAGCATTCTGAATTATTTATCAAAGCCCTTGATATATTCTGTAAATAATGGCAAAAATACTCATTCAAGGCAACTGACGACTTTGGGTTATGCACACACTCACACACTGAGACACACACACACACACACACACACACACACTGAGACACACACACACACACACACACACTGAAAGACGCACACACAGAGACACAGAGACACACATACACACATACACACACACAGAGACACAGAGTCACACACACACACACACACACACACACAGATATCTTTAATCCACAGACCTTGCTTACGGCATAATTCCAGAGAAAGCTGACCACCTCCTCTTTCAGTTTCTGGAAAAACACAGATAAAAAGTATTTTTAAAGCGACACCGACTTTCAATTTTTTTTAAAAAAATCCAGCAGCAAATTGTGGCTGCCAGGAACATCTAATATCACCTTAATAAAAAGTCTCACGAAAGATTTAGCCAGTGCAAAATTTGTTAAATCACCCACAGTGATCATCACCAGCTGAAGGACTTATTTTGTTATTACAATAATTATCAAAAAACCATCTATATCTAAAGATCCCTCATTTCTTAGCATTAGAAGCTAACAAGCATTCATTCTTGTTTGTTTCTCATATATTATTTCTGTTCAGATTTTTCAGTTCACCTGGGCTCACACCAAACAAGAGGGCTAATTGACTGTAGAGTAAAGGCACAATGGAACCTCCACTGTGACAACCAGATACCAGGAAGCTGCACACTGTCACTACATTTGTTCACTACATTTTTGACTACATACTAAACAAACATTTCGCATGTTCATGTTATCTAAATAATTAGATCTCCAGAGGCGCTGGTTGCATGTTTTTTTTGTTTTCTTTTTACTTTGGACAGACTCAGTCTTATTTCCACTGCCTCCAGACTTTATGCTAAGCTAGGCTAACCACGTCGCAACTCTAGTTTTGAACAGAGGTTAACTTTGTTATTAGGTTCTCTGTGGAACTTCTGTGTTGGTATGGAAGCTGGTCGTTGTTTTATGTTAGGGGACTCCATATCTATCTAACGTTAGTTACTGTTGCTCTACGTTAGTGAAGCGGAGAGGGGCACTGAGACGAGGCACTGAGAACGTGCATAGTCACATCCTTTAGACAGTTGCAGGAAAGAAATCCACAGTCCAGCAGCTTTAAACAGCTTCAACACATCGTCCACAGGCTTCTATAAGCAACTGAGAGGAACAGGGAAGGTGTAACTTTTTCACATCACGTTACAATCCTCTCAAATACGACCAATGAAAAAGTGATTAACATATGCAAATTTTTACAAATTGTTGTATAGAGTCCTTTAAATCCTGCATTTACAAATTAGAAACTCGAAGAGATACGCAAATGTACTGCATTCAATGATACGTAGGCCAGTGGGAAACTAATGCTGGTTGGCTGTGTTTGTATGTCCATGTAAACATGTTGTTTATATATCCTTATTTATCGTTAATCCATGTAAACGTAGCTGGCGAACAAGCTATTTTACGTATATTGAGGTTTCTCACAACATATCCTACAGCTGCATGGTCCCTGTATGAAAAGCTCATTTACCTCAATTCTCAGGGGCTGACACAAAAACTTCCGATTTGTAAAACAGAGTTACAATACCAATACTGACAAAGAATTAATCCGTTTTTTTTTTTTATATTACCACTGTGAGGAGCCAAAGTTAGAAACAGACAAGAAGACACAAACCCCCCAAAACAAAGCTCCAACATTAAATACATTAGATACCTCGTACTCCTCTGACTTGGCAGTGAGCTGGGGAACCAAAGCCAGAAGTTCAGCTATGGCTTTAACAATCAGTGGACGGGAGTCACAGCTCAGCTCTGGCCCAAGACTTCTCCATGTTGACACGATATCCACTACCTGCAAAACAAGCCTCATGAAAACTCTGTTGTTATGTTTACATTTGCTGTGTTGTATGTGTGTGTGTGTGTGTGTGTGTGTTTGTGACCTCGGCCCGGCACAGCTCCTGTAGTCCTTGCAGGGCGAGAGCAGCAGGGGTTGCCATGTCTGGTCTGGTGCACTGGTTCAGAGTGAGTGTAATGGCAGCCAACATGTCACCGCCATGCTGGTAAGGTCTGAGACAGAAAGGCAAGTCTGTGATACATAATACATGACAGTCCTCTTAATCACAACATGTGGACAGCACTGGTGGAAATCAGGCATTCACATCGGTTGTTCCTGTTTTGATGTATTCACTGCATAATGAGGTATTTTCACTTTTGTTGAATTTTACGGACATTTATAATAAAATCTATAGGAACACATGCAACCTGTACATGTGCAGTATTTCTATCAGATCACCCTACATCTGTACAGAGGCATTACCCAACACCTTTAAAGGAAGAGCCAACCACATCTAAAAAATTCAGTCATCATCCTCTCCCTCCATGCTGATGGAAAATCAGGTGAAGTTTCGTAGTCCACAAAACATTTCTGGAGCTTGACAGTGAAACAGAGTTGCAGCATTCTCCTAAACAAGTAAGGTAGCTGGAAACTTGTTTTAAAATGGAAAAATAACCAAAAAAACATCAAATGGCTCCATACAGCTCGTGGATGCAACTGAAGTCTGAAGCCTTGAGATGCCAAATTAATTTAAAGAGATGTCATTTACAACCTAAGCTAATGCTTTAGCTTATCAGCTACAGTAAATATATTAGCTTAAACAGGGTGTAAGTAATGTATTTTCATATCAGTCTGGGATCTTGGGACTTCCAGAGCCAAATGGACTGTAGTCAAAAAAATATTTTAAATGATTTAAAACAAGTCCCCAGCTACTTCAGTTGTGTAGGAGAATGCTGTTTTGCTGTGACGCTCCAGAAATGTTTTGTGGACTACGAAACTTCACCTGACTTTCCATCAGCATCGAGGAGAGGAGACAATGACAGAATTTACCTTTAAGGTTGAAGCTGATATTGTCTACAATGCATATGTCACGTGCAAGTAGGCTTACTTCTAAGTTTATTAGGGAAAACCCTTGAACCAAACATAAATGTAATATAAATGACCACAGAAAAAGAAACAACAAACTCTTAATTGCTCTTTACTGTTCTTTGACAGTCTCCATCATGTTTAATCAATCAGAGCCTTGTGTCAAGCACCACTTTAGTCAAGAGTTTGGTGGCCTGACCTCTCTCTGCAGATGTCCCTGAGACAGGCGGCCCTGGCCAGGATCTGCTCCCACTGGGTGTCCCTCCCCAACACCACCCTACTGTCCTGTTGGCCCAGCAGATACTGCAGCTCCGGGTAGACTCGATCCTTACAGGAATGAACAAAGTCATTTATGAGCGAACAAGAGGACAACATAGGAAACACAGTCTGCATAAATTGCTATGAGGATAGTAATTATTATTCATTATTACAGACCTGTTTCTTCCAAAGAGCAGTCATGAGACGCATTGCCACTGCTCTCAGCTTGGGCGCACTGGCCATCATGTGGAGCGTCTGCAGCACCATGGGGACACAGAGCTGGAACATTAAAGCACATGGTGTGTTAATGGTTAAAATTATCTGTCAAGAGCTTCATGCATATTCTCACAGATGTTAAAGAGTCCTCTGCATATACACACAGTTTTTCATATTCAGAATATGAATTTGCTTTGAAGAAGAACAATTGTTAGAGGTGATAGTTTGATTGTAAACTTGCAAACTCATTGTAAAGTAAGACAGTGGAGGTCAGAGGTGCTCAGTACCTTGTGAGTCCCGAGGTTTGGCAGGCAGTTCAACACAGCATGAGCCTGGCCTGGATTCTTTTCTTTCCCCAGTCTGAACAACAGAACAGGAATCAGGGAGGGGACCTGCAGACACACATGTGAGTTTCGATAAAGGAAACACCCAAGTAAAGCGAGGGGCCGTATTCATCAAGTGACTCAGAGGAGGAAATGAGACGGAATTGGCCAAAAATTCTCAGACTGAGACATTGTATGAGTAAAACGGTTTCTTGGGAAATCATTCCTATCTCTGCTAATATTCAGGAGAGCTCCTGAGCTGTCCTCAGCTGTTGGGTGTCACCAGGAGTTCTGGCAGAGATATTCCTCAAGAGGGGAGACAGATGACGATACGCTTATTCAAAAATCTCACAACAATACGCACTGAAAATGCAGCTGTGCAACATTGATGATTCTGTCAGAACAGACAGTTTCATCAGTCCTACATTTAACTTATATAATGCTGCTCTTCGAGTGCTTCATAAAGACAATGCGCGTGACTCAAAGGACCTCAGTGAGAAGACTCTTTTATTTTGAACACGATGTCCCCTGGTGTGTCATGAAAGATATCTCAATCTAATTACAACATTATCAGCTTTAATATGTGAGAGATGTATTCATACGTTTTGCCACCTATGGGAGACAAATAGTTTTCACATTATTGTCACATGCAGAAGGCCAAATGGCCAACATCATAAGAATAAAGTGTTTATTTTCTAATCCTTTTAAATCATATTTTAGCATATATTATTTTGGTAACTAGTTACCCAAGTGACTTATGTGCCTATTTTCTGCATTTTGATGTTTACCCTCAACTGATTATGATTTGCCTTACAGGGTTTTGGATTGACTTGGATTTAAAGTCATTTAAAGTGTTTCTGTTCCTATCCTGACACAAACCTGCGTTTGAAGTCATCTTTGTCATCTTTGTTCATAAAAAATGACCAGAGTCTGATGTTACCTTCTAATATTGTATCCACTGTTATCACTGTTAACTCTACATTACACTCTTAAAATATGAAACTTGAAGTTAAGTGAACTGGTACTGAATAGCATATAAAATGTCTTAATTTTAAATGTAATCATGGTGAGTAAACTAGCTGCTCATCAGGAGCAGTTTGGGGTTCAGAATCTTGTTTAAGGATATTTCGATATGTAGTCGGGGGAGCTGGGGAATCGAACCAGCAACCTCGACCCACTCTACCTCCTGAGCCACAGCTGCCCCAAGTGACCAACGCAAAACTACATTGGCGCTCAGTAGAGTGCATAGCTCTTCCAAGGCAGAACAGTCTTCTATTATTCAATCAAACCTAATGTATTAAACAAAATCAAACTCGACAGACCTGTTTCACTCTAAATTCTAAACCAACCATAACTCCTTAACTAGAATTTAAGCTCACCAGATCTAAGATCTGAGTCAAATTGTACTCACTCATAGATACCAGCCACCTAAAATGGGGTCTATTCTCCTCCATCAAACATGCAAATTTATTTGCTAGTTTTTGTGTGATAGTGCTGAAAAATACACCAACCAACAAAGGTACATACACAGGCGAAGATAATAAGTCCTGTCAACAACTGTTGGGTTATACAAATAAGACCTGAAGATAAGCTTGGCTTCCAGTAACACTCTTGGTTGTTTTTACCATATATATAATTTTGCAATAATCATTGACAGATGAGGAAAAACTTGCTTGTCTTAGTTCATAGTTTTGGTTTTACAGCCCAAAACTGAACTTTTTTTTTTTGGTCCCATAATTTCCAGCATTCATTTGCAGCTGTTTTCAGTAAAAAAAAAACAAACACTGTACACTCCCTGCTCAGTGTTAAATAGCAAACAGACACAGTTAGAGAATAGCTGGTGAACATAGTGGAACATTTAGCAGCTACGGAGACCGATAATTCCCTCAGGAGCTAAAAGGATAGTCTATATCGGATTGCCTTCATCAGGGGACATAAACACAACGCTAAATGAATATCAATGAGTCTCTGTGTCTGATGGTTGTGTAATTAGAAACACAGTTTGTATTTTCTACCATAACCAAACAATGACAACAAAAGATGTATTTGAGTTATATGTTACATTCAGTCAAGTCTGCTGACTCCCTTGCTCACTCTCACTTATATCAGCTGGTATTAACCTGTAAGCTATAGTGATAGGCGACCAAATGAAACGCACCTTTACTTTGAATAAAATGGTGTATTTCTCTGGTTTGAACAGTGTTGAAACGTGTACACTGTAAGTACACAACATTATAAAATAAACAATCAAAGGTCTGGTTGATTTTAGACATTTCTTCGTATAATATCTTTACAGGTTTGCAGTCCCAACTTAATAAGGTGCTAATGTCTCAATTTTGAGTTAGCTTGCCTCTACTTTTCCCATATGGACAAAAAAGTAATTGCACATTTAATCATTTGACTACTGTGTTGTTATAAAAATATTAGTTTGGTAATCTTCAAGCCCCAGGGTCCAGTTTCCTCAAGGACCAGTTACATCCATATTTACCGATGCATAGCCAAACCTCTGCATATGCACAATCCCCAGCAGGTAGAGCTGTGGTGACTGTATCAAGAAACACAGATTAACCACTCCAGGTGGACTGTCCCATCTCCCAGTCACCTTGCAGTCTGACCCATGTTCATGGACGTCTGAGTCCCAGCTCATTTCCACTCTGATCCAATGCGGATCAATTAAAGCTTCATGGATAGGGTTAGCGAGTGGAATGAAGGACAATGCATGGTTAACCGTTTATCATTCCCTTTAATGCTGAGGTCAAAAATAGGAGCTAGACAGGGTCCTTGGACACACGTAGTCAACAGCTCTGCAGTGTAGCAGCCTTTAATTAACATAAAGCACTTACAGCTGCCCTGCACCATGGCTGTTGCATAGCAACCATTTTACCTGAGAGGAAGAGAAGGGGCAAGGAAGAAGAACAGAGGTTTTTCTTCAAGTTGAATATCCCTGAAAGATTTGCTGGAGGTCATATACTACAAATTGCAAATCAAGGGAATATTACTCAAATAAATTATAATTAATAAATATGGATAAATAATTTTCCTCCGCACTACATTGCCACATTGCAAGCTTGGTTTTGGTATTAATTTCTTATCTTGTAAGAAAGAAACACTGCAATCCTACAAGGTGTTTCCAGTGATTGTTCATGTAAGCAGGAAGATGTGAGATGATGTGATATGATACTGTAAGGACGGAAATCCAATGGATTCAAATAGGCCAATAACCTTCTACCGATGCATGAAACGGCCGGCGCAAGTGGCACTCTGGGAGCAATTAGGCCGGCAGGGGAATACTCTGAGGCATCTAACGAGCCCGAGTAATGAGGAGCATATAGCACCATGTGATATTTCACATCATCTTCTGCAGCTAGTGACTCTATTTACAGTCCCACAGGGTCAGAGGTAAGTCTGTCACATTAAATCTCTCTCTTTATACAGCTGCAGAAACCCAGCAGCTAAAGGCTGGTTGGGTTTTTCAGAATGCGGTTTTTGAATGAATTTCAAAAGCCAATGTCAAAGACACATAATGCCCAAAAGATGTCAAATATCAACTTACAGTATCTCACAAAAGTGAGCACACCCCTCACATTTTTGTATTTTTTTTCTTAAATTTTTTCATGGGACAACACTGAAGAAATGACACTTTGCTACAATGTAAGGTAGTCAGTGTACAGCTTGTATAACAGTGTAAATTTACTGTCCCCTCAAAATAACTCAACACACAGCCATTAATATCTGAACCGCTGGCAACACAAGTGAGCACACCCCTAAGTGAAAATGTCCAAATTGGGCCCAATTAGCCATTTTCCCTCCCCGGTGTCATGTGACTCGTTAGTGTTACAAGGTCTCAGGTGTGAATGGGGAGCAGGTGTGTTAAATTTGGTGTTATCGCTCTCACACTGGTCACTGGAAGTTCAACATGGCACCTCATGGGAAAGAACTCTCTGAGGATCTGGAAAAAATCTTTGTTGCTCCACATAAAGATGACCTAGGCCAGTGGTCCTCAATAGCCTATTGAGGAATCCTCCTATTTGTGGCCCCCGAACTGTTATTCTGTTATTCTGTTATTATATATTATGTGTTTTGGTTGGGTCAGCACGTGTATACCGGGACTTTGTCTCCATGCCAACGATACACAGACAGCATGGTCACTCACTGCTGCGTGCGCAATTTTTAACTTTCACTTTCGTTTTTGGAGCAGTTTGCATATTGACATTTGGTTGTAGGAGCCTAGATTGCATGAAAATGGCGTGCTCCAAGTTGACTGCTAAAATAAAAATGGACAGTGAAAATCAGCAATTCAAAGAAGAATGGACTGAAAAATTTGCATTCATTCTCCCTCCAACCAGCACAAGACCCATGTGCTTAATATGCCAAGAGACTATAGCTGTGATGAAGATTTCCAATTTGAAACGGCATTATGAGACGAAGCATAGGAATTTTGAAGAGACATTTCCTCAAAATTCACAACAAAAATAAATGAACTGAACTCATATCAAGTTGCAAGCAGGATTCTTATCTTCTTATATGTTTGAAGGCAAACAAAAAGAGGAAATATTCAACTATGTATTTTAATTTATGTCAAAATGGAAATTACATTTTATTTTAGTTAGTATTTTTGTTGTTGTTTTGAATGAAAAGGACATTTTGTTTTGAATATTACAGTATTATTGCATGTGGCCTGACCGACTCCAACACATGGACCTTTGAGTCTTTGAAAAAATCTTTGTGGCCCTTTAAGATTTGTATTTGAGTACCCGTGGCCTAGGCTATAAGAAGACAACCTGAAACTGAGCTGCAGCACGGTGGCCAAGACCATACAGCGGTTTAACAGGACAGGTTCCACTCAGAACAGGCCTCACCATGGTCGACCAAAGAAGTTGAGCGCATGTGCACATCCAGAACCATGTCCTGTGGTCTGATGAGACCAAGATAAACATATTTGGTTCAGATGGTCTCAAGCGTGTGTGGCGGCAACCAGGTGACGAGTTCAAAGACAAGTGTGT
Source organism: Diplodus puntazzo (assembly GCA_963678695.2). Lineage (NCBI taxonomy): Eukaryota > Metazoa > Chordata > Actinopteri > Spariformes > Sparidae > Diplodus > Diplodus puntazzo. Next base: position 12,230,758 of record OZ023170.1, on the reverse strand, counting down.
CTTGCCTACAGTCAAGCATGGTAGTGGGAGTGTCATGGTCTGGGTCTGCATGAGTGCTGCCGGCACTGGGGAGCTACAGTTCATTGAGGGAACCATGAATGCCAACATGTACTGTGACATACTGAAGCAGAAGATTATCCCCTCCCTTCGGAAACTAGGCCGCAGGGCAGAATTCCAACATGATAACGGCCCCAAACACACCTTTCAAGATGACCACTGCCTTGCTAAAGAAGCTGAGGGTAAAGGTGATGGACTGGCTAAGCATGTCTCCAGACCTAAACCCTATTGAGCATCTGTGTGGCATCCTCAAACGGAAGTTGGAAGAGCGCAAGATCTCTAACATCCACCAGCTCCGTGATGTCATCATAGATGAGTGGAAGAGGATTCCAGTGGCAACCTGTGAAGCTCTGGTGAACCCTGAAGAGATTTAAAGGCAGTGCTGGAAAATAATGGTGGCCACACAAAATATTGACACTTTTGGCACAATTTGGACATTTTCAGTTAGGGGTGTACTCACTTTTGTTGCCAGCGGTTTAGACATCAATGGCTGTGTGTTGAGTTATTTTGAGGGGACAGCAAATTTACACTGTTATACAAGATGTACACTCACTACTTTACATTGTATCAATCATTGTGTCATTTCTTCAGTGTTGTCAGAAGGAAAAGATAAAAAAATAATAAAAATAATTTGCAGAAATGTGAGGGGTGTATTCACTTTTGTGAGATACTGTACATACATCCAATGAGAAAACACATACAGATTGCCAGAGATTTGCCGGTTTCAGCCCATCAGTCACAAGTCATTGGTATTTCACCACCGTTAAAGACACTTCCGAACTTCCTGTAGATTCTGAAAATCACAATATTTGGCCTGATGTTGTGCTCATTGGCATCCGTTTCCCCTGGTTGAACAAACAGTTGACCAATGACAGTACTGTAGGCGCGTCCATAACTTCTTGCACAAATAATTTATATACATCCAGAAAACAGACAGGACTAGTATAACTTGCTTTGCCTTGAGGTAAAATGTGCATATTTTAGATTTCACAAGCACCACACTTCAGTTTTCAGTTTATTAATTCAAAGCTTCAGAGAAAGTGTTTTAGCTGAGAATCTGTCTGTGTTGTAAGTCTTGTGGATTACCTACCTGGCAGGGGTCGGCTGCAGCAATGGCCTGGCTAGCGTCCAGAGCCAGCTGGCAGACATCCTCCTGACCCGTGATGATGAGATAGGTCACCATGAGAGTGAGGGAGCAGAGCTGGCGCTGGCTTGACGAGAGGGCCGAGCTGACAGACAGAAGCCAATCAGCTGCTGCTGCTGGATGATTTGCCAATTTACGCAGTATGGATACAGCCACGCTGATCTCATTGTACCAGGTACTGAGAGGAAGTGCCAATGGTGGACCAGACTGATGAGAAGGAGAGAGATAGAAATACAATGGCAAATGTTCATCTGCTCCATACTAAAATCGATGCTTTAACACACAAATAGTTAAAGTAATCATAAGCTCTAGACGGTTCAGAGCTGGTAATAACATTCATACAGACATTTTGAGTGACCACTCGTCATCTGATCTCACTTCCCACTCTAGAAAGAAATTTGACTTTATGCAGAACATTTGCCAAATTTACAGAAAGACCTGAACATTAAGAATTTGTCAAAGACAGTGTTTTACAAAGTTTATCAAGTTTCTCCTTATTCAGCAACGATTTTATCAAAGAGTCAGGGGACTTTTTCCAAGGGTGACCAAGATATAGACATATCTTGGTTACAGTTTGCTGTATTTGTTTAGCATCAATAACATGTTGCCTTCTTTCATAAATTGAGTGTAAATGGTGAAATCAGTTGAAACTGTGTGTTCAAACAGCTGCTAAATGTTGGCAGGTAAGACGCAGTTTAGACATAGAAGCATACAGGCTGGTGCAGCCACGCTGCCACTTTTTACAAGGAAACAAAAACCTTCATGTTTTGATTTAATGCTGAATTTACAAGAGCACCGATGATTGTCCTCACTCAACAACTCTACAAATCAGACCATTTCTTAAGGGAGTCTGGCGATATTGTAGTTAGTAATTCAATAGTCGGATCAGCTGAAATAGACAGTGTGTTCACAAACATCTGCTGCTTTCCTTGGGAGATTAAGAGAGTCCACACGTCATGTCCGCAAACCACACAAATCAGACTGTGTGTAATCCACTCTGCCTGTTGTTGTGTCTTCGTCTCACCGAGGACATCAGTTGAGGTAGCCTTTTAAACTTTCGTCCATGCTAACTTACTCTATGTTGGATCATAAATGAATTGCATATGTGATTTTAACCAGTGCTGGTTTGTGAAGGCCAACGCGAATATCTCCAAAATCTATTCATTTGAACATATCCATGAAATACGTTTGTTTTTGACAGGAAAGGTGGAGTAGCATCCTCAGTGTTACCTGTCTGGGTTTTTCTGTCTCTCTGCTGATGCTGCGGAGCAGTCTGTTGGCCAGCTCTTGGATGAGGCTGTGCGTCCGCCGCTCAGCCAGCGGCTCTGTGAGGCTGGAGCAGGACAGGAGCTGCAGCACAGGAAGAACCAGGACTGGACTCAACCAGGGCGACACCTCAGCCTGCTCACGGACTAAACTCAGTGCTGTGAGAGAGAGAGAGAGAGAGAGAGAGAGAGAGAGAGAGAGAGAGAGAGAGAGAGAGAGAGAGAGAGAGAGAGAGAGAGAGAGAGAGAGAGAGAGAGAGAGAGAGAGAGAGAGAGAGAGAGAGAGAGAGAGTGAGAGAGAGAGAGAGAGAGGTTGAACCCCAAGAAGGTTGAAGGATCCATAAGGACAAATTAGGTTGTAAAGGAGAAAGGAGGAGAGAAAAATAATAAAATTAACAACAGATCAACTGTGGGAGACTTAAAGCTGCCACTGTGGGAAATTATGTAGCAAGGAAGGATTATAGTAGCCTTAATTATAATTTGTATGTATGTATGTATCAATATATCACATTAAATGCAGTGCACATTAAAAACTTTAGTTGTGATCCCACAACATAAAATGAACTAAGTGTTCTTGCAATGAGATTTGAGGAAGGACCCAAGAAATAATTACGTAGGGCTGGACAATGGATCAATATTATATCACTATATACTATATATACTGTGAATGGTTATAGTCATATGTCATAAGTGTTATCTTTTCCTGGTTTTAAAGGCTGCTTTGTAGTGATGTAATTTTCAAAACTTACAAGACTGTTACTACTTGTTCTCATACTAACTACAGCCACCATTAATGATGATGATTGATCAAAAATCTCATTGTTCTAATATTTGTCAAGTACCAAGAGTCATTATTTTAACACTTTACTATACTGATATTGAGGTATTTGGTAAAAAATAATAATAGTGATATTTGATTTTGCTGCCTAGTCTAAGCATTTAGTGCTTCAGAGTAGATTCATGTTATCAAGATAACCATTAAGAACAGTGATAGAGACTAGCTGGTGGAGTAACACACCTTAATTGATCTGTGATGCTTTTCTAGCACATTTTTAGGTTCTGACTGAGTCTGTCCTGCTGGCCAGGTAGTGCACTGTGGGTTTATGGGATCTCCTTCATTGAAAACAGCTGCTGGAAACAAAGTTGATGGGAGCAGAGTTTGTGGACCAGAAAATCTAAACAATGAGTCTAAACACTCAATATACAAACTGACGATTTTGTGAAAATTCTCTGATCGCCACTATGAGCAGCATCATTCACATTACAAATAGTAATGTAGTAAAAACTGATCAATGTCGACCAAATCAACAAAGACTGTATTCATGGTTTGTGTTTATTAGGTCTATTCACCTTAGTGGAAAGAAATACTGTATAAATCAAAGACCAACGCCTGGCAGCTTGCTAGTGGTGTGTTACATTAAAATGTTTCATGATCTGCTGTATTAAAAAATGCATGTGGTGCAGCAATAACAACAGTGATACAATAACCTATAATGAGTTTCATCTCATGTCTAGTTATGAACATGAGCAGGAGTCTATCATCAGGCAATTACAAACAAAATACTGTAAATGAGACAATCTGAAGGTCGATTTCTTTGTTTCCTTGAATCGTTTAATTTGGGTGTCAGGATTTACCAACTCATAATTTGATATTTGTAATGCTTGGCTTTATTTTTACACATTTTGATGTCTAAAGGACAAAAAGGTATTAAATGTATTGGATTTTGTCCAGTAGATTGCCTCAGCCGTCAGACACAAAACAACTGAAATGTAATCCCGTAAAGGCAACTGCGCCGATCAAAGTGTCTTACAACATTTTGGAAAGGATCCCTACAGTGACAGACCTTTCTGGAAAAGAGAAAGATCCTTTTTGTTTAATTAGAAACAGACACTATATAGCTCTCCTCAGAACCACCAGACCCCATTAACAAAAAACAGCAATTTCACTCCGCATATCCTCATTAAATACACTTCATTTAAACCCACCAGAAACTAAATAAAACTCACCAGAATCATCTTGGTTAGTCTCTCCACTGTTCCAGCAATCACCAATATAGTCGAAACAAACTCAGAATTCAGCAAATTAGATGTGAAAATGTTTTGGCTCTACACCCGGTTTCCCCTGCTGCTCCCCATCACTTACCTGGTATTTCTACCTCAACAGACTATAAAAACAAACATCTGAAAATATGATTTTATTTTCAATTTAGCCTAATAAAACTAGCACTTAAAACACATACAGTATATATGTTGAAAGTACCGATAAGTAGCCCTGATAAATGGTTGTACCATAGTGAAACCAGTGATGACTAGTTAACTCATAACACTTTGGCCTGGATGAGATAACCCTCCTCAGCTGCCAAATAACAGACCGACATGTATTTCCGGGGGTATTTACCCAGAGAAAGCAGGCCACTCTGCTGAGCTGCTGGGGCCTCTAGCAGGAGCAGGGCTACGCCCATCAACAGCTCGTCTGATGGCAGCACCTACAAAAGAACAATCAAGCTCAGACACAGCAAAAATAAAATAATAATAATCTAAAATGTTATTGGATCATAAACGTTGCTGTGTCACCTGTTGGCAGACAGGCAGGAGCTTCTGTAATAAGCTGAGAAGAGGTCGACAGTCTCCATTTAAGCTTAGGCAGCGCTGACAGGCACAGAGCAGCTGTAGAAGCAGCCCAGCTCTCTCGGTCCTCCAGTGCTCCTCAGAGGCCGGGACGAGACCCTGAAGAAGAGCGCTGATGAATCCACACAGCTCCAGTACTGCCTCCACGCTGTCCACCTGTCATCACACAGGACAACACATCAGTGCCTTAATGCTTTTGTTTTTTCCTCCACGGAGAAGGAGATCACTCGTTCCTTCACAACATATTTTTCAAAGGTACTTTCAAACTAATGCTGCTACTCCAGTGAAATATTTTCAAGAGTTACTTGGTGTTTTGTTTTGTAGGATTTTTACATTTTCTTGTGATTACATCATCTTTCAATTTTCGAAGTGTTATATTGTAGGCAACTGGACTTGTTTCAGTTGTTTAAGATAAAGCACTTAAAATTACCAGGTTGAGCAGGGTGATTTAATTACCTTAAAATGTCATTGCTGTTTGCTTGGATCTCTTTTTTTGTCGCCAAAGTCACAAATGCACAATGTATTGGGTGCACAGAGGATTCATGATTAGCAAAATTTGAGAGATGTCATAAAACCCAATGACCTAAACTAATAAGAAAATATTGGAAACACAACTGCTGCACAGTAATTTAAAAAAATCTTGGTTGTAATTTCACCAATTGTGAAAGGCAGTCCAAGAACTATACTGCTTTCATTATTTTGTGTCATTTTTTTATTGGTTGTTGGCATTATCGTTCTCATAATGTGAAATATATTCATAATTACAAAGTTTAAAAAAAAAACATAGGGTTGAAAACATTATAAAACCATGTAAAAATCGCATTTAAAATGGTATATAAATCTTGTAGTCTTGTAAAAATCTAGCAACTGTGACTGCAAATGGGAATTATATTATAACTGCACATTTCCCTTTGTTTGGATAAGTCTGTTTTTTCCAAGACATCATCTTTAGGTGACCTGTCAGTAATATTTATCTAAAGTTTGCTTACATAAGCCACAACAAGCTACTTGTCAGAGCAAGTCAAGAGGTAGAGAGGGTCATCGAGTTATCGGAAGCATGCTGGTTCCATTCTCTGGCCCCCTGGCTGCATGTCAAGTATCTGTGTTGGTCACTGTGACAAGTGTTGTAATGTGCTTTGAGTAGACTGGAAAAGAGTCAACTTACCATTGGAAGAAATTTATGTTTATCTGCTTGTAAATTTAACAGAATTTTTGTTTCCTTTTTCAAAAATATTTGAATTTAATGCATTAGTCCCTTTGGGCAGAGAAGTCCCATTGCAACATACAATGCGAAGATATGTTGAACATTATTTTGTCTTTTTTTTTTTTTTTACAATATCCTCAAATCAAAGAATTTGAGGCAGTTGTTGATGTTCACCTCTCATAGATTGTTGCCTTAATTAACTTCGACATCAGTGCGTCACCTGCATATGTGGCACCAGCTGACAGAGGCAGTGCAGCAGGCTGTCATGCACTGGTGAAGTCTTATCCTGGTCCTTGTTATGGATTACAGATCCAGCTCCTGGACATGCAGGCACCAGCACCCCAAGGAGACTGTGTCGCAGGAGGGTGTGCTGGGGTTGTCTCTGAGGTTCACAGTAAAGGTATCGCAGGAAGGGGACCAGCATGGTAATGTAGGCTGGTTCATTTCTGCAGAATATATACATACAATTTGTTAATAAGTAGCTACAGCTCATTAAAAATACAATCCAGTGTCATCACATAATGTTAGCTAATATCAAGCTGCGTTCAAAGGTCAACACCATTTGACACGTGTGAACCTGAAACTTCAGCCTCGGCCTTGTAAGGCACCTCATCCCTACTGTATTTGCAAGGGAGTGTATATGTATTTGTCAGTACTGCATAATAACAGCTGACATTGGTGTGATGAGTTATTTGGCATGGGGTGCCTTTCACAGATGGCTTTGAAATTCATGTGGTGAAGGAGTAAGTGATTGTATGGAGGGTGCAAGGCCTCTGCTGCAGCCATGCTAACCTGTCAGCAGCCTGCTGAATGAAGTCATCAATCTCCAGCAGCAGAGCCGACCAGCAGTCCACTCGGTTTTCCAGGGCTGTGATGTATGGATGGGGACTGCTCCTGCAAAAACAACGGGACAAAGCAAAAGCCATGTTCACACCACATTCTCCCAATTCTGATTTTAATGTCGTGCATGCGACGCGGATGTTGCTAGATTGCTAGATTATAAAATGAATCACAAGTCACCTCAGTAATGATGATAATGACAATGTTGTGCAGACATTTCACTGAAGTCCAAAAATTCACGTGGTTGCACTGCAGGGTTTGCAGCCAGATTAATTGGGATACATTGTTTGGAGACCTTTATTATCTTGACCAAAGCTAATGGCAATCCAAATAACACTTGTTGAGATTTTCCACAATTTTGTGCCAATCCTATAGATGTTGACATACTGTAAAAGATGTACTGTAGATGGAAACTTCTACTTTGGAAAGTAGGAAATTGAAAAAACTAAACAAAACTTTACTCCACAAACCCCATTGACAAAAGTTGCCACAATTCATCCTCTGGTGACCAAGAATGTCTATTGTATTAAAAATATCATTGCAATCCATGCAAAAGTGTTTGAGATATTTCAGTTTTGATAAAAAATTGTAATCAAAATTTGAAATAACCTTTCAGAAATTTGAAAGACAAAAAATACTTAAAGTCAGATAGATGGTAGTTAAAGTAAAATCCTTCATTGCTTTAAAATCAGGGGTATCAAAAGACTTACTAGGCCCTTTTTTGCATCCATAGTTATGAATGCTTCGTTAGACTACATGACTTTTGAAGTTGTCACACTGCACAAGGTTTTGTCTTGAAATAAGGAGTGTTACAGTCATTGTGGTTTGCACACTACATGACTGACAAGTGCCATTGCGGAGAGCTGGTGCCAAGATGGCAGGGTACTTGGTCTGCAATGGTGTTTGGCTAGGTGGTGCATGTGGGATATCCACATGAGTGCCAAGAACCAAGGTTTCTCCTGAAGTACATTTAATTGTAACAAGTTGATCACTGTTATTTACTTCACCTGTCAGTGGTTGTAATGCTATGTCTGACTGGTGTATTTACCAAAGGTTTAGTTGCTTTGAGATGTTTCAAAGCAGAAATGTTCCATATTATATCTTTAAAGTATTAATATTATAAGAATGAAAGATTAACTGCAGAATGTGAATTCATAATATTGACTTAACACTTATAGCAGACGAGAAGCGGTCTCATAGTGTTTGAGTTGTTCAAACTCTATTTTCACATTATAACTTTGTTACTCATGCTTGTTTATTATTTAGAAATAAATATAGTCATTTAAAATCTAAGGTTTTTCCATAACACCATTGCCAAGTTTTCCCCTCCTCCACCTGTCCTGTTCTGTGTGTGTAAACAAGCCTCCATTACTTGTGAATTTACTAAAAACCCATTAAGTCCAGACAAAACACTGAGGTCAAATCCAAGGTGAAGTCTCTGTGTATTGTCAAGATTCCAGCCAGGCCAGAGGTTAACACAACAAGGTGTGGGTGAACACCTCCATCAGGTCCACTTAACCAATGCGTTCCATCAATCAGCACCTATCTAATGTAGGAAGGAAGTTCAGAGGCTGGATTGTCTGTGCCTGTGAAAGCCTGCTGTGTGGCCCAGACATGGACTACTCTGCGGCTGAACACCCCCTCCTCCAAACCTTTCTTCCCGCTCCTCACATGGTGTAATCTGTCTGACCATCTCAGTCCCCCCTCCTCAGGTTCCCGGCAGCTGTCTACAAACCCCTCAGCTTCAATACAGCTCCCATCCATCAGCCTCTAACAACGTCCCCTTCCTTTCAGCTGCCACACAAAGGGGGAGGCAGGAAGTCAAGGCAGGATCCTTCCTCCTTTTAGTTCAACTTCAAGTTCACAGCTAAATCAGATTGCTGGCAACGGGCCAGGTAGGGGCAGTCTGCTGTAACGCCCAGCTTCCCAGAGATGCTACATCACCCACTCAGGTGAAGCAGGTACACTCCCATATTAGAGTGCCATGAGGGGGTGTATTTGGTCCACAACGGTGTTTGGATGGATGGTGAGTGTCAAATGGTGTCCACATGAATGCCAGTGCATAAAGTTTCCCAGCGGAACATTGCATTGTAACGACATGATCAATGTTCACATCATCGGTCAGTGGTTTTAATGTTGTGTCTGATCGGTGCAAATCAGATTAATTGATAATGACTTAATAATTAGTTATGGACTTAAATGTCTCACAAACAAGCACAGACTTGTAGAAGGTTTAGCCATGTATTTCATGTCAATGCTTGGTCTTGAAGAAAAATATGTTACTTTTCCATAAGATTTGGATGTATTCATGCATGACAAGAAACATGCATTGACTAGGGCTGGTTATAACCTTGGTGCCTTTATTAGTTTCAACTAGTACACAGTCTAGCACAGAGCGCTGACAAGTGTTTTTTTTCTATTACCTCTGCCAAAAGATTATGATTATGTTATCACCCAAGTCCACTGGTTTGTTGGTTTGTCAGCAGGATTACACAAAAACTACTCAATCAGATTTCCACAAGAGACCCATTAACTTCTGGTGTGGATCCAGTTAAAGGGAGGGATGCAGGAATTTTTTATCACTTTCTTTAACATTGGGAGATTTGATGGATTTGAGGACAATTTGATGCATATAAAGGGGAGGCCTTGGCAGAGTATGTGCTCAGTGCCATTCAAGTTGTGAAATGTGTCATTCGGAGCATGACTTGGCTTTAAATCTGCTGATGTACTTTTTTGTTGGATAGTTTAAACCATTGAATATCAATATTGATATCAACCTTAAATCCAATGGCAGTTGAGTGACGTCTCTGTTGAGGATTTTTTAGTCTTTGTCTGCTCAGCTATGTTTGGTTGGGTGGAAGGTGGGGCAACGAGCTCTGTTACAGAGAGTTGGGTGAAGAGACAGGCGCTCTGGAGGAATTAACACCGGGAATCACATCAGATTCTACTTCAGAGCTCTTTACTAAGGGGAGGAGACCTCAGATTACTTTTTATTTCTTGGTTTTAAAAAGTGGATTCATCTCCACAGGCGAGGGGAAAAAGAAGAGAGTAAACTCTGGTGCATGCCAAGTTCAATAAGAGGTTGACCTGAATTGAAATACACACCCTTGGTGCATGCCATTGCTCACTAGCTTACGGCTGTTGTACAGTAAATTTATCTGGTTGTGACGAAATGAAACGCACCGTTACCTTTAGTAAACCTGTCGATTTCTCTGGTTTGAACATTGTTGGATACAATGTTAGTACACGACTCAACAACATATATAACAAAGGCCAAGTCATTTTAAGACATTTTGATGCAGATATCTTACACCTTTGATCTTTTTTGTCCTTATTTGAACCTGAACCCAACACCTACGCCTATTTTTCTTACATCGGTCTAATTAAACTAGGACTGTACAATGAAGATACAGGTGTCGTTGATAAACTGCACTGTCTTGCTGTCATGGGAACACTGATATATGTGGTTTGGTGAGTTGCTGCCAATCGGCCTATTATTCCTAGTCATTTAGGTTGTTTAAGGACGTGTTGCTAACACGGGGTTAGACATGGGTTCAATAAAATTACTATAGGTTGAATATCTGTTGCATTATCAATCCACATGTCATTGTAACACATGTTTCAATATAAATGTGTGGATTGCATTTTCTTGTACCTGAACAGGCAGGCTATATAGACTGAGTATGTGGGAAAGCCTGCAGGGGACAGTCAGGGCAGACTACGCTGCTACAGCCAGACTAACAGCACATGAGAAATGAGCTGGTGTGGCGGACTGAACCTTCCCTGATCCTGCTGGGGGCTGAAGTGGCTCAGAGTCTCGGTGGCAGCTTGCACAGGGCAGCGGCGAGCAGACGGTCAACAATGGGCACCAGTATGCATCCTCCATTAATCCCGCAGCATTTACAGTTACCCAGCAGTGCCAGGCCCAACGACCAATGAAGGGCCAGACTTCCAGGCCAACGGCGCCACCCTGCTGCCATCAACACATTCATCTTCCCACCAGGGAGGTTCAGGCCGCCAGACAGAAGCAGACAGCAGAGACAGAGATGAAGACAGAATGAGAAAGAAAAGGACAATGGCAAGAAGGAGAAGACTGTAGGAGAGGGAGAATGAAGGGTTAGAGATGTGGGGAAAGAGAGGTTAAGAGGGAGCAAGGGAGAAAAAAGGAGGAAAGGGTGTCAGAGGTGGAGAGAGAAACATGGAGAGCGGGAGGGAGGAAGGGAAACATGAAGGAAAAAGTAAAAGAAAAAAGACAAAGCAGCACAGTCTTTTTATTACCCGCTGTAACTGATTAAGGAGGCCCCAGGATCTTGGCAGAGGTGCAGATCTAAGACTGGAGGGGGAGGAGGAAGAGGGGGCTCCATCCAGGCTCCAGCAGGAGTACAGCACTATACTAGACACTATCTGCCTGGGGATATTCAACCAGTTAGACTGACCTGTACCACAAAGAAACAAGCCTCAATAGTAACAGTATCGTCTAAATTACCAAATCAAGACCGATCTCTTAACAAAAGCATCCAATCAATGTCTGTCTGGTAGGGCTGCACGATTCTGGAAAAAATGTGAATCACGATTTTTTTGCTTAGAATTGAGATCACGATTCTCTGGCACGATTTTTTTCACAAAATGTTTATTGCACTGATGAATTGATGATGATTTTTACAAGAGCAAAAAAAAAAAAAAAAGAGTCTCCAAGATGAGAGGGCATCCTTTAATACCTCGTGTTACAACAACAAGCTAACACAACCATACAGCTAGAGATCCAGGAGACGCTAGCATCTTCCGGATCTCAGCGGCTGTCCAGTTGACCATCTAGCAGGCATGGTGGAAATGAGTGTACCGTCCGAGGCGGCAAATCGGCGGACCAAAACAGACCCCCAGTTTGCTGCCCTCTGTCTAAAACTGCGGACTGAGCCGCCAAAAGGACGGGCAAATTGGCGACTTGCTGCCCTGTCTAACAACGGCTTCTCACTCACTCCTTCCAAACACTCAACTGCAGGTGGGCTTCCTCCACTGAATCACGTGCTGTAAAGACGCTTTACCACAGGTTGACGGAGGAGGCAGCGGCAGTGCTGCGTTTGGGGGCGCTTCAAAAAATCCGGGAGGAAAATAGGAACATTTGTTTGTGATTCAGCTCGAGATATAAAATGCTTCAGAATCGCCGTGTGTAGAGATGAGATCACGTGTATGTGTGAATCGAGATCGCGATTTTTTAACGATTTTTTGTGCAGCCCTACTGTCTGGAATGAAAAGAATATGTTCTGATGGTGCACAATATGATTGTTGACTTTCATTCCCAGGTAGTCAAATACTGACACTTGGGATGGGTGGTCGGTCCGAACTACCAACCCAAAGCGCCGGTAATTGACTACCTGGGAATTAGATTCAACCATCTTTCGACAGAGCCACTTTGTGCAGCTTTAACTTAATTTAAGGTAATTCACTGCTTTTTTTGAGTCTGTTGCTTGTTTCTTTTTCGTGACAATGTTATGTTGTCTGTTTTATGTTTGAGGTTTGTTGAATAGTCTACAGGTATTATCTTAAGCAGGTCTGTATTTGATGAGGTCTGTTTGGTCTGGTGAATGAAATGGGGACTGGCTGTTTTGGTTGTCATTTTTAGATCTGTACTGATAAGAAGATTTGACTGTGCCTGATAGGGAGGGTTGGGTCTTTGTGTTTTGGTATGAGTGACATATTGGCTGTAGTCATGTATGTAGGGATTGTGGATGTAGTTATCATTTCTATAGCTGCTCTGTGAGATAGTGAGAGTATGTGCCAGAAAAGTTTATAGAATAAGTTGTTTATGTCCTTTATGTATAGTCTACATCTGGTAAACATGGTGATTTTCTCTGTTACATCATAGAGTGAAAAGACGTTCAAGCACAGGTATAACAAGCTGTGTATTTTTGCAGTCATCAGTAAAAAGCAAGTACAACAAATGACATGTAATGACCACACAGTAACTATCCTTCTTAAGTACTGTGGTACAACATTTTTGTAATAAATCGCCTTTTTTGCTCATGTTTCTTTCTGTTTGTCGCTATTTATATGATACTGTATATGAAGCCAAACTGCAGTCTCAAATAATTATATTTGTCAACGATTATTTCTGTCTGAGCTCTTGATGAAAGAACAGAGTCCTTAATGGTCACTTGTGTCTTGTATATTTAGTCTTTTGTATAAATTGAACTGATATAAGGTGTGCAAAAGAGGAGGTGGAGTTCACATATTAAGGGTCTCCTCCCACCAAATTTTCACTGATGGTACACATTAAGATCAGTTACCAGTTATGGTTTGTACCACTCTGAAGAAGTCTATGAAAATTATGTCTTTGCACCTACGTGTGTGATAATGACAGAGCAAACATAACAACAGTCAAATATAATAATAATAATAATAATAATAATAATAATAATAATAATAATAATGCATTTTATTTGAAGGCGCCTTTCAAAGCACTCAAGGACACCGCACATAACAACAACAGTACAACAAAAGACAGTACAAGTACAGGACAATTTAGTGCAGATAAAATCAGTAAGAGGATGCAGTTACACAGTGCCGTCTCGGCACAGAGTTCAGACTCTGTAGTCCTCATCATATAGGAAGTCAACCGGGCCGGTTTAGGCAGGGCTGTGCTTCCAGGGTGAGAGTAGTGCAATAGATAAGAATAGGGAAGGGTGTGTGCAGGATTCAGATTCCGTAGTCCTCACTATACAGGAAGTCGACCGGGCCGGGTTAGGCAGGGCTGAGCTTCCGGGGTGGGAATAGTGCAATAGAGAATGAGAAAGAGTGTGTGCAGGGTTCAGACTCTGCCGTCCTCGCCATACAGGAAGTCAACCGGGCCGGGTTAGGCAGGGCTGAGCTTCTGGGGTGAGAATTGTGCAGTAGAGTGGGGTAGAGAATGGAAAAGAGGGTGCGCAGGGTTCAGGCTCTGCAGTCCTCACCATATAGAAAGTCAACCGGGCCGGGTTAGGCAGGGTTGAGCTTCCAGGGTGAGAATAGTGCAATAGAGTGGAATGGACAATAGGCAGGAGTGTGATTATATGATTAGGCTGATACAGAGTAGGCCACACGGAATAGGTGTGTTTTCAGGCGAGATTTAAAGGTGGAGACAGTGTCAGAAGTGCGAATGTCTGGTGGGAGGGAGTTCCAGAGGCTGGGGGCAGATCGGCTGAAACCTCTTGACCCCATGGTGGTTAAGTTGGCAGATGGGGTAAAGAGCTGAATGGTCAAAGAGGATCGGAGGGTGCGAGAGGGATTGTGGATATGGATCAGTTCAGCAAGATATGATGGTGCCAGGTTATGAAGGATCTTGAAAGTGAGGAGTAGGATCTTGAAATCGATGCGGAATTTGATAGGGAGCCAGTGAAGTTGCTGCAGGGCTGGGGTAATGTGTTCAGCAAAAGGAGTTCTGGTGATGATACGCGCAGCTGCGTTCTGGACCAGTTGGAGTTTATGGAGTGATTTCCGAGGAAGACCATGGAGGAGAGAATTGCAGTAGTCCAGACGAGATGTAACCAGGGTGTTTACGAGGATAGCAGTACTGGCTGGTGTGAGTGAGGGACGGAGGCGGTTGATGTTGCGTAGATGGAAGTATGCAGACCGGGTAACATTATTGATGTGGGCTTCAAAGGTTAAGGTGCCGTCCAGGATGACACCCAGGCTCCTTACCTGGGGTGATGGTGAGACAGTGGAATTGTCAATGGACATGGAGAAGGGGTTGTGCTTTGCCAGGGTGGATCTGGTGCCAACGAGGAGGACCTCAGTTTTGTCACTGTTCAGTTTAAGGAAGTTGATTGAGAACCATGATTTAATTTCCAGTAGGCAGTTAGATAGAGCTGTGGGTGGTAGAGTGGAAGTAGGCTTGGTGGAGATATAAAGCTGTGTATCGTCAGCATAGCAGTGGAATTGAATATGGAATTTCCTGAGAATGTGTCCAAGGGGCAGAAGGTAAATAGTGAACAGGAGGGGGCCAAGGACAGAGCCCTGGGGAACACCGCTGGAGACTGGAGAGGAGGAAGATCTTAGGTTCTTGAGTTGGACAAATTGTGTGCGACCAGTGAGATACGATTTCAGCCAGGCCAGAGGGATGTCAGTGATTCCAATGGAGGCCAGTCTGCCCAGGAGGATGTCATGAGAGACAGTGTCGAAGGCTGCGCTGAGGTCAAGGAGAACCAGGATGGAGAGTAAGCCAGAGTCAGATGCCATCAAGAGGTCATTTGTGATTTTCACGAGGGCTGTCTCAGTGCTATGATGGGCACGAAAGCCGGACTGGAATTGTTCGAAGAGGTTGTAGTGAGACAGATGAGTGTTTAGTTGAGCTGCAACAGTTCTTTCGAGTATTTTTGAGATAAATGGTAGGTTTGAGATGGGACGGAAGTTGTTCAAATCATTTGGGTCTGCACCAGGTTTCTTGATAGTTGGAGTAATTGCAGCAGTCTTTAGTGATGATGGAACAACACCAGAAGTCAGTGAAGAATGAATGATGTCAGTTATGAGAGAGGACAAGGCTGGCATGCAGCTTTTTACCAGGTAGGTGGGCAGGGGGTCTAACTGACAGGTAGATGATTTGGATTTGAAGATTAGTCTGGTTATTTCAGAGCCAGTGGGCAGTTTGAAACCTGCAAGTGGAGAGCTGATGATAAAGGAGATATATATGCTTTATGCCAGACACTGCATAAGCTAATGTACTGTATATGACAAGGACTGACCTGATAGAGTATGGACAGGTAAAGTGTGTTTCTCTGTCTCTCTGGTCCGCCTGCATCTGCAGCAGCCGTCCAATGACCTTTATCAGCCCCTGGACATTTCTGTTCAGAATTCAAGTCAAAAAACAGTACATAGAGAATGTTAAGAAACAAAATAACACAATGAAAGAGGAAAGGCTTTTCACTTTGAGAAATTAACTTTTTTAGCTCAGTTGCTCAGAGAAGATACATTGATCCCTTCCGAGTACAGAGTCAGGATGTAGCTAGCCAAGCTTAACATTAATACCAGAAGCAGGGGCAAATTGCTAGCCGATCTACCTACATCTTTAAAGCTAGCTGATTAACATGATAAACATCTTTGGGTTTCTTTTACAACCAAACAAATGTATATGTGACCGTTTCTGAAGCTTTCACTATTACTTTAACTTTTAAACAACATTCTTTATTGGAATACTGTACTCTCTCCAACTGCTAGGAGAGCCCAAAAGAGAACTATGAAAAATAACTGATCGGGTTGACTGATATGTATAACGACTGATTAAAAACTGAATGCTGTCCAGTCAGTGTCATCCATCTCATTTATTGATGATTTCTAACCTGTTAACCTGGTATATATCATAACAAGTTATTATTGTGAACTTGATTGCAGTCTTTGGTTTATTTACAGGCACAGGGCAGCGTTAACATTCATCTGGAGTCATTGTTGTCCTTCTTGTCCTCTTGTAGCTTTCGTTTGGTCTCCATCTGAGTGAAATATGTGGCTCTTTAGCTGCTGAATGCTCCACTATGATCAACAGCTAGTCTCTAACTATGTCTGCGGAGCAGGTAGTCTACAAAGGGTTTATGAGCCTTTCACTGAAAACAGCTGCCTTGCTGATGGACCCAGGTAGGTGAGAGAAGGGTTAATCAAAACCACCACAGATCTGAGGGGAAGTTTGTGATATGTCAATATAAAAAAAACTTGTATATGTATTTTTTGTCCCAACGGCCATAGGAAAGGTCATGTAAGATGCCAATTCAACATTTTCTATATAAGATGATTCTAAATAAATCATATTACGTTGTATAGAAAAAGTCACTTTGCAGTTTGACTTGATCTGTCTATGATGGTCAGGATATACAGTAAAAGGAATTAAGGATGCAAGTCAGCAGAGGTGGCAAGGACAATATGGCAGTGTCCTATTACTAAAAGCTTAGTTATGATTCTGCATACAGATGCTTTGTTACCTGCAGTACATGCTCCATGTAAGTACAAGTACACTAGTAACTGTAACTGTGAAATGCTTTTGCCTGCTTTCATTTTGTCAGTGTCTGTTTAATTTAGCCTTAGTCCTCAACTCAAAGTCCACATTTTGTCATATTTAGTTAACTTTGGCCCTCTTATTTTCAATCAACAAAAACTTCAATAAGTGATAAGATTTTACTTCCAAATTCCAAATAGAGCGCTATTGAAAAGCCCATCACACTGCATTTACAGGGACGATGCCGTCACTCAGACAAGATCTGAGTTGGTTGTGTTTCATGTACCTGGCAGATGGAAGGAGGTTGAGGACACTGTTGAGGACGTAGTTCAGGTCTGCGTGGCCTTGATCCACCAGCAGCACCAGGGCATCGCAGCAGGCTGATCGCACCAGAGCATAGTCACTGCAGCACTGCTGCCACAGTGCCTCCAACGCTGGACCCTGGTACACAGAAACAAAACAGAACACACACACACACACACACACACACACACACACACACACAGTCACACACACACACAGTCACACACACACACACACACACACACACACACACACACACACACACACACACACACACACACAATAAGTCATGGTCTAAATCCCGATTTAGCTCAAAGGGTATCATTAAAAGGAAGATATAATGCAAGTTTTAACTTCTTGAGAAAACTCCCACCCTTACTGTTTAGGGTTATGCCCAAACATCAGGTTAAAATAGGAATTACTTTACACTTCAGAGTAAAAAAGCCCTTTATGCCACAAAAAAAAACAACAACGTTATTTTGATACGCAACTCACCTGGACGGAGGACTGTGTGATTTGCCCATTTGGTCCTTTCTCCTTTAGCACGGCAACAACAAGATTTCTCACCGTCTGGAAAACAAAAAGCATGCTATCAGGTACAGTGTGTTCTTGATTAAAGTCCGGCATTGTTTTTTGAGAGATTTTTTTGTATTGCTTTATAAGCCATTTTAACACACAATGTGGAATTTCTGCATCTGAGGGTCTCTCAATCAAAACAAAGTAGAAGAAATAAGTAGTGTCATCGTGCAAGTAGTTTTTGCTCTCACGGAAGTCATACCTCCAGGCAACCAAATGAAAAACAACCTAAGCTTGAGTAAATGTGTGACTTTTTCTGGGTTTGAACAATGTTGGAAACATTTACATTACATGTTTTATGCTGAAATGTTACACATTGTTTCTTTACGTGATGCACTACTAAAAATATGTCTCTCAAACATTAACCTTCTGTAGGTTTGAAAGGTTAACACTATTTTTAGAACTGCTATCCCAGCTCACTCATTGGCTAACATGACAAAACTGTTTCTGGCTTCTTCTACATGCAAATGACCAGACAGGCATTTTTCCTTACCTGATGTTTGATATGTTTTTGTTTGAAAGATGGTCAGTTTTAATCCATGCTGACCACAAACTATAGCCTAATCCTGACAACAGCCAACTTTCAAGTCACAGTTAAAGTTTTACACAATTTTGTTTTTTTTTTTAATCACCACGATCAACTGCAGGAGCCGCCTGGCTCTGCTGCCTGGGACACTGTTTTTTCTGGCTAGGCTAGGCTTCAAACCCCCCAACTCCTTCAACAAACTCTACACAAATGAATGAATGAATTTAAAGCAGCTATGAGGAACTTTAATTTCATGTTGATTCAGGCGACCCCTGTGTACAAAATCAGTATGAGCACCATCGCCTCCTGTCATAAAGATGTTGATCTGCAAGCAAGTTAATTCCTGAAGAGAGACTGAAGAAAGACGCAACATAATTTTTAATACTATTTTTGAATTCTACACAGCTGTTTGCAGGATGCATGAATATGAAGTAATGTATCTATTTGTGGCTATGTATGGTAACCACCTACCATATGGTGATTGGTGAATAAAAAAAAAACAAGCATTAAGAATAGGGATTAAGAATAACTACTTTATAAAAACTATATAAAAACTATACAAAAACAATCAATTTTCTCTCTGATTTTCTGGTTCACTTATATTGGTCATAGAGGCATCAATATTAAAGTGAGTTTAAAAACCAATTTAAAACTCCTTGTTGTGCATTTAACAGAAGCAAAAAATAGTATGATACCAGAACTTAGTGTGGAGACCAGAAGACGGAGAAAGAACTCCCACACCACTAATTAGTCTTACCCATGAGTCAGTAGCTTACCTGGGCTTGTATGACAGGGCTGGGGAAATCAAAACGTATCTTCAAACCCTCCATCATATCTGCCGCTCATGCCTGAGAGCAGAAGGAAACTGCATTAGGAGTTAAAAAAAATTCATCACAGTAAACAGTGCTGGGGTTACCATCTGTTGTTTCACTTCCAAGAATTTGAAGATCTGTCAGACAACACTATCAAAGGAAACCTTTTCAGGACAAAGTGAGGTTCTACCCTTCTTTTAAACTCAAGAATGGAAGTCAGCCTTTGAAAAAAAAAGCTAAGTGACATTGCCAACTGTTGCTTCATAGTATTAAGGGAGCAAACATTCAATGGAGAAGCACTGCTTGGAGGTATTCAGAGGGTGAACCTTTGAAAGCTGATCCCTGCCATGTGTTATCAAATTATTGGCCTGCAGCCATGATATAACTTTGCATTAAATTATTCACAAGTCATCAGTATACCAGCCCAATCACCATCTCACAGGTTGCTAAGCAGACAAGTTTCCCATCTCAGGTTGTCTCATTAGTCCTGACAATATGCTGTACAGGTGCTGACCACCAGCTGTCTGAGGTCTGCACACCACAGCTGCTGCTTAAAATGGGAACATCCAACAGGTTTTCAATAGGACTGGGTATAGAATTCATACAATTGTTGCTTAAATGTGTAAGTCTCAAAAGAAAAAAAAAAGACAAGAGCCACCCGAGCCATGGTCTGTTCACCTTGCTGCCATCTGACAACAGATACAGAAATATCTGCTGCCGTAACACCAGAGTACAGAGCAGCTTCTCTTCTCAGGCTGTGAGACTCTAATGAATAAATAAATGAACCTTGAAATTACCTTAAATTTGCATTTAATATAATGTATGATTAGTTGGGTGGGTGCTGGATTCAATCAGACTGCTTGCTTAAGAGTAATGCAAAGCAAATTAACTATTAAACAACTACCATTGCTGATGTGACTTTACATTTTCTAGTTTCTAGTTTTTTCACATTAGATGTAGTCTCTTTCACTGACTGCCTTCCCCACTCTCTGCCTCTACCCAAAAAGTTATCGCAACAGGCAAGCCAATAAAACACACGGTTAACATGAGTAAACTTGTGGTCATTTGAAGGCAGTCGGAAAGTTGGGGAAAATGTAACTACTCAACTCAACATAATATTTGACAAAGGTTTAGCCATTTTCAAGACATTTTAATGCAGCAATCCTACATATTATCTCTTTAAGTAATTTCACAAAGAAAAATTCCATACAATTACTGGTTTACAATGTGAAGATATTGTAAATTGTATAGCTTTGGGTCCTGGTCTGTTGGTTTAATAATTTTATATAGATACTGGATACATTCTGAAAAAGCCAGGGGACATCATCTTGGTGTGTTTTTTTACAATCTTCAGACATTTTACGGACAGAACAATTGCACCGACAAATCAATGATGAATTATTAAATAACTAACAAAAAGAAAGAAACATTTAGTTAATTAAATGCAGTGAAAGAATCAAAAGTTGCATGGACATGAGTGGCCATTATCTAAAAAGAAAAATCAACACATTCAGGAAATAAAAAAGTGGACAGAAATGTTTTTAGTCCTCACTGTTTACTTTTAGGTCCCTTTTAATCCAACATTTTTCTGTTAATATCTGTAAACCAATATATTGGTGTAACATTACTATAAACACAGGGAATACGAGCTTCATGTAGCCTAAACCAAGCCACCCCCTCCCCAAACAGACACCCAACCCAGCCCCCCTGCTGTTATCTAACTGATAAGCCACGCTGCTATGCTGTACAGTCCAGCACCAAGCTCCTATACACTCTACATTGGCTCCCACCAGCTCCATGGCCACATGAACAGGTAAGTCAGTAGCACCTGCTACTCTACAACTATACTCCAAACTGAAACTCAACTTTGCCTAGAGCTTATTTATTCATGTTTGTGGACAATGTGACATATCTCCATGTCACTAGTTGTGTATCTTACCTTCGTATTTTTTAAAAAGTGCTATCAGTATGAAGAAGCTTATTTTTCAATGAAACTAATAATAACAACTCAGTCATGTGTTAGAGTGATACCTATCATTAAGAATGAGCTGGTGTCCTGTCTAATTTAAAAATTGTCAATGGTAAGCCAAAGCTAAATAGAAAGTTTGCACAGCAAACTGTTCCAGTGGTTTCTACAGCATATTTACCTTACAGCAAAACAATATAGGCTGGCCTGTACTGCTAGGTCTGCATTAGCAATAGAAGAGAGGACAATGCACCAACAGTGTTGAGCCAACAGTGCTTTAGAAATGACACCGCTGAGGCTTTACTGTGTGACACTCGATGCTGCAAAGTGCACACGCCGGCCAGGCACATGGGATTTTTGATGGCCTTTCAGGTGGCATGACTCTCTCTCTCTCTCTCTCTCTCTCTCTCTCTCTCTCTCTCTCTCTCTCTCTCTCTCTCTCGCTCTCTCTCGCTCTCTCTCTCTCTCTCTCTCGCTCTCACAGCCATGTTGGGAGGTCTGATAAAACTGGTTGCTGGTTTTGGTTAATAAATGGTATTTTTTATGTTTTAGTCATTAGACACTAACTCAATTCATCAATCAGAAGAAGATGGATCAACAGCAATCATGAGGTTATCTATTTATTGTAGTATAGCCCTGCTTGGCTATTTTTGATCATTTAGAAAGTTTTAATGCACAACTTGGCAACACATCCTGACTTACTGATAGAGAAACATAGATACAGCAACTGATATATACATGACAAGATGCCTAAATCTTGGTCAATTATTCAGTTACAACAAGAAACATACCAGATGCCCCACCTAAAGGATGAGAGGATTAAAGGATGCTGCCCCTCCAACACACAGAGTTCAAAACAGCACACAAGCAATGGTAGATAAACAGCAAAAACAGACATATGCCATGACAACACAAAGACAAAAACTTTATCAGCAGCTGTTTTGATTGTGTATTTATTGTTTCAGTCATTTGTCAAGCACAATGACGATCACTGCCTGAGTTCCAGCTTCTTAAATGTGAGGATTTGCAGCCTTACTTTGTCAGCTATGACAGCAAATTAAATGACTCTGCGTTTTGGACTGTTGTTTGGAAAAAAGAAGCCTTCTGAAGATGTCGCTTTGGGCTCTAGGAAATCATAATAAGCATTTTTCACAATTTTTGGACAATTTATAGACCAACTGATTAATCGCAGAAATAGTCAGCCAAATAATCAACAGACGCTGTTTCAGGAAAGTGACTTGCTCGTTTAAAAAAAACAAAAACAAAAAACAGAATTTATTTAATCCTATTAAATTAAATGAATAAATTAAGGGTACCTTGTGGAGGTTTTGACCACTAGTAGCGCTGTGGGGCAATGTTTTTATGAACAGGCCTGTTTTTGTAAATCCCACACAAGGGCATAAGAACGTAGATTCACAGACCTGAGCTTACAAGTGAGCTGGTACCATATACCATTTTCACACCAAAATTATCATGTTTTATGGGAGTTTATTAAATGTTGGTAAATGCACTGAAATTAGGTGCTTGACTACTTTCTTAATGTCAGTGGACAAGTCACCTTTCTGTTTTTATTTTTCAACATATGTGTCACGTTCATCATAACAGATGTGCTGGGGAAAGAGGGTGGGAATAGAAAGCTGCAAATCATGTACCTCATCAGAATACATCAAGAAGACTTCTGAAATCAATTCTGTAATTAGATTAATAATTTTTTCATCACACCTGCCACTATGCCTGTCAACATGTCATCATTCCTACCCATGACTGCTCAGTAGTCATTACTACATTATTACATGAGTACTGAGAAGTGTTTCCCATACATAGACTTCACTTAGGCTAGCAGCAGGTACATTAACGGCCACAAAATGATATTTGCTGATCCATTTGAACATGTTTTACTCTTTTTTTTAATCTGTCCAAGAGAGCAACACACTTCGCAATCAATTAACTAGTGGCCAGCCTGCCTTCACTCTGTTTATTGTCAAAAGTTATTTCATGAGGGGTTTGGTTTCATCTGATGTTGTACTACATATACATACAAAAAAAGACACTGATCCAGGACCTCTAACATGGGCCCATGAGCATGCAAGTCATGGTGCTACCACACAACAGACAGCCTTAACAGCTAAACATAAACTATGCAAAACCTTGAAGGAAATTGGGACTTGTCGTGGCAGAGCATGACTCCAGTCACTATCATGACTGTTTTATGCTACTTTAACAACACACAACATGAAGCATTACTCTGCATACAGCAAGTCAACCCATGTCATTTCATCCAGCAGGTGACAGAATGATGCTGTCGCCCACCGTGTTGCATCTTGCCAGCAAATCGTTGTCGTTCTTGTTTTTAGACCAATTTTATAATCTATACGGTTTGGTAGATTATATGTATGCCGTATTAAAGGATACTTTCTGCTCCGTCGGACAACACTTTCCATAGCGTCCTGTGGATTACATATTCTAACTAATTAGAAAGCGAAAATTAAATTGATCGATTTTTCAATGGGGTTTACTTGTGGCGCCTTCCTATTAGCCAGTCGCGGTCCTGATGCTGCCTACGTGTCGCACATACCAAACCAGTCCCTTATAAACTTTAACCGGAACCTTTGGTGGACAGCTACTACATTAGTCACTTAGTCATTATACTAACAATAAAATATAACCAACAAACTAGCAAGTGAAGTTAGCTGAACCGGCTAGTGAAGGCTACACTGGAGTTATCAACACGAAAGCTAATGCTGTTCAACAGGACGGTGCACTCGTAGTAAAAAAAGAAAAAGACTGGACCTCCTACAACAGTAAGCTGAGAAATGTAATAGACTCTTAGTTAAAAGTTCATATAAGTCTGTAAAAGAAAGTTGCTGGCCAAACTTTACCTCATTCATCCAGCCTCCTTCAAATCAGCATGTAAGTACGGCGAGTATCGAGGTCCAAAACTCTTAAGAGACCGACTTGTCTCAAACGCCATACATTTCGGGCATTTTTACATGCTAAAAATGACCTCAGTGTGAGAATCAAGACGTTAGTTACAACTCAGTGATGAAGCTTGTAATAACACGTTTGCATACATACATAATCTAGAGCCTTTCCCCAATATCTGAAGAGCTCGGTTAATAATTCACTCGTATGGACACGGACTGAAACATGTGGATGTATGGCAGTCTGTCAGTGGCCTCATTAGAATGAACAATAGTGAGACTGAAATCATTTACTTGCTGAAAACTGAGGAGAAATAATGCACATTCTTAATAGCATATGATTTTTTGCCATGGAAAACGATTTGTCAATTAATTTTCATTTTTTGGAGAAAATGATACCTTATCATACATAAAAAAACATTTCGGATTTTAAGTTTTAATCTTCCTTCATTCGATTAAAAGATGTATATTTGTGTGTGCAACTGAAAAAAAAAATTAAGCTTCAATTTGATTGAATAAATTCATTGAAATATTTATAATAACATAATGGACTTCCATACAATGGTAACATGCAGATTTCAGATTATGTTTTTCCTCAACTGGGATTATTTCATCATTCATGTTGCTGTATACCCAACCTGTGGAGGTCCATTTACTATTACTATAAGCCAACATACAAGCAAAAAATATAAAGTACCCAGACCAGTAACCAATGGGAAAACTGAAGAGTGGACCTTTTTTTTCCCTACAGTAATGTAGCCATTACAATAATTTCGCGTGTCGTCCATGGAAAACACAGTCTTTGCTTGAAAATAGCCCCTATAACTTTGACTTTCAGATTGTTCTATTGAAAGTCAGAGGTGAATTATGTATTGTTGTCACAAAAGTAATTTCAATCAATTTAGTCGCATGTGAAAGTTGGCGTTTTCATTTCAACTGTTACAACATGCTTCATTCGCCGGTTTTCCCCTGGGACTTGAAGGCAACATAATTACAGGACGGTCGCGGCCACCTGATTGGAGGTCCGTATGTCTGCTCTTCTCACATTGGCTCTTTACGTCTCGTGCTGTGTCTGCAGCCCCAGCGGGTACACCAGGCTGCGCGTGCGCTTCACCTCTCGGCGTCGTTAAGGTAGCAGAATTGAGCGGGAGAAGTAGCGGAAACAGGATATTTTGACGTTCAAAATAAAAGAAAGGACAAAAATAGATCCGAAAGTAGTACTGTTTGATTATTTGGTCTGTCTGGGAATGTAGCTTTACTTTATTTTGTCAGTAGTTTGGCAATAGCTCAACCAATGAAAAATATACCCATTTCATCTTTTTAGCTGCATACCACGTGTGAAATTTATATTGGCAATGAGATATAAGCAACTGCTGCAGGTGTACACATGCAAACCAGCAGTACATGCTTCTCATTTACAATTGTATTCAATGACTGGTAGTAAAGTAACAACTGTTTAAAAATAATCATGAAAGCAATTAGTGTGTTATTGCTTGGACTACAAAGAGGAGCTGTTACAGTTGCGTTACACAGGTACAGGGTCCGTTTGGTGCTCTCTATGTCATGGATAAGAATGTTAGGAAACACACACCTGGACTCCAAGTTGCCATAATGTGATATGGTCGATTTTTAAATGCTGATTTGAGTATTTTTAGACTGAATTGATTTCCATTCGACCCCTTTTTGGCTAGTATGGAACATATAAATACAGTCACCACAGTATGAATCCCGGCAGAGCATTAGGAGGTTGGGAATTCTTAGACAACTGAATAGATCACTGAATAAATAAAACATTTCCGAGAGTAAATTTGTAATGCCTGGTCAAATTTTTCCAGGAAGAACATACTTGGACTCTTGAGCTATTTCTATAATACTAGCTATGGGGCCAGATCATGCAAGTGCTATAACTTATTAACACATATAAGTTGATAAACATAGAGGCACTAACAGCTTTAATAGTATCCTGCAGTCCAGTAAAGTACACTGTGAAAGGTTGCGCAGCATGGGGTTTTATTTTGAAAGTCCGGAGTGGAACTACTCAATGTTAATACGCGTCATTGACAGCCGGCGAGCCTTTGAAAGTCTTGAGTCTGACTACAGTCCGGGAGAGACCATGTCCGCCGTCATAGGCACACAGTACCCACCTCTACTCTCATTTAAAACTAAGTCTCCATGAAATAACAGTAACGCGGGGCCTCAAGGATGGCCAACTCGGTGAGTATCCAGTCGGAGGATCTGCTGCCAGTCAGGTCTAATCAAGTCTCTGTTTGGACATTTAGCTGTTTTGTGACACCGGAGGAGTCGCTGTTTTTTTTTTTTTTTTTTTTTTTTTACTCCGTAACGAGGATTTTCAAGCGACACAGCTAGCTAAAAGCCGATCCGTGCCGCTATCTCCTGAATGAACAGTGTGCTGCAAAATTCAGCCCCCAAACGGGGCAGTTTTAATATTTCTTCCGCTCACCGACAGTGGACACGTTCGCTAGTGCGTAAATTAAAGCTATTTCAGAATGGCTACAGTCCATCGTACAATTCGGCATAATTGTTACACGCAGTGTATAAAGTGGCACTTAAATCAGAGGAAAATGAAACTTTCACGAGGCGTTTCCTTCTTATTATCTTCACATTGTCTTTTCACAGCCATGTGATGTTAATCAGTGGTAGACAGCAAAGTGAGAGAACACTTAAATGGTGCAAAGTTAGTGGAAATGCTGGCTGTTTCATGAGTAATGTTTATTCTGAATTTTACCTGTAGCCTTAGGCTAATAATCAAAGTCGTAAATCAGTTTCTGCAGGTGTGTAAAATTGCAGAAAACCAGTGTTTCATTGATTGAGCAGATTTTTTTTTTAATGGAGTTTTACATGATGTTCTCCATGCAGCAGACAAGGGAATATAGTTCAGGTGTTTAATTGTTCAGTAGAGAAATGTTGGGTTAGATATTATTTGTATACATTTTAACATTATCTATTGGTCTTAATTCATGTTCTTTTTCAAAAACTTTTCTTGAAATTGGGCAGTAACCCAACATCATTTGATTTTACAGGGTGCTGTTCAGGTGAAACTAGAACTTGGTCATCGTGCCCAGGTCAGAAAGAAACCTACTGTGGAAGGCTTCACCCATGACTGGATGGTGTTTGTCCGAGGACCGGAGCACAGCAACATTCAGCACTTTGTGGAGAAAGTAGTCTTTCACCTGCACGAAAGCTTCCCTAAACCAAAAAGAGGTAAGAGACCTGTTATTTCTGCTTTATGTTGTCTCTTTGTTTCATGTCTTTCTTTGGCACTCTCCCTTCAAAGTGGCTGGGTTTCCCATGTGGTGAGTGGGGGAGTAGGGTTTAAACCCTCACGTCAGCCAGCATCGACAATGATCATGTGCGCTTTGGTCTCTGTAGCTGATTCTGAGCTCTGACATCTGAAGAAGGTGGCGGAAAAAGTGCATTTCCTTGTGTTTAATGAGTGTTGAGGAGAACATGTAGTGGTTTTTGGTTCTGTGAGTAGGAACAGTTTCCTTTCTCTGTAATTCTCAGAAGACAGAATGGAAAGGTTGGAAATAATGATGCAAAGTGCCAATTTATGGTATGTGCATTTTAGTGTTTCTTTTAAATGTCACTCCGAAAAGATGTGTTGTCTTGAAACCCTGCCAAACGGAATCATACCTGATGTTGCCTTTCGATATGAAACAGACAAACCTTTTATGATGGAGCTGCTTGGTATGGGCGCTCTAAGTGTTGAGGTAAAGCAGTGAAAGGTAGGACGCGTGTTGTTTGCTCTGCAGGCGCTTGGCTGAAGCACAAGTGCTGCACAATAGGAAGTCTTTAAAATCTAGGCTAGACTGATAATTGTTATTCATCATGAATTTGGCTGTGCAGAATTCCAACCACAATTGGATGTAGACACATGCACACATGTGCTCTGTGCAATAACAGCAATCTTGTAGGTTCATTACATGTCAAACTGTGCAAGATTATAAACTCAGTTATAGTTTAGAGTGAAAAATTACCATTCTAAGGATGGAGGCGAGGATGATGTTTTATTTGACCAACAGTCTGAAACCTTGCAATGTCCAGTTTATAATCATATATGACAAAGAAAAGCAACAAATCATGATGTTTGTGAAGCTGGCTTTAAAAAAAATGATGACAACACTTGATAAATTTAATCAAAATGGTTGCAGATTAAATTTCTTTCTTTCTTTCTAGATGGGTCTGCTAAAAATATTGGTTGCGCTCTGGGTCACATTGTCAGATAGCATGATGACTCCATGATGAATCGCACCACCGTGCCAGGAGATTATGAATATGAATTTGTAAATATGTCTGTGGATCAGTTGGTGTATTCTATGTAATCTCATGCTGTGTTCTGATTGGTTGGTTGGCAAATATCTGTCCTAGCAGTAGTCACATTGTGTGAATTGGGTCTCACATTTCAAGCATGGTCCAGATTTTGATGCAGGCCCTCTCTGCTCACCAATCTCTGAATCGGTCATCGTTAGTCATATCTCGTGGTGCAATCTAGGACCAGACTTGCCAACCTTGAGACCTCAAAAGTTGGGAGGATTTCAATCCGGAAGCGGGGTTTCCTCCCCTAGAAAAAAATTGTTTCATACACTTTGTAAAAAAAACCAGAAGAACACTGCGACAGTTTTAATATCCCTTTAAATATATAGGAATCATGCAGAATACTTTGCCCGTGTTTGTGTGAATCTCTGGTATAAACTAATATTCATAAGTTTTCCTTCATTATACACCCCTTTACCTTAGAGACTCTGTGCATGTCACTGCCCTATGATTGTCAGCCTGTCGAGGAAACTCATGTCAGTGCTCGACAGAAAAATCAACTCAGCGGATTTTACAAAATGCACACCCCTTTCCCTTTAGCCTTTTCCTAAGAAACAAGATTTTTTCTTTTCATGACATCCTTAATTTGCTTTAGTACTTATTTCTCTTCTCCGTTTCTCTTACCGCTTCACTCATTGAGTAGGACGAGGTGCTATACTACAGTAGACTACACGCTGTATAGTGGCAGACACAGGTTGTGATAACTAAAAGGGGGGAAAGTGTGAAAATTTGTTGGTAGACATCCAGGAGAATTATTAGTCTCTATGAGATGGGGTTGGTGTGTGTGTGTCGAGGACCACTGGTTTGAATTGATGAACAAAGGTTTGTCACCAGGTTTCTCTCAGGATTTTCTGCTTTTCTTCTTTGACAGCCCAAAGCCAAACAGTGTGTTGAGGCCTTAGTCTTTGTAGTCTAACATGCTTGGATGTATGAGGTAAAGGTAAAGGAGCATATGGCAAGGAAGGGATACATTTAAATGCTTCCTAGGTCTGAGATTTTTTTACTCCACATCAACCTTTTGTGAGTTTAGGTCTGCCAGTCTGGTCTAATCAAGTGTCTGTTTGGACATCGCCGTTTTTTTTTTTTTACTCTGTAACGAGGATTTTCAAGCAACACAGCTAGCGAAAAGCCGATCCATGCCGCTATCTCCTGAATGAACAGTGTGCTGCAAAATTCAGTCCCAGAACGGGGCAGTTTTATTATTTCTTCCGCTCACCGACAGTGAACACATTCGCTACTGCTTAAATTAAAGCTATTTCGGAATGGTTACAGTCCATCGTGCAATTCGGCATAATTGTTACATGCAATGTGTAAAGTAGCACTTAAACCAGACAGAGGAAAATGAAACTTTCACAGGGTGTTTCCTTCTTATTATCTTCACATTGTATTTTCACAGCCATGTGATGTTAATCAGTAGTAGACAGCAAAGTGAGAGGACATTTAAATAGTGTTAGTGGAAATGCTGGCTGTTTCATGAATGATATTTGTCCTGAATTTTACCTGTAGACTGTAATATTCACAGTCGTAAATCAGATTCTGCAGGTGTGTAAAATTGCAGAAAACCAAGGGCTGCAAGGGCTGTCTTCAGCTCAGTGTTCCTCTCGTTGCTCCGCATGTAATTACATCAGACTCGGGCAACAAAACAGCTTTGATTTATCTTCTCACCTTCCTGTACAGGCATTCATTTTATGGCAATGTTTTTTGTCTTCTTGATGTACATTAATGATTAATATGTCAGTTTGTCTATCTAAGTGAATGCTGACTGCCCACAGTGAGTTTGATGAGTCTAAACTGGTCACAACTGCATAAAGGCTGTCTGTTGTACCTACAATCAATTCAGACTTGAATGTATCTAGGGCTGCAACTAATTCTACTTTATACATTTTTTTTTTTAATCTGCCACACGTGTTTTCTATTAACATGCTGATTAATCAACCAGTTGTTTTCAGCTCTAAATGTATCCCTGCCTTTCTTCTTTCATTTTGTTTCCTGGTTTTAATGCTGTTTCATAGGCTTTTTTCCCTAAACATTAACATAATACTTTTGATTGATTATGTATGAAATACAGCTCAGGGTCAGCTTTTAATTAAGATTCCCTTGTCATTTACTACCGTATCGTGATCCTCACACCATCCCCTGTAAAATGTTTTGTTATGAAGCTGGTCAGGATGGTGTCAGTGCTGATTCTTTGACAGTAAGCCTCCAATAGCCATTGTCAATCAAAAGTCTGATTTAAGTATGGTGCTGCAATGATTAGTTGATAAATTAGTCGCTCAACAGATAAATTGAATGGTTACTACTTAGAAAAGCGTTTTGTGAGTCATTTTTCATAGAAAAAAATATGAAAAATGTTCTGTTTTTTGCAGAAAATAAAATATTTAAAGTTGTCACCTTGGACTCACTACTACCAATTTTATTAACTGCAACCTTGTTCCCCCTTGTAAAAGCAAAAGCAGGCCTTTGTGGGTCTTTCAGATCTTCAGGGCACTAAAATTAAACCAGGTCTTTGTTACCCATCAAATTTAATTTTATTGGAAATTATTGAAGCTCTGCTCTAAAGTATAAGGATTACAGAGCAGAGCATTTTTTGCTAGAACTAAACTAACTTTGCCTCAAACTGTTTTGTTTGTTTGTTTTTTTTACACTTATGATCTTGTAAAATGGATATTTATAGTTGTAGAATTGCCTGTGCCTTTGGAAGTACTCTCCATGGTGCTTGTTCATCTGGAGGCACCACATCCCCTACACTTCATGAAATACTTGTCAAATTGTCTTCCTGTGTACAGTACTATGAAATCAGATTGGACTCTTGACTGTGCAGGGGAGTGGTGATGATGATCACAATGATGCTTGCTTAAAAAAGATAAA
This sequence comes from Diplodus puntazzo, assembly GCA_963678695.2. Taxonomy (NCBI): domain Eukaryota; kingdom Metazoa; phylum Chordata; class Actinopteri; order Spariformes; family Sparidae; genus Diplodus; species Diplodus puntazzo. The sequence goes on along the minus strand of OZ023170.1, from coordinate 12,199,361 downwards.
TGTACACTTAATATGCCAAGGCATTGAAGTTCAGCCACTTCTTGGCTGGATGCATGAATGAGTTTGTAAACCTGTGCTTTCTTATGTGGGTCAAGAGATGCATTTTAATCAGTATTGTGAACAATAAGTTCCACGACTAGGACTTTTTCTGGGATCAGAAAACACCAGATCTTTTACAGGAAATCAGGGACCTTTTTTGAAACTGGGGAACCTTTTTAAGAGGGTTAGGAATGTATTTAGTTGCTAGTAAACCTATTTGGGAACTCTGCGACATATATGGGGGCTAAGGAACTTTCTTGCGTATTCAAGAACTTATTTAGGGGCCCTCGGAAGCTATTTGTAACTCAGGAATTTTTTAGATGCAGTAATTCCTGGCGTTAATTTTCAGGGACAACTTTTAGGAAAAGTGGCCTCCAAGTCTGTTTTTTCCTGAAACATTAAAAGACATTTTCTTTAACATGTGAAAGTGATCATTCTTAGCAGCTAGGAACGCCTGAATGCTCTGAAAGCCTAATGTGGCAGGTGCATATACAGTATATCACTGTGATATAACGAGCCTTGAAACTGATGGACCCACCTGTCATATGTTCTGACAAAAGATGTGTTTTGAGACAGGTCCAGTCCACACGGCATGTTGGAAATCCTATACGGGATCATTTCCCCCCTTGCCTCCAAGCTGTCTATAAATCAAATTCCTATCTGCTGATATGGAACCCTTTAAAGCTTAAGTTTCTCCTAAAAGGCCTTTGATTACAAGTTACTAAATTAGATTTTGCTTCTGCACACCGAATCTATCTCCCTGTTCTTTTTCATGCTCCAGCCCAATCTTGATAAACATGATATGTGCCTGGAAGTGTGAGCAGGGGGGCCTTCAGTAAATCTCACATGATGACACATGCCATGAGGTCTCTTCAGCGTCTGTGAAGTCTTTGGAGCCTGTGTGTTTTTACATGGTGACAAATTGTGAACCAGAGTGCTTCCTGGTCTGTTGGGTCTTCAGATGCTCTTGAGTGTTTCTCATTGAAACACAGCCCATGTGTAATAAATCGGAGAGAATGGCTCTAGTGTTTGAGGCCTGCTAAGGTGAATGCAGCAGTTTATTACAATTAGACTAACATTTTAAAATGTTAGGTTCACCAACTAGTAACATGATACAAGCGCTGATTTGGTTTGTTGGATGGATCATCTCTATGTTGCACATAAATTATGATGAAGGGAAAATCCACCTTTGTATGCTCTGACATTGTGAGATATACAAATGCTTTACATTAGAGGCTGACCAATATGCGATTGTTGAGACCAACACCGATTTAAGAGGGGAAACATCCACCAATTGCCAATATGGCAGCAGATATAAAGAATGTTTGAGCCAAAGTGAAAATTGACCTTGTGGATTGTACAATCGATTTTGAAAAATGTTGAGTTCATTTTAACTGATAATGAATAAGTATAAAATATTGATCTGAAAAAAAACTAGCAACTATAGCTGTAAAATAATAAATGAAGTGGAGTGGAGTGAAAAAAGTATTGTTGCTTTGTCAGCAGGATTTCACAAAAACTACTGAATGTATTTCCACTAAACTTGGATGGAGAATGGGTCTCCACCAAGATTGGACCACATTACATTTCGATGCAGTAATGGGACAGATCAGAGATAGTTTATAAAACAAGATCTTGGAGGAGAGAAAATAACAGCGCGTCTGGCTGCACAGAGTGTTGCCATGATAATCCTCCCGAGTCTTCCCCAACATAAGAAATATGATTCTTATGATTATTCTTAAACTATGATAAATCTTAAAAGTGCCTCTTTCGTCGTAATTATGCATTTACATGAAGGTTTGACTCATATTCAATCACAAATAAAGCCTCGGTTGCTTTTTGGTGAGAGTTTCACTTTAACATTGTGAGATGGGGCGTTTTTTCTACATTTTTGTGAATTTCTCAGGAAATAATGCATGGATCTCAATGAAAAACATTAGGCCCATTTAGGTGGCTGGTATCTGTGTGCGAGTACAAAAAGGGTCTATAAGGCATTGGTTGAGTTTTGCACTCCAGTTAAATAGTGGGTCTGTTTGATTGCTTTTGTTCAACCAGTATTAGTACCAACTATTGATATCAATTTTGTGTTGACCAATCAACTGATTGTTTCTGCACTGATGGAGTTGTTGATGAGACAGAATTGACAGTCAGGGGAGCAGGAGATGGTGATGGATACGTGGCTGTTTCCAGCCATCCAGGTTTGTAGATGGTGGTCTAGAGTAGCCAGAACAGTCTAAGTGGTCCAGTAGGGACACAGCTGGCTACACACATGCAGGAAGTTTGGGTCAGCGCCAGTGATTCCCAATCTTTCCTTTTCTTTTTTCCCCCTTATTGCCAAAGTGTATGATTTAGTGCAGTTAGCAGCTGTTGGAGGTTAATCTTTTCACTCACCTGCATGCCGTGCATGTTGCTCGCCCTCCACTCTAAAATAAAATGGGCGGCATTTAAACAAGTTGTAAGCATGAAGTAAACCTGTCGACAAGAATTGACTGTAGCCGTTTTGCTTATAAGAACCTACAGTCTAGTCTGTGTGCTGTGTTTGGAGTTTATGGATAACACTTTATGTTTGTTTGTTTTTGTCTTTACTTTTATCGACAGCAGGAACATGTGTGCAGTGTTAGAGTGGCTTTCTTTTGTTACATAGTGTGTACCCTTGGAAACTTGATATTTCATGTGAGGAATAGGATGGTGCTAGGAGGAAAGAACCCATCTCATACGAAATGGAGTAGAACATCATTTTAAGTTCTCCCTGTTTCACCAGGTTGTCGAATGCTGTTTTGTCAGCACAATGCCTGAATGTATTTTTTTCATGATTGTATTGGGGTTTTTTTTTGTTAACAAACAAAACCAAAAGTGCAATCCTTAAAATATTTGACCAGACGCACATTGAATGCAAGCCCTGTGTGCTGAGATACCTCCACCTGGATCTTTCTGACATAACCGACAGCAGTGTTTGATAAATGGAGTTCAGAAGTGTGAGCTCTGTGAGAAGGATGGCAGCAGGAAAGCGTTTGTTATGTGGCCCAGGGATTCCTAGCGGCCTGTCAGGATTTCAAAGACCCCAGCACGGATGAAATCTATCATTGCTACTTGGCTCACTAACAGCTTTCATTTAAGAGGTGTGTATTATTTAGATTTGTGTCAACCTTGCTTCATTTGCTCTTGTAAAGATGCTGATGACAGGTAGGCTCATATGACACGCAGAAAGGATTTCAAACAGCTTTTCCACATCAGTTGTTTCTTTATTGCTTGTCTTATCAGCATGTCATCACTTTGAATTTACACACACACACACACCGTATATATACATATATATATATATATATATATGTGTGTATATGTGTGTGTATATGTGTGTGTATATATATATATATATATATATATATATATATATATATATATATATATATATATATATATGTATATGTATATGTATATGTATATGTATATATATATATATATATATATATATATATATGTATATGTATATGTATATATATATATATATATATATATATATGTATATGTATATGTATATATATATATATATATATATATATATGTATATGTATATATATATATATATATATGTATATATATATATATATATGTATGTATGTATGTATATATAGCAGTCAAAACATAGAAAGCAGTTAGAGAGAGAGAGAGAAAGTGATAAGAGACGGTGAGCGTAACTTCCTACCGCTCGTCCTCCCACACTCTCAGTGATTTGTTGTGCAGCTCAGAGAAGCTGCCAGACACACATTTAGATTAATGATGAATCAGTCAGTAAAGCTGCCACTGCGCTTCATTATTGCCATGCGGTTAACGGGCCAGCGTTGAGGTGTTGCCATGGAGACGGCCTAATGGCAATGCCATCTGAACAAATGGAGGTAAAGAAGCTCTTTGGAACCAGTGAAGGGGGTGCTATTTTGGCAATAGGCAGCAGCGGCTCATGCTGCTTAAGCACCTCATTTGGAGCCTCGGCTGCCATTTAATCTACTCTGGAGATGGCATCTCTTCAAAGGTGTTTGTGATATTTCAGAGGATTGTCACTTTTATGGAAAGATGTAAGACGGTGTAATGGGAAAGAAATAGGCGAGCTCGGTGAAAAGAGTTTGAGATTTGTGATCTGTGCAGTGTGAGGAAGATGCACAAGAGCTGAGGTTCTTTTTGTGTTTTTAAGACCAAGGAGCTTTTTGTTACATGAAAAAACACTTGAAACCAAGATTTTTCCTGGCTGAAAGAGGAGGTATGGTGGTGCTTCAACTCGGCTGTACTAGCTCTGTAATCAATTAACCAAACCAAACCTCTGTTTTTCGAATGGTGTGTTTTACATAGCACATACTTTTTATTTTAGAAAAAAAAAATCAATCGTATAAGAACCTCAATTCCTATCTCTACAGTTCAGAATCAATTTCATTAATGTAAAAAAAAAAATTTTTAATTAATGGCATGATGTTGACGGAACAAAAAAGTGGAACTGAACGGCAAGGGAAGTGCAGCACCCAAGATAGGCAGCGGCTGCAAGCATGTCTTTTATTTGATGACTGGAGAATCACCTTTACAACACGAACGTCAAGCAGGCCACATGGTTGTGATGACTTTCGTGCCATCAGAGACATTAAGTCATAACGTGAACGGCGCAGCATACACCAAAAAGACCAACCAAAGGCAAAAAATAACATCTTTGTCATTTATTTTGAGATATGACAACATAAATCTACAAGTGTGAGAGCTGCCACTGGTGCAATGGATAAATCCTTGATGACTGCACATTTTGCACATTTATACAGGGCAGTGGATAATTTCTGGATGAACTCAGCTCATTATAATGCACAAGGCAACGTATGATACCTGGACGACTGCAGAAATTCTACTATGCAGACAAAGAACATGAGAGCGAGGTTCAATCACTGTAGTAGTTGCATTTGAGTGATGCGGTCTCAAATGGTTTGGACACCAGTCACACAGAGACTACTTCCTCTTCAAAAATGATGAAGAAAAGCGTATTTTGGGCAAAATAGTCTTGAGCGCTTGTCGAGAGGGGCTGCCTCCTCAATGCCATCATTTGTAATTATCAGCAAAAGCATTGCGATGGCACCTTTAGCCAAAAGTTAAACATTTTAAATCTCTAAAAACTGCTTGAAAATCATGATGCCTGGTACAAGCAGATCACAGCCAGACACAACATACCAAACAGTAATGTATGCTTTCTATCAAACAAACTAGAGAAGGTGGAAAAGTCGTCAAAACCTTTGATTCAAGTAAGGAAAACTCCCCAAAACCTTTTATAGCATGAAAAACACTGGAAGAATACTCACTAAGAGCACACAATAGTGGTCCCTCTCCAAGGACAGACACAGTCAAGAAACAAAAACCTTTTTGCTTGAAAAAGTATTTCGGCTTTTTGAAAATAATACGAGATGAAATAATATTGTCAGTGTGAAGCTTGTCCGACTGTGTAACAATGCGTGTCATTTTATTTGCCACAAGCTCATTACTGCTCCTGTAACTTGAATCATCTGTAACTGAGATTCATCAACGTTTACAACCTTTTATACTTCCTATATTGGACTTTCCATAAGACGTAGGACATTGCCTACTGAAGTCAAACTACACTACAAAAGTTGAGCGTGGAGGAGTATCTCCTTTCCTGAAAGAACGCTCTGTTTTGTTCTGTTAGCCAAATTGGCGACAGTACAAGCCCCTTACAGTGTACACACACACACACACACACACACACACACACACACACACACACACACACACACACACACACACACACACACACACACACACACACACACACACACACACACACACACACACAAACAGATTGATGCATTAATGATTGGGCCAATATGTTAGCCTCTGGCCATCTTCTGGGCTCTGTTGAACACTCGCATGAAACCTTTTAACTCCCCTCATCCTCCGCTCAGGCTTAATTTGTGGCTTGTGTGCACATACCACATAAGTCAAGTCACTGCAGTGACCTACACATAAGATACAGATCCTCAGGCTGAAAAATGGCTCAGAAGCAGCGGTGCATTCCTTTCCTCTTTGCTGTGGCTTTGCTAATGTGATGTCTGAGCTGTGATGATACCAGTATTAATATCTTCACAGGGGATGAAGGATGCTTTCCTGTACATGTGTGCATGTGTGGTTTCTTTTGTCTTCTGTCCATCTGAATAAAGTTCCACAAAGCAAACAGTAGTGACATCATTATACAGTGACTTTTTCCAGTGAAGGATGCAATGTTTCATGCAGCCCCAGAATATGTGGAAATGATCTGAGAGCTGTTCATCACCTTTAACTCCAGCATAGACCTCTTTCAATCACACCTGCATCTACTCTTTTTAGCTCAGGGGTTACAAAATATCTAATAGGCAAAGGCCTGTACTTGTGGAAGATGATTGGATAGAACACATACTCAACCAGTCCTCCTCTGATATGACAAGTCCACATTCCTTCTCCCATTTTAGCTTACTCTTATTCGTTGAATGTTCATTTGTAGAATGAAAACTTGAATAGAGTTTTGAGACAAGTTTCCAGTTGTCTATATTTTTTGTATACCTGTCAATGAATATCAATTAAATTGGCGTCACAGTTCTCAATGAGTTTTATCTCTTCATTAAAATGTGCCCTGATTTATAAGTACAAAAAAAACAACACTTTTTTCCAAACCATATATGTTTTAAGATTTTTTGGAAGGAATCAAATCCTCCCTTTGATGAGATTGAGCAGTAAGACAAAAATAATATTATATAGCATTAAAATGTAATAATTGCCTCTGACTTTAGTGGGTGTGCTCTCTGGTCATAATCAGAGTCAATAATCATCAGTAATGTGGATATAATGACTAAACGGGTAAAGTATAAGAACAAGTTGAACAGTCACTTGAAATCACTTTCTGTAATGCAGCCTTTTAACTCAGATTTTTTTCTAAGAGAGAAGTGGTCTAGTGAGTTGACTTACAAGCCCAGTACATCATCCGTTAAAGACACACCTTCAAGCTGATTCTTTAGGCTTAATGAAGATCATGAAGTAGCTCGGTATCAGATTGGATTTAGAAGCGGCGATACAAAATGATAAAGGACTCGGCCCCTTTCAAACTAAAATGCTCCTAAAACCTGTGCTGGTGAGTTGTGTGCATGTTAACAAATTATGTCAGTATTTGCGTGCTCATCAGCTGTTTAATAGTTTCATGATCAAACAAAGCTTTGAGGAGGAGATTTTAGAACTTTTATTTCAAGAGTTCATGTATTTTCTTGAATGTTCAGGGAGAAAAATTGGTATACCTCAAAGACAAATCTTCCTTGAATGTTGCAATGAACAAAATGGGTGGTTCCTTTATCTCTGCATCATTAATTCACCCATATCACTTGATGATTGTCTCACTTGTAGGGAGAGAGGACAGTAACAGTCTGGAACAGGTGGCATTTGACGTGCTGCTGCAGGATCTGCAGAAATTCTGCAACATCTACTTTAGGATGTCAGGAGTCAAGTTTGACCAATAAATCCTAAAAAAAAAAAAAAAAAAAGAGCCCACAGAACCCACGTCATAGAGAACCAGATCAGTTACTGTGATCCAGCAGCTCGAACTTTATCTACAGCTGACACAAGCTGGAAGAAGCAGTTTGTGAGTCTGTGTATACATAAGGGACTTTACATGAGGTCATCTGTGCAGCGTTTAGGATGGAAATACCCAACCTTGTGTGTAAAGGGTCCTGAGACCCCCTCCTCATCCCCCTCTCCCAGTGTCTGGCAGAAATCAAAGAGCTGCAGGAATTTGCCAGTAATTGTTTTACGATTCCTCAGAAATCATACCTACTTGTATAGGTGAACACAAAGAAAGCAAGAGCCATGAAAGCTGCAGGCTGGCTGCTGCTGCTGGTGGTATGAAAGGATGGGGAAGGGGAGGAGGTGCAGAAAGACGGGGCAGCCACTACCAAATAACAGGAACTGAGCTGTAAATGCCGGCTCTCCCTGGGTTCAGTCAATGAAAGGAGGCTGCAGGAAGTGGTTTATTGAAGCATGGTTTATATGGGCTGTCTGTTGGCAGCTCTTTCACTCCTTTCTCACTCGCCCCTGCCATAAAACATTTGTCTTTTATTTACAGCACCTCCAAACACCAAAGCTGGAAGATCTAATCACTAAAGGAGCCATGGTCTCCCTTTTCATCAATGAAATAAATGAAGCTGAAAGCATAATTTTTTTACCACAACTATAACATGAGTTGTTACTGTACCATTTTGTTACAGTAGGTTAAAAAGGGCTATTTGTCCAATCGACATAAAATAAATAATTCTGGGAACAATTTATCAAGTAAAACACCAAACATACCCTGCTTCCAGCTTCTCTCTACTAAACGTTGTAGGTAATTGAATCTTTGGGTTGGTACTGTTGGTTCAAAAAATTTGAAAGATGTCAATTGTTGTCCCTACAGTATTTTATGTGGTATTTTCAGGTATTTATTCATTCACAAAAGAACATTATTGACAGATCAGTAATTCTTTCTTGAATTAATTGTTTGATAAACCCTGGGAGCAGCCTAGCCAAATGTCACCTAATAACCATATCGTACTGTACTTCATCACAACACAACTCTCTTTTAAGGTGGCCAAAAGATTAAAACATTCCTTCACACATTATTTTAAAATGCAAGCCTTAAGGTTTTAAATGGACGCATTGCCAAAAATTAGTTTAAAGTAGTTTAGAAACAGGTTGCTAGGGCTGGGCGATATGGCCTAAAAATCGAATCTCCGATTTTTTCACACCAGACTCGATTTACGATTTTAATCGATTTTTTTTCTTCTCAAGAACAATCTTCAAAATTACAAAGAAATAATTAAAGGCATTGCTTTCATTTTAATGCTATGATTTACAACAAATTTACCCTGCCATTGTAAACATTGCAGCTTCAAACTTACTTGAAAAAATATATAAAAGTGCATCCAAAGAATGTGTCCCTTTTTGATAAAATGCTTTTGTAAACTTACATTTAACATGTCAGATTGCTTTCTATTATAAAAACAGATAAGTTTCCATATTGGTATTGATAAAGTGTTAACATTACTTTAATGAAATATTTTATTTTGTAAAATCTGCCTTTGTTTACAAAAAGTATTTTATATCCCTGAAGATATGTAAACAAAATTAAACATCTGCATGCTGCATAGTAAACATGACATGTTGGTAGATGTACAGGACATGAGGTGTGTGTTTGCTGTCTCTTTTACACATTTTTGGCCAGGAAAACAAGCCTGTCTGCTTCCTCTGGCTTGAGACATCATGCCCCGTTGTGGCTCCTAAAACAAACCTGGGGTAGAACATTTTCAGCATGTGGATGAACCTCCGGCTCCACTGTATATACGAGCAGCATGTCTGAAGCGATATTCAACGTGGCTACGTCCGTAAAAGCTTTCCATCGGGCGCTTTCTTCTCATACGGGACACAATGATTAAATGATTCTGCTAATGTCAGCTGCTTTACAGCGGGTGTTTGTGGGCTCCCGCGGTCTTCTCGTAGTCAACAACAACACTGTGATACATGCGTCTGTTTGAGATGCTGAAATAAATGTCGGTCCGCTGCCTTTAGTTGCAACAGCTTTTAAACAAACTGTGCAGTGGACCGTGGTTTGTTCGAGGTCCGACGCCACAAAACTAAGCTACTAATGACACTGTGCCTTTTTTTAGGAACGAGCTCTTTGCTCACTGCATGTTGTTTGTTTCTCTGTGGAAAGTAAATGTGGGGGGCGGAGCTCACTATGAACTACGGGAGCCCATGAGGAGCGGTGGCGGAGCGAGTTAAATAAAAAATCGATTTTCATTTTTTAAAATCGTCCTAAACCAAAAACTCGAATTAATCGATTTTGCCGATTTATCGCCCAGCCCTACAGGTTGCTATGACATTACATGACATAACCAAAATACGACCTTTCTTTTTCAGCTTTTTAGTGTTAAACTTGTCCATACATATGTCTGTTGCAATACTGTCAAATGCAAACAAAAGGAATCCTTATGAAAATGTTTGTTTTATGTTAAGCATATTTTAACACCTAGTTTAACACCAATTTTTCCCTTGTGTGTCACTTGAGTGCTGTTACGTTCATCTTATTCCACAATGTCTGACAGTATCATATATATTCTGTATCACTTTGTTCAGCGACATTTTTTACTTAATTAAATCTTAAAAGAAAGCATGTTGGCGGGACTATTTAATAAAACTAAAATATAAACATTTGTGCATCGCCTAGTCTGATGTATTTGGGATCATTTGAAAACTTTTAGATCCCTAGTAGAATTTTAAGTTCTGTGGCTTTGAAAAATGTTTAACTGCACAGCATGAGTTCGACTGGCTCGTACAGCATGCAGCCACATGTTTTACCCTTTCAAAGTAGTATTAGCCAGTCTATAGTATTCAATTTGCTGGATTACGTAAGAACTGATATTCCTGTTGATTGGCAATTTTCTAGAAATGTATTTTGTCTCTACATAGAGTCTACATATATTGCCAATACCATGACAGAGGGATTTAACTATATCACCAACCCATATTTCCTGGCAGAATCAGCATGGTCGTTTCTGTCTGCGCCTATAAAACGAGCAAGAAGGCTGAGGTCATGAGATGGAGTTGGAGCAGAGTAGAGTTGCTGGAAGCCAGCAGTAGATGGGAGCTGGCTGGTCAGCTCAATGGTGCTATTGATGAGAAATTAAGATTCTAATTATAGTTCCGACATACAGCAGTGGTGCACAGTTGTATCTTGTACGTAGGGTGACCCCTTGAGAAGATGTAGCATCAAATGTCAGAACACACACACATAATGGTTCTCAAGGGAGGTTTGGGAGTCTGTTGGCAGCACCTCGTCCCAACTGTGAGTCTTGTTTGTCTGGGACCTGCTATCAGGAGCATCCCATTGATTTTGACCCCAACCCCCACCCCACCTCTCACTTCAGTCCTCCAGTTCTCCTTTCAGTCTGTGTTTGGTCCCTTGAGATGGGTGGGGCCTCACACCTTTGTGGTTAGTCGAGCATGTGCATATGGTGTTGCATATGGTGTTGTTTATGTTTAATTTCTTGTCATCCAGCCTTTTTTTAACATGCAATCTGTCTGTTTTTTGCCATGCTTTACATACTGCTGGTTTGGGTGCTGTTTGGGTGGGAAGAGGATCCTGTCTATAACCTGGTTTGTCATGTTAAATCAGCTCTAGTTTAACCAAATGAAGATGCTGTGCATGATGAGAACTGAGTTGTGCATGCAATGGTTGAACCCTGTTCAGTCTTAAACTGCCCTATTTTTTGGGTCACTTATCCACTGAGTTGGCTTTTGACGCACACTCGGATGTTTCTTCCATTCTGGTTTTAAGTCTTGGCAGCATAATCTCCGTTTGTGTTCTAGGTTCTTGTTGATTAGTGTGAGGTCATCTGGGTCAGCAGAAAAACTATAGTGTGAGGTTGTTTTGAAGGGAATGTGCCTAGCCGACCAGAGAAGCCATCCCTACTGAGCTGCTAATAACCACCCACCATTGTTAGCGTAGTTCATATCACAGCTACTAATTGTTTTTTAGATTGCTATACCGTCATATGATTGAGGATTGTTTTACAAAATGTGTGGGACTCTGTATGTGTTTATTCATATTTTGAGGATTGGTCATGACCAGGATTGGGTTTAAAGCCTTAAGTCCTTTATGGGACAAACCTAATTATGTCAATAGCATTGTCCTGAGTATTAAAGGCCAGTTTTGGCATTAAATGTCTGGTTACCTTCATAATCTTGGTAATCAGATATTTACTCAGTTAAATCGCAAATATTGTTAAAAACATGTTTAACATGTTAAACATTTATTTAGCATGTTAAATAGTTGCCTATTTACGCAAACAGTTGTCTGTATTGGAGTATAAACTTGTCTGTTTCTCTCACCAATGCCTTTCTTTCTCTGCGCTGCACATGTGGACACCTGCCGCTCAAACGCCTGGCATTTATTTCACACTTGATGCTGAGATGAATGGCTCCATTAGGAAGAAGAGGGATTAACAGTAAATTAGCAAGCGGAAGGAGCTCATATTTGAAGCCACAAGCCTCACTAAAGAATTTCTTGTTTCCAGTCTTGTCTTTTGTTTTACGGTCAGGTCCGTCGTCTAGCTCAGCCTCATTACAAACCAGTCTGTGTAGAAAGGGCAAATACATAGTGACTGGCATTGTTCTGTGATTGGCATCTGGGTTTAAATCAGGGCCATGTTAATAAATGACACAGCCCTGTCCCTCTGTGAAAGCTTCTGTGACCACTGGCAAGTTTTCTGTTACAGGTCAGTGGTTGCATTGTGCATCTTTGCCTCTCAGACGCTCCTTCAGATAATATTAACCTTTTTAATCTGAACTACTGAACCCCAGCTAAGATGCTCCACCGACTTCTTTTCACATTTCTTGGGTTTATCTTGTGTCCTCAGGGTTTTACTCTCATTTTAACCAAAACTTGACCTGTTAGTTGAATCCTGTGGAGAGGGGAAGATTATGTTTTCATTTACAATACCACTAGTATTTGCTCGACAAAGAATGTGGATAGGACTCACAGACAGTGTTCGTTGATACATTATAGTTTTTGCTGAAATGTGTTTATTTTTTTTAAAATAACTAATAAGAGAAAGGGCACGGAGGTGCTACCATAAAAACATGATAAACATGCAGAGTTTCTCCCAGAACATTGTCTATTGAAGGTGCTGAGCAGCATCTCCACAAGATCAATTTATTTTGATATCTAGTTATGTGTAAAAAAAAAAAATAACCAAACTCATTAAATGTATTGCTTATACTGTGTGGAATTGCATAATTTAATTAGAAAGTTATTTTATAAAAGTGTATTGTTATATATATTGTATGTATTGTTTATGAAATACCAGAAAATAGAGAAAAATGAATCCCAGGTCTCATCTTCAAGTGTCCTGTTTTGCTCAACCAACAGTTCAAACCCCAAATTTATTCAGTTTACAATAACATAAGACAGAGAATAGCAGCAGCAAGGAAGAGTTGAACTTACTTCAGCCACTTCACATGGAGCTAAAAGCCTGTCCACTGCTCTCACACCGATTAAGGCAACTAACTTTATTCAATTACTTACGTCTGATGCTGTCAGAGTCCAGAGTACAATGCACGGCAGAGTACCCTATGTTTTTAAACGAATGTATAATTAATATATAATCCGTTTTCTTTCCATCAATCATTTGATAAGCTCTAGTGTGTATTCTGTGTGTCTTTTTTAATCATCATTATTGTTGATTTTGTATGAGGCTGAAATAAACTCATCTCTACAGGCAAGAATGAAATTGGGCAGACATCTGAAGTCCAAATATCTGTAGTAAAGCTCAAGGCTGGAACTCCTTTTAACTTCTCAGCTAACTTGGTTGACACTCAGTTGTATAGTTCAGGTAGCGCAGTCTCTAATAAGTATCTCCTGGATGGTAAACTGTACCGTGGTTGCAAGTGTTCAATCAGGCTGAGAATTCCACATTTTCTACCACTGATAACAGTTGGTAGTTGAGTACGATGAAGTTGAGCAATTCTTGGTAATGCCTTTAGCTTTCACGTTGTCTGCTGGGAGTTTACCTTGCTTTTGGAAGGACTCCAGAAGTGATTCCTGACGGCTCCCTTCGTCTTTCTGCCCCCTTGCTAAAAATTCCTCGTGCTCTTTCACGTGGTGATTTTTTAGATATTTAATTGCATTAGTGGTGTTGTACAACGCGAGGGAGCTTCCGCCTCTCTGAATAACGGCTTTGCAAACATTGCATTATGCTGTCTTGCTTTGCGGTGTTTCCAGTGTAAAATATTTCCACACAGTGGACATGTTGGCTAGCCACAGTGCTGCTCATGCTAGCCAGCTAGCTGGCTGCAAACTGTGGAATGGATTTCCTGAAGTGGGGCGTGTCTCATAAGTCTGTGTCTCATTGAGCCACGCCCCCTTTCAGGAAATCCATTCCACAGTTTGCAGCCAGCTAGCAGACTAGCCGGCAGGAATCACTTGTGGAATTCATTTCAGCAGACAACGTTAAAGCACAGACATGGCTCATAGATCGTAAATCTCCGCAGGTTGGATCTAAAATTTGCGATCCGTGAATTACGTTGGTATCAGACCCGATAACGATACTGGATCGGATCGGCCCCATCCCTAATTAGCAGATGGGATCTGCATTTCATGTGAGGTGGCTTGCTTCTGCTCCAGGCACTGTTATATGAGGATATATATTGTGTAACAATAGAAAATGTCTCTCGTTTTATTGTTAATTTTGTTAATTTGAAAATCACACTCCTTATGACAATATTCGACATTTGGATGGATGCATTCTTCCTTGTGGCCAGGGTACATTCTAGTTTCTATGAAATGTCAGAAAATAGTGATGAGGTAGGAACAGCCATAACAGAGGCAAATCTACTTCTGTGTGAAGTGTAAGCCAGCGGGGCTTCCCATGGGTGTGATGTTCTGATGGCATTCACAGTCTGAAAAATAAACAAATCCTTCACTCATCAAATAAAAAGAGAGATGTCCCACACTTCAACCCACAAAGCAAAGTACAAGAGCAAACAACAGTGTCTTTGGCATCTCATTAGTAAAAAAAATGCTCAGTTTATACGTGGAAAAGACACTGTCATTAGGCCTGTCACGATAACAAATTTTGCTGGACGATAAATTGACCCAGAAATTATTGCGATAAACGATAATATTGTCGTTTTGAGACCATTTTTCAACTAATATAACGATACTGGCATAATAATGTACACACTAAAGTACACCCTTTCAATGATAAATAAACTTTTATTTCTAAAGAATATTTAACACTGGATTTGGAATGTGAAGAAGACATTTTAAATATCCAAAATAAATAAACAAAACAACCAGAAACAATAAATAAAAAGGACTCTCAGCCTCTGTTAGCAAAAATTGCACTTGAATTACACACAACCAAAAACAATAACCCTAACCATTTTAGTATGTCGTCTTTCACGCTGTACAGTTGTGGAATTACTGTTTGTGACACGTATGTTCTCCCAGGTAATTTGTACTGGCTGTCAAATGTTTGCAGCATTACATCCAGACCGTAGATCGAAGCACACAACCCATTGGTTTATGACCTGTGGTCATTTGGATATAAAATAAAAAGAAGACAAAAGACAATGGGTCACCATGGTCATTCGGTTTGAATCCGAAGTGCTCCTACACTGCAGCTGTCGCGTTCGGCTTTGAAACCAATTCCATCTTTGTTTTTATTCCGTCAAATCTCAACTAGCGTTACCTCTGGCTTGCTACTCTTCACGGGGCTCTCATGCTGCACTCTGTGTTATGTCAGAGGCAGGGCCCCGCCTCCCCACACAGAGAGACTGACATGAGGGTTCACGTGAGAAACACGAGGAAAACAAACAAGCATGCAAATGGAAATTATCGAGGCTGGCAAATTTATCAAGCTCATTTTTATTTATCGTACAATTAATTGATTTATTGATTATCATGACAGGCCTAACTGTGATACTGTCTGTCCTACCGACTATTAGTCACACTGTCGCCTAAAAAACAGCACCTGTCCCTGCAAGAGAGAGCCAGGCAGCTCCCGCTACTGGTGTGATCAAGTGATGTGACTTTGACCAAAAAGTAAAGGCGCTCCAATCAAGATTTTTGGGGCCAATCGCTGGAAGCAGTATTGGCTGCTACCAATCACTGATCCGAAAATTAGAACATGGTCTGTCAGGATCTCAATCTGAACACGTTGAAAGAAAACACACAGATCTCAATAGTCTGATGTGTACTGTCAAGCCTCTTTTGGCTCCACAACACTGGCATGCTGTATGAAATGCGCGGTTCAGTGTTTATACAAGCCTTCGTTGTGGCGCTGTTGCCAAAGTAAAGAGTAAAATAGACAATAAGAAGTGTATGTAGTTCTTTACCGTGGTGTGGTGTGCACCAAAAGAAGAAAAAAAAACGCATTACATCAGGGAGTGATTACAAAATCATACCTATTTGGTTACCATTCTTTGATAACCAAATGCAAGGAATTCTTGTTGATTATATTTTTGTTGTGCTTTTTTGTTGTAGAGTCTATTGATGTGGTTTTTTTAAGATTTTTCATTTTTTTTTTTTTTTTTTTAGTTTTAATTACTGATATCAGTCAGTAATAGACCTCAAAACTCTGGGATTGGTCTGGCTCTAATGTCACAGTCACTGTAGCTGAGTCGTAAATATCTCAGCATGACATCATGTTTACCTAGCTACCCATGCAAATAAGAAAAATATACCAACACATGCTCAGAGCATTTGTGCTCAAGTGTGAATATTTCTTTCCATTTTGGGGCAGTTCATCTCATCTCCTTCTCCACCTTGGTTTGTGTAAAGGTGTGGTGGTGAATGGGCTCTTTTAGCAGGGTGTAATTGAACCTGACCCACATGCACAATTAACCCTAACCCATAATATTTGCTCAGTGGTATTGGGTTTTGGATGGCTTGGCCCCAGCGGTGAGGTCAACCTCGGCGTAGTCAGCCGAACCATCAATCACTGCTGCGCCCCGAGGGGGCGGGGCTCCAAAAAGAAACAAGAGAGCACAGTGATGGTGTGATTGGTGCCAAAGCCAATGACTCTAAGTATTTCCAAAGTCTGCTGCATCACTAAAAAGCAAAGCGGTCAGTTGTATGCTCAGAAAAGCTGAAACGTTTTTCCAGCAGTCTGCACTGTCCACTTTGGGGACAGGTGAGAGACCAAATACTTTTTTAGCAACTGTCAAGAACTGATGTTCGACACCAAAAGTCAGATAGTCAGTTGTTTGTCTCATGATCAACTGTTTCCTGAATTTTAATAGAAGTATGTGTACATTTTATACTGTTATGAACTCTTCTGCAGCTGTCAATTCAAACTGTAATAACATTGATTCTTTTGATAAAAATGTGTTCCTCTCCAGCATAATAGCATTTTGAAAAAACGTATTGTTTTGTATTGGTTCTATAGCACTATGAAAATTTCCGTTGTAACACATGACACAGGGCTCTACTTTAACTGACATATGAAACATGTATTCACACTGTATGTGGGACATTTCATTGATGTTTACAAACTGATAACAACATTACAGTAGTGTGAGTCATTATCATAACATTATGGCTGAATATTATGTTTTATGCATATTATTTGTTAATAGATTGTCGATATTGTCATAGTATCACAGCACTATAATATCATAACAATGGAAATAATTGCAATGAATGATAATTTTCCATCAGAAGTAGTGATAATTACTTTAGTAATAATTTAACAAAACAAAACTTCAGTCAAGGTTCATTTACTGGCATCAGAGTATATGATATGTACTTATATTTATTTCAATTTAATGAGGATCTAACTGCTGAGAATTACACTTCCAGACAAAGTCAGTGGAACATGAATAAAGTTTTTTTTGTCAAGAATGAATTGTCAATATTAGTAGTTATGAATTGCCACTAGAATAGGGATGCACCAATATGACAGCAGAACATCAGTGACAGACGAAATTCACCTTGTTGACCACTATCAGCTTATCAGCAAATGACATGACATTTACCCAGCAGTGGCAGATGTATATCTGTTGACTCGCGTGAGTTTTCATTCATGAGCTACTGTCTAATCCTGTTATCCCTGATATCAGTGTTAAGGCTATGTAAATACAGAAACATTCTTATTATTCAGTGGATTGCTGTATAACAGCAAAAATGCTTTTAAAGCAGTTGCTTTTTTTAAAAAAAAAGAATCTTTCTCATCTAACAGAAAGTTATATTCGAGGTTGTTTCAGAAGCCTGTATGATGGAATTTGTATTCTTTGAAAGAGTCTAATGAAGGGCTAAATTCCTTTAAAACTGTTTTTGGTTTTATTTTAATAATGAAGATTTCTTTGTTTAATTTCAATTAATCAGCTAAACAGTTGACTAGATTATCCATCGCACAACTAAGAGATAAATTGCTAATAACATAATCTGAATGTAAAACTAAAATTATTGGGTTTAGCCCAGGGATCAAATAATGAAGATCCTACAGAGTAACTTGATTTTGTCAGATTACAAGCGTGTTCAGGATTCAAGTGGTACAGTAGTGGTGGTCTGATGGTATATTTTTAGTATCATAATGTCATTGTTTCATTCATAAAGAAAACCCTGACTCTTAATATAAAAAGTCCAAAGAATAGAAAAGCTTTTTTTCAATTTTTGTCGTACGATGGAAAGGATGTTGGCTCAGCATGAATCATTTTCACATTTCCCTCTGGTTGTTATACACTTGCGTCATCTTAAATATCCTCCATTCATGCCTTTGCACCAGAGTGACATTCTCTGAACCAAAGACAAGACCTGATTTTAAGTGTACTTTCATTAAGCTCAGGTCACATATAGATGGACTTAATTGGTAGTTTTTCTCTGGGAGTCCATTGGGAGAGAGGCTGACAAACACACACCTCCAGGGAAGAACACCTGAGCTCTAGTGCTGTGTGTTTGTTTTGAAAGGCCCATGGGACAAGTCTTCACCTTGTCATGAACTGGGTGGATTCACAAGCTTTAAAGGCCCTCGTTCTAATTTAAACCACAGTTTTTGTGTCGGTGCAGGCAATGGAAGTGGGAGTTAATGAGATCTCATGAGAATGGACTTGCAGGTTTAGTGGCTCAGTACATGTAGTGACACACTGAAAGGCTTTCAGAGCAAAGGCAATACTTGCATACATTTCCGTATTCGTCTCCCCCGATCTTTGTGCCAAAATGGTGAGAGAGTGTGAAATATATAATAATGGTTTAGACTGTTAGTGTTCAGCAGAGCACCCTTGAAGGGGATTAGATGAGGGTAGTTGTGTTGCATTTTATAGAGCTAAATTAATCTAAACCAGTCTTTCAGATTTGTTAATCACCTTGTGCTGAAGGTTGACGGTCTCTCTGAAATTGCAAATGTATTCTTCATTTCAGTGTGCAAGGATCCCCCATACAAAGTGGAGGAGTCTGGATACGCAGGCTTCATCTTGCCTATTGAAGTTTACTTCAAAAACAAGGTACATTTAATACGGTTACTCCACAGCAAACTGAACGTAATGTTCGTTAAGTCCTGATAGACAGATCATGACTGTTTTCCTCTTTTCCCTCTCTCGGTGGATCACCACTTTCCCTCAGGAAGAACCGAAGAAGGTTCGCTTTGATTACGACCTGTTCCTCCACTTGGAGGGCCACCCGCCTGTCAATCATCTCCGCTGTGAGAAGCTCACCTTCAACAACCCAACAGAAGAGTTCCGTAGGAAGCTATTGAAAGCCGGAGGGGTAGGAGTCCGAGAAAGTATTGTTTCTTAACTGCCTAGCAGGAAAAACGTTGTATTTTTCAGTGCAGTCAGTCATACAGTCACACATACATACACAATCATTCAAGATCTGTTTCACCACAGGAAACTGGCAGGTAGATCTGTAGAGGGTCAAGTGCCCTGCTAAGGATGCCTTAAAATTAACTGTTCGAGAAAAGCCACTCATACAGCAGCTTCCTGTATCATATATGAGTAATTCTGTATCTTGTTATAAAATAAGGCTGTTGACACTTCCCTTGTAAAACCAAACAACAATGCAGGAGTGCCCACCTAACAGTTTTTAGTTGTCATTATAAAGAGAAATGCAGAAGCAAAAGAATGGCAGGTAAACTTGACCATAAACCAGCTGTGAGGGAAGTAGAGATGGGCGATAGAAATAGAGGGCATTGCGATGGTTTTTTGAGGTCTCGGGGCCGTCCTGAATTTAGGTGAAGTCAACTACTACCGATCTACACGCTGGCACAGCATGACATTTGTCAATGAAGATGGTCAGGTGACAACAAATTACACATGACCTTTGCTGTGTGAAATAGCACTCTGCCTTTTCTTCTTCATTTCATGGAACAGTCTGTTAATTTCACACAATATTCACATAAATGTTTCTGGACGTGTGGAATTGCTCTTTTTCTTTTGCTCATATGCCCCGCAGCTGTCATTCACAAGAGAAATGTGACTGTGGACGCCAAATGTCCTACTATTCTGTACGAGTTTTAACCTAACCTCCCCTGTAGGGGTGTCCATTTCTCTACCTTTACAAGATGATCCAATACATATCTAGATACATGGGCTATGATACAATTCAGGGACGGTTCTCTTTATCATACAGAGATTTGGTTCCATTCCATCCGGTTTCGTAATGAAATAAAACAATCCTTTTTTCTTTTTTTTTTTCTTCTTCTAATATAGATTAGAGTAAGCCAATTCTATAAAAGTGGCATTGCTTGATTGCTTGCTCCTCATATAGATGTTTCATAAAAGACCAGGGAATGCAATGTATTTTTCTTATTATTATGTATTGTCTGTTGTCTGGTTGTCCATGAGCAGGGTCTCTCTGAGCTGGATCGGTCTGCATTGTCTCTCCAATCATTTGCCGATGCTTACTCCCAATAGTATATTAATATTTATCTAAATGTGACTTTTATATGTATTCAACACATTGAAAAAACTGTTGTAGCTTCTAAATTTGGCACACCTTACTTTTTACAAGCTATTGATCCAAATGCTGGAGAATAGCAGTTTACTTAGCGTCTGAGTTTACAAAGCCTTTGATATCTTAGTTGGAAAAAGCAGTCAATAAGCAGTGCAACCAAATAATATTTCACATTCACACACTAATTTTCACATATGGAGCAAATTGCCTGCAGTGTAAAGGCCAGCTGTCATTTAGGAGAGCAGTGCTCCAACATTAGCAGGCTGATGTGGACAAAACACAGCAGAGTTCAGTGAACACAGGGTCGGGTTTGGATCGGCTTTATTATAGCCGATATAGAGCCATAAAAACATGTCGGGATCAGCTCAGGACATCCCTAGTTGCTTCCTCAGTGTCAGGTGCAGTCAGTCTATTGGCCCCGGGCCAGAAGACCCCTGTAGTCTGGAGGTTTTATGACTGGAGCTAAGTGCTTTGTATTTACTTTGCCCTGCACCCCCTTCCTAGCCTCAGAAAGGGCTCAAGTGCTGACATAGACCATGTCCAAACTCCCGTTCTCTATTGTCAGGAAATTCTTATTATTAAAGGGTCTTCAGTGTTACTACAGGTACACTCAGTTCAAAGTTACTTTACCACACTCTGTTCCAAAGATTTGGACAATAACAATAATAATGTTTCAGCTTAAATTGTTTGTATTTTATAGGATTAAGCTGTAGATGATATTTATCAGTCTCTTTCATTGTCCCTCTCTTTAACAGCAACGGGATCCTCACAAACGAAGTACAGAAGACTCAAAAGTAAGATTTCCAACGTGCTTTGTTTGTCATTGATGATACAGATGTGTTTAATGGTGATTTGCATATAGCACACTGAAGCAGCTATGTTGCATATTCTGGCCATCTTTCTCGCCCTGTAATGACTATGAGATGTTCCAGCAAAAAAGGGCATATTTGGATGTTTGATTGTGTGCTCTGTAGACATTTGAGGCATTGTAGATTCATCACAAAAAAGTCTCCCTAAAAGCCTTCTCTTAGTTCATACTGGACCATTTAACCAAACCAAAACCAAAGTTACTTGGAACGAGCCAGTCTAGCAGTTTCTTCCTGCTTTCTGGTCTTAATCTTAGCTAGGCTGTCCACACCCTGGTCCTAGCTCTGTGCTTGCAGACATGATTTTGATATGAAACATCTCAGCCACTCCTGGAAATGAGGCATATTAACTAGTTTAATTTTAAACTATTAATTTATTTGAATTATAATGCCAAATAACAGAAGTGCCATGGATGTATTCCCTTTTGAATAAAGCTGGGAATTCTTAAGTGTAAAAAGAAAAAAACACCCAAAAAATGATTTACATGCCGATGATGTGTTGCGTTTCATGAATAAGGTACTTGAGACACTTTCAGGTATTCCTAAAATGAAAGGTTTAGTCAATATCAGCTGGTGTAAGGAATCCCAATAATGCATATTTTTGGACTTCTTGGAATAAATATAATGTATTTAAAATTTAATTGGATCTTTTAAGAGAATAAATACATAAGACTAAGAATATGGCAAGGCCTTCAATGCTAGTTCCAAGAACTTTTGATACTGCATGTCTGTAGGAACAAAAAGGATTTAATGTTCAGGCCCAGCCCTTCTTTTCAACTTTTATGATTGTGGCCCAAAGCAACATCTTTCAAAGCAAAGCCTCTAAACATTTTGGTTTGTTGCTGTTACTCTGGCAGGTGATGGTAATGCAGGAGGGCTCCACCTCCCTGTTCGGCCAGCACCTGAAGCTGCCTACACTTACCAACAGCTCACTGACATCCACCTTCTCTGAGCCAAAGAAGGGCAAAAGCTTCCAGGGGTCAAAGGTCAGTGTTGTATCCAGCCACAGCCTGGAGCTAAACAACCTTCTCCTCTGCCTCCACTCTCCGCCCCACCCAGCTTCAAGACATTTTACGTCTTTAGTCTCCAGACACTAATCCCCACATATTTGGCAGCTTCAAGAAGTCAAATATATTTAAACTCTGGGATTTCAAAGACATCCACCTTTGGCTTAAGCAAACTATATCTTGGCTGCTGCTTAGCCATAAGAACTCACTTCACTGACTCAGAGACATGCTGTGAATCTCTGTGGGTTTGAAGATGCACACATTTTGCACTCTGTACTTCTATAACTTCCTATGCATAGAATTTTCAGACTATGATGTACAATATGAGTGAGGAGAACTGAAGACGGAGATGGAGGAATGACTAAATGATGACTGAAAAAGCATGTGAGATTTGACACAGTATCTTGTGCAGCAGTAAATCATGAATGTCAATAAGCTGGCATGTTGTTTCCATTATGTGTTATTTTTACTCCCTTTTAATTAGTGTCATTTAAGAGCCAGGTTAGGAGAGGCCCTTTTCACATGGAAACAGTTTCCAGTCTAAACACAGAGTTTGTGATGAATTACTGGTGGAGCAGGATCTCTCCCTTCACCCCCCCCCCCCCCCCCCCCCCCACCCACCACCACCACCACCACTACCAAAGAATGGCAAAGAATACTATGTTAAGGTATCAAGGTAAAACATAAAACATACAATATAATGCTGGTTTTTAGAAGCATTACATTTTGTTTTCTTTATAAACAAGGCAATAGATAAATTCAATTTAATTTTTAAGATTTCTTTTTTGAATATTTTCTCTTGCTTGCTGTAGACAGTAATGTTTGTTTGAAAATGATTTTGGATGTGGTTGTGGACAGGCATCGGACCAGCAAACACTCTCACTAATGCTATCTACAATAGATAGGAAGCTTATCACTCGTAATTGATTGATTGTCATCAGGAATTAAGTACTGCTGGGAGGTTCTGACAAAAATGTGAAGTATAAGAAGTACTTCTATGTCTACTAGTTTTTCATCATACTTTATAATTATTTTGCTGGTATGATCATGAATAGAGATAATAAACTGCATTCTATGTCACAATAAGAGTCCCAAAATTGTTTTGATTTAGCTTGCTCAAAAATATACTCAGTTCCTTGAAAGTAAAAATGTATCCGGTATCGGTTTGTTATTATGATGTGCTATTAGTCCTGCACTGACAATATGATTGCTATAGGTCCTTCCATGATTTACACCAACTTAGGTCACCTGCTAACCTGCCAATGTCACGGTGCTGAAAGGTTTGTTAAAAAGTGCCACTTTAGTGATCTCTTCAATGTTGATGGCAGTGGAGGCATTGTGTGTCCCCTCCAGAGCACTAAACCAGTTTTTATGTCATGCCGCCCTTGGAGGGAAATGGGTTCACTGCATGCTGGAGTTTAGAATGAGCCGGCAGCTTTACATCCTGAGGTCCCGAGGTCACCAGCAGATCGACAAAATGAAAGGTTTTAGAGGTGATTGGGCACAGTTGTAACACACCCCGTCGTCTAGACTGCTTTAATGGGTTTACTGCATTGATGAAATATTGACAAGGGGGCTGGAGGTGAGACCCAGGGACAAATGGCCCCCCGTTGTTGGAAGGAATGCATTTCCTCCTTTCTCCACATTGCTCTTCACTCCACTTTTAAAGTTGCACATGTGTGCCTGTTGAAAAGGCCCCTTCACCCCGCTGAACAGCACTGTTTAAAAGAAGTCCTGAGTTTGCTCTTTAAGTCTATAGATGGGGACTGAGAAGACTCTTTTGATTTTCTTTTTTGGGATAGACCTCTTTTCACTGATGGCAATGGCAAACTGCAGGGTGGCATGCATGTTTTCTCTTGTGCAAAAGGCAGAGGATTAATCTTCATTTGACCTAGCTGCCTGGTTTTTGCTCACTTTGTTGTTCAGAGCTATGCATTTTAGTAGTTTTGCTAGTCTAAAACACAGTCCAACGTTGCAAGAAGACAACATAATCACAAGAGGCATGCTGTAAAGAATGATTTGATCACTGCTCAGACAAAATGGGACTATAAATAAAGGCCTCGGTTTTTCATATTCAGGGTTATTGAATTATTTTCACGGAAATACAGGCCAATACCATCCTCAGACAACAGTATTTCTTAGTCACTAAATATGCCCTTGCTCTATTATGTATGCCCACTGACCTAAAGTGGAATTTCCCTTTACCCTACTCCATAATCCTTTGAGCTGAAGTTTTTTTCTGAGGAAGCTTAGATGATTCTGTGTAATACTGCTCTAACATGCTAAATGTTGGATAGAATTTCTTGGTGTTTTTTCTTACATGACTTGAAGAAGTATTTAGCAGTGGGAAAGATGGCCCTCGCATAAAACTGGGCTGTCTGTGCACAAGTATTTTAAATTGGTGCTACATGAGCAGAGAAAACTGAGAAAAGGGCAATGGTATTCCCTTTTGCTCAAATGGTAGAGAACCTACAACAACCACAATCACTGTACAGCAGTGAGTCAGTAAACACTCCGCTGAATGGTATAGTTTATAGTTTATCATCACTGCCTAGTTTAGACAGGTTGATCAGATTTTGGTGAGACCCCCTTACTTGATCTAAGGGAAAGAAAGAGGGGCAGCTTCCATGGATGCCCGCTTGCGAAAATGCAGAAGATTGGATTCCCTTTAACTTGCAATCATGCAGTTTAAAATGATTTAGACTGCCAGCAACCAATAAATCTAAACCTATTGTGTAATCATTGTGTTCATAATATGTAGGACGTTTCTCATTTGTTGGCTTATTCCACAGGATGGCTCGAAAGGAAGCGGTACAACCCTTCTCACCACCGCCACAACCACCAGCACTAACAGCAGCAGCTTCTCCAAACTTCACAAACCCTCCAAGGATCACAAAGACAAGCTTCCGAAAGACTTGAAAGAGCCCAAAAGTGCCTTCAGAGACTCTGGCTGGGAATCCAGCAAAGCCCCCAAAGAACCTTCCAGGAAACCCAAAGAGAACCAGCCCCTTCGAGATATCAATCCTAAAATGGGCTTCAAGGAACCCAAGTCTTTGTCTAAGGAGCATCGGACTGAGTTAATGAACCACGGATCAGGGCTAAACAAGCGTCTCTCCACCCCCGAAGGTGATGATCACCTCACCAAAAAGCGTAAAAAGGGATTGTTGGATTCATTAGGGAAGCAGACGTCTGGATTAGACGCTCAACATTTGGATAAGAAACTCTTGAAGGATAGATCGCAGATGCGATCAAGTAAATTGCGACCAGAAAGTGACGAGGCAGAGCGCAGGAAGGTGTCCACACTTCCACCATTCCAGGAACTGGTGGACCCCAATGACTCTGATATGGAGGACCAGTCAACCAAATCAGATGTAAGTAGAACATCCTTGTGGAATATTTTTCGACTTTTAAATGTTATCCAAACCAAGTTATAATTTCTTTATCAGACCAGAGAGTGAAGGATCTGAATTTACAGATGTATACACCTAAGGCAAGGAGACATATCTCCACTTATCATCATGGAGATGCAGCCGCCTGGCATGTACAAGTCCAGCACATTGTACTTACTGATTGGAGCTTTCAGGCCACTTTACTGGATAAAGTAAGTGAGGGGTTGTGAATGGTATCCAATTCTAAGAAGGAGCAATTGTTGGCGGTCAGTCCTTCTGCATGGAAAGGCTGTAAAATCAGATGACCAACAGTGAGAGAATCCCCTTAATGGTGGTCTGCTGGACTTCAGGGGGTTGGGCAGGGAAATTGGAAGAAGGGGTGGGCACCAATAAACCTAGTGGGAGTTCAGCTGCATTCGTCTGGGTGGCCCAACAGGAAGTGGACAAAACTGAAGATAGTCACAAGGTGCAGTTTTGATGCTTAATGGATTGCAATTGCCTGATTTTATACACTTTAAATATGTTTGTATAGGAAAAAAATATTTATGAATGTAGAATGGGCACACTTGCAAACCTGAGTATTCCTCTGTACCTCCACCTCAAGAGCAGGGTTAAAAAAAACATCTACAGTGGCTGCTTTCATGAATAGGCATTTGACTGGGTTGCCTGGTCCACGCACATTTGTTGGAGAACCTCTCCATAAAGAAGGGCTGTTTAAAAGCCAAATAGTAGACAAGAAAGATTTATGGTTTTACAACACCTGAGGAGAAAGAGGAGACACGACAGTGAATAGCATAGTGTTCCCCTTTAATCCTTTTAGCGTTTGAAGGGAAAAAAAGGGTGAGCGTTTGTGGAAGAACGGTCTAAATCCCCATGCTTTGAGCAGTTTTCTTTTATGTGACAGTGTTTTCATTTCTATTCACAAATGCTTGTACAAAGCGTGGGTCTTTATGAATCTTTCTCTGTAGAGCAGCTTGTTTAGCCAGGGGAGTTATTACTTAGCACTAGCAGAACCTGTGTTTTTGTCTGTGCTGTATGTAAATGCCTTTTTAAGCTCTCTTACAGGGACTGGGGGTCGGGTTGGTTGTAAAGGGGATGTGGGGTGACAAATGCCAGGTGTTTGATTCTCCCCAGGCTAGCAACCCCGGTGGCCGAGTGCCGGGCGGACACAGAACGCCGCTCTCATTTCTCATGTGACCACTTGTTTGATCTCAGTCTTTTCCACTGAGCACTGGGCCAGAAACAGCAGAGAGGAGAAAATGTGGAGTAGGTGAAGACATGAAGGGAAAGCAGGCTGGCGTGTTAGCATGAGAACCTTGTTTTTAGCACGCTGGATGTGGGCACAGGCTGAGTGATTTGTCACCTGCACAACTTTGTGTAAAGCTCACATCATCACAGACATCTACTGTAACAGCCCTCTGTTAAAATGTTCTCATGTGCCTTGTGTTTTGTGATATTACAAGAATGATGTTATTGTTGTGCAAACATTATAACAAAACTTTGGTTGAAGAAAAATCAGACTAGTTTAATATCTGGCACTTTGTCTCAGAACACTGCTTAACCCTTTAATGCTCTCACCCAGCTTGTTTTTTTTTCTTTTCTTAGCACCTTTGGACAGTATCAACACATTTTTTTTTAAATGATTACAGTTTTTTACGGTTGAATTTGGGATGCGGTCTATTAAGGACGGTTTATTACTGGACACAATGTTGGAGACAGTGCACTGTTCATTCCTATGAAAGCTCAGTGGTGTTTGGAAGCCTAAAACGCCTCAAATTATGATAGAAAACAGAGTCATTTCACAGAGCTTGTGACTCTCAAAATAATTCATCCACCGTTTAACAGACACTTTTTTCACAATGGGTCTATTGACGTTTTCTCTTCTGTTCCAGCCGTTTCTAATGATGTACAACGTAACACTTCAGATAAAAATCAGATGGGCTGCCTTGCCTGCAGGAAGTGGGAATAGGGTCAATAGGCAATTTTTTGCGGGTTAACCTGGGTTTAAAAATCCTGTGTAGACCTGACAATTTTTTGGGGAAAAAACAGTATTAAAGATCACAGATTTTATACTGAAGTATCTTTTTTCCACCATACAGTTGAGCAAACGTACATACAACATTTTAACTTTAACATGGACATAAAACAATATTAAAGATAAAATGTTGAGTTTAGGTTAGATAACCTTGACTTGCTAAGGAACTCCAGATTTGAGTTCATTCATTCATTCATTCATTCATTCATTTGATTTCAGTGCATGTTTATAGGTCTTGTATAATACTACTGCATATACAGAATGAAAAATTGACTTTGTACCCTGAATAGAATTGATAGAAGTCCAAGTAAACCTACAATCTATAACAGTTTAAAAAATGTTTATCATCAGCAGAAAACTAAATGAGGAAATATTTAATTTTGGTTAAAGTTGTAGATTTAGACATTTCAACTAATATCTGTTCTGTTCTCCTGAAACAAAGTCTTTGAACACTTCCCCCCAGACATGCCACATACGAACAGTTGATTTTGCCACAGACAGACACAGACCACCTGTCTGGATTGATACACCCAGGGGTTTTGGGGCGCTACTTTCACATTTGTCAGTAGATGTTAAGGAAACAAAATGTTTACAGCCACCAAAAGATAATAAATAAACAGGTTAATTATGATATGAGTGAAAATAAAGCTAATAAATTTGTGTTGCAAACCACACCATTTTAGCATAAATTGTTTGCCTCTGAATGAATCCACAGTGTCATACTAAAAGGCTTCTTAATTCACATTGAAATAGTTCTGTTTGGACAGCCCCTGCTGAATTAGACAAGCAAACCAAATAGTCTTGGTCAGTTTGGTCTTGTTTTCTGGCATTTCTCTATGGCTGTCCTAACTGTGCCAAGAGTTAAGAGAAGACACCAGATTGATGCCAGCAAACTCCAACTAAAGACTATTTATTTTCATTGAAGAGGGCAGCTTTGGTGGCTTTGAGTAAAGCAGGACAAAGGCTTTGAAAGAGGAGGGGTGGTAAGATTTATGGCACTGTGAAGAAGCTGTCCCATAAACCAACAGACCAGCTGTGTGCTGTTTGTAGGAGGTGACAACCATTGAAGTTACTCTGCCTTTTGTCCTCACGTCTCTCTTTTTCTCTCATGTTTCTCCTGAAGGTTACTTCTCACCACTTTTGCTTTCTTGGGCAGCTCTGGTTTGCAGTAGCAGCTTCCTCTTTTTTAATTTGGGTTTATATGCTGACATCCAAATGCATTTAAGCTCCCTTAAGACCGACACATTTTAAACCCACATCACCAGTTGAATGTTAAGTTCATAGTAATTGAAAATCCAGTCATATTAAGTGTTGGTTGTCCTGGTCAACTCAGATGCAGTAGAAAAATGTTGGTTATTGTTGTTGTGTTTGTTAGAGTCTGTTAGAGTACCTTGAACTTGCTTTTAGCACCAGTGCAGCAGCAGGGACCAGCTTTCCTCCCCACAGTGGGCAGAGAACAGTGGAAATAAAAGCACGACCCAACCCATGACAGTGTTAATGTTTCATTAAGTTCCTGCAGTGATTTGATGGCAAATTCATGAGCATGATTGTATAATGGCAACAATGTTGGTATTTGATTTTTGCATCAGTGGGATGGATGAAGCTCCTTGGTTTATTTGTATTCCATTCAATGGACTGAAGTCGCAGAAAGCTCAACACACTGCAGTTTGAGAAAATATGCCCTTGAATAAAACAACTTTAGAAACACATTTTACAGCATATACACAGTAAAAAGAAACGCACTGCAAGCACAGAAAACACAAGCAGGCACAGGAAAAACTGCACTTGATTATTTGATTGACCTCCCAGTGATTCCAGACTTTTTTGCTGGATGTTATCCCAAACCTCAAAATGTAAAACAGGGAATAACGCTCAGTTTGATTCAGCAAAACACATCTGATTTGAGGATGTGCTTATTTCGCCCTGGGCACTCACACTGCATACTTGTTCAAATTTATGAGCTGTCCACACTTCTAAAAGCGACGTTTGAAGAGGTTGGAGGGCAACAGATGACTGTATCACAGTGATTAGAGCTGGCCAGACTATACAAACACTCAATTTAAAGGTAACTTCATCTCCTGAGCTAAAACAATTTGTTTTTATCATAAATATTTTTTCTAGAAATCATTTTGTGCAATAAAGCTTTTAATGGCACTGACCAGACAAACTGACAGCCGACTTGTGTGCACAGAGTCACAGTGTTATTTTTAAAAAAAGTCCACTTACACTCGCACAAAGAAGGACATGCAGAGGTTTTATTCTGAGCTGAGGGTGGCTTGATGCTGTGTATTTCAATGTGAGGACAATAACTGCTGTTCTTTGACCAGTATGACTATGACAGACATTCAGTTTCATTCTATATCGTAATTAAAAGTATTAAGTTTAATTTGTCAACGCCTGCAGAAATCCTGACTCTATTTGATGGCATTTATTTACCCAACAGTCTCGAATTTGTTTCTTACAAGACCGACTTGGCCTTTATAGTGAGAGAACATTTCTCACTGGCCTCATAAACATCGCTACTTTGACCCAGCCTAGCACTTCTGGGAGTCATTTTCAATAGGTTGCATTTGAATTCCTTAAAGAGGAACCTTAAAGCTAATTATTATTAACTGAAATTGCTACTTTAAGTCTCCAAATGGAATAAACTAAATGTCTGGGAAGCCGAATTTAACACTGAAGGCTGAAGCCGAACTGTATCCAGCATGCACCACTGAAATGTTAGATCACTTGGTACAGTCATCAGAGGAAACATTTCATCATGAGGCATGATTGTCCTCTGATGTCAACTAAAGAGCCCATGTGGTTTGCTGGAATGATGACAAAAGGAAGAGTGCCCACAGAAATCTCAAGATATTTGATAACTATGAACCATATTGGCACAAATATTTTCTTGGCTGTTGTTCAAAATGTATTCCCCGTTTCATTAACATTCCCCCATCTCATCTCAGCGATGAAGTCTAACAGCAGTACAAGTGTCAGTAATGTAGGGAAAAAAATCCTCGCAGTTCTTGGAGCTCTGCCCATTCTCTCACCTGTGCATACCTGGGATAACTGCAGAGAACAGATGTGGCTGATTGATTGGCGGGGTTTAAATGTTCACAAACTAGTGACATGACTCCCCTGTTGCAACACCTAAAAACAGCTTTTCACTGCCTTCTGAAATAGCATATTAACTTTGAGACAATTAATTTAAACTGTCTGCTCATTCGTAGGGATTCACGTTCTACTGTATGCTGATTCGGTTTACTCTAATATCTTGGTTATTTTAGTAGGAGTAGTAGAAATCTATACCTTACCAGTTTGTCTGGTTTGAAACAATTGCACAGCCCTAAACTGACTCAGTCCTGCCAAGCTTCATAGAGTTGGACAATATGACAATTTATTACAATATAATCCATATAATCAATTTTTCATAATATGATATTGTCCTAGTGTTCAAAAATGAAGTGATACACAGTCATTAATAGAGTTGTTCCAATTCCGATACCAGTATCGGAAATCCCTCCGATACTGCCGAAAATGCTGGCATCGGTATCGGCGAGTACTGGAGTCCAGGCACCGATCCGATACCACGTAATTTATTAGAAAAATCTATTTACCAGTTATGAGTGTTGGCGTCCACCAGAGGGCACTCTGCAACAGTTCGGGTCTATGCCACCTGACTGACGTACAGGACGGCCCGTCTGATCTCTTCTTGTACGGGTCACGGGTTACGGGTTGGAGGTCACAGGTCACGGGTCATCATACATGCGCACACGCGCTAGTTATTCAAAACACTTGCGAGCTAAGTGTTTTGTATAAACGGGACGCTGGACGAGAAGTTTATGCGTGCAACTCTGTTTACTTTTGATCAAAACGAAACTTAACAATTTCAGACAAAAACAGCTGCATACTGAACTTGCAGCGAGGCGTTACCAAACGAACACAGATTAATTCCACGGACATTTGGAGCTCCGTGTGCCCCATGTCTTTGCTAGGTTTAACGTCACGCTGGGTGATTTTAAGTAATTCAAATGCCTTTTTTGTTTTACAATATTGTGGCTGCACTTTGATTTAAAAAAAAATATTCTTCCTAGAATTATTTAGTTAAGTTACTGTTGCACTACTATTTTATACTGTTCTATTTAAAAATGAATTCAAAAATAAATGGCTTCCATTTGCTGTATTCACTCAGTGTGACAAAGAGTTTAACCTGAGCCAGGCCTCACCACAATGATAATCATATCACAGTAATGCAGGCATAGTATGATATTTTTTTTTAATAACACACTGGTATCGGTACTCGGTATCGGCCGATACCCACAGCACAAGTATCGGAATCGGTATCGAGAGGGAAAAAATGGTATCGGAACATCTCTAGTCATTAATCTTTGTTAAATGTTAGAACCAAACAATTCCTTAGAGATAAAATGTGTATTATATCTGTATTAAAATGGCTGAAAACAACTAGACTTTTGTTACTTATTTTGTTGAGCTGAGGGTGACAGTGCGTTCATTTGGTCATTTGTTGCTATAATTTCCACAGATGTTCTATATCTATCGTGTGTGCGTGCGTGCGTGCGTGCGTGCGTGCGTGCGTGCGTGCGTTTTTCAGGTCAGCATTACTGAACATAAAAAGCTGACCATGGATGTCACCTGTATTGAACATTGCTGCAGTCAGGTTGATAAACGGGAGTGAAGATAAATCTACTTTTTAATCCCAAAAGTTACAAAGCGATCTCTGAGCTCTCCAATCGCCAGTAAGTGCCAGAATCTGATTTGACTCTGGGTCTTTATTCCTCCATAAGGTCTGAATCTATACCCATCTCTCTCCTCCAGAGCTGGCTGGCTCTGAGCAGCTGAGCAGTTCTGTCCTGGCTTCACCAAGCCATCTCTTGGCTAACTTATTCTGTTTTATTTTGGTTGAAGAAGAAATTGCATATTTTGTGTTTCAATGGAACCAAAAAAGATCAAGATGCAACAAGTAATTCTTTACTGATTAGGTGATCGTTTTACTGCAGTCCTATACAAGATTTGGGATTCCACACTAATGTAATAAGCATACTTACGTTTCACTACTGTTTGTTGCTGCAGTTATGTGGCACATCATTAAACTCTGTGATTTATTAACCTAAATGTAAGACCTGAGGCATGAGCAGTAAAGAGAGCCTGGCTTTTGTCAGGTGAAGCCTGCAGTAGAGCCGCTCAGATGTTGGCTTTGGGCCCTGACACACCAGGATGACTTCAAAGAATTAGTGCTGACAGAGACGCACTAATGTGCCACCTCACAGCTTGTTAAAAGCAGCACTTAACCTCACCTCAGACTCAATGGCCAGCTGGCTGCTGACATGCAGTATTCTTCATTTTGGCCCAGTAATATGATCAGGGTTGGCATTCACAAAACCATATTATCTCCAGCAAGTTGAGTCCTCTGAAAAATTGTTTTCTCTGAGCTGGGGGAGTTACAAATAACATTCTTCCAGAAGAATTGTCACTACAGGTGGTTGTTTGAAAACTGGATTTTGCATACAGTCTCCTATACTACCACTGACAATGTTGAACCACAAGTTCCCGTTTTCTTTCACATGTGTTGTGGGGATTGTTTTCAGCTTCAAAAATATATCCTTTGCGCTAAAGAAAATACATTCATTAGGCCTTTCTTTTGTGTTTCTTCTGTATGTTCACCTTTAATGACTTGATAGAAATTATGCAATATATGTCCACTGAAGAATTTCATTATTTAAGTTTCCATTTCAGATTATATGATTTTCTGATTTGTATGGATGAAAAAATATTAAATGAAAGAATTTGAGAATACTTTTTGTTATACTCCATTTATACCCAGTGTAGTGTCCATATGTTCCCAGTAAGTCCATTAGGTTTGGGACACATATATCTAGTTGTTTAAGATAAATAATGACATCGTCTGCCAAAAGCTAAATAATATGGCCCTTTCCACCAATATGGACCCACTGCAGGTCTTCACTCATTTCTTGCACTAAGGGTTCAACATATAAAGCCAAGAGAAGAGGAGACAGACAACTGCCCTGTCTTGAACCTCTCAACTGAATCCTATTAGATAGGTTTACAGTTACCTTAATCCTTGCTCTAAGCTCATGATAAATGCTATTTTAATTGCATTTTATTGAGGCCAAATCGCTTTAGTAATTTATATAAAATACCCAACTAACACTTTAAAACACGTACCCTATATCCAAACTAACCAGAGCCACGCTTGTACCCTTTTTTGAGTATCGTCTATAATACCAAGGCACTCCAATATTCTAATATTATCCAGTGTTTGGCGCCTTCTAACCCTAACCCTGAAATTAAGTTTGACATTCGTTGATCTTGTCTGGTAAGAAAGTCTCATACCTTTTGCAACTGATTGAGATAAATAGCCTATGTAGTCTACATTCAAAAGTGAGATTAAATTAAAAATGAGATTGATTAAAACAAAATTGTCTGGGTAAAATGGTGATAATGTTTTCTTTATATGAGGATTGAGCCCTCCCCTCTCAAAGGTTCCAGTTAATATGGAACAATAGCAGAGGTGCTGGCTACCCATCACTACCTGGTGATGTACTGGCCTTATTATTTTATATTAATCAATCCCACACTAAATAATGCATTGCAGATGTAGTGTTACTAACTTTCTCTGCACTGTTACTTTCATTTAATGTGATTGTGGCCAGAACAAAATAGGAGAAGGAATGCTAAAGATATTATGGCATGAATTTGGATAGATTGTCAACATGGCAAATATCTGCCCATTTTTGAATGTGTTTTTTTTTTTTTTTTTTAACCGACTTGTATTGATCAAACCTGAGTCTGTGTCATGTGTGTTTTATTTATCACTGTTTTGTTTTGTCTTCTCTTTCCCAGTCCGAACAACCCAGTCCAGCCAGTTCCAGCTCCAGTTCAGGCTTTGCTCCCACACACCACAAACGACAAGGTAATTTATCTGCATCGGGTACATACGTCACAGCCTGTCATGTTCATTGACTTTTTCTGTCAGTCACATGGATTGTACAGTTGTTTGGTAGTTTGGTCAGTGTTAGCGACAGAATTTTCATTTGTTATCCAACCTGTTGGCTCTGAGATCAACTGTAACATAGAGCAGGGGACACAAACTGATTTCCCTTCCCCCTCCATCCGGCCTGTGGCCTGATGTCAAAAATATAACATAATCTGGCCCACAAATGTTTTATTTTATTTTATCATTTGTTTTTGTTGTTCAACACCAATTTAAACTACACCTTCATATGCAAGTGAATTTTATTTTATTTTATTTATTTTTTTCCGGCAAAGTTGACTTTTATTTGGGAGGAGACTAGTCACAGGAAATACAATGTGTTCAGTTACCACCGCTGATGTTCGTTTGTTGTAGACAGCGGATTCATTTTAAATATGTGAATATGTGGGGGCAGTTTTATTCAGCCTGTGGGAGAAATGAACAAGTTGGAGCTGTTTGTTGAAGACCTACAGGTAACAGGCTGCACACCACCAACAACTCTTTTTCCCAACATTATCAGGTTGGCTGATATGAGTTTAAATCTGACATATTGCCAGACAGGCGCATCTGCTTTCTTTGGACAGCACATGCTCCACCATCATCTTGTCAGTCAGATCTCGTCATGCTAAAAGTTAAATGTGACTCCTGTTGTGCTGCAGTTCTGTTGCTGCGTGGAGCAGACACCTCTAGTCGTAGCATCTGTCGCCGGACTATTGTATATTAAAAAAGTATGATGACTGACTTGGGGCGGTTGTCAAGTAATATGATATGGGTTGGAAATAAGCACCTGCCACTGGCCAAATGCGGTAGATTTATGAAGTCGCTGAATGGTGCAGTGACTTTGATCAAGACACGGTGGCGGGTTAGCAATTTGGACAGGAGATCAGACGGGGAGTTGATTTATACATCTAACCTGTCAGGGCAGCAATACATCTGTGTTGCTGTAAGTCTACTAAGTACTCTGGCATGATGCTGGATTTCCAGTGTATAGCTATTTTAGACATTAAAAAATAAAATCTGCTTGGGATTTTGTTTCGATGTGGTTTAACCAATCATCTTCAGCGCAGCAATGGCATAGTTCCACCTACCAATGGTATGAGGCTGACCAATGTGCGCTAGCCAATCAGAGGCAGAGTAGGGTGGGTCTTGCCAAGAGACGTGATTGTGGTGAGGTATCCCTGCAATTCAGCTCAAATGGAGGCATAGTTCATTAAATCTGGCGAAGATACAGCCTAACTTGAGAAAGGAGTTAAGATGATGCTGGGCATGGAAAAGGGAACATGATGTAGATGGGAAGCCATTCAGCACTTGGTGCCACAAATTGAGAAAGCCAAGATCTTGCTTCTGCAGCGCGTGTTAGAAGAAGCTACCATACGGCAGCAGCCATAGGACAGTGTTTGACCGTCATGAATTAGGTACCAGTCACAAAGCTTCAGTCCATGTCCTCTGTCAGACAAGTATGTTACCAGGAACAATGGCTACAGCTGCCACTGCAGCTTCAATAACCACCCATGTTTGCATTCAAAAAATACATTTGTACACATTCATAGCAGATAATGATTTGTCATTCACAATTGCTCAGCCCCTGGTCAATCTTTGTAAAAAGCTATGTGAGGACAAAACTACCTAGACAAAGCCGTCTGTTTCAAATCAGCATGAGAAAATGAGACATTATACTGTGCAACTCGTCATACAAAGAATAAAAAATGGATAGCCAGTTGTGAGAATTTAATTAATTAATTAAATAAAATATTTTCATCTTCATGAGATTTTTTTTATTTTTTTTTTAAAACCAGACAAATGTGACCAAAAGGTATGATTTTAGAATCCACCAGCCCCTTTGGTTGATGGAAAGAAATGTCATTTCCAACACTGAATGAAATCTGTGTAAGCCCGATCACAGTCTGACATCAGGATAACTGGCTACCACAGCAAGTGCAAGCTTTCCATAAGTTATTTATTAGGA
The DNA here is from genome assembly GCA_963678695.2 of Diplodus puntazzo. Taxonomy (NCBI): domain Eukaryota; kingdom Metazoa; phylum Chordata; class Actinopteri; order Spariformes; family Sparidae; genus Diplodus; species Diplodus puntazzo. The sequence continues at coordinate 12,162,577 of OZ023170.1, read as the reverse complement.
AAAAAGCACTGTCAAAAGATCATTTGTATAGAGATGGGGGTTTTTTTAAATATGAAGAAAATATAAGTGCATTTTTACAGTGTGGTTCAGAGGGCTGATAGAGTAAAGAAAACATGGTGCAACAGCAAGCATCTGGACATCAGTTAAACCAATGTTAGCAGCACACAAGTCAATAGAAGTGATAACTTCCATTTTGCCAAAGAAATACATGTAACCCCTTTATTATTAAAGTCTACTCTACATGTATTGTATGAGTCATGGACAGACATGGATATAAACTGCAACCTGACTGGCAGAGGCATGCAGCGCATGGCGGTAATTTTCGTCTTAAAAGATTTTCTGGGGGATTTTTGGCTAATATTTAATAGTGACGGTTGACAAGGCAGGCAGGAAATGGAGAGCGAGGATAATGACGTGCAACATGTGACTATTTAGTTACCAAGGCACTCCGGACGTCGCAATATTTTAAATAGGCTATAAAGTAATAATGTTGCATGTTTCAGCTAACTTTTCCGATAAAATTTTCATTTCTTTTTTCCCCAAATTCTGACTTGATTTTTAAGATATTTGGATTTCATTCTGATAATATTTTTTCTCAAACCATTGCTAAAATATATTTTCAGTGTAAATAATCTAAATGACGTATTTGAAAATGAAAACAAAGACACTGGCAGTCAGTGATACTAGCAAAGCATCATCCTCATTCAACTTCGACTTTTTTTGACCTCCAAAACTGTTTATGTTGGTTCACAGCTTGTTTTCAGGCAGTGAAAATATAGACTGAATGTCATCGTAACTATTCAAAATGATGTCCAAAACTATATATAAAAAAAAAAAAAAACGAGAAAAATCTTTTAAAGATAGTCCAGAATGTATTGTTTGGTCCAAAAAGGAACAGTTTCTCTTCTTGAGGGTGACCTCTGCTTGTGTGTTTGTAATTTTCTCTGGATGCAGTGGTGGATTTCATCATCAGGAAAAGGGTGGCTATTCCTGCCACCACCCACACAGGTAACAGTTCCTCTGAGACCTGTGAGGCCCCCCACACCCTTTTCACATGTGCATGGAGAATATCTTTTAAGCTTGTCTATATGCATGAAAACTCAGGCATCTCTTTGCAGTTATGTGGTATCAATGATATGATACCATTCTCGAGAGCACCCATCACTGCTGATCCAGCAACATGTGTACATATGTCTTCTTGCACTCTATGATGTCTTTGCAAGGGAACACACAATTATATATTTATTAAATTATCACATTGTTGTCCAAAAACTATTAAAAACACATCAGTGAGTCACACTGTTGCACTGGGTGACATATTCCTAGATTACCATGAACACACACACTCTGTAGTTTATTTTGTCTCAATCCCACAGGATAGAGTATGTGGGACCGTGCAAGGAATGTGCTATAGTCCACCACCGAAAATATATCCCAACAAATTCACAATTTTCTTAAAACTGCAGTGAGCAGTTGTTTTTAAAAATGGCTAAATCATTTCATAAAAGAAACTATATATATTTGACTGATGTATGTATTTATTTTGATAAGACTTACCTCATCAGTAGGAACATGTTGGTTCAGAGCTGAGAGCCGCAGGCCAGTTAGGAAGTTGAGAGACGGACTAACACATTGTTGGCTTTGGTCTGTCTGTGGAATTTGTGGAGAAAAAATATAGAATAACTGCAGCCATGTCCTTTTTAAAAGAAAAGGTGTAAATGTGTCTTTGGCCTTCCTGGAATCAAACCAGCAACGATTCTGCAGCCACAAGCTCCATTGGACCATCCCATCATCACGCCACCTCACATCATGATTTGCTGCCTTGTTGTTGTTGATTTATACATTTTGTTATAATGCAGCCTTTTACTGAAATTATTATGTACTTCAATATTTCTTCCCCTTCATCAGTCTAAAAAACTGAATTATCACATTGACATAAGTATTCAGATCTATAATTCAGTTCTTAGTTGAAGCACCTTTGGCGGCAATTACAGCAGCGAGTCTTTTTGGGTGTGACGCCATAAGCTTTGCACACCTGGATTTGGGGAATTTCTGCCATTCTTCTCTGCAGGTCCTCTCAAGATCTGTCAGGTTGGATGGGGGCCGTCGGTGGATAGCCATTTTCAGGTCTTTCTAGAAATGTTCGAAGTGGTATGAGTCAGGGCTCTGGCTGGTCCTCTCAAGGACATTCACAGAGTTGTCCCCAAGCCACTCCTGTGTTATCTTGGCTGTGTGCTTAGGACTATTGTCATGTTGGAAGGTGAATCTTCGGCCAAGTCAGAGGTCCTAAGGGCTCTGGACCAGGTTTTCTTTAAGGATATCTCTGTACTTTGCTCCATTCAGCTTTCCCTCAACCCTGACCAGTCGCCCAGTCCTTGCAGAAAAACACCCCACAAAGCAAAATGCTGCCACAACCATGCTTATCCATTGGGATGGTATTGGGCAGGTGAGGGTTTTTTTGGAAACAATCACTGAGGGATAGGGTTCCATCTGGCCACTGTACCGTAAAGCCCAGATCGGTGTAGTGTTGCAATGATGGTTGTCCTGTTAGAAGTTTCTCCAATCTTGGTTCTTGGTGCCCTCTCTTACTCTGCCCTTCTCCCCCAATTGCTCAGTCTTTGAGTTGCCAGCTTTAGGAAGAGTTCTGGGTTTTCCACACTTCTTCCATTTAAGAATTATGAAGGCCACCGTGCTCTTGGAGACCTTCAATTCAGCAGAAAGGTTTTGTAGCGTTCCCCTGATCTGTGCCTCGACACAATCCTGTCTCTGGGCTCTGCAGGCAGTTCCTCAACCTCATGGCTTGGTTTTTGCTCTGATAAGCATTGTCAGCTGTGAGTCCTTATATAGACAGGTGTGTGCCTTTCCAAATCATGTCCAGTCACGTAAATTTAGCACAGGTGGACTCCAGTCAAGGTGAAGAAACATCTCGAAGACGATCAAGAGAAATGGGAAGCACCTGAGCTAAATTTCATTATGGTGCACTGAGTAAATTGAGGGGGGAAATGTATTTAAATGATTTAAGCATAAAGCTGCAACATAACAAAATGTGAAAAAAGTGAAGGGGGCTGAATACTTATTTAATGAAACTCAATTCTATTCTGGTCTCGTGTTCTGTCACACTGACTCACAGTGCTAGGCCCGTTGCAGTCAGTCATGCAGGATTTGCACTCAGACGACAATGATGAAGATTCAGAGGACGACGATGACAACGACATGGACTCCGACGTGGAGCGACCACCACACACACATCTCACACACCATCAACGCAGGTTGGTAATTGGTCACAAACAAGCCAGGTTGTTGACTGAACTGTTTGAAACTGTACTCACAGACACATAGTTAGGGTTGTTGGGGATTTTCTGTATAACCTCTCAGTTGAGTGGGTCTTGGCTTGTTCTTACAAGGGGATGGTTCTGTCAAAAGCAAGTCTGGGTCTAGCGCGGGGCTCTGATTAGCCCATTGTGTGCAAGACTCCAATTAGAACTTGTCTAAATGTACATTTTTACCCTCAGTTTACTTCTACTTCTACTTCCAAGCTAAGTGCCTGTAAATATGCTTCCAGGTTGGCTATACCCCTGCAGTAAAGGCAGCATTATTAACTATAGTATAGATATGTCAGTCAGTTGGCATTGTACATACTGATATGAGGGTTTATACCACTGTGCTGTTTACATCGAGGCCCTGTAATCTGGCACCTTTAAAGCTGCACAAGTTTTTCTTGCGATACTCACAATGAATCAACTGACTATGTAATGTGAAAGGCATCGATTTCAGTGATGAAGAGAAGAGAATTATCACCAAGCTAATGGAGCTTTTTCAGCCTCGTGTAGCTAATTTTATGGTTACAACTGACATTTGAAACATTAAGCGGCTAAAGAGCCAGATATTTCTTCCCAGTAAGTGTGTTGAGACCAAAACAGACCTAAAAGTAGAGTGAGTATTTGATTTACATACATTAGGTGAACAAAACTCCACATAAATGGCAACAACAATGTGCTGTGTCCTGCAGGGTGTTTTTGCTAACTGAACTTAAACTCAGCTTTAAATACTGAAATGGCCAAAAAAACTAACCTTAACTGAAGAGTTTGTTCTTTTCTCCTGTTAACTCCCAGGGTCAGTTTAAGTAATGGCAGTGAAAGTGACAGCTCCTCACCCTCACCCCCATCCCGCAATGAAGCCCCACCCTTATTAAAGACTACTAATAACCAGGTAAGACTATTATATTATATCAGATATCAGGTATTTTGTCCGTGCAATTTAATGTACCACAAGGAGAACCAAGATGTGAATGTATTTAGCTCCAAGTCCAGCAGAGTGACCATGACTCGATGTGTTTCCCCTGCCCTCTGTCAGATACTGGAAGTGAAGAGTCCCACCAAGCAGACCAAGCAGAGCAAGCAGGACAAGAACAAAAGCTTAGACTGTGACAAGGTACAGGCTGCTATTTTTTGTTTTGCTTTTCAGTATAAAGTAGCCCATATTATAGAACAGCACTTCAGTAGAGTCTGGCACTTTATACCACACTATTCAGACAGACATTGGGTTTGAATGGTCTGACGTGTCATCCAGCCTCACTTCACATTCTTGCTCCTGACAATAGTATAATACCACATGTCCCTGATGCTGTTTGGCTTTCAAAATACCAATAATATGAATTTACATGTTCGTTTTAGATCACATTTCTCTTCTGGAAATGTAAGCAAATGTGTGCATTTTTAACTAGATAATGCCTCCTATGTATATGTAAGCATATGATTTCAGAAAATGTAAGTAATCGACTGGGGAAGTTTCATGGTGATATCTATTATTTAAACTGTTTACCTGTAGCGTTAACCTTTTAGGAGAAATGTGAGGGAAAATTTGACTAAATTGAGAAAATACATCACTAGGAAGGTGTATTAGAATATCGATGTAAATATTGGAGCCGTTAGCTGCTCTGCTCGCCAAATGCAACTTTGCCAGATGGAGACTAATGAAAGCTATCGTAACTTAAGTGATTAAATTCATAATCTTATTAACTTTACTCTGATTTAAATACAAAAAATGTCTAGGTTTTGACTGTAATGTTTGGCTTCTTATGCTACATAGAAGTGTGTGTGTGTGTGTGGGTAGTGGCCTATGAAAAGCCATAAAGCTAACAACGTGTTCCTGTGTTTCCCAGGCTTATCTGGACGAGCTGGTGGAACTGCACAAAAGACTGATGACACTAAGAGAAGGTCATATACTGCAGCAGGTATGTCTGATACACTGTAATGTATTGTCACTGCGATCTGAAGGTATTACGTGGTGATTACTGTCACGTCCTTTCTGATGTAGCTTTCTTACGGAACCTGCCTCCTCTAATTCAGCATTAACATCTCCCACAATTCATCTCACATGGCACACACTTCAGATGAAGTTGAGCTTATGGATGCTTAAATACTTGCAGGCTTCCAAGTTGTAAGTGAAGGCTCTAGATTCAGAGTCTGTGTACTGCACTGCAGTCATCTGTTGGTTGAAGCTGCTCCCTCAGCCTCTGCTATACTTGATGTCTCCCTGTATTCCTGTTTACATCTATAGTCTCTCTAGTAAATTATGAGGTACAGAGGGAAAAACTTGGTCTGAATGCTGAGGACATCATTTCTGAGATGAGCTGAAAATATTTCTCCTATCATCTTTCTACATAATGTATTCGAAGTAAATAACTCAGGCTATGTGGGTGGATGTTTTTTTCTCCCAAGGGTTGTGCTATGTTGTGGTATTTTCTATTTTTTATTTTTTAAAACTTTTTTTAAACTTGAACTTCTTAATAAAAAACTGAACAATATCTTGTCCTATTTCTATTACACAGTGCTACAGAATACCCCATAGTAAAATAATTAAGATGTCCTCAACTTTCCCGTTTGGAACTGTCACCCTTTACAGACAGATAATGCCCTGTGACACAAGAGCCTTGCCCCCAGTGTCTATATGCTCCGCCATCGCTTGCTATCGGTCTGATATTTAAAAAGCTAGCCAGCAATTTGTGTTTATTTTACCCTTAAAAAATAGGCACAGTGATGAGTGTGTTGGTCGGTTAAAGGTCTAGTGCTGGCTGTCAAAAACATTCAGTTGGTATTTATTTTCATCACCTTCAGCGGGATCTCTGGAACATCCTGATTTAGAAACTCTATCGTTGGCTAATGTAACGTAGGGGTGTAAAGATGAATTGATCCAGATTGATATGTTGATTCAGTGATCGATACAAAGGTAACTCGTGTTTTCAGTCGAGTTGTGCTGGCTGAAATAGAAACGGCAGGGTTCTCACGGCAAGTCCTTCTGTATAGACACACATGCACCTGCTTTTGTTTTAAGCCTCCCGTGGACACGTGTTGTAAATTAGTGTTTCGCTACCAACCCAAAATACAATGCTTGTGGCGCTTGTGCATAATTGTATGTTACAGCTCCAATGCTACGCCTGTGTCAAATAAATAAAGCTAACTTGATTAGGAGAGCAAAGCACTGGTGTGATTTAGAGGACTGAAATCATTTGGTCACAAGCTTTTGTACTGGAACCCATTTTCTAATCACCCTCTGTAGCACATACAGTCTGACTTCTTATAACCTCAAGGATAAATCCAGAAACTATTATTATTTTTTGTATTAATAGTTTATTTGATACAATATACATAGAGAAATTAAAACACTTGTGTGATACGGGTATCATATTGTTTATAGCAGAATCTGTCTCAGAACAGTTGTTGCATATTAGAACAGGTTTATTGCCTAAAACACAGAAATGGACATTTTGCAGAATGGAACTTCAAAATTGCCACTTGAGGCTGCTCCGGTGGATTTACTGCATGTCTGTAATCTCTCAGTGTATTTGCAGCACAGCTTAGGAGCAAGTCCATTTAATCACAAGCTTTGTATAATAAAAGGTCAATAAAGTGTGCTAAACTTAAAATCTTGTTTTTACATAAAATGCAGCAGTTATGGTACCCTATTGCTTTTTGTTCAAGATTTTCAAAATTCAGTCATCATTTACCATCCACTGAACTGTTCATTTAATTGTAGACTGGTGGCCCAGGGACCAGGCAGTTAAATCATAGGACAGATGTAAAAATATAATTGAATTCAAAAACAGTTTCAAATTTCAAATTCCACTATCAATCAGAAAACATTGAATGTAGTTGAGGTTATGGCTTTGATATTATCTCTTACATTCCTACATTATTATCTTTTACTGGAAGTTTGCCTGAACTCCCGATAAAAAATGAAAAATGCTTGGTTCCCCTAGTTTCCCCTGATCTCAGGCCCAATATCACTGCATGCCTGTACTGTTGGTCAGCTTTATTGTTGCACTGGATTAGAAGAGGAGCTGTGATCTGTTACAGATCCTCTCCAATCTGCAGCTTCATCTGGAAGCAATTAATTATTTGGTTAACCTCTCTCCTCTTTCCTAAGAGATTGCATGTTTCTTGCTTATATTCTCGAGGCCTCTCATATGACGGTATTAGTGGATCTTCCCAGCTGCGGCTGCCAAGTTCTGCCTCGCTCTCCTAACAAGACGTCTGGCTCGAAAGAAAGAAAGAAATCCCATCCAAAACGGCATCAACCGCGCACGGCTTTAACTTGCACAGTAATCAGGCTAATCTAGCCGAGTTCACCAACTGGCTCCACTTCCTGTTACAAGAGATGGGAATGATTAACTCCCAGCCTCTCCTGCACGCTGGTGGAGACCACATATTGTATCACAGAGAGCACTGTGATGCAGATGGTCTTGACGGTGGGACCCAACATGAGTTTGGTAGCTGTTTCCAGTTGAAGGGGAATCCTAACCAGCACTGAAAATGAGACCTGACTATCAAAAGGTTGAATGAGAGAGGTAACGCCTGAGCATCTGACTTTAATCTGCCCTGTCATGAAAACGGGCTGTAATTTTCCCCACATTTTTGTGAGCTCTACCTACATCAAGCTATATTGGATGGTATTCCTTATATACTCCCCCAGGAGTCCCAACCTCAAGCCTCGTTTTCACTTCTGGTCTGAAGTCTGAAACCAATAATACACAGGAAAGGTACAAGAGGGAGGAGGCCTTGCTCATTTTCATAAACATTTCTACCCTACGTCTGACCACATCACATGTGTCCACACACATTCTTTTCCTCTTTTCGCTTGTAAACCAAACTTCTCTGCTGAACCACATAGCTGTGGGCTTTTCTGACAGGCTAGCCTTTGACATGTTAAGTCAGAAAAGTTTTACTGATCCAATTAAACCATTACATGTTTCAAACAGTCCTACACACAGGAAGTTCTGAAAAATTTAATTTCTGTTATGTCTTTTTAAAAGGCTAATTTTCACCCTCAAGTCAAAGCTAGGTTAATTTTCAAACTTGAAGGAAGTTTATTTAAAGGCCCACATTTGTGCACTTTTGTTCTCTGGCTTAACATCTTATTTTATGTCTTATTTTCTTATGGCAGCAGCTTTATGAGCAGTTACACCTAAATGTAGTAAGAAATATTTGATGTTTCTTTTCCATATGCAGTATAGTAATAATGCTGCTGAAATGAAGACTGACTGACAATGTGATGAGCATTGTTTTTGAAAATATGACTCATGAAATTACTAGCATATGCAGACTAAAAGTTCTCAGCACTTCTCATCACTAAGCCCTGTCTATACAAATAAATCTGGTACTTGCCCATCATCCTCTCTGTTTTCCAGATTGTGAACCTCATTGAAGAGACTGGACACTTCCACATCACAAACACTACTTTTGACTTCGACCTTTGCTCCTTGGACAGAAGTACAGTGAGAAAACTTCAGAGTTACCTGGAAACCTCTGGACTGTCCTGAGGCTCTGAGCAGCTGGCTGCTGGATCTCTGTCTCCACATAGACCTTTTTGATTTTTCTTGGAATAAAACTCCAACTTTGGATGCAATGCGAAAGCCCCGCTGTGGCTGGGTCCAGTTGCTGCGTGTCCGGCCTGCTGGTTGGACTGGGCTCTCTGAATGAAGAGGCGGTCCTGCTACAGAAACCAGAGCCAGGTGTGGTGGGGATGAGCCCTGTCGATCAGGAGATCACCCTGAAAGCCTTGAAAACTTGATTTATTGGAAAAAGAAAAGAAAAAAAAGTGGGGATTGGCGACCTTGTTGCTCTTAATGAATGTGCATATTGTTACCATGTATGTTTCTTGATTTGTTGTTCATTGTGACAAACGCATGGTCAACATTGCCTTACAACATTGTAAGTCTTATTTATTGAATTTAATTTGCAGGTGTGTGTGTGTGTGTGTGTGCACGTGTGTGTGCGCGCGCATGTGTGCGTGCATGAGTGTGTGTGTGTGTGTGTGTGTGTGTGTGTGTGTGTGTGTGTGTGTGTGTGTGTGAAATGGCAAAAAAAAACAAAAAAAACAGCAGAATGAGACTTTGTTGAAGCACTTCACAACAGGCATATCTTTGAATCTGTGTGACAGTTGATCATTACTACAACACTCAATATGTCACTGACTTGAAATGAAGATGAATGTCATACTGAATCATTTCAATGGGAACAAAACGCTGCCACAGCATGTACGAAGGGGACATGGAAGGATTCAGATTACGGTCCATTACAAACACATAACGTGTGTGACACTGTTGGAAATATTGTTTTTGTTTTATGAATCATATCTAAGTGTGCAACTTGCATTGTGCAAAAAACTACTTTCAGCAGCCTTGCAGAAACTCTCGATCGTGCAGGGTCAGTTTCTTTTCTTTTTTTTTATTGCTTTAGAATCCAGTGGATGCCTTCCCAGTAGATGAAGGGGAGTGGTTTGGATTACAGCAAGCAGTGCTGTGATGAAGCTTGATTCAATCCAAACGCTGTCTTTTGAAAAGATTAATTATGCTTTTTTGATTCTGATTAGTTGAACAGTAGGGTGCTTCGATCAGGATCGTTGGGGCTGATCACAGATTGCTGGAAGCAGTATTGTCTGATGCCCATCACTGATCAAAGTGTTGTTTCTTAACTTTATTATCATCTACAGCTAATAGTTATTATTGGCAAATTAGAAACACCATTAAAGGTAATAAAGGAAAGGAAAGACGCGCTGCGTTGCAGTCAGCATGTGGTTCAGTTGGACATTTGCCAGGTTATAATCTGCTCCTCCCGTGCCGTCTTCCCTGTCCGGGACGATGTGGCATTTTAGCGGCACGATTGCTCATCAATCGGAGCACCCTTACTTTCCAGTCGCTTACAAACAAGTTTTAGTCCACTGACCCAAGCAAATACCACAAGAGGAAGGCTGTTTGTGGGTTTCCTTTGTGGGAAAATGGAACAAGGGTATAAGGGTAATAACACCTTCTCATTCCCAAACTTGTCAAATACAGCAGCTTGGTCGGTGGCCTTAAGCCTCAAACTGAGATGATCTAGATACACCTCTAGTGCTGTTCTGGCTCTTTAGAGTGTGAGAGTGGTAACCACAGCGTCAAACTTGGAAGTGTAGGACTACTGACCAGGATGTCAATAACTGGTGTGGTACTGTTGGGGAAGCTGTGCCTACAAACCACAAATGTATTTTAAGAGCCAGAATCCAGTTGGAATCTCAAAGCATTACAATTCAAAATGGTAACTCAGCCTGGGATAACGGCACACATTTCAAACATCTTCATGGCGTTGCACTCAGTTGTATACCTGCTATTTGTTTTCACACCGGGCCAAAGACTGCATCTGATTTTTGTGCTTCAAACGGCGATTCTTACTACTAAATGAGGCCTAAAATATTGTTGTTTGTCCAGCTTTCAGAATCTGTAGGACCATAACACTACATCATTTCATGCAAGTGCAACATCATTTGGCAGTTTTTTATTCCCATGTTTTGACACTGTACAAAGTAAGACACGAGTGGCACTGATCACTAAGGTGAACGTTCTCATGACAGAACCGAAGGTACATTTTTTTTTTTTCTAAACCAAATCCAGGAATAATGTGCTGCAACTTAAAGAGAGCTTTGTTGTTTCTGCTCATTTTTTTTTGCCACAGGGCCGGTGACACATCATCATCATGCCAAAAGCATAGCGAATAGTTTCAGCCGGTTTAGGACACTACTAATGTTTGTCTACAGAATTTGATTTAAAGGAAGTGCGATCTCTTTGCCATCAACGGAAAAGGATTTGTAGAACAGACAAAGCCCTGTAAAGAGGAAAAGGAGAACAAACTCCCTTCGTGGAAGTCAGAGACAAGTGATTAGACAGCTCCTGTGTTCTGCATTTCTGAAACGTGTGAAATGTTTCTGGGTAAATTTAACACAAAAAAATAAAGCCAACAGGAGTTTTGGCTGACAGGTACTGTTACGGGTGTAAGAAGAAAAAAAAAAAAGATTGTATTTATTTTGTGGGAATTTGAGTTTTTGAAATCAAAGCTCAGCATTTTTTTCTAAGGAGAGGAGCTGTGTTGGATCTTTTTGCCAGTCTGACTAACTGAAGTTCAGCCTGGTGTTCATTGTGTTCCTTTCCAAATGACCTTAAAGGGTTTTTCTCGCCCTCTGTTCTGTCTTATGGTTTCTTGTGTATTTTGAGGACATACAATAAATATTCTGTATGATGTACAGATGAGTTGTTAATGAACCTTGTGAATGAGCATTCTTTTCGATTGTTTATTTAGTTTTTAACTGGCCTGATGCATCTATTTTTAATGGCATTATTATTTTTTTTTTAGTATTGTGTTATTTCTAGGTACCTTCCACAAACTTCAGCTGTACTGGTATTGTATTTTAGTTTCAAATGTTCCCAAAATGAACTATCATCCACTGTGAAGATATGTTAAAGACGTCTATGTTCAGTGTTGCTGAGATGTCTATTGAATTCAGCATGCTAACCAGCTAGTCCTGGCCCTTCCATTTAGGGCATTTAGCTGACACTTTTTTCCAAAGTGACTTCCAGTAATTCATACATTCAGGGCGGTGGCTGCCATGCAAGGTGCCAGCCAGCACATCCGGAGCAGTTTGGGTTTCAGTATCTTGCCCAAGGACGCTCCGACATGCAAAACCAGGGGAATCGAACCAGCCATCTTCCGATAACGTGACGCTGGCTCTACCCCCTGAGCCACAGCCGCCCCTTTCCACTGCTGGAAATGGCTCAAAGCCAAAAAGTGATGAAGATTTAATGTTGAACTATGTTGATTTCTTCTAGGCTGGTAAGTAAACGGCTGGTAATGTTAATGTTAGCTACTTAGGGTGTCCTCCACCCCCAGGTCAATTCAGGCCACCACTGTCTTCCTGGTCATCTGCCTGGGGTGTGAATTACAGATGGCCATATCTTATATACAGCACGTTCTAGACTTACAAATACCAAAAATTATAGTTATCTGTGGTGTTCATGGAACTTTAAACAGATGTAAATGGGTAAAGGGTCAGTAATCTCTGAGTTGTTGGTTCTGGGATCAACATGTTGAAACCCCCCCCCCCCCAGTTCATGACAAAAACTGCGCCGTGCATGTTCTTTTTACGTCGGTCTAAGTGGGTGGTCTGATAGAAGAAAAAGTTGGAAGTCATCCAGTTTCCCCATTTATTGTGGGCGAGGAAGACTCTCGCATGCTTTCATCAGTCTCCATGTCACACATCTTAGCAGGCTTGCACTGGAACAACCTGTTCCTGCTGACTGCAGGCTGAATGTTAAAAATGTCTCTGTGGAGGAGTTGGTAGGTGTTCTCCTATATTTAGTTGTGGAGTAAATCTGTGCTCCTTCAGTCCATTTACATTCTGTGGATTTGATGCAACAGTTGTGTGTTTGTACCACCAGCAACTGTGCAAATGTACACAGAAAACACAAAAAAGGATATGGCCTGAGAGGGTTCATGTTCCTTTTGATTTTAATTCACCTCATGGCCTTTCTTCCAAAATCACTCTCCTGGCGAGCGTCGTATTTTTAGCTCCTCTGTGTGAAGACGGCAGCATGCTTGTCGACTCTTCCCAAACACACCTAGCACTGGAAGCTGGGATGAGAGGTCAGCCATGCCTCCTTAATGTCTCTCCAAGAACCACAGCTCTGGATTTGTTTTTGTCGTTGTCGTCTCAAAGAGAGTAATTTTTACAAATTGTTCACTTAAATTCATGGCGTTGCACTCCCTCATCTTCACGCGTGACCAATCTCTGCATAAAGTGGGTGAAAATGTTTGAAAAGAAATACCCAAAAAGTCGAAAGACCCAATTTTATTTTATTTTACTATAAAGCCCAACATCACAATCACACTGCCATGGTGGCAGTGATTTAGACTAGGCGAACAAAACAATGATTTACATGATGTTTTTTCAGAAATTATGTCCAGATGATCTTGTTGTTGGGAGAGCTCTTCAATGCAGCAGCCCCTTTTTAAATGATGAATTTACAGAAACGGTGCGCTGTAGTGTTTCAGCAGGCCTTTATCAACAGCCCTCTGACCTCATCTGGTGCCATCATCAGGTCAAGGTTTGTCCGGTCCTTTGTTGCTGTACTGTGTGTTTAGGACTGATTACAAAATGTAAGCATGCTGGCATACCCATCTACTCCTGAAACAGCACAGCTGGGCTCTTCTCTGCCAGAATTGCGCAGAACCACCAAACAACATGGAGGAAAATCCAGTCCTCCCCGTCTCTGGGTAGTACAGCCCTTACTGATGATGTGATCATGAGTTGCAAAGCAAAGATGGATCTTTGACCCAGTGGATCCAGCAGCCACAAGGAGACACCAGTCTGTTACAGTGTTACTTACTGCTCCCACAAAAAATCATTACAAGAAAAACTCAAATAGTTACAAACCATTAAAATTTTAGTTTTTGTTTTTATTAAATGCAATTATGAAAGTAATGCTAAAGTTGAAGTTGAGGTGTCCACAGCATCTGCTCATGTCAGCAGCAAAACAACAAGCTGAAGACAGTTGGGGTATGCTGATGTATTTTGACGTTGCCTGGTATTTTCTGAGATGGCACACGACGTCAAAGGTTTGTTCGCCTTCTAACACACTGACTGTAAACCCAAACAGACCCCTTGATACAAGGTAACTCAAAGTCATCGTCGAAGACAACGCTACAAATGAATACTGAACCTGGCAGATGCTAGCTCGTTTACTTTAGTTTGTATGTGCAACTTGTGTCGGGGTCGAGGTCTCAGTGTGTTTCAGAAGGAGAAGAAGTCGTCTGGTGTGGTTATATGTTGTACAAGTAAAAAAAAAAAGTACAGGAGAAGTAGTTTATCATGCTCTAAAGGCACAATATGTAATTTCTTTATTGTTAAGGGGATATTCCGGTGTAAGTTTAATCCATGTTCTAACACACCGTGACACCGAATAGGACCCCCCCCCCCCCCCGAGAGATCAAGTTTGCAGAGCGCTAGCTCGCGTAGTTTAAGCACAGGGTCTCAGCACATAGTCCGGGGCATCTACCCTCCGCTAGCTTAGCTGGATTTCTATTGTGAAGCTAAGAACAGATTTCAACTCTCCTCCATCAGCTTCCCGGTCGGGGAAGTCCTGACGCGACGATTACAGAGTGCAGTTAGAAATGCTCAATTCTGTTCTTTTCCCTGTCCACTCTCGATAATAACTGTTATAAACTGGTACGTAAGACACATATGAACTTTGATTGCGTTTCCATGGAGTCATAATCATACATTTCCATCCTTGAGCCACGGAACTCTACTGCACTCAGTAATCGACTCGTCGGGACTTCCCGTCAACAGGAAGCTGCTGCAGAAGAGTGGTAAATTTTGTTAGCTTTTCAGTAGAAATCCAGCTAAGTTAGTGGAGTTTTGATGCCCCGGACTATGTGCTGAGACCCTATTTGTACTGTTGCTTAGGTTTGGTGCTGTTCTGAGCATTATTTGTGGCTTTTTGATGGCGGTTTCTTGTTGGAGGCATATACTGCAATGTATTGTTATCGTGCGGTCATTTTCTGAGGTTGCTAAAACTACGTAAATTAGCGGTCTGCTAACTTGATCTCTCGAGAGGGAGTCTAACACAGTTTCATGGTGTGTTAGACCATGGATTAAATATACACCGGAATATCCCTTTAAGCAACCACTACTGCTGATGAAAGTTTATCTACGTGACTCGGACAGAAACGTTCACAGACGAGGCCGGGTTAAAAAATTCTTATTCAACTTCAGTTTTTTTTTTCAACCAAGTTTACCGACTTCCCTACTCTCTCTCTCTGACCGTTCATCTGGTTTCTTCCTGGAAGTCGGTGACAGGCGGCTGAATGAAACACACGCTACTTTGAACCACAGTTACACAGTTACTCTGGTTCGAATGCTGATAATTGAAGTACACAACAAAAGATCCAGAGGTGTTAATGCATTAATCTTACATATAATATCTTTGATCACATTGTACTTCCACCTCCTCATGACTTTATGAATTGTCCCCCATTACAAACAGCCCCAGCACATGAAGCAAGCTATTAAAGTCCTGCAGCTCCACTCCAGCTGGCTTTTGTCCACATGACACAGCTCTGGGTTCAGACCTTTATGATTGTTGTCATATCTTTTTTTTCTTTTCTTTCTGCAGTGTTTGGATGATTCACAGTGCAATCCTAACACACTCCCACTCCCTCTGATGTTTTTACTGAGCCAAAGTAGCCTCGTTAAAGGTCACAAGGTCAATGCTAATAGCAAAGGGGGCCAAGCATGAACCCAACACATGCCATGAACCGCTTACAATCGTACTGCAACTCAAAAACTCTTAAGAAGGATCAAATATTTACATTGGGCCAAAGGTCAGAATTGTGTTCTGTTGTCGAAAAGGCTAGGGGCTTGTGTTGTAACCTCCTGACATTAGCCAGAGCGGGAACATTTCAGAGTTTGTCCGCACAGAACAGAAGATTATAGACAAGATCCAGATGAAGCCTTCACACATTGTTCCTTTTCCATCAGGTGAACATGAAGACAAACCCAGAAACAATGAAAATATCTTTCGAAAAACAGCACAAAATGTAACTGTCTCTGTACCTATGTGTCCAAAACTGGCAACTCAAATGTGACACCAAGACCCCAGGAGGATGCAAACGGTCGATGCATCCAGCTGTTGTTCAACAAGAAGATGTTAAACTATTCTTTCAATTGTGCACTGCTTCTTGTACCAGGAAACTACAGCCGATCTGTTTGATTAATTACTTTATTTTCCCGTCACAACTCCCTAAATTGATTTTTACTTTATTCAAATTTCTCAAAGTTGGCCAATTAAATATGAGACTGTCCTGATGCATACTGTGTGTGTAGCATTCCACATGGTGTGTGAGGGGATTTGGTATTTTTTTGTTTTTATTGCATTAATTTGACGTCTTACCACTTTATTATGGCAAAAACCATTAGCGAACAATTGTCTATGTGCAACATTAACATTTATTTGGACGGTCACTCTCCTTTCAGCTCTGTTTTTGGTTTCCACCAACTCATCAAATATCTGGTTGTTTAACTTTTAAGAGCTCTACTATGTTCACCATCTAGCTGTGAAGTCACATTCATCTGGTCCACATACTACATACTGTGCGAAATGAATAGCAATGGTAAGAATGCCGGGATGAAACGGGCCTGGGGCTAAGTTATGATATACCGTCCTATTGATAAACTGGCAGAGCTTTTTAGCTGGAAACAGCTACCTGCTGCTGCTGCCGGAGACGAGGTTGATGAGAGTGGAGTTTGCGAGCTTGAGAACCAAAACTATAACTAGAAACTAGAGGATTTAAGCACAATATGTCATTCCTTCTGCTAATGGTCTCTATCAAAATAAAACAAAAGATGTTGTAAAGGGAGAGTCAGGCAGAGTGGAGAGAGTCGGTGCAGAGCCAGACTTTCTGGAGGAATAAACAGACAGAGCTGCATCGGATTCTGACTTTCAGCTTCCTTCCTCACCCTCTTACTCTCTCCTGAAAGTTATGGCGACAGGTGAGCAAAATGAAACGCAGTGTTACCTTGAAATCCTTGTGGATTCTCTGGTTTGAACGTTGTTGGAAACATTTGGAAAAATGCCAAGAAGAGTTTGACAGTCCTGTTGTTTTTAGACATTTTAATGCAGAAATGTCACTTATCATATCCTAAGGCACCTTTTATATTACATATTCGATTAACTATCAACATATAGAAATAGTGATTAGTGGTAGGATAGGTTGGCAAAAATAGAACACAATATTTATAATTGCGTTTTTGTTTCTGCATAATCACCTGAAACTATGAATTATTGTGTTTTTGTCACATTACAATGAGCCTTTACACCTCCAGATGGGGCAGGTCCTCTTCCAGAGAAACTGCGGCTCTAGCAAGTGAGGTGAGGGGTGTTCAGTTGGTTTCAACCTGCAACCTCACCACTTGATGCCACCAAATTGACCTTTAAAACAAGACTGCGCAAGTGTTGAGAGAATAATTGCAAAACTTTTTCTCTTCACAATTTGTACTTGTGCTGACAGTATGCTCCATTTTCATCGTCCTGTCAGCGACTCTTGTTCAGCAAAAGTTCCACAGGTTTGCTTTGAGGTCACTTTTTGTCTTGGTTTGCGGCTTATGTGTCCGTTAGCTAAAAGGGTTGAAAGACTCTCCAAACTCCTCTGGGTGAGATTACAGGTCAGAAGGTAAAGCCATGTCCATGCTCATGTGGATGCACCTGAAAACACTTGTGTTCTAGCCATGCTACCATTTCTGGGTTGTTTTCTAAATGAGAATTATGAACAATGCAACACCAGAACAATTCCTCTGTTTTTGGTTGGCAAACAATGAAATGGAGGATTGTCAGCACCAATGGTGTAAGAGGTGTTCCTGGATGTGGACATGGAGGGATATCCACTCTGTCATTAGTGTAGGGCTTTGTTCCATCATCCTCAACTTTCTTTCTCTCTGATCCCTTTTTTGGTTTCACACATTCATCTTGTCCCTTTCACAGAGCTTTCAAATGCATTTCACAGTTTTCAGAAATATATATAAACCTGGACAGTGTCCTGGAAATGTATGGTGTGGGACAGTGTAACTCTAACTGCACCTCTAAATGGAACCATACTGGATGAATTTGTTCACATAGCATCATCTCCAACCGGCAGCAGACCAACCAAAGGCTTCCGTGCAAGCAGGAAAGTTTCATTTGTGAATGATTTCGCTGCCTTTTCCAAATGGAGAAAAGAAAAAGAGAAGTGGCTGCTTAGACTCCTGGATTAATTTAAGCTATTTTCCTCTGAGAGAATGGAGCTGAGGGAGGGGGTGTGTGGAGGAAGAATGGAGCCCGGGGGGGTGAGGGAATGGTTCAGAGTCCAGGCCAGTCAGCAGGACATCCTGTTTGAGCCTCCAAATACCATTTCCTCCAATAAAAAGGGGGAGACCTTCGAAATAATCTCCGACAGAAGAGACACAGAGACATTGATTGTCACCCTGGCACGAGGCCAAGGCTGAGGAGGAAGGCTCCCCTCCCACCGAGCCTCTGGACAGCAGTCAAAAAGCACCTCGAGGAAGTCATTAAAGCTCAAGGTTGATGAAAAGGCGTGTTGCTCCAAGAAAAATGCTTTTTACACTTAAGAATTATTTGCACAGAGGCAGGTGTAGCTTCCAGGG
This sequence comes from Diplodus puntazzo, assembly GCA_963678695.2. Classification (NCBI taxonomy): domain Eukaryota; kingdom Metazoa; phylum Chordata; class Actinopteri; order Spariformes; family Sparidae; genus Diplodus; species Diplodus puntazzo. The sequence goes on along the minus strand of OZ023170.1, from coordinate 12,144,076 downwards.
CCTCAAGATGGAGATATAATCTGACAAATTACATTCTGATGAAATGCCTTCCACTAGAACTCACACTCTCAGACTGCTTTGTTCTGTCTTTGCTAAATGTGAGGCCATAAAGTGGATGTCTGTTTATTTGTCCAAATTTAAAATCTAAAGTTTCCATAAAAAAACGACCTTAAATCCTGAGTTTAAAAAGTGTTTTGTAGCTACAAATTAGACAGTGATATAGTTCCACATGTACTTTGATAACCACACAGTTTTTAGTGTGCATCTCGTATTAAAGGCGTTGATTGTTGAGTCTCAGTCCCAGGCTGTCAAATACTGACACTTTGGTCTGGTGGGTCTGGCCATGAGAATGAGACTCAACAATCATTATGTTACACGTGGCACCTTTTAAAGGAAAACTACAGTTTGTCACATGTTATGTTGTACATAAAGTGAGGGAGCACTTCACCAAAACACGTATAAATGTCATCACTAACTAAAAGTTGACCATGTCTGAGTTTGTTGGGCACACTAAATAAATCTGCCACAGTTCACCCGTTTCACCAAACTCACCTCCCTAATGTCATGTGTTCCACTGCATCACACACATGATTTGGTGCCGTGGTTGGTGTGCTCCTATTGCAAGATGATCTCTAGTTAATATTTGGCTGTTACTGTCTTAGCTCTGGTTGGAGTCCTATCAGTTATCGTGACTGTTGAGATCTCGGAGTGTGGCAACCTGTGGAAACACGAGCCATTGTGTTTTGTATGTTATGTGAGCTACGACTTTGTTTGAAGGTGAAACAAAAAAGGTAAGTCCACCAGTTTTACACAATAAACTGTTTACAGGTGTTGGGGGAGTGAAAAGTAGTATAAAGCCTTTTGTGGCTCCAGATGACGCTGCATGGAATCTGATAAGTTGCCTTCAGTGATGTCACTAAGTTGCATTGTGGGTAATGTAGGCACCAGGTTTTGAAACTGTTTTGAAACTGTCTATATTGAGTCCAACAGTGAGTGTAGTGTTGGACCAGTTGACTGCTTTTCAATAACTGGAGCCTACATTACCCACAACGCAATTTAGCCACTGAGTGACATCACTCAGATTGCATGCAGCTTCCTCTGAAGCCTCAAAAGGCTTTATACTACTTTTATCACATATGCAGTTGTACTCCCTAACACTTGTAAACACACTTTACACTCCACAAATGCTGGAGTTACCTTGAAGACACTCAGTTAATCAGAACATTTTGTTTACTAGGAATACCTCCTCTCGATGTCCACTAACTCATTTTAAATCCGATGAAGTATATGTATTGTGTGTAGCCGAATAATGACTGTAAGTGTATACATGTAAGGCTCCGGCTCATATAAATCAGCTGTATCAGAGCTTCTTTGAAGTGTTTATTCATATTTGCCTTTGCAGCCTATTGCTGTCTCATCCGGTGGGGAAGCTGACAGCAAAATGAAGACCACCAAAGCATGCGCGCTCTGTTTGCAAAGGGATTTCAGCCCCCTGACCACTCGGCCATTGTCGTCAAATTTGCACAGAGCTGCAATAATTCAAAGACACTTATCATATGCTTTTGGCTTGCTTGTGTCCCCCGTTTCCCCCTGTGGCCAATCGTGTTGACCTTCCTGTCAGCTCCCCTGTGGAATTCTGGGTGGCGGTGCCTTCCCTCCCTCCCTACCCCCTGCTCACAGAATGCATACAAATTAGCCTTTCAAATATCAGATCAAGTTATGTAAAGAACAAAAGTAAGCAGACTTCAAAGGGGAGGAACGAGGAGGGATGCTGCACGCAGAGGCTTCAGCCAGCGCTCTCAACCGGCCCTGTCCTCAGATGCCGTGGTGGATTTGATTATTGTTTTTAACTCCTCTCCTCCTCCTCCCTCTAGCTCCCAGAGACCCCCTGCACCACCAAAATGGGTCCAGCCTTTTGGAGCGAATCCCAATCCCAAACCTGGTCTTTGATTTCAGTGGGCTTGGCACTGCTCCTTCTCCCCCTGCTTTGTTCCTCTTGATGGATCTAGGCGGGCCGGCGAACCGTGACCCCTGCCAGCCCACCCCGTCTGTGTGAGTGCACACACTCGCACACACACACACCGACAGACAATGCCAAGCCGCCACAGAGCCCAACAGGAAAGGAGGAGAAAATGGAGAGGAGAAAAAAAAAATGTCGACAAATGTGCTGAAAGCGTCTGTGAATCAAAGTCTCATCCCGGACAGAGATTACAGGCGCGGTGAGTGTCGTTGCTGCTTTCATTGTGTCTGTTCTGATAAGTTAGCCATGTGTGATAGGCGAGGAGGAGAGTCTGGGCCGCTGCCTATTCAGCTGCTCTGAACCACCTGCCACCAGATGGACCAGAGTGTGAACTTGAACAAGGAAGAGGGGGAAAAAAACAAAAACACTTCAATTCCCAGCCCTCCCGGCAGCCGCCTCATTTTCTCCCTAACTGTGTTATCAAACCCAGTGTTATATCTGCTTTGTAGTGTGGTCGGCGCTGAGTTGACAAAGCTTTTACAGTCGCTCGCCACGGAATATTTCACGCTGGGAACCTTTTTGTGTGCTGAGGCCAGAAACAAAGCAGCTGCTCGTCAAACAGCTTATGAGAGGCTACAGGAAATCACTGAGATGTCTTTCACCCACCAGCATGTGGATAATCCTTCATACAGTTCACTCATACTGATGCATAGTTCTCCTCAACTTTCACAAAAGAACCCTGTCGACTCTATGCTAGTCTATGTAAAAGGTCCCATATTGTAGAAGGTATTTTGATTGTCTAGGTGCTATATAAATACAGTGAGAGCATCAAAACACGCAATCCGCTTAAAAATTAACACAGCCTGTACTCTGAAACTGTGCCTTTAAACGAGCCGTCAGGACTTCTGTAACGTCGTGATGTCACAACTAGTCAGCTCCCAGCATGGCTGTGGCTGCAAAAACCGCTGGCAGAGCTGAAGCAGAAACACAGTGGGCGGGGCCTGCTCAGGCTGGAGACAGCTGACCAATCAGAGCAGACTGGTCTTTTCTCAAGGGGTGCTTTAAAGAAACAGGCACTAGAATTGAGCGTTTAAACAGAGGGTGAATAGAGGTGCTGCAGAGAAACATGATATGTTCTCTGAACATTAAAGCATGTAAACATTTTTAGTAGACAAAATGACTTTGTTGAAGTTTGACAAACGGATCATGTCTGCAGGGATGGAGCAACATTAGCATTCATTTTGAGTCATGTTTATTAAGGGTAGACTGATTATCAGCCTAGCGATCATTGATATCTGTGTTTTTTCGTCTGTCCAAATGCTGATGAAATTGATTTTAAATGCAGTAGTACTCTGGTTCTGATGCAGTGTCCTCTGTAGTCACCGCTCTGTGGTCTCACTCAATGTTCCGCCCACAACATTATCTTATTGGATATACGTCACAAGTAATAGCCTTTCAGCAGTGAATAATCTGAATCTGCAAAGTAACGAGAGTTATCATATACATATAGTGCAGTGGAAGTATAAAGTAGCAGAGTAGCATAACAAAAATAAAGTTCAACAAAATTGTCCAACTTCAATACTTGAGTAAATTGTGTTCCATCACTGATCATTCTCAACTTTGAGAATGCAACTTTTAATTTTACTGCAAATGTATATCAGTTCCAATTACTGATTATCAGTTTCTTTGATAACTAATAATCTAAAACAAAAAAATACGAGTCGACCCCAGTTATGTACACCTGACGAGTCTCCCACTCTTTTCTCAGCTCTGTTTTGGTCTCGACCAACTCCTGAGAAAAACATCTGTCTCTGTAGTTGTAAATGCTGCGCTGTGTTCAGCAGTTAGCCTCAAACTGTGTCTGTCTGATGTTTGCTGTGCAGGTAGTGTTGCTCAGAGCTTTATCCTCTGAAACACAGCTGCTCGCTGATGTTAGAAACAGATGTATTAGCCAAACAGACACTGAATGCATTTTCAGGCCATGAAAAAAACAATTAGCTTTAAGATGTTAAATGCTCCGTGGATTATCATCTAAAGAGTTAGTGATTTTATGTGTTTGTCGTGAGTGAACCCATCACATTTACGCACTGTCATCATACGATCCAGTGTGATCAAATCTGAATTAAACAATCAATCGATTTGAGCAGCTTGAAATATTCATACTTGTATTTCACCTAACATACTCTCTCTCACTGCGACATATATCCAACACCTCTGCCCACTCTTCTGCTGCACGCCTGCTGTCACATTATTCACCTGAGAGCCATGCCGTCACTAATGCTCTTCGTAGCGTTTCACAAGCATCGTCTCCACCCGTAGCATCATCAGCCTCCTGAGGGTGGAGGCGGTGTATTCACTCCAAACTCCCTGCCGCGCTGAGCTCTGTGTTTCCACCACGCCACACCAAATATGAACCCTTTGTATACTCTGCATTCATGTGAGCAGGTGGAATTAACTGTACAGAATGTGATTTCCATCATTCTATTTATAGAGGAATCTTCTCAACAACTCACATTAGACTAGTTAACCACAGGTTTTGTTCTGTGATTTTTTTGTGCTTATGACATGATCATTGAGATATCAGCCGTTGAGATGTCTGTGTGTGTTGTCTTCAATATTATGGAACTAGATCCCACTCAGCTTGTGGTGTTCAAAGCACCACACACACACACACCTAAGTCCACAACAACGTCTCTTTCCAGAAATCATGACCTAGATACTGAAGATAATCCATAGACCTTGTTGTGAGCAGTTTCATGTGGGAACTGTTCTCTTTCCGTATCACTGAGCAGAAAGAAGTGTGAATATAGGGGTTTATCAAACATGAGACTGACTGAAACTCACCACCAAAAATACACACAAGACACATGGTTTTTATGTGTATGGTCCTTTAAAGTCAGAGTCAAGGTTTTAGTGTACATACAGCACAATATGGGACATTAGTTTCTTATGTATCTGCCAGTAATATCACTGACTAAGAAATAGCACAGTTTGTACTTTAGAGTATAAAATGCTGAATTCAGATCCACCAGAACCACAGTCTTTTTCAGAGACAGTGAAAGTGAACAGCGGCCTTCTTCACAGACAGTAAATTCTTCGTCCGACTTGCTGACATGCTGTTATGAGCGCTGTGAACCCGATAAATGTTAAAAATCCATCCAGTGAGGCCAGATGTGCTAATGGCTTCCAGAGAGCAGCAGCGAGTCGCTCCAGCCTGGAGGTAGGTAGGTGAACGCCGCTGTTTCACTTCCTGCACTTTAATTAGAACCAAATTAAAAGGGGCCCCCCCTCCTCCCCCAGTCTACTCTAAATTGACTTAATGGTTGAGTGGTGCCCTGGTTGGCCAGAGTCGGGGGGGGGGAAGCCTCATTAGCACTTCGCTTTTCACCAGACCTACTAAACAAATCATCAATGGCTGAGCGGACAGATGTGCTCGTTAAAGAGTCCAGAGGTTAATTTTGGATCAGACAGCCACATTTTGAAGTTCCTTACTCCATTTGGACTCTTGGAGAGGCTTTTGATTTTGATTTCATCCAGATACAAACGCTTTGCTTAGTCCTCAACATTAGCGGAGGTTTGTAACTCTGCAATGGTGCATGACCCCAAAAGAAAAAAAAAAAAAACCACAACAGAACATTTGGATTTGAATGGTCAGGACTAGCTGGTTAGCATGCTAACTTCAGTAGATAGGCGATCTCTGCGACACAGTATATAGATCTGTTTTTGACATAACATCAAAATTGTAGTTTCGTCACACTCTCTTGACAATTTTACCTATTTTTTTTATTTTCATTGCGCCTTTAAGATCCAATCCTTGATTTGTTTAAGTCCTCACACTCTCTCCCAGCTGCCTGTTGATCATATACCTTCATTTTTCTAAAGGGAATTACGTACTTGAACTATTTCTTGTAGAGCACGAGCCTTCGCACATCACTACTGAGTTTTAAAGTCACGGTGAGGTTTGTTAGCATTGCAGTTGTACAGTGACCAGAACCAAAACCAGGGTTCACAGACCATATCTGGCAACCCACCCTGTTTTTAAAGGTGCTGCATGGAAGTACTACGCAAGGGGAATAAACTGTTGTCATGACATTTTCCACCGCATACAGCAACCCCTCCAGAGAACATAAACTTTAATTCATTTTCATATTTCTGTTTGTGAGCAGACAAAATACATGCCATGCAAGGCTAACTATGTTCAGCTCAGTACCTAATGCAACATATGAGACATGAGATTGAGGTTAATCTCACTTGGCAACAAAGCCATTAAGCTAATTTTACCAAGATGTTAAAGGTGTAATATGTAAGAAATGGCCACCTTGCATGTACATTCTCCAAACAAGTAGGGGGCATGCATATCACAAGAGTAATAAGCATTAACTTCTGCTAGCTCAGCTAGTGGTCTGGATCTTGGAGCAGTGCTGGGGTTTGCACTGCTAGCACAGGAGGTTTTGACTGTGAAGGGATAGGGCTAGCTAGTTATAGCATGCTGTCTTAGCTCTGCGGCAGCGTAGACGTGATATATCTTCACATTCAGTAGATCACTTTTGTTAATATTTTTGTCTTTTCAACAAATACGTTCTTCTTGATGCACTTTCAAACTACTTCAGACAGAAGTATAGACTGTGAAAAGGAAGCCAGATGTCCCCCCTCAGAGCATGCTGTTAATGTAAGGTCTCTTCCCCCACGGAACCCTGAGCAAAACAAAGAGATCACACACTGCCTTTGGAAGATGAAAACAGTAGACTGGGTTGACCCCTTCTCGTGATTGAACCAACCTCGACCGTTGTGAGTTTTGCTGCTGTGGCATATGGGATCAGTTTACTAATTATTCCTCTCATTATTTCCTTATAAATGAGGCACAGTGAGGAGTGCACCCAGGTAGTGTTTGGTCTCATTTGTCCAGTTAAGGACCTCAGCCTCTCCTGCATGTTTGATTGGTTTGGACAAGCCAGCAAGACCAGCTCCGGTTCTGCGTGCAAGCCAAGTCTGTGTCACACACACAAGATTTTTCTTAATTATTTTTAAATGTCACATCTGATTTCACTTACACAAAGGTTGAAAAGAAGACACTTTATTTTGCAAAGTTCCTGTGCACCGACACATCATTAACAAGGAATTTGTGATTTTCTCCCTATTTCTCTTTTTAAAATACAGTTTGCAGAGTTACACTGTCTGCTCATAATTTGTGTAAAAGTAAGTAAAAAAAATAAGCTGCCAGAATGTTAAAGTAAAGGTTCAACATTTTGGGAAAAATGCTGATTTGATTTCTGCTTGACAGAGAAATAAGAAGAGCAACATAAATCTCATGCCAGTGTTATTTTCCGAGCTGGAGTCAGGATCTTGTTAGCCTAGCATAGACTGGAAACGGGGAAAAACAGCTAGCTTGTGAGTAGCGGTTTTAGAGTTCCATCCTAGAACTATATTGAACTCTTCCACGAAGACCATGTCCTCCCTATCACCAAAAACACCAAAAATCTACTCATTTGCTCTCTGCCCAAATGTCGACTCCATGTATTGTGTTTTGGTGAGGGGTCCACCAATCTAAATGTGCAGCAGCTCAATCCACCACCACTGAATTCACACAGCTTACAAAGACGACAATACACTTACTGACACCTTACAAAAGAGTTTTGGACGGTGTGGATGTAAGATTGACATATTAGCAATTACAAAATAGAAACATTTGTGAAAATCATTTGCCTTGCTGCCTCATAAAAAGGCCTGTTCAACTGCAGTTTTTTTAAAAGTGTGACTGATTGTACTGCCATCATCCTTATTTTTTCAGATACCTGGGGGGAGTATTACTGCATATCTGAGAAAAGGTCTTTAGTGTCTTAAGGGGGAACAAACCACACACTGAACTGCAGTCAATCTGAAATGTGTTCAGTAAGTTAATTAATATGATCACATTTGCTAATGATTCTCACATATATGGGTGCGTGGTTGCCGCTTCTAACAAAGAATCAGTGTCTGTTCACCCTGCTGCCATCTGACAACAGATAAAGAAGTACTTGCTGCTGCACTACAAGACTACAGATCAGCTTCATTCCTCAGACTGTGAGACTCCTCAGCTCATCCTCAACACTCCATCTCCAACAAAGGACACAAAGTCACAACATTATTTTGTTTTTTAAACATTTGTTTAAAAAAAAGATCAAGCTTTACCTTGTAACTCAACACATTTCTGGTTTCACTATAGTTCTGCATGTGGTTCATCCAAGTGCCACCGCCGTGTATAGCAGTCCAAGATGGCAGACATGCTCACACATGCAAACCTTAGATCGCTTAGTGACATACCTGATTATCTAATCACACTGTCTGTGATTAAGTAGCATTGTGGGTAATGAAGTTGCCGGGCTTTGAGAAGAATGAAGAGGCTGTATAACATTTTCCCCTACTTTCTTTGTTGTGTCCCAAGTTTGTGTGTACCTATGAGTTTAATTTGTTCACGAAATGTTCAAATAACATGAACTGTATTCGTATGAACTCTGTTCATTGCATTTGTGCTTTTGTTTGAGTGTCTCAATGTAGATGTAACTTCTAAATGAGCTTAATGATGGCCACACATTGTGTATGTCTAGTAAAGCTCCCGATAGTGGGCCTACAACAGAACAGCATCTCACCAAATCTATGGTAACTTACTGATGTTATAAAGGATTTCTGGGTAATGAAGTCCTATATATAAAAAAATTAAATAATTATCTCTTGCGTTAGCCAAGCCTTATTTATGTGCAAAACTGGTTTATTCAACTTTCAATTTACCTCAAAGATGAGTCAGCGACTGTTTTAAAAGCAGCTTCCAGTTTGCCACAAATTCCCACTCAAAGTGATCCAGGTCGATAAGTTGGAGATGGTTTTGTCCCCATAAATCTGCCTGGACATACACACACATACACATATGCACACACCACAGATCTGCATCCCATTTGTAGTACATCACTCTACCATCTGGGATCAAGCTAG